>OZ038378.1:8888452-10248452 GCA_964036045.1 Eutreptiella sp. 'Long Island Sound 2002' | reverse complement strand
CGCACCCGTAATTCACCTGTACCTGTTTCCTGTACGCTGGCTATCGGCCGGATGGAGTGTGCGTATTACGTGGTTGGTGACGCTGGCCCCACCGCCCAAGTGCGTTGTATACCACGGGAAAATAGAAACCCAGATCACCACATGCTCACCATTGGAGGTTCCGAGGAGGGGTGTTCCGAAAAGCCATGGTTGGGCACCCTGTAGTCCGGCCGCTTGTTGATAGATGTCCTGTGTGTCTATCGGGGGGGGCAGCCCTGCCACAGGCTTCACACTCAGTCATTCCCATGGCCGTTGGGTTTGGACGGTGCTCTCCACCACGTCTGATATGGGAAGGTTATGACAGGGCCAGGGGTCTCAGGACCGCCAAACTGCTACACATCACTGGCGCTCCCTGTGCCATCGGCCAGGCAGTCCTCTGGGGCTCTGCGCTCGGGCTGAAGGTCCGTGGACCCCCGGAGCCCAACCCCAGAGCCGTGGGTGAGGGGGGAAGGGGGGGCGGAAGGGAGGCCGCAATGGGTCAGGTTTGCTTCACTGCAATTAGCTCCGACCGCGCCTGCCACGACGGTCTTCATTGCTTCATTTTGGAAGGGCGGGACACGGACCTCCCTCTTGTTAAGGAGGGCGCTGATCTCCGTCGTCAGCGCTGCATCGGCCTCAGATCCCTTTCTCCCGGTGTCATCCTCCGCACGGGACCAGGGCCTCAACTCGAAGTTGCGGGGGCCCGTCCACCACAGCCGCTTCTTCTGGTCCATGCTGACGCCTTGGGCGAGCAGCTCCTGCAGCAGCCGGTCCGCACCGTCGTAGTCCTGCGCCGCCCGCAGCTCCTCCCGTTTGGCGAACGTGCGGTTGGTCTTGGCCTCGAAGGTCTTGTCCTGTACCGAGCCGTCCGCCGCAATGTCGTAGACGTCCCGGCGCCAGGGCTGGCGCGCGCGACGCCCGCCGGACGCCCTTCGGGTGCGGGGCCCCACCCACCACACACGCTCTCGGTCGCTCACCTGCGGACAGCACAGTGCAAAAGGTGCGCGGAGGCATTCCGCGGGCGCCCGACCGCATTTGGTTGAGTCGTGTGTCATAGGTTTGTGGGCGCTAGACTTTCCCCTTGCGGCCAGCAGACAGCGCATGATCACCGGTCCCTGGCTACGGGCACGGGATGCAACGGGTTTCTGGGTGTGGCAGCATCAGGGCATCAAGGCACAGCAGGGCACAGCGGGTCATGCCAAGGCGCACCAAAGCTCAGCAAAGGACGGCAACGCAAAGAAATTGCTGGGGCGCGAGGTTCGGAAAAAAGGGTAGGAAGCAGCAAAGCCGTTCAGGCGGATTTGAGTCGTTTACTGGCAGAAATTTGGAACCACACAAATCGTGCGTATCTTTGGGAAGGGGTCCCCATGGTAGCCCCGTGCCATCTCCGGGCACTGGCGAAACGTCCCCAGTCCCCTTCGACTTGCAGGGTCATGAGGACACCCCAGGACGGCTTAGTACTACCTGGCCCCGATCTCACACGTGATATAATTGACCATTACGGGTGGTCACAATGTCGAATTTTTGGCTTTTGACCTGATCTTGGGGTGAAAATTGCACAAGCCGGTTGGTGAAAAATGTAAGTCGTGTACAAAAAAACCGTATAGTCGTGTAATTTTTTTTTTGCTGTAAATGTGTGTAATTTTTTTTTTTGCTGTAAGTCGTGTGAATTATAAAAAAAAATTGAATTTTTTAATTTTTGCGGTAAGTCGTGTAATTTTTTTTTGCGGTAAGTCGTGTAAATTATAAAAAAAATTGAAAAATTGAAAGAAATCCAACCTTTGCAATACATGCGCAATATGTACAGGTGCCGGTTCCGTACGGCACCCCATAGCGACCTTAACGATGGGACGCCGAGTCCACAAAGCACATAGTACTCTGCGTGGCCACCAATTAGTTGGGACTCGGCCAATATAACATAGTTTCACATGTTGTCATTGGCACTAGACTCAAAATCAGGCCCAAGAGAAGAGTCCTGACAGGGCCATGGCCAACATCCAGTGTGCCTGCACTGGGAACAAAATCAGGCTCAAGAAAAAGAGTCCCGACAGGGCCATGGCCAACGCTACTGCCACCATTAGAGGCCACCAAGGCACTGGCATGGGGCCAACCATTGGTACACCAAACGGCGGAGGAAAATACAGCCCACAAAACATGCACCCGCTACAAGTAGTTGCAGAATGCACGCTTGTAGATCAAGTCCGTTTTTGTGTCACCGGACTTTGGCTTTGCACCAGGATTGGCGTTAAGCTGACAAGCGGCGCGCAACTCTGGAACTACCTGCTTGCACAGGTCATCAATGAAAAGCTGGTCACGCTCCAGCTGGCCAGATGCATCTGCTGGGTAGCCATCCGGCACCTTGCGCCACTCTCCACGGATGAGGACCTTGGGACGGGTGTCCTCCTCCTCGGTGGGAGTGTCCACGGAAGGTTGCGGCCTGGCCTCCGGGCTTTCCACGCTCTGCTCGGCGGAGGCCTCCTTGCCTTCGAGTGGGGTGGGGGTGGCCTGAACACTGTCCTCCTTAGCCGAAAGTGCACCTTCAACTTGGGTATCATCCGTGCCCACGGAACTCATTGTGGCCGATTTCTTCGTGTATGCCCCGGTGCCATTCGCAGAGCATTGCTTGAAGGACACTGTTGCATACACGAAGGGCAAAAACAAAAGGGGACAAAATTCAGAGCGAGGGGCAGAATCAGAAGTGGCCCACAAGTGGGCGAAATGGCTACCTCACCCCTGCCATATCGGGGAGCCCCACCGCTGCAGAGCGGGGGCCAAAATCAGAAGTGGCCCACAAGTGGGCAAATTGGCTACCTCACCCCTGCCGTATCGGGGATCCCCACCGCTGCAGAGCGGGGGGCAAAATCAGAAGTGGCCCACAAGTGGGCGAAATGGCTACCTCGCCCCTGCCGTATCGGGGAGCCCCACTGCTGCAGAGCGGGGGGCAAAATCAGAAGTGGCCCACAAGTGGGCGAAATGGCTACCTCACCCCTGCCGTATCGGGGATCCCCACCGCTGCAGAGCGGGGGGCAAAATCAGAAGTGGCCCACAAGTGGGCGAAATGGCTACCTCGCCCCTGCCGTATCGGGGAGCCCCACCGCTGCAGAGCGGGGGGCAAAATCAGAAGTGGCCCACAAGTGGGCAAATTGGCTACCTCACCCCTGCCGTATCGGGGAGCCCCACCGCTTCAGAGCGGGGGGCAAAATCAGAAGTGGCCCACAAGTGGGCAAATTGGCTACCTCACCCCTGCCGTATCGGGGATCCCCACCGCTTCAGACCGGGGGGCAAAATCAGAAGTGGTGCCCAAAAGAGGGCCCGGGGGGTAGACATGGCCCACGTTCGGCCGGGGCAAAAAGGCCTCTAGGGGCTGTCCTTAAGGGCTGTCCTTAACACAAAAAAAAATCTCGTCCCTTAAGGACGGCCCTGCCTAGGGGATCCCCTCCGCTTCAGAGCGGGGGGCAGAATCAGAAGTGGCCCACAAATGGGCAAGGTGGCTACATAACCCCTACCGCCTCGGGGGTCCCCACCGCTTCAGAGCGGGGGGCAGAATCAGAAGTGGCCCACAAGTGGGCAAGGTGGCTACATAACCCCTGCCGCCTAGGGGGTCCCCACCGCTTCAGAGCGGGGGGCAGAATCAGAAGTGGCCCACAAGTGGGCAAGGTGGCTACATCACCCCTGCCGCCTAGGGGGTCCCCACCGCTTCAGAGCGGGGGGCAGAATCAGAAGTGGCCCACAAGTGGGCAAGGTGGCTACATAACCCCTGCCGCCTTTTTTTTCTGCTGTAAATGCGTGTAACAAAAAAACCGTAAGGTCGTGTAATTTTTTTTTTTTGCTGTAAGTCGTGTAAGCCGGCTTACACGACTTACAGCGAAAAAAAAATAATTACACGACTATACGGTTTTTTTGTTACGCGCATTTACAGCGGAAAAAAAAATTACACGAATTACAACATACGGTTGTGTACGAGTCCCTTGGGGAGCCCCAGCCCAAGACAGCCCAGAACGGCCCTTTTACGAGCCAATGGCACCAAGTAGGTGCGCCTAATTGGGGCCACATGGCTCCCCATGGGTCTTTATGTGCGCCCATTGTCACCGAATGATGACCCAAGTCTGGCCCAAGGGTACAGAGGGGCCGCCACAGGTCCCTGGGAAAAAAAGCAACATTTTCAGCCAACCCAGGGTGGGGGCACCTCCTTGGGTATGACGTGAAGTAGCACCCCCCTCCTCCATAACTCACTGTGGCCCAAGGCCCTCTTGGGGGGGGGGGGGGGCTACTTCACGTCCTTGGACCGGCAAACCCCACCCCCATGAGCCATCCCATGCCAGCCTAAGTCCTCACCTGCGGGGCCCCATAGCGGGGCCCATACGTGGAGATAGAACCCGGGACCCCCACCCATTGGTTTGGAGGTCCATATAGAAGAAAAGGGTGCTATGGGGCCTGGGTCTGGATCGACGCATCGACATGTCGTGGCCGCAATTGCCAACCACGTTTTGAGGGGGCAAAATCGAAAATTTCATTGGGGGATAATTTGATCTCCCAAAGGGATGATTGTACACAGACAAACGTCCAATTTCACACACTGCGGTACGCAAATACCCCTGGTGTGGTGCCCCAGGCACCCTAGGGATCTGTTTTGTTGAGGCGGGGGGTGGCACAGGACAAGCGCCCTGTCAGCCCAGGATCGTCCTATGCACCAAATCACATCTGGACGATCATATGGTCTCAGTCCGGCACCTGCACGCCCCTGAGCACGATCTGGCGGCGGATCAAGTCAGCCTCTTCCCATAGCCCCGCCGCACGCCGCGCCTCCCGCGCGTTGACCATGACATTGATCTCCGCAGCAAACATAACGTCGGCGTCAGAGCCATCGGCGGCCGCGTCGTCGGCCGCTCGCGCCCAGGGCTGCAGATTGTGACTGGGATCCGTGGGGGGCATGAAGTACCAGGTCCGCCCCGCATCGTTGACACGCACCCCGCGCGACAGCAAGTCTGCCTGCAGATAGGGCGGGGGGTTTGACGCAGAGGGGCCTGAGGCAGGGCTCCTTTTAAGGGGGGGGGTCCAGGGGGGGGGGGGGTCTGGCTGGGCACCCCCCTCCCCCGGGGGGGGGCCGAGTTTTGAAGGGCGGCGAAATGAATTTTTGGTGAAACGGTGTGACTCAACATGAAAAAACAGATCACCAGCAAACAACAATTGCCATACTGAATTCCACACTGGGGGTTCCAAGCCTTTTTCGAAAATCTCTAAAGGCAAAAAGGCCGCAGCTTTAGCCATGGCATGCAATGGCATCTCCCCGAAGGGATGTGAATGTGCCGCAATGTCATGCATGCTGTCAAAGCCAGGGTTTGTGGAGGGGGTCCCATGTGGAATCACAGTACAGCGACTGATGTCACTGAGCACATACATACTTACATACATACAAAACTGCAACAGGCAAATGCAACCAATCAGGTTTAACCGAAGGACGAGAATTTACTTGCGGGCCCTTTTTTTGCGACGTGTTGATGAAGAACTTGATGTCGAATCGGATGAAGAACTGCTGCTACTGCTACTGTCACTGTCACTGCGATTGGAGATATCCAACCCTGACCATGGAAGGGAAGTGTTGGGCTTCCTCCATTTCATGAACACAGATGCCATAGCTGCAGTACAGGGACCCAAAATACGACAAAGTAACAGAGTTGGCAATGGCAGACCAACGAATGCAGTACAGGGTACAAGGACGGCGACTACAGGGATCAATTACGCCGAAGGCGCCCAAGCAAAATTTTGGCCCAATCTTTGAAGGGGGGGGGTTGGGGTGGGTCTAGGGGGGGTGGGTGGGTGGTGTGGGACCCTGGGACCCCCCCCCTTGGGGGGGGGTGTGACCTAATTAAAAAACAGACAAATGCAAACCAGAGGTAATGCACTCCACAGTCAGGCATAAGTGCATCTTTATTCTGGGGGGGGGGGGGGGCGAGTTGTTAAAAGGAGCCCTGGCCTGAGGAGGGGGCGACCAGGGGCTGTAGCTATCGATTACGAAGCCCGAGATCTAACCTGGCACATGCTCCTTCCCGTACCTCCACTTCCATAGGACTGATGGTGACAGACACCCACACCATGTGACCAAGAGGTCAGGCCTGTGCTTGAGCTGGGAAGGGGGTGCCACACTTTTCAGCCGCAAGCACCACTTTTAAGTCAGGCCAGACATGTGGATGGCAGGCAAATGGCGTAGATGGGACCTCCGGAAGACTGATCTTGTTTGCCAAAGCCATCCCCCAAGAGCTTTCAGGCTGCTTTCAGCCTAATGGGAGGGGCACATAACTGTGGGGCACCGTTTTTGTGTGTCTGAGCCCTGCCCTCCAAAATGCCATTGCTCAAGCCGTTGGGGGATTCCCCGAAGGCGGGTTGGTGCCATGCAGTACAGTGCCACATCTTTTTATGACCCTCTTTGGTTGACTAAGGTCACTTCTGAGGGGCAGTGGGGGTAGGCCTATGGTCAGTAGGAAACACCCCCTGGCAGGGGTTTGTGCTTGAATGCAGCCATTGGAAGGAGGGCACATGGGGCCAAGGGCCATAACAAGGGTACCAAACTTGGTGCCAAATACAAAATTGGGTCAAATGCACAAGATACGAATATTCCCAACTCAAGGGGCCACTCAATCACGGGGGCCGCCGCCAGCCAATGTGTGACCCCGAGGGGTGTGCGACAGTTTGGGGGGCTGTAGGGGGGGGGGAGGGGACCCCTCCCCCCCCCCCTCTTGGTTGACCCAAACCTTGGGGGTCGGCGGGTCGGGCGGTCAGCTGCCGGGCCCCCAGGGGGGGGTTGGTGGGTAACCCAACATACATACCTCAAAATGATCCCCATGACACACTGATCATTTTGAATATGCACAAGTGGGGTAAAAAATTGTTCAAAAAAAATTGCCCATCAACTCAGGGGCATTTGGTGAAACCTAGTATGCACGTAGCAAAACCTAGTAAAATGTAGCAAAACCTAGTAAAATGTAGCAAAACCTAGTAAAAAAAATTTTTTTTAAAAAATTTTTTAAAAAAAAAATTTTTTTTTACTAGGTAAAAAAAGCAAAAATTTTAAAAAAAATTTTAAAAAAAATTTTTTTACTAGGTAAAAAAAGCAAAAATTTTCCCTTACTAGGTTACTAGGTAGTGACAAATTTGGACTTGAATTTGAACAAAAAAAACCAAGTTTATGGGGGGGGGGGGTCAACGGTAGGTGGTATTTATGTTTAAGGGCATGGTGCCCCCTGGTCTATTCCAGGCCACTTGTGTAAGTGGCGCCCCACCCGGGCCAAACCGTGTATTGCAAGGTCAACAAAAATAAAATGAGGCTCAAGAAAAGAAGGAGCTTTTATATGATAAATATATATATACATATATGAGGTGCACACACGCGTGCTTTATATAAAGTCGCAAAACACGCGCTTGTAGATGAGGTCCGACTTCTTGTCTTTGTAGGTGGGTTGTGCAGAGGGAGGGTTGTGCTTGCACATGTTGCGAATCACGCCCGTGGTCTTTTCTTCCAACTCTTTGATTAGATTTTTGTCATACTCCAATCTCCCAGAGGCATCTTTGGGGTAATGCTCTGGAACAAAAAATTCTTCACCACGGATCACCACCTTTGGACGGACCTCATCTACAGAAGGCGACTTGTCAACCACAAGCCGGTCACCCAAGGCGAATGCCAACACAATGCATGCCAGTGTGGCAGTAAATTGCACATTCCATTTGCGCAATGCCACACATATCTCCGTGGAACAGAAACCGGAAGCATGCAGGGCACACTGATAAACTCCACATTCAGGGCACGTGATGTGGGCTGTGTCGTCGCAAAAAAAGCACGACGAACGGCTGGGTGAACAATAGGGCGTAGCATACATCCGTGCCAAGGCCCAACTGGGTGTGGTCTCAATAGGGGGGGCAGGCGGAGAACTGCGATAGTGCAAAGCTGCCTGTGCAATCTCACGCAACAACCACAATCTGTCTTGTGGAAGTTGGATGCTACCGTTGACAACACGCCTAGACAAAAGGCAATGTAGCATCATAAGGCAGGCAGGATGGCAGCTCACACCGTCGTCCTGATGTAGGAAGGTGGAGTAGAGGGGGGCTATAGCAAAAGCTACACTGCCGAACTCACCCAAAAACTTGTCCCACCTCCCTCAAATGGCGTGCCTCTAGCTTATATTGTTGAGACCCAGAACTTGGAATGATCACGTCAAGTGGTCGTTCCCATTCGTCATGGAGCAATGACTCAACATGCTGCAATTGGGCAGTAGGGCCGCCTGGGCCATTAGTCAGGGCATGGCACACTGCGGCCAAGACGTCATGTCCACAAACAGGCCTCGTAATAACCATTCCCGTCTGTGACGGCGGGGTGGTATTAGAGCATGGGGGTGGGGGGACAGTCTCCGTCCCAGCATTGGGATGGTCGGCCAATTCCTCCATGGCTAGAGGCGGGCTGGTAGGAGACGCATTTGCGGGGGTAATTGCGGGGAGGCTGCTGTCACCATCCGGGTGTGTGGAGGGGGGCGTCAAAGCACAAGGGGAGGAGGGGGTAGTTTCAGTATGGGATTGCGTGGGATGCAAGATCTTCCCAACCTCAACCTCCTCCTCCCACTTTTGCAAGACCCAGCGCGACTCATCTCTATCTTTAAACTTGCGAGCAACGCACTCCTCACCTTCCAAACACCACATGCACCCCTCGCAATAGACGCACCATAAGAAAACTTTCCGATGGCACTGCCCACAAGTGAAGGGAGGGCGGTATAGGTGCATGGAATGCCACCGCTTGCTTCCACGGTCCAATTCCCGCTTCACAAGTGGTGCAAGGGCTAGGGAGTCTCCGTCACAGCTACCATCCGATGAGGAGTTAGAATGTGAATCAGAATTGGAGTCTGACAATTCTTGGCTCCTCTTGGCGGCTTTCTTTTTTTTGGAGCCGAACCCCCACCGCTGCAGAGCGGGGAACAAAATCAGAAGTGGCCCACAAGTGGGCAAATTGGCTACCTCACCCCTGCCGTATCGGGGAGCCCCACCGCTGCAGAGCGGGGGGCAAAATCAGAAGTGGCCCACAAGTGGGCAAAGTGGCTACCTCGCCCCTGCCGTATCGGGGATCCCCACCGCTGCAGAGCGGGGGGCAAAATCAGAAGTGGCCCACAAGTGGGCAAAGTGGCTACCTCACCCCTGCCGTATCGGGGATCCCCTCCGCTGCAGAGCGGGGGGCAGAATCAGAAGTGGCCCACAAGTGGGCAAATTGGCTACCTCACCCCTGCCGTATCGGGGATCCACTCCGCTGCAGAGCGGGGGGCAAAATCAGAAGTGGCCCACAAGTGGGCAAAGTGGCTACCTCACCCCTGCCGTATCGGGGATCCCCTCCGCTGCAGAGCGGGGGGCGGAATCAGAAGTGGCCCACAAGTGGGCAAAGTGGCTACCTCACCCCTGCCGTATCGGGGATCCCCTCCGCTGCAGAGCGGGGGGCAAAATCAGAAGTGGCCCACAAGTGGGCAAAGTGGCTACCTCACCCCTGCCGTATCGGGGATCCCCTCCGCTGCAGAGCGGGGGGCGGAATCAGAAGTGGCCCACAAGTGGGCAAAGTGGCTACCTCACCCCTGCCGTATCGGGGAGCCCCACCGCTGCAGAGCGGGGGGCAGAATCAGAAGTGGCCCACAAGTGGGCAAATTGGCTACCTCACCCCTGCCGTATCGGGGATCCCCTCCGCTGCAGAGCGGGGGGCAGAATCAGAAGTGGCCCACAAGTGGGCAAATTGGCTACCTCACCCCTGCCGTATCGGGGATCCCCTCCGCTGCAGAGCGGGGGGCAAAATCAGAAGTGGCCCACAAGTGGGCAAAGTGGCTACCTCACCCCTGCCGTATAGGGGATCCCCTCCGCTGCAGAGCGGGGGGGCAGAATCAGAAGTGGCCCACAAGTGGGCAAATTGGCTACCTCACCCCTGCCGTATCGGGGATCCCCTCCGCTGCAGAGCGGGGGGCAAAATCAGAAGTGGCCCACAAGTGGGCAAAGTGGCTACCTCACCCCTGCCGTATCGGGGATCCCCACCGCTGCAGAGCGGGGGGCAAAATCAGAAGTGGCCCACAAGTGGGCAAAGTGGCTACCTCACCCCTGCCGTATCGGGGATCCCCTCCGCTGCAGAGCGGGGGGCAGAATCAGAAGTGGCCCACAAGTGGGCAAATTGGCTACCTCACCCCTGCCGTATCGGGGATCCCCTCCGCTGCAGAGCGGGGGGCAAAATCAGAAGTGGCCCACAAGTGGGCAAAGTGGCTACCTCACCCCTGCCGTATCGGGGATCCCCACCGCTGCAGAGCGGGGGGCAGAATCAGAAGTGGCCCACAAGTGGGCAAAGTGGCTACCTCACCCCTGCCGTATCGGGGAGCCCCACCGCTGCAGAGCGGGGGGCAGAATCAGAAGTGGCCCACAAGTGGGCAAATTGGCTACCTCACCCCTGCCGTATCGGGGATCCCCTCCGCTGCAGAGCGGGGGGCAAAATCAGAAGTGGCCCACAAGTGGGCAAATTGGCTACCTCACCCCTGCCGTATCGGGGAGCCCCACCGCTGCAGAGCGGGGGGCAAACTCAGAAGTGGCCCACAAGTGGGCAAAGTGGCTACCTCACCCCTGCCGTATCGGGGAGCCCCACCGCTGCAGAGCGGGGGGCAAAATCAGAAGTGGCCCACAAGTGGGCAAAGTGGCTACCTCACCCCTGCCGTATCGGGGATCCCCACCGCTGCAGAGCGGGGGGCAAAATCAGAAGTGGCCCACAAGTGGGCAAAGTGGCTACCTCACCCCTGCCGTATCGGGGATCCCCTCCGCTGCAGAGCGGGGGGCAAAATCAGAAGTGGCCCACAAGTGGGCAAAGTGGCTACCTCACCCCTGCCGTATCGGGGATCCCCACCGCTGCAGAGCGGGGGGCAGAATCAGAAGTGGCCCACAAGTGGGCAAAGTGGCTACCTCACCCCTGCCGTATCGGGGATCCCCACCGCTGCAGAGCGGGGGGCAAAATCAGAAGTGGCCCACAAGTGGGCAAAGTGGCTACCTCACCCCTGCCGTATCGGGGATCCCCACCGCTGCAGAGCGGGGGGCAGAATCAGAAGTGGCCCACAAGTGGGCAAATTGGCTACCTCACCCCTGCCGTATCGGGGATCCCCACCGCTGCAGAGCGGGGGGCAAAATCAGAAGTGGCCCACAAGTGGGCAAGATGGCTACCTCACCCCTGCCGTATCGGGGATCCCCACCGCTGCAGAGCGGGGGGCAGAATCAGAAGTGGCCCACAAGTGGGCAAAGTGGCTACCTCACCCCTGCCATATCGGGGATCCCCTCCGCTGCAGAGCGGGGGGCAAAATCAGAAGTGGCCCACAAGTGGGCAAAGTGGCTACCTCACCCCTGCCGTATCGGGGAGCCCCACCGCTGCAGAGCGGGGGGCAGAATCAGAAGTGGCCCACAAGTGGGCAAAGTGGCTACCTCACCCCTGCCGTATCGGGGAGCCCCACCGCTGCAGAGCGGGGGGCAGAATCAGAAGTGGCCCACAAGTGGGCAAAGTGGCTACCTCACCCCTGCCGTATCGGGGATCCCCACCGCTGCAGAGCGGGGGGCAAAATCAGAAGTGGCCCACAAGTGGGCAAAGTGGCTACCTCACCCCTGCCGTATCGGGGATCCCCACCGCTGCAGAGCGGGGGGCAGAATCAGAAGTGGCCCACAAGTGGGCAAATTGGCTACCTCACCCCTGCCGTATCGGGGATCCCCTCCGCTGCAGAGCGGGGGGCAGAATCAGAAGTGGCCCACAAGTGGGCAAATTGGCTACCTCACCCCTGCCGTATCGGGGATCCCCTCCGCTGCAGAGCGGGGGGCAAAATCAGAAGTGGCCCACAAGTGGGCAAAGTGGCTACCTCACCCCTGCCGTATCGGGGATCCCCACCGCTGCAGAGCGGGGGGCAGAATCAGAAGTGGCCCACAAGTGGGCAAATTGGCTACCTCACCCCTGCCGTATCGGGGATCCCCTCCGCTGCAGAGCGGGGGGCAAAATCAGAAGTGGCCCACAAGTGGGCAAATTGGCTACCTCACCCCTGCCGTATAGGGGAGCCCCACCGCTGCAGAGCGGGGGGCAAAATCAGAAGTGGCCCACAAGTGGGCAAGGTGGCTACCCAGTAACCTAGTAATAAAAAAAATTTTTGTTTTTACTAGGTTCTGAAACCTAGTAAAAACAAAAACTTTTTTCTTTACTAGGTTCTGAAACCTAGTAAAAACGAAAACTTTTTTTTTTACTAGGTTTTGAAACCTAGTAAAAAAAAAAACTTTTTTTTTAACTAGGTTCCCAATACCTAGTAAAAAAACGTGTTACCTAGTAAACTGTTACCTAGTAAAAAAAAAAACTTTTTAAAAAAAAAATTTTTTACTAGGTTTCACTACAGACCCTCAACTCAGGCTCCCATCAGCCAAGGTCCGACCCGGAGGCCGGGTCGGGGTCAAAATCCTTTTTTGTGCTTTTCAGCCATTTTTGAATTCTCCACAAAATTCTGAGTATTTTGAGTACAGACACATAGGGTCGAACAAAAAAATTTCCCCCTGCCATATGCCTAAAACAAAATATCCGGCGCCTCTGGCGCCCACAAAACCCATTGTTCTGTACAACCATTTTGGGGTCTGTAGAGGGGGGGGGGGGGACCGCCCCCCCCCCCCCCTTTGGGGTCGGGTCCTGACCAGGATCGGCCCCGGTGCACTCAATTTGTCCCCGAAGAAGTAACTGCGGATGCTTGGTTGGGCCAGACTGCCTGTTCTCTGCACTGCGCGCGCGCGCTGCGTCAGGTGCTCCCCCAATGAGTGCAGTCCCAAATGGCAGGACATATCTCTCTGGGACGTGCGGTTTCATGCCAACACGGAGCGTTTTCAGGGGTTGGTGCCTTTGTGGTCTCATTTGTGCCCGCTGAGTGTCCGGTTGGGGGGGGTATGTGGGGCATATTCGGAAAGCCCTTGAAAAGGGCTATTCGGAACACCCCAGGTTTGCATGCTGTGCTAACGACATGTTTGAGATTTTTCTCCGCTTTGGACAGTGCCTGTGTTGCCTGCTGCCTATTTTTGCTAACAGGCAGCCACCATGTCTTCATACAAATTCACACAACGTGCTGTTGCTTCCCCTGATGCGCCACTGAAACCTTTGGTGCGAAAAAGAGCGCGATCTGGGGGTGAAACTTGGGTGCAGGTGACGCGGCGGCCTGACTTGCCCACCCCGGTTTTGTCTGGGTGAAATCAGGGTACAGTGAGGCCATTCCATGGCGCAAGGTCCAGCTCACCAAACAGCGAAATGTGGACCTCACAACTGACGGCCTGTGGGCCATGCCCCTGAACACAGGGTGGGTACCAGTGAAGCCACGCAGGCTGCAGGATTGGGAAAAACTGAAGAAATATGTTCCCAGTCACAAGCACGGGGATGTGTGCCCCAATGGAGTCCCGGCCCTTGCAGAAAGGGGCAACGATGACAACGAATCGGATTCGGAATAATGAGTGATCCCTGGACCATTGCCTGTGCCCTGTGTGTCCTCCCTTGTACAGCTCGGTGCGCAAAACTGTGACCACCTACCCCCCCCAACCCATACATTTCTGAAACGGCGTTTTCCCACAGATTTCGAAAAGCATACACATACCCCCCCCAAGGTGACGACATTTTGGTGCATTACGCCAAAAGTTGAGAAAAGTCTGAAAAAATGTGAAAACGCTCCGTGTTGGCATGAACCGGATGTCCCAGAGAGATATGCGAGGGGGCAAGAGATGTGTAGCCACAATGAATAGACATTTTGAGTGTGTCTCCAACACCACATGCAACCAGGATCCACTCTCATTCTCAGGTTAGGCCAAGCACCAAGAATCCTCGCTCGTTACCTGGATGGCATGAGAAAGCACACAATACATAGCCACACCCATTCCAGTGGGCCCCAAGACAGCTAGGGATATGTCGTGGCAGTCCATGCTCCTTCTGCCAATGGTCCCAAGGCGCAAGGGAATGTGCAGCAAGGGTACACCCTCGTTCTCAGGGTGGCCTCGTGACAATGCAATGCACCGCCATGATCCAGACACATTCCGAGGGTGACACTCGGTCGACACGGGATATGCCCATGCTCGTTCTAAGGGTGGCACCAACAGCATGGAACATGTAGCTAAAATCTACGCTAATTCTGAGGGTGGGCCTAAGACAGCCGGGGACACAATGCACATACAATCTGACCGTGGCCCCCAAAGTGGCAGGTAGAGATGGAAGGAATATGTGGCTAAAATCCGTGCTCATCATGAAAGTGGCGGTGGCAAGTGGCAAGGGACACGTCGCTAGAATCTACCCTCGCGCTGAAAGTGGCCCAAAGATGGCAGGTGATATGTATCCACAACGGACACACATTCTGAGGGTGACAGGCAGACAGCAAGTATGCCGTCGATCAACACTGGGTTCAAGGGTGTTCATGAAATGGAAGGGGAGATGCAGCCTGAACGCATGCACATCCCCGGGGTGGCCTCAGAAGGTAGCCAGAATCCCACGGCGGCAGTAGAGGGGCCCAAAGGAAGGCTGAGCTGGGGGCACTTGAAAAACTGACCTGGGGAGAGGGAGCCAAGGAAGCTACAACTGAGGGCGGAACACGACCTGCACTCGGTCTGCGTTCTCCCAATCGCCACTGTTGCGGTACTCATCACGCAACAACAGTAGATCTGGCACTTGCGCCGCAAATGCTTCGTCCCGCGGTGTAGAGGCTGTGGTCTTCTCTGACCACTCCCGAGTGTCATAGGTTCGCGGTGTCCCAGGGCGCCACTTGTGTCCAACATTATCTGGGCGCACGTTGAGCGTCGCACCGTACAGCGGGTGAGAGGGCAGCACATCAAGAGCGTTTTGGGCGTCCTCCTTCGTCCAATATTCCACAGCTCCGTACCCTTGAGCAATGCAGCAGAGGCGGAGGGTGCAGCGAGGGTTCATGTGTGCAGCACGGGGGCAGTGAAGGCGAAGCAAACAAAGGCGCAGCAAACGTGGGGCATGTGTGCGGCAAGTGCGTGATCAGGGCATAGCACGGGTACACCATGTTTGTAGCAGGGAATGGGTCTTGCTGCATCCATACTGCTCCCATGTGAATCCCTGCTGCACCCGCCAGCAAGGGTGCGGCAAAGTTGCGGCCAGGGTGCAGCAAGGGTGGGACAGACGCCAGAAGGGTGCCCACCTGTGCTGCACGCTTGCTTCATCATTGCTGCAGGCTGGCTGCACAGCTGCTGCCCCCATGCGCCACCTCCGCTGCATGCTTGCGGGTGCAGCCAAGGTGGTGCACGGGTGCAATGAGGGCGCAGCGACGGTGCAGCAAGCGTGCAGCAGGGACATAGCAAGGGCGTAGCAAGAGCACAGGGCAGGCAAGGGCCTGCAGGTACCCCCCTCTTGAAAATCACCCCCCCAACGTCGTAACGGTTTCCCTCCCTGAGGGGTGGGGGGGGGGATTGCAAGGGGGGGCGGGGGGTAAGATGTTGCAGCTCTCTGTGCAGGGGTGCATCGCAAGAGTGTAGGGGCAAAAGGGTGAGCAACCTTTGGATTCCCCTGTATGCCGATCCGTCGCCACCCATACGTATGCCACGTCCCCCGCCACGTTGGCGTGGTCCTTCAGCTCCTGCCATGTCACATTTGCCGGCAAGTTTTTTACGAACACTCGCCGCCCGTCCGCCGCAGATGCCTTGTCGGGCTGACTAGGGGGCGGAGGGCGGGTGCGCGTAGCCTTAGAAAGGTCCATGCGCACCGCAAGCGTCGCGCCCTCCAGCGGGTGGTCCCGCATGATCTGGATGGCGTGCCGCGCCTCCTCTGCCATACTGTACTCCACAATCCCGTAGCCCTTCGGCTCCCCCGTGCCCTCCTCTGTGGCCAGCCACACGTTCACCACATCCCCTGCCACGCTGAAGTGCTCCTTCAGCTGCCGCTGCGTCACGGAAAACGGCAGCCTGGCTACAAATACCCGCCGGGCCCCCTGCCGGGGCTCGGCAGAAGCGGCTGCCAGCACCCACTGTCCCTCTTGGCCCCGCCCACACCGCTTGCGGCGGAGGCCCAGGACAAAAGTGGGGGCCAGCAGCAGCACAACCCCCATCCACCAGCTGCCCCAAGGGCTGGGACTTGTGGAGGCTGCGAGAGCCGGTTTAGGGACCGCTTGGGAAAACCGCAGGTGAGCACTGGTCTCTGGCTGAGTGGACCCTCGTCCGGGGGCTGCTCGTGCAGTATGTGCCGGCAGGGCATGCGGCAAAGCCCCAAGAGGAAGCGTGCTGGTGCTGGACGGGTGCCGGAGGGGGGCTACCCAGAACGCCGAGGGGGTGGCGGTGCCTAAGATGGTGACCAGTGCAGTCAGGGCAACAGTCACGCATAGGGCGATGCCAACAGAGGGCGGTTTATGCAGTCCCCTCATACTGAGCGCAGCACTACGCCGCACCTGTGCACCTGAAAAGCAGGAGCACTTTGGACAGGAAGGGGGCGAGGGGGAGAGGATGGGAGGGAGTGGCACAGAGGGAGGGTGGCAGCTGTCGGATTGGTGTAATTCCGAACTGTAACGATTTTCAGAAATCAGACTGGAACTACGCATAGGTTATGGATAGGTTTGTGCAACACTCAGTGAAGAAGAAAGAAATCTGTTTCATTGCAGAGATAATGAACAAAGAAACACATCTTGGACCCACGGATAACACATCGCACTGTGAAGAAATGCAGCACACTGGTGGGATGGTTGGTGCTGCCTTATGCTTGAATGTCAATTGTATTGGTACCTTGGGTTTATGCAAGACTGTTGGACAGACTGAGCTTGCATCCTTTCGAAGAATGAGTGAATGTTTTCCAAAAGGCCTACAAAGCAGGGGAGATACAATATAGGAGACCCAAATTCAGTCAGCAAGTGCAACAGGATAGGAACTATGCATGAATAATGCAGAGATTTTCATGAAGAAGGCAGAAACAACACAATGCTTGGTGAGGAACTACACTAGGAAGACAGCACAATTTGAGTTATTCAGCATGGTCATGACCCCATGCTAGTCTGCTTCAGTTCAATCCGAATGCAGTATGTTGGTAGATATATACCTAATGTTAGGGATAGGGTCAACGAGCTAGTGGAAGCAGTTAGAATTTATAACCCTCTTTAGGATGTAGGGTGGAGCTATCCCTGTAAGCAGCAAGCAAGCAGGAAATGGGTGCAAATTAGATATCCGTCGTGGTGGTTGGAATTTGGCCAAAATTTTGGTGAATACATACTGTGAGTTTGGGGTACTGTCAGAGAGAGAGAGAGAGTGTGTGTGTGTGTGTGTGTGTGTGCATATTTAGGAGCATACCCCTTGGGCTTGAAGTGCACTTATTCCCACCGCTGCTTCCTCTAGGGACACGTGGCAGAGTGCCTTCAGTGCCGACAGAACAAGAGGCACCACGGCTGTCCTTGGTTATGTTTGCTCAGAGGTTGCCTGGCCATGCCCTATGTGCTCACGCAGCTGCTGCCGGTTAGATTGCACGGTGTACACCATGGTGTAGTGTTGGAAGGGCAAGCCTTGCTGCATCAGGAAGGGCGGGTGTCCATTCACCCCTGCCAGCCCGGGCACAGCTTGGCAGTCCCGGACTGGTTTGTGAGAGTGCAGCCTCATCCCCATTAGGGGCGGGGAGGTTGGGGGTGGTGTGCCGCTGCGCGCAGCACACTTTCTAGAGGTATCATCGGCACTTTGTAACTTTCATCTCAGCTTGTGTTGAGCAGTGTGTTGAGTCTCCGAACCCTGTGCAAGGTTTGGCTGGTTCTCTTGATCCTCCCTGCCCTCAAGACACAGGCACAGTATAAGTCGAACAACCATCTGACGGGCGGGAGCGCGCGGCCCCGCCCCGAGTCTCCGAACCCTGTGCAAGGTTCACTAGAAGGGGGATCTCAGTAATGGGCAATGAGTATGGAGTATAAATGAGTATGGAGTACAATCACACAAAGTTTCAGTCAGAAATTTAACAATGGCGGCTAGCAACGGGCGTTGCAAGTGGCAAATCTAGGTTCCAAAATCTCTCAAAAAATGCAAAAAAAGGCTTTTTTTTGGTTGTTTTGGGTGTCAATGATGTTTGTGGAGGGAGCCATTTGCATTAGAACCAACCTAGATGATGACGAAACACCTTAGGGCACCGTCTGATAGCTTTCACACCCGACTAGCAATCTCAAGAACCACTTTTGGATATCAAAAATGGCCAAAATCAACCATGTATTGCCTTGGGCACCCTTGTAGTGATAAACAATGATGAATGGGCACTTTTGCAGGCTATTTCCACACCACCAACACCCTTCAATGCCCCATTGGCACCGAGGAGGTGGTACGCCATGCATGTGCTTGGGTGGATTAGCGGGGTCACATATTGGTCAAAAGGTGGTCCAAAATGATTTTCCCCCAAAAATTATTTATGGACCACTTGCAGTTCATACGGATGCAGTTTTAGGCCATTCCCGCCCGCCTTGTCTTTCTTGCGCTTTTCCCTGTTTTCCCCTGTTTTCCCCCATTCCCCTGTGTTCCCCCGCTTTTCCCTATTTTGCTCGCCAAAGCCCAATTGCAGACCATTTCCTCTTTGCTCCCTATTGAAAAAAAAAACACTCCTTGAATGCGCACACCAAGGAAGGAAGGAAATCATATTAAGGAGCAATAGTCCATGGGGCTTCTACCCATTCCAGCCCCCAGACTCACCCAAGGGGCAAATCGCGCGGGTTTCTGGAGAGCTGCCGCCCTGTATGACAAGAGGCTCCCCCCTCCGTCCTTTAGGTTGCCTCACGTGAGGCCCGTCCATGCTTCATGAGCCCCTCCGCGCTGTTGGAAGACAGAGCACCTTCCTGCATGCTGTACAGCATGGTGGAGTGTCGTGCATGGGGGTCACGAACCCATCCCTGGCCCTGTCGGGCCATGCCAGGCAATTCCGTGCAGAGACGCTGTGCTCCGCGAAGAGAGGGAAAGGTAAAGGGGTTAGGGGGCCACTCCCCCACGGAGGGTGGGGTAGAGTACTGGACTTCATACTGACCCATGTCCTCATCGCACTCACGATGAGTGCTGCCCGCTCGTGAGGCAGACATCACGCTCTCAAAAAGTGGCGCCAGCAGGGTGGGGGGCAGATCGGGGGGGGTAGAACACCGGACGGCATACTATTGCACGTCCTCATCAGACGCACTCTGAGTGCTGTCCCTTCGCGGGGTAGACATTGCGCTCTCAAATAGGGGCGCCAGCAGGACGGGGGGCAGGTGAGGTGAATCCTGCTGTCGGTTAGACCCCCCCCCTGGTGTGCATGCGGGCGACCAATGCTCCGGGGTCACGTGCCGCACGGAGTGCCAACTGGAAGTCACCGCCGGCGACCATGCCGGAGATGGCGAGAATTGCCCTGGCCTGCTCAGCACCCGCGGAGACGGGGTGCTGGTTACGTTGAACCCCATCGGAGGGCCGGGGGGCAGGACGGCGGTGCGTGAAGTCCGCTCGTTGGGCCGTGGTTCCTTTCGGGGTTGTAGCGGTTGTGGCCTTGCTGGGGGCATCCGGATCTGCTGCAACATCCTTGCTATCCCCGGGGGGATGTCGCGTCCCTTTTCGTGTGGAGGCTGCTCCGAGCTGCGTGTCGGTAGTGGGGTGCGCTGCCCCTCTGGGGTGCTTACCACCACTATGCGTGACGCACGCTCAGGAGTGATAGCTCCTGTGAGCTGTAGGTATGAGAGCGCATGCCTGGACATGGGGAGGGGGGCTCCGGCTGGGCTCCCGTGGCGGTCTGGGGCCTCCAGGGCCGTGTGCGACCGCGCATCCCCTTGCTGTAGCTGGGGTCGCTTGCGCTGTGGGCTCCCCGGCTGTTCTGTGATCGACTGCCGCCTTTTGACCCCTCGGGGCACCCGCGCAGGTGGTGCCCTACGCCGTGACTTCCTCAGCGCCGGGTTCCCTGACCGGTGAACGGATCGGGCCCTGGGAGCGCGTGTGCGGTGCACTGCGTGTGGCGGTGAGGACCGCGCTGGGCCGCTTCTGGGCCCCGCTGTCGCTCGTCGGTAGCTTCCCCCGGTGTTGATGGGCTCAGATTCCCACGAGGACGACGAGGAGAAGACCTCCGGGGTAGAGGGCCCTTCCTCCGAGGTGTATTCCATCTGCACCGGGGGCGACGGCGACGGCGGAGCCCATCCTAGAGGTGCATCCGGGAGAGTTAGCGCATCTACGCGCTGAGACAAATCGCTGGGCGCTGCCGCTCGCCCCGCCGGCAGTGCCGCTTGTGGACTCGAGCCCACTGCAGCTACATCAGGTGGAGGCGGGACCGCCTGCTTGGCAGGTCGGAGCAACCGGTAGGGCCGCGTAGGGGGAGCTCCAGGGTTGCGGTGTGCTGGAAAGTAGTCAGCCGCAAACAAAGTGGTGCTCTTCTTACCTCCTCCTCTGCCGGTGAGATGCCTGGGGGTGTGCATAGCAGGCAGCAGAGACGATGTGTACTTGAGCTTGGGAATGCGCTCCCTGATGCTGGGGCTGGACTCCATCGCTTCCCGCCGTTCCTTGGCCCGCTGGGCATTTCTCCGTCTCGTGTCCGGTGAGGGGGGCGGTGCCTGTAGCACAGCCGTCCAGCGCAGCTCACAGTACTCTTGCAGGTTTTGTAGGAGTTTCAGCATGTCCAGGCGCCGTGTGAAGTATGGTCTCGCAGACACACCCACTACTGTGGGGGCCCCCAGTGGGACTAGGGAGGAGCATTTGGTAAGCACACCACCTGGTAGCACGGCCCCAGCCACGCTCAGCTTTTGCAGGGTCGCTAGGGCAAGCTTTAGGACCCTTGCCCTTTCTGGTAGCAGGAGGGCAGTCGCCCGATACACAGCCAGGGGTGAGGCCGGCAGGGTGCGCGCCGCGAAGCACTCAAAGTCCATTGCCAGCTCCATGAAGGAGACTTGCCCTTTCCTTGGTATCCAGACCAGCTCGTTGACCCATCGTAGCAGATCGTCACGAAAGTCGGAGTCCCACCGCCACTCTTGAGCTGTGGGTTGGCGAATCCGCAGCTTCTCCCTGTGCTCCGGCCGCGGTAGCGGCCCGATGAACTGCCAGAATGGGTACCCTCTGCCTTGTTTCGTCTTAGGCTGGTCAAAGAGCTGCACATCTTCCCGGTGTGCCCGCGCCCGCAGAATTTGCAGCACCATACTATGAAAACCGTACATGAAGTCGTGCACCTGACCTTTGGGGATGCCGTGCGACAGGTGTTCCGGCATCAAGCCACAGATCCGTAAGCACGTGGGCCAACTACTGATCTGGTCTGATAGCCCCAGGGCCCTCGCCGTTCTCATAAGCGAGCGCCAGGCACCGGATCGATGTATGCCCCAGGCTGGGCAGGCCCACAAGATGTGTTCGTCGTCTTCTTCTTGTTGCCGCGAGCAGTATGGGCATAGCGGTGTCGCCCTGAGGCCCCTCGCATGCGCCCTGGCAGCCGTCCATAACGCCCCTGTGAGCCAGCCCCGCAGCAGCGCCTTATCAAATTCTGTGCCCTCTGATAGAAGGACTTGACATGCCTCCCTGTCGAGGGCCCCTAAGATGCCTTGAAATTGTCGCGGTCGACGATCTTCCAGCGAGAGCAGGGCCCGCCGCCTGATGGAGTCCCGCAGGATATGCTTGAATTTGTCCTCATTTATGAGCGTCATGTCTATTTCTTCGGGCACCCCGGGCACATTCCAGACCCACCAATGATCCGCCTGCCTCCAGCCAAGGCTCTCCAACTCCAGGAGGGCTCGTTGAACCGGTCCTGATGTAGTGGGTCGTACCTGTGCTTGCCGAGCTTCAATGCACGACTGCACCACAACCTGAAGGGTGCCTGGCGTGCGCGCCACCGCGAGGAGCCAACATACCCTGTCATACGTGGTTTTCATGTGAGGAGACACCCGGTGTCCCTGTACTAGCAGCACGAAGATGATCTCCTTCGCCCTACCTGGCCTCGAGGTGCCCCACAAACTGTGGAGCACTGCCGTCTCCAGACTCTGTAAATCCCTCCGGGATACCTCCGCCCCCGGGGTCCCCCATAGGGCTGCGGCTTGTACTAGAGTGGCAATGACGTGCGTTCGCCGGCTGAAGCCCCCTTGTGCACCCCTCACTCTGGACAGCAGGTGTATCCCCTTGGATGTCCTCTTTTTCAGGAGCGGGCCAGTCCCCCTGGTCAGGCTGGTACGAATACCCACCCCCAGCGAGCGGAATTCAGCTTGGAGGGGGAGTGAGATCCCTTGGAGTACCGTGTGTTTGCGGGCAATTTCCTTGGATTGTCGTACTTGTATGGACAGTGACTTCTTGGGGTTCACTTTTTGCAGGGTGAGAGCCAGCCACTCATCAGTGAGCTGCATCACCGGCGCCATGTATTGGCCCTCAGATCGCAGCGGATACGTGTCATCTGCGTAGCCCATGGACCCGACCTGGATCGTGCCCGCCTCTTGTGGCTGGGGTTGAGCACCCCTGAGCTTCACTGGGCTGCGGGGCGGGGACTCCCCCGATGCTGCCATTTCTTCTTCCACCAGCCCATGGCGTTCGGGCTCAGGTGCGGAGGAGGGGTGTGGCGGCTGCGATTGCTGAGGCGGAGGTGGAGGTCCATGGCCACATGTGCAGGGGTTGGAGTGTTCCCAATATTCAAACTGGTCAATCCCCGAGCCGAAGGTCTTCATAACGCACCTGCTCAGGGCCGGTGATGGCCGAAAGCGGGACACCGCGGTGGACGGGGAGGGTTTACGTCTGTATCTCAGCTCCTTGGGCTCTTCCAGCTTGGGCGGTATGGGCGGCAGGCTGTGTACCGTCACTGAGATAGCTCCTTCCAGCTCGTCCACGGCACGCATCCAAACTGTGGTGAGCATGTTGATCATGAGTACGCTCATGGCGCACCCTTGCAGTACGCCGTTCGTGGCGTGAAAAAAGGAGCCCAGCGCCCCGTTTATTTTGAACGCCCTGTGTAGTTGTTGATACATGGCCTCCAATGCCGCCTGCGGTTTGGGGTCCAGGCCGAACTCTCGTGCCATCCGGAAGGAGATTTGTTGTGGTATCAAATCAAAACACTTCACATAGTCAGTGCCAGCGCCAGATAATGCCTGCTTCAGTAGGTGTGCTCGCTCAATGAGGGCGGCCAGCAGAGTTGCTGCGTCCAGGGCGCTCTTCTGCGGCCTGAAGGCAAATGCATTTCGGTGCACCCACTTCTCCTGCCAGATGAGGCAGTCACGGAGTCGGATACCGGACTAGGCGCCATAAATCGCAGACAGCACCGACAGCGGCCTGAGCTGTAGCGGCTCACTGCCCTCGCCTTTGGGGATCAGCGGAATGTACCCTGTGGCAAGTTGCTCAGGCCATACGCCATGGGATTCAACCCAGTTTAACAGCTGAGCCAGCATGTGCAGTAGCGGCCATGGCATGTTCCGCATGTCTACAACAGTCCATCCGTCTAGACCTGTGGCCCGGCCGCGTTTCATGTCCTTGAATTGACGGCAGAGGCGCTCCGCGGTGATGGGCTGACATTCCATCTGGTGATGCTCCACATATTTGCCGAACTTGCGCCAGAAGGGTTCAGTTTCCGGCTCCGGCAGCGTCGGATCCGCGTGCTGCCTCATTATCGGGTCCCATTTCTGGTGTATCACGAGGTCCATTTCGGGCACATTGCCAGTCAAGGTGCCGTCCTCTTTCTGGATCAGGACCGTGGGCGTGTACTTGTCCTCTTTGATCCATTGGTACACGTTCCCAGGTGATGTGGTCCAGGTCTCCTCAATCCATTCTCTCCAATCTTGGTGCCTCTTCTTCTCTTCTTGAGCCAGTTGCCGCCTACTCGGCATTTTAATCTTATCACTGAGCCGGACCAAGTCGGTGATGGTCATGGGTGCACTTTCTGGAGCCTCCATCACCGTGCGCAGTAGTTCTTGGTGCTCTGCTACACATTGCCCTTTGGAGATGAGCTGAAGAATGCGGTGGGCCCTCCTGCGTATCGCCTTCCAATTGTTGAGGACCTCTCGCGGTACGGGGCCCATACCAGGGACCACGGCTTGTTCCCTGCTTGCCGCCCACTTCATCACTGGCACTAGGGCGCTCAGCAGGGCGGACATCTCCTTGGTTGGTGCAGTGCACGGGAGTCCTGACGACGTCATGCGCTTCGGCGTGAGCTCCACCGTCTTGAGCATCTTCTTGGTTCCCCGTCCTCTCGGCAACTCTTGGGGAGCCAGTGGTAGTTGGCATATTCCTGTCCTGACCGCTGGCGGCGGTGCCATGGTCAGGACCAGCATGGTTTCTTCAGCCAGCCATGTCCAGAGGTCCCACAGTTGATCTGCCGTGGACGCCTCATTGTCTAGGACTTTCTCCCATATCGCCACGTATGGTTCGGTGACGTCTTTCACTATTTGGTCCCGCTTGCGTTTCTGCAGGTGGGCTAGTATCATGGGTGGTAACCGCACAAACTTCAGAACCCGCTGGGCAGACTGCTTGAAATTGAAGGTGAAGGTGACCGGCTTGTGTCCAGGCACGGAACATCTTTCGGTTGGCAAGACTTTCATGATGGCACTGGCCGTCTTGGCATCTGCCAAAATACCATCAATTCTGGTTGGTTTCTGTTTGATGGAGCCATTGTGGTACGAGCACTGGCAGTCCTGTCCCGTGGTCCGTGCATGTAAGAGGTCGACATCCACAATGCGCCCCGACAGCAGCTCCGTCATCATGAGGTTGGGCATGCAGCGGTAGTGATCTAGTTGGACATTGGCATCCGTGGCTATCAGAAAGGGGGAGTTCCCCAGCTTTGCAACTTGGGTCAGCACTGCCTCCCATAGCTTGCCATTTAGCTTGTGGTCTCCTGGGATCCCATACACCACAATCACGTTTAGGGGGCGTTTACCATCCGCTGGGGTCACGATAACGTGCAGCCACCTGCCTGAATTCCACAGTTCCTCACTTAGTGTGCATCCCGGGTCCCGCTGAGCTTGCTTTGCCGGCCACTTTTCCCGTACCAGAAGGGCCGCCCCTCCTGGGGCAGCTCCCCAAATGCCACCTGTCTTGGATAGTAGGGGGGCTCCCCAAAAGGGTTGCCACCCCTTCTGTCTTGCCATGAAGGCCATTGCATTCTGGGCCCCTTGCGTGAGCCGTGTTTCCGTGAGTGCTACGATGTCCTCTTGCAAATCCAGCACTTCATGGTGGTGTGCTCGCAAGGCCGTCACGTTGATGAGTGCCAGAGAGGTGGGTCCTGGGTTGGGGTGCACGTCACCACAGCGTAGGATCTGGTCACGCTTCCAGTGTGGATGCGTGTGTGCGCGTGTGTGTGCGCGCACACGCAGCGCGGCCCACTGGTCAGGTGGCGCCAGCTGTGCCAAGTTGTGGGCCGACTGCGTTGGGGCGGGATTCTGATCTGACTGATCCAGGAGCAGGGGCAGGGGGCGAAAAGGAACAAGGCAGGCCAGGCGGTTAGGCATGCTGGAGGGGTCAGGAAGAGAAGCTCTGAGGTAACAGTGACAGTGAATACTGGCATTGCGGTGTGCATCAGGCACCGCTGCTGAGGACGGCGGGCTTACCCGACTCGTCCATAATAGTCTGGCGGCTCTCGCCATCACAGACCGTCTCTCGGCACTGTGACGCGGCGGGCGTTCCCATCTCGCGCACGGCTTAGCTGGGTGGTTAGCGGAGCTCTCCGTCTTAGCTATGCTGGCCTGCTCGTCACTGGCAGGGTTGAGAGTGTGCATGGGCCGCGGTGATGGTGCGCCTTGACGGATTTTCAGGTCACGGTCATCTGCCGTCTCGGTAGCCTCGCTGCAGCTTCCATTCCGGGTCGAGCCACTGGAAGTGAGAAGACAAGTTTGTGTGAGCAGGGGGGTACTGTATCTGCATGTATCAGCGCTTGCTGAGAGGACCGCACGTTCAGGCACCTGCCAAGCAAGGTCTGCACATACCTGGTCCACAAACTCTTGGCGTGGCGCGTATGCCGGCGGCTGGGCATCTTCGTCCTCCGGTGGCGGTGACGGCGGCCTCACTGCTGTTGTTTGGGCTTGGATGCGGCTGATCAGCCATTCCGCGCCCGAGGCCCATGCGTACTGGGACACTCCATATTTGGCGTTGGAGCTGATGCCGAAAGTAAGTCCCTGGGGTTTCCTTCCCCGCAGCCGCAGCCTCCAGTTTCGTGGCGCCGCATGGGTCCCTTGCTTGACCGTGTCGGGCTCTGGCGCGTCGTCAAAGCCCAGCTGGTGTCCGACATCCGTGGCCCAGTCTCTGACCCAATCATCGCGATGATGCAGCGCAAGATGGGGCTCCGGCGCCAAGGCTATGTATGAGCCTGTTTTGTACAGGACATCGGTGATCACCGTGGGCCGTTCCGGTTGCATCTGCACCGCTGCCGAGATGTCCCTCAGCTGTTCCAGGGAGTACGGGTTGGCGAGTCCGGATCTGCTGGGGCCATGCTCTGCTTCTTCCTCGTCTGCTGTCATCCCCACTACCTCATCATAGCCGGGTAGAGGTGGGCGGGCCATCACCTGCTCGTAGCCGGGTGTCCGTGGCCTTTGTCTCGGCAGGTTGGCCTGGAACGGGATCAGAGGGGCCCTGTCAGAGTACTGCGCGGCCGACTGCTGCTCCTCCCGAGCTGCTTGGACTTCAGTTGCCTGTTGGGCATCGAGCTCTCGCAGCGCGCTTTCCATCCGTCTGGTCTCGCCTTGAATCCTGCATCGTTCTCGGTGTGCACTGCGGCGTTTCGACCGATCTGGGTGTCGCTGTTGGGGCTGGTGGACGTGGACATGGATGTGGGTGTGTTGTTGCGGCTGCTGCCGCCTTCGATGTTGGCGTTCACCCTCCTCGCTGCTGGAGTCCGACCTTCGCCTTTTGTGCGACCGTCCCATGGAATAAAACATAGTACCTGTCATCAGGAATAGGCAGTCCAGGCGGCAGTCGCATGTCCTGGGTGGTAAGAGCCCTGGTAGGGGGAGCATCATTTCAGGGCTGCGTGCCCGAGCGGTTCTCATTGCGTCCTCTCTCGTCAGCTCAGTGGGGGGGCACCTGCGTGCACTCAAGGCTGGTGTATGGCAACATTGTCTACGGTTAGAGCACCGTGGCAGAAGGCACAGCATGCACAAGAGGAATCCTGAAGATTTCCCGCGCGGCGGACGTGTCCGGCTCGCGTAGCACGGCGGCTGTTTGTACCGACTCGTGCATGCCCTTGGACGCAGCAATGCCACTGCCCGAACGGTCAGCATTATTGTCCTAACTCCATGTCGTGGTTGTCCTCCACGACGTCTTGCAAAGAGGTAGTCTCTGGGTCGTCGTCTGCCCGTGTGGCTAGACGTAGCCTCTCTTGGCGTCCAACTCTTTCCGCTGCTGGTCGGAGTTTGTGCGACACGCACCGCCTCCACCGCCTTGAATGCGCACACCAACGAACCTCTATCACCAAGCATTGCCAAGGAAGGAAATCATATTAAGGAGCAATAGTCCATGGGGCTTCTACCCATTCCAGCCCCCAGACTCACCCAAGGGGCAAGTCGCGCGGGTTTCTGGAGAGCTGCCGCCCTGTATGACAAGAGGCTCCCCCCTCCGTCCTTTAGGTTGCCTCACGTGAGGCCCGTCCATGCTTCATGAGCCCCTCCGCGCTGTTGGAAGACAGAGCACCTTCCTGCATGCTGTACAGCATGGTGGAGTGTCGTGCATGGGGGTCACGAACCCATCCCTGGCCCTATCACCAAGCATTGCCAAGATTTTGCTGATCATGGACCCCTACACTGTGCAGTCACCCAGAAGCCCCAATAGGCCGATCGTTACTGTGCCTCCAGGGTGCCAGCCACAGTGAGGACCCAAGCCCGTCTTGGAAATTGGCATGTGCCAGCACCATGCACTGATGCTCTGCTCACCCTGCTGGCTTCATCACGAGGAGCACACTGTTGCAAAGGTCTGCTCACGATTGTTGTGCCAATCAAGGGTACATGCAGTCCACTTAGGGGGGTTAAGCACTGCACGCACCCTACGCACACCGCGCCCACTTAGGCATTTCGAAATGTGCATGAATTGAATGTTTCGGGGGCTGGCTGCACCAGGTACACACGGACACGGTATTTGGTCCGGTGTTGGCAGTGCCATTTGATACTTCGAATTGTGAATGTTGTATTGGTATCCTCACACAAAAGATATGGCACTGGACACAGTTTGTACTACACAACACCCAACTGCACCCGACCAGCAGTTGTGGAACGCCCCCCCCCCCCCCCCCCACACACACACCCTTTTTTGTTTTCCGTGCTCTCAAAATTGTTGAAACAGCAACTAAATCCAAAATTTAAAAGAGACCATCCACCACCTGAGTACCCCCTGCGCTTTGTGGCTGGGTGCAGGGTGCCCTTTTGTAGATTAGAGTAGAATATTTCCTCATCACCGCAGCACCGGTGTCCCCTGCTGGTGCCAGGCACAGGAGTGCTATGTGCATGGCACGGCACAACAAATGAGACACAATAAACAACACAAGACTGATGCAACAGATGTCATAAAGAAATGTAGTATGGCTACACTACCGCAGGGACGACAGAGAGGGCATTCACTGTGTCATCTACGACCTTTCCGTGCTCAAAAACCAGCATCGTGACCTTGGGGCTCTTGTGGAGCACTCAAATTGCGCAAAACAAGAGGGGGTGACATGCCAACAAAACGCTGTACACACTGAAGGCAGGCAATTCACTGCAGTTTTGTTCAACGCCAAGACAGAGCAAAACCCAGCAGCTATCAGGAAATGGTGATCTGTCAGGGGCATCACAAACCCCAAAGTGCGAAAATTGCACAAACCGCTGGGACACTGAAGCCATCCAATGTCTCACATTGGGGCCGAAGACACAGCATTTTGTTTGGCCATTTTCATTTCTTTCAATTTTTTTTGGGGGGGGGGGGGGGCTGACTCAGTGCTCCCAAGTACCAAGTACCCAAGTCCTGGAAGAATGTCGCATCTTTTGGAGCATCGGGCACTGGTCACACTGCACGCAGCAGCACACTACTGCCCTGTTGCTTCGCTTCATTACTTCTTTTCCCCATTTTCGGTGCGATTCATCATTTCGACTGCGACCCATTGGAAAGGCACAGGGAAAGCGGTGGGCTCAGCAATGACCACCGCTGCCGCCTGGACACGCGGCTGTCACATTGAACATAGATCAGAGTAGCAGTGGTGAAGGGCATCAGCAGTCCAGCAGCCCGACCTTCCATTGCCTTGCCCAGCAGCAGTGTGCAGCTGTGCACAGCAGGCGATGAGGCTTTATATAAAGGGGCCCATACAGTGGGCAATTCTCGAGGTCCAGCAGATCCAGCAGAGCCTCCAGGTGCTGTCGACAACACCGATTCCTTCAGATCCACTAGACATACCGGATCGCTGTACCCTCTGTGGAGGTTTGGGGGGGGGGGGGGGGTGTCCAATGCCTCTCAGAGAAACCGACCCTGCGCGCCACCAGTACTCTTGGGCGCCGCCACACCAGCAGCATGCAATCCGCCCCTCACTTTTTGCCTGCCAGGCTCATAGGCCCTTGACGCAAAAGTCACTTGAGCCGTGATGTGCTGTGGTCAGCCTGACAAGGTCACCTGAGCAAGAGCCTGTACTTGGACGTGCAGATTGTGAGGCAATGCAACAGTTACATCATCAACCCTGGGAGATCCCAATGCAATGCAATTGATGCGGTGAGAGACTTCCTTTCTATGCCACACACCCACCACACTCGCACACATGTTGAACCAATGAGATGGCCGCAGTCCCTGAGGGACATTTCTCGACACATGCAACGGGGGGGAACAGTCGAGGGCTGAAAGATCCTGTCATCATCTGAGTGAGAGCCACGCCGCGCTTGTACTTGAACGTGTTGGACGTGACTGCACCCCAATAAATTCTATTGCCTTTGGCAAGGCGCCTCAAAGAGAGACGAATGACTGTTGGCTGGAGGCATCCTTTGGGAGCAGGGGGGAACAATGGTCCTTGGGAGCAGGGGGGGGGGGTTTCGGTTTGGGTTTGGGTTTGGGTCGACCCTCCCCCGGACGCCCAGACCCACGGTCAGCGCAATTGTCCCTGTGCGACTCGACTGGGTTGGGTGCTCCCGGCTGTCAGAGTCTCAAGGCGTGCCGGAATGCTGACAGCGCAGTGCTTGGCTGAGGGACAGCTGCATGGTGCACAGTGTGTGTCTGTGCAAGAAGAATGCCAATGTGGGGGCTGCATGCGCAACCGGTTGCTTCTTTGGGTGCCTGCGCGCCAGAAAAAATTTGTCCTCTTCATTTTTGCTCAAAAGCATGAAACTTTTGGAATTTTTGGATTTCGAGCCAAAAAAAATCGTTTTTGGTTCCGAAATTTTTGGCCCAGCTGCGGCCAGCCGTGGCGATTTCGGAGGCATCATCCCAACGCAGCTTTGTGGCGTGTGCTGTTCCCTGGCCCACATTTGTTTGTTGGCTCAGACCAAGATGAGCTGGCGTAGCCTGCTCACTTTACGGGACTCGGAATCAAGGTTCAGAGCTGTCCAGTGCTACGATGACCCCACAATGGCTGTGGTAGCGGATCTGACATGTAGTGAGGATCAGCTGAGTCTGAAACCAGGTTATGCAGTGGAAGACTGCCACGCCCGTAGGCTTCCCAGTGTGCAGGAGGCACAATGGCTGTAGGCTGAAAAAGAGAGCGGTGTGAAGACCGAAGGCTGAGATGAATCAGCGGGTTGCATTGTATACAATATCAGTACCAGAGAGGGGTGCATAGCTGGTCACTATTCCATATGGGACTGAGAGCACTGCTAGTCCAATTCCACCTTAGGCTGAGTGGGGATGGTGACATACAAAAGAAGACGGGGGAGGAAGGAAGAACACAAGCAGGGTTACGGCCCATGCTTTGCCATACTGTTCCCCGGCCCATACTTTGCAGCCGCCCTCGCCGTCAGTCCGAGACACACACCTGATGGCTGTTGATGGCACATGCTCTGCGTGTGTCTGCGCGACGAGCAGGATTGGGATGGGTTGAACAGGTGCGGTCAACACTGCATGCGCGTGAACAGCGTGTTGAGCAGGAAGGAAGGAAGGAAATCATATTAAGGAGCAATAGTCCATGGGGCTTCTACCCATTCCAGCCCCCAAACTCACCCAAGGGGCAAATTGCGCGGGTTTCTGGAGAGCTGCCGCCCTGTATGACAAGAGGCTCCCCCCTCCGTCCTTTAGGTTGCCTCACGTGAGGCCCGTCCATGCTTCATGAGCCCCTCCGCGCTGTTGGAAGACAGAGCACCCTCCTGCATGCTGTACAGCATGGTGGAGTGTCGTGCATGGGGGTCACGAACCCATCCCTGGCCCTGTCGGGCCATGCCAGGCAATTCCGTGCAGAGACGCTGTGCTCCGCGAAGAGAGGGAAAGGTAAAGGGGTTAGGGGGCCACTCCCCCACGGAGGGTGGGGTAGAGTACTGGACTTCGTACTGACCCACGTCCTCATCGCACTCACGATGAGTGCTGCCCGCTCGTGAGGCAGACATCACGCTCTCAAAAAGTGGCGCCAGCAGGGTGGGGGGCAGATCGGGGGGGGTAGAACACCGGACGGCATATTGTTGCACGTCCTCATCAGACGCACTCTGAGTGCTGTCCCTTCGCGGGGTAGACATGGCGCTCTCAAATAGGGGCGCCAGCAGGACGGGGGGCAGGTGAGGTGAATCCTGCTGTCGGTCAGACCCCCCCCCTGGTGTGCATGCGGGCGACCAATGCTCTGGGGACACGTGCCGCACTGAGTGCCAACTGGAAGTCACCGCCGGCGACCATGCCGGAGATGGCGAGAATTGCCCTGGCCTACTCAACACTGCATGCGCGTGAACAGCGTGTTGAGCAGGGAGCCCAGTGTGAGAAGGCGAAGCGGGGAGAAACCCTCCCTCTCAAGGCCCGGCGTGCCAGGCTCCCAGGGACATGGGCCAATTCCCAAAGAAAACATCTCAAATGTATACTTCGAAATGAACGTGACCCACTGCCCAAGGTAACCCAGCATTTGGCATGGCATAAGAGAAGGGGATTGTTGGGGGGGGGGGATGGACGAGCACATTCGTCCAACCTGCGATACGTTTTTGAGCTTCAATCTGGCGCATCCTGTGCCCAAGGGTGCCCTCGAGATAGTCCTGGATCAAATGTCAGTTCAGACGGTGTGGTAGAGCAGCCTCACAGGGTGTGTCCACGCAAGCCGCGGGGCTTGACCCTGGCTATCTACAGTATCTACAGTAGCAATGGCATATGCACGCCACGCCTTACAGCCAGTTGAACTGCGGCAAGCAGTTGGGAAGCTCTGCAGATGCTTCGGCCCTCGGTGGTCCTGATGAACTAGTGAGCCCACAGAGGGCAGGTCATGTCTCCACTGGGACATGCTGATCGGCATGAGGTGGCTCTGGATGTCAGCGACACCCTTTTGTCAGGTCCGTTTGAGGATGAGGATGAGGAACAATGACATACACACGAGAGAACATACGGTCCCCAGAGCGGTCGAGCAATGGCATCCAGCAATACTGGTGTTTTGGAGCATCACACCAGTTCTGCTTTGCAGGGGAGGCTGGCACCCCCCCCGCCCGTCCAAGCAACGGTGAATGCCCAGAAATTGCCACAAGCAAGCACCGATGCCAGTTGCTCTGTTTACATGGGACAACAGCACACATACAACATAGAACGTGGTACTCAGAGTGACGACATCTGATGCCTTAGGGGACGTGCAGCGTCAAACCAGTTTTATGGGCGGAGTTGTTGGAAGCAATCAGGTGGTGGCTCAAAGGAACCAAGTGGGTGTTTGCAAAGGAACCAAGGGGCTGTTTGCCCACAGCCCTATTCAGTTGGTGCGACTTTGCTGGGACCTGCGCCCCCTACAGTGCCAGGGTCGAAATAGTACACGACTTGCATGGCACTAATGCAGCACTACTACAAACCGCAGCATGCTGGTCCATTACTCAGACAGCATTGCTACAATGTTGGTACAATACCAGAATGTCAGGCACAGCACCGTACTGCACAGTGGACGCCACCTGGGTGGTGTGGGAGCTTGAGGATCCCTGCACTGTGCCTTTGGATGCCCTACTTGGCCTGCAGTAGTCACCTCTGCACAGCATGCGCATGGATACAAGGCAGGAGGGCAGGCAGGCAGTGTGCAGGTCCCAGTCCCAACTGCATCACTACCACAGGTTTGTCACTGGCTTCTTGGTTTTGTGACTTTACACGAGCAAATGCCTTTGGAGGGTGCATCCACACGGCGCACAGCGCATGCACTGTGCCCGGCTTTGGACTAAAAACCAAGCCCAATGGTCTCCTCTCAGACGCCCTCAACATGGTGTCCCCTGGAGATCTTTTGGAGCAGGGTATAATTGGCACTTGTGGAGTGTGCTATGGCACCTCAGAGGGTTGCTGGTGTCAAGGTTTGTTGTTGTTCCAACCTCAAGATTAGCCCACGTTTTTCACCAGGGTTTACCACAGATTTGTTGTCACGGAAACATTCGGGTTTTGCTTTATTCGCCATGTCCCTGTCCCCTGGAGGCTTTTGGGTGACCCCCTGCCATCCATCAGCACAGTGCCCTGAAGCACCAGGCCATATGCTATGTTCCAATCCCCCTGTCAGCTCAATCCAGCATCCCCTGGAAGGGACTGGGTCGGGCCGCCATGAAGCACTAGGCCGATGGGCGCGAGGTCTGGAGTGCTCTTCCAGCAGTTCCAGCAGTGCAGACCCTCCAGTAGGGGACACAGGCGTCCGATGCAAGGGCCACGCCCCAGGGCACTGGGATGGCGAAAGCGCACAGCAACACGGAAGATCGGTTTCGGGGCAGACGCGGGCCTTTTGGTGATGTCACTGCGACCCCACATACCCACGGAGGGGACACACAGGATGCCGACAAGCCCACCATTGACCCAGCATCAGTCAGGGGTAGGGGCACACGGGTGAGATAGGGAAAAGGCAGGAGCAGGGATAGAGGGAGGGAAATGGAAACGAGGGACATCCGGTCGCCAGTTCACAGGGCCGAACAAAAGTTTCCGAGGGAATGGATGGTAGGCCAGGTCATGTCGGTTGAACGGGCACAAATTCGGAGCTGTTCATTGAAAACCGCCCCATTTCTTGTTGAACACTGACGCCTGACTGAACAGAAACACTACAGGACTGAAGGTAGTACCCCCCCCCCCCAAGCCCACCGCAGGTACCCAATCAAGACAGTGGGTAGTGGGGCTTCCGCTCTGGGAAAGGGGAGCTGTGCAGTTGTTTGCCGGGGAGGGGGTAGCGGGGCCCTCAAAACATTCTCCAATGGGGCGCTTTGGCTGTGCATAATGCAGACCATTGCACGACGTGTGTCAAAAGATCACCGCACACAAATCTTTGGCCTTGACCTCACAAGGTACCAAAGCACATGAAGCACCAAAGCCATACCGCCCCTTGAGCACAGTGGGCTCACACGTGTGGTGGCTTGCAGGCGACATTCACTTTGGTAATTTCCAACACACTGCTGTTTCACCTCATTTTGGGGGGTCAAAAAAAAATCAGAGGGGGGAGAAGATGACACCTTTGGGACTTGGGAAAAAGGGACCACTTTGAGTAATGCTTGCCGGGGGGCGACCCCCATGCATAAAAAAAGGGGGGGGGGACTTGCAATCTTGCTATACTTCTCGGTGTGTCCTGTTCCTACAACGGAAATGCCAACGGAGCTTGTGGACAAATCAGAAGATGAGCTGGACACCGAGGAGGAACTGAAGTAGAAGCGCTAGTGTCACTCGCTGTCCTCACTGTTGGTGTCTACAGCATTTTCTCCATTGACGTACATGGGCCAGAGCGCCGGCCCTAGTCTGGTGTTTTTTTGGTGCACTTGAGTGTATTAAAGACTTGGTGAACCAAGGCATCAAGGCAGATGCACAGAAACATGGGCGTCTATTGTCGTTGTGGACGAGAAAGCTGTACCATGTGCGACTTCACACTTTCCACATGCACGTTCCATGCGCCAGTCAGTGTGGTGGATGTTGGGCAGACCATTTTGCGGGATGTTGATGGTCAATGGAAAAAACTGGGGGGTTTGCCGAGGCGAGCAGTGTGTCCAAAAGTATCAAGGCGAGTGTCCCCTGGTGGCTTGGACATAGGAGGGGGGTGTGGGGGGGGGTAAGGAGAAGGGTGGGGCACGCACTCCCCAACCTCCTCAGCCCCTTGAATAATCCCCTCCAGTATGCGGGAAGGTTTCCCCCATCCCCGTGGGGAACTGTCACCAAATGACGGTGGCCCCCCGGCCCCACGAGGCTTGGCACCGTTCTCCTGGGTGCTTGCTGTTGTGGCCTACAGGCTTTAGGGTGCTGGTTGTTTGGGGGAAATGTGCAAGTGACGCCCCCCCCCCCACCCCTCCCGCGCGGGGTCTGTGCAAGGGGAGGGGGGGGGGGGCACAACGGGAAGGGCTGGGACAGGGGAGGGGCTCGAAGGGGATCATACTGGACACTTGGGTCTCTTCACAAAACCCCAGCCAGCCACACCGCAGGACCTGTTGCCACAGCACCAGACCTGCTGTACCACACCCTCCATCTCCCTCCACCTTCTACCCACGCCCTCCGCACCGCTGGATGAGACGATGCAGACCACTCTCCAGACCCTACCCTCTACATAGGCAGCAGACGCGCGCAGCGTGTCGCGCCAAAAAAAAAAAAGTGCACCGCCAGTTGCGCAACCGCACGGGCGGTGCAACAGCTTTGAAGAAGAAACAGCAAAAAGAGATGGTTTGACTGTTTGGCATTTGATTAGGCAGCATTTGGCGTTTTACGAGAGGCAGTTGACGATTAACCGATTGCCGATAGGCGATTGATCATCCGCAGATAGCAGTGCATCGACGGCGGGTGTTGGTTGACCGCCTCTCTCTTCTCGTCCAGCACTTTTTTGAACACGCCAAAATAACGCATGGGAAACACATTCTGATGGTGTCACCTGTGCTGCCTTTGTTTTTTAACTCGTGGCCAAAGTTCCACCAAGTGTCCGCTGAGCGTTCACAAAGTAGGTCAAGGATCAGCGACAGGCCCAGGTCTGGATCAAAGCCAGGGTGCTGTATCCTCATCCCTGTCCGGGCACCGCGGGGTGGCGGGAGGAGCGAGTCCTACGCCCTGCCCCTCCATCACGTGTGCTGTTGCAGAGCAGCAGGCAAACCAAACCGACCCGGGCTTTCGTACCCAAGAGCTGCAGATGTGATGCACTTGCACTGCGGTCCCTGCCCCACACAAACATTGGCGACCACTGCAGCCGAGCACACATGGCTGATGCAGGGCATGCAGTCCCTCCACAAGATCCATCAGAGCGCACTACATCCCCTGGCCCCTGGTCCACGTCGGACTCTATCATCAACCATCAATTGGAAGCCATCGCCACCACAACACTGTGGAGAGACAATGAAGCGAACGTCTATCAGCAACAAAGAGGGAGGCACTGCCTCTCCCCTGACACCTACACGTCAGGAACGAAGGATGAGGAAGCGGAGATGCGACTCGGTGTAATTGCATTTAAGGACACATCGGTTGTCTCAGGGGATGTGGGGAGGGAGGTTCCGGTCGAGGGGACGAAGTGCACACAGCTTAAACCTCCCCCCCGAAAGTAAGACCCCGCCCCAAAAGTAAGACCCCCCCAAAAGTAAGACCCCCTTGCAGGCTCAGGACCAGCCGTCCCAAAAGTAAGACCCCCTTAGTGGCACATGCACGGCAGCAACACATTTTGGTCTACCACTCATACAATCCACAATCATCCGTCACATATTTACTGAGATTTGAACCACGAGGTGATAGGTTTCTGCATCACACTCCATCACACTAGGTGATTCCTCAGGCTGTTCAGGCTCTTCATCATTCACAGGAGCCTCAACAACTTCAAATTCTGAGTCATCAGATGACTCTACCTCGTCAATGGTGTCAGTTTCCTCCAGCTGCAGGTCGTCTAAAAGCATGGGCTCAGACATTTTCTGTGTCGGGAAAGGTGAAGTGACAGCAAAGTGGATGAACCCAAAAGTAAGACCCCCCCCAAAAGTAAGACCCCTCTTGGGACCCAGGACCAGCCGGACTGAAAGTAAGACCCCCGGTCTTACTTTCAGGGGGGAGGTTTACGGTGCCCTAACGCTACCCCGCATCCATATCGCCAGAGCTCTAAGCGGGAAACCCGACAACGATTGGTCCTCTACTTCACCAACACGAACCCGCAATCCGAACCAGCTCATCACTGAAACCCTATTGACAACTGCAAACCACGCCATTCTAAACCGTGGTGCTAACACGTACCTCATTCGGACGCTGCCGAGTACGTGGGTATGCTAAACAACAAGAACAAGAACAACAACAAATGTGTCCGTGCTTGTGCACATAGCCATGAAGCAACGGATACAGAGCTCGCATATACCCCCGTGTCACAGGCATATGGTCATTGCCACAATTCTCTCTAGAAAATGTGGAAGGAGGACCCCCCCCCCTGCCTCCCTCTCCCCGACACTTTTCCAAAGCAGCTGACAATTGGGACTGGTTGGCGCCTTCAGTGCCCATGTGTGCGCACCCGTGTTGCCATGGAATGTGGGTGCTGTAGGATGTCGTTGCCCCGTGCCTCATGGCGCTTGACTCTTTCTTAATTTACAAGGCCCGGGATCCTTTGCAACTCGGGGGGGGGGGGGGGGGCTCCAAGCCTATTTCCCAACAACGCCCCCCGGGGCTGGGCCCACCAAAATGACCCCACACGCTGCCAATCCACATTCCACAGGGATCTGACGGATCATACCTCAAATCAGTAGTGCCCCCTAGTTGGGACTGGTTCCAAACCCCCACCCCTAATTGGGGGAGGGCACTGCCCCTTTCCGCTGCACCCTAAAAAAAGAATTCTGTGTGTTCGGTGCCTTTGCCCTCATCCAGACCTTGCGGGAATACATCATTATGGAAGACCTGAAAGCTTGCCCCTTCGAGCCTATTTGCTACACCCCCCACCCCTTTATTCGGACAGGCTTGGAGGGCCCCCTCCCCCGGGTTGCAATGGACCGCCGGCCAAACCACATCAAAGCGAAACCAATCGTCTCATGACATGCAGCACCACGAACGCTGGTGGACCGCCCCCCCCCCCCCACCAGCGGATACCCGCTGACAGCAACACCACGGCCAATGTCCTGTCGAAACGGGTGCCATTGGACTCATCAGATTGCCCCGTTGGCGTTGTCCTTCACGGGAGAAGGAGGCGGCTTCGCAACGGAGCGTGTAGGCCCCTGCCGTGTCATGCGTATGCACGAAGCATCGGAGGGGGGGGTGGGGGTGGGGGGGGGGGTCGAGGATTGAGTGGTGTGGGGGAGAGTGGCGCGGCAGTACTGCCGCGCACATCTGCAGCCCTTCTGCCTTTGTGGCATCTGCCGCTCTGCCGGCGGGAAGCAGGCCTCACCCTGAGCCCAACTCAGGGCTGCGAGGCTGTGTGCAAGCATGTGCGGTCCCTCGGAAAAATTTCTTATGCTGCGGCATGCTGCGGCATGCTTCTACCTGCACATGTGGGTACCTACGCATCTGTGGGAAATTGAACTCACAAACAAGAGACAACGTTGTTGGGCCGAATTAATCACTTTCACCATCCGGATCGTCTGTAGTGGGTTTGTTGACATACATCATAGCCAAATGGCGCAAAGTGTTGTTGCCCATATGCAAACGGTCCTTTGTCTGGATGTGGCCCATCAAAATGAACATTCGCTCAACATGGCAAGCAGAGCGTGGTCGTCGGACAAAGAAAACAGCAATGCTACTCAACGTAGGAAAATCGTCTTTTTTGGCTGCACTCAGGTTCAGCTGGTTCTGGCTGTGGGACGTTGACACTGATCGTGGGGTTTGGCTGTGGTGGTGCCTCCACACAAATGGGTGGGGGCTGTAGTGCAGCCTTGCGTGCATGTGTGCCAGGTTGACGTTCCCATTCCCCAGCAGGATTTTCTGATTGGGAAAGTGGTGTGCTTGGTGTTGACTGTTGACTGGATGTTGTTGGTGCAGATGACTGACTCATGACAAGACAAATAAAAACAAACTGGGGAGACATGGGGCAGGCAGAATGTCTCCCGTGCAAACAGAGCAGGAGCAGGCAGACAGACACATGAACTCAAAAAATTGGATGCTGCGGCATGCTGCGGCATGCTACGGCATGCTGCTTCCAAACCCCTATGTGCAGCTCCAAAAAACGGGTGCTGCGGCATGCTGCGGCATGCTGCGGCTGCACATGCTTGGCTGTGTGACACAGGGCCAGGGAGGGGTACAAAGTCCGCCACCAAGCCTTGGGACAAGCGCAGCTTCAATCAGGGGGAATGGCCGTCAGAAAGACGGGGATTACACACACCCCATCACCCGTGGGGCATGTGCAGTAACATCCACTGAAAACTGAAAATCACATCCAAACAAACGGAAGTGGGCTGCGGTTTCCAGCGGAGTGTTGTCATGAGCAGCAGTGGTTCTTCAAACAAACATGTTGCGTTCCATCCCTGAGCGACGACGGTCATACACGGCCGATGTGCGTAGACAATGCCGCGCTGGCACAAGGGGGTGAGGGAGTATAAGTACATGGCGAAAAGCAATGTTTAGGGCAATGCATTGGCAGAGATGTCACAGGTCTGGTTTGATCCCTCACAGTCACCGCTGAGGCCCGATGAGGCTGTGCCCCGATTGGCTTTGGATGGTCAGACAGGCCGTACGCACGGGGGGTTGCAGTCCCTGTGGCTGCAGCACCCGCCCCGTCCCGCCGCGCTCTACTCGTCATCCGACATGTCCTGCAGCTTTGCTGCATCCTGCATCTGGTGTGACTGCGGCTGCTGGGGCTCACGGGCGCGGCTCTGCATCCAGTTGGGACCGCTGCCCACCCGCCGCATATGCCTTGTGGAGTCATGCAGCCTCATGAAGGGCCGGTCGGGGCTGGTGGCGTCGCTCTCGGAGTCCTCGTGCTTGCCCTCCTCATCCATCGGCCTGTACTTGTCCGACGGCCCCCGGCGCAGCAGCTGACGCGCGGGCAGGTGCAAAGCGGAGCCAGGCGGCGACGACAGGGGGTGGCGACGGCCCTGACGAGTCGATTGCGCAAGTGAAACGTGCATATTGTAGTACACCCACACCCACACTCACACCCACACTCACACCGAAACCCACACCCACACCCGCTGCCCCGCATACCTGCGCCTCATGCTATCCCCACTGGCCTCCACCCCAGCACCCCATACCAGGCCACCCCAATAACCCCCCTCCCCTGCACAATATGCTATTCCCACCATCACCCTCCCCTAAACCCTGCTATCAACAGTACCCTCTGCCCGTGCACACCATGCTATCTGCACAAACCCTTGCCCCTGCATCCCTGCTCCCATGTTGAACACCATGCCATCCCAACACGGCGCTGCCCCTGCACACCCCATGCCCCAACCACTTTGCACCCAACTCCACGAATACGGGTCACTCCAGGGTAGCGGTTCCAACGGCTTCATCGGAGAATCATGAAAGCAAGACTTTTGTGCAAAAAATCACTTTTCTTGTCATCTCCTTTTCTCTGAGATGGCCTTTGATAATGAGACCGAGGTAGGATTGCATGATTCAGCAATGAATCATGAAAACACAAACACCATTTGTGAACGTTAAAGGGATATTCAACAGCGGGCTGCAGAAAAGGGGCAAAAATGGTGCAAACTTGAGATCATTTTGCCAAGGTGAGATGGGGAAGGAATATGTGGTCATACAATCAATGCCACGCATGAACCACCATGATTACCGCACTGGTATGCCATAATATTATGCCATGCTTTTCCCCACATGGGTTTTCCAATTTCAACATGTGCCCCAATTTTGCTTTGCTTTGCAGCGTGTGTCCGGCCCCTTCTTGTAAAACTACAAAGAGAGCACCCCTCAAATCAACCAAACAGGCTGCCAACGCCTGAATAGGAAACATGCCATCCATATCAGCCCCTGCCCTTGCACACCGCGCCCTCTGGGTATCTGGTAAGACTTAGTACCAGATGAGGTAAAGCTTAGTAAAATATGGTAAAAACTTAGTAAACAATTTTTTTTCAAAAGTCTTTAAAATTTTGTATTTTCACCAAGTAAAAATAGAAATTTTTTTGTTAAGTTTCACCATACTCCCCCCCCATATTTACTAAGGAACTCAACACTTTGGTGGTAAGTGGTACTTTTGTTTGAGGGCACAAAGCCCCCGGGTCAATTCCCGGCCACTTGTGTCAGTAGTACCCTACCCGGCGGAGGAGGAGGAGGCGGCATCGCATACCATTTGTGACACATCAACACACCGAGACGGGTGTTATCAGTGGCATCATCATCAACAACAACAACAGCAAAAGCAGCGGCAGCAGCAAGGTTGGCCACCCAAAATTGGCGCAGTCCTACACATATCTCCAATGGACACAAGATAGAGGCACGGAAGGTACGATGAAGAACCTTACATTCATGGCACGTTACGTGAGGTGTGCCATCACAAAAAAAGCATGTGTCAGGATCCACAGATTTGGATTCAGTGCACATCCGAGCCACCTGCCAATGCATTGTTGGGGTCCTTTGGTGTGCAGGCCGACTTGGAACAATGGTAGTACAAAGCTGTCTAGGGGGTGCACAACGCTTCACAGCAGGGACCAAATCAGCAGTGGCCCACAAGTGGTGGACTGGCTACATAACCCTTGCCGTGCACGGGTCCTCACCGCTTCAGAGCGGAGGAGAAAATCAATAGTGGCCCACAAAAGGATGGATTGGCTTCATAATCCCTGTTGTCTTGGGCCCCAACGCTTCAGAGTAGGGGCCAAAATCAACAGTGGCCCACAACGGGGCGGATTGGCTATATAACTCGTGCTGTCTAGGGGGTCCCCAACGCTTCCAAACGGGGAACAAGAATCCTCAACCCCAACTTTTTTCACAAGTTTTTTACTTAGAAGGAAAAATGATTTTTTCTACCAAGTAAATGACTGAATAGCAAAAAAAAACGTTTTTTCTACTAAAATACTCAGTAACAAACCCACCCGCAAAGGAAAAACTTAGTGACAAAAATTTTCCTTTAACTAGGTTTTGAAACTTAGTAAAAATTTTTCAAAAAAATTTTTGACTAAGTTTTACCACGGACCCGTGCTATTCCCCCACTCCCAGCCCCTAGCCCCCGCACACACCTGCTATCCCCAGCCGTTGCCACCCCTCAAACCATGCGAGCCTCGGCCCCTGCATACTGTGCGCTACCCAGTGTACCTCAAGCCCCAGCACACCATGCTACTTGCACACCTCCACCTCCGCACACCACACTGTACCCGCTGTACCCCATACCCCTGCAGCCGGCACAAAACCCACACCAACAGCACAGGGACACCTGAAACAAGCACCACGAGTGTTGAGGTGCTGTAGACCAGCATGGGGACATTGCACATAGATAGGGTAACTGTATACATGCATTGAACACTGTATGTATGCATGACGTGTTTCTGAGGCTGGCAAGGTGCAAATGCGCGCAACAGGCTCCTGCCGTCACACACGCTTTTGACTTGCGCCTGGCCGACAAACTTTGGAAATGGAGCTTCGTTGCTGCACATTGTGTTGTATTTGGGATCAAGCCTTTTTTGTGATACGGGGGGAGGGGGGGGGGGGCTCACTACAGCACAAGTACACAGCCACACCTTGAAATTGGCCGGGGACGGAGGGCTGTTGGGGGTCGTCGGCTCACTGTCCTCCTTTTGGAATGGGGAGATGGGGGTCTCAGCGCCGGGCCGCTCCCTCGTCGAGATCCCCCGGTATGTGTCCGTGCGCTGCGGCGACATTGATCTGGACGAGGTACGCCGCGGCGGTGACATGGAGCGGGTGGGGGACTGGGAATGCTGTGACCCGGCGCGTGTGGGCGACGGGAAGCGGCGCACGCGGCTCTGCTGCGTCTCATCCCAGTTCGCATACTTGCTCTCCTTTTTGAGGATGCCCTTGGGCTCTCCCCCCGGCTTCTCCTCGGGCTCCCTTCGCTCCGAACCTCCGGCTGGGAGACTGGCTCTGCGGCGTTCCGGCCCCAGGCCCAGTGGCGGGACCTCCGACGCCTCTTCCCGCCGCTCCCCCGGCACTGGGGCTGGGTCCGTTGCGATGGGCTCGCGTGTCGGTTTGATGGTCAGGTCCTGGAACGACCACTTTCTGGGGGGCTTCATCTCGTCATCGCTGGCAATGCGGCCGCCGGGGGTCGGTTCCTGTGACAAGTGCATCCACAGTACGTCTGTGAAGATGTGATATGAATAAGGATAGGATATGGATATGACCCCTTGCTGCACGCCCGAACGGTTGCAACAACTCTGCAATAGGAATCGGTTCGCAGGTTTTTCTCGTAAGGTGTAGATTTATGTTGTCTTCGAAGGGAGACACAACTGCAAACAATTTTTTTTGCATCTTTTGCGGGGTTGGAGTCTACCTCATCCATTTTCGAAAAATTTTGTTGCATCAGACAGATTATCAGAAACAAGAAAAATTCAGTGAGTTCAACCAAAAAGTTTAAATCAGTTTCATAATAACATTCTGAACAAAATTCCTTTTGTCGAATTTTACACATTGTAAAACTTTTTACAGACTTTGTCAAATTTTACACACTGAGCTTTAAGGATTGCCGCAGTGTCATTGGATACTCCAGAGGCCGCAGTGCGAAATGGTGCAATTTGGGGAAAGGCGGGGCAGCTGACCAAAGCTGTGTGGGGATGGGTACAGGTGTTTGGGTTTTGGGAGTGAGGGTAGGTGTGCATGTGAAAAGTGGTGTGGGCGTGTATGATAGCGTGTGGATGTGGGGCTGTGGGAGGGGGTGTTGCAGTGGAGTAACGGATGTGGGGATGTGTGGGGGCGACTGTGAATTGGCGAACAGGAGGGCATGGTCTGATGTCCAGTCACCAGCATACCATTATCATCATGCCTTCCCTCTCTGGCCCTGTATCCCTTCCGGCTTGCGGGGGTCACCCAGCACATACCCTTTCCAGACCCGCCACGGAATAGGGATCGGTGTCCAACAGCCCTGCCGCAAACCACTGACACATGGCCCCTACACGGCATGGCGCGGGGCTACTGCTCAGGATACCTGCAGGTCCATGACAAGTAGATCCCTGTCCTTGATACTCTCCAAGCTCAATATACTGTCCTCACGGGGCTTGCTGAATGGGAAACTGCTGCCACGGTCCTTCCTGAAGCTATCAGATGTGTTGTACGGATCCTTGTACGACACAATGCTGTCCACTTTCTGCGCCAAGTATGGGGCCTCACTGAAGCTGTCAAAGGGGTACAGTGGATCCACAGTGCCCACCACTGCCTGGTTTGTGCCCTTGTGGATGGGGTGCACCACCAAATTATCCTTCCACTCGCCTGCAGCCTTGATGTGGTCGCTGTCATATGCAGGGGGATTGGGGGTGATTTGCGGCTGGTAATAGGGCGGGAATATCCGGTAGGCTGTCATCAATCCTTTGCCCTTGACCTGCACCTCATGCACCTCTGCAGTGTAGTAGTCCTTGATAAACTCCCAAGTGGACTCGGTGACCTGTGTGAAGCACCACAAGGAATAGCTGGTCGTGGTGGTGGTGGTGGTGGTGGTGGTGCCAGCCTGTGTCATCCGTTGGCACGGAGAAACTAATTGTGCCAAGGATTGTGCACTAAATACGGTTGTGAGGGGCATTGAGGGAATCACGCCAACATTTTGTTCCACACAAGAACAGCGTGTGCGTGTGCATGTGTGTGGGCCTGTGCATGCCGAAGGCGCTATTACCAAGAGACAAAGGCCGGAATGTCTTGCACACCGGAAAATGCAAAACAGTTGGGCCCTGAACCACAACCCTCGCAAAGCTAGACGTAAGCTCTGTGCACTTGCAGCAAGGGGCCGGCACCCCCTCATAAGCTGGGCGGCACGTCAGTTGAGGGTCTCCCTGGGGACGCCGTGTCTACTGATGCAGTTGAAGTTCTCATCGGGCCCACGCCATTATTCCTCCAGGCCCTGCTCAGGCCTTGATGACGCCGGCACACGCTCCAGCGTGGGCCAGCCAAACCTCGTGGGACTCATTCAGCACTTGCCAAATGAATTCTGTCCCCATGTCGTGTGGCCTGACTAATCCCATGTGTGCCCCACGCAGGGATGGCGTTGCGGTGGCCACCACCCACTGTTCCAAGACTGCGGAGTCCCACAACTAGTGCAGCACAGGCACTGCCTTGGTCGCAAATGGGTCCCTAGCCACACATGGAAGTGATGCTAGGCTGGCCGCCACACATGGGACTGTACCTGGCACTCCCACAAGTGCCATGCTATCGCTAACTCTTGCCGCACGGTAAGCGGAGTGTACATAACTGTACATTTTTGTGCTTTGAGCGCTCCGCATGTACCGTCATGGTGGCGAGGTCACGCCCCGGGGGGGCGACTACAACTGGTCCTGATGCGACACCCCCCCCCAGCTATCTGTCCAAACTGGGGGGGGGGGGCAGTTAGGGCGGGGGGGGGTCGGCGGGAGGGGGGGGGGGTCAATAGGGGGTCTGGGAGGTGGTTTGGTGTGCCCCATGCTCTGGGCTACCCTCCCGTCCCCAGTTTGTTGCCACGGGCCGGGGGGGGGCACTTTTTTGGTGTATCATGGGCTTGCAAACGTCCCAATTAATCCTGTTCATCTTCGGTCATCACCATAAGGGTCCTCAAGGCACCACGTGGTTGGGAGGAGGGATGTAGATGTGTATGGATGAGGTGCATTGCAGCTAGTGGGCACCAGGCCGGTGATGGACCAAAAGTGGGGCGGCTGCAAAGCCTAGGGTGCGGCCCTGTGCATGAGTGTGCAGGGTGGTAGACCGCATGCTGGGCGTCTGCAGGCACACAGAGGGGGATTGCCCACTCCTGGTGCCACGGCTACTGGGCACGTAGGATGTTGGGGGACACAGAACGCCCGGAGGGGGGTGGGATGGGAGTCGGGGGGGGGGGGGCCACCTTGCCAGCAGACTCGGTGGGCAGTTTACCCCGTGCCGCGCTGTCCATCATCCCAATGCCCACGTGTGGGAAGTGCACGGTCTGTGTGAGAGGGGGGGCAGCAGCAAACCTGCACAACACTAGGGATGGAGTTGCTCTCCATGCGGCTCGCACAGTTCACAGCGTCGCCCCAGATGTCGAAGGCCACGGTAGTGTACCCCAACACTCCGGCCACCACATTGCCGGTGTTGACGCCGGTGGTCTGTTCCAGAGAGAGCCGGGAGCCGTGGCTGGCGTTGATCTCCTTCAGCACCTCCAGCATCTCCAGGCCACACTCCACGACGGCACGCGCCCCGTTCTTCATCTTCTTCAACAGGTTGCCCGCCATCATGTATCCGTCCCCCTGTACACAATAGGAAACGCCCTGCTCTCCCCATGAGTCTGGCCATGCCTCTACCCATGACTCCCCCAACCCACCGAGGGTGCTCCGTTTCCAGGGCATTGCCCTCTCTTTGTGCTATGTGGGGCATTCACACACGGCGCACAAGAGCTACTGGCAGGCAGGGCACTGCAGCCCCATAACAACAAGGAACTGCCTCCGGCTTTTGTGGTCTCTAGACGGGCTGCCAACAACGGAGATTGACGGTTAAGCGACGCAGATACCAACAGTAGAGAAACGAGGAAGAACGGAAAGCAACTGATGTCGGTTATGTGCCTCCGAGTGAAGCAGTTCCAGAAGTTCTTGGTGGACAGCCCCCTTGCCCTCCGGAGGCTCATGCGACACTGACCAAAAATTGTTCAGCCATGCGCACCTTCCGGAATTACGAACCTTTTCTTTGCGCCGAGTGTGTGTGTATCAGCTTTGCTGGCCTTGCCTTTCTGGCTTAATCCTGCCCCCTGATGAGGAAAGCGAGCCCCACTCAAGCCCACATGCCCATTCCACTGGTCAGAGGGCAAGAGCTGACACAGGACAACAGCATGTCTCCCCGCGAGTGCTGTCCGCAGAGAAGAGAACCGAGGCCCGATCTGCAAGCAGCATCCGCTATGCGGTGCTGGAGGACATTAGCGGTCAATAGTACGGAGGGTTTTGCCCACAAACTCGAACAAAAGCCTTGCCAAGGAAGTACCAGACGGATCCTTTTCTTGACCGTTGACCCCCGCCTCCCCTCGTCACCCCTCGCCCAACGCTTGTGCAACACGCGCCTTTGCCCTACAGCATGGCTGCAGCATTGGGTCCTTTAGAAGCCCTTGCATCTTTGTTCGTTCAGAACTCTGACCGTTTGCCCGCCGCCCTTCGTGTACCGTCGGAGCTGAGGTCTCTCCAGAGGTCGGGCCTCAGGCAGTTACGAGGGAAAGAGTAGGACAGGGAACTGCCGGGCGTGCTCCAGTTGTACCCCTACTTCCTAGAACCATGCAGGGCCCGGCAGGCGTGTTTGGAAGGGGGGGAGGGGGGAGGGAGGGTCTGAGATCCAAGCGTCTGTGAACCAAAAATGGCCCCCAAAATCTCTTCTTGTACAAAAATTTGATTTTCCCCCTGAAGAATCGTTCGTCAGACCCGGGGGAGGGTGCAGAGGGGCGGGGTGACCCTCCTCCTTCCATTTTTCACGTTCTCAAACAAGCCTGGGGCCCGGATTCGTCTATGTGTCTTCCACATGGCCTGGGAGGGGGTGGGGGTATGATCGACAGGACAGAGGCATGCTGCGACTCATCGTGCGCAGCAACAGCAGTGCCCGCATCACCGCCCGATGGGTTCACCACCACGTCCAACGCATCACCCCTGCTCAGGTTGCCATGGCCATGCAAACATGCCATCCGACGGGGGAACGGCTTTTGGGGAATCGGCCCAGTACGATCTACCACGGAGTCGGACCGCAGTGAGCACCAGCCGCGTGGCCTGTCCGACTCAGGAGGATGGATCGTTTTGAATAAGAAAAAAGTATTTTTAATACACTTAAATGGAAACTACAGCATTTTTTTCTGCTTTTTTTATCAGTTGTCTTCTTCTTAGCACAACTGGTTATTCAATATATGTAGGATTCGGTCCAACAGCTGGAGAGTTACGAGACCCTTTTGAAGAACATGAAGATTAATAATCACTAACCCTACAGAAAGTAAACAAAATTAATCTGCCCTGGCGGACGCCCGTGCCATGTGGACCACGCGGGAACATACCACCGTCTTGATCTTCTCCAGCCCCTTGGCCTCCACCATCTTATCGAAGGCGCAGAACACGGAGTTCAGCAGCCCCACCAGCTCGCGGGGGCCCAGGATCGTGGTCAGGTGCGTGAAGCCCACGACGTGCGTGAACAGGATGGTCACGTCCGTGCACAGCTCGGCGATGGGATTCTCGCCGGCCTTGAGGCGCGCTGCGATGCTCGGGGGCAGCATGGTGGCCAGCATGGAGTCCGTCTCCTGCAGGGCCTTCTTGTCCTCGAACGCGCTGACGGATACGTGGCCCGTCAGGAGGTAGCTCCGGATGGCGGGGACGGCGTACCCCACGTGTTTGGGGATGCGGCGCAGCAGTGATTCGGTCTCGAACTCCAGCTCAACGACCTGGCGAGGGGTGTTGTACGGGTGGCGCATGCACCGCCGCGGCTGGAACCACCTTTGCACAACTCGGGGGCGGTGCTAATCTGGAGTACGCAGCGACAGCAGACAGCCACCATTAGTGCCCATCAGCACCATAAAACGCAGCAGATATTGGTCCACTCCCGTCGCGCTCGCGGGCGGGAGACACCGCCGTGCCTGTGTGTGTCAGCGCGCGTGCGGGGAGCAGGGCACGTCGGGTCACGCGGGAGTGCCGTGCCTGGCCCGGTTTACCCGCGGGCGCTCTGCGGGGAGGGGGCGTTGCGCTGGCTTTCCGGGGTGTCGGGGGTCTCTGACCTCCCTCTGCCTGGGCACCCCGACATGCACAAGTCGGCGGAGGCTCCATCGTGTCGGCGGGTAGGGTGTTCCTATGGGGCGCCTCAGCACGTCGGGGGGAGCGGGAGGGTTGGCCGATGCCAACCTGCGGCCTCCCCCCAACCCGCCCGCCCAGCCCCAGACCACTCACCCCCCATGGGGGTCGACCCCCCTTCAGTACCGGTCGGCCCGCCCCTCCAGATGCGCGAATACCTGGTTGAGGACAGGAATGACGAAGGCGAAATAGTTCAGGATGAACAGAAGGATCACGACCACGAGGCCCACGATGACGACGATGCGCCCGATCTCGCACCAGGCCTCCGCCTCTTTGACGTACAGGTCCGTGGAGAGGGCAAAGTCCTCGAAGAGCGCGGGGTATGTGCACCAGATGGCCTTCAGGGTCCTGCTCATCTGAGCCTGGGGAATGGGACGGGAGGATGAGACCGGAGAGGGCTGGGGTATGATACGGTGTGTGTTGTGGGCGGTGAAGGGGCTGGGCAATGTCTGCACAGGGAATATTCCACACCTATCCCAAAAAGTTAAGGGGGAAATTCCGCACCTCCTAAATCTTGAGTGCATTGGAAGGAAAAGGATCGTGGGATTGCGATCCCCAAAAAACACACAACACAGCAAAGCAGCCAGCAATAATTCTTCAAGTGTCTGAATTGTCAAAGAATTGAACTTCGCCGTATGTGTTTCCTTGGTGCCGCTGGGGGTTTGTTCGAATGTTCCGCACCTACACTGGAAAACTGCGGGGGAAATTCCGCACCAATTAGAAATACGGAATTTCCCCGCCGGAAAACTACCCCTGCGGAATTTTCCTCCCTCCTGCTGCCCTGTGTGGCGTGTGCTGCGTGCTGCGTGCGGTGTGCGGTGCGCTGTGCAGCGCATGGCGTGTGACGTGTGGCGGTCTGCGGTGTGCGGTGTGTGCCTTGTGGGGCGGGGGTGCAACGCGTGGTGTGCAATATGCCGCGTGGGGTGTGGGTTGTGGGGCATGTGCTGTGCGCGGTCTGATGTGGTGTGGACCGGATGTTGCAGACCTGGGTCGGGGGGTAGACGGTGGAGGTGAAGGCCAAGAGTCTGTCCATCCAGTCCCTCATGATATCATTGAGCCTCCCGGCTCCAAAGGTCATGAGCGGCTGTGGGGCATCAGCCCCGATGAGGTGCCCCTGCCCTGTCGACGCTGAGACGCCGTAGTACAGCTGCTCCCGCTTGAGGCCCAGCCGGTCCAGGTCAGCGAGCAGCCGAATGCGGCTGGGCTCCACAACTCCGTCGGAGCTCTTGTGCTGGTGCATCTCCTGCGCGTGGTACACGGAGCGAAGCATCAGCCACTCCCGGTCCGTCGCGAGGGCGATCTGCGAGGCGTATTGGGCGGAGGTCACCAAGTGCACGAGCTCAAAGGCCAGCACGCCCAGCAGTGCGGCAAGAATGCCGGCGATGGCGAGTTGGAAGCAGCCCCTGTTCTGTCCCTGAGGCGTGCGGGAATAGGGTGGAGTAGTGAGGGACATGATTTCTTTGGAGGGGGGGTGGGGTGGGGGGCTTCAATCCCATCACACCTCTATCTGTTGCTGCCCCTGGCAAGGGGGGCGGGGGTTCCTAAAGTGGTGGGGATGCACAGGTGGAGTGCATGCTGTGGTGAGGTACGGGGTGTGTAGCATGAGAAGCCAGGTAAGGTGGCACGATGTCACCGAAAATTCATGTACCACCCCTACCTTGAGGCAGGGGGGTCCTTCAGGGGGAAAACAAACTGGCTCCAGGATTCGCGGTGTCTGGACTGGCTACAGATCGACGTCAGCTGGGGTTTCATCGGCGGTTGGCAGTTAACGACTGGGGGTGGCGGTTAGTCGACGGCGGTTGGCGGTTAACGAACAGCGGTTGATGGGTCGGAACGAACAGAGATGGGGGGGAGATTGGTGGAGTCCTTGAAAAAAAAAAACCCTCCTTAACCATCCCTCCGGCACAAAGTTATCTCTGTGGCACATAACACCATGGCATGCGCCCCAACCAACCCTCTTTTGTGGCAAAAGAGTCCTATGGGTTACATTCATGGTACTGAATGAAAAATGATTGAAGGGTAGATCTGGGGTGTTGAATTAAGAATTCCTGACAGTGATTTATGATCCTCACATTCTTGCAAACAAACTTACAGTATGAAAGAAGGTTGCTTGCTCACAGGTCCTTAAAAAGTTCCCCCTTGAAGGAGGAGAAGGAACAATCAGAGGACAGCTGATTACGCTTCCCCCAGAAGCTCCTTTTCACCCTCATCCTGCTTATGCCGTGCGCACTTTCCCACACTTTGAAAGGGACGGGTCCTAGAGCAGGGAGAGAAATTTTGACCCACCTCTTTGGAGACCCCGAGAAGGCAATGGTCATGTGGCCACTCTAATTCTTCCCTGCCCCGAGAAGGCAGGGGCCTTGTAGTGAGTGCAATGGGCTTGGCACAAAAGAAAATGCCGGCACAGTTGGCAGGGCGGGGGCTTTGCATACAAGGACCGGCCCGGCCGCCCCCCCTCTGGGGTGCAGAATACAGCTACAACTTGTGGCGGAGGCTGCTGGATACAGCTCCATGGCGGAGGCTACACAAGATGGCGACCGCCTGTGGTAGAGGCTGCCGGATGCGGATTTTTAGAAGAAGGGCAAGAACGGCATTGTCCGCCATGGTACCAGCGCCAACCTAGTTTTGCATCACACACGCCCCATCAATGTCTGTTTGTGCTTCTGGAAGCAGGGCGGTCCTTAAGATGGAAAAAAAAGGTGTCCGTTACACACAATTTCGCACAAAGGCCCACAGGTTGGTGGCGATTGGCGGTTGGCGGTTGGCGGTTGGTGGGCGGTTGGCGGCGGTTGGTGGTTGGTAATTGGTGGTTGGCAGTGGTTGGTCGCCGTTGGGGGTTGGCGGCGGTTGGCGGTTGACGGCGGTTGGATTGGTGGTTGGTGGCGGTTGGCGGTGGGTGGCGGTTGGTGGTTGGCGGTTCGTGGTCCCTGGGGGCGGTCCTTAAGGGCGGTCCTTAGCAACAAAAAAAAATTGGGCTCCTTAAGGACCGCCCTGTCTGGAAGGGTGGTGCTTGCCTTCCAGATGCTGTCGGAGGCCACTCAACCACCTGCCAGAGACCACCTCGCGGGCCTACCTGTACCTGCCAGAGCCTGCACACGCATGCAACCAAATTGCTGCTGGACACTGGCGTCAGGTCTGCTCTGCGGGTAAGCGAGCAAGCGCACAAGCAGCTGCTTGCTTTCAAACCACTTCTTGTTTGTAGCCTATGTTCTAAGCAGTGCAGTGTGGACTTCAGCTCCTGCATGACTACATCGCATTATAGCAATCCTCCTGGACTGCAGTGTCTCAATCCCCTGCCACAACTCCAGCAGATCCTCTCAGACCTGCTGGTTGATGCTGTCGCCAGAAATGCCAGCCGCACGGAGATCCAGAATTATGCTCATAAGGAACATGGTCATGCCAATAGAGGCACACATGAATGCAGCAGTGCCGCCTATCAGTGCCGATGCCATGGTATCCACAAGGTTCTGGATGTCCACCATTTTCGACTGAGCGTCATCATCAATCTGCTTAATCAAGGAATCGACCGGTTCCATGCTGTGATGCCACTCCCAGTCGTACTTGCCATCGAACAAGATCGACCGCGCCATCGTCGCCTTTGTTTTGGCGTCCAGTTTCATGTCGTTGCGGCGACTGCAGGGGTGGGATGGGTGTGGAAGGGGACGAGGGGTGTGGGGGATTGAGGAGTGGACATTGGAGATGAAGGATGAGGAAGAAGGTGTGGTAGAAGGTGGAGTGAGAGGTTGGAGGCAGAGCGGGAGGAAATGTGCAACGAGAAGGGCATGGGAGGGCCAAAGGGAAGGGGAGCGATGAGGTCATGGGAACTGTGATGGGAGTACGGCACACCCCTGAGCCCAAATTGCGAGAATAAAATTCAAATCGCCATACGCAAAAATTTCTCACGTTTGCAGTGTGTGGTGAGCCTCCCACCACCTCTGGACAGCAGTCCCCGTAGAAAATACCTTGGGTTTTTTCTAGGGGGGGGGGGGGGGTGGAGCTGGGGGCTTTCACCTGAACCATTTTGTATGGAACAAGAATGTTGCAGTATGCGGTTGTATTGTGTTTCAAATGGTCAAACAATGCACATCAGAATTAGTCGGACGAGTACTAGACCCCATTATGGAAGTAAGGCAAATGTCAACGTGACCAAAATCTGTGACAAATACTGCATGAATCCAAGTGTTCCACCTCGTGCATGGAGACATGTATTGCCCTCAGGTTGCAGATGGCATGTACAATACAACGCACCAAGACTACTTGCTGTTACACCACTGCAGTTACAGCCTCTAGTGGTGTGGAAGAGATAGTAACAATTACATGACCATCCAGTGGTACCTTTTCAGGCGTTCTGATCTACCGAGGAACAGGCTCTGCGTGCCATTTTTTGTTTGGCTCACCTGCTTAAAATTAATGAGTTGATTGTGCTCCACATGGTCTGCTACATCCAGGTTTGGCTGTAGGCTTGGCAGTGCCCATTCAGAGGGTATGGCAGCACCCCTGGCAGGAGGTCTGAAAGCACATTTGGCATCAGGGTAGCCGTAGCATTCCTAGGGCCATGCTGCCCTTGCTGCAGAATGCTCACAACAAACATTTGCCAAGCCCCATATTCCACTCCACACTCCACACAGTGCTCTTTGCCCATGCAACCGTCACTTTGGGCGTGTGAACACAGAAGTATCATCAAATGCCGCCAAGTCCAAATGGAAAGGGCGGGGGGGAGTAAGGATTTTGGGGGCTTATTCAGTGTGGTGCAGGCTTTGAAGAGTTGTAGATCACTTTCGGCCCCAACCTCCACCCTTTCCACTTCTGCACCCTCCCATTGAAGCATGTAGTCCACTTCTGCCCTCACCACTGCCCTACCACTTCCAGTTCTGCCAAAGGATGAAGCGCTATGGAGGGTTTTGGTGGCTTGTGGTTGGAGGATCGTGGGGGTCTCGATAATTGTTGACGGTTGGGGCTGTGTGTGTGCGGGCAATTTCTTGCAAAAGCACCTAAAAACGGGGGGGGCAAAGATTGCAATGGTTTTTGGCAAAATGCATTTTTTCAACTAAGTTGGAGTCTGATGTGAGTTGGGGCAAGTATGCTGGTCAGCCCATAATTTCCATGTGCCGTCAAAAATTCTTTTGTAAGCACAGCAAATGGCTGCGTACCCCAATCGCATTGGGGACACCAAAGCAGTGAGGAACAGAACTGGCTACTCGACCCCCGCCATATTGGGGTCCCCAAAGCTGGGAGGACACAAAGTGGCAGCATAACCTGTGCCGTATGGGGTCCCCAGACCGGGAATGAGTGAAAAGGCTGCAGAACCCCTACCCCAATTGCGACTTGCAGCCATGGACAAAACTTTAATTTGTGCGCCTTTGGCGCCTATGGTCAAGTCAAGCCCAGACTTAGCCCAGCTCAGTGACCTTTGGTCACTGTGCCCAGAGGCCAGGGAGGCGGGGGGGGGGGGGGGGCGGGGGGGCAGAGTTGCATCACTGGGCCAAGGAGGTGGGCCGCTGGGGATGGATGTTGGGGGTGCCCTTTTTCTGTTCATGACTAGGATTTTGTGGGGCCTATGGGCCCTGGGGTTGCAGTCCATGACACACATGCAAACAACTGTGGGTTGGTTGAACTCTGAGGTTGCAGTCCAGAACAAATACATGCAAAACACAGCTGCAAGATTCAATGAAGCATGCCTGCCGGCTTCATCAAAGGGCACTTCTGATTCGAAAACTTTGAACATGCACATCAACAAACAATTATGAAAATGTGTGTGAGCCAAAGAAATAGCCAGCAACACCATGTACAAAAGCAGGGACGGTACAGATTACGATTTTTGTAAGTACGGAAATTACAGGAAAAGTCCGGAAAAGGCCAAAAATGGGGCACCCGGGTACGGGGGGGGGGGGTTAGGGGAGTCAAAATCCAAAAATTCATCGGGGGATCATTTTATGCCCAAAAATGATTGTTTTACAGGGGGTTGGACATCTGATACCACAACCTGGGGTATGTGGAACGAACGACCCCAAAAAAGGGGGGGTACACGGCGCCCGCGCCTGTCCTTGATCTAACAACCCTCTTCAAGGTGATTTACGGGCACCGCTAGTGCCAAAGTGGGTTGTTCCCCATCGTTCGTTGGTGCGGATTGGCGGTTCGGGGGGGGGGGGGGGGTGCTGGCCCAACACATAAGCCCCCCGGCCGACTGTACACCCAGTGCTCCTCCATGGGAATGCAACCAGGGGTTCCGCAGTACACCGCAAGCACACTGACCGTCGAGCCACTCGGGCCCGAAGCACTGAGTCGGAGGGGGAGTGCCAAGAAAGGGGAGCGACACATTTGAATCACAGCGGACACCTCAGGGGCCAATACTGGCGGTTGGGGAACTGTAGCTGCAGCCGATGGAAATTGGACGGCCGGTCCCATTGCAGATGGGCGAGTTCCGGGTAGGAGTCCTCTGGCAATCCGTAGGACCAGACCGTCAGCTGCATCGCAATTTCCTCTGTTTGCGCGAGTGCGGTGTCCCGTGCGAAAATGGTGAGCATGTCAGAGATCTGCTGCTGCTGCAGCCCCAGTTGTGCACCCTGCTGCTGGACGTTTAGCTGGGCATGCGAGACCAGTTCCCAGTATTGGTGGTAGGCCCGGGGGTCCCCAAACTGCACGAACTTGCGGACAGCACCCTGGATCTCACTGCGCTGCTCATGCACCTGGTTGCATGGGTGAGGGGCACCGCACAAGGCAGCAAGGAAGGGGCAGGGGTGATGTTTCTGAGGCACTTTGTGATTGGACACAGCAGTCCGTGAGCCTGTGAGTGCCTGGGTGCGACTGGATGAAGCAGTGCTCAGGAAGCAGTGCAACAAGACGAAATCCGCGAGATCTAGGGTGACCAATGGACCAAAACAATGGATGAGGCACAGTCTGATAGGACAAGGCAGCGCCTAGGGCACGACAAGGAGTGGTGACAGGCAAAAGCTGCAAGAGCGGACATGGAACTCAGCACTCGCCTGTGAATTTGATCTCACAAGGCTCCAGCAGAAAGCGCCTAAAGAACTCTGCAAGCGCCACTGGTTTAGCACAACTGCGGTGGAGCCTGCTACTTGGGCAGCCACCAGGGGATCCAACCTTTATTGAGCATACATAAATGATGCACCCCCAGGGAATTCAGGTATTTGTGCTATTGAAGAGAGAAGCCACAATCTGCACACATATGCCCACCCGCTGCACACCCAAGTGTCGCAGAGACTCGTGATATGAACCCCTAAATAGTCACCCATTGTCTGATCCACCAGGATTGGAATGAAGGAAAAGGGGATTGTAAGTGCAGAGGGGAGCTGCCCAATGAGGACCACCCAAGCACAGCTGGGCTGGCGCACAAGCTGGGGCTTTACTAGCAGAGGTTTCAGGGCTCACCGCACGACTCGTACAGCTGGCAGCCGTCACACATGCGAAGCGGGTGGCCCCACATGGTCCCAAAACGACAGCCAGACGAAACCCCAGATAACCCCCACCCACATCATTGCTTAGCCACTAGGGGCCGGGGGCGCTTTTTTGCGGCCCTTGTTGGTCCCGGGTCGGCCCGCCCATGCACCCACCCACAATAGAAAACTCTTCCTCCAGGGGAAATAAAATGGAGCCAAGAGGTCGGTCGGCCGTCCGACCAACCTGCCCACCCACGGGCCCTAAGCCGACCCACCCCGCCCCCCAGCACCCAGTGGGACCCTGAGACCAATGTCTGCTCCCACCAGCCGCCACATCAACCCATGCGGAGCTGCTGGTACCTGGTTGCCAAGCTGGCGCAGGTTCTCCTTCCGGTAGGCCCGCACCAAACGTTCATCCTGAAGCAGCAGGATGGTGCCGAGGCAGGCCAGTACGGTGATCACCATCACAGCAGTCACCAGAAGGATGAAGAAGCTTGACTTTTGCAGCAGCCCCAGACGCTTGGTGGCAAACAGCACCACGAAGATACAAAGCAGAACAGAGGCATAGAGCGCAAAAGCCACGTTGATGAACATGGTCACCTGCTTCACCGCTCCCTGGGGCACACAATTCACATAGGTGACGTAAGGTTTGTAAGGTGGGCATCCTACATCATCTGTGCATATCCCATGTCCCCACATCCAGAGTGCAAATGCACAACCCATCGGTTGGGCACATCCTATGCTCCATACAGTTACTATGCGCATGCTGGCCCTCAGATTAAGTGTACACACATGTTGTGCCCCCCACAAGGGCTGTGCACATGGATGTGTTAGGAGAGAGCGGGGGGGGGGGGGGGGGTTGGCACAAGGCCTTGGCAGGGGGGGGGGGGTGTCGGTCGGTTGGGGGGCCAGGGGGGGGGGGGGGAGTTGGGCTGACCACCCCCTTCTCCTGTGGTTGTCAATCCACAGCACAACAGAATTATGCTTTTCCATTAGTTACACTCAAAACCGTCCTATGGGTGCAACAAAGACCAAATCTCCTCAGGTAAATGTGCAGCACCAACAATCCACCCACAGTGCGGAAGTGTGTGCCATGGTTGCATGGTTTAGTGGCTACTGGAGCTAGATTTCGGGTCAGGGCTGGAATCTGAACTGTCATCAGAGTTCAGATCAGAGCTGCTGGTGCTGGTGCTGCTGGTGCTGCTGTCGGACGGCCCGCGGTTGCTTCCGAATCAACCTTTTGTGAAAAGCGTTCCTGCAGGCCTCCTTACCGGAGAAAGGTATCACAAGGAAGCACTGCAAAATAGTTTGCCGCCTGTTCAACGCATGTCAAGTGTGTGGCAAAATGGCACAGCAGCCAGCCCTTCGGCTGCGATATGTGGGCAATTTTTGCAGGGAAGAAACAGCCTGCGCCGCATTTAAAAGCTGCTGATGTCGCTTTGCAGAGACAGTGCAAAAATACAGCACAGCCCTGATGGGATCCTCAGGTTGGTGACAGTGACAGTGGTCAGTTGGTGACAGTGAGAGGTGAATTTTTCACAACAAGAAAATGCTCCGTAGTGTGGCCTGCAACATGAAAGAAACATCGTGGGCGAAACAGACAACACACAAAGGTGAAGGCAACCAAATGATAAGACGAAGCAAATGTTTAGTGTCCACAACTTTTTTTTCCTAGATCATCCACTGGTTGAGGAGGAGGATGGCGCGCGGGGGGGGGGGGGGGGATCCAAGGGGAGTCCCACCTCCTCCTTCAGCTGTCAGCCATTCTCATATGGCTGTGGAGATGCCCCATGCCTACATCATGCTCCATGCCTACATCGGCTGCGGCTGCGCATTTCCCTTGCATTGGCACCACGATGTCGGCAAAACATAGGCACAGATGATCCAGCGGCGTAGAACGTGCACAGGTGATGTAGGAAGATGTGCACAGCTCTTGCAAGGAGATGGAGAGCTGAACAAGGCACAGTGGGTGCAGGTGATGTCGGGACATGGCAAAAGCGTGTGGTGACGTAGTACAGGTCATACGAGGGCATTGCAGATGCACAGCTGTTGCAGGGGCAATCAGAGATGCCCTGGTGGTGTAAGGGCACTGCAGATGGAGAGTTGATACAGGGGGGATAAGATGCGATGCAAGGGCATGGCGTGCACGAAAGTAGTGAGGAGAGTTGATGCAAGAGCATATCTTGTGCACCGGTGCTATAGGGACACAAGATGTGCAGAGGTGATGGAAGGGCATAGGATGTGGACACCTGCACCACCTCCTGCGTGCGCTCGACGAGCAGATCTTGGAATTTGAACGCAGGTGTGTGCACACTTCTCTTGAGCTCCTCATATCGTGCGTCGAAGACAACGCTGCGGGCGATGCGCTGCAGCTGGTCTTTTGGCAACGACAGGTCGTGGGAACGGTTGGTGTAGTGCAGGCCGTTGTCATACTTATCGGTCCAGTCGAAGGTGTCAAGCTCTTGCTTGACGTCCCATTCGTACCCCTGGATTTCCGGGAAATCAGCAACATTCAGCCCGTGGGCATGCACTGTCATTGCCATAGAGATCTCCTCGAGGAGGATTACATGGTGTTCCTCGTCGTTGGCGATTGTGATCTGCTCCTGCGTATACAGGAGCTTTGGTGAGGCGACTGCTTCATCCCCGTGCTCACACTTGCAGTGTTCTAACCCCCATGGCGCCACTCCCTTAGAAGCGCTGGCAAGAGTCACATTCAGTCATTCCTAGCCTACAATAGCAGCGGCTGGTGCTGAATGAACAAAACTTAATTGCTGGCGGTTGGCAACCCAACTGCCAGCAGCAGTTGGGCTGGCCGCCAGCAGTGGCTGCATATTGCGGAGCAACGGACGCCGTCGCAGCAATCCTTGTGCTTACCTTCCCTGCAGCACACTTTCACACGGAGGTTACCTTTTTACCAACAGCTTCATCGGTCTGGTTCGGACCCAGGACTTGGTGCCTAGTGTCATCACTGAGCTACCAGTTGTATGTTAGGTGCCCAATGGTGGGGTTTGGGTGATCCCTCCAGGTTCGCACATAACCCATCTCAGGACCTCCCCTGTGTGGCATACGATTGTAAAATGGTTTCACCAGGCCTTTCTTCGCTGACGAAATAGTTTGGCTGGGGTGCTGGGCCGTAGGGGCCTTTGCCATCTTGAAAAACATATGTACATCATCTGACGCGTCTGTGTTCGGTGCCACGGTTGGGGGGAACAGTGCAAGAACGCTGCAAGAAGCTTGATGAACGGTGTAGGAACAGTGCAAGGCAACGGAGGAAGGGCGCTGCCTGCAGGCGGTCAACCACCAGCCTAGAGAAGGACGGTCCGGAGGCAAAACAGATTGGGTCCTTGCTTGTCCTCAGATGAATGATCATGAGCATCATGAGCAGCAGAGCGGGCAGACTGTGTGCGGGCCCTGGGGACACTGCGAACACAGGGCAGGGCACAATGGCACAAAACACACCGACAAACACATCACATGGGGCCAGATAGCTCAGTGGGGAGGACGTACGGCGGAGGAACGACGCAAGAAACTTGAGGAATAGCCTTGGAACAGTGTAAAACAGCTTGAGGAACGGCACTAGTGGGTCCTCTGGTCAGGGGCAGGGCTTGAGCGAGGGCAATGGGTGCAGGGCGCCTGTCAGTGGTATGAGTGAGGGGCATGGGTGTGGCGTGTGGTGTGCACGTGCACGGGGTCCGCAGCGAGGGTCAGGGGCGTGGGCCGGGCACCTGCTCTGCTTTCGTGACTCCGAGCTCCACAAGCCTTTCCAATGGGGAGTCGATGCGCCCCGAGTGCACGAGCTCCCAATACTTGTCATAGTGCGACCGGTCCGCGAACTGCGCGAAGTTGCGAACCTCCGAGGTCAAGTAGTTGGAATTTTCAATGGTCAGCTCCGCGAGAAAGCGGGCCTCCTCGCGATTGTACAGGGCCTCGGGGATGCTGTGCTGCGTGGTCATGATCATGTAAATGACGAGGACGGCGGCGATGGAAAGCAAAAATTGCAGCACCAAAGTGCTGATCAACATCACGAGGGGCAGTCTAGTGTTCTCGACGTCCCTCTCGCCCCCAAGGGCCTGAAGCAACCACAGACGTGGCTCGGGCGAAAGGGCTCAGGGCACACCCTTCTGTCATCAAATGTTGGCAAGTTTAGCGGAGGTGGGGGGCTGGCGTACACCCTCTGCCCAAGAGCTGCAGGCATCTCCCTAACTGTTTACTGCACATCTGCGTATCCGGCCACTCAAAGACAACCAGGTTGCGACCTGAGCCACTGGCGCGGGGGGGAGGGGGTCATGTTGGGGCACTGCCGGACGCCGGTCGACTCACCCACTCACCCACCCACATCAGAATACCTTTGCTTTTCCCAAAGGGATCGGCCCCCGTACCGTGCACCCATCAAAGCACTGCCGCCTTCAAGCCATTCGCCATCGTACTGGAGAAGCCGCCCAACAGCGCTTTTGGCAGACACGGAAGAGGGCCTCTGTGCAAACACCCATGAACGGCCCACTGGCGGCAGGGCCACATTCATTGCCCACGCAGGGTCCAGCCACCTTAGAGCCCTTTAGCAGTGAGCCCATCGAGTACTTTGTGCAGACTGTGCTGCCCCCAACATCATCCACTCACCCAGTGACGCACTCTCCACTGGTACCTTCCACAGACCATTTGGTCGTCGCATGCACGGCCTCACCGCCAGAGCCGACCAAGGGCCTGCAGCACAAACACCCTCCAGAGCACCGCACACGCAGCTCTGCCGACCATCGCCGATACCAAAAGCATGGGTTGAGCTGCAGACACTGCGCACATACACGCGTGCCCGCACACCGTCCGGAGACGACTGAGCTATCGCGTTTACCCGCCCACAGTCTGTAGACGCTGGAGACATGTCCAACGCGTTTGGGGTTGCCAAATGGGGTATCAGCCGCTGTTGACAGTCAAGCGCTCCAACGTGCGTGACGCAGTGTCCGTGTATGTGGCAGGCGGGGGCATGCGCGCAGGCGATGGAATGGCATTGCATGGGGACGGGGGATGTCGGGGCCCCGGACGGTGATTGAAGGGCACGGGATGTGAATACAAAACAGCGAAGGGCACCCAAAGCGCGCGGCCAACTCGCCAAAGGGTCCGCTATGTCAACCCGTCATGGAACCACAAAGACACGGGCAACATCCAGACACCTGCGTTTCAGAATCCGCCGCGGCGGCCTCGTCTCCCTCGGTCATCTCCGAAATCTGGCCCTGAAATTTGCCTTCCTCGGACTTCTCGGCATCCTGCAGGGAAGGGGGCCAGTTTACCTTCGGCAAGGCCAAACCGAGCCACACCACACACCTTGCGCCTGCCACACCACTGTCTCCTGTGCCATGCCATGCCACGCCATGCCATGCCATACCGAGGCATGCATGTCATGCAGTGTTGTCTCGTGTCATGTCACATTTTGTCAGGTCAGGTCGCGTAATGGCATGTCATGCCATGCCATTTCATGGCGTTTCATGTCTTGAGAATGTCGTGACATGACATGACATGACATGACATGACATGACATGACATGACATGACATGACATGACATGACATGACACGACATGAAACGACGTGACATGACAGGACGTGACGTGACGTGACGTGACGTGACGTGACGTGACGTGACGTGACGTGACGTGACGTGACGTGACGTGACGTGACGTGACGTGACGTGACGTGACATGACGTGGACAACATGGACGTGGCATGGCATCATCTAATATGACATTGCACGACATCACATGATATTGCATCATATGACGTCACATGATGCATCATACGGTCGCATCATGTGACGTCATGTCATGTTATCTCAGATCATACAATGTCCCTTCACGTCCACATCGTATTGCGTCACGTCACGTCACGTCACGTCACGTCATGTCATGTCATGTCATTTCATGTCATGGCATGTCATGTCATGTTATGTCTCATCTCATTTCCCGTTGTGTCTTGTTGTGTTGTTATGCTGTGTCGTGTTGTGTCGTGTCGCGTTGTTCGTGCCGTCTCTTGCTGTGCTGTCTCCTATCGTGTCGTAGCGTGTAGTGCCGGGCCTGTGTCAGGTCGGGTCGGGTGATGGTTGCGTTGCGTCGTGTAATATCAGGCCATGCCTTGCCTTGTCGTGTCGTGGCATGTCCTGTTAGATTTGCGACCGACCCCCCCCCCGCTTCTACGATAAAACCGTTGTGGACAGGGGACAAAGTCAAGCCAGCAACGGCACACAGCCTGAAAGAAGCCTGTGATGGATGCTTTGGATCTCTGGCCACAATTGTCAACTGTGCATGCGTGGCCTGTGCTGCGTGTGGCCTGTGCTGCGGGAGGCGTATGCTGTGTGTATTGTGTTGCATGTGGCATGGGGTTTGTTGTGGAAGGGCGTGTGCTCTGTGCGTCGCCTGTGGGTCAGTGCCTATGTATGTACCCGGTGCTGCGGGCTGCAATGCACGTCTCCTTTTTGGGGGGCCGATGTGTGTGTGGCTTGTGCTACGTGTGGCCTACGCAGTGTGTCGCGTGCACTCTGCATGGGGTTGTGTGTGACCCGCTGCGGTACGAGGCGTGTGCTGCGTATGGCCTGCGCTGTGTGGGGCCTGTGGTATGCGTGGCTTGTGTCTGTGTTGTGCTGCACGCGGTCCGCAATGTGGTCCCCTGTGACAAAACTTCCGCCAAGAACTCACCAACTCACCAAACCCGGATTTTGGAGCCTGGAAAAATGGGGGAAATGGGGAAAATGGGGGGGAACGAGGGAGAATGGGGGGAAACACTGGGGGAAATGGGGGAAAATAGGGAATCATAAGCAGATCAGACAACACCCCCAACAGTAATCCACTGCAACAGCGCCTGATGGGACCCCCACGACCTGCAGGGCCGCCGCCAGCTTCAATCGCTCGTCGGGCTGACCTTCGCCGTCCGGCTTGTCGAACTTCTTCAGCGTCTTCTCGGCGTTGGCGAGCAGCTCCTCCAACATCCCGAAGGGGATGGTGGTGAACAGGTGCAGGGCGATGGCTTTCTCGATGTTCACGCGCCGGAAGCTCCAGTTGTAGAGCAGGAACACCCCCAGCACCAGCACCACGGCGGCCCCTGCCAGAATGCACTGTATCAGCGTGTGTGACGCGATGATCTGGTCCGTGTCCGATACCAATAGCCCGACCGACACGTTCAAAACATGGGCCACGGTCTGAGGGGCATTGACTAAGACGTATTCCACCGGAATCGCCGTGCCGTTGCCGGAACCGCCTGCGAGGGGCGCGAACTTGGCGTGCGTGCGTCGCATGCGCTTTGCATGGCCGCTGCTGCCACCGGTGCCGCCGGCGGCCTCGGTAGCGGTGAGAGTGTAGGGGTGCCAGGTCTCGCTAAGGACCACGCTGGAGCCCCGCACGCGCTCCGCCAACTGGAACGGCACCTCCCACAGCGGGAGGATCTCTGTGACGGTCGCAGCGCCGGCTAGGGGCGTCTTAATGGGCACGCGCGGCGTGCGGAAGTAATCCAGCATCTCGCCCTGGGTCGAAAACAGAACGGACGGCTCAAGCCCAGTCACACAGGGTCAGAGGATCGAGAACGGACGCACAGAATCTGGGGCCATATAATTGTTCCATGAGGCAGGGCTCGAATGGGCGACCCTGAATCCGCATTGTCTATTCAACGCTTCCACGACTGGAACCAGGTGCTTCCTCACCCGGGGTTCAACACTGGCACCCAGCATTGGCAGCTGAGCGTCCTACCATACCATGAACGTTGGCGCAAATACAAACAAAAATTACCAAAAAAAACACAAGCATCCATGCAAATACAAATGCCAGGTGCGTGTACAGACACAAACACTTTCACAAATGCAATCACAGACACCAATGCAAATGCAACTGCAAATGAAAATGAAAACACAAACAAAAAAAGAAATACAAAAACGACAAGTGCAAACATATTTGCAAACGCAAGTACACCAAAATGGGGTGAAGCACCTCAACTACCACTACTCCTGCAAGGGTAAGAATTCATGTGGATTTTGGGGAGATTTTCGCGGTCCTATTTCACGGAAGCGGGTATTAAAATGTGCGTGATGGTTTCGCCTGGGTGGCATCATTGTATAGAGTGGTCGGGAAATGACTTTGGGGAACTATGCCCTTGAACAAAATACCACCCACCATGGGTGGCACGCAGGTTCTGTTGTGCTCCCTCCCAACCCCCCAATTTGTGCTGCAGTAACAGAACACAACAATTTGTGCGCAAAAAACGTTTTTCAGCACACATCAAAAACACAAGTTCTGCTCAGTTTCAAGTCAAAATTTGTGTTCAACCGATTGAAACATTTTCTCACTCAGTTTTTACTCAATTTCACTGAGTGTTACCCAATTTCACTGAATTTTACTAGATGGCTGACGCAGTTTTAGTGCGCTTTGGTTGTAGATGTAGTGGCATGGGCACCTGTGTGGTTGATACGAAATCACAAAACAGACGCTTAAAGACAGCAAAAAAAAAAAAGACACTTAAAAAATAAAAATATGAAAAGGAGCCTGTGATTTCAAACGGTCGTGCAGGGCAGGGTCCGTATGAGAAAGGCAGCAAGGGAGGTACCTTCATGACTAAATCGCCGGATGTGATAGAGCGGTGGTGCAACTCCATGCCGTCCGCCGACTGGGACACATTACCAGGCAGGTCCAGCCCGCAGACGTCCAAATGTGGGGTTTGCGAGGCCATGACGAGAGCGGCGGCCCTCGCACTCTCGGTGCGCACGGCGGCAGCAGCAGCGATCTGATGCATGTGCTCCTCCACTCCAATGGTGAAGTAGATGAAGAGACTGGCCGAGAGGGACAACAGGAGGCACAGCATCCCGAAAACCGCCTTCAGGCAGGTGGAGAGCCAGTGCTTCGCCTTGCTCGTAGACTCGTTGGTGGTGTTTGCCCTGGCAACAAAAGCAAGGGACGTGTCACTGCTGAATCACACACAACACGACATGGTACCATGCGGCGTGGTGCGGTACCGAGGTGCGGCGCAGAAACCTGCCGCAGAAAGGGTGCAATAACCTCCAGGATGGGTTCTGTGTGTGTGTGTGTGTGTGTGTGTGTGTGTGTGTGTGTGTGTGTGTGTGTGTGTGTGTGCGTGCGTGCGTGCGTGCGTGCGTGCGTGCGTGCGTGCGTGCGTGCGTGCGTGCGTGCGTGCGTGCGTGCGTGCGTGCGTGCGTGCGTGCGTGCGTGTGTGTGTGTGTGTGTGTGTGTGTGTGTGTGTGTGTGTGTGTAGGGGGGGAGTTCAGCATTTCATGTGGTCCGGATCGGGGAACCCTAACCTGCCAAGTCAATTTTGGGTTCTGCAGTGGGTCCCCCAACCCCGCGTACATACGTGCAGCACATCCCCACCCAAACACTATGTGACTTGACCCCCATGCCAAATAGTGTTTTTGGTGCAGAAAAGGGGGGGGATGGATGCGCAAACGCAAAAAATGTATGTTATCATGCAATGGAACACACACACACACACACACACACACACATGCAAATCCAAACAGACTCGATGCAATTGCAGCGCAGCATGACAGCACAGCACGGCTCAGCTGAGATCGGCGCAACACAACACAATGCAGCGCAACACCAACACACCCCTTGCTCATCCACTTTCCTGCTGCGCTCTCCAAGTGCGTTGACTGCCCGCTGGTGCCCGACACGCCAGAGCTGCCACTCTTGCGGCTGCCAGCCGCGCTGCCCTGCGCAATCTTTCCGCCAGTCAACGCAACCTGCTCTGCCTCAATGATCTCGGCCTCGGCCTCAAGGGCATCCGCAGCTTCAGTGTCCATAACGGTAGTTCTCAGGAAATAACTGAACTTGCGGAGGACCAGCGGATTGCGATGCTGTGATGGATTCGCACCCAGCTGCTGGAACAACGCCAGGGCCTGAGTAATACCGGCACGTTCGAAGAGGGACAGCGGAGCTCAAAACAATGAAGACACATCACATGCGGTTGAGTCCAATCACGCATCCGATGTGCTTGAATATTGGATTACACAGAAAAATATACGCAAACACACAGATACGGAGGGACCCTGCTCAATCACGGGACTACGAGAGTCAGTTCGTGAGTCAGTGAGGAAATGAGTGAATTGGTGAGCGAGCGGAGGAGTGGGTGAGTGAGTGGGTGAGTGAGGAAGGGTAGGGAACGAGTGAGTGAGCGAGCGAGCGGGCGGGCGGGCAACCCAGTGAGAGTGGGGGGCGGGTGACTCTGGTACGTATAGTGTGTTGTGGACAGCTCCTCCATGGGTGACGGTGCCCGCATGCAACTCTGGAGGCCCTCCATAGGCAGGCACAGCCAATGAGTAGGGAGAGGGTGCCAGCAGCAGCGTGCGGGCACAATGAGGGTGCTGAGACACAGCTCCAGATGGGGTACGAAGATCAGGGCTGTTTTTTGGCTTCGTTGTTGTGGCGACTCCAACAACACAGCCAGTTCAGATAAAGCAGGTTTTGCACTCTCTTCAACACGAAAAAGGAGGAGGGCACCGGACAGCAGACCCACAAACATCTCCATCCACAATCCCCACAACGCCTTATTGGCTCTCATTTCCCTCAGCGAACCCTCGAATTCCCTCAATAGCAGCTTTCACTCCTGATTGGCCGTCACTGACCCCGAGCAGCCGTCAACAGCCCTGAACGGCACTGCACAGCAACAGTGTTGCAATGGGATGCACTGCTTGCTCTTCAACGTCCGGCACATGACTGCCCATTCCGTGATCGTTGGAAGCCCGCCGTACAGTTCAACCGCGGACAGCGTTGACGCCAGCGCTGCAGACAGGTGCATGGGTCCCTTTCTTGCAGCTGGCTCGCAGGATTGCCTGTGCGTGGGGTCGACCATCTGTACCTCTTCATCAGCCATGCAACCCCAATTCGCCCTCTTTTTTCCCGTTGGGACGCACGGTTTTTCCCTCGCACAAGCCGCGCGCACACTGTCGGCTTAAAGAATTTCGTCCGTATCCTCGCTGCTTCAATCGCTCACTCCGTCACCACCGACGAAAAAGCAGCGGGAACGGGACTGCGTGAACGGGGAGGAAGAGGCAAAGCATGCAGCATTAAGAGGGGGGAGTGTAAGCCCAGCGCAGGGAATCGATGCAGGGACCGAGGGGACGACCTGGTGGGCTTGGTTACTGATGCTGGTCGTCAGTTGGTCCAGGGCGGAGATCTCGAAGTTGTCGCTCATCAGCATCGACCACAATGACACGATCGACGCGAGGCAGGCGCGGTGGTGCTTGTGGATCTTCTGCAGCATCTCCTTGGCCTCTGCGTCGCGCGTGTTCGCGCACCGGCCCAGCAGCTGCTTGGACACACGGTGCGCCAAGTACCAGGCGTCGATGGCCACCACGTCCTGCTGCAGCACGACGCGGAGGTGCCCATAGGCCAGGTTCGTGCGCTTGGCGTAGTGGATCAGGAAGACTGCGTAGTGAACCCGCAGGAGGGCGTCCGAGGGGAACCGCAGGAGCGCTGCCTCGAAGTAGTCCATGCCAAAGCGGATCAGATTCTGTGCGCAGGACACAAAGTGCGGGTGTGTGGCTGCGCCGGCTCACGGGGGGCCTGAAATATCTGGTCTCGCTGCGCCCCCCCCCCCCCCCCCGTGGCAGCATCTGGCAAAGCGGGCCAGAGAGCCCGGGAAGTACAAGCTTGGCTACAGCTGCGGTGTGTCGGGAGGCTCCGAGCGGATGGGGAGGGGGCGGTGGCTGGCGGATCCATGAAAGACTGCCATGTGATGTTGCGTGCTTGGGGCCCAGAAGCCCCCCAGGGTAAGTCCGACTTTCCCGTACTTCTCAGGAACATTTGCACGTCACGCTTTCGTGGGTGGGGCACAGGTGCCGCATGAAGCACGTCTGGCTTCATGTATCGAAAGTGCAATTGGCGGTGCTGCAGCCATGACAGCACGGCCGTGGTGTGCAGAAAGGCGTGCTGGCGACTGCGTAACACAATCGGTGTCCAGCTCCCTGTCTTTTGAAGGACCTGCTTTCCTTGATTGAGGTGATCGTTGTCTATTCGGAGGCAAAAGGCCAGTGCGGATGCCTGCTTTTGCCAGATACACACAACACAAGCCGGTACAACTTCATTGAATACCAGCCATGCGAACTCTTGGTGGATGGCGTTGTTAAACACAAGAAAACACAGCAAGAACACACAACTGAACAGCAGTGCACACTGAAGCCAATCAGCCTTCTTTTTCTGCCCTTGCTCAGGTATACTTGTTGCTGCCAATTTACAGGATGTGCAGGGTTTTCACCTGGGGACGTGTGCCTGCAATGTGCCAAAACCTATGCATCCATTCTGTATGCGCGCGCCGTGCGAGAGCAGTTACGTGCATACGTGCTTATGGGATTGTCCAAAGACCGACGCCCAATCTGACTTCTCTTTTCCTATATTTTGCTTGTCTTGCTGGGGGGCGTCTTGTAGCAACGGCGCTTCTGGTGTTCTTTTACATGGCGTGGTTCCTCCCCACTTTGGGGAACCTTATGGCAAGAATGCAATTTATTCGCGTTCAACGTGCCGGAGGGGAAGCCAAGGAAAGGCCATGGACTCAAGAGGTTATGGTTGCAGTTGTTGCAGGGACTGTCTACCTTTTGAGGACTGCAATGTTGACAAAACCCACATTTTTCCAAAAACAAAATCGTAAATTGGCGGTGGAAAGTGTGCACTGTGCATGCGCTTTGCAGGAACACCCCAACCATTCCACTCTGACCTACGAAACTTCCGCCACCGAACACACCAACTCACCAAAACCAGATTTTGGAGCCTGGAAAAATGGGGGAAATGGGGAAAATGGGGAATCATCAACAGATAAGGATGGAACATGTAGGAACGACTTCCAGAGTGGGTGCCAAAGTAGGAGAATGGGTGGAAAAAGTGGGAAAACGGGAGGAAAATGGGGGGAAATGGTCAGAAAATGGGAGGGGAATGGGGGGAGGGCCCGAAATACCCATTTTTAGTTAGTCCATTTCCCCCATTTTCTGGGAGGTCGAAGACCTTCCCCATAGTTCCGTTCGTAAAAATCAAGTCACCGCAATCACCAACGGAAAAATGGAGGAATTTGACACTCTGACACTCACCGCCACAGCATCTAGTGCGGATGTTTGCAAAAAGGACCGGATTTCTTTCAAATTACACATCAACCTTGTGGCAAAGATGTGACCTTTGATTATCCTCTCAGCAGAGTTCAATTTCCAATTTCCAATTTTTTTTCCAATTCTGTGCTCTTAACACAAATGACTATGGACATATTCAAGAGTTTCGTGTGTGGCGCAAAGTGGGACAGGGCCTGTTCTCAGACATGGTCAGTCTTGCGGAGGCTCTGCACTATTTGTTTGCCAACAGGACATACCTGGTGGTTGTACTTTCTCCTTATGGCAGTGGGTGCATTGTTGTTGTTTGGTATCCGCAAACTAAGGGTTATGTCTACCCTGTTTTCACCCATTTTGACTCTTGCCTTTTGTAGATGGAAATTGCATCATAATGATGGGGATCTGGAGGCGATTGTTGAATGTTGGGTCGAACCACTCTTCCAAGAGAAAACTTGTAGAGTTTGATCAACAATAAGGGGGGAAACAGAAGACAAAATTGGCACATTGGCATTACAGTAGAGGATTAAATGAAGGGGAACAAGAGCTCTGAACCCCCCCCCCGCCTTGTCGAACGACAGGTGTGCCCAAAGACGGACCGTCTGGCTGGGGTTTTTGAACCACAGATATTGCAGTACCAGAATCAATGCGAAATGTTCGCATTGCAATGCATTTCAATGATTCAATTTATGTGCAGTTTAGAAGGTATTGCTTGGGTGCCTGCCTGATAGTGCAGACTTTTTTGGTTGCTGCTTTGTCCCCTGTGCTGTTCTGGAGATTTGGATGCTCACTTGTTTCTGGTCGCTCTATCTCGCAGACCTGAATGAATGATTGAATATGCACAGAAATGGGCACACTCAGCGTGCACAAGCGTACACAAGCAACAACATCGGATGCAGATTCATGTGCAGGGAAAGACGAATGCCAGGTCTGGCAGGTGGACACAACACACTTCGCACCGACCCTCATGTGCAATTTTCTTTGAGTGTACCAAACCTTGTTTGGACACAAGGGGGGGCGGTGTATGTGAGAGTGGAATGTTCGTCGTTCACCATTACGGCATCACTGCCCCCGTGGCATCCACTCCCCTGCTGGCGCTGGCAGAGGCTTCACATTCAGTCATTTCCATACCCTGAGATTTGGAGGAGGAGAGCATCGGAGGTACACAGGGTGGCGCAGGCGAGCGCAAGGGGCACACAAGGGAGCAGGGGCACCTGCGCAAAATCTGCGCTTAGGTCGCGGCGCTGCCACATGAAGCGCATGCCCAAGTCCGCGTAGGAGCCGCTGCGGAGCATCGAAATGCCCGTAGTCAGGACCGCAGAGTTGGGCTCATTGGGCAGGGCCTCCGCGTAGATTGGAAGGCCGATGAGCGTGCGCAGGGCGACGGTCGTGGGATGCTCCAGGGTGTCCTCGTCCACAGACGAGGGCTCAGGGGTGTCTACGAACGGGAACTTGACGTTGACAGGGTAGGCCTTAAGAACGAAAGGCAGAATGTGGCCTCTTTCAGGCAGTTGCAGCGGGGTAAGCCGTAAAGGTTAATCGGGTCCCGTATCGTACAATCGGTGTCCAGCTATTTCGTCGTGTGATCTATTCATCAACGTCATTTGTGTTTCTCGGGAGCGGGGAACAAAATGGATGTTAATCTCACTGCTCACCACAGCAGCATCACTGCATCCTGGTTGCTGGCTTCACATGCAGTCCCTCCCAAGACCGTCACAGTCGGAGGCGCGCTCTCCACCACATCTGGTGTGGGCAGGATAGCGGGCCAGGGCGTTCCGGATCACGAAATGTTGCGAGGTGCTTTGGGTCCAACACAACAACATTCGATGGTCATCACATCAAAACACAGAAATACGTTTGCAGTCTCAACAGCACGTGTTGCTGTGCGAACGAACAATTCTTAAAAGGTATGACCCTGATCTTTGCTGCAACCGGCTCACAACCATGTCATGTCACATTCTTGACCACAAACCGGTCAACAAATCGACAGTCAGACGGGCTCGCCGTGCTGGACAAGGCCATGCTTGCAGAAGGGGGGAAAGCGGGGGACGCATGCAGGATTTTATCAAAACGAAGACACCATGTGCCCAAACACGGAGGATCGCCACTCTGGAAAAGACTGGCCCGTGGCACCGCATGTTGTCGCTGGTATTGAACCAGCCTTCATGGCGTACGCACGTCCCTGAGCTGGGAGTGCGGTGTCCTCTGGCACAGATCCCCAGAAAGTTACATCGGGGATCGGCACTGCGTTGTCGTTGTGGGCTGGTGTCTTGGACTCTGCACCATTGCACTCGTGTACGGGCTGTGGGTCCGAAGAAGACGTCAGCAGTTGGCGTGAGATCTAGTTTTGTAGGCGAGCACAGATACTTCACGGCCTGCGGTGCACAGGTTCCCAGTGCCCCCCCCCCAAAAAAAATATGCCCGCATTTGATACATTGTCCGTGCCTGTGCACAATGTACTTGGTTCAGCTTCTCAGTGCGGTGACGCTCCTTCTTGAGTGGGATTGTTTCCCAATGCAGCTGCCTCGATGACAGGCGTCAAATTGATGATGAGGGTTCCTCGATCAGCATTTCACACAACCTTGGCTTTGGTGTCCGGGGATGGCCAGCGCCTGTGCCGGGTGCATGAGCTCATTGGTATCAGATGGGGACATTTGTGTACCACAGGAAGTGGGGAGCCCGTTAGTGTGAGCCCCGTGTCAAGCAGAGGGAAAATTCTTTGCGGTCCCAGTACAGGAGCGCGGGGCGGGCAACCCCTGAACTACACGGAAGCCACCTGCGCTCCAGCGGCAGGATCACGCTGGCATACCGTGGAGCATTACCTGACGCTGGCGGGTTGAGGCGGTTCGACCACCGAACGAGGCAGGCCTGAATCCCCACTGACTACGCACCACGGCACAGCGCTGCCGCTGCCGCCATCCTGGGGCCCGCCCCCACTCTTGGATGACGTACTGGGTCGGTGATGCAAAAGGCACCAACTGGAGATATGTCCCCAATGGCGCGACTACAAGAATTGGGCGTGTGTTGTGCGGCTTATTGCCCCCCAAGAGGACGCCTCATTGCTCGTTGACTTTTCATTGACCTGTTGAGGGGCGGAGACATGCCTCATGAGGAAAAGCACGAATAGTCATATTGTCACTGCCCCGCTGTACACACACGCTCCCCAACCTCTCGCCCCCCCCCGGTGCCTCCACAAAAGCATGGGACCCAGTGCCATGTCTTTTGTGTGTGCTCTTGTTGATCAAGGGCATTCGTGCATTTCAGCAGTGGGGGCTGCGAAAAGTGCACCGTTGTGGGTCAGAACGGAATGGTGGCAGTGGCGTCCACCCCCCGGCCGGCGCGCCGGCAGATGCTTCACGAACAGTGGTTCCGAGGAGCGTCCAGCTCGGAAGGTGCTCTCCACGACTGATGGTGTGGGAAGTAGGGCTTAGCCCCCCCCCCTCCGGAGGGGCTGACAAAATCGAGCCATGGAGAACCTGGACTTCGGCGGTTGCGGTGGTGGCGTCAAACGACATGCCATGTAGGAACAAGCTGCGTCCCGTGTCTGACTCAGGGCCTAGCTCCTGCTGGTCACGTCTGACATGGCGGACGCTGGTGGCAGGTCTGCACGTACCCTCCCCCCCCTAGTGCGCGACGGTCTCCCGGGGGGGGGGGGGAGGGGAGACGGTCACGAAGTGACGGCCTTCCCTCCCCCGAATTCTAGTATAATCTCAAGAAAAATTTTCTTCGGCGCCTCGTATTTCGTATGCCTTTTGGGCCAAGTGACGGTCTCCTGGGTGGGGGGGGGGGTTGCAAGGGGGGGGGGGGGGTAGTGCTTTATTAAAGGCGGCAGCCACACTTGCCCGTGCGCTGATTACATGGGCCCTAGGGCCAGGAAGCAGGCGGGCCTGACATACCCGAGAGGACACAGGACGGAGCTTCACAAAGCGCAGCTGGTTGGCCCACATGCCGGCGGGAATCACCAGGAGGAACACCGGGATGCACAGCCATCCCAGCAGGTCCTTGACGGATGACACAGGGATTACCAGCACCAAGAACGCCAGGACTGAGGTCAGGGAGGTCGCACTGAGGCAGCCCACCACTGTCCCATTGATGAAAGACCGGTAGTAGGGCTGGCAGAAGTAGAAGCAGAGAGCCGCGGCCGCCGTCACAAGCACGTGGCAGATCTGGCCCACTTCGGGGATGGTGGAGGCCATCAGTACGGCGACCAGCACCTGCCCGAGCGCCAGCCCCACGTGCACGCGCCCTTGGGAGATTGGCGAGAGGCACTTCCCAAAGGGCAGGCAGTGGATGAGGAGGCCGCGGTACCTTGCGAAAGTGAAGGGCAGACAATGAGACCCGTGGGGTACACAAGTGAGACTCACATGTCTCAGATGACCAGGAGACACGTGGCAACAAATTCCATGGGAACGGCGAACATTCAATCGCGAGGTCGGTGTGCCACAAAGGTGGGTCCAGTACCGTGTCGTAAAACCGGCGACCAGACATGCTTGTTGCTGGAGGCTGTCGTTTTCTATCTAACCCTAACCTGCGAGTGGAATTTACGCCACCTTCCTCACCGCGGCTGCCTCCGACCCAAACTCCTTGTGAAACCACGACTGAGACCGTGTGACAAAATCAAGTATATCATTGCGAGCGCTGAACTGTGACCTGGGCCGTGCTTGCGCAAGGGGGCTGGAGATTGGCGTGCACCAAACACTATACACGACGCCCCCTGCCCTTCCTTGTGTGAGCACCCCGACCCTGTCAGACCGTTGTTTTCCTGAGAATCAGAGATGAGTGGGGCTGGGTCATGGGCGATGAGTCCACACTCAGCGTGGGACGTGCTTGTCGTGGGCAAAGCATGGGCTTGTCTTAACACGGGATCCCTGTTGTCCCTGACCTTGGCCATGCTTGCGCAAGCGCGAGGGCTCCTTTTCTTGATTTGCATGCGCCCCCGCAAAGAAAAATACCAAGCATCTGATACCATTTATTGCCGAACGGCTGATGGAGGGCCAAACATGAGCCAGCCTTCCGAACGCTCCGTCCACACTGACGATATATCTTTCGGTCGGGAGTGGTTTTTGCACTTTGCGCTGCCAAGGGTGGGCATAGTGTGCTTGTTTTGCCTCTTTGGCATATCCACCCCCGCAGGTCACATATCAATGTTGCAATCATAAATCGGGGGCGAAAGAACTCGTGCGTTTTGGCTGAATTCCATTCACGAAACGCTTGAGTTCAACCAGCATGTGCCAATGGTAGTCTGCCTAACGACCGAGAGACAACTTTCTTGCTGCTTGCGGTGTGCCGCAATTGGTGGAGTTGTGGGGATTGTTTGCTGCCTCGGGCAGGTGCTCATGCACTAAAGCGCTTGGGCAGGAGCCGGGAACAACAACACCACGTCGTTGCGAATAACATACATAAGCGACCACATGACCAGCAGAACAGCTCCCAGGAACCCCAGCATGCCCTCCACCCACATTCGTCGCCAGCCCGCCTCCAACATGATGCGGAGGAGGGGGAGGAACAGCGGGCGGGCCAGCAAATGCAAGGCCCACGACACCAGTTTCATCGCAAGGGCCCAGTACTCGTCATCCTTCGGAGGGTGCAAGTGGGCGATCAGCGCGAAGAAGGAGGTGATGAAGACCAGTGCAACTGCACTAAGCTGTACAATCATCAGGACCATGTCGTTGTATGGGAGGCACGTGCCTGTTTCGTCCCACAATGGCACGTGTGTGACGAAGAAGACGCATTGCAATGGACTCGTCCACGGAATAGCGGCAACGAAGGGGAAGGCCATCCACTGCAGGACCTCAAGCAACAAAAACGTACCCTCAACGACCACGGGAGGCTCGGGCATGAGGCAGTCTAATAGGGACGTGTACTTGGCTCGCTCCATCAACATCCTTCGGTTGGAGGCGGAGCTTGTGGCATCTGAGGCCTTCGAGAACCCACCGGCCGACCAACTCATGGTGAAAAGCCTTGCGCCTCCAGCAAAAAAGGGGGTTCTCAAAAAAAGAACTAGGGACAAGACGGACGGACACAGGGGGCGGGATGCACGCGTTAGCAAGGCGACAAATTCCGTGGGGGATGAGTGTCCAAAACAATAGTTGAGCCACACCTCATGTTCACATACTTGTTCAAAGAGTGTTTCACCGCCATTCAACATAAGGAACCGTCACACAATTGTGGCACATTGTGCAAAGTAGTTGAGAACGCCGCCGTTGCGATGGCGGTTGCAAAGAAAACCTTCTTCAATACAACATGTTATGGAACATGTTCGCTCAAGGGGTGATTCTTTGCAAAAACTTTTTCCCTCGTAGCCCGCCCACTCCGTGGTCCTAACACCGCCCTTGGTGGATCGGTTCGCCCAAGGCCCAAAATGCACGTGTAGCCGTGGCTTCCTCAACCCACAAACTTCACTTTCATGCTCATGTGCTCGTCCGTGCACGTGTGGGTCTCTGTTTGACTTTCGCCTTTGGCACATGTTGTCACATGCTCACATACCTTGCGTTGAACAATTGCATTGAAATGTACATCACGTTTGTGTGCATGCACGGTTATATCCGTGGCATGGGCCCGAGAAAATCGGCGGATATCCGTGGCATATGCCACCACATGGAGCGCAGATTTCCGTGGCATAGGCGCAATTTTCGTACAATGTTCCTTCACATGTGTGAGGCACCCGCGTCACAACACACCAATTACACCAATGACCAACACACCAACTAATAACATCTCCCGTGTTACTCGAAAATGGGCGGCACCCAACAAGGATATTGCTACTTGGTGCTTCGTTCTTTTGGGTGCCCTTTGGAACGAGATAAGCCGGCATACACATTTGCATAACCCTACTTTCCGAAGAGCAAGAGACAAATATGCATAGCTGGCCGGGATAAGGGCATGGCCCAAAGAATGGGCAAGACTAGGCCAACGAATGCTTGCATCGCTCACATTGCCCATTACTTTTAGCACAAATGGAAAAATTCTCAACAATTCCACCAACACTCAGCGATAACACGCTTAAAAGGATTAAAGAGCCATTGCAAGTGTCAAACCTTGCATGCGGCCGATCTCAACTACTATGCAATTTCTTTGTGGCAAAAATCTTGAAATCCCCCCTCCTCACGTGCTCCCTCAAAATTTGGGGAAATTTCAAAAATTTTATAGTACCCACTCCCCGCTCATGCCTTCATTTTTGATTTATTTTCACACTACACGCTATTTGCCTAGGATATTTGAATTGTCCTGGTGGTGTGGTGGTGCCCGCCTTTCAAACGGAATTGTGGAAGAAAGTAGTCGGTGAAGCACATGTAGCTACCCGTTGTTACGGGTTGTGTGGCAAACGTACTCTACAATGGAAGAATGTGCTCGGTTTGATGAAGGTGACTTGTGTTGGCATTGTTTTGTGGATTGGTGGCAACAATCAACATGGGATTCGTCCACTAGTTATCGACGTAATTTTCGAATGAGAACTATTCGGTCCTCTCGCATTTTTTTGTGCGGCGTTTGGGTTTCAAAAGTTTGCTCTCCATGCGTTGTTCGATGCTTCTAGGCCTCGTTTTCCAACAAATGTCACAAATGTTTTCTAACAAATGACCTTTGAGGAGTATCTCCCAAGTTCCAAGTTCCAAGTTTCCCACTCTCATGCACACGGTGTATAGGAGCTACCCGTTGTTACGGGTTGTGTGGCAAACGTACTCTACAATGGAAGAATGTGCTCGGTTTGATGAAGGTGACTTGTGTTGGCATTGTTTTGTGGATTGGTGGCAACAATCAACATGGGATTCGTCCACTAGTTATCGACGTAATTTTCGAATGAGAACTATTCGGTCCTCTCGCATTTTTTTGTGCGGCGTTTGGGTTTCAAAAGTTTGCTCTCCATGCGTTGTTCGATGCTTCTAGGCCTCGTTTTCCAACAAATGTCACAAATGTTTTCTAACAAATGACCTTTGAGGAGTATCTCCCAAGTTCCAAGTTCCAAGTTTCCCACTCTCATGCACACGGTGTATAGGTAGAGGAAGCTCTCGTATAAACAAAGTTGTCAAGGGGTGTTGAGGGGGCTCCATGCAAAAAAGCGCATTCAGCTAGAATAGAAAGGGCGCAACAAAACTACGTGATAAGGGTGATTTGATCACTCTTGATCACTCTCGCCCATGGCAATTCAGGTGATATGGAGTTGCCCTTGTAGGCCGAACCGAGTTGATGCTCGATGCCTCATGTTGCATGCGGTGATGGTCTCGTCAGTAGGCAAGCGGAGTAATAAAACAGTTTGCCCATACACAACCACTTTTGGCACAGTGCGAATGAAGTGCGTCAGTCGTGCAAAATAGTGCCGGCTGGTAGTGAGCATTAATCACCATTGGAAAACGAACACTTGGAACTTGTCAATTGTTGCTGCGTTTTGCAAATGTGAGACGTGGAGTCTGGTGTTGCGCGTGCATGATATGGGGCGCCTTTGAAATCTTATTGGTGCAAATTTCCATCCATTCAAAAATTGGACACTGAACCCAGAAACAGTCGCTCAATTTGGGTTTGGAGTGTTGTGTTATAATGCAGTCTTGGATGGTGCCACTTGGACATCTTGATTCTTGTCCAAGGTCAGAATATTGACCTGTAGGAGTCAAATTTGCCCTGACATTACTTTATCTTTGAGAAAAACACGGAGGTAAAAAAAAAAACACGGAAACAGAAGTTTTGTTTTGCGATCGAACGGCAATCGCGAGAATGTGCATACAACAATCCGTCGCACGCCCAGACCCACGCCAAAACCAAGAATTTCTCACAACAACGGATGGACACTTTTCGTATGAATATACGCGACAAGATTTCAATTCAGCAAAACTGCCAAATTTGTGTCGAAACTTTCAGACGAGTACACATCTCAAATTCGTGAGTGTTTGGGGACACTTCAAAGCTATACTCAGCCGAGAACCTCTTCTGTACCCCCCGCGGCCCCAACAGGTATCAGTCCACGTGCACCCTTCGCATGATTCTAGCCACGATTGGTAAACGAAGTGGTCCCTTTGCTGTTTGCTACATTGTAAGATTTCATTGAAGGTGATGATGATTCGGCCATAACAACGCTCCTGTGCAAACATGAAGAGGAAAGGACAACGATGAGGGAACAGGTGCAAAACATCCCCATCCCTACAGCATGAATTGCACGCTAAAATGGAAATGTGAGCACTTGTTTGACGGTTGAAATCGCGGTCAAGCGGCGGCAGAATTGCACTCATGCAACCTTTGTCTGGCCCTAAATTTTAGTTTGACTTGAAGTTGGCCACCGCCGAAGCGGAACGGGACAAACTCTCAAAAACAATATGTTGCAAAGAGATGATCATTCATGAACAGAACAAGAAGATCCAACAACTTACGGTATGCGCTTAGTGCAGCCTTCTTGACTCGTGCCTCCATCTCAGCTTCCTCGAGGTCCCCACAAAAGCATTGCTGTGCACCTGCCAATTTTTGCTGCCAAGTGATGGGTCAGAGGTATTCCCTGACCTCGATTTTTAGGCTTTGATTTTTGGGGTGAATACCGTATGCTAGTGCCACTTGTTGCATGTTTACTTGCGAGTATTTGGAATGGAACACAAGCCACACAAGACCACAGACCACAGCGACTGAACCCACACACCCACACACGTTCCAGCGCACACGGATCCGGTGAATCTCTCTTTTTCACAGGGAAAGTCCACCAACTGCAAATGACGTTCACGACAATAAAAAACAATGTTTGCTCGCCTTCACTTTGCACTATCAGGCTATGGCCGTTTGAGAACGTGTTCTTGTCTTGTGCTCTCATCAGTTGTCGCAAGAGAGGAACCCGAAAGTTAGCACTTTCTTTGCATGTGCATTTTCCGCCATATTTATTGCCCCATATTCTTTCGACACTGAATGCTCGTCATTTGTGACCATGCACATGTAGAAGGTATCACATGCTTTTTGGAAAGGGACTTGTGACTGGTGTGACACCATGCGGCATCATCCCAACCACACAGTTGCACCCCCCAAACCAAGGGGGGGTGCCCTCGCTGACAAACCAAAGTAGATTTCCGTTTTTGTGGTTAATCTTTATGTGATTTTGGTGTTTGGGTTGTGGTTCTTTATATTGCCGTCTCCTTCCTCTCTCCTCCCTCCTTAGCCTCTGGAGGCGGGCCAGTCACCGGGGGGGGGGGGGGGTTCGGCCGGCTAGCCAGCCAGCGGCGAGCAGCTAGCGAGCCACCTATTAATAGCCAGCCACCCAGTCAGCCACCTAGCCAGCTAGCACACATGAGCCACAATTGCTTTTCAAAGATTAAATGTGGATTCTTTCATTGCTTTGTACATGCATGTTTGCCTCACCGCCCTTGCTCTCAAGATGTCAAGATGATGTCACCGATCCATGGAGTGTGTGATAACATTTCCTTCCCTTTAAACAAGGCACATCATGCGTGGGTTGTTTGCTGGTGTGGGAATCCGGACCTAGTGGTCCAGTTGCACAATCACATTGTGTTGTAGCGTCCCCGTGTCCAACTAACGTCGGCAAGCATGCATGGAGATGCCCCACTGCATGCATTTTTTAAATAGGACAAAATGTGTGATTTTGGTTGTGAATTTGTTGGCATGCCCAACAAATTCACACGTGTCGACAGGACCGGGGATGTAGAACGGCCGAGCCCCAGCCGCGTTGGGGTCCCAAGATGGGATGCGGACCACCCACACTTGCCTTGTCGCGGAATGAGGAGTTGGAGACGTAAGTGTTCTTTGGAAAGGTGCCTTGGGATATATAATGCAATATGGATGGTATATATTTCAGATTGAAGACAATTGTGTACTTTGAGGTTTTGGAGGCAACCCCTTTACATCGGTAACAAGAACATTTGTAGTTGAACATTCGTCTGATGCGGTGATTCTATGTTTTGTGTTTTTGGTCTTCATGGGAGGTTCCGATTGCAAGGCAACTTGGAGTATGAGGTAAGGGTGTTCTTGACAGGTGGCTGATCCCCCCCCACCCCTGCAAACCCATACCCATACCCATACCATGCGTGAGAAGAGGCACACAGTGGTGCACTATGTATTTTGGCGGTTTTCCGGGGGTGCGCCAGCCAGCCAGCCGGCTGGGGGGGGGGGGGGTTCCGAAGCCTCCCAGCCACCCAGAAAGAGTGGACGAGCTAGAGGACATAGTGGCCGAGTCCAAAAATCAAGGAGCCGGAGAAAGCCACCGAGAAGCTCCAGAAGGAGGCAAGCAAGGAGAGGTGGTACGACTCACTGCTGTGGTTGCAGAAGCCCAGAGAACGGCTACACAAGCAGTGGAAGAGTCGAAGCGCTACGTGCATGTCGGCACCTCGTTGCAAGATTGCCTCGACGCCTTCGCCTCCGAAAGGCTAGAGCGACACGGCGGAGTATGTGAAGCCCGTCCACAAGCCCCACCACGTCGCGGAGACGTTGAGCCCGCAGCGCCGTCGAGGGAACCCCACCGCCTTCACCCACTACGAGTGCAACTTTCTCCCGCTTGTTGTAGGCATTGCACAGTGCCCCCACCACCCTTGGGCGCGGTGGCGGATGGGGACATTGGTGTGGAAACGGTTCTCATGGATGTGTTCCATTGACAACTGCCCATGCTGGTGGTGGTGGGACACACTCTACCGCAGCCCGCCATCCGAAGTTGACTTGCAACGCTTAGCTAAATGGGTAGAGCCGCAGCAGCAGCAACAACAGCAGTACACCTCCAACTCCACCATCAGCCTACCCCCCGAAGTTCATGTGCAATGCTTGGATGAAACAGAGGTGGAGCAGCAATGTGGCCCCACCCCCACCATTTCACTCCCCGGGGCATGCAACAAGGACACCGCGCCCGCAGCAAAGCGGCGACGGATGACTCCACGGGAAACACGCGAAGTCCAAGCCACTTGGGAGCGACACAAAAGGCTTGAGTTGATGTCGGAAGCGATGGGGTTGGTCAAGCATGTCGTCGATGTCGTCGGTGTTGATAAAGGCATGGTGGGGTCCAACAAGGGTGAGGTTATCATCATTGATGACATGTAACGCGAGCCCGTTGCAAGGTTCTGCCTCTTTCTACCTCTACCCCACGACCCCCAGAGTTGGTTATCCCATGTGTCATGATGGCACGATTCCGTGACAACATATTCCTTTGGCTACTAGCACAACGGTCTTGTCCGGTCTGGATTTTTGTGCAAATTGTGACTTTTGTGTGAAAAGTTGGGTCAGGGGTATTTGCATGTGGCGGATCTTGTGGTTTTGGTGTTTTTTGATGATTCAACGAAGGATTAGAGTTTTGCATGTAGACCAGTTTGGCAGATCACAAGACCGGTCTAGACCGGTCTTTGTACCAACTCAAACGAACTCAAACGAAAAAGGGATACAAGGATTACAAGGTTTTTACTTCTTCTGCGCCAACTGCATAAAACGAGACGAACTGATCGAACCGACCGGACCGAACCGTTCATTTCACTTCGTGTAAAGACCAGACCGGACCGGTCCGGACCGGTCTTTGAACAAACTGCATAAAACGCGCTAAACTGGGCGGTCCGACCGGTTCGACCTGTTTATACCTGTTTTTGATGTGAACTGCATAAACTGCATAAACTGCTTGAAATGATCGGACCGGCCCGTTTAGATCGTTTTACGCGGTTTGTTCAAGGACCGGTCTGGACCGGTCTGGACCGGTCTTCTGGTAAACTAAAACGAACCGCATAAACTGCATAAACTGTTCGGTCTGCATAAACTGCATAAACTGCGTAAACCGGCGTAAAGTAGAAGTTTTGCTAGAATAAACTGCGCGAAACGGGAAGACCGGGCAGACCGGAAGACCGGACTTTATGAAATGCGTACCTGTAGCCAAAGGAATATATGTATTCTTGATCAATGTTCCGCCTGAGTGGCGTGAGTCCCTGTTGCATATTGTCATGAACATGTTGCAGTGCATGTACCAAGTACCATTAAAATGGGAACAGCATGGAGACACCATCCAATGGTGCGAGATGTCTATACCAGGAGGGTCTGACCTACGGTTGCTGCGGAAAGGTATTGTACTGAGCCTGGACGATGTCGACCCGTCCCAGAGTGAATGGGACAGATGGCTGCCGGCATCGGCCCCCAATGCAGGCAAAGTGATGAAAGGCCAGATGCCAGCACTAACACAAAAGAGCCTGTGGGGGGCTCTCACATGGCGTGATGTACATGACAACCTGAGGTCCCTGTTCTGGGGTCTGGGTTTTGTGGCCTACTCCACAGCGTGGTGGAAGCCAGCCGCCAATCGGTTCTTCAATAGCCAGGGCCTGAGAGAGCGTTTCCTAGAAGCCCTGGTTGATGCCTGGTACAAGCAAGGGCGCGACGTCGGCGCCCTGCACAGAGGCCAGGCAGCAGGACAGGCCGCGGCGGAGGAGTAGGCGGGTGGGGGGAGGGTGCCAGACCCACGGGACATAAGGCAGGATAATGCGCACAGTCGACAGTGGACAGATTTACTGATTGATGATCTATTGTGGTATGAGATAACGGAGACATGGGTGACACCTGCACAGTGCAGCAGGTGGGCAAACAAGCAGAAATGGGCAGGGCAACAGTAAACAATGCAGGGTGGGCAAAAACATTTTATGGCGACATGGGTCAGGGGAGCCTGAAGGGGCTAGAGGAAAGGATGCAAGGCACCAGAGTGTGAGTGTGTGGGTGCAAGGCATGATGCAGGCACAGCAGACCCGCGCTTCGGACAAGGCCCTGACCCACACCCATTCCTGCCCAGCAAGCGCACAGTGCACTGCATTTGTTACTGCAGCCTGTTCGGAAGACGCTGAAGACGCTTTGTTTGTGATTGCTTCGTCTTTCCCCTAACTCTCCCCGAGAACTCCCTCGGGCATGCAACAAGGACACCGCGCCCGCAGCAAAGCGGCGACGGATGACTCCACGGGAAACACGCGAAGTCCAAGCCACTTGGGAGCGACACAAAAGGCTGGAGTTGATGTCGGAAGCGATGGGGTTGGTCAAGCATGTTGGTCAAGCTCCCGAAGCCCGTTTACGGTGACACACAAAGCACCATGCATGCACCTAAGTACAAATGATATAAGCAGGCTTTTGTGACAGCACCGCGAAAGGGATGGGTAGAAATAGGAGGAGTGAAGCACACAAAATTTGCTGCTTGTGTACACCAGAGCATGTCATGACAAATTTCTGCACACGCATGCACCCTATTTCAGACCCTACCATGTTCAATTGATTTTTGGCTGAGGAGTTGGTGCCTGTTGTGCTTTGCTGAAGTAGTTGTCGATGCCGTCGGTGTTGATAAAGGCATGGTGGGGTCCAACAAGGGTGAGGTTATCATCATTGATGACATGTAACGCGAGCCTGTTGCAAGGTTCTACCTCTTTTCTTTTGCAAATTATGATTTTTGTTCTTAGCATGAATGTTTCCAACTGTACGGATCCTAAAGATTTGTGGAAATATTTAATTTCCAACACAAGGTGTTGTTGACCGCAAAAAAACAAAACAAAACCAAAAAATAATTTTTGGTGTCATGCCGTGCGCAAAAATAGGTTCCGCAAACAAACACACTACGGTCGAAGTCTTCATTACTGAGCTGTGTTTACCGTGTCGAGGTTTTACAACCCTACTTAGGGTCCAAGGATGAGCTGCACATTTTAGCAGCAGCAAGCAGCAGCAGCAGCAGCGATTGAATTAATTATCTGTCCCGAACCTCTAACGATGACAAAGTGTGCGGGATCTCCCAATCCAGTGATGCCCCCTCGGCAAGGTCTGGAATGGTATCGAGAACACCTCCAAGAGTAACACCTCCAAGAGGATATCAAGCGGTACTGCCTGCCGCAGGCTATCAATGGGTACGTGTGGAAGGATAGTGGCAGCAAGAGAGACTGCCGAAAGTACAAGAACCCCAAAGAAATCTGCGGTCGGCGAACCGTTATGAAGAGTTGCGGTGGTATGCACCTGAGGAGGAGGATGATGACATTGGCAACGTCAGCAACTGCAGTGGGATAAGCCTGGAGGACATGCTGGACCAAGAGTTTGAGGGTCCTCCGCCTCTTTACACCGAGTTTGAAGACGAGCGCGGCATCGTCCAAGACATGGACATTCATGCCGTGGGAACCCAAGTCACTTATGGAAGAGACCGTGAATGGTACGGCCCTCGACGCGATTGGGAGGTCGAGTACCAATATTGGCAAGCAGCCGACGGGGAGCCGCTGAATTAGAGGACACCCGTGATTTGGTTCCTCCTTGTTGCAGCGGCGATCCACTAACTCTAGATCATTTCTTCCGAGCACTAGAACTGTATGGCTTACAACTATGTGTTCCATGCTGTACCGTTCTTAGAAGTTCTTGGTTTTGTCAAGTTCGATCTGTTTGGAAATGACGTTTTTGTTTTTGGAAATACTGTCATGAGACAGCTACGGGGGGTAGCAATCGGGGGCGGGGGCACATGTTCTACACCCTTTGGAGTGAAAGCGACCATGGGGGGGGGGAGGGGGGGGGGGTCTCCTCCTATTCTCGGTCCTTTGGCCGGCCGGCTGGTGTAGACCTTGTCTTGCTTTGTGTTTGCATGCCACAGAGCCCCACATAGCACATGATATGCTAATGGAACAATTCTTTTTGAACAACATATTTTGGAAATTGTTTGTCTCATTGTCAGTTACTTGCAATGCTCCTTCTGCAATAGTTTTAGACAATGCATTGCCCACTTCTACTTTATAGTGATGTCTACTGTGCCTACTACCAAGTGGGAAGCAAACTTGCATGGTGCGAATTGATATGATTGAATTGATATGACAATGCAAACTCCACCCCTCTCGGCCTTTGCAAAGCCATTTGCAATTTTCTTCTTCAGTATTTCGAACTTGGTTGCCCCTTGAACCATTCCAACATTCCAACATGTGGCCCGCTGTCTTGGGCTATCACGATGGGATATGGTGAGAAGTGATGGTCCATTTGCCTTTGTGATTGCACCTCCTATGCATGCATGTCCAATTGCATTGTGTTCCATCCGATTGAGTTGCTTGATATCCCTAGGAGCGCCCTACGGTAAGCGTTTGTTCAATATTTTTGTCCACACGGGGCCTCGGCGCAATTCACCCCCCAGCCGCGGCTAGCCGTGTCTAGGGGGGGGGAGGGGGGGGGGGGGCTCCCCCTATTCTCGACCCACCAGCCACCAGCCACCATGGCTAGTTTCACCCCTTTGCCAATTCCATATGCACACAATGCCCATACACAATTGCACCCATTGCACTCGTCTGCACAACCCATAAGATACATGGATAATCTGGTTGGACTCGACTTTGTGAACCAGCCACTTCATGTGATGAAACATTCATTTGAAGACATGCACGCACTGCAGCTGCAAGTATAGGGCGTTGGTCTTCCTTGATGACTACCTTGGAGGTTCGGGGCTCGCAGCCCAAACAACATGTGGCAATGCGCCTGCAGGAAAAACGAGACAAACTTGCGCAGACCCAGAGTGTGTACAGGTACCCATATCTATTAGCAGCCAAAGCCCGTAAAATGTTGCGCAGTCTGGTGCCACGACTTGCCAAAGATGCTGTGTACTACAGAACAGCGCTGGAGGACCTGAGGTTTAACATCGGTATCCAACGTGGTTTGGCCTACAAAAACGATGCCACAGCATCAAGGTATCCCCGCCTTCGCAGAAACCTAGAGAAATGGGGTGTTGCGAGGTCTGTCCTGGATGAACTCAGAAGGACGACAGCCTGATTGTGTTGTACCCCAAGTAATTTTACTGATGCACTGTTATATGTTACCCTAGGTTGCTGGGAAGTGGAACGGCCTCTCGCTGACACCCCGCACTTAGTGGCGCAGCCTGCACTAGGCCTTTGTGCAGCACTCTCATCTTGCCTTAGGGAAGGGACGTCTGGACACGTGAGGTTACACGTGGAACACCTCGATTTTACTGCTGGGATTTGGTTATCTGTGACAATGGGGCTCACCCCTGGGACCGCATTGCCCCAGTCAGAGCTGTACCTACGTGATTAGTTCTCCATGCTCTCCCTGTCAGAAAGCCCAGGCTAAGGTTTTATACTCTTCCCTTGTTCCCATATGCTGCTGATGCTGCTGGTAAATAACATCCTGTTTGTAAAGGCCAAAAGTGCACTTGTTCGTGCACTGCTGCAGCGCTTTTGCTCTGTGGGTACTCGGGACGCGTGTTAAAAGTTTGGACCTCCGCTGAAGAAAGACAGAGATTGCTCGGTAGATAAGACGGACTGGGGATCATTTCGGCTATTCTCGTGTCGCATGCGGGCTTGGGGTGGTCAACGAAGGCACAACCACACAAACTAGCACCACCACCACACAAAACAAAAAGCAGCACAACAACACGCAATCAAACGACCCAGAAGACGACAGAAAATGTAACTCCCATGCCATCCACCTTTTGTACAGGCCACGCTTACTCAGAGTGTGGCACGTTTTAGGGATGCCAAGGTCGAGCGCGAAGTGCTACAATGTGCAATACAGGTGTGCTATCTATCGTCTGTCTCCGAACCTTTGCAACAAGTGAGTCTTTTGCATTTGAAGATTGCTTGGGTTCACCCTGACCGCTCCGGCTTCACTAACCACCATGGGTTGCCGCCAACCGCCCCAAGTTGCCCATTAGGGCCGGTTGCGTTCCAACGGGTGAGTGTTAGGAGGGGGGGTACATTGCACCCCTCGAGCTGTAGACGACGTACAAGGTTGCATAGCGTTGCTATGTATGGCCGAGCCGCTTTGGCACACGTCGGCGTCGCACGCCACACGCACACGTTGCGGTGTTCATTGTTCTTATCGGTGCTGCTAGAGATGTGGACACCTTGTTGCTTCATGTTCGGGTCTCACTTTGTTTGCAGGAGCAACGCGAGGCATTGTGCAATTTGCAAAACGGCTTCGACAATTTGAAGCAGCAGACGGAGCAATGCGCTCGTGTTCAATCTTTGTGTAAGGGAACGGGTGTGTACCACCATTTCCCTACATCTGCATCAAACCTAAGCATGGGTTTTCTGCTGCCACGAGCACCGACTTCACTCTCATGCTCGCGCGATCCCACAGCCCGAAAAACGAGGCGCAGCTACGTGTCACGCGTCTCACGCTAGCATGGTGCATCAGCTTGGTCATTCGACGGATATGGCCTAAGGCCGAGGCGCATTGCACCCCAGACGTATGCGAAACTTTTGAAGCACGTGGGCAGCTAGCCGACCCCATATTTCGTGTGCACCGCTGCTTATTTGTTGTGAGCTTGATATTTCGTGCTACCTCGTTACTGCTGCTTGAGGACTGCCTCCTTTCCGCAATGCTTTCTGCTGTTGCCTCCTCGAAGATGGGCAAGTCGGCGGAAGTCGCCATTGCTCACCATGTGAAGAATGTGTGTGGCTAAATGGCAAAATTGGAGATTGTGTGTTTTGCCAAAATAACAAATTTCAATGCGCATTTGTCCTTGTTATCCTATCTACATTTCACAAGTGCAAAGCTACCGATGTGAAGAAGTCGGCAAGGAGAAATGGGGAGGGCATAAGGAATACAATGTGAAGTTCATCGCAGCCTCATCCACTTGTGCACGTGTGCTTGGTTTGGGAAATGTTGTTGTGCCGTGGTGCTATTGACTCGAGGGTCACTAGATAGCTTTGGCGCAGAACGAGGTGTCTTCAGTGTCGCATCCGTTTTCGATGGACTGCCACTTTTTCTTTGCTGCCTTCCACGTCATATGTCAAGGGCTCTCCCATCCAAAAAAATTTTGGCTCATTTTGGCTCATGATGCGTATAGTGCCTCCTTGCTGCTGCGTGCTTGCTGTGTAATTACGGCCTTTGGCGGCGTTTTGCAGCTACCTCGTTGCTACCCGGTTGCATGATTTGCCTCTCATGACACCGTCCCGCTCACTGCGACACCACACGCAGCCACATTTTCTCTAGAGCAGCAGCTCGGAGGCACTTTGGAGCAGCTCAATGCGGCCAACAGAGAGCTCATGGGTGTGCCTCGTGCGGTCTAAGTCGGCTGCTTGTACCTGTGCGGTGCGTAGTGTAATGTGGGTGTGCTGCAGGTGTTTGGGCACTGCACAGTGCAATGCAGTTCTGTTGGTCCAGGTGAGGCGAGAACTTGTGTCCCTCGGGTTGCCGGACCGTGCCCGATGTTGGAGTTGGTTTTGCACCTCTTTTCGAGCTTTCGATCTCAGCTTGGCGTTTGGCCTTGGGCCTGGTCTAGCGAGCCGCGTTGGGGGGGTTTTAATCCCAACGTGGCTCGTATTCCCTGAGATACCGCAGGGGTGCTGTAGGCCACACCTGAAGAGGATCGGGGTTCGACGCAGCAAGTAAGACGGAGTGGTGCGCACACGTCACGTGTGCGACCTCTTCGCGGCGCCTTCGGTGCTTCGCATCTTTACCGTTGCATGCACATCGCCCCTGTGAGTGCAACGGCCGCCTCTGCTGATTGAGTTCTGTCTGTTTTCTTTTTGCGTGCTCAGCATTCAACACTTGAGTTCTTATGATTCGCGTCAGTCGCGGGTCGCGGCTCCAGTCATGGATCGTGGCGCCCACATCAGCCCCTTTCTTTCTGTCGCTCTCAGCGAAGCTGAACCAAGGTGCACTAGACCGCGAGCGGGTCTCAGGTCGGCTGCGCGAGTGTCAAGACAAGTGCTCAGAGTTTAGAAAGCAAGTCCAGGAGTGCTCTGCCAAAATTAGGCGGATGGAGGTGTGTGTGGATGGCGTTTGAACTGTATGGTGGGCCCGGTATTGTGTGCCCTCTGTGCGTTTGCTGATGTGCCGCCCATCTGCCGGACTGCATAGATCTAACGCTCAGGCGTTTCGGCCGAGGACACAACTGGGCGCCTCCAAAACGGCAGGAGTGGCTGGGGACGGACGGAAGCAGTTTGGGCAGAACGGAGAGGGGGTGCGCACATCACCCTCTTTGGGCTCGGGGCGATGAGAGCGACGGCGCGCCAGCCACGAGCTCGTCCAACTGTCGAGGACCGCAATCAAAACCCTCTTTGAGGGCTCAGTGCCCGATTTCTTGCAGCTTTTTCTCGAGCGTCCGTAATTGGGGGGAGTAGCTGACGTGTCACTATTTTGTGCTGCTGTTTTGAACTTGCAGCTGCAGTCCGCCGAAGAAGGCGCAAAGTTCCATTCGATCCAGCGGCAGTCACTGGATTTGGAGGAGGACCGCGAGGTCTGTTTGTGCATGTTTCTGTGCATTGCTTTCGTGCGGCATACCCCCCTTTTATGCACCTAAAGCAAAGCCTGTCCTGAATGTGTTTTCCTGAATTTGAGTCCAATACAGGGGTTCACGGATATCCGGTGGTGTATCCGACTCGCGAGCATGGCACACGTCCCTGTCCCTCTGCACAGCGCTCTTTGGTGTGCCAAGAGAGTGCCCAAAGGCTCGCGGCGGGGCTGTTGAAGGTCATCAGTGGACAGAGGTCTTTCATTGAGGAGCTTTCCAGAGATCTTCGCAGCAAAAGTACTGCAACAGTGCCCACGAAGGTGCTTTACTTCCACCCCCGGAGAGGTATGGGAGGTATTGCTGACTAGTGAAGTCGTCTGTCCCTCTTTTTGCCCTGTGTTTGCACTTGATGCCACGCCTTGTTAATGTTTACTGAGTGATTCGAGCTGCACTTTCTTGCAACACGTATCAAACATCAGCATTTCCGCAGCACATTTTGGTCAACCTGTGCGAGCCAACGCTGTCTGCCTTTTTTTGTCTGTCTGCTGGGCGCCCCCAGTCGTCAGTTCTTCCTTTCGCTACCTTTCCTCCATGGATCTTCCGAAGAGTGGTGTACCACCTCCAAGACATGCATTCAATCCGAAAAACACCACCCCTCTGGTGTTGTACCAATAATCACCAATAGAGAACGGAGCCACTTCTGGGCGTTTCGGTCAAAACGTGTTTTTCCACTTGCTTATGGTCCCCGCCCTCCTTCTAGCGCTCAACCCCCCCCCGCGCGCGCAAAATTTTTCTCTAATCCCATGCCGTGCCATGCCCTAGTGTGCCATGCCCAGCTCTGCCCTGTTTCGTCCTGCACTGCTTTGCCAAGCCAAGCCCAGCTATGCCATGCCGCAATCTGCAGCACTGTGTGGAATACAAAATAGTTAAGTAGACAGACAGTGGGGCTCCTCCTCAGGAGTTGCAATGGCCAAACCCCTTTTAAAGTGAATGCACAATCAGACCCCCACAATCCCTTGGGGGCTAATCCCGATCCCTTGGGGACAAGGGTGAGGGGACCTCTCCTTGCTTTGCTCTCTCCAGTCAGGGAAGAGAGAAAAAAAGGTTCTTTGAGGACACTAGAAAAAAATGCCAGATATATGTTCTTGCCAACAGAAATTTCTGATACAGATTCTTGCGTGCAAGATGCAAATTATGCCCCTTCGGTGGATGGCATCTTCCAGTACAAGTACACCTGCGCCGTCTGCCTTGAGCTCCAGCTCCAGCTTTAGTTATAGCTCGAGCTTCAGCTCTAGCTGAGGCTCTGTTTCCAGCACCCATTTTACCTCTGATTCCGATTCTCACAGTGGGTCTGATTTTGATTCCTCAGATATGCCAGGTTTGATGTGGCCAGAAATGACCTGACATAAGTTCCATCCCCATTGTGCAGGGGGACAATTTTTATGGAAGGGGGTGTGGTCCCTGTCACCCAAGCTGTGAAAGGGTGGGGTGGGTGTTCCGCACGCGCAAACCTTTGTTCTTATACCCCATGTTACACCATGGCATAGAGGCGCATGATAGGCGGGAGGCGGAGCAGGGCAGCCCAGGGGCAGGGGAGGGCTGGGCATGAGATGGGATGGCAGGGCAAGTCTTGGCCGAGTGTGGCTTTGCAGGGAAGGGCATGTCACGGCAGGGCAAGGCATGCCATATTGTGGCAGACAGACAGATAGACAGACAGATAGACAGACAGACTGGCAGGCAGGCAGGCAGGCAGGCAGGCAGACAGACAGACAGACACGTATCTCCTTTCACGTATACTATACCATGCCACGTGCCATGCTGTGCTATTGTCTGTCTGTCTGCCCACCTATTTGTTTGTCTGTCGGTTGGTTTGTCTGTCTGTTTTGCCTGCGTCATCTAGGTCGTGCAATCGAACATACCGTCGCCCATTGCTGAGCTACGAGACTGTGCACCGGTCTGCGTCCTCTGTCCAAAGAACACGTATGCTTGATTGGCCAGCACTCTCCATGCGCACGCCGGGTGAAAGAATGACAAGGACTGACACAGAAGGAGGGCAACAGCCCACACGGCATCACAGCGGCTTACGCACACCACCACACACACACACACACACACACACACAAACGCGCGCGCGCGCACACACACACGCACGCACACACACACACACACACACACACACACACACACACACACACACACACACACACACACACACACACACAAACACACACACACACACCATATCCACTGCACCCCACGCCGAGCCGCGTCACGACGAGTCACATTACATCACATCACATCGCATCACAGCCCATTGCATTACGTCGCATCACATCACATCGCATCGCATCAGATGGTGTCGCACGTTATATCGGGTCGCAGTGGTCGATATGTTTTGAACGTTTCGTTTCCGTTGCAGCCAGTCTGTTTTTCGTGCCGCACCCATTCCAGAGAACTGATGATGCCGTTGACCTGGTTTCAATTTTTGTTCTTTTTGGTTGCCTCTTCTGTGCATTGTGTGTTGACGTGCCGTCGTCTCAATCTACTTCTCTCTTGCTTCCACAACAGAACTCGAATTGACATTCTGTCCCGAGCTGTGCTCCGATATCAGAGTCAGTTGCGTGCTGCTGAACAGCTGCAACAAAGCTGGCAAAAGAGGTGCGCTGGTACTACCGTCAAGGGTACTGGTGGTGGTGGTGGCGGCGGCGGCCGTCGTCGTCGTCAGCGGCGGCGGCGGTAGCGTCGCCGTGGTCGTCGTTGTTGCCGGGGGGCGTTGCTGCTCCTGGAATTGCTACTGCTGCTGGTGGTCGTTCTGCTGCCAAAATTGGTGTTGGCGCTGCTGCTGCTGCTGCTGCGGCGGCGGCGGCTGCTAGCTAGCTTTTGCGGGGCTGATTAAGCTCCCCTTTCTCTGGTACTTGTTGAACATACCGTCACAAGTGTCTCCGACCACGACCCTGGTGCATTGCTTGACACCCACTCTTTAGCTATTGTGATGCCCGATTTTCATGGATGAAGGCATCCGCACTATCACCATGGAAAGCAACAGCGGCAACACTTCAAGCACCAGCACCGTGCCAGCAACAGCACCACCACCACCACGACCCCCGCTCACAGCACCAGCACCAGCACCAGAATCCTCATTGACATTTGTGTGCGCGTGGTGCTGCTGCAGGCGATGCGTGTGCTCGTGGTGGTGGTGGTGGTGGTGGTGGTGGTGGTGGTGGTGGTGGTGGTGATACCGGCCACGGTGGCGGTGGCAGCGGTCTATCCTGGTGCTAGTCGCGATTCGCTGCTGCTGCTGCTGTCGCCACAGAAATGCTGTGCCTTGCGATTTGTACATTTCTGTTTCCCGGGACGTGCTGCGTCGGTCTTCCGTTGCATGGCATCGCCGCCACGTTGCTGCCAGCACTTCGCAAGGGTTGTGTGGTGGCACGGGGCACGCCGTGACGTATCTGGCAGGTCAACGCAAGCAGAAGCCGCTCTGGAGTGTGCTCGAGAAGAGGGTTTATGTCTCAAGGCCCAGGTGCTGTCGCATTGCCGTGCTTTTGGCACTGGTATCAAAGCGCGTTTGGGCTACCTCCCGATACTCTGCCGCAGAGGACAACTTTAATCACGACCCGCAATTCATCCCGCCACTTGTGTATCCAGCGTGATCCCATTTCGCTTGTTCGGGGCAAGGACCAGGCTTTTGCTGTGTGGCGGAAATCTTACCCCAAGGAGAGGAGTGAGTAAGGGGGGGGTAAGTGGGTGGGGCAACGCGTTCCATTGATTTCTGGAAAATTTGAGGAGGGGCGTTTGGATCCTTGGTGTTTGCTGGGTCGTTTGAGGCTTCGGTCGGCTGTAGCTGACCCACCCACCCACTACCAACGCACCCACCCACTTCCGCCTTCCCTCCCCGGAGAGAGGGGGGGTCTGCGAAACGGCATGAGACGACACTCGAACATACACCCAGTACAACAGTACAACGTCAAGCACCATGTCTAAGGCACGTTAGACGTTTCTGGCTGGGGCAGGCAAACAATGTGCACGGGACCTCCGGAAGACAGACCTTGTTTCTGAAATCCGTCCACCAAGCGCTTCAGGAACCGGTTCACTCCGGGGGGGACAGGGGGCCCTGGCGGGAGATGATGGACACACAGTGCGATCACAAGCTACAGCCGTCGTACCACGTTCTCCATTTTCACACCCCTGTACCCGAGATCAGTAAGCAATGGCCTCGAAGGGGCATACTTTTTTGTGGCGAAAAGACCCAGTAATTTGGGCGAGGGGCACGCTCATGTTGGGAAACGACAAATCTTTTGCCCTTCCTTCAAACTTCGCGAGAGTGAATCTTGACACGGCACCAACCTTTGGACTTTCTGCATTCTATATTTTGGCTTGCTTAAAACCACGTGGCAAAAGCCCACGCCAAACAGTAGCCACTTTCGGACCAAGTCTTGCAGCCGCCTTTGTTTGTTGTGCGTAACGCGACCGGGCGGGGGCTGCATCTTGCTGAACCGCGTTGTGCGCTGTTTTGATTGACAGGTGCTCTCAGCCCAAGTGCAAGTGTTGCTGGATCAGACAAAATGTGACTTTTTAGAGGACATGAACGCTGTGCTGTATGTCTGCGATTGCGTTTCCTGGGTTTCACCCACTCGTTCCATTCATGGCGTCTCATGGGATTGGCGTAATTGTGGTAATGATGTTCCTCGAAGTGCAGACACGTGGGTGGGATGCATCGGTTTTTAAACAGTCTTTTGCCAGAGACACGCCCTGTACATCACACAGTGCCGCTCTAGACATTGGGTTGCATTGGCTCGATTTGGAGGAGCAGCGGGAGTGCTCACGCGCACACAGAATAAACAGACACCGACATGACAGAACTATAGACACAGACAGAACACAGACACTGGCACCGACACTGACACAACACAGACAGAGATACCGATACAGATACGGACACAGACATAGTTACAACCATGCACAGAGACGTTGGTATAGACACAGGCGCAACTGCAGACACAGACATCAACCCGAGACAGACACAAATTGAGACACACAGACACAGCTCCAGACAAATACACAGACATACATACATAAATACGTACGGATACGGATACAGATACAGATACAGATACAGACAGAGATACGGACACACACACAGGTCCAAAGCTCTGTGGACACAGGTACACTCAGCGATATATATGTGTTCTTGTATGTGGACCATGTTTGGGTCAGGGATATGTGGGGGATATGTACGTGGATAGAGTTTGGAAGTTTGGAGAAGCAGGAGGTGTGCAGATGTGTGGGTATGTGGACAGGAAAAGGGGCCAACGGGACTGTGCTATGGCGTAGATTCGAAACATGACGTCGACTGCAGTGCGTTTGCGTATCCGTGGCGCTGGTGGAGTGCACGGTGTGCTACCTTTGTTTTTCTGTAGCATTGCACTTGCACGTGCCACCCTTCGCAGAGCGCAGAGATTGGAGCAGCAGAAGGCGGTGATGGACGACCGATTGGCAGGTATGACTGCAGTTGGTGCCTGTCGTGGGGCGATGACACGGCTTTTTGTGTTTGCCCCATGCTTTCTTTTTGCAGCCATCTCAGATCTGAATGTCACCTTGGAGAAAGAGCGGAACGAAAGGGATGTACTGGAGAATGGTACGCGCCGCTGTCGTCTGTGTAGTGCTCAGACACCTCTGCAACCACCCACTAGCTTTCACAGCTGTCCACAACCTTACACAGGGGTGTGATTGAGTGAGTGAGTGCGTGCGTGCGTGAGTGAGTGATTGAGTGAGTGAGGACGGAGGGAGGGAGGTAGGGGATGCGCACCCAGGGGGGCTTACACCAGCACCTGCATGCTCTGAAAGTGAGAGTCCTGTGAAAAGGCAAAGGGGTCTCCCCTATCTCCATCCTCGACACGGACATCTCTGTGGACACCTCTTTTGGCAGGGTGCATGTTTCTCCGACTGAGATTGCTCAAATGGGGTCTGTTTTTTTGCACCTATGATTGGCATGGTGGTCTATCCCTGGAGATGTTCCCAGTGCGATGCTATCATTGTTACGGAACCCAGATACCTGGGCCTGTGGACAACGGCTATTTGTGCTGCCCACGTTCATTCAAACTATGGCCTGCAGTATGCAGCTCGGTGGCCACCGTAAGGACTGTCTCAACCTACACCGGCAGCAGCAAGCTGCAACCAGCAGCAAGCAGCAGCAAGCGGCAAGCAGCAAGTGTCAAATAGCAAGCAGCAACAAGCAGCAGCAAACGTTAGGCAGCAGTAGCATGCAGCCTGCAGCAGCAAACAGCAACGATTGGCGAGGAGCAAGCACCAAGCAGCAGAAAGCAGCACCCAACTCACATGCGCTCATTTCCTTGTCACAAAAAAATTTATGTAGTGCAAGAGCACAGCGAGGAAGCACCAGGAGCTTGTGGGGGTGTATGGAGGGATTGTGAAGGCAGTGTAGCGGCTATGGGAGTGGGCCACAACCCACAAGTGGACCGCTCCCCACATTCTGCATCCGCATTCAGAGCTCCACTCTCGAAAAATTCCGAAGGCCACTGCCCAGGACGATGCCACGGCTGTCCCTATAATGGTGGCACCCTTTTGCCCCTTTCCATACGATAGGGCTCATGTTGGGCCACAGGTGTGTTGCAGGGTTGGAGGAATTTTGCCCCTTCTGGCGTTAGTACCCACAGTTCAATGCACCACCCCTCCCCAATATGCATGACGTCTCTGCATACCTGCAAATATATATTAGTATTACCTACCACCCTCCTCCCCATAAATCCCGCCGCAAGCAAGCAAGCAACAAGCCCATTTTCAAGGCATTTTTGGATTGTTGGAGGGCCAAAACGGGCCTCCAGGGGCTCAAATTGGGCTAAAACCACTTGTTTTGGCATCCCACATGGTCTTGGATCATTTTTGAAGCAAGTCATTTTTTTTGTCCCCTGCCTGCTGACCGATTTTAGCACCCACTTGTTTGGGCTCGAACTTGCAGCTTGTCGCAGCCCCGCAGGCACTGGTACGGGGGTCTAGGCCTCCGTTTGGGCAATTTTGATGGGTGCAGACCACAAAAAGTGGGGGATTGTGAGTAGACTAGGTGCCCTCAGAATCGCGTTTCAAGCCACGTAGCCGAAGATATGGCATGGTCTTGATTTGGGGGCGGTTACAGCTTTAGTGTGCAGATTTAGTGGCTTTTGGGGACCTTTTTTTGGGTGTTTCTGGGACTATCGTGGAGTTCAGGGGCATCATAGGGCTCTTTTACATGGGGAAATCAAGCCTCACATGGAATGTAACAGCCGTTTTCCTTCGTTTGGCGCTTTTGAATGGCTTCTATGGCTAGTTTTGGCAAGAAACGGTTGTTTTTGGGCCCAAAAAAGCGCAGATTTGGGATGGCGCCTCCTGACTTGGCCCCCCTGCCCCGGACCGCCACCGGTGAGTTTTTGGCTCAAAGCTTGGATTTGGCAAGGCCACCACCTCGGCTCCAGGATGGGAAGAGCAGAGTAGAGCCTGAAGCATTGGGACAGAGCAATGGCCGAAGTGGAAAGAAGAAGTGCTCGCTTATTGTTGCTTGTGGTTCCTTATTAGGTAGATTCAAGGGGAGAGGGGTGTAGTGATATGATATGCCTAGGAAAGTTTCATTCCTTCACCTTTACTCACCTTCCCAACCAAGAATTTGCATCCATAGTGGGTAGTCAGAATCGGTCTGCCTTGTTGCACATGGCCGTGGTCTCACACTGTGTGTATGCGTGTTTGTGTGTAATCACCACTGCAAGGCAATTCAATCTTTTGGGGTGGAACCGGTGGTCATCAAGAGAGGGAAAACCAACTGTCCTCCTGACAAGGCATTGTTATCAAATGCCCCGTTGAACCGCACTTCAATTCCAGTGCCTGCTGCTGATGCGTCCACTGGAACCTTTGGCCACACCTCAGGTGTGTGTTCACGCGAGGGGGGGGAATTCCCGCACTCAGATCTTGCCCATTCATAGCACTAGTGTCAATTGTGTGTGTGTGTGTGTGTGTGTGTCTTTGTGACCTGTCGAGGTGAATCCACTCAGCACAACCGCTTTGTTGCACTGTTCGCCATTGTGTTTGTATGTTCGTATGTTTGTTTGTGTGTGTCGCTGTTGTTTCGCTGTCTCTGTCCTGCCCTGGCGTCACACTCTCAGGCTGTGGCACAGCGGCCACCCACTGCATTGGGTATCACAACCAGGTCTCTGCCAAAGCAGACCCTTCTGGGGCACAGGGATGGAGGTCCGGTGGGCCCAGCGCCCACTCCAAGACAAGACTACTCACAGTGGTGCATGCCACAAGGTCGCATCCTGCACTCAGCATTGGGGCATCTGCGCGTCCTGTGGCCCATCCAAACTTTGACCTCCGTGTCACGTCCTCTGCAGAAGCCAAGTCCCCCCCCCCCTCTCAATCTGCAGCCTTTTGAGGGCAGGTGTAGGTGTAGATATGTTGCATGTGCACAGACGCCGTGGGTGTCCCCTTCAAGTGCCGGTTCACGGCTGCAGTAGGATCGCCAGTAGCAGTTGCAGGGTATTTCGGCATGGGGACCGTTTCTGGGTCATTGCAGGACTCTCTGGTGCAAGACCAGGAGGGGGTGCGGTCCAATTCTCGAAGGTGTTGGCAAAGGAGTGGTTGGTAGGCCCCGCAGGGATGCCTTGGAAGGGGAGGGGGCCGAGAGCAAGGTGTTAGGAGCGGTCAGGAAGGCGGTTCACGGGTTTGTCCGAAAGGTTCGCGGCGGTTGTTGTCGGTTACAAATGCCGCTAAGGGAATGAGCGGCTGCGCCGCGAGCTGGGCCCTCGGAAGGCCCCCGTCCCCATGCTAATGCACCCTTTGGGACCACCGCCTTTCAAACGCCTGCAACAGGCAGAGGCCTTTCAGCGCTGTGGCGTGTTTATTTGGTGCCGGGAAGTGGGATGTTTGTGTGGAGTCGCACGCAGGGGCGGGGGTCTGGAGAGACCCCCAAACCGAGAGCGGCACAGGGCAGCTTTTGGCGGTGAATGCACTGTGCAGTGCAGCGAGGGGCAACTGTTGGCACTGGTACACAACGACCCGTGCGGGATAGTCGCCGATGGGGGCAGTGCGGGGCGCCCCCTCACCGCATACACCGCCCAAATTGAAGTCACAGGCACCTATTGGCAACGCGACGCGACGCCCTGTCAGTGTGGCACCGGATGCTGCCCCACGGCAGACACCTCCTGTCGTGTGGTAAGGGGCGGCTGTTTTTGGCAGCGCTGTGGGTTCCCCTCCATGGACCCACCAGCCCAGCCCTGCGGCCCGGCGCTTGTGACGTGCGGGCAGGCTCTCAATACGTGCCTTCAATCTCCGGTGTCCCACTGCTGATGTCCACCTTCGCTGGCAGCAGGAAGCACAACACGCAGCACCGCCATCGCAGGCAGGCGTGTCGGCGCGTGGCCTCATGTTTGTGCCACGTTCCTGGACGTCCGCAAGCACTCTGCACCAGCTCTGACTGGCGCACTGCCTGCACCACGGCACACTGTGCGCACTCGAAGCGGCTGCCGTGGCGGTCGTGGGGGCTGTGGACCGACCCCCCCCCCCCCAAAGTGGCACCACTGACCGGACCCCCGAAAGGCTCTTTTGAAAACCCCCAGCAATCGAAAATCCGCTGCGTCCCCTGCACTGCGCTCTGCGCAGATGGTCAAAATGATTTTTCACTGAATCCTACACGCCTACACGCCGTCGGTGCCGTCGGTGTTCAGATGAATGGTTGCATCCACTGAGACCCTGAATGTACCCCCCAACAAACTATCCCCACCCCCCCCCTCCCTCGGGATGGCCCGCAGGTGACCTGGACTTCCAATTTCCACAAAAACGTGACGGTGGTATTTTCGGAATTAGTGCGGAGAGGGGGTTCTGAAAAGTTCCGCCGAAGAAATTGAGCATTTGCCGTGAGAGCGCCCCGTACTGCACCCAAGAGACGTTGTGCATGGAGTGGCAGCTGAAGAGTAACCCATGGGATTGGAGGGTGGCTGGGGTAGTATCGGTTTGATCGTGTTCTTTTCTGTTGAGGTGGGTTTCGTGCCCCAGTCTGCAGCCTTCACGTGCACTCCGCACCTGCAGGAGCAGTACATTGCTGGCCGATGATGCCCCCCAAGTGCTCCGCCTCCACATGCCCCCTGCCGCCTCCGGCGCCTGCAACGTCTCCCCCCACGCCTGACAGTGTGTTGTAGAGAGGCTAAAGGGCGCTGGGCCGAGGGGCTCTCTGACATTTGAGTTCAAACAGTCAGCACTGTGTGGTCACATGTCCGCAGGGCATCCGGTGACATCAGCAGAAAGCAGCAGCGCTGCGCGTCCGCTGCTCGGCGGCCAGATCAATACTGCAGTGCCTCTGCCGGGGCAGACCAAGAGAGCGAGGAAACCAGGGACCGCGCCCTGTGCAGGTGCGTGCACCCCCTGAGCCCCCACGGTGGGCGTGTTGCTGCCGAGAGCGCCAAACGGAGGGCATGACTGTGATGACGGATGGCCTCCGTGCGGTCCCCCTTCTCCGGCTTTTTTGTGTTGCCCACCCCACACCACATCAGGGAACAGCCCCAACACACATGTACATGCGACCCAAAAACAGTACCAGCGGGGGGGGGGGGGGGGGCAAGCGAAACATTCCATCGAAATCATTTATTCGACTGGTTGAAGTGCGGCGCCTTTTCGCAACTCCCGTGGTGTACTGTGATGTTTTGGCCATGCCGCATGCATTCAGCAGCATACCGCATGTCCCCTGAGCTCTGGAACGGCACAGTTGTAAGGGGTGACGCCCCACATTCAATGCTTCTGACCGGGCTAGATCTCCGGGGAAGGCAGCATGCGCACGAGGGGGATTGCCCTCCCACGAGTTGTTGGCAGTCTCGGCAGCCGTAGCAGCTCACGGTAGGCCCCGGTCGAGTTCTAGTGATCATCATTGAGCAGTCCCGGAAAATGTGGGCCGTAGTGTCAAGGTGATCAGGGACCCTATGCAGAGCCGTCCAAACAAACCCATGCCTACCTTCGGCGCTAAGCACCCCGGCGGCAAGCAGGAAAGAGGTTTGGCGTGTGTGGGGTGGAACGAGGTGCTGCCTGGCCCGCACATGCAGAAACATCGACTCGCTCGCGCGCGCGCGCGCTCTCTCTCTCTTTCTCTCTCTCTCTGTCACTCACTCACACACACTCTCTCTCTGTCACTCTCACTCTCACATGCAGAAACATGAACTCAAACACGCACGCACACACACACACACACACACAAAGCCTCCTTGAATAGCAAGTGCCCACATTTCCTGTTTTCGTGCCCATGTTTGTTGTGTACAGATGCCAATTATGACTCTGCGATTTGTGGTCGATGTGATAAGCGGATCATTGGCCCAGTGGTGTGTGCCCTATGAAGCATGTGCTGGCACACGCTTGCAGGCATTGGGGCATGGGGTCGGAACGTGGGCTCTGGGGATAGGGGCAAAGGGCCCGGGGGGGTTTGGGGGCTGCACCGCAGCGACACTGGGATACCGGTCTAGAGGGTCAGGCGTCAGGCTTGTTGGCGCACCGCCCTGAACAGATGCCCCATGACCTCCTTGTTGCGAATTTCGGGAGGATGGTCGGCGCGATGTGGTGGTGCTTCCAATTGGAACCACTCCTTTTGCACACAGATTCGGCAAGTAAACAGAATGCAAATGGCCCAAGAAGAAGCGAGTTTCCAAGCCTTGGCCTCATACCAAGGCCATTTCAGTGGTCCAAGACCGCCATTTCTACCCTGGGACGACAATTGTCTGGAAGAATCAGCAAAGTCGTTGGACCACCAAGTGAGTGATTCCAAACATGAAAGGAATGCCAATGGACAAAGAGGAGGGGGAGGGGGGGGGGGGGGCGGAGGATCAAGAGGACTTTGTAGGACCACTGGTGCTCTCTCCAGTGAAACTCCTATCATAGTGACAGTTGCATAGAACAGCAATAACAACCAACAATGCCGGAACAAATATTGCTCTGCCATATTTTTTCAACAAAAGAGGTCTCGTTTTTCCATATCAACTGCCGCACCAAAGGGCATCGCCTTCAGACCCCGCGGCCCAAACAGAGCCATTGGCAGCGTTTGGTGGCCAAAAAGGGGGCGGGGGACGGCCACTTTCAGCCTGTTTTTGGCCTGAAGTTGACGGCTGGTGTGCCAGGCTGACAATTCCAACTAGAGTCATTTTTGATTGGGTTACGAAGAAGCTGTATACCAAGCTCTGGCTGCATGCAGCCAGTTTCAGCCTGTTCTTGCACCAAATTGTCTTGAAGGTTCAGGCAATCACTGGTGCACCAATGTGGTGCTTCCAAACTGTGCTTTTCCGTTTCTACACAGATGGGACATTAAAAAGGAATGCACATGGGCAATTGAAAGGCCACATCTCAAGCGCTCACTCAGTGTCCCAGCCATTTTAGTGGTCTGAAACTGCCATTTCTACCCCAGATTTCAGGATGATCGTCCTGCAATCATTTGAGAATGATCTCCAGTGCATCAGGCTTTTGTTTTGAAACACAGCCAGTGGCTTTCCACAGAGACTGAGCAACAAAAGGAATGCAAATGGGCACGGAAGGGAGGAGGACAATTAGAAAAAGCAGGAGGAGGAAGTAAGAGGATCAGGTGTATCACCTGTGTCTGCTCTCGTCCTTCCATAATTTTGTAGAACAGCAACAGCATCAGCAGCAAGCAGCAAGCAGCCCAGGGAAAAGTTATTTATTCAACATAGCATTTTCAAACTGAACCATTCCTTTTGGATCGCGATGGGCACAATTTTGGTCCATTTGGCTTTCAAAACCGCCATTGGTCTCCACAGCCCAAAACTGGATCAAAATGGCCATTTTCAGCATGTTTTTGGCCATTTCGTCCCAAGAATTCAGGGCAAGCTATTGTAACAATGTAGTGCTACCAAGTGAAGCCATTGTTTCTCCAAAATGAGTGGGACATAGAGGGAATGCAAATGAGCCATTCGGGAGCCATATTCCAAGCCATGACTCCACGCTATGGCCATTTCAGTGGCAAAAAACAGCCAGTTTCATCATTTTCAACCAAGTTTCACATGAGAATGCAGGATGGTGGCTGGTGAGCAAAACTGGTGCTTCCAAAGGAGCCATTACTAAATGCCATACCAATCCGTCAAGAGGAGCCATGAGCAGGAGGAAGAAGGTGAAAGCAGGAGGGCTTTGTTATTATTAACTGGAGCGGATGCAACTGATCCTTGCATCCGCTCTAGAACAAAACAACGACGGTATTCACAGTGGCAACGGCAACAGAAAGAACGACAACCACAAAAAAATATGCAGGTGAATGGAAAAAAGATGCGTTGTGGTATGGCAACTGATATGGAAAAAGCCAAAATCACCTCAAAGAGAGGTTGTTAGATCAAGCGCACGCGCGGGCTCACATACCCCCTCTTTTGGCGATCATTCACGTAGCATACCCCAATGTATGATATTGGATGTCTAACCCCTTGTAAAATCGTCATTTTGGGAGACAAAAGCTCTGGATCTCCATTGAGGACACAAGCGATCCAATAAAGTCCTGCTGATGCCTTCTCCTCACCAACTTCTCCTTCCCCTTTGCCCATTTGCATTCCCGTCATGACCTAATCAGTGTGGAAAAGGAATGTCTCAATGTGAAAGCAGCAGCTCGGCGCAAACAGCATTTGTCCTGGTTTCTCTGGGTGATTCTCCTGAATTCTGACTTAGATGTGTCTGTTCTGCATGACCAAAAGAGCCGTGGCATGGAGCCACCGCTTAGCCCCATGCCTTTGCAATCCCTTTATGGCCCACTCATCGTGAAAAAGGAATGGCTAGGTCAGGCTGAGGATGGCCATTTTGTCCACATCTTCGGCCGCCAGGAGCTACCGTTGGCTCCATTTGGGAAACCAGCAAAGGATGCCTTTTGGTATAGCAATCAATATGGAAAAACAATGGTTGTCATTTGAAACAGTATGTCAGAGAAATATTTTTGCTCGGCGCGTGTCGTCGTCGTCGTCGGTGTTGTTGTTTGCTTGTGCGAAATTGTTATTGCAACAGCAGGGCTCTACTTTTAATTACTAGAGAGGATGCGAATGATGACATGAGCCATCCTGAGCCTGGTTGAACCCATTTGGACCCACAAAATGCGGTCTGGAAAGAGCAGTGGTAGCAGTAAGCAGGGCAGGAGAGGGCTGTAAATCGGTGGAATATTATTATATTATTGTTGCCAACTACTATGATGATGCTTGCACCCAATTTGCTGTACGTTTTGCAGGTCACGTGCTGTGGGTGCCAAGTCAAGTATCATTCCACGTGCTTCGCTGGTGCAAGAAGTATGCTGCCGCCCCTTAGTGCCTTAGTGCCCCTTAGGGCCCTTACGCCCCCCCCCCCCCTCCCTGGGGGAATTATTAGAAGGCTGTAAACTAGGAAGACCTTGGGGGGCCACCCACCTACCCACCCACCCACCCACCTCCCTTCTTCAGCCCGCAATGATGAATTGTACACATGGGTGAGCTGAGGAATTAGGTAGCCCCTGGCAATGCAGGGTATGGGTAATTAGCCATGGGGTCATGAGCACTGCATTAATTTTCCTCAAATTTGGGTGAAGAAAGTACGTCAAACGGGCACAATGGCGAGGCACAATACTGACAAAAATGTTGCGATAACCACTCCCCATTCCAAAGTACGGTTCACGAAAAGAACAATCTCCCCCTCGGATGGGCACAGTCCACAAGGGTGAGAACAGCAAGTGTGCCCCCATGACTAGGGCGCCTGGGGCGTATCACTGCCATACCCAGTGCTGCAAACTTGGAGCCAGGGGGAGGGGGGCGTCCACCAGTCTCCACACCTCCGTTGTAGGTCACCTTTGTGTGGTCCTGCGGTGTGGTGGCCCAGCCCTGACCTCTTGCATTACGTCTGCGACCACTGCCCATGTGCCTGCGAGCAGTTGGCACCCCAACGGCGAACGCTGCTGTACAATTGTGGCGTTGTGGCGTGCGTGCATTGTGGCTTGTGGCATGCGTGCATTGTGGCGCGGCGTTGTGTGTTTGTGTGTGTGTGTGTGTGTGTGTGTGTGTGTGTGTGTGTGTGTTTGTGTGTGTGTGTTTGTGTGTGTGTGTGTGTGTGTGTGTGCCAAAGGTGCTGTTACCAAAAGGCAATGGCCAGGATGTCGTACAATTTAGATGGGTGGTCCCTGATCCTGACCCCACGTGTGTGTGCGTGTGCCTAATGGGCTTTTCACTGCATCTGTCTCAGACAGAGTCACAGGTGGCCTCCAGCCCTGGGTCCAGGGCGGGATACCCTGCGTCGCCCTGATGTCAGTCAGCATCGTGGAGAGCGTTTCAGGTCGTGAATATGGTGGTTGGACACATGCGCAGAGTCCACAGACCAAGCCTGCGTGCAGAACCGCCTGCGATACCGTGGCGCGTGGCTCACGGGGGCAGTCCACTAGCACCACCAAGGGCAAAATGCTTGGAAATGCAAGCACACCACTGATGTGTAACACTTGCTGGTCGGGGCTCTGTGTTAGTTTTCCACACCAGATGTGGTGGTGGGCAGCAGCCTCCAAACTTCACGGTCTGGGAATGACTGAAGGGGAATCGGCCACGGCACTGATAGCAGCTGTTGGTGCAGGTATGTTGGGACCTTGTGAGGTTTTTGTGGCAACAGGAAGGCGGCTGACAAGCGGGAGTGCTTGGGATGAGCAGCACAGAGCCAGTGGAAGGGATGTGTCGGCGTGGCTCATTGGATTGGGCACCATATCGATCGAGTCACGCTTCTTGGAATTTCCCCTTGCCTCCAGGATTTCTGGTTCCCCACGGCATCCCTGTCTCCTTTCGCTCCCCATCCCCCTCCCCCCCCCGTGGTGGCCGTACACGGGGCACGTGATCGGAGGGGGCGTCGGTTCGAACCTGGCTCTATGCACTATTGTCTAGAGAGGCCGAGCTGAGCAAGCGTGGGGCAGCACGGCCCAGAGACTGCCGCAACCCTGCAATGGTCGCCTCACTTGGGGGGGCGGGACATGCAGTACAGCTCCATCCACTATCCACCCATGCACCCGCTGCTCCCCTTCTTGTCCCCCTCCCCCTCCCCCTCACTCCTTGACCTGACGCACCGTGCTTTCTGGTGCAGCTCCGGACCAGGACGTCTGCAACAAGTGCTGCGCGCTGGGAGGAGCGTCGTCCGTCCCCAAAAAGCGGAAGCTGCTGCATTCGGACAGGCCGTGCTGACCTGGTGACGGCACATGATATGTCTGCGAGACACACGGTGCCACTGCGTGCGAAGCACTGGAGCACTACTGGCGTCTGCCGCATTCACGTCACCTCTGCATCCAATGCACCACGCATTTAGCTTTGGACAATGACGTCGCTGGTGGTGCTCATCGACGGCATCTCCGTGAACGCAGCATCTAGAAACCCCCGCAGAACCGTGCAAGCTCTTGGGATGGAACCCCTGGTCATTGAGAAATGCCTGAGCTGAGGTTGCAGCGATATCGTTGGAGCATAGATTCAACTCCACTCCCTATTTTTGAGACCTGCGCGGCCGCGCCCCGGAGCATACGTTGAGTGTTGTGAGCCGATGCGTCTGCCGCATCGCAAGACACACCGTGTGAGCGTGTGTGCCGTGCCGGCCAACGCCGTGAGTGGCAGCCCTCAATGGCAGTGGGGAGTTCCAGCCTGACCTTCTTTGTGGCTCATCAAACCAGGACGGCGACGAGCAATGCCACCTGGTGAGATTTCGCGTCCGGACTAACTACTTCGCTGTGGCCTTTCAGACGGGTTGCCAGGGCACTAAACGTGCGCACGCGTCCGTCCACATTGTGTGCTCGTCGGTCCAAATACAAACGCACGCACACCTTTTGTGCTGTGTAGTGTCGTGAGGCAGGGAGGGCCTTTGCCCCCGGCTCCCCGTTACCAACGTGCCCCTTGGCCTATGCCCCTCGGCGTGCGTTAGTCCTGACCCTGTGCGCTCCCTCATTTTGTGATGTCTCACAGCAGGCGGAAGAAAAGGATTGTGTGTCAGCCAGCTAGACAGACGGAAAAGGACAGGACACACCGCTGGTATGCAAAACAGGCAGACCATTTGTCCCTCATCATCCCTCCCCTCCAGGAATCTTAGAGCAGTTTCAAAGTCCTGTTTCTTGGGCTACACCTGTATGCAGCTGGGGTAGTGCTGTGTTGCTCTCTGCCATTGGGGGGACGTCGTTTGTGTGGGGAGCCCCCCCCCTTATGGGTGATACACCTCGGCCATGGTGTGGGGCAGTGATCCAGCCCCTTTGGCTCAGGGAACCCTTCAGATACACAGGTTTCACAGCGGTCAGCACCACACTCTTCCACCTATCTGGGTGACCTTGGACTGTGTCGTGGGATGATGGTTCCGCCTCCAGTCACCTTGGCCAGTTGACTATTGTACTGTCTTCCCTTTGTCGAAACTGATTCCGTGGATTGTGTTGCCCTGAGTGCCTTCTCCCGTGCAGTGTGTTTGCAGTGCGTTTCCAGCCACTTGATGAGCAGACCGACATGGGTAGCTGAAGTCTGCAGGAGTAGCTGCAGCCTGAGGGCTAACGTGGGCCCTGGGGTGCTTGCTAGTGCCAGCGCGACCGATGGCAGCCCTGGAAACTCCAGGCTCAAGGGCATATGCTTTTGGAGCTCTACCGAAAGGACTTGTCAAAGGACCTGCGAGGGCTAGGAGGTTGTGGGGTTGCCCAACAGACCAGGATCATGGCCACCAAGTTCTGGCATCCACGTTATGATGTTTTATCATTTTTCCTGAGAGGCTATTCGTCAAAGTTGCTTGACAGTAAAGCATTTTTCTTTGACGTTCAAGCAGACTTTTTTCTAAACTGTAAGTCGCATTTGGTACCATTTTTTCACACAGCCCTCCAGATTAGTCGCATTTTAGGTAGGAAGAATTTCAGGGGGGTTGTTGGAGCCGGTTTCGAGCATTAGAAGCATGAAGCATTAATGTAACCTCGTTTTGTGGGGATTGAAAACTCCCTGGTGCAGGTGTGAGGCTCAAGTGATCAGTACCTCCTTACTACCTTTGATATGTTATGATATTTTATCATTTTTCCCGAGGGCTGAATCGTCAAAATCACCTCGAAGAGAGGTTGCTAGATCAAGCTAAGGCACGGACGCCATACAGCCCCCCTTTTTGGGAGTCGTTCGCGTAGCATGCCCCAAGGCATGATATTGGGTGTCTAACCCCTCGTAAAATCATTCTTTTGCCCGACAAAAAGAAACCATCACCCAAGGGGTTTTTTATTTTCAGGCCTCTATCCCCCTGAAACTGGATATCACATTTTAGGGGGGTGGGGTGGGGTGGGGGGGGGTCAAACGTTTGTGCTTTGAAGGGTTTGAACGAGGGTCAGGTAAAAAAAAGCTCAACAACCGATCGGCTGGTGCTGGCGGTCGCCGGCCGGAAATCGAACAGTTGCCAGGCCGAGTGATGGGCGAGTGTTTCACCACTTGACAACTGATTGTTCCTGTTGACTAAGGGTTCCCCACTGTTTGTAGCTATAGTCTGCGACTGAAAAAAGCCAAACTGTGCGTTTCTGCCTGCCTGTGTGCCTGCTTGCTGACTGACTGCCTGCCGGACTGACTGCTTGCCTGCCTGCCTGACTGATTGGCTGACTGTCAGCCTCTCTTCGGGGTGCCTTGCCTGACTGCAAAACAACTTTCTTTTACGTTCAAGCAGACTTTTTTCTAAACTGTAAGTTACATGTGGTTCCATTTTATCACACAGCCCTCCAGATTAGTCGCACTTTAGGTAGGAAGGTTGCAGCATTAACGTAACCTCGTTTTGTGGTGCCTGAAAACTCCCTCCGCTCTGTCCAGTGCGCTATCCACTGGCCGGAAACCGAATGCGCAAGGGTGCGCCCAGGTCTCCTGTCACCAGATGACATCCACCAGCCAGATGCCCGCCTCGAGGCAGTATACACGCGGAGGAATGTCACGGGGCGTGTTTTTGCCGGCCCCGTCCGCCCCTCCTTGGGAATTAGTGCCGTGTCGCCCTCAGCCAGCCAGGCCAGGTAGCAACCCAGGTGCTTGACTTCCCATAGCAAGTCCGCAAGCCAATCTAGCAAGCAGTCTGGAAGGGGAGCAAGTCCGCTCGGCTCCAGCCATAGAGGCTAAAGGCCGATCTGTGCAGCAGCGGCAGCGGCATGTCCACCTTCAAACAAGCCACGGCCGGGGCTAGAGGCTGTAAGACATGTCTAGGGATGTGCTTTGTGCCTGGCCTATTCTAAGGGGGGGTATGGGGGGGGGGGGCTATTCTGGGGGGGCTGTCCAACCACCCCCAACCCCCACTCCCCCTATGGGGGTGGGACATTTTGGAGGTGCGTAGAATGGCGCGAAAGGCGCCGGAAGAAAGATTTTGCCCTTTTTGGTTTTTGGGTGAGTGGGTGGGTGGGTGGGTGGGGTCCAACAGCCCCCCCCACCCCGCCCCCAAGGAGCAGTCACCCAGGTGGTGTGCCCTCAGCCTCCGCCCCCCACCCCCCCCCGGCTTGAGCGGACAGTAGCACCGCCACCCGAGCAAGTAGCCCGGGCATGCCTCAGGGCAGAGCAGCACTTGGTGCGCCCTGGGCCCCTCCAACCGCACAGCCCCAACACCGTGGGAGGCGGCCCAGCCGTGTGCAGCACCACCTGTGCCAATGCAATCAAGGAGTGCGGACCGCCCCTAGTCGAGTTCAAGCCTTAGCCACCCCCATGCCTAGGGCAGTTGTGGGGTGGCCAGTGGCATGTCAATTGGCCTGGAGGTGGCGTGTCTAGACCAACTACTCCCCCGGTGGACCAGTGTCAGGCGCCCACTGCCTCCTCCACTAGGGCGTGGAGCATCGGGCACAAACTACCCTCCCCACATGCGCGCACCCCCCACATACCCATGGCAGGACCAAAACGTGGTGGTGGCCACAGAGAGATATGGTGAGAGGGGAGCTGGACCCAGTGGTTGGCACGGGTGGTCCTCCCTCCCCTGCACTGTGACTTGTGGGTGGTGCCCTATGCCGGGCGGAACCATCCTGCACTTGTGGGTGGTGCCCTATGCCGGGCGGAACCATCCTGCACTTGTGGGTGGTGCCCTATGCCGGGCGGAAGCCTCCGATGCTTGTGGGTCGTGCCCTATGTTGGGCAGAGCCCTCCTTTGCCTGTGTGCCTACGCGGCCACTGATTCGCCGTCATGAGAGCGCCTAGGCTGCCAATGTATGGCCTCCCTGATGCAGCACGCGGCTGTAGGGTGCAGCGGCAGCAGAGCACTACCCCAAAGCCCCTTGATTGGTAACGGGGCAGGGGTTGGCTACAGGGTGCTGCGGCACGAGAGTATAGGCAGCATGGTGCTGCGCAAGATTGCAGCACGAGACTGTAGGGTGCTGCGGCAGCACATCAACACATGATTGCAAGCTGCAGGGTGCTCTGCAGCACGTGGCTGCTAGGTGCAGCAGCAGCAGTGCAACACCCCCATAGCCCCTTGATTGGTAACGGAGCAGGGTTTTTGCAGGAGGTGGCCACGGGGATATGGACAGCTGCCCCGCCATTGCTCGGCATAGGTGGTCCTCCCTCCCCTACACTGTGACTTATGGGTGGTCCCTATGCCGGGCGGAACCCTCCAGCACTTGTGGGTGGTGCCCTATGTCGGGCGGGGCCCTCCGATGCTTGCAGGTAGTGCCCCATCTCGGGTGAAACCCTCCTTTACCTGCAACCAAGCGCAGTGCGTGTTGCCAGGGAGGCAGAGGTAAGATGCGCTCCATCCCCCCCCCCCATATTGTGACCCTCAAGCGCCTGGTAGGCCATGCACCACCCACACACACGCTCGCCACACACAGGCACGGTGGTATCTCCCGCCCGCGCGTGCACCGCGGGGTTTGGGGGCTGTCAGCAGTCCGGCATGCCTTGGGACCAAGACAGCCAAGGCCGTTCAGCCCAGTTGCGTCGCGCAAGGAAGGCAACGCTGACCGTGGGCGTGGGCATCGGGGGGAGGTGTTGACCCAACCCATCCCAGCCCCCCCTGCCTTTGGGGGGTGAGGCATTTCTGGGTCCCTGGGTTTTCCAAAAATCCAGGTGGGTGGGTCTCTCAATTCATCCCCCCCCCCCCATGGTACCATAGGGTCACTAATGTTGCCAAAACCGCCATCATAAGTAATATGAATTGCTGAAAATTGCATCAGCGCTCATCCACATGGCCTCACCAAGCCCCACAGCGTTGGGACGTGACACAAATGTTTCCTCTCAAAATGGTGACATTTGACCAAGAAAAGGGGCTAGGGGCCTTTGTTGAGGGGATCCCCCCCCCCCAAAAAAAATACAACGTTTCAAAGGGCGTGGGTGGGGGGGGATCCTTTTTTTGGACGAAAGAAGCATGTTACAAGGGCTTGAATTTGATTAGATTTAAATTGTGTTAAATGAGGTTGACCCTATTTTCAGGGAACACAGTGGTTTTGCAGCTTTCAACTGAGCCCTGGCCTGCCTAAGGCAGGGCTAGAGGCTGCGAAGCATGTCTTTTTGCATCATACCATGGGGCATACTGTCACAACGTCCCCCAATCCCACCACTCGATCAGGGTACCATAGGGTCCTTAAGGTCACAACAAACGACTGGCACAGCATAAATGGTTGAAAACTGCACAAATTGCATCACTTCTTATCCCACGCTGCTTCACCAAGCCCCGCAGAGTTTTAACATGACATGAATTTCTCAGCTCCAATTCGAAAAATGCCACAAGATTGGTGATCCCCCCCCCCCCCCAAAGCCAAGGGCTCATTTTTGGACCCCCAAGTTTGGCTTTCACTGGGGAGGGGTAGGGGGGTGCCCGGCCGAAAAGTCATCGGGAGTTTCATTTTTTGGGCAGCAGAAGATTTTCTCCAGGGTTGAACCACAAATCTAGCCCCTTGGGGTATGGTCTGCGAAAGGCCCCAAAGGGGGCTATGTGGCATTTCCATTATACGTAGGCGGGCCTGTGTGGTTTTCATCCAACAAACTCTGTGAGGTGATTGAAACAGACCGTCTCTTACCGTCTCTTCAGAAGGCAGAGTACATGTTTTTCTATTTTATGGCAAGGAAATGCCACATGCTGATTGATGGCCGGCACAAACTCGCCCCAGCAAAGCCCATCTGCCCCCCATACCCCTTTTGGCAGTTCCGCAATGGTCTCTAGTGTGGCTCCTTGTCTGTCTCTCCTTATGATACCACAGCTTCAAACACCAAATATTAATGTCTGTAATGGAAAGTCGAGCCGTGCCACGAGTACTGTTTTCTTTGGACATGTTTGAACGGGGCACAGCATTCGGGGGGGGCCTGTGGCCCATAGCTTTTACGCATAGAGCAAAATGGTGACCCTTCTGGTGAAATGATATGCCAAGGGATGGACAGGCTTAGGCTTAACGGCGTCACCTGCCAATGGTGTTTTGCCCAGGGTCCGGGGGCTGTGTGGCTCAACAGCACGTGATGCATGATCGGGAGGTACCGTCCTGTGGGGCATCAGTAATGCGCACCGTGCACTGTGTGGTTCCTCGCCACACGGCAGTCACATGGCAAGCACACAACTGCTCAACCACTCTGAGCCCGTTTTTGGCAGGATCGCCATGTCTGACACGTCGCCTGTGCGCATCGGCATTCTCAGCACGGCCAACATCGCCAAGAAGAACGTGGCAGCGATTAAGGCCGCGAAGGGCTGCGCCTTGGGGCCTGTGGCCTCACGGGACGCCGCGCGTGCCGAGCAGTTCGCGGCGGCATATGGGCCCACGCGCAGTCTGGGCAGCTACGAGGAGCTGCTGGAGGACGCAGAGACGGATGCGCTGTACGTGCCCCTCCCCACGTCGCTGCACGACGAGTGGGTGCCCAAGGCCGCGGCAAAAGGCAAACACGTGCTCTGCGAGAAGCCCGTGGCTGTGACTGCGGGGCGGCTGCACGCCATGCTGCAGGCGTGCAAGGGCGCGGGCGTGGCCTTCATGGACGGGGTCATGTTCATGCACCATGACCGACTGTCCGTCATGCGGAAAAAGCTGGACGAAGGGATTCTGGGGACGGCAGGGCCCAGGACCGTGACATCGACCTTCACATTCCGTGGGGATCAGGATTTCTTGTCCGGAAACATTCGGGTAACCGACCCTGCGCAGCAGCTATACCCTAACTTCTGCGCCATTGGATGTGATGTGATGTGTTGAGATGTGGTGTGATGTGTTGTGATGTGACGCGATGCGATGCAATGTGATGGTGATGTAAAGCGACGTGAGGCGAGGCGACGTGAGGCGACGCGATGTGATGGCGATGCGATGCGATGCGATGCGATCCGATGTGATGTGATGCGATGCGATGTGATGTGATGTGATGCGATGCGATGTGATTTGATGTGATGTGATGTAATGTGATATGATGTGATGTGATGTGATGTGATGTGATGTGATGTAATGTGATATGATGTGTTGTGATGTGATGTGGTGTGATGTGATGTGATTTGATGTGTTGTGATGTGTTGTGATGTGACGCGATGCGATGCGATGTGATGGTGATGTAAAGCGACGTGAGGCGAGGCGACGTGAGGCGACGCGATGTGATGGCGATGCGATGCGATGCGATGCGATCCGATGTGATGCGATGTGATGTGATGTAATGTGATGTGATGTGATGTGATGTGATGTGATGTGATGTGATGTGATGTGATGTGATGTAATGTGATGTGTTGTGATGTGTTGTGATGTGTTGTGATGTGATGTGATATGATGTGATGTGATGTGATGTAATGTGATGTGATGTGTTGTGATGTGTTGTGATGTGACGCGATGCGATGCGATGTGATGGTGATGTAAAGCGACGTGAGGCGAGGCGACGTGAGGCGACGCGATGTGATGGCGATGCGATGCGATGCGATGCGATCCGATGTGATGCGATGCGATGTGATGTGATGTAATGTGATGTGATGTGATGTGATGTGATGTGATGTGATGTGATGTGATGTGATGTGATGTGATGTGATGTGATGTGATGTGATGTGATGTGATGTGATGTGATGTGATGTGATATGATGTGATGTGATGTGATGTGATGTGTTGAGATGTGGTGTGATGTGTTGTGATGTGACGCGATGCGATGCGATGTGATGGTGATGTAAAGCGACGTGAGGCGAGGCGACGTGAGGCGACGCGATGTGATGGCGATGCGATGCGATGCGATGCGATCCGATGTGATGCGATGCGATGTGATGTGATGTAATGTGATGTGATGTGATGTGATGTGATGTGATGTGATGTGATGTGATGTGATGTGATGTGATGTGATGTGATGTGATGTGATGTGATGTGATGTGATGTGATGTGATGTGATTTGATGTGATGTGATGTGATGCGAGGTGCCTTTGCCCTTGAGTGCCCTCTTGGGAGCATGGAAACAGCATTGTACGGGGGCGGGGGGCAGTCGTTCGAGCCCTTCGACGCCAGGGGGGTTTGAAAAAGGCGGGCCGCCATGAGGGGTCTGAAAAAGGGCGAAAGACGAACACCCACCCCCCAGCCCAAATCCGCACATACCCCCCCCGCCCCTCTCATCCCCTCGCTACTTTACCACTGTCACAACTGCTGCAGTGCAAGCCCGACATGGATCCCTTGGGATGCTGTGGTGACCTGGGCTGGTACAATGTCCGCCTGAGCCTGTGGGCCTTTGGCTACCAGCTGCCAGTGGATGCCCGTGCCGTGCTGCACGCCGCAACGCCAGACGGTGTGCCTCTGACCTTAAGTGGAACATTGACGTGGCCCGAGGACGACTTCGACAAGAATCCACCAGCAGAGATGGGCGCTACTGGTCCCCGGATGGCAACGTTCTTTTGCAGCTTTTTGCACGCGCTGCAGCAGACCTGCCAAATCCACGGGGATACTGGGGTCATGGAGTTGGATGATTTTGTCATCCCGTTTAATCCCGAGCAGGTGTGTCTGGTTTTGCTGCCGCCCCTCCGCAGACAGATACAATGACACACAAAAGGCCCAGGACGCCCCCACCCCGTCATCATCGTCATCAGCAGCAGCCAGTAGGTCACAAAACGACATGGCACTGGACACCGGTCGTAGTGCATGATACTCAAGTACCCCATGCACCCGGCCGACGCACAGCAAGGAGTAGGGGAAAGGGGGCACATGACATAACGCACCACATGGACCTTGGCACTCTTGCATGGCTGCAACGGCTCGCTGGAAAGTTCCAGAAGTCCATTGCGGTTAACACTACGGGCAAAATGCCTGGAAATGCACTGCACCACTGAGGGGTAACTCTTGTTGATCTAGAAAACCCTGGCTCTGTGTTACCATTCCTATGTCATGTGTGGTGGAGAGCACCTCCGAACTTTGAAGTTTGGGAATGACTGCATGTGAAGCCTGCTGGTGCATACCAATGTGAGTGTGTTCATGAGCCGGCCACACAACAAGATGGGGTCGATTCTGTGATTGATTAACGTAGAAACGAAATTATGAGTTTTTAGAATCGCTTGATCTGTGTATCATGGGCACACGTCCACTCGCTCAGAAAAGGATGGATAGCAAAAAGCTCCTGTAGACGTGCCCAGGACCTATTTGTCATGGTGCTCACAGATCCCAAGCAAACATGCCACTAGTGTCCGGAGGGGGACCTGAGTTATGTTCAGAATCAGCCCTGCACCATCTGCCACTCAATATCGTCTCCTTCAGTCGCACTTGGAACACAGTAGGAAGCCTTTGCATCCCATGTCCTACTCAATTGCACCCAGCTCCTTGTGATCGCTTCTCCCCTGTGGACGCTAGTGCAAGTGTGATGGCAAGTATCCGCATCGTCAGCAGCGTTCCCAAATGTTCCAATTTTTCTTGAGAACTTGTAACATACCATACCATACCATACCATACCATACCATACCATACCATACCATACCATACCATACCATACCATACCATACCATACCATACCATACCATACCATACCATACCATACCATACCATACCATACCATACCATACCATACCATACCATACCATACCATACCATACCATACCATACCATACCATACCATACCATACCATACCATACCATACCATACCATACCATACCATACCATACCATACCATACCATACCATACCATACCATACCATACCATACCATACCATACCATACCATACCATACCATACCATACCATACCATACCATACCATACCATACCATACCATACCATACCATACCATACCATACCATACCATACCATACCATACCATACCATACCATACCATACCATACCATACCATACCATACCATACCATACCATACCATACCATACCATACCATACCATACCATACCATACCATACCATACCATACCATACCATACCATACCATACCATACCATACCATACCATACCATACCATACCATACCATACCATACCATACCATACCATACCATACCATACCATACCATACCATACCATACCATACCATACCATACCATACCATACCATACCATACCATACCATACCATACCATACCATACCATACCATACCATACCATACCATACCATACCATACCATACCATACCATACCATACCATACCATACCATACCATACCATACCATACCATACCATACCATACCATACCATACCATACCATACCATACCATACCATACCATACCATACCATACCATACCATACCATACCATACCATACCATACCATACCATACCATACCATACCATACCATACCATACCATACCATACCATACCATACCATACCATACCATACCATACCATACCATACCATACCATACCATACCATACCATACCATACCATACCATACCATACCATACCATACCATACCATACCATACCATACCATACCATACCATACCATACCATACCATACCATACCATACCATACCATACCATACCATACCATACCATACCATACCATACCATACCATACCATACCATACCATACCGTACCATACCATAGTAGCGGAGTCCCCCCCGGCGAATCCGAGGTTCTTCCTCGAAGGGGCCCACGAGCCCAGGGGACGCCACCGGGTTTTTTCGGCCAAGCCGGACGGAGCTCCCACCGGCGACCCCCCCCCCCGCATGGGTGGGTGCACGCGACAACCGCCAGCCTCCCCCCCCCTCAGCCCCCCCAAAAAAGGGACTCCGGCGCGGAGGGTTGGGGATATAGTCCCATGCCGCGCGGCCATGAATCGACATGGCCCTACACCGGGCGATACACGCCCGCCCCCCCCCCTCGCTCAAGAGGGGCCCCCGTCGTCCCCCGGGCAGGGAGCAACCCCCCCCCCCCCCCGGGAACGGCCGCCCTCGGGAGCCCTCGCCCAGCCCCCGAGGGCCTCTCGGGGTTCGCCCCCGAGCCAGCCCGGCCCTCCCACGCCCCCCCCTCACCAGCCGCAGCCCTAGGGCCCGCCCGGTCTCCCCCGCGCCGGCCCGCGAGCTCCCGGGACCCGGGCCCCAGAGCCCCGGTGCCCAGCCCCGCCCGCCCCCCCGGTATCCCTCCGGCGGGGCCTGTCCCGGTCCGGTTCGGCCGCGAGGGGACGGCGAGGCGCTTCCCCCGCCTCCACCAGGATTCGCCCCCGTGGATGACGCTCGGCGGGATTCGTCCCCGCCGAGTGGGGTGCGGGCCCCATCGCTGACCGTGGCCCCCCATCACCACGAGCGCCCCGGGCTCCCCGGCCGACTTTGGCCAGCCCCGGCCGCTCCTCCGCCCCGGTCAGCCACACGGTGACGCTCAGTGGCTGAGCTCACCGCACCCCCTCCCCCGCGCGCGCTCGCCAACCCCCACACACAGCCCCCCTCACCCCCGCCTCCCCCCCCCCCCCTGCCCCCTCCTCCCTCTCCCCCTGCCCTGTCCCTCCCTTCGCTCCTCACAGGTAACCCGTGGCAACAGAAGCAGGCCACCGTGGTCGCAGCCAGCATGGCTCTAGATCATCGTCGGGCCCCCCCACTACCGGCAGGGGTCCCAGGCCTTGCTCCTCCCTCTCGCCCCCTTGCACCGGCCCAGTGCGGCCTCATATGGCATGAGTCATCCTCCTCCCCTCCGTGCAGCGCCTCCCCCCCTGCCCCCACCCCAGCCCCTGCCTCGTTCACAGGAGACGTTCAGGGGGGACCACAGGTCCCTGGGAGGGGACCTCAGAACGCTGGGCGGGGACCCACGCCTCTCACTTCCTGCCCCCGCGCGCCGGGGCCGCACCAGCTGTGCTGTGCCGGCCCCACGGGAAGCGGACAGCACGCCAGGGCCGCACCAGCTGTGCTGTGCAGGCCCCACAGGAACCCCCGCACGCCAGGGCCGCACCAGCTGTGCTGTGCAGGCCCCACAGGAACCCCCGCACGCCAGGGCCGCACCAGCTGTGCTGTGCAGGCCCCACGGGAACCCCCGCACGCCAGGGCCGCACCAGCTGTGCTGTGCAGGCCCCACAGGAACCCCCGCACGCCAGGGCCGCACCAGCTGTGCTGTGCAGGCCCCACAGGAACCCCCGCACGCCAGGGCCGCACCAGCTGTGCTGTGCAGGCCCCACAGGAACCCCCGCACGCCAGGGCCGCACCAGCTGCGCTGTGCAGGCCCCACAGGAAACGGGCAGCGCCCCTCCACGCCCGCGCTCGTGCGGTTCAGGGGCACGCCGGCAGATTGCCCCCTCCCCTGTCGTGGGGGAGCGGCGGCCGGAAGCAAGGGGAAACGGGGCCCCGCAGGTCCCCGAACAGGTGGTCCCTCCAGCCAGCCCCCCCACCCCGCCTCCGTCTCGCACAGGTCGGGTCACCCTCCCCCCCGCAGCGGGGGAGGGCTCCAGGGTAACACACACAGGTGGCTCCTCCCTCCTCCTTGCGCGCGCACCCCCCCCCCCCCCGACATGGCGCCCCCCCCCCCCCCCCTCGGTCGTCGTCGGCACACGCCCGGCCAGCGTGACGCCGGCCGACTGCTCCCTTGCGCCCTGCCCAGGGAGAGCGTGTCTGGCAATTTCTCCCGCCGGCACGTGCTGGGTGCCACAACAACAACAACAACAACAACATACCATACCATACCATACCATACCATACCATACCATACCATACCATACCATACCATACCATACCATACCATACCATACCATACCATACCATACCATACCATACCATACCATACCATACCATACCATACCATACCATAGGAATAGGAATAGGAATAGGAATAGGAATAGGAATAGGAATAGGAATAGGAATAGGAATAGGAATAGGAATGCGTATGAACCAACACCATGCTGTCTATTGGTGTTACCGGCCACAACGCCCAAGCAGGTGGTCTTCACCGTGGCACGGTGCCGTGGGTCCCAAGGCTGCCTGAGACGGTCCACAGCTTGGAGAACCCAGAAGTCCGGGGATACCGGCCGTCCAAAATTTTGGGGCTGTGGCAAGTGCGAAGCATTAGAAGCATTAGCCCCGCTACTAGGGCGCTGGTCCATGAGCACACTGGGGGAGAGGGGGGAAGCAAAGCAAAGCAGCAGCATCGCCACAAACAAGAGCAAGGCCTAGGGGTGGCACCACAACAAACCAGCAACAAGCGTAGCAAAGCTCTAGCACAATACAAGAGCACGTTTGGTCGCATTGCACGTCATGTACTCCTCTTGCCCCGCCGTCCACCATCCCACCGACAAGCAATAGCCACACCCCGACAGGTCCCGCTTAATTACACCCCGCCCTCCCCTCATCGCTTGCACGTCCAACATGAACTCAACATTTATGTTGTGCAAGGGTTTTGCGCGAGCTCCTGGCCAAAGGTCTATTGCATGGTATGGGCTGGAGCACATGGGGCACACCTAGCGCACGAAAGCAGCTGGGGCCTGCTGCTCTTCGTCGATTTGGATACCAAATGCAGTTTGAACTCAAAGCAGCTGGCCCCAGCTGCTCCAGACGTGAACATACTTTCGAAAGCCACTTTTTTCAGAAGCAGCTGGGGCTAGCTGCTTTGTCCCAATTTCATGCATCGAATGCTTTTTCCTCATGTATACTCTGTCCACAACTGGATCCGGAATATTGGTGGCCATCTCGTTTGGCCTGTGGTTTTAATACTCGTTTGTACTCATGTGGATCTGGGTTTGATTCCCACTAATCCCCAAAATATCCAGCCAATGGCCTATGTTACCACCACATGGCCACAGCAGGCTACCCGTTGCTATGGCACGCAATGGTACATGACCAAAATTAGTATAATATTGGGCATGCCTGTATGTTTTCACTCACCATGCGGTGCACTGGCAGTGTTTTAAGGTCAACAATAGAAATCAGTGCCACAACACCCTGTAAGGCGACTTGCACCCCCCCCCCCCAACTGCCTGCTCCTGCACACCCTATGGAATGGTGTTGTGGTCCAGGTGCCCCTTGCTGCCTCCGAGTGTTCTTGCTTCGGTGGGCCTGCCCATTGCGCACGAGCCCCTGGAACCTTGCTCCCACACATCACAAGACCAATTAGCACAGCACAGAGCATAGTACAGCACGGCACGTGAGGCACTGCAAGAGCTCTCTCTCTCTCTCTCTCTCTCTCTCTCTCTCTCTCTCTCTCTCTCTCTCTCTCTCTCTCTCTCTCTCTCTCTCTCTCTCTCTCTCTCTCTCTCTCTCTCCTGACTGGTGTGGCATGCCAAGAAGAATTGAGCCAATTTCAGGTTGCCTGTTTTGAGTTTGTTGGAATGTGTCCATGCCAGTGCCGCCTTCCTTGCCCTGGTCTTGCCTCCATGCTTGCGCCTGTGCCCATGTCTGCCAGGCCAGCTTCAAAGTCACGAGACATGGGATAATGGACGATGCCAAGCGTATCAGCAGGGATTGCGAGATTTTCGATGTGAAAGATTCTGTACAGGAGGTGCAGATGTGGGAGCGCTTTGCAGAAGTGGTGTGCGGTGCAGATGGCAGCTTCTGGACCTATGTATCAATGGCCACTCAGCTGTGCATGGACGCCCTGCTGCAGTCAGCCCGTGAGGGGGGTAAAGCTGTTCCCATAGATCCAGAGGGTCTACTCTCCCATTACAGCTACAAAAAGTGAGGCACTCGGATGCACAGGATGCCACAATGCCAATTTGCCGTCCGCGCCGCATCGATTGGGTATCATGTTGTAAAATTGTTGGCACACCTCTTTTTTTCCTTTTGTTCAAGTGTTGCGTTTTGAGTTGACGTGGGGCTCAACCGGCACCGATTACTGAAAGTCTGAGGCACGTGTTCATTGTGCTCCACAAAAACCCCATGGACCTGCAAATCAGAACCCCCTCATGGATAGGTATATGACAGGCACTAGCTCCAGAGTTGTAGGAGAAAATGCTTGGGCGCATAAAGTTGTGACTGTTCCAGCAAGACTCGGCACGATCAACACAACACCGCGCCACCACACAGCGCAACCATTCAACTGTTTCTTGTCCTGCACCACCATATCACGAAGCCCCGGTTTTGCTGTACTTGCGTGGGCCCTGAACCGCACAGAGGGTTTTATCAATGTTTCATTTTGTCCCTTGTTTTACAAGTTGACAGGCCATTTCTGAGGGATGCATTTCTGGGATTTGCTATTTGCTCTCTTTGGGAAAGTACGTGTTGTATGTATAGTGTGTCACTTTTTGGTTTTTGCTGCCAGCATGTGTACAAAAAAAAATCGCCATGTCATGTAGTTTTTTTTTCGCTGTTAGGGCATGTAATTTTTTCGGGTACACGACGTGCTAGCAAAAACACACACACACACACACACACATTGCAATGATTTTTGTTGTGCACACCGCGACAGTGCAGAAAAAAATTGGGTCCTGTATTTTTTTTAAGGTGCGGATTAATTTTTTTCAGAGGTTGTATTTTCTTAGCAAAAAAAATATTCCGCCCTAACAAAATATTCTGGGCTAAAAAAAATACCCACACATTTTTTTCTCTGTGTGGACTATTTTTTTTTTAGCGTGAATGCCGCAAAATTTTAGAAGTGGTCACAAAAGTGTCATGGGTGATTCCCTGGGTACCTGTGGGGGAACGTGGTGCGTGCGGGGACCCGTGATGGCAAGGGTTATGTAGTCACTTTGATTTTGACCCCCCCCCCTTCGGCTTGGATTTTCACCCTGTGTCACCCATTTCTACCTTTTTGCTCTTTCCCACCACACCACTCTTTTTCCAGGTCTATGGGGATCCCGAGAAGGCAGGGGTGATGTAGCCAATCGGCCCAGTTGTGGGCTTTCAACCTTCCGGTGCTATTGAGGAAACTGGGCCAATTATCGTTAACCTTCCGGTGCTATTGAGGATAACCGGTTCTTAGTTTTCTCCTCCACGTTGGAGGCCCTTTGAGTTGGGGTGATGGACTCCCACGCTTTGGTGTGGCCCCTTGAGTTGGGGTGATGGATTCCCATGCTTCAGTGTGGCCCCTTGAGTTCAGGTGATGGACTCCCACGCTTTGGCGTGGCCCTCTGGGTTGGGATGATGGACTCCCACGCTTCGGTGTGGCCCTTTGAGGTGCGGATACGGACTCTTTTGGGAAAGAGAGAAGTTGACTTACAACAAGCAACAAGAGCACAACAATGTTCATAGGGGGTATTGAGCCCGTGTGGAGCACATGTTTGCACAATTGTGAACGCGCAACGTTGTGTACAACATTGGGCAAGCTAGTGAGCAAGGGTTGCCCAAAACCGCTGCGCATGGAAAGATTTATGTAGAACAAAAAAGTGAAAGATTAGCTTTGCGTTCCTTGGTTATGAGTCCGCATATCATCGGGGAGTGTTGGATACGTTGCCCAGAGTTGGATACGTTGCAGCACACCGAAGAGAGAACTGTTGGATCACTGGTTTCTTGCTGCCCATGATCTTTTGTAGCATTTTTTGTGAGAATCCGAGTGCGGGTAAAACATGCACTACTACCCGAAATCGTGCACTGATCCCTATTCTATTCGGAGGATCTATAAACCCATCTGAAGCCATGCAACACCAACTAGGCCCTCTAAGTGGATTTTTTTTGCTCGTAAAGGCATCGCTTTGCCCACCACAGCTGCTGGCTTTGTTGGAGCAATGCATATGTTGTTCTACTTCGTGCATCACAGCGTTCTGACCCATAGGGCAGCGAGCCTCTGCCTACTAGTGCTCGCAGCTAGCCCATGTGGGGTGCACACAATGCAACAAATAGCAAGGCATTGGTTTTGCGGTTGCGGATGTTGAAGCAAGTTGTGACGTTCATGAGTCATTGTGGAAGGGTGCGGGACATTATCTTGGTTTTTATTCTAGTCAGCATAACAAAGATGCAGAGGACATTTTGGTTTTCATTTTTGGTCTTGCTAGGCGGCTTGTTAAAATGGTTGGATTCACAATTCGCCTTGGATGCGATGGATCTACTGAGAGCAACAAGCATCGACAAGCAGATAAGCTTGTTGCATTGTTCATAGCTAAAACAACAAGGAGCATCCAAACCCTTTTCGTGCCCTTGTTGCACAATACGCTCACATGTACAACGCGAAAATTGAGACAAGACATCTATTTGATGTCGCTATCTGTTGATGAGCCCCGTGCGCCTATTGAGCATTGTTTCTAAGGTTTGGGACCTAGCAATAAAAAACATCACCGGTGTTCTCGGTTCATTTTACAAAAACAATCAGCTTTGCTAATTATTGGTTGTCAAAATTACCGCAAGCTTCGGCATTCTGGCTTGAACGGTAAATTCTCAAATCACTCACAAAATAGGCCAAATAACCGGGAGCAGGAGAGTGAACACAGCGTACAAAGCACCGGCAATGGTCGAGTGGATGTGCCCTCCTTGGTGCAACAGTTGAACACAATGTATTCCCGCAAACAATCTTGAGAATGAGTAATGCATGGGATTAGTTTGTTTGAATAAGTTTTGGCAATAACTAGCCGTGCTATTTATTTACGATCATTGCCCACAAAGGGACGTGATGCCGTCCACACAAAATAGCACCGGTGCACCGGCAGACCACCCCGTCGCAAAGCAAACGGTACAGGAAACGAGAAACATGCATGACGAGGTCCACATATGCAAATTTACCGCAGCGCACGAAGCCCGAGACCAAAGCCGGAGAGACCCGCCAAGGACAAACCTAGAGCGGGGCCCCGAACGAGTACGACGCGGAGCAAGCTCGGCGCCCAACGGTAGGCACGAGGAGCCCGGTTCTTAGCCGCCCTCTACGTGCCCCGCGCAACCGCTGAGTAAGACGGGAGGAGCGGAGCACCCGGTAGGGGAAGGCACCACGGCGAAGGAAAAACTGACCGACACACCGAGAACGCTCGGACCGGACGCGGCACGGCGCACAAACGCAGGGCCAAGAGGCACGCGAGAGAGGCACACAGCAAGCCAGAACCAGGGCACAACACCAGGAGCTAGGCAACCATGGCCACCGGATGCCACGAACCCCGGAAGCACGCACAACACAAAGAGTGACACAAGGGGCGCGCGGGACCACGCCAAGGTACACCAAGGTGGCGAGCTAGGGCGCAGCACGACGCAGCATCCGCAAAAGAGATAGACGTTGGGCGCATGACGTGCCGGACGGAGGGGAGGGCCGCACACAAAACAAGCACAACGGACGCAGGCAAGCCAGGAGCAAAAGACCGCAAGCCACACAAGCCCCAACAAGCCAACCAACCACGAAAGGCACAGACAAGGAACACACCAAACCCAGCGCACTCCGAGGATGCATGAAAGGGACACACACCGCAAGCCCAAGTCAAGACAGCCAAAGCCTGAGGGCACACACCACACACTCAAGCAAGGAGGGACGGGCAGAGATGGGAGAGACACACCACACAGCTTACCCAAGAGAGGCGGGGGCCAAGGCGGAACACCGCAAGGCCGGGACGTGAAGGGAGCGGCAAGAAGACACACACTACGAACCCAAACCAAAGGAGCCAAGACGACGCCCACACAATAAACCGCGGCAAAGCAGGGGTCCTCCGTGCGAAATTCCTAATTTCACGTTGACAGACTACAATAAAATCTTTTCCTGATTTTTTCCGATATCACTGATTTCTGCCCACATATTAGGTATCACTCGATCCGCAATTTCCTGGCGCACACGCTGATCATAATTTCAACAACAGCTGTCCAAAAAATCCATCATGGGCAAAGATCGCACCGTGCCAAAAGCCGCAGATCCGAGCAAGTCCGTCGCAAATCGCGTGGCGCAATTCGAGAAAAGCGACCAACAGCCGAGGGATCACAGACGCAACGCGGCTCTTCGGGAAAGCAGAATAGATGAAAAAGGAAAGGAGAATGATCAACAACCCCAAACTCCCAAATCAAATCAGAAAACAAACGCCGAGAAAAACACTCCAGACGCAATTCCAAGCCAGAATGCGAGTTCAAGCCCAAACGGCAAATCCAAGCACCACAAGACAAAATGGATTCAAAAACCACACCGCAACCAAACTGTGAAACGAAAGAGGCCGTCAACGACGACATCGTCATCAACACCCAACTTCATTACAATGAAAAGCCAACGGTGGATTATGCCAAACTTTCAGAAAAGCGCAACAAGAGTTTCACTTTCATCCCTATGGAAGACTTGGAAACCCACCAAACCACCAACATTTTTGTGAACGACCCCAACGGCAACTCTCCATCCCAACTTCACCAAGACCTTCAAGATGAAAAAGTTCCAGAAGTCTATCAATTCCAATCTCAAGACAACCGTGTATACTCCGACTACATTACCATGTTACCAACCGAGGACATCATCGCCCAATTTCACAAACAGCCTCATGAAATACATTTTGGGGGCACCGACTACCAACACTATTTCAACGAGAAGTACGAGTATTCTGCCCCGTACCCAACGGAAGACCATGCACGAGCCATCAAAAATGCAAAATTGGTCACTCCCCAAAATATCACGACCCTTAACATCATGGCCAACCTCTACGAGTCCCAAACAAGAACTTTCATCTTCACTCCCACCACAAATTACGACTTCAACAAGGACGCCTCGCACAACACATCCGCACACGTGTCCATGTTGCTCAATGCTTTAGCGTCGCTTGCGCGTGCTAAAATACATGTAAGGGGTACGCTAATTCTTTTGGTGTCAGACCCGAGAGTTTGTGAAGCCACGACCGGGATTTGGGATTACTCTCAAGCCTACGCCAAAGCAAGGAGGTTTATGGTTGACCAAAAAATCTCCCAAAACTTTGTTCCGTTGAATATGGTCCTCAAGAATGATCAAAAACTTTTTGACACTTGCTCCGCCCCACACCCGGAGGGATATATTATGATTACTTTGGACAACCTTTCCGAGTTCCAATACACACCGCCCAAATTCTCTCCTATTTCGCCGGGCCATGACCTAGCACAAGCCGAGGCTTTTATCTCTCCGCAACAAGAAGCCCGTCACACACCACCAATCACCGACTATGTCAGAATTGACATTTCGCGAGACCTCGAAGTCCTCACCGAGGAAGATGCTTTCCAATTTTTCAACAAATTAATCAAACCAAACCTCCAAGATGCCTCATCCATTACCTCCACCAATTGCGCACACTACCGCGGTGAGATAAAAAAAAGGGGCTCGCCCATTGGAAGCACCCATGCTCGTTTCGACATCGAAACCAACTCAGCCCTCTCCTCCCAAATTGCCAAAACCGTTCAATCCCATTACCCACTAGACAGGAATCCACTCATTATGGCTTTCCCCTACAACCTCTCCGCCCATGAAAATACTTTCATGATCTCCGCCTCAAAAAGCTCCGCGAAAAACGGAGTCAAGCTCGAACCCACGGACCTTCTAAATCGAGTGGCCTCTCTTGAAAAAATGAATTCGATCCTGCAATTCGCAATTCTACGCACCAAATACTCGGTATTGGTACATCTGGATGTCCACTCCATTCCAAGCAACACCGAAACACGAGTTTCAAAACTCAAATGGATGAACGAACAATGCAAGAAAGCCGGCCTCACTTTTTTCAATCACGATAACACATATGCAGTTTTGTCCGACGCTCCACTAAGCTACCGGGCTAAACCCTCCTACACACCAACCAACGCCAAATCGGTGGTCATTTGTGCTCCACGATCCATAAGTTTTAGAGACATCAACAAAGCAACTTCACTTTTTGGTACCTTCACCTCCATCCAACCGCTGGAATCCAACCCAAGTGCCAAATCACACCAATATTTTGAAGCGCTCTTCCAAAACCTGGGATCCAGTATCCTAGCACACCAAGAAAAAGTTCAAGGCATCACTTTTACATCCGGCTCGCCCAACCTCTTGAAAAAACAAAACACCATTGATTCAATTGTGAAAGACCATCCCACTTCTAAATGGGAAGCCACACTCTTGGCCGCCAAAGAATTTGGCTCCGAGAAACAACTACGCTCCATCAATGAGCGATTGATCGTGGCCAAGCCCCAATGACTCCCCACCCACCCACACTCTTTCTTTCATCCAGTTCTCAATGTCTTCACTATGTCACTACTCAGAGATGCGGATTCCCTCCGTCCTCACTCCTCTCAATACCAACGGTATGATCTGTTTATCATGCTGCTATTTCTCGAAGCGTTTACATCTAACCACTCGCGATGCATCACCTCGCAAGGTATTGTGCCACGCATCGATAACAATGCGAACGCACTGGAACGTACACTCTCCTCGCAATGCTTCCCGCATGCCGTGTGGATTTCGTTCACTCATCTTCGGTGTGTCAAGATTTTGATTCATCCAAGCCACGATCGGGTACTCGTTTGCACGCCCAGTGTCACTCTGCCCTATCAGTCGCCAGCAAGTGGCCTGACTGATCTCTGTCATGACCGGATGAAGAGTTTATCTTTTTGCAAGGGCTTCCTTCTTGATTCATTCGGGCCAAGACTGCCGAAATGGCCTCACGTTAGCCTCAAGGACTCGTCAAGATCAAGGAATGTCTCGGAAGTGGTCAGTTTTAGACACGTGGTCCCATCTCTCTCATCATCATGACGCCGTCAATTGATATCCCCCTCCCACCGGGAGTCCCCCAACCACCAAGTTACGATACCAATATTCACAAAGCACCTAAACCTACCACACCAACAGACAACTTAATCCACTCTAAAACACGTTTAACACTCACTACTCACAACGCTGCCAAAAACATTGACAACCTAGACGCCATTATACTACGACACCAACAACAAGGAACCGACATACTTTGTTTACAGGAAGTACCTACCGCCCCCTCCTTACATTCACTTCTAAACCTACACACTTTCAAAAACATATCTTCTGACAAATCCAACGGCACAGCGATTATCATACACTCTTCCCTATCTCCTTTCGTCACGCAAATCAAACACGACAAGGTCAATGGATGCCTTATTGCCATCGACCTTACTATACCAGGCTACCACACACTCCGTATCATTAACGTGTACAAATCACATCACGCTCATCTCCGACACAGGCTAGAGAAAACCATCTCCGCCCTCGAACAAGACCAGCCGTGCCACATCATGCTCGGCGACTTCAACACATATCTCCAACCTTCTCTAGACACGGCTAATATCAAACACAATAAATACTGGCCTTGGCTCCACAACCAGGTACACCCCACCAATCCCACCACCACACCAACCCTCATTGACCTGTATCGTAAGGACCACCCAGAGACAAAACAGTGGACGCGCCCTGCAAACAAAAGGCTCCCGTCTCACACACACATCGACTTGATTCTCTCCTCTCCTTTTTCCAACACCATTTTCAAACCTTTCAACACCTTCATTGATATTCACAACGACATCTCCGACCACCGACCCGTATCCACTTCCATAGCCATCCCCACCAACCCGATTAACATATACAACATCCCACACAACTCCATTCACTACCGCCCCCTAAGCAAAGAAGAAAAGTCACACTTTACGTCCCTCAGTAAACCTCTTAACGACTGGCTCTCCAAGCACCACGACACTCTCCTCCAACAGCCCATGGAACAACTTATTCCTCTGACTGACTTCCTTTTCACCCAACTAGTCACCACCTACAGAAAAGTCACTCATCAAGCACACGAACACAAACCAACCAGCGTGGAGAAACAGTTCCTTGACGCTGTAAATAACTTACCTTCTACTGCCTCCAGTGCACACAAAACAAAAAAACTTCAAACACTACTCAATGACTGGACCTCAAAGAAACAAGCACAAGCGCACATAAAACTCCACCACTCCCTCATTTCTCACAAACGCATAAAAAAGACAATCAACAACATTCTCAACCCCAGAAACACCACCCCCATCTCTCTCTATGACCAAACCGGTCAGCTCACCACCGACCCTTACGAAATGTGCAAATCTATGGGACACGCCCTGTCTTCCCTGGGAGGCCCCCCAGATTTCGACACAGACCCAGCCTTCATCGACACGCTCATGACTAACTCCCCAAAAATACCCAACGACGCTCCACAACCGCACTTTACCAGAGACTTTTTCAACCTTCTTTTGTCGAACGCTAAACCACACACCGCACCTGCTTTCGATGACACCTCTCTCTACCTTTTCTCCATCTGCCCCCCCGATATCCAAACCTACATTTACAGCCTGTGTTCCCTCCTTATCGCCGACCACATTCCTTTTCACTGGCTTAAAGCAAAAATTTTTCTACTTTACAAAAAAGGCGACCCCCATAATCCTACAAATTGCAGACCAATAGCACTCCTTAACACACTTTACAAAATCATAGCTTCTTACGGTGCACACACCCTCACTTACTACGCCACAACGTACCACCTCACCAACAACACACAATACGGCGGACTTCCTAACCACAGAACCACAGACCACATATACACTATGATTGCCAACCTATCACTGCACCCAGACATGTACCACTTGTATCTTGACTTAAATAAAGCATTTAACTCCGTTCCTCACCGTGCCCTATGGCAAATACTCTCCAACTACAACATACCTCACTCCATCATCAACCTCATCCAAAACCTGTACGCCTGCCCCCACGACTTCCCCGTCGTCAACGGCTTCGCCCTCTTTGCAGCCCACTGCATAAGGGGACTTAGACAAGGATGCCCCATGTCCCCCATACTCTTTAAGCTCTTTGTCGACCCCATCATTAACCACATACAATCTCTCCTACCTAAACACGAATTCAACGACCTTTTCTCCTTCATCGACGACATCGCCCTCCAAACAACCTCCCATGCCACTCTACACAAAGTGCTTCACTTCCTCTTTGTCCAAGGGCCTCCATACGGCCTTTCTTTTAACACTACAAAGTCCCAACTCCACGCCCTCAACAACGCCACCCACATCACCATTCGTATCAGTCCTACCCAACATTTCAGTACTTTTACCGATGACGGCGACCCCAGGGTTTTTTATAAATACCTGGGCACCTACTTTTTCAACAAACAACAAAACCCCAGCATGCTCCAACTTCTACTCAACACCATTCACGCCTTTTTCGCCAACATATCCACCCTGCCTCTCACACACAACGAAATCATAAAACTATCCAACATACAACTGATACCTACCCTCACCTACCGATTAATCTACAACTCACTCCCGCAACAGGACCTCGACAAACTGGACACCACAATTTGGAGTCATATCTCCAAGTTAGGCAAACTATCCTTTCGCACCTCCAATAAAACCAAATACTCCCCCCCACACACACTAGGTCTAAACATCACGAAAATTTCTATCGTAACCCACATCCAAGCCATCAACCATATACTGCGCTACACACACGACGACGGACCTTCCCACACCAACGAAAGAGTCAAGTTCACCTTGCGCTACAAGTCCACTAACCCCAACACCATGCAACGCATGACTGCCCACTCTGCTAGCTTTTTAGGTTTCCACACTCACAACATACCCACAGTCAACCCATGTCTCCCTTCTCAAATCCCTACACACACAACAATCGAAGTCGCCTTTATTTACTACCAATCCAACAGTGACCCATTAACATATTCCATTACGAAAAATACCACCCACACCACAAAAACGACCCTATGGTTCCGAGGCACAGTCGACCACCCCATGCCTCAGAAAACCACAGTTACTTTCCCTGACATGTCTACAATCCTCACCCCCAACCACCAGTTTCGCTTTCTCACTCTCCCCACATCCCAAGATATTTCCAAGCCTACCAAGTCTCTCTCACTACCCGACACAACCAACTTCCCTTTTTCTTTCACTGGCACCACCACCACTCAAAATTTCATTCAATTTACCCTGAAAAACAATCTCTCTCCCCCAAACCCTCAGCACCTGCACTACTGGGGATGCCACGATCTTTTAAACGCACTCGACGCCTACCCTAACGCTACGATTGCCTACACCGACGGGTCGGATGACCCCACAGTGAACACGCCATCGGGCGCCGCCATCACCTTCAACACTACACCGCCAACAACCATCTGCAACACATCACCGATAAAAGGATCTTACCCAGCAGAAATTTATGCCATTATACTGTTTACCTACCTCCAACACGTCGACACTCTCTCTCAACCAATCATTTTTGCCATTGACAACCTGTCGGTTTGCTCCACACTCCACCAAATACAACAATTAAAAACTAAACCCTTCGCTTCTAACGCTAATTGCTTCGCTCTTTGGTACAACTATATTTGGGAATTTCTTCACAACACCCACCTTCACATAATTTTCACCTGGATCAAAGGACACGCTGACTTCGATGGCAATGAGCACTCTGACAAAATTTCTAAATGGGTATCACTCAACCTCCAACAACACCCTGAACACCACAACCCTGACACTTTTCACTTCATATACCACAATCATACACCACTGCCAGGACGCATTACACGCAAAACTGTCAAACACCTACTTCCAAACCATAAACACAACAATATACACCTACCTTCTAGCACCGACTTCTACGCCCACACATCTTGGTTTTCCAGACTACCTTTTAAATGGACAAACGGACTGTACTGTTGCACTGGTTTTCTTCCCCATTACAAACTTAACACATATCAATGCCCCAAATGCCACACTCATCACCCCCTCGACCCCATAACAACGGTGACCGAATGCGGCACAGCGAAACCTGTTCGTGACCTCTTTTTTTAGGTCTGGCAACAACCCTTCAAACAAACAGTCATCGACTGGTGGCTACATGCAACAAAAGGAGAAAGAAGAAACTACATCCGCACGCTCATTCCCAACTCACTCAGTAATGCACTAAGAGAAATCCCACCCGACACTCCCTACTTCCAACACCTACAAAACCTAAAAACAGCCTTTAAATACAGAAGAAAACGACTCAAAACAGCACTGCAAGAGACAGAAACCTGGCTCAGACAAAACCCAATTAACGATCTGCACTTACTCCAACCAGATTCCGCAGACAACCCATGGAACAACCACTACTCCATCTACAGCACTTCGTCACACAACCCCACCTTGTTGACCTACCCAAAAAGGACAAACACAACAGTCGCCAATAAACACCCCCACAAACACAGACACGTTCACAGCAAAAATAAAAAAACCAAATCTCAACTACTTAATTTACCGTAACTACCCACTCAGGAACACGTTACCCTAAAAAAGCCATCTCGAAAAGAAACTAAGCTCCGCAAGCGACTGGGGGGTTTCTGCCCCGCTTTGGTCTCCGGGTGACGAGTTTCTCCCCCCCCTCTTTTTCTTTTTTCTATTTGTCTTTCTTTCCCGCCCTCCTCATCTTCACCACCTGCGATCTGCACCCCCCCCCCCCCCTAACTTCTTGACACCATTTGACAGATCGACGAGATGGGACCACGTTTGTGTCAGCGCATTTTTGATGCTCTCTTCCAGCTCCTTTTCGTACACCATTCAGGACTTTGGATTACGGAATCCCATATAGCGTGGTGACTCGAGGATGATTTTGGAAGTGAGAGGACGTTTCCATGATTCTCAGATTCTTTCCGAACTTTCCCCTGACGTTTGGAGAAATCAGTGGTGACGCGTTCCCGTGGGGGGCCTGGCCACGGGACGCTGCGGTGGACACGCGCAAGTGAGCAGGCAGGCGAATGCCTGAATTCTGTATGGTTTTGCTGTAAATAGCGGCTGTCCTTCGAGGAACCTCGCAGTTGAGCAGATTTGTGTAGTCTTGGGCGGGGGACCGCCATGCCTCAAAAAAAGTGAGCAGGCAGGCAAAGCACTACGCTCACAGGGGCATCAATGCGCTCATGTCATGTGACAAAGCGTTTCAGGATCCTTGCCACTCTGAAACAAGGGAACAAAAGTATGTACAGCAACACATCAGGATATGTACACATGGGGTTAAGACTGGACTGGGGTAAGGGCATCACACGTCAATAGACACTGTATCCCAACTTGTATCCCAATCCCAGGTCCGACCCTCTCAGTGGCTGGTGGGGGCGGGGGCTCAAACACCACTCATGCCCTGCTCAGTCCGGACCCTGAAACCCTGCCAATGGGGGGGGTGTCCCGCCCAGCCACAGGCAATTTCCTGGGAACCAAGGAGCTCCAAGGCCAACCGACAGTGGCTCCCTATGCTCCCTTAACGGCAGGTCCCAACTCCACTCTGAGCGAGAGATATGGCTCCGCCATTATCCCCTAGGAGTTGGTAGCTGAAAATGGGCTGTTTCAGCCCAAACTGATATTAGCTCCAAAGTCTCCAAAATTGACCCCTCGTCCGGACCCGCCAGAGGTAGGGAAGAGGCAACTGACCCTATGCCCTTCGGGTACAAACTCCCTGGAGCCCTGACCCAACGTGGTTCCCTCTGAGGTCCCGGCATCAGGGCACCACGGGTTCGTCAAGTGGGGTCATGATGCCAAAATCACCAAAATTGGCATCTCTCTCACGCGTGGCTCGCCCGGCCAGGGCAAGGCCAATGGCTCACAGGGTAGGAGGCAGGAGCTAGGACTAATATCTGAGTGTACAACCTGAAATTAGGTCTGGGCTCCCTGTGGGCATAGAGATATGGGGCCGCCAATTGACCACACGGGGGGTTGAAATTGGGGTCCCAAAAGGGGGTCATTTTGGCTGCTCGAAATGAGCCAAAATTCGGGGTGCTCCCAATGGTATATCTCCACGCCGGCTGGGAGATCGGATCCGCCATTCCATACGCGATCCACCGGGAGTCCAACAGAGACTCCCATGCCCTTGGCTCTCAAAGATCTCCATGCCACTTGGCGTGGTGACAATCCCAATTGGGTCCACAAATGCCAAAATGGCAAAATTGCCCACACTCACTTTGGGCTAGCACCTTAACGAAGGTTGCTCCGCTTCGCCCACGTGGTGTGTGAACCATGGGGACCAATATGCATAACACCCATGTCATATATGGTCCATTGGTCCATGCGTCCGGCGTGCACGGGTGGGCTGAACATAGTACACGGCGGGCAGAGAAAGTGGAAAATTGCTCAAAATGGCCAAAAATGCGCACACTCATGGTTGGGGCAAATGAGGCACATGCCCGACTTGGACCGGAGTGTGCCATAGGATTCGTATCAAGTCATATGTGTCCAACATATCTTTTGGGCGTCGCCCAACTCCTCCGGTTTTGGGAATGGCAGGGTCGCCAAGTGAGCCCATGATTTGGGATAGTCCCAAATCGCCAACATGGCGGCCACGGTATGCCAAGCCCAAGAGGAGTTTTTTGCCGGGTCCAAGATATGTTGGGCATCGAAGTATGTACCCTCATAACATACTTGGGTCATGATGTCAATTGAGCGCAACGTTGAGATACACGGTCGCCACTTGACATCATGACGGGCCAAGAACGGCAAAATTGGCACAAAGACACACAAAAGTGCCTTGAAAGGTGCACAATTATATTATAATATCTTCGGCTTGGATCGTGCAATCAACTAATCCTTCTAAACACGATGACTTGACACCAATGACCTTCGATTCCACATATGTGCTCCACTTGCGGCGCTTTGAAAGGTCACGAGCGCTACTTCCCAAGTGGGCACATGAAAATGTGGAAAATTGCAAAATACACACCTTGCTCCCAACGCATCGCTTTAGGATCGCCACACAAGCTTCCCTTCACGAAGGTTAGGCTTGCGATTGATGGTGGGGAGTATAAGGAAGGGGCTTGCCCAATATGAGGTCCATTGGCGGGTTCGGCTTGGAGCGATGGACCCGCCAAATGGGCACGCAACACAACACAAGGCACATACTCCATATTGCCCAAAAAGGTAGCTCCCCCCACGATATGTCATGCCCCTCCAAGGGCATAACTTTGTGTCAATCGCTCATAGGAACTCAAGGAGAGTTCCTATGCAACACCAACACTCGCGCGCTACACTCGAAAGTTATCTTAACGCACGCAATATCATGGCCAAAGAGTTATAACGCAAACTCTACCCTCTTGACCATGATCCATTACACTAGCGCGCACGTGTGGAGACGCAAGGCATATAAAGCTTCCTAAATTACGTCGGGAGTATTGTGAATACATCCCACGTTTCCTTACTGTCATTCCTCGCAAGCGGCACGAGATATGGCCCTCACAAGTGGCCTCACGAATCTACTTTGTTTTGCCCATATCTTTAAGACAAATGGAGGGCAAGACAAAAGGAAAGTTGATTCGTGCATAGGGAAGCACGTAGGTCCACTCGAAAGAGGTCAAATCAAGTGCGGGGATGTCGAAGTCGAAAATCCGATTTCGACATCCTGAAAAGTTCGGATTAAGGTTGCGAGTGTAAGATGTGAAAATTGCGGATGCATCAATGCAATTCCTGAAGACTTTAGAGTCTTCGTCACGATTTGCGCTAAAATATCTGTATATAACAGTTAAACTGGCGGTTACGCTAAAGTCGCGAGCTAACCGCCAGCTGCCAAAACAGTGAATATCAGAACGGAAGCGTAAAAATTGACGGAAACAATATGAAAATAAAACCCTGTTGATTCCTGATATTCTGATATATAAATCTCCGCTGGCGGTGCATCGGTTGCCGATGCGGGGCTTTACGGCACGGAACACGCTCCCGCCGGGCTCGCACCGGGCGTCAACAGGCGCCTTCCGTACATGGGGTTAGTGGACCGGAGACCGGTCTTCCCTTCGGTACATGGGGTTAGTGGACCGGAGACCGGTTGTATGCCCTACCCTAGCCATGGGGTTCTGGGTACCGCTTCACCCCCCTCCTTAGAGCAAACCCTGGGGGGGGCTCGATAACACCCACGCATGGCAGCGGATACCCAGGACCATTTCCTGAAGGGGGGGGGGTGTCACATCCTCACTTCAGGCTGATTCGCAGGCTAGGCTGCCCAAATCCCACAGTAAGACAGGTATAGTGCTGTAGGGTCTTGTAATTTCAAGTATAGTATCAAGCATCAAGTCCCGGGTCCTGGCGGCGATTGTTCGGCATCCAAAGGACCCGTTAACCCATACCAGGCGCACCGGGTGCCGGCTGCGACGGTCACCACCACAGTGGCAGTGGCATACACGGCCAACATAGGCGTCACACGACGACCGAGGTGGTATCACAGGTCGAAAGCGACCACAAAGATCCATCAGGCTACCCCAAGCTTCCCAAGGCCCGCCGGCTGGGGGAGAGTCCCCACGGGTCCTTCCTCGGGCGCACCATGTCCATATCCATACGACGCGAGTCCAAAGTGGTACAGCCGAACGAGCTCCTCCTTAAGGGATCGGGCATCAAGGCCGTCTTTTCCCTCGCCCTATTACCACGAAGGCCATACATGAGGGAGTCCCCATGTAGTGTGGGCGGAGGCGTCGACTCCTCAAACCACCAGTTTCCCAGGCAGACTGACTGAGGTCAGGAGCACCGGAGGCCGCCATCCGACTGCAAGTGCGTCTGCGAGTCGGTAGGCTCACACTGGGACTGACAGTGGCGGACCGCTGGGAGTGTAGTCAGGCAACTGGGCTTCCCGCCTGGCGCCATCAGGATCTCCACACATCACAGCGAATAGGGCACACGGTATCACGGGCACTCAAACAGAAGAATCTGTACTTAGGTACTGGTCCAGGCTGGACCTTAAGTAAAAGCATGTAAGCGGCGACTCAGGGCGCCTGCGTATACGATTCGCATCCCTTCGGAGGGGAAAAACAGTCCACACTCCGGTGATGGGCTGAAGACAACAACATACAGATGCACATATCCTGCAGGGCAGAAAAAGTAAGCAACAATTAGGTAAACAGGCGTGTAAACACACTCTGGACAGAGTGCCAAACCACGCCCTGGTTAGGATACGGCATATGCAGGAGGGTGGACAGGAAAACGCCTGAGTTCAGGCCATATATAGTCAGCTGACACACGTCGACTGGTCTGGATTCCGCAAGTGCCATGGAACCAGACCACACACCAAAAAATTGCAATGCCGATGACAGCGGCATCCGTTGCGCAACGTCGTATGGGCTTCAAGGCCCCAAGAGCTCAGAAGATATGAAGGTCAGTCGCCCTACCTGGTTTCCCAAGGATGCAGCAGGGGGGGGAGTGACGAATAGAAGAAGAGAGGGGCCATCCTCCTCTGGATTCAGCAGGGGGGGTACATGGCCACTCAGATGGCAGGTCACCGGAAGATGGAAGAGAGCAAGCAAGTAAGGGACGATCCGTCTACCACACAAGCGCTCAAACCGCATCAGGGGAGAGCTTAGGGCGCTGATCAGGCACCCCTGGCTGCAATCGCCCGGGTGAGTGCTGCCAAGTCCGAGACATGGATCTTGGTCTTGTGCTTGCGGATGTACTCCATGAAGGGAGTATTGACCCGCGGCACGAACGAGGAGACGGGTTCCCAGGTGTCGTGGGACGGCCCATAGCCTCGCCAACGAACCTTGAACTCCAGGCCTCCTGGTGCCGAGCCTTTCGGACGCTGAGCCAGGATCTTCTCGACTGTATAGTCGTCCTGCTCAGCATAGTCGTCGTCCGAATCAGCCTCATGTGCGGCGTAGCTCAGGGACACATGTTGGCCATGGAGGTCGGGTTCCCGCACACGGAGTTGACTCTCGTGGCGCTCCCGGAACTGTCCGTGACCCACCTTGATGCGGTAGGTGTCCTCACCAATCCTGCGGACCACCTCGCCGGGTGTGAACCAGGTTTTGGTGCGGTGGGTGCCCATAGGGCGGGGTCTGATCACCCACACCGGGTCTCCCACCCTGAACTTATGCGCTGTCGAGCTCGGGGCGGACTTCTGACGCTCAGCATGCTCCTTCTCGAGCTGCTGGCGGATGGTCCGCGCCGTTTGCTCTTGCCGCGCGGAGAATTCTTTGGCGTCCATAGCCATGCCATCACCAGACAAGGGAAGTCCCCGACCAAGGGGGTCCCTGCCGAACAGAATCTGGTGAGGGGACAAACCACCCGGCGTGGGGGTGTCATGATGTGCCTTCAGAGCAGGCCACATCTCCTCAAACCAGTTCCGACGTGGATTGGTGATGTGAATCTTGCGCAGCTTCTCAAACAGCTGCCGTCCAGCCACTTCAGCACGGCCGTTAGACCGGCTGAGATAGGCGACGCTCTTGGCATGACGTATTCCCATGAGGGAACACATAGCCTTGAACCAGCCACCAGTAAACTGGGGCCCTCGGTCACTGCAAATGGTGCGGGGGATGTCAAAGACGGTCAGCCAATGACGAATCATCATGACTGCCACTTCCTTGGCAAGCAACCCCTTTTTGCGTGCCGGAACGGCTACAACGTAGCCGCTGTGGCGGTCCACACAGAGAACCACACAGTCAAAGGTCTCCTTGGCAATGTGCACTTCGGGCATGGAGAAGACGTCCATGGCCACGCTCTCCTTTGCGTGGTCAGGAACCGGGGTCCATTGGGCTTCCCCCTTGACGTTCCGGTTATCGGGATTGCAGGCCTGACAGACGGAGCAACCCTTCCTGACCTTCTTGATGGCGGTGTAGAGAACGATATGGTCGATCTCGAACCGACGCTGCATGTCAAGGGCTTGCTTCTTGACCCCGGGGTGCAGCATGTGGTGGTGCCAAGCTTCACATAGCTCGAGCACCCGGGACTCCGGTACTAGCAGCTTACCATTTCGGTAGAGCTTGCCATCTTCCTCAGTCAGCCCCTTTGGCCACTTCTGCCCATCATCAGGGACGGTCACAGCCCTATACTTGGCCGCAAAGGCCTCAGACTTGGCGTAGTCGTCGGTCCAGTCGTCCTGGAGGCAAGACTCCGGGAAGAGGTGCTTGTCGGACTCAGCTCCCTCAGGGGCGAGTACTCTGACCGCTCTGCTCACCCTCTTTCCGAGGGGGGCATCCGCAGCCATGACGACGAAGCATTTAACACCCTCCTCCTCCATCAGGCGCTCCATCTCAATGATCTTCTTGGCCTCAGCGGTCTCAGCCTCATCGCCATGGGCAGAGATGTCCGTCATGCCCTTGCTGGCGGGATAGGCCCACCTACTGAGACAGTCCGCCACGGTGTTATCCTTTCCAGGAATATACACAACCGTGAGGTCGAACTTGGCCAAGGTCTCATGCCATCTTGCCCGTCGGGAGGCGGGACCTGAGGGGGTGTCCACGTGCTCCTTGTGCCACGACTGCAGACTCTGATGGTCGGTGCAGACGGTGACGGGATGGAGGGCTATGTACCCAGCCCATTTCCTGAGAGCCATGACGATGGCATACGCCTCCTTTTCACGGGGCGTCCACGTCCGTCTCTGGCCTTCCGCCAGGACTTGGCTCCAGAAGGCCACGGGCACGTGTCTCCCGTCGTAAAGCACTTGCTCCAAGACAGCGCCAACGGCGTAGTCGGAAGCATCGGTGCGCAGGACGAACCCTCGGTCGGGATCCACGAGGTGCAGACCCACTGCGGATAGCAGCGCCTGCTTCATCCCCTCAAAGGCACGGTCGGAATCAGCATCCCAGACCAGAGCCTTCTTGGACCCCTTCTTGGTCTCCTCTCGGTTGCCCTTGAGCATGGTCGTCATGGGGGCTGCATACTCGGCATACATTTTGATATACCCCGAGTAGTAGTTGCAGAACCCCAGATACGCCCGTAGCTCAGAGACCGTTTTGGGCTTTTCCCAGTGCTCGATCGCAGCCACCTTGCCAGGTATGGGCTTTCGTGACCGTTCCCGACTACGTGGCCAGCGAAGACCACCTCGCTTACCACAATGGTGGCCTTGTCACTGCTGCCCGTGAGTTTGTGCCGAACCAGAAGGTCCAGCACTCGAGTGACGTCCCTCTCGTGTGCCTCCAGGAGCTCCTCGTAGCTCATACTGGGGTCCCCGGACGCGATGATCACGTTGTCCACGAAGGGGTCCGCACAGTCACGCACCGGCTCAAGCAGGTTCTCCAGCATCCGCTGAAAAGCCGCATTGCCGTTGGTAACGCCCATGGGCATCACCGTCCACTGGAGAGGTCCAAGTGGGGTGCTCATGGCTGTGCAGGCACGGGACTCCTCGGCGAGAGGCATCTGATGATAACCATGTTTCAGGTCAATCACCGTGAAGATCCTCCGCCGGTGTTGTTTTTGCAGCATGTCCTCAATGAGGGGCAGCGTATAGCTGTCGTGCTGCGTTTGGGCGTTTAGGCCGCGGTAGTCGACCATGAGCCGCCATTCACCGGCCACCTTCTTGGGGACGACGAAGCACGGAGAGGCCCACTCGGAGTGGCACGGCTCAAGCCAGCCTCTCTCGATGAAGTCACGGAGGATCTTCTCCATGGCCTCCTTCCTCTCGCCCCTCAGGGCAAACTCCCGGTGTCGATACACACGGGGGTCCTGCTTCAGTCGTATCTTGGCCTCGCCATACGGTCCACGCAGCGGTGGGGGAAACACAGGCTTACCGCTGAAGAAGGTATCACCATACTTCTGCTTCAGCCTGGCCCTCAATGCCTGGATCTTGGGGCAGTCATCGGACTCCGCCTTGGCTTTTCCGGGCACTTGAACCACGGAGCTTACTTGAGGGGTAGCGACCCCGCTCGGTTTCGGCTCAGGTGGTCTTCCCAGGTGGCCCAAAGGGCCATCTCTGGTCTTGCCTCGGAACAGATCGCCGTAGGTGGGTGGGTTACCGCCAGGCGGCTCGTCCTGGCTGGACATGTGATCCAGCACCCTCTGTACGAAGGTATTCCCATCATAGGAACCGGAGACGATTGAGTCCACTTCCCACCAGGCTTTGTCCTGGCCTTTGCCCTCACGCTGGCTTCCCCAGTCGTGAAAGGGCTGATCCATATACCCCTGAACCAGATCCAGCTCTTCTTCTGTGAGGGGGTCTTCCGATTCTTCGATGTCAACAGGGGGAACCGCAAAGCACTGCCTCCATGGCTCTGCTATGATGCGGTTGACACACACGAAGTCCGTGGCGTCGGCCTGATGAAGGCCCCCATCCACATAGTGGAATTCCGTTGGCCATCTCTGGGGTGGCATGGGCTGTCCCTTAGCGTCCTGATAGACACTCTCTCCAGCCGGTAGGACGACCTTGTTCAAGGTCATGTTGGTCAATGAGGCTACCCAATGTCGGGTACTTTCCTCCTCGGTGCATCCCATAGGAACAAGCAGCACTGCCTTGGAGCGGTCCTTGCGAATCTTCGCTATCGCTCTTGGAATGTCCCATCGAGGGCAATGGATCCACATCAAGCCCTGATGCGGACCCCAGTGCTTCTTCCACGCGGAGTCCTGGGCGCTCCAGTACTTCTCACACACCCGAAGATGGGCGGAGGTTCCTGAAGAGAACGCATCCAGGGCCAGATCCGAAGCTCCCAAGTCCGCGACAACTCGCCTCGCCACTTCCGGCATTACGCCGTACTCCTGGTTTGCAGGACCAGTTGGCTCAGTGTCCAGCGCGGCCACCTCGAGCTGATTGCGTTCGGGGTGGATCCATTGGCATTCCACATGGTGCTCAGGTGACGAAAGCCACGAGAGCTGGTCGTCCTGGTACAGGGTCATGGAGGCCTGGGCCGGGAGGACGCCGGAGTCCGTCTCCATCATGAAGTCGTACCCAACGATCATGTCCCAGTCCATCTCGGCCTCGTAGAAGCGAACGTGCAGGAGGATTTCCTTGCCGAGGTCTGGGCGGCTCAGCTCACGATGGTTCACGAACTGCAGCCCAATGGCCGCTTCCTTCGTGCCTCCCACCATGTACTGGCCGTTCGCCACCTTCAGCCTGACAGGTTTCCGACTGTCGGTCAGACACTCTGGTGGAAGTAGGCCAGCCTTGACCAAGCTGACTTGAGCTCCCGTGTCGACCAACGCGTCGAAAACCTTTTCCACTTCCCCGCATAAGGCACGGACCTTAAGATGCAACTGCCGCTCGCGACCGACACGGCGCACGGCGTGCAAACTCAGGATCTCCGGCCGTTCCAGAAGCTCAACAAGCGACTGGTGCAGGTCGTGGACAATGGGCTCAGGCTGCCCATCTGCAGCATCCAGCTGCGGTCCGGGTGATCCTCCGATACTCTCGGATAGATCTTGAAGTACATCAAACACATTCTTGGTCGCGAAGGACGGACGGGTGCAAGGGTTCCTGCCTTCACTTGCCCTCACCCCGCCTCCGCGACTGGGTGCCGGACCGGGCCTTCCGCCCGCGGCGTCCCTTTGTGCTTATCGACTCCCGACTGGGATGGTTCGGCGCTTCCCACGTCACCATCCTGCGACCGCCCTAGCTGGGGCCCTTGGCTGCAGGGGCTCCGCTAGGGGGCGTCGGTTGTGGAAGAAGGGGTGTTCTCCTCCGCATCAACCTTGTTGACGCCCTTCTTCCTTCCCTTACGAGTAGGCTTCTTGTCCTTGTCCTTGTTCTGGTCGTTCTGGTTGTTCTCCTTGTTCTTGTTGTCCGACCTGGGGACCCAGTTCCTCTTGATCTCCTGGATCTCCTTGGCCAACTCGGTCCCCTGCGACACCAGCTTGGAGAGCTCGTCCCTGTCCACCTCCACCTTGGCTTCCCGGATACCCGCGGGCGCACGCTTTCTCGACCCGTGCGCCTTCTTGTAAGCCTCCGTGTCGGCCTTGTGGGTGGGGCATGTTGGGTGGTCATGGTTGAAGCCTTTCTTCCTCCCATAACACACGAAACAGCCCTGCGGGTGAGCTCGTATGAACTCCCCAAAGGACAGCGGAGGGTCGCCAATGCGGCGAGGGTCCCTCTTCTCCTTCTTCTTCCAACCCGGCTGCAGGGGCTTCCAGCTTCCCCGGTTGTTCCCCGCGCTCAGGTTGTTGGCCACGAAGGCGCAAACGGCCACCTCGGCGGGCTCATCGTCGTCGTCATCGTCGACGAGAGTCTCATCGCCGTCGGCTCCCGCTGGGTCCATGGCAGCTTCCCCGCCAGGTCCCTCGCCAACGTAGTTGACGTCGCGGTCGCCGGGCCTCAACCCGCGGGTGTGGTGGAGGTTCCGGTACTCCTTGAGCACCTCCTCTCCAACCCACTCCAGGATCTCGTCGCAGCTCATCCGCGCCGGGATGGCCTGCAGACGGATGGTCTGGCCGCTCAACTCACACTCGTCAAGGCGCCACATCGCGGTCTTCTCGCGATCGCCCGAGACGGTGATGAGGAGAGCGTTCCGCAGGGAGTGCCGTTTGACATCCCGGGCCACGTTCTTCCTCGTCCAAGCCACCACGTTCGTATGATACTCTTTGGGGAGCATCATCTTGACCGTGTGGTTGGACTTGGCCCTCTTGGCTTCCTCCTTGGTGACCCTCTTGATCCATGCTTCCGGCAGCATGGAGAGCAGGCGAGCCTGCTCGTCACCCTCGTTCCAATCCTCCACGTTGCGGCGGAAGAGGGTGTAATGCCCTCGGAAGTCTCGCCAGTCCCGTAGGCGAATCTCCCGTCCATCATGCTGAAGCTTGATGGACTTCCACCGCTTGGCAGCCACCTGCGGAGCGTCCACCCGCTCCTGCTCGTTGAGCCACTTCTTGGCTTCCTTGAGGGTCTTGATTTTCCCCTCCTTGGTCGCCACGAAGTATAGCTCTCCGAGCACTTCCGGCAGGCGGTACCTGAACCGTCTGAAGACATACTTCTCCGCATCAGCGGGATGCATGTCCTCAGTAACGGTTACCCCCCAATCGTCCAGCTTCTCCAAGAAGCGGTCGAGGTTGAGGGGGTTGCCGTCGTACATGGGGGGCTTGATGTCCTTCAAGTCTTCCCACACGGCGGCATCCGCGGCCTTAGAGACCATGAACGCCGGCCGCGAGGTCGACCGAGGTTCCCATCGGCCTCTCCCACGGACTCCCACGGCCGCCACGTCCATCTCCTCCATGGAATCCCTGTGGCTACGCCGCGGTTCCTCCATGTACGCTGAACCCAGATGTTCACGCCGTACTCCTTCCATGTATGCCTCCTCATCACGGCGCCGGCGGCTGCGTTCAGCGGCCTCCCGTCGTACACCACGCGGCGGGCTGATGTCGAACTCCTCCAGGTCCAGGTCCAGGTCCTCACCTTCGCCGACATCCCACTCCACGTCTCCTCTGGGGACCTCATCCCTGAGTCCACCATAACGTCCACCAGCCATTGGGATTGGCTCCGGGGCTGGTGCGGGGCGCCGGGGGCGTACCGGTGTCCGCGTCGGGGCACGGCGGTTGCGGTACTCCGCGCTGAGCCACTCATCACGCCAATCCTCACTGCCACTGCCGGGCGGCACGGGCTCGTTGCGGCGGCCCGCGCTGTGGTGAGAGGGGGCGGTGAGAGGGGGGGCACTGGCGCTGGGGCGACTCCTGGGGGCTCTGCCGGGGGCGTGGGGTCTGCCTGGACCTGGTCCGGGTCCCCAGCCGTCGTCCGACGAGCCAGACTCCAGGGGTGGGTGGTCGCTGCCGACGCTCCCACGGGCTTCCAGCGCGTCCAGCCTCTGCTGCAGGCCGCTGATGACCTTGTTCAGCGACTTGGTCTCGCCCCTGGCGATGTCCAGCTCTCTCTGCGCGCGCGCGGCGACCCTGGCGATGCGAGTCATCTCGCCCTTGCCCGGGTCTACCTCGCGCTCCAGGAACTGGACCCTCCTGCGGAGGTAGACAATCCACCGCCAGGTGGTATCCGGGTCGCAGTTCCCTGGTGGGTCGTCGGGGTCCCCAGGGGTTCCTCCAGGAGGGCCTCCGCCGGGTCCGCCCGGTCCAGGGGGTCCTCCCCCGCCCGGCGGTCCGCCTCCAGGGGGTCCACTTGGTGGGCGTCCTCCAGGGGGTCCTGATGGTCCTCCGCCAGGGGGTCCCGGTGGGTCTCCGCCGGGTCGCCTCGGTGGGTGCGAGGATGGGCGCCTCTTCGTGATGCCGAAGTCCATGTCGTCATCCTCGTCCATGTCGCCCCACCTGGGCGTCTCGGTCTCGGATAACTCCGAGCTTCGGTAGGGAGGAGGGAGATCCTCATCCTCACCTTCCGGTTCCATGGGGACGTCTCCGCCTCCTCCGCCCGTCCAAGCCACCACTTGGCGATGTCGGCGGCCTCGTTCATCCCCGTCGCTGGCGGTGAAGAAGGGGTCGCTGTTGTGGGGGTGTCCGCCCGCTGGCCTCCGTGGCCTCTCGGGGGTCTTCCCCTTACCCTTCCTCCGTCGGTGGGCGGCGGGGCCACTGCTCCCACTGCTGCCCGTGTCGGCCTCGTCCAGCGTCATCCTGGAGGAGGCGTCCCCTTCGAAAAGCTTTCGAAGGGTCTCCACTCGTGATCCTCCTGGGGGAGGCTCGCGGCGGAGTTTGGCCTTTGCCTCCTTCATTGCGGCGGCTGTGGCTGCGGCAGCTCGCGCTTCGGCTTCCTCCCGGGCACGAGCCGCCTCGGCTTCCCGGGCCTGCTGCAGCCGAGCCTTGTCCGCTTCCAACGCCGCCAGCTCCGCCTCCGTCTTGGCCCTCTCCTCAGCGACCTTCCGTTGCGCAGCCTCGATGGCGTCCTTCTTGGCGGCGTCCGCCTGGGCCTTGGCCGTCGCTTCGGCGTGGGCCCTTTCCTCCGCCTCCTTCTTTGCCCTCTCTTGGGCAAGCGCCTCTTCCAGCGCCCTCACCTCGGCCTCCTTGCAGGCAATGGCCTCCCGCGTCAGGCGGGCTTCCTCGTCGGCTGCCGCCAACTCACCGTTGACCTGGGCAGTCGCTGCCCCATGGGCGGCTACGGCCGTGAGTCCGGCCGCAATGGCCGCCACGGTCTGGGCGTGGATGGCCATGCCATGCGCCCACTCCGCAGCCTCCTCCTGGGCGATGCCGACGGCGCCCTCCACGGCAGCGCTGTGCTGCTTGGCCCGTTGCCGGGCAACCCGAAGGTTGCAGGGCACCCCACAGGCGCGCTCACAGGCGCGCGCCACGTCCCTGTCGGGAGCGACGCTGCTGCTGGAGCTGGCCTGGTCGGCCGGCATCCTCCCGCGGTGGGCCGACTCCACGTCGCTGCTGGGGCCTGACTTCCTCAGGAGCAGCGGACGGGGCTTGGCCTGGGTTTGCTTGGCGACTTGGATGAAGTCGCCAAGGGTGGCGTGGCCGGGGTGGTGACCGCCATTGGCCCGTTGGGGACTGGGGGCTGGGGTTCTGCCCTTGGCGCCTTGGGCGGCTTCGGCGGCCAGGGACTCCTGGTACTCCCGCCACTTCCGGTCCCGCTTCCTGTCCCCGGCGGACCGCTTCTCCTTCCCCGGAGATGCGCTGCTGCTGCCCTGCAGCCTGCGCTCCCTCCCCGGTTCCGGGAAGTTCCTCTCGATCATGTCCCACATGGAGACGTTGATCGAGGCGCCCGACGGGTACTCGTTGGGCTTCTCGTCCTCCTCAATCCCGTCTGGGCGCAGCCCTTCGCCGGGCCTGTCCGGCCGGGTCCAGGTCCTCTAGCGCCTCTGCTGGAAGCGGAAGGCAAACCCTTCCGCCCGCAGCCAGTCCTTCACGGCCTGCGGGCGGTCGGGGGCCATGTCTGTGCGGAGCTCAAAGCTCCCGGGCATGCCGCCTTCGCACTGGGGGTGGCTGTGGCGGTAGTGCTGGTCCCAAACCAACCCACGCAGTAGGCGCACTGCATGGGGGTGGGGCTGCGGCCACGTCCTACCCGCTTCTTGCCAGTTTACCATGGCAGCGGGGGCGTAGTTGGTTTTGAGGTCTTTGGTGTGCACTCGTTCCACTCAACGAACTGGTTCTGGTGGTGTTTGTTGAGGCGGGTGCTGCAGCACTGGACTGGGAGTGCGGCTGGTGCTGGTCAGCCGGTGGTTGTGGAGGTGGTTGACGCGGCCTTGCTGGTCGGCCGATGGGACTCGCTGATGCAGGAGTCCTGGTCTGTGCACCTCCTTCACGGTCGCGGCGCAGTCAGGGCGATGCTCTGGACGGCGCTGCGGGCTCCGTGACGAACTCGGCGCTGTCGCTGGGCGGCGCCGCGAGCCGCTGCGCTGCGCTGCGAGCTGCGAGCTGCGAGCTGCTGCGCCGCTCTGCTCGGGGTTGGTGGCCCCGAGTGGCACGCGAGGGATGGGTAACCCCGCGGCGGTGAAACGCTTCTGACGCGTTCCCGTGGGGGGCCTGGCCACGGGGCGCTGCGGTGGACACGCGCAAGTGAGCAGGCAGGCAAAGCACTACGCTCACAGGGGCATCAATGCGCTCATGTCATGTGACAAAGCGTTTCAGGATCCTTGCCACTCTGAAACAAGGGAACAAAAGTATGTACAGCAACACATCAGGATATGTACACATGGGGTTAAGACTGGACTGGGGTAAGGGCATCACAGGTCAATAGACACTCTATCCCAACTTGTATCCCAATCCCAGGTCCGACCCTCTCAGTGGCTGGTGGGGGCGGGGGCTCAAACACCACTCATGCCCTGCTCAGTCCGGACCCTGAAACCCTGCCAATGGGGGGGGTGTCCCGCCCAGCCACAGGCAATTTCCTGGGAACCAAGTGGCACCAAGGCCAACCGACAGTGGCTCCCTATGCTCCCTTAACGGCAGGTCCCAACTCCACTCTGAGCCAGAGATATGGCTCCGCCATTATCCCCTAGGAGTTGGTAGCTGAAAATGGGCTGTTTCAGCCCAAACTGATATTAGCTCGAAAATCTCCAAAATTGACCCCTCGTCCGGTCCCGCCAGAGGTAGGGAAGAGGCAACTGACCCTATGCCCTTCGAGTACGAACTCCCTGGAGCCCTCACCCAACGTGGTTCCCTCTGAGATCCCGGCATCAGGGCACCACGGGTTCGTCAAGTGGGGTCATGATGCCAAAATCACCAAAATTGGCATCTCTCTCACGCGTGGCTCGCCCGGCCAGGGCAAGGCCAATGGCCCACAGGGTAGGAGACAGGACCTGGGACTAATATCTGAGTGTACAACCTGGAATTAGGTCTGGGCTCCCTGTGGGCATAGAGATATGGGGCCGCCAATTGACCACACGGGAGGTTGAAATTGGGGTCCCAAAAGGGGGTCATTTTGGCTGCTCGAAATGAGCCAAAATTCGGGGCGCTCCGAATGGTATATCTCCACGCCGGCTTGGAGATCGGATCCGCCATTCCATACGCGATCCACCGGGAGTCCAACAGAGACTCCCATGCCCTTGGCTCTCAAAGATCTCCATGCCACTCGGCGTGGTGACAATCCCAATTGGGTCCACAAATGCCAAAATGGCAAAATTGCCCACACTCACTTTGGGCTAGCACCTTAACGAAGGTTGCTCCGCTTCGCCCACGTGGTGTGTGAACCATGGGGACCAATATGCATAACACCCATGTCATATATGGTCCATTGGTCCATGCGTCCGGCGTGCACGGGTGGGCTGAACATAGTGCACGGCGGGCAGAGAAAGTGGAAAATTGCTCAAAATGGCCAAAAATGCGCACACTCATGGTTGGGGCAAATGAGGCACATGCCCGACTTGGACCGGAGTGTGCCATAGGATTGGTATCAAGTCATATGTGTCCAACATATCTTTTGGGCGTCGCCCAACTCCTCCGGTTTTGGGAATGGCAGGGTCGCCAAGTGAGCCCATGATTTGGGATAGTCCCAAATCGCCAACATAGCGGCCACGGTATGCCAAGCCCAAGAGGAGTTATTCGCCGGGTCCAAGATATGTTGGGCACCGAAGTATGTACCCTCATAACATACTTGGGTCATGATGTCAATTGAGCGCAACGTTGAGATACACGGTCGCCACTTGACATCATGACGGGCCAAGAACGGCAAAATTGGCACAAAGACACACAAAAGTGCCTTGAAAGGTGCACAATTATATTATAATATCTTCGGCTTGGATCGTGCAATCAACTAATCCTTCTAAACACAATGACTTGACACCAATGACCTTCGATTCCACATATGTGCTCCACTTGCGGCGCTTTGAAAGGTCACGAGCGCTACTTCCCAAGTGGGCACATGAAAATGTGGAAAATTGCAAAATACACACCTTGCTCCCAACGCATCGCTTTAGGATCGCCACACAAGCTTCCCTTCACAAAGGTTAGGCTTGCGATTGATCGTGGGGAGTATAAGGAAGGGGCTTGCCCAATATGAGGTCCATTGGCGGGTTCGGCTTGGAGCGATGGACCCGCCAAATGGGCACGCAACACAACACAAGGCACATACTCCATATTGCCCAAAAAGGTAGCTCCCCCCACGATATGTCATGCCCCTGATTTCTATATATATATATATAAATATATATAGAGTCCCTTTTTTTTTTTTTTCGATTCGTCTTGCGTCATAACACCATCCACAGGGCTAATGGCGAAGCCACAGCCCACAGTAACCAGGCCTTCCGTGCATTTTGGAGCAGGGTCACACCCCCTGAGTTATTGTACATATGGCTGCTGTCCTTCGATGAACTGCGGCTCGCCATGAACGCTCACTTGCCCGTGGTTAGGCCGCTTTTGTGTTATGCTCGCCGGGGGGCAACCCCCATGCACCAAAAAAAACCGCGGCAAAGAGGCAAGGACCAGGGAACACACCACACACACCAGCCAGCAGAGGCGGGGCATAAGGACACAAGCCACCAACAGTAGCCCGGTGGGGAGGGGGCGAGGGCACAACCAAGCTCTCAAAAAAGAAAAGAACAAGAATGCACAGCAAAGGAACTCACACCAAATGCAATGGAAAAGGAGGGCCGGTTAGATAAGAGGCACTCCAAAGATGATAGAGGCGGGCGCCAGGGATGCACAACCGATACTCAACAAGGAGAGCAGCAGAAACACCGGCATACGGAGGAGAGGCAAAGAGCTGCAAACCCCAAGCCGGCAAGGGAAGGGAACAAGGGCACACACCATACCACACAGCCGGGAGAGCCGGCACCGACAAGCAAAGACTACACCGCACAGCCAGAAACGATTGGGCACATGGAGGTACATGGAACACCCGAGAGAGGAGAAGGAGAAAGAAGAAACACATCCCCAAGGAACCCAAGCAAGGAGAAGCAAAGAACAAGGAAGCCTAACCTCCGGCCGGCAAAGAATCAAAAAAAGCAAACGAACGCAACGGGACGCACAAAACAAAGGGCCGAAAGGAAGGAGACCAACACCGCCTAGAACCCAAGATGGTATCATCTGAGGCACCTGTCAGCCCGCCGGGCAACCCGCCGCACAGCCCGGTGGGGCAAAGGCCCTAGGACACCACCCACCCCGCGCCGCCCATCTCCCCCCCCCCCGGACCCCCCCCCCCCCCCCCCGCGTACGCGCGCCCCCGGGAAGACACAGAACGGGAGCCCAAGCGCAAACCGTAGCGGAGATGCTCGCGTGGGGCCACAACACACGAAGACGGCGAACCCTCCCCCCCAAGACTCTACACTCACCCCGCCCAGCGTCCCCCCCCCCTCGCCAAGGGGGCGCACTTCTCCAACGAGCGGCCGACCTGAGGACGCCACCACGCCCCCCCCTCCCTCGCGGGCCAAACAGCAGCCCGCAAGACAAGCCCCGAACCGTGACGCGCACCGCCGCCCACAAACGACAAACCGCAAAACACATGCTATTGCAGGTACTTTGGCTACAAGAGCGCCACTGAAGGATTGCCTATGGAATTTTTTTTATATGTACTTAACTACAGTGGCGGCTTTTCTATATCAGTCTATGTCATATCTCCATTTTAGCGGGACACACTAGATGTGCATTGCTAGCTGTACGACAGCAGGAGCACCACAGTGCTCCGTACTGGAGTGGGACTCAACAATTTGATTGCAGCTTGAGCAATGATAGTGTCATCTGTAGCATATTTGCACTTTGAACTAGCTGTGCTTGGCCAGTGCTTCTTCAAACACTTCCGGGTTTCTAACGTTCCTGGTTTTGCCTTCCAATGCTTCAATTGTTCAATTTATTTGCTCACGGCTATGTGACAAATTTATCAAGTTTTCCCGAGCATGCAGCTTTCACCGGCACGTAGATTTATTGTGCAACCCCTTTGGCAAAAAATTTACTATTTTGAAAGCCACTGTGATTGTCTTGTCCTAAAATGGAAACACGTCTACGAGATGGGAACCTAAATTTTGTCTCACCGAAGCAGGGAGGGTGGCACAGGGGCTGGACCACCAACCCCCCCCCCCCCCCCCCGCAAGGAGACCAGAATAGGGAGCCGAGCTGGAATCGCGGAGGAGCGCGAACCACATGGAAGGGCCCTACTAGCGCCCTGCGAGGGGACCTTGCAAGGTGCACGCGTGGGAGGGGGCGCGAGCGGCAGGGGAGCGAGCGCGCATGGGCACACAAAGCACACACGGCACTTACCAAATGGGCAACCAGACGAAGTCCTCGGAGCGCGGAGACCACATGGAATGGCGTACCAGCTGGCAAGGGCACGGGAAACCCGGACAGACCGCACCAACCGCGAGAGCCGCGCCGCACAGACGGCAACAACGGGGGGGGGGGAAGCCAAGAGGCCTCGCCCCCGGCCTGCCGTGAGCGCCGCATATACACCAAAGTGGCACTGTGCTCGCCAAAGCAGTAGTGGGGTACAGCCCCACGCACGAGCCTTGCGGCTCTGCAGCCTCCGCGCCAGCCCCGGGGGTCCCATTTGCAACAAGCCAGTAGCACGGGCCCGGCAACGCCGGCACCCCGCGTGACAATACATTAGGGGGACAACGTAGTGGGTAAGCGCCTGACATTAAGTTGCCACAGGCACACCCACCGAGGAGTGGCACAAGGGGAAGCCGGGGAAGGACAGGGCTCCGATCCTAGTGAACCCGGGGGAACCGTCACCAGGCAGGAAGCTCTCTGGTTTTTACTCTTAGTGCGTGTTATTTGGCTTTTTTTTTTGGTATAAGCGTGTTCAATGCTTTGGAAAAAGAGATTTTGAAAGCGAAAAATTTTTGGACGCACTAAAAATACTAAAACTTGCAGAAAAATTACAACACATCTAAAATTGAATGCAAAACATCTAAAACAAATGTCAAGTACGACTACAATTTTGGAAGGCTCTCTGAAAAAATTTGGCCCCCAATCTAAGAAAAATAACCTTACAAGAAGAAACTTCAGAATCGAAAAAAATGCATGCCAAAAACTTCCAAAAAAAAGCCAAAAAAAAAAAAGAAAAAAATTCCAAAAAAGGGCATGCCTGTATGTTTTCACTCACCATGCGGTGCACTGGCAGTGTTTTAAGGTCAACAATAGAAATCAGTGCCACAACACCCTGTAAGGCGACTTGCACCCCCCCCCCCCAACTGCCTGCTCCTGCACACCCTATGGAATGGTGTTGTGGTCCAGGTGCCCCTTGCTGCCTCCGAGTGTTCTTGCTTCGGTGGGCCTGCCCATTGCGCACGAGCCCCTGGAACCTTGCTCCCACACATCACAAGACCAATTAGCACAGCACAGAGCATAGTACAGCACGGCACGTGAGGCACTGCAAGAGCTCTCTCTCTCTCTCTCTCTCTCTCTCTCTCTCTCTCTCTCTCTCTCTCTCTCTCTCTCTCTCTCTCTCTCTCTCTCTCTCTCTCTCTCTCTCTCCTGACTGGTGTGGCATGCCAAGAAGAATTGAGCCAATTTCAGGTTGCCTGTTTTGAGTTTGTTGGAATGTGTCCATGCCAGTGCCGCCTTCCTTGCCCTGGTCTTGCCTCCATGCTTGCGCCTGTGCCCATGTCTGCCAGGCCAGCTTCAAAGTCACGAGACATGGGATAATGGACGATGCCAAGCGTATCAGCAGGGATTGCGAGATTTTCGATGTGAAAGATTCTGTACAGGAGGTGCAGATGTGGGAGCGCTTTGCAGAAGTGGTGTGCGGTGCAGATGGCAGCTTCTGGACCTATGTATCAATGGCCACTCAGCTGTGCATGGACGCCCTGCTGCAGTCAGCCCGTGAGGGGGGTAAAGCTGTTCCCATAGATCCAGAGGGTCTACTCTCCCATTACAGCTACAAAAAGTGAGGCACTCGGATGCACAGGATGCCACAATGCCAATTTGCCGTCCGCGCCGCATCGATTGGGTATCATGTTGTAAAATTGTTGGCACACCTCTTTTTTTCCTTTTGTTCAAGTGTTGCGTTTTGAGTTGACGTGGGGCTCAACCGGCACCGATTACTGAAAGTCTGAGGCACGTGTTCATTGTGCTCCACAAAAACCCCATGGACCTGCAAATCAGAACCCCCTCATGGATAGGTATATGACAGGCACTAGCTCCAGAGTTGTAGGAGAAAATGCTTGGGCGCATAAAGTTGTGACTGTTCCAGCAAGACTCGGCACGATCAACACAACACCGCGCCACCACACAGCGCAACCATTCAACTGTTTCTTGTCCTGCACCACCATATCACGAAGCCCCGGTTTTGCTGTACTTGCGTGGGCCCTGAACCGCACAGAGGGTTTTATCAATGTTTCATTTTGTCCCTTGTTTTACAAGTTGACAGGCCATTTCTGAGGGATGCATTTCTGGGATTTGCTATTTGCTCTCTTTGGGAAAGTACGTGTTGTATGTATAGTGTGTCACTTTTTGGTTTTTGCTGCCAGCATGTGTACAAAAAAAAATCGCCATGTCATGTAGTTTTTTTTTCGCTGTTAGGGCATGTAATTTTTTCGGGTACACGACGTGCTAGCAAAAACACACACACACACACACACACATTGCAATGATTTTTGTTGTGCACACCGCGACAGTGCAGAAAAAAATTGGGTCCTGTATTTTTTTTAAGGTGCGGATTAATTTTTTTCAGAGGTTGTATTTTCTTAGCAAAAAAAATATTCCGCCCTAACAAAATATTCTGGGCTAAAAAAAATACCCACACATTTTTTTCTCTGTGTGGACTATTTTTTTTTTAGCGTGAATGCCGCAAAATTTTAGAAGTGGTCACAAAAGTGTCATGGGTGATTCCCTGGGTACCTGTGGGGGAACGTGGTGCGTGCGGGGACCCGTGATGGCAAGGGTTATGTAGTCACTTTGATTTTGACCCCCCCCCCTTCGGCTTGGATTTTCACCCTGTGTCACCCATTTCTACCTTTTTGCTCTTTCCCACCACACCACTCTTTTTCCAGGTCTATGGGGATCCCGAGAAGGCAGGGGTGATGTAGCCAATCGGCCCAGTTGTGGGCTTTCAACCTTCCGGTGCTATTGAGGAAACTGGGCCAATTATCGTTAACCTTCCGGTGCTATTGAGGATAACCGGTTCTTAGTTTTCTCCTCCACGTTGGAGGCCCTTTGAGTTGGGGTGATGGACTCCCACGCTTTGGTGTGGCCCCTTGAGTTGGGGTGATGGATTCCCATGCTTCAGTGTGGCCCCTTGAGTTCAGGTGATGGACTCCCACGCTTTGGCGTGGCCCTCTGGGTTGGGATGATGGACTCCCACGCTTCGGTGTGGCCCTTTGAGGTGCGGATACGGACTCTTTTGGGAAAGAGAGAAGTTGACTTACAACAAGCAACAAGAGCACAACAATGTTCATAGGGGGTATTGAGCCCGTGTGGAGCACATGTTTGCACAATTGTGAACGCGCAACGTTGTGTACAACATTGGGCAAGCTAGTGAGCAAGGGTTGCCCAAAACCGCTGCGCATGGAAAGATTTATGTAGAACAAAAAAGTGAAAGATTAGCTTTGCGTTCCTTGGTTATGAGTCCGCATATCATCGGGGAGTGTTGGATACGTTGCCCAGAGTTGGATACGTTGCAGCACACCGAAGAGAGAACTGTTGGATCACTGGTTTCTTGCTGCCCATGATCTTTTGTAGCATTTTTTGTGAGAATCCGAGTGCGGGTAAAACATGCACTACTACCCGAAATCGTGCACTGATCCCTATTCTATTCGGAGGATCTATAAACCCATCTGAAGCCATGCAACACCAACTAGGCCCTCTAAGTGGATTTTTTTTGCTCGTAAAGGCATCGCTTTGCCCACCACAGCTGCTGGCTTTGTTGGAGCAATGCATATGTTGTTCTACTTCGTGCATCACAGCGTTCTGACCCATAGGGCAGCGAGCCTCTGCCTACTAGTGCTCGCAGCTAGCCCATGTGGGGTGCACACAATGCAACAAATAGCAAGGCATTGGTTTTGCGGTTGCGGATGTTGAAGCAAGTTGTGACGTTCATGAGTCATTGTGGAAGGGTGCGGGACATTATCTTGGTTTTTATTCTAGTCAGCATAACAAAGATGCAGAGGACATTTTGGTTTTCATTTTTGGTCTTGCTAGGCGGCTTGTTAAAATGGTTGGATTCACAATTCGCCTTGGATGCGATGGATCTACTGAGAGCAACAAGCATCGACAAGCAGATAAGCTTGTTGCATTGTTCATAGCTAAAACAACAAGGAGCATCCAAACCCTTTTCGTGCCCTTGTTGCACAATACGCTCACATGTACAACGCGAAAATTGAGACAAGACATCTATTTGATGTCGCTATCTGTTGATGAGCCCCGTGCGCCTATTGAGCATTGTTTCTAAGGTTTGGGACCTAGCAATAAAAAACATCACCGGTGTTCTCGGTTCATTTTACAAAAACAATCAGCTTTGCTAATTATTGGTTGTCAAAATTACCGCAAGCTTCGGCATTCTGGCTTGAACGGTAAATTCTCAAATCACTCACAAAATAGGCCAAATAACCGGGAGCAGGAGAGTGAACACAGCGTACAAAGCACCGGCAATGGTCGAGTGGATGTGCCCTCCTTGGTGCAACAGTTGAACACAATGTATTCCCGCAAACAATCTTGAGAATGAGTAATGCATGGGATTAGTTTGTTTGAATAAGTTTTGGCAATAACTAGCCGTGCTATTTATTTACGATCATTGCCCACAAAGGGACGTGATGCCGTCCACACAAAATAGCACCGGTGCACCGGCAGACCACCCCGTCGCAAAGCAAACGGTACAGGAAACGAGAAACATGCATGACGAGGTCCACATATGCAAATTTACCGCAGCGCACGAAGCCCGAGACCAAAGCCGGAGAGACCCGCCAAGGACAAACCTAGAGCGGGGCCCCGAACGAGTACGACGCGGAGCAAGCTCGGCGCCCAACGGTAGGCACGAGGAGCCCGGTTCTTAGCCGCCCTCTACGTGCCCCGCGCAACCGCTGAGTAAGACGGGAGGAGCGGAGCACCCGGTAGGGGAAGGCACCACGGCGAAGGAAAAACTGACCGACACACCGAGAACGCTCGGACCGGACGCGGCACGGCGCACAAACGCAGGGCCAAGAGGCACGCGAGAGAGGCACACAGCAAGCCAGAACCAGGGCACAACACCAGGAGCTAGGCAACCATGGCCACCGGATGCCACGAACCCCGGAAGCACGCACAACACAAAGAGTGACACAAGGGGCGCGCGGGACCACGCCAAGGTACACCAAGGTGGCGAGCTAGGGCGCAGCACGACGCAGCATCCGCAAAAGAGATAGACGTTGGGCGCATGACGTGCCGGACGGAGGGGAGGGCCGCACACAAAACAAGCACAACGGACGCAGGCAAGCCAGGAGCAAAAGACCGCAAGCCACACAAGCCCCAACAAGCCAACCAACCACGAAAGGCACAGACAAGGAACACACCAAACCCAGCGCACTCCGAGGATGCATGAAAGGGACACACACCGCAAGCCCAAGTCAAGACAGCCAAAGCCTGAGGGCACACACCACACACTCAAGCAAGGAGGGACGGGCAGAGATGGGAGAGACACACCACACAGCTTACCCAAGAGAGGCGGGGGCCAAGGCGGAACACCGCAAGGCCGGGACGTGAAGGGAGCGGCAAGAAGACACACACTACGAACCCAAACCAAAGGAGCCAAGACGACGCCCACACAATAAACCGCGGCAAAGCAGGGGTCCTCCGTGCGAAATTCCTAATTTCACGTTGACAGACTACAATAAAATCTTTTCCTGATTTTTTCCGATATCACTGATTTCTGCCCACATATTAGGTATCACTCGATCCGCAATTTCCTGGCGCACACGCTGATCATAATTTCAACAACAGCTGTCCAAAAAATCCATCATGGGCAAAGATCGCACCGTGCCAAAAGCCGCAGATCCGAGCAAGTCCGTCGCAAATCGCGTGGCGCAATTCGAGAAAAGCGACCAACAGCCGAGGGATCACAGACGCAACGCGGCTCTTCGGGAAAGCAGAATAGATGAAAAAGGAAAGGAGAATGATCAACAACCCCAAACTCCCAAATCAAATCAGAAAACAAACGCCGAGAAAAACACTCCAGACGCAATTCCAAGCCAGAATGCGAGTTCAAGCCCAAACGGCAAATCCAAGCACCACAAGACAAAATGGATTCAAAAACCACACCGCAACCAAACTGTGAAACGAAAGAGGCCGTCAACGACGACATCGTCATCAACACCCAACTTCATTACAATGAAAAGCCAACGGTGGATTATGCCAAACTTTCAGAAAAGCGCAACAAGAGTTTCACTTTCATCCCTATGGAAGACTTGGAAACCCACCAAACCACCAACATTTTTGTGAACGACCCCAACGGCAACTCTCCATCCCAACTTCACCAAGACCTTCAAGATGAAAAAGTTCCAGAAGTCTATCAATTCCAATCTCAAGACAACCGTGTATACTCCGACTACATTACCATGTTACCAACCGAGGACATCATCGCCCAATTTCACAAACAGCCTCATGAAATACATTTTGGGGGCACCGACTACCAACACTATTTCAACGAGAAGTACGAGTATTCTGCCCCGTACCCAACGGAAGACCATGCACGAGCCATCAAAAATGCAAAATTGGTCACTCCCCAAAATATCACGACCCTTAACATCATGGCCAACCTCTACGAGTCCCAAACAAGAACTTTCATCTTCACTCCCACCACAAATTACGACTTCAACAAGGACGCCTCGCACAACACATCCGCACACGTGTCCATGTTGCTCAATGCTTTAGCGTCGCTTGCGCGTGCTAAAATACATGTAAGGGGTACGCTAATTCTTTTGGTGTCAGACCCGAGAGTTTGTGAAGCCACGACCGGGATTTGGGATTACTCTCAAGCCTACGCCAAAGCAAGGAGGTTTATGGTTGACCAAAAAATCTCCCAAAACTTTGTTCCGTTGAATATGGTCCTCAAGAATGATCAAAAACTTTTTGACACTTGCTCCGCCCCACACCCGGAGGGATATATTATGATTACTTTGGACAACCTTTCCGAGTTCCAATACACACCGCCCAAATTCTCTCCTATTTCGCCGGGCCATGACCTAGCACAAGCCGAGGCTTTTATCTCTCCGCAACAAGAAGCCCGTCACACACCACCAATCACCGACTATGTCAGAATTGACATTTCGCGAGACCTCGAAGTCCTCACCGAGGAAGATGCTTTCCAATTTTTCAACAAATTAATCAAACCAAACCTCCAAGATGCCTCATCCATTACCTCCACCAATTGCGCACACTACCGCGGTGAGATAAAAAAAAGGGGCTCGCCCATTGGAAGCACCCATGCTCGTTTCGACATCGAAACCAACTCAGCCCTCTCCTCCCAAATTGCCAAAACCGTTCAATCCCATTACCCACTAGACAGGAATCCACTCATTATGGCTTTCCCCTACAACCTCTCCGCCCATGAAAATACTTTCATGATCTCCGCCTCAAAAAGCTCCGCGAAAAACGGAGTCAAGCTCGAACCCACGGACCTTCTAAATCGAGTGGCCTCTCTTGAAAAAATGAATTCGATCCTGCAATTCGCAATTCTACGCACCAAATACTCGGTATTGGTACATCTGGATGTCCACTCCATTCCAAGCAACACCGAAACACGAGTTTCAAAACTCAAATGGATGAACGAACAATGCAAGAAAGCCGGCCTCACTTTTTTCAATCACGATAACACATATGCAGTTTTGTCCGACGCTCCACTAAGCTACCGGGCTAAACCCTCCTACACACCAACCAACGCCAAATCGGTGGTCATTTGTGCTCCACGATCCATAAGTTTTAGAGACATCAACAAAGCAACTTCACTTTTTGGTACCTTCACCTCCATCCAACCGCTGGAATCCAACCCAAGTGCCAAATCACACCAATATTTTGAAGCGCTCTTCCAAAACCTGGGATCCAGTATCCTAGCACACCAAGAAAAAGTTCAAGGCATCACTTTTACATCCGGCTCGCCCAACCTCTTGAAAAAACAAAACACCATTGATTCAATTGTGAAAGACCATCCCACTTCTAAATGGGAAGCCACACTCTTGGCCGCCAAAGAATTTGGCTCCGAGAAACAACTACGCTCCATCAATGAGCGATTGATCGTGGCCAAGCCCCAATGACTCCCCACCCACCCACACTCTTTCTTTCATCCAGTTCTCAATGTCTTCACTATGTCACTACTCAGAGATGCGGATTCCCTCCGTCCTCACTCCTCTCAATACCAACGGTATGATCTGTTTATCATGCTGCTATTTCTCGAAGCGTTTACATCTAACCACTCGCGATGCATCACCTCGCAAGGTATTGTGCCACGCATCGATAACAATGCGAACGCACTGGAACGTACACTCTCCTCGCAATGCTTCCCGCATGCCGTGTGGATTTCGTTCACTCATCTTCGGTGTGTCAAGATTTTGATTCATCCAAGCCACGATCGGGTACTCGTTTGCACGCCCAGTGTCACTCTGCCCTATCAGTCGCCAGCAAGTGGCCTGACTGATCTCTGTCATGACCGGATGAAGAGTTTATCTTTTTGCAAGGGCTTCCTTCTTGATTCATTCGGGCCAAGACTGCCGAAATGGCCTCACGTTAGCCTCAAGGACTCGTCAAGATCAAGGAATGTCTCGGAAGTGGTCAGTTTTAGACACGTGGTCCCATCTCTCTCATCATCATGACGCCGTCAATTGATATCCCCCTCCCACCGGGAGTCCCCCAACCACCAAGTTACGATACCAATATTCACAAAGCACCTAAACCTACCACACCAACAGACAACTTAATCCACTCTAAAACACGTTTAACACTCACTACTCACAACGCTGCCAAAAACATTGACAACCTAGACGCCATTATACTACGACACCAACAACAAGGAACCGACATACTTTGTTTACAGGAAGTACCTACCGCCCCCTCCTTACATTCACTTCTAAACCTACACACTTTCAAAAACATATCTTCTGACAAATCCAACGGCACAGCGATTATCATACACTCTTCCCTATCTCCTTTCGTCACGCAAATCAAACACGACAAGGTCAATGGATGCCTTATTGCCATCGACCTTACTATACCAGGCTACCACACACTCCGTATCATTAACGTGTACAAATCACATCACGCTCATCTCCGACACAGGCTAGAGAAAACCATCTCCGCCCTCGAACAAGACCAGCCGTGCCACATCATGCTCGGCGACTTCAACACATATCTCCAACCTTCTCTAGACACGGCTAATATCAAACACAATAAATACTGGCCTTGGCTCCACAACCAGGTACACCCCACCAATCCCACCACCACACCAACCCTCATTGACCTGTATCGTAAGGACCACCCAGAGACAAAACAGTGGACGCGCCCTGCAAACAAAAAGCTCCCGTCTCACACACACATCGACTTGATTCTCTCCTCTCCTTTTTCCAACACCATTTTCAAACCTTTCAACACCTTCATTGATATTCACAACGACATCTCCGACCACCGACCCGTATCCACTTCCATAGCCATCCCCACCAACCCGATTAACATATACAACATCCCACACAACTCCATTCACTACCGCCCCCTAAGCAAAGAAGAAAAGTCACACTTTACGTCCCTCAGTAAACCTCTTAACGACTGGCTCTCCAAGCACCACGACACTCTCCTCCAACAGCCCATGGAACAACTTATTCCTCTGACTGACTTCCTTTTCACCCAACTAGTCACCACCTACAGAAAAGTCACTCATCAAGCACACGAACACAAACCAACCAGCGTGGAGAAACAGTTCCTTGACGCTGTAAATAACTTACCTTCTACTGCCTCCAGTGCACACAAAACAAAAAAACTTCAAACACTACTCAATGACTGGACCTCAAAGAAACAAGCACAAGCGCACATAAAACTCCACCACTCCCTCATTTCTCACAAACGCATAAAAAAGACAATCAACAACATTCTCAACCCCAGAAACACCACCCCCATCTCTCTCTATGACCAAACCGGTCAGCTCACCACCGACCCTTACGAAATGTGCAAATCTATGGGACACGCCCTGTCTTCCCTGGGAGGCCCCCCAGATTTCGACACAGACCCAGCCTTCATCGACACGCTCATGACTAACTCCCCAAAAATACCCAACGACGCTCCACAACCGCACTTTACCAGAGACTTTTTCAACCTTCTTTTGTCGAACGCTAAACCACACACCGCACCTGCTTTCGATGACACCTCTCTCTACCTTTTCTCCATCTGCCCCCCCGATATCCAAACCTACATTTACAGCCTGTGTTCCCTCCTTATCGCCGACCACATTCCTTTTCACTGGCTTAAAGCAAAATTTTTTCTACTTTACAAAAAAGGCGACCCCCATAATCCTACAAATTGCAGACCAATAGCACTCCTTAACACACTTTACAAAATCATAGCTTCTTACGGTGCACACACCCTCACTTACTACGCCACAACGTACCACCTCACCAACAACACACAATACGGCGGACTTCCTAACCACAGAACCACAGACCACATATACACTATGATTGCCAACCTATCACTGCACCCAGACATGTACCACTTGTATCTTGACTTAAATAAAGCATTTAACTCCGTTCCTCACCGTGCCCTATGGCAAATACTCTCCAACTACAACATACCTCACTCCATCATCAACCTCATCCAAAACCTGTACGCCTGCCCCCACGACTTCCCCGTCGTCAACGGCTTCGCCCTCTTTGCAGCCCACTGCATAAGGGGACTTAGACAAGGATGCCCCATGTCCCCCATACTCTTTAAGCTCTTTGTCGACCCCATCATTAACCACATACAATCTCTCCTACCTAAACACGAATTCAACGACCTTTTCTCCTTCATCGACGACATCGCCCTCCAAACAACCTCCCATGCCACTCTACACAAAGTGCTTCACTTCCTCTTTGTCCAAGGGCCTCGATACGGCCTTTCTTTTAACACTACAAAGTCCCAACTCCACGCCCTCAACAACGCCACCCACATCACCATTCGTATCAGTCCTACCCAACATTTCAGTACTTTTACCGATGACGGCGACCCCAGGGTTTTTTATAAATACCTGGGCACCTACTTTTTCAACAAACAACAAAACCCCAGCATGCTCCAACTTCTACTCAACACCATTCACGCCTTTTTCGCCAACATATCCACCCTGCCTCTCACACACAACGAAATCATAAAACTATCCAACATACAACTGATACCTACCCTCACCTACCGATTAATCTACAACTCACTCCCGCAACAGGACCTCGACAAACTGGACACCACAATTTGGAGTCATATCTCCAAGTTAGGCAAACTATCCTTTCGCACCTCCAATAAAACCAAATACTCCCCCCCACACACACTAGGTCTAAACATCACGAAAATTTCTATCGTAACCCACATCCAAGCCATCAACCATATACTGCGCTACACACACGACGACGGACCTTCCCACACCAACGAAAGAGTCAAGTTCACCTTGCGCTACAAGTCCACTAACCCCAACACCATGCAACGCATGACTGCCCACTCTGCTAGCTTTTTAGGTTTCCACACTCACAACATACCCACAGTCAACCCATGTCTCCCTTCTCAAATCCCTACACACACAACAATCGAAGTCGCCTTTATTTACTACCAATCCAACAGTGACCCATTAACATATTCCATTACGAAAAATACCACCCACACCACAAAAACGACCCTATGGTTCCGAGGCACAGTCGACCACCCCATGCCTCAGAAAACCACAGTTACTTTCCCTGACATGTCTACAATCCTCACCCCCAACCACCAGTTTCGCTTTCTCACTCTCCCCACATCCCAAGATATTTCCAAGCCTACCAAGTCTCTCTCACTACCCGACACAACCAACTTCCCTTTTTCTTTCACTGGCACCACCACCACTCAAAATTTCATTCAATTTACCCTGAAAAACAATCTCTCTCCCCCAAACCCTCAGCACCTGCACTACTGGGGATGCCACGATCTTTTAAACGCACTCGACGCCTACCCTAACGCTACGATTGCCTACACCGACGGGTCGGATGACCCCACAGTGAACACGCCATCGGGCGCCGCCATCACCTTCAACACTACACCGCCAACAACCATCTGCAACACATCACCGATAAAAGGATCTTACCCAGCAGAAATTTATGCCATTATACTGTTTACCTACCTCCAACACGTCGACACTCTCTCTCAACCAATCATTTTTGCCATTGACAACCTGTCGGTTTGCTCCACACTCCACCAAATACAACAATTAAAAACTAAACCCTTCGCTTCTAACGCTAATTGCTTCGCTCTTTGGTACAACTATATTTGGGAATTTCTTCACAACACCCACCTTCACATAATTTTCACCTGGATCAAAGGACACGCTGACTTCGATGGCAATGAGCACTCTGACAAAATTTCTAAATGGGTATCACTCAACCTCCAACAACACCCTGAACACCACAACCCTGACACTTTTCACTTCATATACCACAATCATACACCACTGCCAGGACGCATTACACGCAAAACTGTCAAACACCTACTTCCAAACCATAAACACAACAATATACACCTACCTTCTAGCACCGACTTCTACGCCCACACATCTTGGTTTTCCAGACTACCTTTTAAATGGACAAACGGACTGTACTGTTGCACTGGTTTTCTTCCCCATTACAAACTTAACACATATCAATGCCCCAAATGCCACACTCATCACCCCCTCGACCCCATAACAACGGTGACCGAATGCGGCACAGCGAAACCTGTTCGTGACCTCTTTTTTTAGGTCTGGCAACAACCCTTCAAACAAACAGTCATCGACTGGTGGCTACATGCAACAAAAGGAGAAAGAAGAAACTACATCCGCACGCTCATTCCCAACTCACTCAGTAATGCACTAAGAGAAATCCCACCCGACACTCCCTACTTCCAACACCTACAAAACCTAAAAACAGCCTTTAAATACAGAAGAAAACGACTCAAAACAGCACTGCAAGAGACAGAAACCTGGCTCAGACAAAACCCAATTAACGATCTGCACTTACTCCAACCAGATTCCGCAGACAACCCATGGAACAACCACTACTCCATCTACAGCACTTCGTCACACAACCCCACCTTGTTGACCTACCCAAAAAGGACAAACACAACAGTCGCCAATAAACACCCCCACAAACACAGACACGTTCACAGCAAAAATAAAAAAACCAAATCTCAACTACTTAATTTACCGTAACTACCCACTCAGGAACACGTTACCCTAAAAAAGCCATCTCGAAAAGAAACTAAGCTCCGCAAGCGACTGGGGGGTTTCTGCCCCGCTTTGGTCTCCGGGTGACGAGTTTCTCCCCCCCCTCTTTTTCTTTTTTCTATTTGTCTTTCTTTCCCGCCCTCCTCATCTTCACCACCTGCGATCTGCACCCCCCCCCCCCCCTAACTTCTTGACACCATTTGACAGATCGACGAGATGGGACCACGTTTGTGTCAGCGCATTTTTGATGCTCTCTTCCAGCTCCTTTTCGTACACCATTCAGGACTTTGGATTACGGAATCCCATATAGCGTGGTGACTCGAGGATGATTTTGGAAGTGAGAGGACGTTTCCATGATTCTCAGATTCTTTCCGAACTTTCCCCTGACGTTTGGAGAAATCAGTGGTGACGCGTTCCCGTGGGGGGCCTGGCCACGGGACGCTGCGGTGGACACGCGCAAGTGAGCAGGCAGGCGAATGCCTGAATTCTGTATGGTTTTGCTGTAAATAGCGGCTGTCCTTCGAGGAACCTCGCAGTTGAGCAGATTTGTGTAGTCTTGGGCGGGGGACCGCCATGCCTCAAAAAAAGTGAGCAGGCAGGCAAAGCACTACGCTCACAGGGGCATCAATGCGCTCATGTCATGTGACAAAGCGTTTCAGGATCCTTGCCACTCTGAAACAAGGGAACAAAAGTATGTACAGCAACACATCAGGATATGTACACATGGGGTTAAGACTGGACTGGGGTAAGGGCATCACACGTCAATAGACACTGTATCCCAACTTGTATCCCAATCCCAGGTCCGACCCTCTCAGTGGCTGGTGGGGGCGGGGGCTCAAACACCACTCATGCCCTGCTCAGTCCGGACCCTGAAACCCTGCCAATGGGGGGGGTGTCCCGCCCAGCCACAGGCAATTTCCTGGGAACCAAGTGGCACCAAGGCCAACCGACAGTGGCTCCCTATGCTCCCTTAACGGCAGGTCCCAACTCCACTCTGAGCGAGAGATATGGCTCCGCCATTATCCCCTAGGAGTTGGTAGCTGAAAATGGGCTGTTTCAGCCCAAACTGATATTAGCTCCAAAGTCTCCAAAATTGACCCCTCGTCCGGACCCGCCAGAGGTAGGGAAGAGGCAACTGACCCTATGCCCTTCGGGTACAAACTCCCTGGAGCCCTGACCCAACGTGGTTCCCTCTGAGGTCCCGGCATCAGGGCACCACGGGTTCGTCAAGTGGGGTCATGATGCCAAAATCACCAAAATTGGCATCTCTCTCACGCGTGGCTCGCCCGGCCAGGGCAAGGCCAATGGCTCACAGGGTAGGAGGCAGGAGCTAGGACTAATATCTGAGTGTACAACCTGAAATTAGGTCTGGGCTCCCTGTGGGCATAGAGATATGGGGCCGCCAATTGACCACACGGGGGGTTGAAATTGGGGTCCCAAAAGGGGGTCATTTTGGCTGCTCGAAATGAGCCAAAATTCGGGGTGCTCCCAATGGTATATCTCCACGCCGGCTGGGAGATCGGATCCGCCATTCCATACGCGATCCACCGGGAGTCCAACAGAGACTCCCATGCCCTTGGCTCTCAAAGATCTCCATGCCACTTGGCGTGGTGACAATCCCAATTGGGTCCACAAATGCCAAAATGGCAAAATTGCCCACACTCACTTTGGGCTAGCACCTTAACGAAGGTTGCTCCGCTTCGCCCACGTGGTGTGTGAACCATGGGGACCAATATGCATAACACCCATGTCATATATGGTCCATTGGTCCATGCGTCCGGCGTGCACGGGTGGGCTGAACATAGTACACGGCGGGCAGAGAAAGTGGAAAATTGCTCAAAATGGCCAAAAATGCGCACACTCATGGTTGGGGCAAATGAGGCACATGCCCGACTTGGACCGGAGTGTGCCATAGGATTCGTATCAAGTCATATGTGTCCAACATATCTTTTGGGCGTCGCCCAACTCCTCCGGTTTTGGGAATGGCAGGGTCGCCAAGTGAGCCCATGATTTGGGATAGTCCCAAATCGCCAACATGGCGGCCACGGTATGCCAAGCCCAAGAGGAGTTTTTTGCCGGGTCCAAGATATGTTGGGCATCGAAGTATGTACCCTCATAACATACTTGGGTCATGATGTCAATTGAGCGCAACGTTGAGATACACGGTCGCCACTTGACATCATGACGGGCCAAGAACGGCAAAATTGGCACAAAGACACACAAAAGTGCCTTGAAAGGTGCACAATTATATTATAATATCTTCGGCTTGGATCGTGCAATCAACTAATCCTTCTAAACACGATGACTTGACACCAATGACCTTCGATTCCACATATGTGCTCCACTTGCGGCGCTTTGAAAGGTCACGAGCGCTACTTCCCAAGTGGGCACATGAAAATGTGGAAAATTGCAAAATACACACCTTGCTCCCAACGCATCGCTTTAGGATCGCCACACAAGCTTCCCTTCACGAAGGTTAGGCTTGCGATTGATGGTGGGGAGTATAAGGAAGGGGCTTGCCCAATATGAGGTCCATTGGCGGGTTCGGCTTGGAGCGATGGACCCGCCAAATGGGCACGCAACACAACACAAGGCACATACTCCATATTGCCCAAAAAGGTAGCTCCCCCCACGATATGTCATGCCCCTCCAAGGGCATAACTTTGTGTCAATCGCTCATAGGAACTCAAGGAGAGTTCCTATGCAACACCAACACTCGCGCGCTACACTCGAAAGTTATCTTAACGCACGCAATATCATGGCCAAAGAGTTATAACGCAAACTCTACCCTCTTGACCATGATCCATTACACTAGCGCGCACGTGTGGAGACGCAAGGCATATAAAGCTTCCTAAATTACGTCGGGAGTATTGTGAATACATCCCACGTTTCCTTACTGTCATTCCTCGCAAGCGGCACGAGATATGGCCCTCACAAGTGGCCTCACGAATCTACTTTGTTTTGCCCATATCTTTAAGACAAATGGAGGGCAAGACAAAAGGAAAGTTGATTCGTGCATAGGGAAGCACGTAGGTCCACTCGAAAGAGGTCAAATCAAGTGCGGGGATGTCGAAGTCGAAAATCCGATTTCGACATCCTGAAAAGTTCGGATTAAGGTTGCGAGTGTAAGATGTGAAAATTGCGGATGCATCAATGCAATTCCTGAAGACTTTAGAGTCTTCGTCACGATTTGCGCTAAAATATCTGTATATAACAGTTAAACTGGCGGTTACGCTAAAGTCGCGAGCTAACCGCCAGCTGCCAAAACAGTGAATATCAGAACGGAAGCGTAAAAATTGACGGAAACAATATGAAAATAAAACCCTGTTGATTCCTGATATTCTGATATATAAATCTCCGCTGGCGGTGCATCGGTTGCCGATGCGGGGCTTTACGGCACGGAACACGCTCCCGCCGGGCTCGCACCGGGCGTCAACAGGCGCCTTCCGTACATGGGGTTAGTGGACCGGAGACCGGTCTTCCCTTCGGTACATGGGGTTAGTGGACCGGAGACCGGTTGTATGCCCTACCCTAGCCATGGGGTTCTGGGTACCGCTTCACCCCCCTCCTTAGAGCAAACCCTGGGGGGGGCTCGATAACACCCACGCATGGCAGCGGATACCCAGGACCATTTCCTGAAGGGGGGGGGGTGTCACATCCTCACTTCAGGCTGATTCGCAGGCTAGGCTGCCCAAATCCCACAGTAAGACAGGTATAGTGCTGTAGGGTCTTGTAATTTCAAGTATAGTATCAAGCATCAAGTCCCGGGTCCTGGCGGCGATTGTTCGGCATCCAAAGGACCCGTTAACCCATACCAGGCGCACCGGGTGCCGGCTGCGACGGTCACCACCACAGTGGCAGTGGCATACACGGCCAACATAGGCGTCACACGACGACCGAGGTGGTATCACAGGTCGAAAGCGACCACAAAGATCCATCAGGCTACCCCAAGCTTCCCAAGGCCCGCCGGCTGGGGGAGAGTCCCCACGGGTCCTTCCTCGGGCGCACCATGTCCATATCCATACGACGCGAGTCCAAAGTGGTACAGCCGAACGAGCTCCTCCTTAAGGGATCGGGCATCAAGGCCGTCTTTTCCCTCGCCCTATTACCACGAAGGCCATACATGAGGGAGTCCCCATGTAGTGTGGGCGGAGGCGTCGACTCCTCAAACCACCAGTTTCCCAGGCAGACTGACTGAGGTCAGGAGCACCGGAGGCCGCCATCCGACTGCAAGTGCGTCTGCGAGTCGGTAGGCTCACACTGGGACTGACAGTGGCGGACCGCTGGGAGTGTAGTCAGGCAACTGGGCTTCCCGCCTGGCGCCATCAGGATCTCCACACATCACAGCGAATAGGGCACACGGTATCACGGGCACTCAAACAGAAGAATCTGTACTTAGGTACTGGTCCAGGCTGGACCTTAAGTAAAAGCATGTAAGCGGCGACTCAGGGCGCCTGCGTATACGATTCGCATCCCTTCGGAGGGGAAAAACAGTCCACACTCCGGTGATGGGCTGAAGACAACAACATACAGATGCACATATCCTGCAGGGCAGAAAAAGTAAGCAACAATTAGGTAAACAGGCGTGTAAACACACTCTGGACAGAGTGCCAAACCACGCCCTGGTTAGGATACGGCATATGCAGGAGGGTGGACAGGAAAACGCCTGAGTTCAGGCCATATATAGTCAGCTGACACACGTCGACTGGTCTGGATTCCGCAAGTGCCATGGAACCAGACCACACACCAAAAAATCGCAATGCCGATGACAGCGGCATCCGTTGCGCAACGTCGTATGGGCTTCAAGGCCCCAAGAGCTCAGAAGATATGAAGGTCAGTCGCCCTACCTGGTTTCCCAAGGATGCAGCAGGGGGGGGAGTGACGAATAGAAGAAGAGAGGGGCCATCCTCCTCTGGATTCAGCAGGGGGGGTACATGGCCACTCAGATGGCAGGTCACCGGAAGATGGAAGAGAGCAAGCAAGTAAGGGACGATCCGTCTACCACACAAGCGCTCAAACCGCATCAGGGGAGAGCTTAGGGCGCTGATCAGGCACCCCTGGCTGCAATCGCCCGGGTGAGTGCTGCCAAGTCCGAGACATGGATCTTGGTCTTGTGCTTGCGGATGTACTCCATGAAGGGAGTATTGACCCGCGGCACGAACGAGGAGACGGGTTCCCAGGTGTCGTGGGACGGCCCATAGCCTCGCCAACGAACCTTGAACTCCAGGCCTCCTGGTGCCGAGCCTTTCGGACGCTGAGCCAGGATCTTCTCGACTGTATAGTCGTCCTGCTCAGCATAGTCGTCGTCCGAATCAGCCTCATGTGCGGCGTAGCTCAGGGACACATGTTGGCCATGGAGGTCGGGTTCCCGCACACGGAGTTGACTCTCGTGGCGCTCCCGGAACTGTCCGTGACCCACCTTGATGCGGTAGGTGTCCTCACCAATCCTGCGGACCACCTCGCCGGGTGTGAACCAGGTTTTGGTGCGGTGGGTGCCCATAGGGCGGGGTCTGATCACCCACACCGGGTCTCCCACCCTGAACTTATGCGCTGTCGAGCTCGGGGCGGACTTCTGACGCTCAGCATGCTCCTTCTCGAGCTGCTGGCGGATGGTCCGCGCCGTTTGCTCTTGCCGCGCGGAGAATTCTTTGGCGTCCATAGCCATGCCATCACCAGACAAGGGAAGTCCCCGACCAAGGGGGTCCCTGCCGAACAGAATCTGGTGAGGGGACAAACCACCCGGCGTGGGGGTGTCATGATGTGCCTTCAGAGCAGGCCACATCTCCTCAAACCAGTTCCGACGTGGATTGGTGATGTGAATCTTGCGCAGCTTCTCAAACAGCTGCCGTCCAGCCACTTCAGCACGGCCGTTAGACCGGCTGAGATAGGCGACGCTCTTGGCATGACGTATTCCCATGAGGGAACACATAGCCTTGAACCAGCCACCAGTAAACTGGGGCCCTCGGTCACTGCAAATGGTGCGGGGGATGTCAAAGACGGTCAGCCAATGACGAATCATCATGACTGCCACTTCCTTGGCAAGCAACCCCTTTTTGCGTGCCGGAACGGCTACAACGTAGCCGCTGTGGCGGTCCACACAGAGAACCACACAGTCAAAGGTCTCCTTGGCAATGTGCACTTCGGGCATGGAGAAGACGTCCATGGCCACGCTCTCCTTTGCGTGGTCAGGAACCGGGGTCCATTGGGCTTCCCCCTTGACGTTCCGGTTATCGGGATTGCAGGCCTGACAGACGGAGCAACCCTTCCTGACCTTCTTGATGGCGGTGTAGAGAACGATATGGTCGATCTCGAACCGACGCTGCATGTCAAGGGCTTGCTTCTTGACCCCGGGGTGCAGCATGTGGTGGTGCCAAGCTTCACATAGCTCGAGCACCCGGGACTCCGGTACTAGCAGCTTACCATTTCGGTAGAGCTTGCCATCTTCCTCAGTCAGCCCCTTTGGCCACTTCTGCCCATCATCAGGGACGGTCACAGCCCTATACTTGGCCGCAAAGGCCTCAGACTTGGCGTAGTCGTCGGTCCAGTCGTCCTGGAGGCAAGACTCCGGGAAGAGGTGCTTGTCGGACTCAGCTCCCTCAGGGGCGAGTACTCTGACCGCTCTGCTCACCCTCTTTCCGAGGGGGGCATCCGCAGCCATGACGACGAAGCATTTAACACCCTCCTCCTCCATCAGGCGCTCCATCTCAATGATCTTCTTGGCCTCAGCGGTCTCAGCCTCATCGCCATGGGCAGAGATGTCCGTCATGCCCTTGCTGGCGGGATAGGCCCACCTACTGAGACAGTCCGCCACGGTGTTATCCTTTCCAGGAATATACACAATCGTGAGGTCGAACTTGGCCAAGGTCTCATGCCATCTTGCCCGTCGGGAGGCGGGACCTGAGGGGGTGTCCACGTGCTCCTTGTGCCACGACTGCAGACTCTGATGGTCGGTGCAGACGGTGACGGGATGGAGGGCTATGTACCCAGCCCATTTCCTGAGAGCCATGACGATGGCATACGCCTCCTTTTCACGGGGCGTCCACGTCCGTCTCTGGCCTTCCGCCAGGACTTGGCTCCAGAAGGCCACGGGCACGTGTCTCCCGTCGTAAAGCACTTGCTCCAAGACAGCGCCAACGGCGTAGTCGGAAGCATCGGTGCGCAGGACGAACCCTCGGTCGGGATCCACGAGGTGCAGACCCACTGCGGATAGCAGCGCCTGCTTCATCCCCTCAAAGGCACGGTCGGAATCAGCATCCCAGACCAGAGCCTTCTTGGACCCCTTCTTGGTCTCCTCTCGGTTGCCCTTGAGCATGGTCGTCATGGGGGCTGCATACTCGGCATACATTTTGATATACCCCGAGTAGTAGTTGCAGAACCCCAGATACGCCCGTAGCTCAGAGACCGTTTTGGGCTTTTCCCAGTGCTCGATCGCAGCCACCTTGCCAGGTATGGGCTTTCGTGACCGTTCCCGACTACGTGGCCAGCGAAGACCACCTCGCTTACCACAATGGTGGCCTTGTCACTGCTGCCCGTGAGTTTGTGCCGAACCAGAAGGTCCAGCACTCGAGTGACGTCCCTCTCGTGTGCCTCCAGGAGCTCCTCGTAGCTCATACTGGGGTCCCCGGACGCGATGATCACGTTGTCCACGAAGGGGTCCGCACAGTCACGCACCGGCTCAAGCAGGTTCTCCAGCATCCGCTGAAAAGCCGCATTGCCGTTGGTAACGCCCATGGGCATCACCGTCCACTGGAGAGGTCCAAGTGGGGTGCTCATGGCTGTGCAGGCACGGGACTCCTCGGCGAGAGGCATCTGATGATAACCATGTTTCAGGTCAATCACCGTGAAGATCCTCCGCCGGTGTTGTTTTTGCAGCATGTCCTCAATGAGGGGCAGCGTATAGCTGTCGTGCTGCGTTTGGGCGTTTAGGCCGCGGTAGTCGACCATGAGCCGCCATTCACCGGCCACCTTCTTGGGGACGACGAAGCACGGAGAGGCCCACTCGGAGTGGCACGGCTCAAGCCAGCCTCTCTCGATGAAGTCACGGAGGATCTTCTCCATGGCCTCCTTCCTCTCGCCCCTCAGGGCAAACTCCCGGTGTCGATACACACGGGGGTCCTGCTTCAGTCGTATCTTGGCCTCGCCATACGGTCCACGCAGCGGTGGGGGAAACACAGGCTTACCGCTGAAGAAGGTATCACCATACTTCTGCTTCAGCCTGGCCCTCAATGCCTGGATCTTGGGGCAGTCATCGGACTCCGCCTTGGCTTTTCCGGGCACTTGAACCACGGAGCTTACTTGAGGGGTAGCGACCCCGCTCGGTTTCGGCTCAGGTGGTCTTCCCAGGTGGCCCAAAGGGCCATCTCTGGTCTTGCCTCGGAACAGATCGCCGTAGGTGGGTGGGTTACCGCCAGGCGGCTCGTCCTGGCTGGACATGTGATCCAGCACCCTCTGTACGAAGGTATTCCCATCATAGGAACCGGAGACGATTGAGTCCACTTCCCACCAGGCTTTGTCCTGGCCTTTGCCCTCACGCTGGCTTCCCCAGTCGTGAAAGGGCTGATCCATATACCCCTGAACCAGATCCAGCTCTTCTTCTGTGAGGGGGTCTTCCGATTCTTCGATGTCAACAGGGGGAACCGCAAAGCACTGCCTCCATGGCTCTGCTATGATGCGGTTGACACACACGAAGTCCGTGGCGTCGGCCTGATGAAGGCCCCCATCCACATAGTGGAATTCCGTTGGCCATCTCTGGGGTGGCATGGGCTGTCCCTTAGCGTCCTGATAGACACTCTCTCCAGCCGGTAGGACGACCTTGTTCAAGGTCATGTTGGTCAATGAGGCTACCCAATGTCGGGTACTTTCCTCCTCGGTGCATCCCATAGGAACAAGCAGCACTGCCTTGGAGCGGTCCTTGCGAATCTTCGCTATCGCTCTTGGAATGTCCCATCGAGGGCAATGGATCCACATCAAGCCCTGATGCGGACCCCAGTGCTTCTTCCACGCGGAGTCCTGGGCGCTCCAGTACTTCTCACACACCCGAAGATGGGCGGAGGTTCCTGAAGAGAACGCATCCAGGGCCAGATCCGAAGCTCCCAAGTCCGCGACAACTCGCCTCGCCACTTCCGGCATTACGCCGTACTCCTGGTTTGCAGGACCAGTTGGCTCAGTGTCCAGCGCGGCCACCTCGAGCTGATTGCGTTCGGGGTGGATCCATTGGCATTCCACATGGTGCTCAGGTGACGAAAGCCACGAGAGCTGGTCGTCCTGGTACAGGGTCATGGAGGCCTGGGCCGGGAGGACGCCGGAGTCCGTCTCCATCATGAAGTCGTACCCAACGATCATGTCCCAGTCCATCTCGGCCTCGTAGAAGCTACCGTGCAGGAGGATTTCCTTGCCGAGGTCTGGGCGGCTCAGCTCACGATGGTTCACGAACTGCAGCCCAATGGCCGCTTCCTTCGTGCCTCCCACCATGTACTGGCCGTTCGCCACCTTCAGCCTGACAGGTTTCCGACTGTCGGTCAGACACTCTGGTGGAAGTAGGCCAGCCTTGACCAAGCTGACTTGAGCTCCCGTGTCGACCAACGCGTCGAAAACCTTTTCCACTTCCCCGCATAAGGCACGGACCTTAAGATGCAACTGCCGCTCGCGACCGACACGGCGCACGGCGTGCAAACTCAGGATCTCCGGCCGTTCCAGAAGCTCAACAAGCGACTGGTGCAGGTCGTGGACAATGGGCTCAGGCTGCCCATCTGCAGCATCCAGCTGCGGTCCGGGTGATCCTCCGATACTCTCGGATAGATCTTGAAGTACATCAAACACATTCTTGGTCGCGAAGGACGGACGGGTGCAAGGGTTCCTGCCTTCACTTGCCCTCACCCCGCCTCCGCGACTGGGTGCCGGACCGGGCCTTCCGCCCGCGGCGTCCCTTTGTGCTTATCGACTCCCGACTGGGATGGTTCGGCGCTTCCCACGTCACCATCCTGCGACCGCCCTAGCTGGGGCCCTTGGCTGCAGGGGCTCCGCTAGGGGGCGTCGGTTGTGGAAGAAGGGGTGTTCTCCTCCGCATCAACCTTGTTGACGCCCTTCTTCCTTCCCTTACGAGTAGGCTTCTTGTCCTTGTCCTTGTTCTGGTCGTTCTGGTTGTTCTCCTTGTTCTTGTTGTCCGACCTGGGGACCCAGTTCCTCTTGATCTCCTGGATCTCCTTGGCCAACTCGGTCCCCTGCGACACCAGCTTGGAGAGCTCGTCCCTGTCCACCTCCACCTTGGCTTCCCGGATACCCGCGGGCGCACGCTTTCTCGACCCGTGCGCCTTCTTGTAAGCCTCCGTGTCGGCCTTGTGGGTGGGGCATGTTGGGTGGTCATGGTTGAAGCCTTTCTTCCTCCCATAACACACGAAACAGCCCTGCGGGTGAGCTCGTATGAACTCCCCAAAGGACAGCGGAGGGTCGCCAATGCGGCGAGGGTCCCTCTTCTCCTTCTTCTTCCAACCCGGCTGCAGGGGCTTCCAGCTTCCCCGGTTGTTCCCCGCGCTCAGGTTGTTGGCCACGAAGGCGCAAACGGCCACCTCGGCGGGCTCATCGTCGTCGTCATCGTCGACGAGAGTCTCATCGCCGTCGGCTCCCGCTGGGTCCATGGCAGCTTCCCCGCCAGGTCCCTCGCCAACGTAGTTGACGTCGCGGTCGCCGGGCCTCAACCCGCGGGTGTGGTGGAGGTTCCGGTACTCCTTGAGCACCTCCTCTCCAACCCACTCCAGGATCTCGTCGCAGCTCATCCGCGCCGGGATGGCCTGCAGACGGATGGTCTGGCCGCTCAACTCACACTCGTCAAGGCGCCACATCGCGGTCTTCTCGCGATCGCCCGAGACGGTGATGAGGAGAGCGTTCCGCAGGGAGTGCCGTTTGACATCCCGGGCCACGTTCTTCCTCGTCCAAGCCACCACGTTCGTATGATACTCTTTGGGGAGCATCATCTTGACCGTGTGGTTGGACTTGGCCCTCTTGGCTTCCTCCTTGGTGACCCTCTTGATCCATGCTTCCGGCAGCATGGAGAGCAGGCGAGCCTGCTCGTCACCCTCGTTCCAATCCTCCACGTTGCGGCGGAAGAGGGTGTAATGCCCTCGGAAGTCTCGCCAGTCCCGTAGGCGAATCTCCCGTCCATCATGCTGAAGCTTGATGGACTTCCACCGCTTGGCAGCCACCTGCGGAGCGTCCACCCGCTCCTGCTCGTTGAGCCACTTCTTGGCTTCCTTGAGGGTCTTGATTTTCCCCTCCTTGGTCGCCACGAAGTATAGCTCTCCGAGCACTTCCGGCAGGCGGTACCTGAACCGTCTGAAGACATACTTCTCCGCATCAGCGGGATGCATGTCCTCAGTAACGGTTACCCCCCAATCGTCCAGCTTCTCCAAGAAGCGGTCGAGGTTGAGGGGGTTGCCGTCGTACATGGGGGGCTTGATGTCCTTCAAGTCTTCCCACACGGCGGCATCCGCGGCCTTAGAGACCATGAACGCCGGCCGCGAGGTCGACCGAGGTTCCCATCGGCCTCTCCCACGGACTCCCACGGCCGCCACGTCCATCTCCTCCATGGAATCCCTGTGGCTACGCCGCGGTTCCTCCATGTACGCTGAACCCAGATGTTCACGCCGTACTCCTTCCATGTATGCCTCCTCATCACGGCGCCGGCGGCCGCGTTCAGCGGCCTCCCGTCGTACACCACGCGGCGGGCTGATGTCGAACTCCTCCAGGTCCAGGTCCAGGTCCTCACCTTCGCCGACATCCCACTCCACGTCTCCTCTGGGGACCTCATCCCTGAGTCCACCATAACGTCCACCAGCCATTGGGATTGGCTCCGGGGCTGGTGCGGGGCGCCGGGGGCGTACCGGTGTCCGCGTCGGGGCACGGCGGTTGCGGTACTCCGCGCTGAGCCACTCATCACGCCAATCCTCACTGCCACTGCCGGGCGGCACGGGCTCGTTGCGGCGGCCCGCGCTGTGGTGAGAGGGGGCGGTGAGAGGGGGGGCACTGGCGCTGGGGCGACTCCTGGGGGCTCTGCCGGGGGCGTGGGGTCTGCCTGGACCTGGTCCGGGTCCCCAGCCGTCGTCCGACGAGCCAGACTCCAGGGGTGGGTGGTCGCTGCCGACGCTCCCACGGGCTTCCAGCGCGTCCAGCCTCTGCTGCAGGCCGCTGATGACCTTGTTCAGCGACTTGGTCTCGCCCCTGGCGATGTCCAGCTCTCTCTGCGCGCGCGCGGCGACCCTGGCGATGCGAGTCATCTCGCCCTTGCCCGGGTCTACCTCGCGCTCCAGGAACTGGACCCTCCTGCGGAGGTAGACAATCCACCGCCAGGTGGTATCCGGGTCGCAGTTCCCTGGTGGGTCGTCGGGGTCCCCAGGGGTTCCTCCAGGAGGGCCTCCGCCGGGTCCGCCCGGTCCAGGGGGTCCTCCCCCGCCCGGCGGTCCGCCTCCAGGGGGTCCACTTGGTGGGCGTCCTCCAGGGGGTCCTGATGGTCCTCCGCCAGGGGGTCCCGGTGGGTCTCCGCCGGGTCGCCTCGGTGGGTGCGAGGATGGGCGCCTCTTCGTGATGCCGAAGTCCATGTCGTCATCCTCGTCCATGTCGCCCCACCTGGGCGTCTCGGTCTCGGATAACTCCGAGCTTCGGTAGGGAGGAGGGAGATCCTCATCCTCACCTTCCGGTTCCATGGGGACGTCTCCGCCTCCTCCGCCCGTCCAAGCCACCACTTGGCGATGTCGGCGGCCTCGTTCATCCCCGTCGCTGGCGGTGAAGAAGGGGTCGCTGTTGTGGGGGTGTCCGCCCGCTGGCCTCCGTGGCCTCTCGGGGGTCTTCCCCTTACCCTTCCTCCGTCGGTGGGCGGCGGGGCCACTGCTCCCACTGCTGCCCGTGTCGGCCTCGTCCAGCGTCATCCTGGAGGAGGCGTCCCCTTCGAAAAGCTTTCGAAGGGTCTCCACTCGTGATCCTCCTGGGGGAGGCTCGCGGCGGAGTTTGGCCTTTGCCTCCTTCATTGCGGCGGCTGTGGCTGCGGCAGCTCGCGCTTCGGCTTCCTCCCGGGCACGAGCCGCCTCGGCTTCCCGGGCCTGCTGCAGCCGAGCCTTGTCCGCTTCCAACGCCGCCAGCTCCGCCTCCGTCTTGGCCCTCTCCTCAGCGACCTTCCGTTGCGCAGCCTCGATGGCGTCCTTCTTGGCGGCGTCCGCCTGGGCCTTGGCCGTCGCTTCGGCGTGGGCCCTTTCCTCCGCCTCCTTCTTTGCCCTCTCTTGGGCAAGCGCCTCTTCCAGCGCCCTCACCTCGGCCTCCTTGCAGGCAATGGCCTCCCGCGTCAGGCGGGCTTCCTCGTCGGCTGCCGCCAACTCACCGTTGACCTGGGCAGTCGCTGCCCCATGGGCGGCTACGGCCGTGAGTCCGGCCGCAATGGCCGCCACGGTCTGGGCGTGGATGGCCATGCCATGCGCCCACTCCGCAGCCTCCTCCTGGGCGATGCCGACGGCGCCCTCCACGGCAGCGCTGTGCTGCTTGGCCCGTTGCCGGGCAACCCGAAGGTTGCAGGGCACCCCACAGGCGCGCTCACAGGCGCGCGCCACGTCCCTGTCGGGAGCGACGCTGCTGCTGGAGCTGGCCTGGTCGGCCGGCATCCTCCCGCGGTGGGCCGACTCCACGTCGCTGCTGGGGCCTGACTTCCTCAGGAGCAGCGGACGGGGCTTGGCCTGGGTTTGCTTGGCGACTTGGATGAAGTCGCCAAGGGTGGCGTGGCCGGGGTGGTGACCGCCATTGGCCCGTTGGGGACTGGGGGCTGGGGTTCTGCCCTTGGCGCCTTGGGCGGCTTCGGCGGCCAGGGACTCCTGGTACTCCCGCCACTTCCGGTCCCGCTTCCTGTCCCCGGCGGACCGCTTCTCCTTCCCCGGAGATGCGCTGCTGCTGCCCTGCAGCCTGCGCTCCCTCCCCGGTTCCGGGAAGTTCCTCTCGATCATGTCCCACATGGAGACGTTGATCGAGGCGCCCGACGGGTACTCGTTGGGCTTCTCGTCCTCCTCAATCCCGTCTGGGCGCAGCCCTTCGCCGGGCCTGTCCGGCCGGGTCCAGGTCCTCTAGCGCCTCTGCTGGAAGCGGAAGGCAAACCCTTCCGCCCGCAGCCAGTCCTTCACGGCCTGCGGGCGGTCGGGGGCCATGTCTGTGCGGAGCTCAAAGCTCCCGGGCATGCCGCCTTCGCACTGGGGGTGGCTGTGGCGGTAGTGCTGGTCCCAAACCAACCCACGCAGTAGGCGCACTGCATGGGGGTGGGGCTGCGGCCACGTCCTACCCGCTTCTTGCCAGTTTACCATGGCAGCGGGGGCGTAGTTGGTTTTGAGGTCTTTGGTGTGCACTCGTTCCACTCAACGAACTGGTTCTGGTGGTGTTTGTTGAGGCGGGTGCTGCAGCACTGGACTGGGAGTGCGGCTGGTGCTGGTCAGCCGGTGGTTGTGGAGGTGGTTGACGCGGCCTTGCTGGTCGGCCGATGGGACTCGCTGATGCAGGAGTCCTGGTCTGTGCACCTCCTTCACGGTCGCGGCGCAGTCAGGGCGATGCTCTGGACGGCGCTGCGGGCTCCGTGACGAACTCGGCGCTGTCGCTGGGCGGCGCCGCGAGCCGCTGCGCTGCGCTGCGAGCTGCGAGCTGCGAGCTGCTGCGCCGCTCTGCTCGGGGTTGGTGGCCCCGAGTGGCACGCGAGGGATGGGTAACCCCGCGGCGGTGAAACGCTTCTGACGCGTTCCCGTGGGGGGCCTGGCCACGGGGCGCTGCGGTGGACACGCGCAAGTGAGCAGGCAGGCAAAGCACTACGCTCACAGGGGCATCAATGCGCTCATGTCATGTGACAAAGCGTTTCAGGATCCTTGCCACTCTGAAACAAGGGAACAAAAGTATGTACAGCAACACATCAGGATATGTACACATGGGGTTAAGACTGGACTGGGGTAAGGGCATCACAGGTCAATAGACACTCTATCCCAACTTGTATCCCAATCCCAGGTCCGACCCTCTCAGTGGCTGGTGGGGGCGGGGGCTCAAACACCACTCATGCCCTGCTCAGTCCGGACCCTGAAACCCTGCCAATGGGGGGGGTGTCCCGCCCAGCCACAGGCAATTTCCTGGGAACCAAGGAGCTCCAAGGCCAACCGACAGTGGCTCCCTATGCTCCCTTAACGGCAGGTCCCAACTCCACTCTGAGCGAGAGATATGGCTCCGCCATTATCCCCTAGGAGTTGGTAGCTGAAAATGGGCTGTTTCAGCCCAAACTGATATTAGCTCGAAAATCTCCAAAATTGACCCCTCGTCCGGACCCGCCAGAGGTAGGGAAGAGGCAACTGACCCTATGCCCTTCGAGTACGAACTCCCTGGAGCCCTCACCCAACGTGGTTCCCTCTGAGATCTCGGCATCAGGGCACCACGGGTTCGTCAAGTGGGGTCATGATGCCAAAATCACCAAAATTGGCATCTCTCTCACGCGTGGCTCGCCCGGCCAGGGCAAGGCCAATGGCCCACAGGGTAGGAGACAGGACCTGGGACTAATATCTGAGTGTACAACCTGGAATTAGGTCTGGGCTCCCTGTGGGCATAGAGATATGGGGCCGCCAATTGACCACACGGGAGGTTGAAATTGGGGTCCCAAAAGGGGGTCATTTTGGCTGCTCGAAATGAGCCAAAATTCGGGGCGCTCCGAATGGTATATCTCCACGCCGGCTTGGAGATCGGATCCGCCATTCCATACGCGATCCACCGGGAGTCCAACAGAGACTCCCATGCCCTTGGCTCTCAAAGATCTCCATGCCACTCGGCGTGGTGACAATCCCAATTGGGTCCACAAATGCCAAAATGGCAAAATTGCCCACACTCACTTTGGGCTAGCACCTTAACGAAGGTTGCTCCGCTTCGCCCACGTGGTGTGTGAACCATGGGGACCAATATGCATAACACCCATGTCATATATGGTCCATTGGTCCATGCGTCCGGCGTGCACGGGTGGGCTGAACATAGTGCACGGCGGGCAGAGAAAGTGGAAAATTGCTCAAAATGGCCAAAAATGCGCACACTCATGGTTGGGGCAAATGAGGCACATGCCCGACTTGGACCGGAGTGTGCCATAGGATTGGTATCAAGTCATATGTGTCCAACATATCTTTTGGGCGTCGCCCAACTCCTCCGGTTTTGGGAATGGCAGGGTCGCCAAGTGAGCCCATGATTTGGGATAGTCCCAAATCGCCAACATAGCGGCCACGGTATGCCAAGCCCAAGAGGAGTTATTCGCCGGGTCCAAGATATGTTGGGCACCGAAGTATGTACCCTCATAACATACTTGGGTCATGATGTCAATTGAGCGCAACGTTGAGATACACGGTCGCCACTTGACATCATGACGGGCCAAGAACGGCAAAATTGGCACAAAGACACACAAAAGTGCCTTGAAAGGTGCACAATTATATTATAATATCTTCGGCTTGGATCGTGCAATCAACTAATCCTTCTAAACACAATGACTTGACACCAATGACCTTCGATTCCACATATGTGCTCCACTTGCGGCGCTTTGAAAGGTCACGAGCGCTACTTCCCAAGTGGGCACATGAAAATGTGGAAAATTGCAAAATACACACCTTGCTCCCAACGCATCGCTTTAGGATCGCCACACAAGCTTCCCTTCACAAAGGTTAGGCTTGCGATTGATCGTGGGGAGTATAAGGAAGGGGCTTGCCCAATATGAGGTCCATTGGCGGGTTCGGCTTGGAGCGATGGACCCGCCAAATGGGCACGCAACACAACACAAGGCACATACTCCATATTGCCCAAAAAGGTAGCTCCCCCCACGATATGTCATGCCCCTGATTTCTATATATATATATATAAATATATATAGAGTCCCTTTTTTTTTTTTTTCGATTCGTCTTGCGTCATAACACCATCCACAGGGCTAATGGCGAAGCCACAGCCCACAGTAACCAGGCCTTCCGTGCATTTTGGAGCAGGGTCACACCCCCTGAGTTATTGTACATATGGCTGCTGTCCTTCGATGAACTGCGGCTCGCCATGAACGCTCACTTGCCCGTGGTTAGGCCGCTTTTGTGTTATGCTCGCCGGGGGGCAACCCCCATGCACCAAAAAAAACCGCGGCAAAGAGGCAAGGACCAGGGAACACACCACACACACCAGCCAGCAGAGGCGGGGCATAAGGACACAAGCCACCAACAGTAGCCCGGTGGGGAGGGGGCGAGGGCACAACCAAGCTCTCAAAAAAGAAAAGAACAAGAATGCACAGCAAAGGAACTCACACCAAATGCAATGGAAAAGGAGGGCCGGTTAGATAAGAGGCACTCCAAAGATGATAGAGGCGGGCGCCAGGGATGCACAACCGATACTCAACAAGGAGAGCAGCAGAAACACCGGCATACGGAGGAGAGGCAAAGAGCTGCAAACCCCAAGCCGGCAAGGGAAGGGAACAAGGGCACACACCATACCACACAGCCGGGAGAGCCGGCACCGACAAGCAAAGACTACACCGCACAGCCAGAAACGATTGGGCACATGGAGGTACATGGAACACCCGAGAGAGGAGAAGGAGAAAGAAGAAACACATCCCCAAGGAACCCAAGCAAGGAGAAGCAAAGAACAAGGAAGCCTAACCTCCGGCCGGCAAAGAATCAAAAAAAGCAAACGAACGCAACGGGACGCACAAAACAAAGGGCCGAAAGGAAGGAGACCAACACCGCCTAGAACCCAAGATGGTATCATCTGAGGCACCTGTCAGCCCGCCGGGCAACCCGCCGCACAGCCCGGTGGGGCAAAGGCCCTAGGACACCACCCACCCCGCGCCGCCCATCTCCCCCCCCCCCGGACCCCCCCCCCCCCCCCCCCCGCGTACGCGCGCCCCCGGGAAGACACAGAACGGGAGCCCAAGCGCAAACCGTAGCGGAGATGCTCGCGTGGGGCCACAACACACGAAGACGGCGAACCCTCCCCCCCAAGACTCTACACTCACCCCGCCCAGCGTCCCCCCCCCCTCGCCAAGGGGGCGCACTTCTCCAACGAGCGGCCGACCTGAGGACGCCACCACGCCCCCCCCTCCCTCGCGGGCCAAACAGCAGCCCGCAAGACAAGCCCCGAACCGTGACGCGCACCGCCGCCCACAAACGACAAACCGCAAAACACATGCTATTGCAGGTACTTTGGCTACAAGAGCGCCACTGAAGGATTGCCTATGGAATTTTTTTTATATGTACTTAACTACAGTGGCGGCTTTTCTATATCAGTCTATGTCATATCTCCATTTTAGCGGGACACACTAGATGTGCATTGCTAGCTGTACGACAGCAGGAGCACCACAGTGCTCCGTACTGGAGTGGGACTCAACAATTTGATTGCAGCTTGAGCAATGATAGTGTCATCTGTAGCATATTTGCACTTTGAACTAGCTGTGCTTGGCCAGTGCTTCTTCAAACACTTCCGGGTTTCTAACGTTCCTGGTTTTGCCTTCCAATGCTTCAATTGTTCAATTTATTTGCTCACGGCTATGTGACAAATTTATCAAGTTTTCCCGAGCATGCAGCTTTCACCGGCACGTAGATTTATTGTGCAACCCCTTTGGCAAAAAATTTACTATTTTGAAAGCCACTGTGATTGTCTTGTCCTAAAATGGAAACACGTCTACGAGATGGGAACCTAAATTTTGTCTCACCGAAGCAGGGAGGGTGGCACAGGGGCTGGACCACCAACCCCCCCCCCCCCCCCCGCAAGGAGACCAGAATAGGGAGCCGAGCTGGAATCGCGGAGGAGCGCGAACCACATGGAAGGGCCCTACTAGCGCCCTGCGAGGGGACCTTGCAAGGTGCACGCGTGGGAGGGGGCGCGAGCGGCAGGGGAGCGAGCGCGCATGGGCACACAAAGCACACACGGCACTTACCAAATGGGCAACCAGACGAAGTCCTCGGAGCGCGGAGACCACATGGAATGGCGTACCAGCTGGCAAGGGCACGGGAAACCCGGACAGACCGCACCAACCGCGAGAGCCGCGCCGCACAGACGGCAACAACGGGGGGGGGGGAAGCCAAGAGGCCTCGCCCCCGGCCTGCCGTGAGCGCCGCATATACACCAAAGTGGCACTGTGCTCGCCAAAGCAGTAGTGGGGTACAGCCCCACGCACGAGCCTTGCGGCTCTGCAGCCTCCGCGCCAGCCCCGGGGGTCCCATTTGCAACAAGCCAGTAGCACGGGCCCGGCAACGCCGGCACCCCGCGTGACAATACATTAGGGGGACAACGTAGTGGGTAAGCGCCTGACATTAAGTTGCCACAGGCACACCCACCGAGGAGTGGCACAAGGGGAAGCCGGGGAAGGACAGGGCTCCGATCCTAGTGAACCCGGGGGAACCGTCACCAGGCAGGAAGCTCTCTGGTTTTTACTCTTAGTGCGTGTTATTTGGCTTTTTTTTTTGGTATAAGCGTGTTCAATGCTTTGGAAAAAGAGATTTTGAAAGCGAAAAATTTTTGGACGCACTAAAAATACTAAAACTTGCAGAAAAATTACAACACATCTAAAATTGAATGCAAAACATCTAAAACAAATGTCAAGTACGACTACAATTTTGGAAGGCTCTCTGAAAAAATTTGGCCCCCAATCTAAGAAAAATAACCTTACAAGAAGAAACTTCAGAATCGAAAAAAATGCAATCGCTAAAACATGATGCAATAGTCTAAGGATGACTGTAAATCATAATGATTTGACAAAAAAAGATAGAATAACGCATTACATTATACCCGCGTCCATGCCCTGCCCTTGTAGGCAACATGCAATCGAAATTAGTGATTCACACTGTCCTTGCATCTAGGGAAAGCATGACACTAGTGCCAACAAGACAGCCTGATGCGATAGTGCAGATGGCCGGGCACCTTCTGAACGTGGTGTTGCAGTACACACTACATGATGCAACCAACTTGACGGCATACGAACCTACCACTTTGCAATTGATGCACAAGATGCTTGTCCTGTGGACAAAGGCCGGAGTGACATAAATTTTTGGACATGATTCAAACCAATACAGAACCAGCATCCCTCTCTATCTGCACCCTGGTCGGCCTACATTGACCTACCATTAAAAGACATTTGGAACGAGCAAAACTTGAGCATGAAACCATGGGCAAAATTGTGCAGGCACGGAGTAGTGCTCGAAGATTATCTCTTGGAGGCAAAACTACTCGTCTCTGTGCAACGAATAATGTCTGTGAACAAAGTTTGGGCGAAGAATCCCTAACTTCGTACCGACTTAGCAGACTCAAAAAGCTTCAAAAAATGAAGATATAATGCAAAAAGAGATGTGTCGGAATGCACAGTTCTCGGGTTTTTTTGCAAATCATTATGATTTACAGTCATCCTTAGACTATTGCATCACGTTTTAGCGATTGCATTTTTTTCGATTCTGAAGTTTCTTCTTGTAAGGTTATTTTTCTTAGATTGGGAGCCAAATTTTTTTAGAGAGCCTTCCAAAATTGTAGTCGTACTTGACATTTGTTTTAGATGTTTTGCATTCAATTTTAGATGTGTTGTAATATTTCTGCAAGTTTTAGTATTTTTAGTGCGTCCAAAAATTTTTCGCTTTCAAAATCTCTTTTTCCAAAGCATTGAACACGCTTATACCAAAAAAAAAAGCCAAATAACACGCGCTTAGAGTAAAAACCAGAGAGCTTCCTGCCTGGTGACGGTTCCCCCGGGTTCACTAGGATCGGAGCCCTGTCCTTCCCCGGCTTCCCCTTGTGCCACTCCTCGGTGGGTGTGCCTGGGGCAACTTAATGTCATGCGCTTACCCACTACGTTGTCCCCCTAATGTATTGTCACGCGGGGTGCCGGCGTTGCCGGGCCCGTGCTACTGGCTTGTTGCAAATGGGACCCCCGGGGCTGGCGTGGAGGCTGCAGAGCCGCAAGGCTCGTGCGTGGGACTGTACCGCACTACTGCTTTGGCGAGCACAGTGCCATTTTGGTGTATATGCGGCGCTCACGGCAGGCCGGGGGCGAGGCCTCTTGGCTTCCCCCCCCCCCGTTGTTGCCGTCTGTCCGGCGCGGCTCTCGCGGTTGGTGCGGTCTGTCCGGGTTTCCCGTGCCCTTGCCAGCTGGTACGCCATTCCATGTGGTCTCCGCGCTCCGAGGTCTTCGTCTGGTTGCCCATTTGGTAAGTGCCGCGTGTGCTTTGTGTGCCCATGCGCACTCGCTCCCCTGCCGCTCGCGCCCCCTCCCACGCGTGCACCTTGCAAGGTCCCCTCGCAGGGCGCTAGTAGGGCCCTTCCATGTGGTTCGCGCTCCTCCGCGATTCCAGCTCGGGTCCCTATTCTGGTCTCCTTGCGGGGGGGGGGGGGGTTGGTGGTCCAGCCCCTGTGCCACGCTCCCTGCTTTGGTGAGACAAAATTTAGGTTCCCATCTCGTAGACGTGTTTCCATTTTAGGACAAGACAATCACAGTGGCTTTCAAAATAGTAAATTTTTTGCCAAAAGGGTTGCACAATAAATCTACGTGCCGGTGAAAGCTGCATGCTCGGGAAAACTTGATAAATTTGTCACGTAGCCGTGAGCAAATAAATTGAACAGTTGAAGCATTGGAAGGCAAAACCACGAACGTTAGAAACCCGGAAGTGTTTGAAGAAGCACTGCTCAAGCACAGCTAGTTCAAAGTGCAAATATGCTACAGATGACACTATCATTGCTCAAGCTGCAATCAAATTGTTGAGTCCCACTCCAGTATGGAGCACTGTGGTGCTCCTGCTGTCGTACAGCTAGCAATGCACATCTAGTGTCCTGCTAAAATGGAGATATGACATAGACTGATATAGAAAAGCCGCCACTGTAGTAGTCTGAAAAATGGGGCAGTATTAAGGCTGGGCATCTTTTCTTTTTTTAATATTCCCCACCTGTGCCCCCGTCTGCCCCCAAGAACGCAGGTGTGATGCAGTTTTTTTTTGAATTTGTCCTTTTCTATTGGGGACCCCCAAGAAGCTAGGGTTTGTAGCCAATCCGCCCATTTTTTGGGCCCCGAGAAGGCAGGGGTGATGTAGTCATTTCTGACTTGGTCCTTTTTTTTTGGGACCCCCGAGAAGGGAAGGGTTATGTAGCCAACCTGGCTTTTTTGGGGCCTCCGAGAAGGCAAGGGGGATGTAGCCGTTTCTGATTTTGTTGTTTTCTATTGGGGACCCCGAGAACGCAGGGATTAGGTTGCCCATTCTGTTGTTGTCCCGATGTGGGGTTACCTGAGAAAGCAGGGGTGATGTAGCCATTCCGCCCACATGTGGCGTGCGGAGATTGCACGGGTTAAGCAGCCACGCCTAAGTGACAACAAGATGCCGAAGTATGTACGGCATGCGCTTTTGGTAGCAAGTGTTAAGGTTTTGCCGGCAAGCTCGTTCTGAACACATTGTGCTACGTGACATAAATGCACCGCTATGCACTAGTGGGGTGTGTTTCATTCAAAAAAAAGAAATTACAACCCCCCCCCCTTTTTTTTTTCCAGTCAAGGAGCTCAAGATGGCCATATTTTAGCCAAAGGTTTTTGAATATGGCCGCATCTACAACCATCCGCGCAACTTGGATACCTACAGCTGGAGTCATAACTGTGATCCCACTTGGTGCATTTGGGGAATCTTTGGGCGGGGCTTCAGGGGCCACTTCAACCGGGGCCGGGGGACATCTTGCTTACGATGGTGGGGGGGGAGTCCAAACTCGGAATACCGGAAAAGGTGGGGTCGATGTGGCAACAATGGTTGATTACCCGCATGCCATCTTGGTAATACTTAGCTCCGCATACCAATGATCCGAATTGGAAACCACCTTCGCAGGTACACGACGCCAGGTTAATCGAGTGTAGAACATTTTGTCCCCAATGATCAAATCCATGATGACTAAGGGAAGATGTTGGGAGACACCCGGGGAATCGACCTCCCGCTGCGGATACTTTACAGTTCTATCACCGCATACCGGGAACACGGAGTCCGTTTCATAAATGTGCGATGAAGCATAGCCGCCCAAGCACCCATCAATGCGTACCACCGACATTACATGACAAAGCTTCCACAATAAGGCAATCACATTTGGCTTGATTTCTCAACAGTATCGGAAACTTGAATTGATTAGGCACCCTGCGGGTACTGAAATCACCGGAGCATAGGTCAGCACGGCCTTCCCCAAGGTAGGTGGCACATGTTCACGAATATTTTAACCATGTTGTACAAAAAGCTCGCCAATCATTTCCATCGTTAGGGTATGTGGACTGTTGACCTTTGGAGTTCCATGGGTGGAAACACATGCGCATTGAGCAATGGGTTGCTCGCTTGTGGCATAGGGGCTTGGTTACGAACATTTGGCATGGTGGCCCCGATAAGCTGCACCATTCCGTCTCTATTAGATTATTTTTTTCTCAATTTTGCATTAGGAGCTAGGTCTGTCACCCTCGTTATGAGCAATGGAACCATGTTCCGCTTCATGTTCGGACAGATAATAGCAACCCGGCCGCCACAGAGGACGGCAGAGAGGATGGGCATGAGGTAGAAGTGTGTGCGTTGTGTGGTCACAAGCGGGCTGACGTCATAATTTAGGGCAAGTATACGGAGCACTTTTGGACTTTTTGGAATATTGGTAAATGTTAAGCAAAATCTCAGTGATATTTTGTGTTTTTGATTGCTCATATTTTGACTTACACAGATTGCTTTGCAAGCAAGGGTTTCGTCGAAATGTGGTGTACTTGACCGACATTCCTCCGTTAGGATTAACCGTTTTTGCAACTCATCATGATTTAGCGTCTTGCTTAGACGGAGTGAGGAGAAACTTGGGGCTAGAACCAAGATGCTTAATACAAACGCAGCGCCCCGGGCGCGTGTCGGGCAGGCCTTCTTCTCATGCTCTTTTTGTTGCGAAGCTGAACAGCCGTCATGATCAAATTGTATATGCCATTATTGAGTTCATAGCTGAGCACCACAATGTCATTGGCTTTGGTTGCCTATGGTACGGCTTTATTCTACAGTTGCACTAATGCAATTGAGCGGCTTTTTTCCACTTCTTTGGGCTTTTGCAACACCTGCTTCGATGGATGATGAGAGCCCTCTCTGCGCTAAACTTGAAGAACAGCATGCTCCTGCAAGTTGTCCCGACAACCTTTTCCAAACTCCATAAAGAAGTTGATTTTGGTGATGGTGATGATGCCTCTTCCAAACTTGCCAAACAATATGTTTGTTTAGAGCGTTAGCGCAACAAGTGATGTGCCGGATCACATGTCCATCGTGAAGCCTTCTACCACATTGTGGTTGCATCCTTTGCATGTAACATCATGCAAGCTCACTGGCAAACTGAAAAAAAGCGCTCAACCAACACCGTGAGACCATGTATCAAATGAAAACCTCATGAGTGGTCACAAGGCAATTGGAACATACGCAAAAAATATTACCCGCCAACCGGACTGCTACCACAATATTATCAATTATTGGGGCCTACTTGGGATTGAAAAAAAAAGCCAACCAATACTATGCAAATTACCATGGCATGTGCCAAACATTTGTCTTGAATGCACCACGCTTTAGAGGTGGTTGACGGTCACTTTGTTAATAGAAGGCATCGCCCTAACGTTGTGGTAGCAGTCCGGTTGGCGGGTAATATTTTTTGCGTATGTTCCAATTGCCTTGTGACCACTCATGAGGTTTTCATTTGATACATGGTCTCACGGTGTTGGTTGGGCGCTTTTTTTCAGTTTGCTAGTGAGCTTGCATGATGTTACATGCAAAGGATGCAACCACAATGTGGTAGAAGGCTTCACGATGGACATGTGATCCGGCACATCACTTGTTGCGCTAACGCTCTAAACAAACATATTGTTTGGCAAGTTTGGAAGAGGCATCATCACCATCACCAAAATCAACTTCTTTATGGAGTTTGGAAAAGGTTGTCGGGACAACCTGCAGGAGCATGCTGTTCTTCAAGTTTAGCGCAGAGAGGGCTCTCATCATCCATCGAAGCAGGTGTTGCAAAAGCCCAAAGAAGTGGAAAAAAGCCGCTCAATTGCATTAGTGCAACTGTAGAATAAAGCCGTACCATAGGCAACCAAAGCCAATGACATTGTGGTGCTCAGCTATGAACTCAATAATGGCATATACAATTTGATCATGACGGCTGTTCAGCTTCGCAACAAAAAGAGCATGAGAAGAAGGCCTGCCCGACACGCGCCCGGGGCGCTGCGTTTGTATTAAGTATCTTGGTTCTAGCCCCAAGTTTCTCCTCACTCCGTCTAAGCAAGACGCTAAATCGTGATGAGTTGCAAAAACGGTTAATCCTAACGGAGGAATGTCGGTCAAGTACACCACATTTCGACGAAACCCTTGCTTGCAAAGCAATCTGTGTAAGTCAAAATATGAGCAATCAAAAACACAAAATATCACTGAGATTTTGCTTAACATTTACCAATATTCCAAAAAGTCCAAAAGTGCTCCGTATACTTGCCCTAAATTATGACGTCAGCCCGCTTGTGACCACACAACGCACACACTTCTACCTCATGCCCATCCTCTCTGCCGTCCTCTGTGGCGGCCGGGTTGCTATTATCTGTCCGAACATGAAGCGGAACATGGTTCCATTGCTCATAACGAGGGTGACAAACCTAGCTCCTAATGCAAAATTGAGAAAAAAATAATCTAATAGAGACGGAATGGTGCAGCTTATCGGGGCCACCATGCCAAATGTTCGTAACCAAGCCCCTATGCCACAAGCGAGCAACCCATTGCTCAATGCGCATGCGTTTCCACCCATGGAACTCCAAAGGTCAACAGTCCACATACCCTAACGATGGAAATGATTGGCGAGCTTTTTGTACAACATGGTTAAAATATTCGTGAACATGTGCCACCTACCTTCGGGAAGGCCGTGCAGACCTATGCTCCGGTGATTTCAGTACCCGCAGGGTGCCTAATCAATTCAAGTTTCCGATACTGTTGAGAAATCAAGCCAAATGTGAATGCCTTATTGTGGAAGCTTTGTCATGTAATGTCGGTGGTACGCATTGATGGGTGCTTGGGCGGCTATGCTTCATCGCACATTTATGAAACGGACTCCGTGTTCCCGGTATGCGGTGATAGAACTGTAAAGTATCCGCAGCGGGAGGTCGATTCCCCGGGTGTCTCCCAACATCTTCCCTTAGTCATCATGGATTTGATCATTGGGGACAAAATGTTCTACACTCCCTTAACCTGGCGTCGTGTACCTGCGAAGGTGGTTTCCAATTCGGATCATTGGTATGCGGAGCTAAGTATTACCAAGATGGCATGCGGGTAATCAACCATTGTTGCCACATCGACCCCACCTTTTCCGGTATTCCGAGTTTGGACTGCCCCCCCACCATCGTAAGCAAGATGTCCCCCGGCCCCGGTTGAAGTGGCCCCTGAAGCCCCGCCCAAAGATTCCCCAAATGCACCAAGTGGGATCACAGTTATGACTCCAGCTGTAGGTATCCAAGTTGCGCGGATGGTTGTAGATGCGGCCATATTCGAAAAACTTTGGCTAAAATATGGCCATCTTGAGCTCCTTGACCGGAAAAAAAAAAGGGGGGGGGGTTGTAATTTCTTTTTTTTGAATGAAACACACCCTACTAGTGCATAGCGGTGCATTTATGTCACGCAGCACAATGTGTTCAGAACGAGCTTGCCGGCAAAACCTTAACACTTGCTACCAAAAGCGCATGCCGTACATACTTCGGCATCTTGTTGTCACTTAGGCGTTGCTGCTTAACCCGTGCAATCTCCGCACGCCACATGTGGGCGGAATGGCTACATCACCCCTGCTTTCTCAGGTAACCCCACATCGGGACAACAACAGAATGGGCAACCTAATCCCTGCGTTCTCGGGGTCCCCAATAGAAAACAACAAAATCAGAAACGGCTACATCCCCCTTGCCTTCTCGGAGGCCCCAAAAAAGCCAGGTTGGCTACATAACCCTTCCCTTCTCGGGGGTCCCAAAAAAAAAGGACCAAGTCAGAAATGACTACATCACCCCTGCCTTCTCGGGGCCCAAAAAATGGGCGGATTGGCTACAAACCCTAGCTTCTTGGGGGTCCCCAATAGAAAAGGACAAATTCAGAAAACACTGCATCACACCTGCGTTCTTGGGGGCAGATGGGGGGGGGGGGGCAAAAACAGGCACAGGTGGGGAATATTAAAAAAAAAAAAGATGCCCAGCATTAATACTGCCCCATTTTTCAGCCAACACATGTTAGCCATTTTAGTGGAAACGGGCAATACTGCACACTGTGGATAAGAGAGGCAGTGAAACCAAACTGGGGTTTCTAGGGAAACCTGGATTTTTTACACATGCCCTGATCAGCCCTAGGCAAACCTTGAGGCTCCACGAAAAGCCGTGTTGTATCCTGGTATGCATATGCTATCATAACATCCCCGCTTGCACCACTCAGAATGGGAACCGCGGAGTCAGGAAGGGCATAAAAAAGGCCAACATCGCAAAAATGGTTGAAAACTGCAAAAACTGTACAACCATTGCCCCCAAAGCGGGGGCTCATTTTTTCAACATTTTTGACCCCCCCCCTCCAAAAAAAAACTCATCGAGGGATGTGTTTGCTGAGAAACAATGTTTTTCATTGCACTGTGCCCCTGGGGCCCAAACAAAAGCTTTCCACTACAACAACATTGCAACTAGAGGTAAATTGTTCTGGAGCGCCTCGTGCGCCATGGCCTTTTGGGGCAACTGACCCTCCCCCCCGGGGGCTCTATGCAAGTGGGAGTTGCAAGGGGTGGAGGCGGGGCTGCGAGGGGTGATACCATGAAGCTCATGTTACTCGTGCCTGGCTGTTGTCACCTGGAAGGTGTGGCAGCTTTAATGACACACAGAGGCCATTTCACAGATGGACAAATAATGAAAAATCAAACCTGTGCACAGCACAAACTGCCTATGGTTGCGGCGGCTGCTGCTGGTATTGCTGCTGCTGCTGTCATTATCCGCGAAAGGCAATGCACGCAACATCCAAATAGAATATACACTTTGCAAGCACAGTGTAAAATGCAAGCGTGTTCAAATGTAGCTGGCTGGATAATCTGAAATGAAAGAAGAGGCCTGCAAACACCAAACTGCATCCCATGTGTCCCTGTCCCTTGCATGAAGCAGAATTGGCCTCCAGAGAAGAATGAGGAAAGAGCCTGACCACCAAAAGAACAGCAAAATCTCAGATGGCAAGAAGAAGCTGTAAGGAGGTCTTTTTGTAGGGTGCTGGACTCACTTTGGGGGGTGAATTCCTGATCAATGCAGTTGACTGACCACTGAACACGTGACACAGCTCAATTTACTGCATACCAGTGAGGCACTGGTGCAGGAGCCACACAAAATCTCTCAGAAAATGTTGTGTGTGACCCAAAACTCTGAAAACTTCACATGACATTTCAGCGGACTGAAATCCCAGCTGGCGCACAGCATTTATGCAAAAATATGGCCTGCAACTCTGCTGCAGAGTGCCAACTGCTGTCAATTCATGGTGATGCATCTCATGATGGCTCTAGCAAAATGGATGCAACAACCTGATCCAGAGGGCTGCAGCAAGGGATAATGCCAGAGTGCTGCAACAAAAGACTGTGGCTGTAATCATAACCCTGGGGGGGGGGGGGGGGGGGCTGGGCCCAGTCCCGATGCGAGTCACCTTCCACCTATCTGTTAAAAACTCGGGGCGGGGGGCGGGGTTGGCGGTACAGTGGGGGGTATTGGTGGTTGCGGGGGGGGGGGGGGGGAGTGCTTGCGCACGACCCACTTCTACCACATGCATACCTTGAGGTTATGGGGGTATGGAGGCATGTATGCGATAGTAGCGCTTTCTTGTCTTTGCCGATAAGGAAGTCTTAAGGGTTGCCTTGTGGGGGGAAGGTGACACGTTGTCTACCCAGGCCTCCAGCCCTCAAACAGCGCCTGATTGGCAAGAGAAAACATGAAAAATAAAATTTTCAAAGCGGTGCTGCCAGTGGCCCCCCTGTGGTTAACTGACTTTTGTTCATGGTATTCTGGATGATTGATTAATGTGGGTTTGGGGCAGGGGGTGGAGAGCAGCGGGGAGGGGTTAGGGGGTGGATTTGTCTGTATCTGCCTGACAAGGTCCCCCCTCACAGGGGGACCTGTAGAGATCTTGCACCACCTGACCAGAGTCCACAGTACCTGAAAGTCTGCCAACTGAGGTACACCATTTCACCATTACCATGCATGCAACATTCTCTGAAAGTGAAGCAAGCAGCAGAATGGGGCAAGGAGAAGGCAAAAGGCAAAACCCCACATGGTCCTGTCACCACCGGGACCACTATCTTTCAAACCTGGGGGAGAGGGGGGGGGGGGGGGCTGGGGGGTTCGCAAACAAGGACCGGGCCCGACTGGCCCCCCCGGTATTGTAACTGTATCTCCTGGGATTGTAACCGTATCTCAGAGCATAGATTCAAAAAAAGATGCAGGATGTCAGAGCCGAACTCCTGTTCAAAAAAAAAGGTCATCTGAGGATGGCACGGCTGAGTACTGTTCCCGAACACAGTCTCTCTTCACTGCCCCCACATTCTGTCCCGGGTCACTGTCACCAAGCAGCAGATGCACATGCATGCACACGGTGCAAGCTTTCATGCTTGTGCACGTGTGTGCATGCTGCAGGTGCTGAAGGCTGGGTAAGAGAAAGAGAGGGAGAGGGAGAGGGAGTGAGACAGACACACACACACAGAGAGAGAGAGAGAGAGAGAGAGCAATGGTCGGTCTGATTGACTGAATGTCCCCACCATAGACACTTTCAGCCAGTTCACCATGGCATTGCAAGCACCCAATGTGTCCCCCTCTTGGTTGATGTGTTCCACGAATCTTTGTCAGACAAATGGTTTGGCGCGAAAGCAGGATGGGGATGTGGGGGTCTTTTTGTGTGTGGCGCACCGGTGTCCAGGTGTGCTGTTTGGGAAGCTTGGTAATGTATGTAGCACTGGTATGCACAGTGTCAACCACACAAAAAAAGGTGTGCAGCCTCAGGGTCATGTACCTTATAGTGTAAAACAATCTGCCACACATGTGGCCAAAATTCTGGATACATCTGGATATATGACAGATGAGGGGTCATCAATACTTGGAAATCCAATAATCACGTCATTTGCAGGTGCTTAAAGAGCGGGGGGGGGGGGGGGGCACAGGTGCTGAAGGGGTGTCACGATGAATTGTCTGAAACGCTTGAGTTCAACCAGAATGTTGCCGTCTCAGGACAAGCTGCTGTGTAGGGGATGGGGGGTTGGGGGGTTTATTGCCGAGCCGTAACATTTGCTGCACCCAGCTCCATCATTTTCATGCTGTCTGTATGTGTATGCTTGCAAATGGTGATGTTGGCAGAATTGATATGAGCCCAAATTGTCTCCCAAAACAAAGTGGCTGGCCATATTGTTATTTTATAGAGAGTGGCCTCAGTCCCTGGGGAGAAGGGGAAGCAAATTTAGCCACCCTGGAAATCCCACTAGTGCTGTGTTGCAAGGCTAAGCTGGAACAGGCGAGAAGTCTTGACCCAATGATGCAAATGATGTGAATAATACCACTGATACAGAGTGGCAACACTTGCACATGGCTACACTGAAAAAGAGGCTGCTCTTGCAAATAATGGTATTCAATACAAAACAGCATTCAGAAGCGGAAGTGTTGCACATGTGCGGTGTGTCCTCCTTGACGTCTGAAATCAGACTTCCATCTCTGAAAACGACGAATGATGAACCATTGCACATAGCTGGGTGCTAAATACAGACCTTGAGAAAAAAGGTTTTTGAGACTGACCTTTGAGAAGTGGAAACCTCCAGAATCAAATGCATACATTGGACAACACAGCCACTTCCCTCTGGGATGACTATCTTGCCCAGAGGCAGGATATCACCACCTTGAGTGATTATATGCATCATCCAGTGCAGTAAAACTGCCACGCAGAAGGCTAGGGTATAATCTGGTCAACAGCAGACCAACATATTTGACAGAGGGCCAGCGTAAGCCACAAAAGGAGGCGGAAAAAATGATGTTTCAAAGCCCAGCCACAAACCATGGGGTCTTGAATTATGAACATGTTGTCGTGGCCGGTTTGAGAACAGAACTTGCTGACACTTAGTGAAGCCCGAACAAACCATAAACGACCCAGAGTGTGGGCAATTAAAGACAACCAAGGTGCGGGATGCCTTGCCGCATAAAACAAGGGCCTTAAACAGCCTGAGAGAAATGTTTAAAATGCTCCAAGAACACAAGCATTTTGAGCACTGTGGTTAACCCCACCCCCCTTGCGCAAGCACGGCCACGGTCCCAAAAGTCGAGGCAAAACAGCGGTTCAACGCCCACCCCGTGCTTAGACAAGCCTGTGCTTGCGCACAACACACATGACAGCAAAGCACGGTATGTGATAGCCATGCTGGGAATAGCAATGTTAGCCATGGCCGATAATCACATCAAGACAAACAACATGGGGTTGCAATGTGTGGTACAATGTTGTTATGAACAGAATGCACAATCACAGACATGAATGAGCCCCCCCTTTCCCTCTACAAGTGCGTCACAAGCACCCAATCCTGCATTCCGACCACAAAAAACAGCGGTCGAAAAAAATCCTGAAAACAGCGGTTCAACACCCAATCCGTGCTTGGCCAAGCCCGTGCTTGCGCAAGGGGGGGTGGGGTGTACAAAAACATGGGTCCGTGAGATGGTAGTCCGTGGGATGGTACAAAACCAGTGCTCAGGATTTTGTTGTCTCCCAATCACTGCAGGTGATCTAAATTCTTGTGGACTTTATTTTGACCTGAGCGGGCAAGCCTACTTGTATCTCTGCCTTTGAATGCATGCTTGTTGTCCTCCATAGAGAGGTGCATGGGTCCGGGTCAGAGTTAGATCGGTGACCCTAATCCTACCCTTGATAGTGAATTCAAAAAAGACCTTTTAAGAAGAGTGGCAGGTATTCAGCAGCTGCAGGGTCAGAGGCACTGGCAAGCCTTGGCGTGCCTCTGTCCTGCTATCCGATGGGATTTGATGCCCGATGTAACGCCTTCGGGGAACGCTGACCATGCAAAGCTAAATGACTTGGATTGGCAGGTTTGGAGATCTGCCTCAGTCACAAAACGTGTTACTCTGCGCAGAGGGTTGTTGCACCGTTGATAACGGCCATCACCTATTCCCGTACCTACCATTCTGAACAACCCTCGTAGAAGTGTCAGACAGCACTAAGCAAGGGAGGACGTCCCACACAGGACGGGGTGGGGGATCAAACTGTGCACATGGAGACCACAGAGTGAGGCAGGTGGGCGTTTTTTTCTGGTAGCCAACTGGATTTGCAAGCGCGCGCGCGCGTGCATGTCAGGCACCCAAATTAAACAATCAGCTGAGTACATCTGAGGCAGCAATTGGCAGTGACATGGTCATGCCAATGCCACTGGATGCTGTACACACCTTTTGAAGCCAGTGTCAACGCAGAACACGAATCTCGACCCGGGACATCCCCTGCACCTCAAAAGCCCATCCCTGCACCCACCCACATGACATATCTGAGAACCTAGTTCCCCGGACTGCTGCTTAGGAGTAGCTATGGCATATCAGTCAACCCTTTTTGGCTGATAATCCAGTGCAATGGTTGGTAACCCAAAACACTTGCAACCATCGGATGGTTGCCTCTCTGCACCTTTACAGCTGCCCCACGCACGTAGCGCAGCGTGCTCCCGCTGATCCCTTCGCTCTTTGCCCCAGAGAGATGAGAAAGCCGTGCTCCAGTCAAGTGCTCACACCCCCACCCCTCTCACAGCAACTGGAGGAGGAGGGGCCAAGGGGGTAGGAGGGGGAAGGGGTACATAGACCGGCTCTCTCGGCATTCCCATGCCCCAAGCTTCAGCTTTGAGAAGATATATATTGAAACTCCTGCACCATACACAAATCAGGCCAAGCATCTGGGCAACTGCCATGCACAGCATCCACAGGCTCTCACAAATGAATAAACAATGAAATTGCATTGCACTCATCTGGTCACTGCGAGCACAGGGTGACTGCAGGCGGGCGCCTTTCTGTGGAAACACACACACACACACACACACACACACACAGTGTCCAAGATACGCCCAAGTTAATGCGGTGCGTACGCCCCCTGTGTCTGAGAGAAGCCATATCTTGCATGCAGTAATGCTGAACACGTGGGGTCTTTGTTGGAGGGGCCTCCGCCACGGTCTCATCATCGTTTGGGGCTGGCCACTTGAAAAACTGCTCATGAGTGGTTCGCCCAGCAATGGGGTGGATAGCAGCCAATGTAGGGACCCCTTTGGAGAGGGTGTAGGCCACGCTTTTGGAAGCACACCAGGCTCTGCTGTTGTCGGGTAGATGAGGAGGGTGAGGAGGTGATGGCGGTGGACATTGGGCAAAGGTTGGGTACTGGCTCCCATCTCAGCACAAGCTGTATCTTGGACAAGCGTGGCGGGAATGTACACACGCAGACACACAGTATGCGAGAGACCCAAATCAAACAGTCAGCTGAGAGCAGATGGCAAGGACAGGTGGTGCACAAGCAGAAAGCACTCTCACAAAAGGCGGCCATAATCAGCCCCCATTTAATCCCTTCATCCAGCTGCAGCCCCAAACAGCCACCCACCCACCCACACACACACACACACACACAATTGCAAACAATAGCAACCCAGCACTGGGTCCAAAGACCCCCACAGACTGAATGCCCAGATCTCGTCAGATGGAACGCCAAACATGGGACATGTCTAGCGCTATCAGGCGCCTTTCTGGATTACAGGACAAGAAGTGAGGAGGCAAATATCCTGGAGTCCCTCCGTGACAGTCAAGACCAGCAGCCCGTGGCAGGTCACACACACACACACACACACACACACACACAGAAGGTGCTCGTACACACGCATACACAGGGGTGCAACTTGCTTGACATAAACAGATTTGGTGGCCCCACAGGGTTCACCCCTTGAGCCTGTTTTGTGGGGCTACATCGCCACGAGCCACGTGCCGTTTGCGCCGTGCTCCTTGTGACCAGTTGTGGCTGTCGACAGCCTTCAAATACCTGCTGCATGACTTTTGCTGCCCAGAACATACGCACGTAAATACTGTGCAGCATCACCAGATGGCCGCACACTATTCCCCAAAAAACTCATCCCCCCCCCCTTGTAAAAGCTATGCAAAAGTCCCAAATTAATACGATCCCTACGCCTACTGTAGCTTGGACAAGGCCGAAGACGCCCAGGTTCAAAAACAGAAGATTGCATGGTGAGATGGTGCAAGAAAGCACATGCAGCCACAGGCTCTCACAAATGAATAAACAATGAAATTGCATTGCACTCATCTGGTCACTGCGAGCACAGGGTGACTGCAGGCGGGCGCCTTTCTGTGGAAACACACACACACACACACACACACACACAGTGTCCAAGATACGCCCAAGTTAATGCGGTGCGTACGCCCCCTGTGTCTGAGAGAAGCCATATCTTGCATGCAGTAATGCTGAACACGTGGGGTCTTTGTTGGAGGGGCCTCCGCCACGGTCTCATCATCGTTTGGGGCTGGCCACTTGAAAAACTGCTCATGAGTGGTTCGCCCAGCAATGGGGTGGATAGCAGCCAATGTAGGGACCCCTTTGGAGAGGGTGTAGGCCACGCTTTTGGAAGCACACCAGGCTCTGCTGTTGTCGGGTAGATGAGGAGGGTGAGGAGGTGATGGCGGTGGACATTGGGCAAAGGTTGGGTACTGGCTCCCATCTCAGCACAAGCTGTATCTTGGACAAGCGTGGCGGGAATGTACACACGCAGACACACAGTATGCGAGAGACCCAAATCAAACAGTCAGCTGAGAGCAGATGGCAAGGACAGGTGGTGCACAAGCAGAAAGCACTCTCACAAAAGGCGGCCATAATCAGCCCCCATTTAATCCCTTCATCCAGCTGCAGCCCCAAACAGCCACCCACCCACCCACACACACACACACACACACAATTGCAAACAATAGCAACCCAGCACTGGGTCCAAAGACCCCCACAGACTGAATGCCCAGATCTCGTCAGATGGAACGCCAAACATGGGACATGTCTAGCGCTATCAGGCGCCTTTCTGGATTACAGGACAAGAAGTGAGGAGGCAAATATCCTGGAGTCCCTCCGTGACAGTCAAGACCAGCAGCCCGTGGCAGGTCACACACACACACACACACACACACACACACACAGAAGGTGCTCGTACACACGCATACACAGGGGTGCAACTTGCTTGACATAAACAGATTTGGTGGCCCCACAGGGTTCACCCCTTGAGCCTGTTTTGTGGGGCTACATCGCCACGAGCCACGTGCCGTTTGCGCCGTGCTCCTTGTGACCAGTTGTGGCTGTCGACAGCCTTCAAATACCTGCTGCATGACTTTTGCTGCCCAGAACATACGCACGTAAATACTGTGCAGCATCACCAGATGGCCGCACACTATTCCCCAAAAAACTCATCCCCCCCCCCTTGTAAAAGCTATGCAAAAGTCCCAAATTAATACGATCCCTACGCCTACTGTAGCTTGGACAAGGCCGAAGACGCCCAGGTTCAAAAACAGAAGATTGCATGGTGAGATGGTGCAAGAAAGGGGAATATAATACACAAATATCCCCGAAATCAGAGCTATGTGGATTCAAGTTGGCAAGCACTCACAACAAATGTGTCCATGACCCCATGTAACTGGCAAATTCGTCACCAAACCCATATCTTATGTGGCCGCACTACATTTGTACCGAATCAAATTAGGTACCAAATTAATACGGTCCCTACGCCCGCTGTAGCTTGGACAAGGGCGTAGCTTTTACAAGGGAGGGGGGGGTACCAGGGCCCATGTCGGAAATCTGAGTTTAAATCACCAAAAGCAACCCGCACACCTCTGTGCCTGTGTACACGCGGGCAGAGGGGAGACACAGAGGGGAGACACACAGTTGCCTGTCGCATCGGAGCATGAGAAGGATCGGTCAGCCCGTGTGGGTGAGTCTGACCAACCGTTCTACTGCACACCGATCCCGACGGTTGCGCACAGCCCCAGTGACACTGGCTACCAACAGGAAACGTGGGCGCAGGACTTTGTGGACGGAGCTGCCAGCAGACCCCATCTCTCAAAAGGCACCCACAAGGTCTGCGGAATCGATTCTCTTGGGGGGCACTGATCTGACACATTTTTTCTGCCTCTTCTCGCAATGAGCGATCATAGTTCACAGGTGAAGGCGAATGGCCGTTGCCGAACACGCCCGCCCTCACGAAAGCCCTTGCGTCATGAATCAGCGGGTCATGGTAGTGGCATTTCGCACGGCAGCACAGGGCGCGGGAACTATGCAAACAATGGCGACACAGGTCTGGCCATGGACTGCACGGAAGTGGCAACCAACTGCGTAGTTCATATGCACTGCACGATGCGGCGCTGCCACATGTCCGATGATTAGGCAGCATGTGAATGGTCACCAGCTGTGAAGCACGGCCGGAGTAGACCGTCCATCCCCCGCTGACATGGGACAGTGTATATATACCTGTGCAGTCATGAAACAGTGGGCGGGGTTGGGGGCATTCCTCCAGGGCAAACAGCAGTACAAGGCGGGGCTGCAACGACTGCTGGACGGCCCCATATGATGCAGCCAACAATCATTACACATGCGGGGGACGAACACCGGTGTCTATCACATGGGGTCACTACACTGATCTCTCAGGGAGGGAGGAGGTCAAATCTGCAATCTGGACCTATTGTGCGGCCCATAGGGAGAGAATGGTGTAAGATGACGCAAACCTAACATCATATTCTTATTCAGCACCCCCAACATAGGGAGGATGGGGGTGTTTCACCCCCAGGGTGTCAAACTTTCTCAAAAAGGTCATTTTCAGCCTTAAAAGTGAGGGTGGCCTCAACATGACTGGAGGGGGGGGGGGGGGGGCTATGAGGTCAGGGAAATGGAATCTAGGGCAACTACATGGGATGAAGCTTCATATTGATCCTGCCTTACCAGAGCCAACAAATGGATTGGAGCTACTGCACACCGATCTCGACGGTAGCAATGAAAAAGGCTTCAACAGGACACAGAGAAGCATACAACAAGAAGCAAACCGGACCTACAGACCCCGCAAAAACACACACACACACACACTTAGAGAGAGAGGGGGGGGGGGGGGGGGCAGTACGTTCGGTGAGGTGCTGAGGCAAATGCTACCAATCTGCTGCTGTGGAATCCAAAGTCGCAAAATTATCATTCGAAATTGCAAAATTGGAACTCTGAGCGGCACTCGTGACGAAGCTGTCGTCAGCGGCCAAAGATGTGCGATATCTGCGTCACCGTGCGCACTGTGCTCGCACCATGCAGGCACCCATCAGGCCGGAAACAACAGTGACAGGTGGGTGCCGTCCTGCATCGGCGGCAGGGGCGTGCATGAGCGTCACATCCTGTGGCAGTTGAACTTTTACAACAGCACCCCCCCCCCAACACACACACACACGCACGCACGCACATGCCCATACACAAACGATGCAACCCGCAATCTACAACACAGCTGCACGCAGTAGACAAGACGATTATTTGGAATCACACACACACACACACACACACACACACGCCGGAGTGAGCCAGGCGCACTGGCGGAGAAAGCGGGTGCTCTGTGTGTCCTGCGATGTTCTCGTCAGGCCAACTGCATCGAGAAATTGTGGGGGGGAGACCGCCTGGGCACCTCTCTGCAGTACCAGACGGAGGATGCAGCCCAAGCGCTTGTCAGAGTGCAGCTCCACTCACATCACACATCACACATCACACATCACACATCACACATCACACATCACACATCACACATCACACATAACGCACGCACAAACGAAGCCAAGCGCTGAGTTAAGTGGTCTGACATAAGAACATGTGCGTCCAGCTGTAGAAATTACGATGACAAACGGACTATGATAGACGGACGGCGTGCACGGAGCCTCCACCAAACGCCGCCTGTGTAGCAGAGCCATCCACCAGGTACTGCTGCCAATCACACACACACACACACACACACACACACACACACTGGATGGCAAAGACACTGACGTGTTTTGTTCCAGTCTCAGAAAAAGGTTAAACCTCTCTCTCACACACACTCTCTCTCACACAGGTGGCACCGCATCGCTGCCAAAGGACTAGCTCCGTGCAGACCCCATCCAGTGGCTGTCACACGAAATCTTCAGCTCCTCAGAGCTGGTGTCTGAGCGCCCTGTGAGCAGTTGCCCACACGAATCAAGCACGGTGGCATCCACGCTGCCCTGAAACACCCATCATACGCTCGCGACCTGCGGTGGCCGTCTCCAACACAACCTACGCCAGGGCAGCAGAACGCAACACCGGGCGGGTGCACAGAGCTCAACTCTTGGAGGGCATCTGATTCTGACGTCTGTGTGCGCTTGGCCTGCAGGTGTGGCACGTACAAGCGCTGGAAATTGCCACAGCAGGTCTGGGAGCACGACTCAAGGAGGTGCTGTCATTGTATGGGTATCTCCACGGCCTCCAGGGCCCCCAGGAAAGCGCGGTGAAGGGGGAAACACCCCCCTGGCCTTGCTCCACTGCCCAGGAGAACATGTTTGGCGCAACAGCTTTCCGACTGAAAGCCGAAAGGATCTCCACATGGACCAAGGGCAAGAGGAGAAGGGGGCGGGGCAGGGGGGGATTCTCCCCAAGTGGCAAGGCACAGCCTGCCAAGACTGGGGACTGTTGACTGATGACCAGCCCCGGCAGTCCTGGGATGATGGCACAGGGCCTATGGTCCTAACAAGGCAGGCCCCTGTGCCTGACACCGGGGCCCGCCGGCATGAGAGAGGCCTCCTGATTAATCATTGGTTATCATCATTCCCTGTCCCTCCCTCACATCACCAGCAGTTTGGTGCTGCACTGTGCCATGCGATGGAATCAAGGACCCCCCATGGGGCTGGCCTGCAGGCGGACCGGATGAGGACGAAAACAGCGAGGAAACGAAAAGAGCCGCCCTTTCCTCCGAGTGTGCGGTCCCCCCCCCCCCCCGAGCCCCTGCCCTCCCTTGCGACAGTGCCCTGAAACCTTCCAACGCAATCGTCTCACCAGAAGTGCCCCATTGAGCGACACACATTCGCAGTGGGGCACTTCCTTGAGTGGTCACCAGTATGATATGGGCGGTAGGATGCTCAGGGGCATGGTGCATGGGAATGGGGGCATGGTACCAAGGGGCGTGGTGCATGAGGGGGGGACTGCATGGCACAACAACAATGGGCAACAATGCAGAAAATCCGGGCAAGAGAAGTAGCAGGTCATGCATTTCGCTGCCTGAGGCATCAACACACACATACTGAATCGGAACTGGTTATTGCAGTTACACTCAGTGTGGTGGCGAGTGGCAGGATGCCACAGATACATCACTACGCACTGTAACACCCCACGCCACAAAGCGATGCCGTGCGGTTGGCAGCCCTGAGAAGTGGATGGCAGGAAGGAGAAGTCAAGCACAAGAGATGTGTCCGTGTCCGTGTCTGTGTCTATATCTGTGTTTCTATCTGTGTTTGGGTACGCAGCTACGCCTGCGGCTGTGTGGGGCTGCAATCATGCATCCACAGGGTCAGGCTGCAGGCGGAATGTAAGGGAGTATGAGCACCAATCTACCCGCTGACCCTGCTGTCGAGGGGTCTCCTCCGTGTAGTGGCGCATGAGGCCGATGGGGCTGCAGTCTGTGCTGCAGAAGAAAAGCTTGAAATGCTCAAGCATTACTGTCTCGTCGGTCTCGCAGTCGTTCCAACTCAGGAACCCTTTCTCAATCTCCACGACGCCCCCAGTGCCTGAAAACGAAGTAGAGGAATCTGGTGGTGGAGTGTGTGGGGCAGTCAACGGCGGCAGTGTGTGGGCCTGCGTGGGGCAATGCGTGGGGCAAAGTGTGGTGGCAGCGTGTGGTGGCGATATTTGGCGTTGTGTGGGGCAGTGTGTGATGGAAGTGGGTGGGGCAGTGTGTGATGGAAGTGGGTGGGGCAGTGCGTGCGGCACTTTTGGGGTCAGTGTATGGTGGCAATATGTGTTGCAGTGTGTGCGGCAGTGGATGGTGGTGGAGGGTGGGGGGCAGTATGTGGTGGTAGCAGCGAGTGGTGGCAGTGTGTGGGGCTGTGCGTAGTGGCGCGGTGTGTGGGGTAGTACCGGGCGGTGTGGGCAATGTGTGAGGCAGTGTGTGGCACAGCTTGTGGTGCAGCGTGCGGTGGCAGTGAGGGGAAGTATGTGACGTGGGTGGTTGGGGCAGCAGGTGGGACAGTGTGTGGGAAGCAGTGTGTGGTGGCGTGTGGGGCAGTGTGGTGCAAGGTGTGGCAGCAATGGCTCTGTTGCACTGCACTGGGGTCCACTGATACACAAAAGCATACAATACCTTGGAACACAGTCTTCTCTGGGTCCACAAGGTCCATCGGGGCCCGATCCAACAGCACCACGTCCAGAGAGGGCAGGAAATCGTACAAGTACATATAGCACCGCAGAGACCCTGGGGTCTCACCTTCCGCCGTGTCATCCGCAGAGCAGGGCAGGGGGGTGACCCGTGGGATCATGCGGATGATGTCCCCTGGGCAAGCCCGTTCCTGCAGCTGAGCATGCACCATTGAATGCCCCAGATTGCACTCCTGCACAACGGTCTGCAAACGTGAATATTCGAATGATGGCATCAAGCGCCCATGCGCTGTGCGCTGCAGTCCTATGTTCTGTGCATTGCAACCCTATGTGCTGTGTGTGCCTGCTGTGTGCTATTATCCTTTGCGCCGTGTGCTGTAATTTTGTGTGCTCTGTGTGGCAGACTCTATGTGCTGTGTGCTGCGTGCTGTCTGCTGATGTTCTGTACTTCTGCTCGTTGTGTGCTAACATCATGTGTGCCGTGTGCTGCATCGTAACTATGTGCTATGATGGGCGGTGGGCTTGTCTTTCAATGTGATGCGTACTGTAACCCCGCATGCCGTGTGCTGTGTGCTGCAATCATATATGCGTTGTGCTGTGTGCTGCAGTGCAATATGGTGTTTTCCTGTGTGCTTGTGTGCTGTGTGATGGAGTCCTAAGTGCCATGCACGGGTGCTAGGGTGTGACATGCACCACCAAAGGGTTTTCTGAGGACTGGGGGATCTCCCAATGGCGGCACCCCCTATCACCTTCACAAGCAAGAATTCAGGAGGGTTTATGCCCAAGGGCAATTGGTTTTTGGGGCGCACCATGGTGGGCGGTTCAGTTCAGTTCCAGACCCTGCCCCTGCGGGCATGGGCAGGGCTGTCCAAGGGGGGGAGGGGGGGCGTCAATTTTTTTCGAGTTTTGGGGGCATTTTTGAAATCCCTGTTTCAATCTGACTAGCAAAGGCACCCTAGGAAGCAAAAGGTTAAGACACAACGCAACATCAACAACTGCAATTTGATACATGGTTTTCATCCCATTGTTTGCATGTGGTCCTGCCTCTGCTCCTCCATCCTACATAACCCCTGCCTTCTTACGGTCCCCATAGTGGGGGGAAACCAATATGGCTACACAATCCATGCCTTCTCCAGGTCCCCATGGTCGGGAAAAATCCATATGGCGACATCACCCCAAGCCAAGGTGGTGGGGTCGGGGATGAAAGATTTGAACCCACCATTCAAATTGGAGCATTTTGTGTATAAACACATTGGGTGGAACCAATTTCCCGACCTTTTCACCAAAGGCCAAAAAAAATTTCCCTGCACCAATGGCACCCAAATTGGCAGTATTGCCACAAATTGGTGTGGGGGTTCCAGAGGGGGAGGGGGGGCTGTGTCCGGCCTGACACATAAGCGCCCCTCATGGGGGGCACAAAGGGGCACTAGGGGAGCACGTGTGCACAAACGAAAATGTTTTGGGTTACAAGACATGTTGGCCACAAATTGGGGGAAAGCGGTGTCTCGTTACAGCGAGTTCTCATGGTTGGACCAGCAATAAGTCCCATCAATGAAGCAATGCTGCCCATACCCCAGGGGTCCCCCCATCCCCCCATCTCCATCCCCTCCTACAACCCCTGTCCAGGCGCACGATGAGGTGCTGACGCCTTTGGGTTGGTTCAGCCCCGACTAGATTGTCTGATGGTAATGCATATTGCTAAGGCTGCGAATTCCAGGGTCGCCACAGCAGAGACATGCAATACACAGTCGAACGGGCGCAACAACGAGAAACACATGAATGCCAAGCCCACACAAGCAATCCCATGCACCTGCAGCCCAAGGTAGTGGGTCGGGTACCCTACGGGGGTTGCATACCTGCCTTTTTTCAGGCAGTGGGTGCCAGCCCTAGAACACCTCCCCTCCCCAGGTAGGGGGTAGGCGTACGGCGGGTCAGGATTTTGTTTGGCAAATAGCGTCCAAACTATCAGTCACCTGTTAGTCACTGTATGTCATACTTGGGGTTTGCTCAGTGGTAGATGCTTTAGTTGTATGAGGTGGTTTGCCACTCTGCTGAGTTCAAATCCCACAGTCCTCTGTCCCATGGCGCACGAGTGTCTGCCTCTTGGGCTAGCCCCCCCCCCCCCCCCCCCCGTGGGAAAGGGCAAGACATCGGCAGTGCCTGCCCTTCAAAAGCGCTTTGTCTCCTCCAGCATTTGACCCCCCCTCAGCCCCCGTTTTGACCCCCCCAACTAAAAAATGATCACCCAAACCCATCCCAGAGGCGACAGTAGGGTTGCAGAAAAAGTGAAAACTTTCCAAAATTACAAGGTGCCACGAAACAGCCTAAACAGCAGCAATTTTGGCGCGCCCATGGCCTGCGCTACATGGGCCTAGGGGCCACTAAATGGGTCCCCATGGGTGCACAAAAAAACGGCGCTCGGGGAGGGGGGTGGGATGGGATGGGAGAATGTCCAACACCTGACAGGCATGTAGCCCAAAAGACCCAGTCCGTCGGTGGCCTGTACCATAGGCTGCCCCGCGCTGGACTCAGAGCCTCATAATCGACCACAGACTCAGTCCGAGACCGGCGCAGTGAAGTTTCCACACACGATGCCCATGCAAATGCACACACACGCACACACGCACACATGCACACACACACACACACACAATTGCGAAACACAGCACAACAATAGTGGCTGAGTGTGAATCCTCGTCAGTTGGAGTCAAACAAAAGACATGTTCAACGCCAATAGGCGCCTTTCTGTAGGAAGCAGGCGCCAGCAAATGCACACACACACACACACACACACACACACACACCCGCGCGCATGTGAATTGTTGCCCTGACCGGGGGCACTGGGAGCCCTACGCAAAGCAGTCAGTGCAGTATGCGCGATCACCCGGAGGCGGTGGCAGCCACCGCAGGTCCTACAATGTGCCACGGTGTCCGAGACACGCGGGCGGCGGTGCAGAGTGCGAGACATGATGCACGAGGTCGGGGCCGAGCCACCAGACCACAGGACCGGTGCACACGTCTTGAGACTGGTGAGGCCTGCCACAGCACATCACACTCCCTGCAGCTCCCGGGTTCAGGGGGAATGGTCAGTTCAGTAAAACGCCCAAGTTCAAGCAAAAGGTTCCTTTTTGGTTGTCTTACTGAGCAGGGGCGTACCACACTGCCATTGTGCCGAATGGTGCCTTGATTTGGACTCGGCTCTCAAACGTGTCCTGGTCCATGGTTCGCCTCGGGTTCCCCCTCGGCGGGCCGTCCGCCTTCCAATAGCCCGCAGGACAAGCCTGGCCGGGGGTGATCGTCTCATCACTGCCTCTCAATCCAATTGCCCTCTATTAACCCTCGCCCTGGAGCACACCTCCCCACGTTCGTGGCGCACGAGGACACTGATGCGGCTAAACCGGTGGTAGCCATTGCTGTTGGTAATATTGAGCTTCCAACTGTACCTCGCCAGGCGCGTGAGGAGGTCTCTGAGCCGGCCCACTTCATGCTCCTGGAAGACTGTGGCAAGTAGGTAGCGCTGCCTACGCCGCTTGCTATTGCGCTTGCCAACAGGGAAGCGGATGCGTGAGGGCGAGCACAGATCCGTGTGAATGAGGTCCTTGGTGACCAGCAGGCGGGCCTGGGGACAAAGATGATGCAAGGGGCACCATGGGTAAAGGCAGGAGCATAATTCGGCGTCTCGCATAAATTTGCTGTACAGTGTTGCCTCTGTTTTGTAGTTTATGTCGGATAATTGGAGAAGGCAGGAATGGTGTGGATGGAAATCCGCCACCCGCCAAGCCACCCACTTGGTGACCCCCCGACCCACCCACCCACACTCAGAGCCAATAAGCTCATGGTTGGGGGGGCAGGGGGGTTGCCAGATAGGCTGAGTAAAAATGCCATTTGTTGCCCCATGGCCGGGGACTGGCAGTTTAGACAATTTCCTCCTACAAACTCAAGCTAGCACACCCTAACGCAAAAAGCAGGAGAATTGTCAGAAATGCATTGCACGACACGTTGGGGCGTCGTACAAGGCGTCGGAGCCCGATGCCGGGAGCGTACAACGCAATCGGGAGGTGTGGTTCAAGGTGTTGTACGGCCCCGACGTGTCGCACGGCCCCGACCCATTGTATGGCCCCAACGCATCATACGGCCCTAACATGTCATACGGCCCCGATGCGTTGTACAATCCGAAGCGTTGTACGACTCCGAGGTGTCGTACGTCACACAATATGCAAGCGCCTCCTCCCCTTGCCTCCTCAGGGGTCCCCGATGGGGGGGGGGGGGGGATGGCCAGTATTGGCCTCTAAAACAGCGCCGTCAAGGGCGGTCCTTAACAAGAAAAAGATTCCTTAAGGAACCCCCTGAAAGCCCCTCACGATATCTAGTTCACGGGGGTTGCTCCCGACTCCCCCCAAGGGGTGTTCAACCGTTTTGGGGGTTGTGGGGGGGCGGGGCCCCCCACCCCCCAACCCCCTGGACACAAACCGTAGACCCGCACCCACTACCTTTTTGTCGGGCACCTCCGAACGGTTGGTGCAGCCCAGGTGTGATATAACATTTTGCACCGCCCCTTACGCCAATAGAGGTAGGCTATCATCGGCTTGGGTATTCCTAGCCACACCGGGAACCTTAGCAACCTGTTACGCCTGTTGCAAACAAGGGATGACTTTCTAGGGAAGGGCATAAGACCAAGAGTGGCTACTGGGGACACTTTCTAGGAAGAGCAACAACCTACATTTGTATATTGCCTCGTCTTGCACGATCTGGCACTCAAAACATGGATGGTTTGATGGAATTGGGCAAAAAGAAAAAGCGCACTATGTGGTCCACCGGAAAAAGCCTACTCAATCCCAACATCTCCACACTGCATCACTTACCAACAAAGCACTGGGTTCGTCGTGTTCACTCGCCGGGGAGACCCTGGCCATTCCCATACAAGGGGGACGCGGCCAGAGAGTCCTCCCTGAAATGTTCAACGTATTTGTGTCGCAAAAGAGGATGTCCTTCCTCCACGGGATCTTCCGAAAGAGCAACAAACGACATTTGTACAGCACCTTGTATTGCACGAGCGCTCAAAACATGGACGGTTTGATGGAATTGGGCAGAAAAAAGAGTGCACTATTTGACCACCGGCGCTCAAAGAGCCCGAGAGTTGGCAAGGGAGGAAAAAAAAAAGAACACACTATGTGACCACTGGCGCTCGAAGAGCCCAAGAGTCGGCAACAGAGAACAAGAAAGAGCACACTATGTAACCACCGGCGCTCAATCCCGAACACTCAACGCGGGGGATGAGACCTGAAGTGGGAAGCAAATGGGCAGAAAATTGTTTCACAGGTCTTTGGCATGCTTGAAATCCCCTGCAAAGTCTGAGCATTTTGAGTATAAAAACACCCGGTGAAAACAAAAATTCACCCGTACCGTAAGAATAAACAAAATCTGCGGTTCCTGCGGCGCCCACAAAACCCATTGTTCCATGCAACCGTTTTAGGGTCCGTAGAGGGGAGGGTCCACCCTGCCCCCTTGGGGTCGGGTCCTGTCCGGTAGCAAACCCCGTGATCTAGTTTCTCAGAACCCCATTGGGATCATTTTTTTTATTATTTTTTTGATGCATATTTGAATTCACCATAAAGGCTGAGCATTTTGAGCATGGGTAAACAATTTCACTGACCCTTTCCAATGGGCAAAAAAAAAAATCCCAGCACCTGTGGCGCCAGCCAATTCCCCCATATTGGCGCATAGTAAGGTTGAGACCTGCAAAACATTTTTGCCACTTTGGGGGGGGGGGGAGGGCGTCAAGGCCTGCAGCTGCCCCCCCCCCCACCCCGGTGACCTCCCCCATTTCCACCTGTCCCTTGTGCCCTTGTGGAGATCTCTTGGGCCATCCTAATGGCTCCTGTTTGCTCTGTTGTTGGTGGCCCCCACACAGTGCTGTGTCTTTTAGTGACTTGCAAGGGGGCAAACCATCAGGACATGCTTGGTGTGAGGGCTGTTTCCCGACTCATAGACCATGTCCCTTTGGCGCCTCTGAAGAGGTCATCCCCTAAAAGACCCACAGGTCAGGTGGAGTGGGCGGGGGCTTTCTTGCCAGCTGTTGGTGTCTACAGTTCTTGTACCAGGGCTGTGCAGTGGGGCCTGTGTGGCTGTGCGCTTGCTGTGTGCTCCTCCAGGGACTAGGGCCCTGTAGTGGGGCCCAGGTAGTTATTTGCTTGGGGTGTTTGTTCAACCACGGCCCTATCGCGGGGCCGAAGCAGGTTGCCTGCTGTTGGGAGGGGGTGAAAGGTTACCTAAGGGTTGGTAACATGTATGTGTGTGTTACAAGGGGGGGGGGATGATTTCGGAAGGGAAAAATTTCGCCACCTTCAGGAATCCTGAAGCTTGCCGTTGTTTCGTGGTGGGCTCTCGATGGTTCCTCTTAGTTCCAATGCATTCCAGTCACACAACCGCTGCATGTTGCGAACTGTTGGAAGGATCACCGAGCCACACAACGCCACCCGGATGCACCACGGGGGGGGGGCTACAACTGGTCCTGATGCGACCCACCCCCCAACTATCTTTCAAAACTCGGGGGGGGGGGGGGGGGCAGGGGGGGGGTCCAGCCGGGGGTTGGGGGGGGGGTCCTCCCGGGGGTCGGGGGGGGGGGTTCCTGCCGGGGGTCGGGGGGTGGGTCCTAGCCGGGGGTCATGGGGGTGTCCAGCCAGGGGTGAGGGGGGGGGGGGTTAGGGTTAGGGTTAAGGTCACCGAGCTGGTGGAACCAGTCTTGGTTTTATAACCCTTTTTAGTGTCTAGAGTGGACCTACCAGGTTTAGCAGCAGCAAGCAAGCAAGCAGCAAGCAGCAAGCAAGCAGCAAGCAAGCAGCACGCGCGAAATGGGCCAAAATCAGAACTCCGTCGTGGTGCTTTGGATTCAGGTGAAATTTTGGTGGATGATACCTATGGGTGTGAAGTACAATCACACAAAGTTGGAGCGAGAAACTCGACGGTGGTGGCCGGGAACGGGATCCGCAAGTGGCGCACCTCAGTTTCAAAAACTGCAGTTTAGGGCCAAAAACAGCCATTTTTGGGCCGAAGAAGCTCTGGAACGCATTCAAAACGGCCAAACGAAGGCAAACGGTGGTTACACTCCACGTGCGGCTTGACTTCCCCGTGTCAACGAGCTCTTTGCGGCCCTCTAACTCCATGATATGTCCCGGAAACAGCCCAAAAAGGCCCCCAGAAGCTCGAGATTGGTTGCCAACATCCACAAACCAAGAATAGGCCATATCTTTGGCTACATGGCTCAAAATGCGATTCCGAGGGCACCTACTCCACCCGCAACCCCCCACTTTTTGTGGTTTCCAACCCTCAGAATTGCCCAAATGGACGCCTACACCCCAATACCTAGGCCCACTAGGTTGCGGCAAGCTGCAAGCTCAAGCCCAAACAGGTGGGTGCCCAAATGGGTCAACAGGGTCCAGTAGGGGCAAAAAGATGACTTTTCTAAAAAATGATCCTAGACCATGTGCGACGCTAAAACAAGTGTTTTTGGACCGTTTTGAGCTTGTGGTGGCCCATTTTGGTCCTCCGAAAATCCCAAAATGCCTTGAAAATGGGCTGTTTTGGGGCCAAAAATGGGTCAAAAATGGGTCAAAAACGCATTTTTCCAAACCTCATCCTAGACCATTTGGGGTGCACAAACGGGTGAAATGAGCCCATTTTGAGCCCATTTTGGGGTATTTTGGCCCCTCAAAAGTCCAAAAAGCCTTGAAAGTGGGCCTCGTGGTGATGGGGTTCACTTGCAAGCTGATTCCACTTTGTCAAGAGCCATCAATGTGTGAATCATTCTTGATGGCCCTCACCAGTCATAGCTGATGTTCCCTCCCCCACCAGCTCGGTCCCAATATTCAGTCTTGATTGGGGTTAGGGTCACCGAGCTGGTGGAACCAGTCTTGGTTTTATAACCCTTTTTAGTGTCTAGGGTGGACCTACCAGGTTTAGCAAGCAAGCAGCAAGCAGCAAGCAAGCAGCAAGCAAGCAGCACGCGCGAAATGGGCCAAAATCAGAACTCCGTCGTGGTGCTTCGGATTCGGGTGAAATTTTGGTGGATGATACCTATGGGTGTGAAGTACAATCACACAAAGTTTGAGCAAGAAACTCAACGGTGGCGGCCGGGAACGGGATTCGCAAGTGGCGGACCTCAGTTTCAAAAACTGCAGTTTAGGGCCAAAAACAGCCATTTTTGGGCTTAAAAAGCCCTGGAACACATTCAAAACGGCCAAACAAAGGGAAACGGTGGGTACACTCCAGTTGCGGCTTGACTTCCCCATGTCAACGAGCTCTTTGCGGCCCTCTAACTCCATGATATGTCGTGGAAACGGCCCAAAAAGGCCCCCAGAAGCTCCAAATGCCGACGGCCACAAACCAAGAATAGGCCATATCTTTGGCTACATGGCTCAAAATGCGATTCCGAGGGCACCTACTCCACCCGCAACCCCCCACTTTTTGTGGTTTCCAACCCTCAGAATTGCCCAAATGGACGCCTAGACCCCCATACCTAGGCCCACTAGGTTGCGGCAAGCTGCGAGCTCAAGCCCAAACAGGTGGGTGCCCAAATGGGTCAACAGGGTCCAGTAGGGGTAAAAAAATGACTTTTCTAAAAAATGATCCTCGACCATGTGCGACGCTAAAACAAGTGTTTTGAGCTTGTGGTGGCCCATTTTGGTCCTTCGAAAATCCCAAAATGCCTTGAAAATGGGCTGTTTTGGGACCAAAAATGGGTCAAAAATGGGTCAAAAACGCATTTTTCCAAACCTCATCCTAGACCATTTGGGGTGCACAAACGGGTGAAATGAGCCCATTTTGAGCCCATTTTGGGGTATTTTGGCCCCTCAGAAGTCCAAAAAGCCTTGAAAGTGGGCCTCGTGGTGATGGGGTTCACTTGCAAGCCGATTCCGGATTTGTCAAGAGCCATCAATGTGTGAATCATTCTTGATGGCCCTCACCAGTCATAGCTGATGTTCCCTCCCCCACCAGCTCGGTCCCAATATTCAGTCTTGATTAGCCCTAGGGTTAGGGTCACCGAGCTGGTGGAACCAGTCTTGGTTTTATAACCCTTTTTAGTGTCTAGGGTGGACCTAGCAGGTTTAGCAGCAAGCAAGCAAGCAGCAAGCAGCAAGCAAGCAGCAAGCAAGCAGCACGCGCGAAATGGGCCAAAATCAGAACTCCGTCATGGTGCTTCAGATTCAGGTGAAATTTTGGTGGATGATACCTATGGGTGTGAAGTACAATCACACAAAGTATGAGCAAGAAACTCGACGGTGGCGGCCGGGAACGGGGTCCGCAAGTGGCGGACCTCAGTTTCAAAAACTGCAGTTTAGGGCCAAAAACAGCCATTTTTGGGCCGAAGAAGCTCTGGAACGCATTCAAAACGGCCAAACGAAGGCAAACGGTGGGTGCACTCCACGTGCGGCTTGACTTCCCCGTGTCAACGAGCTCTTTGCGGCCCTCTGACTCCATGATATGTCCCGGAAACAGCCCAAAAAGGCCCCCAGAAGCTCGAGATTGGTTGCCAACATCCACAAACCAAGAATAGGCCATATCTTTGGCTACATGGCTCAAAATGCGATTCCGAGGGCACCTACTCCACCCGCAACCCCCCACTTTTTGTGGTTTCCAACCCTCAGAATTGCCCAAATGGACGCCTAGACCCCCGTACCTAGGCCCACTAGGTTGCGGCAAGCTGCAAGCTCAAGCCCAAACAGGTGGGTGCCCAAATGGGTCAACAGGGTCCAGTAGGGGCAAAAAGATGACTTTTCTAAAAAATGATCCTAGACCATGTGCGATGCTAAAACAAGTGTTTTTGGACCGTTTTGAGCTTGGGGTGGCCCATTTTGGTCCTCCGAAAATCCCAAAATGCCTTGAAAATGGGCTGTTTTGGGGCCAAAAATGGGTCAAAAATGGGTCAAAAACGCATTTTTCCAAACCTCATCCTAGACCATTTGGGGTGCACAAACGGGTGAAATGAGCCCATTTTGAGCCCATTTTGGGGCATTTTGGCCCCTCACAAGTCCAAAAAGCCTTGAAAGTGGGCCTTGTGGTGATGGGGTTCACTTGCAAGCTGATTTCACTTTATCAAGAGCCATCAATGTGTGAATCATTCTTGATGTCCCTCACCAGTCATAGTTGATGTTCCCCAAGGGTGTCCTTACCGGAAAAGGAAAAAAAGTGTTCCGGTTTCCCAAAAAAGCCCGCGGGCACTCCATGTGCTCAACCATGGTTGGTGGCAGTTGGCAGTTGGCGGTTGGCGGCGGTTGGCGGTTGGCGGTTGGCAACTGGCGGTTGGTGGCGGTTGGTGGTGGTTGGCGGCGGTTGGTGGCTGGCGGTTGGTGGTTGGAGGCAGTTCGCAGTGGTTGGCAGTTGGCGGTTGGTCACCGCTGGCGGTTGGCGGCGGTTGGTGGCTGGCGGTTGGTGGCGGTTGGTGGTTGGCGGTTGGTGGCGGCTGGCAGTTGATGGGAGTTGGCGGTTGGCGGTTGGTGGTCCTTAAGGGCTGTCCTTAGCAAAAAAAAAAAATCTCGTCCTTTAAGGACCCCCCTGATGCTCCCTCCCCCACCAGCTCGGTCCCAATATTCAGTCTTGATTAGGGCTAGGGTTGTGGTTGCTGTTAGGGCCTGTAGCCCTCCTGTAGCCCTCCTTCGGGTCAAATTTTTTTCTTGTTGTTTTAACACAAGTATGATTTCTCTACAAAGTTTTGAGTATTTTGAGTATAAACACATAGTATGAAAAAAAATTTTGGCGCCTTCGGCGCCAGACAGTTTTCTCTAGAGACACTTGTTGGTGGCCAACCCGGCACCACTATCTTTCAAAACCCGGGGGGGGGGGGAGGGGGGGGGGGGCTGGGGGGGGTCGCATACAAGGACCGGGCCCGGCCACCCCCCCGTGGGATGCACGCAAGAGAATGCAGGGCCCTCCCAGCGCGCCCATAACTCAATGTTGCAGGGCCGCCTTTTCTTTTGGGTGTGTGGGGCGTGCTGGGAACTCTATGAAACACATCTCTTCCCTCCGCCTAGTACACCACTGCACATGTCTGAATTCACAGTACTCACCTGTATCTGAATTCGCAGTGCAGTTGTTGGTCACACGCCGCGAAAAATTTCCCCATTTTTCTTAACGGCGAAATTTTCCCTGCGAACTTCTCCCTTCCTGAGCCCCCCCCCCCCCATGCAGCAATCACCACTGGCCCAAAGGTAACCACCTTCCGCCTTCCTGTTTTACATTGGCACCATTCGTTATCCCTCAGCCCATGTGTGATTTCACACCCTCATCCCCATCGCACAAACAACAGCAAAAAGACAAAAAGTTGCGGAAATAACATCTGGTGTTGTTTGGACAAAACATTGTTTGCTTGTGACACACATGCCTCAGGACATTGTACCCAATAATATTTTAGGGGCTGTTTATACACAACCCAGTGTTGTTTGGACAAAGCGTTGTCTGTGCAAGGGGGAGGAGGGGGGTATGAAGCAGTTGGGAGGTCAGGCCAGGGACACCAGTGGCCCATCCGTAACTCGCCTACCCACTGCGGTTACCCACAACCCTCTCCCCTTGCGCAGTGCAAGCAGAACCATACCACCACTGGCTCCTTGGTGGCCGCGCAGCCTCGCGCCAAGGGCCCCTCGCTGTGCAGCCCCAGGGGGGCAGCATCGCCCTTCGTGTCGTTTCTGCCAAGAGGCTCTGCCAGCGCCTGCCCTGGGGCCGGTTGCTGGGGCCGCACCCAAAAGAGCGGCGTGTCCAGGAACGCCCAGACCTGCTTCGCGAGGCACTGCAGCCACTCGCGCCGCACGCGGTAGTGCAGCCGGCTGTTGGGGTGCCCCTGGATGTCCTGCCACAGCATGCCAAAGGACCGCTCTGTCAGGGCCCGCGGGCGGAAAATGGCCGCACTTTCGAGATCAGCGGGCGTGTACCTCGTGGCGGACACCAGCAGCATCCGGACCAGCTGCTTGAACAGCTCATCCGTGGCACTGCCCTCCATAAACGTCCTGCCGGGGCTGTCCAGACCGCTGTGCGACGTCACGCGGCTCCCGCAGCTGCAAGAAACAACGAAATGGCAAGGTTAGAGATGGACCCGGTACGACCGGCCGATGATGAGCCCCTGCCAGCTCAGAGGTTCAGTGGGGAAATCCTTGCGCTTTGGAGGGCTTGGCATTGTTATGTATGACCCACCTGGTGGTCGATGTGGAGACCTTTTGGCCAGGGGTCAGGTGACATGACAGCTGAACCATGTGACGTCTCTAAGCAAGTGGCAAGGGATTGGGGGGGGGGGGGGACTTCAAAGTGATTTGCATTGATCTCGCTTTGAATGGACATTACCCAATCGTGATGCTCGATCTTTGTGCTCATGTGACTGGGAGCTCTTGAATGCTGCTTTTGGGACAGCTCTGTCCAGCTGTCTCCGCTCCACAGCCCTGACTGGCTGAATCCCTTCACCTGATCAGGTCCCCTTTGGTCCACCACCCATTTCAGGAAATCCAAGGTGCGGGTCAAATGACCCCTCATGCCCTACAAAGCGCCCCACCCCCTTTCTCCAGAATGCAAAACAACTGCGGAAGAGGAAGAATGCTCTTTTCGAAATCTACACCCCCAAAGAGGCCGCGAGACGCCATCAGTGTTCTTGCATACCATACCGTACCTTTGCAAAAGCATGCATTCTGCAACCACACAGAATGTGCTTGGTGAGGCTGTGGACCTGCACCCTGAGTATATTACAGGTGAGCAAGTCTACACCCCCAAAAGGGTGGTCTCCTAATGGATTCCATGAAATATTTTGTGTTGCTGGCATGCCTTGATGGTGTCACCCTCCCTTTGTTCGGCCAATGCCTGACAATACAACGCAATTGTCTCACACCTTCACCCTACCAGCAACAACTTCGGGCGTTGTTTGGACGCAGGATTGTTGATGGCTGGCCCTCCGCACACATGTCTCAGGACACTGTGCCCGAAAATGGACCCTTTGGGGACTGGTGCGGCGTACCACACCCCTTCAGACAGCCTAAATGTACTGCGAAATAACAAATCCCATCCCCAGCCCCCAAACTATTGCCACAATTACAGCAAACACACGCATGACTCCCCAACCACAAAGTGAGCCCATGATGTTTGGCCCAAGCGTTGTTTGCACGATGGGGAGGGGTGGGTAACCTCCTTAACACACTTAACACACACCCCCCAGCTCAACACACTTCTAACTGTCCGCCTGCACACGCACTTTGCACCTGCTGGTGCCCTCATCAGAGTGGCCTCCCTGGCCCTCATCAATGCTGCCGGGACCCCCCAGATGCTCTTTCCCAGGGTACTCCCACTGCATCAACTTGTCCGACACTGCAGTCAGTGCAGCTTCCAAGTCCTCATTAGCCTTTGGCAACTGCATGAACGCCACCAGCTCCTGCGAGCAGCGCACGTACCGCTCCTCCAGTACCTGTTGTGCCAGCAGTTTGTGAGGTCTCTGGGACGGAGAGGGACAGGGATTGGGAATCAAATCATGTGGCTACAACTGGTTAATAACCCTGTGGTTTTGGATTCTTAACCACAAACCCATGGTCAGAAACAAAACTCAGACACAGTAACACAGGGTCGGGCACCGGCTTGAACTGGGGGAGAGACCCAAGGGTTCATAACCTCATAATAATAATAATAATTCAATAATTCAATAACCTCATAATTTTGAATTTTGAAATGACGATTTTATTAGAGATTAGACATCTGGCCTCGCAAAAAGGGGGGGGGGGTATATCACACCCGCGCCTGCACTTGATCCAACAACCTCTCTTCAAGGTGATTTTCATACAGAATTTGTTCAACAGAACTTCTACCGCGTGACCCCCCCCCCTTTGGGATCACAGTCTTGACCACAGAAACTGCGGGCACAAAACGAGTATCAGGCAGTGTCGCCGTGCTCAGACATGGCGGCACTTATGCAAGGTTGGGGGGCAACAGGTAATGATGGATCCATCGTCTGGCCAAACCATCCCATTGCTGAGCCCATCCGACAAAACATGGCGCAGCACAAAGCGAGAGGAGATGAGTTGCTTTCTTGTGTCGTCCTGAATGATGGGCCCGACATCACGGGGAAGACGGTGGCACTGATTTCTTTCCTGATAATTTGGTACGGCTCCACTGAATTGTGTCGTTTCTTGATGGAAAGAATGTGCGTATGTGTAAACATGTGTATCTGCCCTCTTGAACATTCCTTCTATTCATCTGCCGTTTGATCCCGCACATGTGAGGCTTCTCTGGACCAGCACCCAGGAAAACCTGTGGCCAAAAGGCGTGGTCCGCTGAGGCCGTTGTCAGCCAATAAAGGGGGATGGTCCGCACGGGGCACGCACAGCGCGGACATGACAGTCCTCACAATGAGTGTTGCTACAAAATTTGGCAGCAATTCGGACTTTGGGCAAGGGAGGTAAGGGTGGAGAGGAATGGAAATGGGGGGATGAGACCTAATGAAGGTGAGCTAAGCGAAAAGGTAGATGGAACCTTTGGTAGACTGACCTTGGTTAACGCAGCCACCTACCAAGGGTGGGGCGGGGAGCAGAGTGAGGGTGCAGGACATGACTTACCTCAGGAAATGGTGTGAAGGAAAGGACATTGTGTAGCAGAAAACAACAAGGCACGTGAAACTGTCCCAGCACCAGCATACAGTCAGCCTGAAGAAACATATTTGAGGAGGGCATGAAATTTTTCACTTCAAAAAGAAACAGCATTCCTATGCCCCAAAACGCAAACTGACGAAGGGTCTGGTGCTTGGGGACACATCTGGGAATACCCGCCAGAAGTTGTCAGCCTTCAGGCGCTGGATCCCCAGCTCCCCGATGCGTTGCCGGAAGAAGTCCGAGCTGGCCACATGCACCTTGCGCTGCAGGTACGGAGTAAAGTCAAATCCCGGCCGCACACACTCGTCACTCAGCTCCGGCGGGTGGCGGCGCGTCAGGACCTCGGCAAACAGCTGCCGCATGGGACCCCGAGCGGCAGGGTCCATCAGGGTTTCCTGTCGCTGGTAAAACGAGAGCAAGCGATTGCAGAAGGTACTGATGTCTTGACAGAGGGCCGTCTTCTGGAAAGAGGACAACTCGGAGTCCAGCACTGACTTCATCAACTGCTCCCACTTCATCTTCCACTGTTGCTCTGCCTGTGGGTCTCGACCAGCCACAACCAACTTGTCGATGGGCGTGTATGGGTTGATGGTGTACCTTGGGCAGAAATAAGGGGTGCATGGAGTGGTGGACGCCAAAGGCGTGCAGAGGATACAACCGATTGGAGGACACTGCGGTTGGAGAGACGTTATGCAGCAGTTGAAGGCTCACTGCCCAGGTGGGCCCAGATCACGTGCATTTTGTACAGCAGGGATAAGCGTGGTTCCATGTGAGCCTTGAACATCTACGTCCAACCAGGGTCTTCCACGTGTACCGCGTACGCACATGGTCATGCAGCTTCTCGGCTCCCAATCGCTGGCCGCGGTCCTGGATTTTCCCACAAGAAAAAGAAGGAAGAGTCCTTTGCGGAAGCACCCGGCGCGCTGATGGAAATGTGATCGCATGCAGACTTGGAGCTTAGGGTATGTGGTCATACGCAGGCTTGAGGTGTGCAGGTCTGCAGGCTCAAAGAATGTGACTGTGCAGGAAGGGTGATTTTTTTGCAGGCGTACAAAGTGTGGCTCTCTGAGTGTGGATCGGGCAGCGCGGTCGCACACCTCATTGAGGGGTGCGCAGAGCGGCTGCATGTGGGTTTACAGAGTATGGCTGCGTGTCGAGTCAGGGTGTGGTGGCTGTCTGCAGGATTGAAATCGGAATGCTGATCTCCTGTCGGTCCAACAGCCCCAGGCTGTGGACAGGGGAATCCCCAGGAGAACCAGGGGGTCGGAGTGAAGAGTCAGGGGCAGGCCCACGAGCGTGTCGCAGGGCGGTCCTTAACAGAAAAAGGAAAAGTTCCGCTACGCCAGAACTGGAGAGAGGTCCCCTAACCCAAACCCTCACCCTAAAGCAAACCCAACCCTAACCCTAATCCGATCCAGGGCCCCAACCCAATCCCTAATCCGAATCTGGGCCCTGACCACCCTGGAACTAACCCTAACCCTTGGATTAGGGTTAGGGTTGGGGTTAGATTTTGGGCCCAGGTTAGGGTAGGGGTTCAGGTTAGCGTGAGGGCCAAGGTTCGGGTTAGAGAGAGAGAGAGAGAGAGAGAGAGAGAGAGAGAGTCATTAAGGACCGCCCTGGCATGTCGAGAGGGGTAGAGCCACAGGGCTATGGAGAATTAGGGGTCAGACACAGGCAAGTGGGGGGTCAGGGCTAGGGCTCTCAGCCTGTCTAGGGGCCAGAGGAGTCAGAAGGACTCCCTGAGGTTGCAGAGGGCTGGTGAATGGCATTGGTGTGTGCTCAGGCCTTGGGACATAGGCCAATGCGCGAGCTCATGGAGCCCCTTGGACATGCCTTGCCCCCACACCCTTTGATGTGTTGTTGTCTGACAACCCTCCAATTAAATGCACAGGGGGTCGTCATGCGGAGCACCCTGCTCGAGGAGACGCAACCCCAACCACCCTCCTCACACTAACATCCAGTCTGCACCCGAAGGCACAGGTACAAGTAGAGCACCCGGGGCTTCTCCAGGCACCAGGCATTATCCGTCTCCCCTGCTAGAGGGTCACCGCACGGTCACGGGGGACACCCCAGCGCCCGGGACGGCGTAGTGCATGTGCCCCACCTGGCCCGGTCCCAGGCCTCTTGGTTGCCGTGACCGTTGGGTGAGGGTGAAGGGCAGGGGCGGCTGGAGTCATATGCGGGGGTTAGAGTTGGCATGGGAGGGGCAGTTGAGGGCGGGGGGCGGGGGGCCGATGTGCAGCATGGGGGACCGCGTACCGCTTATTGGGCTTTGTCCTCAGCAACACGTCATCCACCGTCAAGTCCGGGGGCGGAGGCGGGTGCTGGTTCCGCGGGGCATGCTGGCAGTGGAAGTCGAATAGGTGCCGCAGCCGAAGCCGCTCCCTCAGCGACAGCCCAAAGTCATCCTCCAGCTGCACGAGGCGCTGGGACAGCGTCTGAGGGCCGTCCACCGCGTCGTCGTCCTTCATCAGATCGGCCGGGGCCCGCTCGGCGCTGTCGCTCTTCTCGGAGTCCGACATGCTCTCGTCGCTCTCATCTGCGCGGCGGGCGGAGTGCGGCAGGGCGCAGAGGTGGGCCGGCACGCCCTGCACACCGCAGCCCGCGAGGTGCTCCGCAATGATCTCGCGCGTGTCCCGGTCCTCCCGCATGGCGATGTGGTTCAGGGTGCGGCCTGTGACGGGGGAGCTCTTGAACCACGTGAGCCAGCACTTGATGGAGTACTCGTCGTAGCTGCGCCGGTCTGACGTGAGCACCGGCCGCAGCTTCACAAGCCCCGTGATGAAGTCCGTGTAGTACGGCGAAAGGGGCTTCCCCAGCTCCTGCAGGCGGGCGGTGATCTGCGCGTGCTCCCCCATGAGCTGCCGCATGGTGGCCTGTGTGCGCGTGAGGACAGTGGGACGGAGAGAATGCGAGAGGAATGGGATGTGGGGGCTGGCAGCACCAGGCGCGACAGAGGTGATGAGGCACAGCGCATGGGTTTGAAGAGCAGACCGTATCCAAGGTTTTCAGCCTCTCCTAAGCCGACGCCGACCATATCTTCAGTTTCCGTTGTGGCTCCTACGGTGCAGTGTGCTGCATGGTGTGGTGTGGTGTGGTGTGGTGTGGTGTGGTGTGGTGTGGTGTGGTGTGGTGTGGTGTGGTGTGGTGTGGTGTGGTGTGGTGTGGTGTGGTGTGGTGTGGTGTGGTGTGGTGTGGTGTGGTGTGGTGTGGTGTGGTGTGGTGTGGTGTGGTGTGGTGTGGTGTGGTGTGGTGTGGTGTGGTGTGGTGTGGTGTGGTGTGGTGTGGTGTGGTGTGGTGTGGTGTGGTGTGGTGTGATGCCATGGGCCACGGGCTGTGGCACCTCCCTCTGTACACGGTCACATGGCTGTGCACAATGGGCAGCAGCGTCTCCTTTTGTCCACCACCGCCCTGCTGTGGGCAGTGCACAATGGCAGCTCCTTCTGTTCCCTGTCCCGCTGCTGTGGGCAGTGGGCAGTGGTGTGTCCTGCTCACCGCCACACCGCTGTGGGCAGTGGGCCACAGTGGGCATCATTCTGTACACCGCTGTGAAGGGCAATGGGCAGTGGATATCCTTCTAGAGACCGCTGCATTGCACGGCGCAGTGGGCAGTGGGTCTCCTACAGTACACTGCCGCACTGCACGGGACAGTGGGCAAGGGGCCTCATTCTAGACACCGCCACATGGCACGGGGCAATGGGCAGTGGGCGGCATCCTTCCGTACACCGCTGCACTGCACGGGGCAGTGGGCAGTCGGCATTCTCCAGTGCACCACCGCACTGCAAGGGGCAGTGGGCAGTGCGTCTCCTCCTAAACACTGCTGCACTGCACTGCACGCTGTAATGGGCAGTGAGTCTCCTTTAAGGATGCAGGTTTGAATTCACACGAATTCACACGAATTCCAATTTGGTATCAATTCGCTCAAATTCGAAGGAATCATTTACAAACTCTCATTTTGACTCTACTGGAATCAAGTTCGCTCGAATTCGCATGATTTCGAATTTGGTACGAATTCGCTCGAATTCAAATTGAATTCGAGGCAAATCGGCATCCCTGCTCTCCTTCAGTACACTGCTGCACTGCGGTGGGCAGTGGGCACAGGGTGTCCAGGGGGCAGGTCCAGGCACTGCAGAAAACAGTGGTATAGTGTGGTGTGGTGTGGTGTGGTGTGGTGTGCCGAAGGCGCTGTTACCAAAGGGCAAAAGGCCGGGATGTCTACCCACGGGTAAAGGTAAACGGGCTGGGCTGTGTGTGTTGTGTGCGCGCCGTGCGTAAGTGTGTTGGCCTCGGCAGGGGAAGGGGGAGTCGGGGAGACCTGGTGAGTTCGCCTCCGGCGACCGCGCTTATTCCAGGAGCTCCCGCTGCACCCCTTCCCTTTCTGCTTGCTGGTGCAGGCGCAGCTCCTGCAACGCCCACGCCATCGTGCTGCCCGGGCCCAGGCGGGCCTTCAGCAGTGTGGCACGCGCCTTGGCGTGGGCGTACCAGATCCGTAAGGACTCCTCCACGACGTGGCGGAGGAACTCCGTGCCCAGCGAGTGGGGCCCCGTACACTCCAGGTGGGCCAGCTGCATGGAGGGGGTCCGCAGGGCTGCCGCCCACTGCTCCAGCACAGTCGGTTCCCACAGCTGGTGACGCACTGGGGCCGCCCGTGGCCCCACCTTCTGGTCAAGCCACGCTGCGAGGCGCCGGCGGGCTGGCCCCCACTCGTGCGATTGAGCCGAGCAGGCCCACAGGTGGGGCGCCGTCTCGGGCTGTGTCCCGCACAGGAGGCACGTTGTATCCAGCACCGTGCCCCGGTGGGAGGAACGGTGGGCCAGGACGGTCATGGTCGGGACGTTGTCCATGCGATGCGCCGTGACGTGGCGCTGCTGGTCGTGGTCGAACCAGTCCAGGGGGAGGCCCCCCCCTGGCATGAAATTTACCCCCCAGCGGGCCTCGTAGATGGCTTGCGCCGGTATGGAGGCCCGGTCCTGCAACCAGTCACTCAGCGCCGTCGGGGAGAGCTGGCACTGGTCGCGGAAGGGCACTGGGGGGATAAATGAGTAGGGGCGCCTGAGGAGCCACGTGAGGTCTACCTCCGGCGGCTCTCGCGTCGCTGCGTCCACACGGACGTTGAGGTCCGTGATCCAGTGCGACGGTGTGGTCACCACATTGATGGCAGACCTCGGGGAGAGGCGCTGCCCCCCCAGGACAGTGGCGTAGAGGTGGTGGATGCCATCTCCGCAGTGCCCTCCTTCCTGGTACGTGCGGAGGGCCCCCACTGCTGCCTCCGAGTCCGGCACCAGCCAGTAAACCCCCTGCTGTGTCGCCAGCCGGCGGGCATACGAGAGGAGGGCCATCGCCTCCCCCTCCTGGGAGGTGCCCACTCCTGAGGCCACCTGGGCCTGGTACTCCCCAGGCCCGCTCTGGACGACCCCGGCCATGGCCATACCCGCCTGCGTGGCCCCTGCATCCACCGCCACGACACTGCCTCGGAGGGTCGCCAGCGCAGGCAGGTCATGGAACCAGACGCCTGGGCGAGTCTCAGGGGCCAACACTCGCGGGGGGTCGGTCGCCCGGCCGTGGGGCGCCAGGAGGGCCATGTCCCCATGGTGCTCCCTGAGGTGGGTGCGCAGGGCCTGGTGTAGCTCCGCTGGCACTGTCCCCACCGTATCGAGGGAGTAATAGAGGGGTCCCTTGTGCGGGTGCCCCGGGCATTTGTGCGCCATGCACTCCGCTGGATATTGGAAGCGCGCCACCGCCGCCGGGGCTATGGCGATCCACGGAAACGGCGGTGTGGTGTGGTGTGGTGTGGTGTGGTGTGGTGTGGTGTGGTGTGGTGTGGTGTGGTGTGGTGTGGTGTGGTGTGGTGTGGTGTGGTGTGGTGTGGTGTGGCGTGGCGTGGCGTGGCATGGCGTGGTGTGGCGTGGTGTGGTGTGGTGTGGTGTGGTGCTGTGAAGAACAGTGCAATGTGCTGTGCTGTGGTGCTTTGGCGTCATGGGGTGCGGCAACCGAAACAGAAACCCTCAGCGAGCACCCTTCGAACTTCTGTGGACCCACACCCACCACTGTGCAACAGTCCCACTCAATGGGTACAGGGCCCTGAACACTCCCCGTGTGCCACAATATCGGGTACATCCTGCGCTTGTTTACGTCTGTTTGGGTTGCGATTGTGCTCAGTGTGCAGTGTTGCAGCATCACTGCCCTTCGGTATCCCACTCCCCTGCCCCGCACGCGCCTGCAGGCCTTAAATGCAGCCCAACCCGCTGATTGGGTACCACCATAAATCATCAAAAGCCCCATCAAATACCCCATCAGAGCCCCCTACCTTACCAAATAATCATGGAAAACCTGACCCCCCCCTCCCGCTCCCTCTATCGCAGGCCCCTCCCGTCCCTTCCCCAGGGCAAGTCCTGGTCGAAAGGGGCACAAAGGGTGACCTCGATGTGCCGCATCCCGGGCCAGCCACATGCGGCATCGCGCTGCAGGTCCGACAGCGGGTACCCACAGGCCTGGCGGCTGGCCACCAGGCGGCGCACCACCTCCACAATGCAGGGGCCGCACGCGTCGTCCACCAGCTCCAGCTCCGTCTGCCGCACCAGCTCCGCCCCCTCATCCCTGTCCTCCGCAGCCTCCCCAGCGCTAGGCATGTCCTGCAGCGGGCTGAAGGGCGCCGCCGCCGGGGCCACGATCAGTTGCACATGCGAGCGCTCCATATCTGAGTGCTCCGTCACACCGACCACGCCCTGTAAAAGTCGAGTTGGGGAGGAAAAGCCCAAGGCCAGCGACTTTGTGGCATTGGATAACACATGTTTCCAGGCATATGTCTGTGGATGCCCATGTCGATGTGTCTGTCGGTGGATGTTGGTGGGCGGTGTGTGTAGTGTGTTGGTGTCTGCGGGCGTGTTGATGTGTGAAGGTACGTGAGTGCGTAGGTGTTTCCTAGTTGTCTGTAGGCGTATGTGGGGGGGTGTCTTGCGGCATGGGGGTGCGTGCCTGTGTCTGCCGGCATGTAGGTTTCAGTAGGGGTAGGTGAAAGTAGGTCCGGCGATGTATAGGTCTGCAGGTGCAGGGGTGTCTTCCGGTGTCGGCGTCTGTCCGTGTTCTCTGTAGGTATGTGGGCGTGTGAGTATGCACCTGTAGGTTTAGGTGTCTCGGCAACTCCATGCCACCAACAGGACATTAAATTATGAGAAAACTATGAGGCATATTCAACAGAAGACTGGGGTGCTACTCTAAATTTTTTTTCATGCCTTTGCAATTTTCCCTTGGATTGTACGTAAAAACACCTCCAGGCATCTGCACACACCTGCCTCGCAATGTTGTGCACCTGCCACCCTACCTGCGGCCACAGTGCAATGAAAATGTTGTAGGAACCACCTGAATAGCTAGTCCAATGGGAGTGCTGCTGAGGCACCACATTCATAAGGCCATAATGCATCCCACCAACATGCTTCTTAATAACATCAATCTCATCCCATCAATCAGACGCCACAGAAAGGAAGAAGGTGGCCGCATTTTGGATTCTCGCACCTCCATATGTGGGTGTGCAGGCATACGTGGGTGTCTGCGGGTGTCCGTTGAAATGTGGGCGCGTCAGTGTCTGTAGACGTAGGGTTCTGCAGGTGTGCAGGTAGGTGGCTGTAGGGTGTCTGCAGGGATGTGGGTGTGTAGATGTCCATGCGTGTAGGTGTCTAGGGGATTGTATCTGCATGTACATGGGTGTGTAGGTATCTGTATGTGTCCGGGGCAACCATATCAAGAAGGAGCACCAGATGGTCAGCAGGTACAGTTGCGCATTACGGGCGCTGTCTCATACCGTGGCCTGTGGCCCTGCGCAGTACCGGGTCCTAGCGCCTATCCCCTCTTCTTCGCGTCTGGTCTGTAGGTGTAGACCTCTGTAGATGTAGGCGTGTGCAGGTGTCCGTAGGTGTGCAGGTGTCTGCAGGGTGTGGGCCGGTAGGAAGCCCAAAGCCCAACCAAATGACAAGCCCTGAGGCTGGGTGCAGCAGCAAACCATGACGTTCAGGAAGGCTGCTGAGAAATATCTGTTGTATTGTGGGCGGTGCAAAAGCTTGAAATCCACGCTGAAGGGCGTATTTTTTAAATGAAAATGCCCCTACCTCCACAGGGTTGCATGGACATCGCGACTGCCATATGTACTTGTGTTCTGTGTTCTGCGGAACAATTTAGGGGCCTCGTAAGGGGCCGCAATGGCGTTGTTTGGGTCGTTTGAATGCCCCGGACAATCCTGAACCAACGCCATGAAATTCCTGAACGGCACACCTTGAGCTGGCTCTGGTTGAGCAGCGTGGGGCAGCGAGCCCGGGGATTGGGCTGTACCGCATCCGAGCACAGTGACACCGCGATGCTGCGCTCCATCACCGCCGTCAGCGGGAGGTCACTGTCGTGCCCTTCCGTCCCGTTGCCGGAGGTGTGCAGCGCCACAGTCGGGTCCACGTCCCACGTCTCGATGATGTGGTACGACGTGTGGGGCTGCAGCCCTGACGTGTCCCCGACGGGGGTCAGCGTGGACTGTGCGTCCTGCACGGCCGTGACCACGGCCTTGCACAGCTCCTCGTGGCAGTTGTCCAGCATCGCAACGCCAAACACCTGCCCCATGGTCACGCCGTGCAGCGCCCCGGCGGCCACCACGAGGCCTCGCTGCGGGCACGGGCGCGGGTAAGACTTGTACGTCTCCTCCGCGATCTCGTTCAGCAGTGGCTTGTCCATGTCGAAGGGCTTGAACCGGCACGTGTAGGGCTGTGCTATGAGCACCGGGTTCTGCTCGGGGCCGCCCCCTGCAGTGCAAGGCACGTGCACGGCAGCCATGGTGCTTAGCAAATGGGGAGGACAAGAACGGGCCTTTGCTGAAAGATAGAGGTCATGGGGAGGGGCCAATCAGGCCCTGCCCCCACCCACCCACTCACCTACCGACATGCGACCGGGAAGGGGGGGGGGATTGTCATGTACTGAGGCAGATTCGAACAAACAAGGCCTTGATTGAGATAACCAGCGGGACTATTTCATCAGGTGGCGAAACTGGTCTTGAGGAGGGAGAGGGAGGGGGCTGGAGCGCATCTCACATTGAAGCACCAATTCTTGCATGCCTTGTGTTAGGGCTGCAAGGGCTGCCAGTTCTCTTGTCACCAGCAAGACAGCACAGCAATGTGCATAGGCTGCCACTGCCCCGGCGATATCCCAAATGACCACAGGAATACAGGATGAAAACAGGAGATGAATACAGGAGTGGGCACTGCCATGCACTCTGGATCCTGCAGCTTCAACTGGGAACCTCCCAACTGTTGCCGCCCGCAGCACGGAGGATCAGCTGCAGGCTGGAGCTCATCGGAACCTGACAGCGGTAGTGGCTGCTTAACCCCCCCACGTGTGGGCAGAATGGCTACATAGCCCCTGCCTTCTTGGGGTCCCCATTGTGGGGAGAAATCAACCTAAAAAGGAGTGGATGTGGTGGAAATGAGCAAAAAATGGGTGAAAATGGGTGAAACTGGGTGCAAAACAGGGATCCGAAGGCCAATTTGGGGGGGAGGGTTGATATTGGCATCTTTGGGAATGAACAGGCTGACTGACCAGGCTTACTGACCAGCAGCGCACAGTCAGGCATAGAGCCTACCTCACGGAATGGATGTAGGAGGTCCGGCTCAATAGCAGTGACGGTTGCAACAGTCAGGGCTGCAAGACGTTTGGTCGGAAGAGCCATCGGATGGATCGCTGTAGGGTGGAGTCGTCAGAGAACAGCCCACCCTGCACGGGCCCGCACCCGGGGTGTGCATCTGGGTAGAACAAAAGACGGCACTGTCTGAGCCCAGCGACTGGATCTTTTGTCAATGCATTGGCAACCCAAGCCTGGCCTTTATCCAGAAACTGCTCCTGCTGTATCTTCCGCTCATTTGCTCTTCGGTGCATGCAGTAGTGCCTGCTTTGTGCCGTTTCTGCCTTCATGATGGAACCCTCCCTCTCCCCAATCCCAAACCCAAAATTGCAATGGCACCCCTCCCCCCCCCGGCCGACCGCACCAGTTATTGACCCAGGGTGTTACCTTGGGTGTGGGTGCTTCTTCAAAAAAGGCCGGCGGCAAATACCTGGAATTACTGCATACCACCGATGTCTAACACTTGCCCAGAACCCTTGGCCAATTGCTGCGGACGGGAGTGTTGGCAGGGGGGTCAGTCCGTGGTGAGGCTGGGCACACACCTGCAAAGCTATTGTACCGCATCGCCACACGAATGTCATCGAACAGCGACGCCAGCGACTTCTTGAACGCAGTGGTGTTTTGCATCCGCAGGCGCAGGTCCTCGTCCACTGCACGCTTCTTGTCGTCCCGATGCGGCAGCTTCAGCGCCAGCATCCCGTCGTGCTCCTGAGCCAGCGCCAGCTGTTCCAGCACCACTTTGCCGGACGGCAGGAGGGGCTCGTCCATGTGCGGCTGCGCCTTCGTTGGGCTTGGCTCCTTCGCCCCGAACGCCCCCCGAGCCCCGCCGCCGGTCGCCACGTCGTCGGTACTGGGGCGGCGCTCTTCACTTGGGATGGGGGCCGGGTGGCTGGCGGAGGTGCCCAGCAGAGTGCTGTAGCAGCAGTACGTGAACCGCCCCAGCACGCACCCGTTGGCCGTGCACGTGTGCACCCGCTCGTCTGAGTGGCACGCCGCCATCACCCACATGTGGGGGCGCAGCGTCCCCCACTCCCGCATGAGCGAGACGTCGCAGTTCTCGGTGCACCCCGCCCCGCCGGACCCGCAGCTTGACCCCGCCGCCTGGCTCACAGCGTTGCTCTGGTGCTCCAGCCACTGGGGCTGGACGGGGTCGTGCGGCCCGGCGGACGGGTAGCACTTGCGGTCACTCAACACCGAGGGCCGGGCCCACGTGAAGTTGTGGCTGCTGCGGGGCGTGAGGTGGGGGTCCTTGGGGTTGCCAACGCAGGGGCGGCAAGCAAAGTCGCAGTCCAGAATGAAGTGCACGGTCTGCACGTCCTTCTCCATGAAGAAGTTGCTGAGGGCCTTCAGTATGTGGATCGGAATCCCCTGAAGGCAGCGCAGGGCTTTTGTCAGGGAATACGGGGGCGCATTGGGCAGGTTGGAGAGGGTGACCCTGCATACTGCCATTGCACCATATGCCATTTTTTTGGGGGGCGGGGGGGGGCAACCTACCAACTCCGGGCCCTAAGGAACCAAAACATTTGTCTGTGTGGGGGCGGGGGGGGGGGGGGTGACGATTGGTTACTCGCTTCCTGCACTATATTTGAGGGACTTACAACCTCTCTGGGCCTGGCCCCACACTTTGGGGCCGGGTCATCTGTGCAGCCATGGAGCCGTTCCCATGCGAAGTTTGGCGCCCTTCCAATAGAGCCCTTGTCTGGAAAGGAGGTTCCCTGGGAGGCTAGTGAGGCCTTGGGCAACCAGGGCACAATTTTGTGGTTCGAAGACTTGCTTTTCCCACAGAAGTGCCATCCCTGCCGGAGCCAACCCCCTTAGTAGCTTGCGCCACTTCTCTTGTATGATCTGCTTGTTGATCAAGGTCAGCTCGGGGAGGGACTGTGTGTGGTTCTAGTGGAGTTTGTTTGTGGGGAGGAGGAAGGGAAGTGAGGGCTGGAGTGGGGGGGGGGGGGTCAGTTTGTGGGTGAGAGTGGAATGTCTGTGGCACTGATTCAGTAGGATCTCGTCTCTTGTGTTTTCAACCGTGCATGTGTATATGTCCCTTGGCTCACCTCGGTTAGGTTGTGCCCCCCATTCACACTTGGGGAATGCTCAAAGATCATTGATGCTGTTGGAGGACCTACACAGACTGATCAAGAAGGAAAGGTTTCTGGCCCTAGCAGCTCTTGGAAACAGGGGGTCGAAAGCAACATATGGAAAGTGAGCAGTCACATGAATAGCCCACCCGGGCTGCCACTTAGGTTCCCCCTAAGGTTCCCAAAAATGGGAAACCAAGAAAATTGGGGGGGAATGGGGGGAAATGCAAGGGGGGGAATGGGGGGGAATGGGGGGAAAATGGTAGAAAATGGGGGTAATAGGGGGGAAACAGGGAAAGTGGGGGGAATGGGGGAACAATGGAGGACCAATTGGGGAACAATAGGGCAGGATGGGGGAAAATTGAGGTGGGCACCTGTTCCCCGGCGTTCGCATAGCTTGGGTAGGCGGCCGGGGAGCCTAGTATCTACTCACCCATCGCTGGGGTATCGTCTCCTACCAGGGACTCATTGTCGCCGGCCTTTGAGAAGCAGGACATGCAGCAATACAACCCCTCCTTTGCATCCACATTTCAGCCCACCCTGTGGTCAACACAAATGCTACCCCCCCCCTGTCTAAGCCACGCAAAAGTACAGAATTAATATGGTCCCTACGCTTATTGTAGCTTAGACAAGGCCGTAGCTTGTGCGCGGCACATACAATTACCGGCACACAGGCCACCACCAAGAAATGGGAAGATAATGCACAAATATCCCCAAAATCAGAGCTCTGTGGGTTCAAGTGGGCAAACATGGACACAACATGGACACAACAAATGTGTCCATGACTCCATGCAATTGGCAGATTTGTCACCAAAACCATGTCTTATGCGGTTGCACTACATTTCGTACCGAATTGAATTAGGTACAGCATTGATACAGTCCCTACGCCCACTGTAGCTGAGACAAGGCCATAGCTTAGACGGGGGGGGGGGGACAACTACTATAGGACACCATAGTAGTGTAGCAGGACAACAGCTTGGTAAGTATCACATTTTAAGCTGGATTGTTGCTTGTCGCTCACCCACTTTAGCGATGAGAAGGAACAGCCAACGTCACAAGAAGCGGCACGGACAACTAGGACACCTAGGATGTTGGGCAGCAGCATATAGTACAGCGAGGGGTCAAGAAGACAACTATGCAACCATGTAACCATGGAACATTGCTTGTGGGAGGTTCCTCATCAACCCACCCCCAATTTCCCACATTACACAAAGAATGTCTCTTCCTTTGCTGCCTAGTTTTCATTCCCCCCCATCTTTCCTCCCCTCAGAGGCCTATTTGTGACCCTCCTCCCCAGTTTCCCAGCCAAAAGTGGCATTTTTGGGCCTTTCACACTGAGCCTTCCCCATTATTCTCCACCATCCCAAAAATTCACTGCTTCCCCCATTTCCCCCCATTTTCCCTAAATTGGCACATTTCTAAGATGATGCCCCAGTAAGGTCCTGATAGCGGGATATTCATAGCCCTGCTATATATCTGCTTTTCAACCTGTCCTCTTTTCAACATATCCTCTGTGTGCACGCAGCGCAGCATCCCAAGAATATTGTGTAGGGGTGTGTGGCAGCCCCTTGCATGTGTGTAGCCTCCACTATTTTGGCAAAATTGCCATGGCACGGGGGGCTTCACAAGCCAAAGGGGCCCCAGCAACCATCTATCAAACTATATTGGAAGCCTTTTCGGTCAGTGGTGGCACAGATGTGCCCTAAGGTTTGGTAGTTGTTACAGCGTAAATGGATTAGCAAGGAGGAACCCCACAAAGCCCGATGGTCTCGCAGTACCAGCGCTCTTACAAGCACTTGTGAGGAGGCATTTGCCCAGCGCACGCTCGACTCGCTACTTTTGTGTGAAGTATCCCAACTCTAGCCCCAATTTTACCCTCGCCTAGAGAAGCCAAAATCAACCCCAAACCCTTCCTTATAGAGCACACAACATAAGGCCGCCTAAGGCTAAGTATCCCCTGCCTCCTCGGGGTCCCTAGGGTGGATGAATCTTGCATAGCAATTGGTATTGGTATTGTATTGGTCAGGATCATTGCGGCCTAAAAAAATGCCCGGCGCACACCCGGCGCACTAAAGGTCCCTCGCTGTACACTTGGAGACTGCATTGTAGGTCCCTCCATGAAAGCTGTCCCGCATTAGATCATGCAGCTCAATCAATTTTCCACGGAAACAGCGACCACGGCGACGGTGGACGGCCCACGGCCTATGTACACCCTGGCCACTCCACTCTGTGCCGTTGTTGAATCCACAACCATGAGGTCACAAGTCCACGCACAGCGCAACTGCACTAAGCTGGGGATCACTGGGAGCAGAACGGGTAGTCAAGCAAGAGGATGGGAAAATTCCTCCAACATGCAGTGCTATGGGGGTATTCTTTTCCACTTTTCCACAAGGGAGATAGGCAAAAGAGGGGGGTCCAAGTAAGGGTGCTCTGCAATGAAAACCAAAAATGTATCACCCAACCTTCACTGAGCCAAACAGTGCCGAGCTGGGATTTGAACCTAGGTCTTCCTACAACAGAAACTTCATTTCTTTTTCGATGCATTGTTCTGAATTATGGAGATTGCTGCATGATCCTGTGTGTTTACATACGCCAAGTCGAAGTTTTCAGATGGGGGTCATTGTGCTCTCGGAGTAGGGGGGATGCGCAGGGGAGGGGGCACTGCAGTCAGCCGGGCAGCTCTTGCGAAGGCCCGGGCCCACGGAGGCAAACACCACGTCACAACAACAGGGCTGCTGCCCAAACACCCCGGAAGAGCCGTGCCCACACAGCATGCGGCATGACATGGGGGTTGCCGGGACCTCGTCACAGTCGTGCGTCAGCAGTGTGGCCTGGTACCGGCCATCGACGACACGGTACGCCCCGTAGCCCGAGAAGTGTAGCGCAAATGCCGCGAGCTTCCGGCCCTCGGCGCACGCCCGCACAGCGTTCAGCAGATGCATGACCGTGGCCGTCGTGGCGCTCTCATTGAGCACCGAGAGCACGTGGAAGCCCAACTTCTGAAACGTCAGTGCGGCGAACACCGCGTCCTCCACACAGCCCGGGAGCTCCCGGGGGCTGGCGTCCCCGGTCTGCACGCCGCTGTACTTGCTGATGCCGATGCACAGCGCCAGCTTGAGCTGCACGGGGCTGAACTGCGAGGGCGAGTGGTTGAGCTGCTGCGTGGCCCGCTCCTCGATCCAGTCCCCCAGGTGCTGGCAGAACTGCGAGATCACCAGGGCCTCCCGCTCCTCCTCAGCGCTGGGGGTCATGCCCGTGCACAACGACAACGCCGCCCGCTCCTTCACGACGCGCAGGTTGTCCTTGACGCCCCACACGCCTTCGATTTCCTCCTGCGCACGTGTTTGGGGGTGCACTGGAACCCACACGGCACACACACACGAGGGCACGGGTACGCGGCAAGACACAGGGCACGTCTACCCCAGTTACACGCCTGGTTCCCCAACACCATGTCCCATACGAAGGCGTCGGAAACGGTGGGCTTCCCCCCCCACCACCGGCCACAACGCCAGGGTCGATGTCGAAAAACGAGCAAATGACGGCTTTTATGGATCACACGGTGCAGCAGTTGGCAGTTCTGGGGTCAAATGGGTGGGTTCGGACCGCATAATCCCGTGTTCGCGTGATTTGTGTCCCCGACACACATCCTTCATATCATTGGTGATGCCTGCCCCGCAAAATGCCCCTGTGCTCATGTGCTGACCCCTCGGTGCCCCTGCACTCGGCGTAGGCACATGGACAGAGGTACCGGGGGTCAGGCACTGGAGGGTGGACACATGCACGCAGGGGCACTGGGGGGTCAGGTTCCCAGGCTTATCCTACAGTGCGAATACCTCCACCACCACTGCCCCACTGCCTAACCCGTTTGTGCGGGTTGCTAGATTCACAGGGGGGGGCACGCAGGGACCGGGGTGTGGGATGGGGTGGATCATAAGCATTCGTCGGGTGGGTAGGGTTGGATGTTTGGTGGTATGGGTGGGAGCGGGGGGGGGGGGGGGTGGCGGAATCCTACCTGCTGGTGTCGTGTGTGGCTGTGGTACAGTTGACAGTGTTTGGGGGGCGGGGGGGGGGGGTAACATGCAATTGTAACGGAGCGGGGTTGCTGTCCTGTACACCGGTCGAGGGGGGAACCTGTGGCACGCAAACTTAGGGGGCACGATGGATCCTACACAGCCTGCACTGCCTTCTGAAACTGGGGTTGACTTGGGCACAACGTGGGCCCAGCAGCAGCAAACTAATACATGAGATCTGGTGCAAACATGAACAGGCGAGCAAGAAATATCAGCTTCAGGAACACAGGGGCAGGCTGTGGGTAGGCACACGAACGCAGGGGCACTGGGGGGGTAAAGCACATGGACACAAACCACCTTTGTGGAGGGCTTGCGGGACCGACGTGAGGGGTCGCTGATGGTCTGGTTGACGCTCTGGATGCAGCGGTCGATCTGGCTCATGAAGAGCTTCGTGCAGTCGTGCAGCAGCGTGTGGGGCACGTTCCCCAGTTGCATGACAATGTGGATCAGGACAAAGTCGCCGTGGGTGTCAATGCCCACCCCAGCGCCCGGGAGGTCGGTGAAGAAGAGGTTGAGGCGCAGCAGCTTCTCATACAACACCAACTTCACCTCATCGCGCTTGGGCAGCCCGTTCCAAACCGGGGAGAACACGTACAGGCAGTCGGAGCGGTGCTCGTACGTGATGTTGAGCTGGAAGCGGGCGCTCTTCAGGTGCCAGGTCTTGTTGTTGTCGAAGTGCAGATTCTGCTGGTCACTGACGTGCAGGTTCTGCTTGAAGTAATCCACCATTTGGTGGGCCTGAGAGAGCGGGACGGAGGCATGCCAAGCGATAACTCAGTCTCAAGGAGCGGAGGAGGAAACGAATTTCCGGTACTGGGCATATTGTTTGGTTTGACTGTCCAGCCCACCCGCCATACCAGCCTGAGGAGGTCGCAGTGACTTCGAAGCCGAAAGCGTTTCCTTGGTTCGGAATCAAAAATGCCCCCAAAAAATGTTGCCTTTGGCAAAGCACCTCGAAGTGGGTTGATGCATGCCGCACCACCACACCGATGATGAAGTACCCACTGGCACTGAGACAGCCAAACAGGTCTATCAGGGTATTTCAGGCTCCGCTGCATGGCACTTGGGGCCAATGGCCACCGCCAGACCGCAACCCGGTGAGAGACAGGCACAGTGAAGCCTTGTGCTGGCACCAGGAAGTGGAAGGGGAGGGCAGTGCACAAGAGACTGTGCAGGGCCTGTGTTGTGGGTCAACAGCTCTGGGCCCCTGCCTTCTGTCAAGACGCACCGTCATTCAATGACAGACCCCAAACCAGGAAAATCCATGGAGCATGTGAAAACGGGGGAATCGTTATCATCACAAAGCTGAGGCCCCTTAAATGGTTGTCCCCAGAGCAAACCGCCGCCACGGTCGCTGTGACCATGACGGGCAGAGCAATTGACCCAGGGAGGAGATGGGACGAGGAAATGAGGCTGAACCATCAGGGTACAAGAGCTCATCCGGTGTACACAAACACAGAATTGTCACTTCCCATTCACTGCCCATCTTCGTTGATCGAACATCCATTCTGGGAGGACAAGAATTGTGTTTTGTCAAGGAGAACCTAGTTTTGACCCAGTTGCCCCCCCCCCCCCCCACCCCCGGGCAAAATTGAACCAGCACTTACAGCAGGGTTGGGGGGCAGGGGGGGTGCGAATGCGCTTCAGAACGAATTTTCATTCGGGCTCCTACATTCCACCCGCCTTCAAACTTCTCCCCCGCCCCCCCCCACCCCCCCCCTAAGAAAGCAGCTGGAAAAACACTTTCTGGTGCCAAATTTGGGTTGGATCACAATAAGAAGTTCATATTGTCAAATGACCTCATCCTATTTCTGTCTTTCCTATTGCAGCGGGCCTGATGTGCTAGCGGAGATGTAGCCAATTCCTAGCCCTATCATTATCAAAGGATGTTGGGCCACGGCTGCAATACATTGTTGATGCTGCTCTTGCCCTGTACCATAAGAAATGCCGTGCCCATCGACTCAGGGTCACCACTAAGGACAAGGGAGTGTGTCATAAGAAAGTTGACTGACTTTGGGGCAGTTCAGCTAAGGGAATCAGTCCAGAGGACGAATGAACTGATGCACCAGTCATCAAATTCATCATCATTGTCGGTGTCATCCTCATCCTCATCCTCATCTAACTGATGTTCTGACTGATGTCAGAACATCTATGTTCTATGTTTTCTTGTTTTGTTTTGGCCTTGCAGGGTCACACACCAACCTCCCTCCCCCTGCTTGAAGGCGTGACTGGCAGCATGCCATCCCACATACCCGGGAATACGCACCCCCTTGGAAGGGTACACCACTGACCTTGCGAGTACAACCAACCTCAGCTTCCAACAATTGCAAGCTACAGCCTCCTTTACCACTCCCCATCCTTGTCTGTCACAACATAATCTCTACAAGCGGGTGACACAGCCGCCCCACCTTCCCACTCTCAATGGCATCTTGTTGTCCCCCCTCAACGGCTGTCGTGTACAGCCACCCTACGATTGTATGACACTGACAATTTGCATGCAACCTTTGTAGAAAAATTCTATTGCGTTTGGCAAGGCACCCAAAGAGAGACAAGTGACGTTGAGGGTAAGTAACAGCCTCAAAAACAGCAATTTTGGGGCTTTTAGGGGGACCATGGCTTGGGCTACATGGGCTTGGGCTGCCAATTTTGTCAGCAAACAATCACCCAAATCCATCCTAGAGGCGACCTAAGGATTTCAGAAAAAGCAATAATGTAAAAAATCTTGTTGCCTTCGGCATGTCCACCTCGCACAAGATTTGGCTCAAGCAATGGGCCTCCAAGTGGCTGATTTTGCAGCCATCCATCATCCTTCAGCATCATGGCTCCCCATGGGCTTACACACACTCCGATTGTCACCAAATTATCACCCGACAAAAGCCCAAGGGTCCCCAAGGGTTGTCAAAGGTCACCCAAGAATCGCAATTTTTCAGCTAACACATGGCGACTAAAAACAGTGAAGTGCTCACAATTGGGGGCCCCATAGGGGGGGCGGTCTAGGAAATTTGAGATGACACCCGAGACCCCCATCATTGGTGAGGGGTTCATATAGAAGAACAAAGTGCAATGAGATGGACTTAGGTCTGAATTAACACACAATGGCGCCAACCAAGTTTTGCCCACTACAATGCAAACATGCCCAGGCCTTCGTGGGCCAATATGTCCCACTAAGAGGGCCTAGTTGGGTCTGAACTCTGGGTGCCCCCAGTCGACCCCCCTGTGGGCCCCTGATGGTGAGGACTTTGCCGTTTTCAGGTTGGCATTGGCCGGCTGGAAATCAACTTGCAGAGGTTGTTAGATCAAAACCATGCAGGCCCGCAAACATGGGAAAACACCACATAGCCCCCCCTTTTGGGGCCTATTCGCGGTGGTGCTACATGGCTCCCCATGTGTTTGTACGTAATCCCAATTGTCACCAAATGATCACACAAGACCAACCCAAATGTCCTGGGCGACAATTTGGGGGGAGGGGGGGGCAACGGGGGTCCAAACCAAAAACTCATTGGGGGATGTGTCTATTGGACAGAATAATGGTTTTACAAGGGATTAAACCAAAATCCCATCCCTTGGGGTAGGGTTCACCATTGGTTAGGGGGTCCATGAAAAGGAAAAAAGTTATTCAGGACCAAGGTCTAAATTGACACACAATGGCCACAACGCAAAAAAAATTTGGAACCCCTCCAACCCTGCACCCCAAAAAAGAAGTGGCCCCCGGGTACAGGGAGTAGAGGGGTCAAAATCAAAAAAAGTCATTGGGGGATCATTTTCTCTCCCAAATGATGATTTTACAAGGGGTCAGACATCTGGTGTCACCCATTGGGGTAAGCTATGCAAACGATGGTGCCCACGCCCGCACTAACAACCTCTCTTCGAGGTGATTTGAATTGTGACCACCTGGGGCTGAATGAAAGGCCCTGGGTTCAACTGCCAATGCCCCCCTCTTTGCCATGTCTCGCAACCAAAATGCATGGACACAATGCAAAAGAAGTGCAAAAAAAACTTTATAGGTGGTTTTTGATTGTTTTTGAGAGCCTAGAAATGAAACAAAATCCATTTTGGAAACCTCAATATTCATCTATTTGTTTGACACTCTGTTGTCCTTCCCTTTGCCGGGGGGTGGGGGATGCACGATACAGCTGGAGTCACATGGCCGAACGTGTCCTACTTTGTGTCCCAGCACACTGCATCAACACAATGCAAAAAGAAGTGTGAACCAAGCTCTACAACTGCTGTTTGATCACTTTGTACTGTCATGATGAAAACAAAACAGGTACAGAATTGACAAGACCAAAAACAAAATCTCATGTTCAAACTGAGATGCCCCCAGCCATCTGACATCCATCTGCTGGCCATCTGCTGAGATGCCCCCACAAGCCCCCCTCCCCCCCTTCCTTGACCAAAAGAGTCAAATTCAGCCGTACAAACATAGTTCAAAACGGGCCGCAAAGGTGTTTTTTTCATCATCGCAGATGGTGTAAATACCACAATACCCTTGGAAGATTCCATGTTTTAGGCACGTGGGCTGAAAAATCCCCCAGTTCGGTGCAGACTGCAATTTCGCTGCGTTGCTGCAGGTGGGACTCCAGTCATCCTGGGGCATCCCACCATGCTTCTTGCATCACAACATCACCGACCCCACCCCTCCGGGAGGGCATCACAGATCCCCAGCGCAAAACTACTTCCATGAGACAACACAAAGTTTTCCTCAGAAGAACGGGGCAAGCATGGATTTCGTGCCTGTCAAAAAGGGCCACGGCCAGCCCTTTTGGAAAGGCCAGCAGCCGCGAAACATGTCCTTTTGCCTCCCACCATGTTCGTGGGATCACATCACACCAACGCCACCCCTCTGCACCACAGGGCCCCAATGCCACCGAAAACCAGTTCGTGCTTCCCTTAATATCAACAGCCAACAAATGTATGAGCACTCACCTCACAAAGCCAGGGCAAGCGGAGCAATCCTTTTGGGAAAATTCTGGAGGAGTCGTGTTTTTGAGGTGGCAGGCAATTGCGTGGCACACTTCAAGGGTGTAGCTATGCTTTTTGCAATGAAACTGTGCATTCATGAGTCAGCAATATCCCCCCCAAATTATTGTCAAATTTGCACCAGCCCCTCAAACAACCAAACCAAATACCCCAGTTTTGGGGAGCGGGTGGGGAGCGGGCATGAGGAGATGGCAAACCCCCTCCACCACCACCACCCATTTTGACGCTTGCGCAATTTCCTGGGACCTGGCAAACCATGGGCCGCTTTTGCCAAGGTCCATTTTTCTTGGAAGCGCCGGTACAATGCTGGTGCAAGGCCTGCAGCCACCACCACCACACTGCAATTGTGTGTTGCAGCCTCTCCCTCGACAATTGCAGGTTACAGCCACCCCACAACAGGGCCCTCCTAGCACATGTGACCCTCCGTATGTGGTCCTGATGGCACAGGGTTGTGGCAGAAAGGCATGGCAAGGGACGGCAGCAAGCAGGGAGAGCGAGGATGTAGCGGCAGAATGATGGGCAGGAGGGGGGGGGGGGATATGAGGGGGACCTTCTCGAAATCCCCCACGCGCTCGGACATCAATGATGGTGCGGGGGACTCGCTGATGATGGGCTCGCATTGCGAGGGGTCTTCATCAACGAGGACCGCCTGCAGGTGGCGATGCCAGCCCTTGGCGCACTTGGCAAACACCGTGATGACCTCGCGGAGTGCCGGAGGCTTGGCAATGTACAGCTGCACGCTCATGTGCAGCACAATCTCGTTGTTGGTCAGTATGGTGATGCCCCCGCTGCAGCAGGAGGAGCCCAGGAGATTGCCTTCCAAGATCATGGTCAGCATCTTGAGCTTGGTCTCCTTTTTGTCGTCCGGGGGCAGTCCCTGCATTGCAATGGCACCGGGAAGCTAACGCACAACCCATCCTCAAAAACCGGACCCTGACCTGAGCAGGGCCGTTGATGCCGCTGTTGAAGCAAACGCTTTCGCCACAGAAACAAAGCTCATCCTGCCATCACTAAAGCACACCCCACCCCACACCACATCCTGCCCCAACAACAGATGCAGACGTGCACAGGAGAGTACCTTATGCAGCACGTGGTACACGTAAAGCTCCCGCCGCAGAAGCGTCACCCGCAAATCAATGTCTTCGTGGGTGATGTGGACCGTGTTGTTCTCATTGAACTTGAGAGGGTTGCCTGGGTTGATGACCCGCGCGAAGTCCTGCAGACACGCGTTGGCCCGCTGCTTGAAGAACGCCGCCTCGCGCCGCTGGAAGTGCTCTGGATATTTCTCCTTGATCTCCTTCTCGATCCTGAGGTTCTTCTGCGGCGTTGATGTGGTCCTGATATTGCACCGGAAGGGGCAGAGACCCCCTGTCTCGGGCTTCACAGAGGCAGTCCCACAGTACATACAAAAGGTATGCCCACAGCTGAGCGTGCACGGCTCATATAATAGACTGGAACATATCAGACATGTGTACTCAGGCGTCTCCTCGTGCTCTGCAAGACCGTACTGCTGCAGCTTCTTGGCGATGGTGATCTCCTCATTCGCCAGGGCTACGTCTAGAGCCGTCTCCCCACGTTTGTTGACTCGCTTCAAGAGCTCCTCTTTGTCCTTCATGGCCTCCAACAGTTTGTCAACAAACTTTTCCAGCGCACTGAAGGGGCACAGGGGATACATGCAGCAGCGCTGACGGTTGGCCTTGACTGCCTGCGACTTATTCATATAATATGTGCGCATATATGCGCACTCTGGCCCCCCTCCGAGGGCGAAGCCCCCCCTGGGGCCGTCCTGGGGGGTGCCAGGCCCCGTGGGGTTCAATGTGGACACATTATTGAAGGGAATAGGGTTAGTGTTGCCAACTAATCACCCCAGCATAGCGAGGGGCCACTGTTGATATGACCTCCAAAGCCCGTGGAGTGCCAGATTCAAGGAGACTCGGCCGGGGAGACTCGGTAACCCTCTTTGAATCTGGCACATAACGGGCTTTAGAGAACATGTTTTTGTGCCCCCCATTGAAAGTGCGGTAAGAAGTGCGCGGTTTCCTGGGTGAGAGTGGCATTTTTGTTTTTTCTTCTAATGCATGTCTGGGCAGAGGGGTAACCCTCCTCCTTGGAAACCGCTCGTGTCAGGTCAGGTCAGCCACAAGAGAAACACGCTTAGATAGATCCATTGCAATGTCACAAGAATATGGCTGGCTACCGATGCCCCTTAGGGAAACCCCGCTGTCACCGTGATACTGCCACAAATGCTCATTTCATGACTTTTGGGGGTTTCATGCCGGGCGATGTTGCCGCCACCCACGGGCCTTTACCTCTGTCACAACAGAAGAGTACAGACAAACAAAAGGCAGCACACCAGATCCAACAGGCCTCCGCCCCCCAAAGGGCAAGACCAGACCCCCCTCCTCCCAGAACTGCCCCCAACCAACCAAAGCAGGGCATACAACGGACATGGCACCGGACGTCCGGTGGTACTGCACGTCAACCTGCCATCCTGTATGGACCCCGCCTGAACTTCGCTGTCCAGGAATGACTGCATCTGAACCCTGCCGGTGGCGGGTGAATGTAGGTCAGTGGATGCAACCTTGCTTTAGAATGGAGGGGGGGGGGGCAATTAAAAAACAGACAAGTGCAAACCCGAGGTAATGCACCCCACAGTAAGGCATCAGTGCATCTCTATTCTCTGTGCCAAACCTGGTTAAACCTCAAGACACACACTGTGTGTGAAACAGAAACCAGAACATCATGTCTGCCTACAGGTAGTCAGACAATCGCAGTCAGTAGCTGTCAGTCAGACGTCAGCAGGAGGAGGGGGGGGGGGTTGGCACAAGGCCTCGGTATCTGATTGTTTGCCTTTGGCGGCGCCTATTGGCCTCTCGCCACTGCTCAATCTGACCCTCTGTGGGCCCGAACGTGTTTTGGTCGTGTCAACGGAGCCCCTGGATGACTTGTCCTGTTTGACTACTCCAGGGTCGGCTGTCCCGGAGATGGGCTGTTGCCCGTGCCGTTGACCAGGTGCATCCAGATGCACACTCCGAGTCCATGCTGGGTTTGCCGACTCCAGCACTGACTTGAGCGCGCTGGGGTGTGCATCTGCAGGATAATTTTCCTGACAGGGGCTTCTAACAACCACAATGATTTTTTCCCGTTTTTCCTTTCCTTGTTCCCCTTCTGCGCTCTGCACCATTTTCGGCGAGCGCGGTCTGCCCTGCCCTGTTACCCTCCTTGGTTCGTCCCTTTCCCCTGCCCTGTTTCTTCCCTGCCCTCTCCATTCTTTCTGCCCTGGGGGGCATTGGGTGGCGGGGGTGCGTGTTGCTGTAGGGAGGGGGTAGGGGAGGGGGCGGGGGAGGGGGGGTGGGAGTGGGTTCGTCTCTCCCTGCCCCCTCCTTCCCCTTGAGGAGGGAGATCCTGGCTCAAGGGGGCTCCTTGTTGGTGTCAGTGTGCTTAATGTGGGTGGTTTCGGCCACTTGCTTCTGCTGGCCCACATATCCCAGTCTGTCCTGGGCGTAGTTGCATGCTGTTTGCTGGCATGATGGCCTTAGCTGACGCGGCGGTGGTAGACCATGCACATAGCGCCCGCCCTCAGTCTAAGGGTTCGGGACCGGGGCTAGTTCCCCTTCGTACGCGTCCCCGCAGTTGGGGAGAGGGAGGAGTCCGCGGCCTCCCCCCCCTCCCCTGTAAAGAGTCTGTTGGCTCATCACCCAGGGTCCGCAGTGCCCCGGGCGTCTTTTCTGGGCTGTCCTTTGCTGTCCTGGGCTGCCCTCTATTGTTGTTGCATGGGTGAGCGCGTTCCGCCATTGTTGGTGTCGGTGTTGGTGCGGCGTTGGTGGAGCTGCAGGGGGGGGGGGGGGGGGTAGTGGTGTGGGTGAAGGCGGAATATCCGCTCCCCATTTTTTTTTTAAGACTGCTCCAACTCCAGCGCTGACAGGCTTCGCATTCAGTCATTTTGAGACCGTGAAGGGAGGGTGCCACCGGGGGGCCGTCTCCTCGCTTTTAGACGCGACTCTCCCCCCCAGCAGAAGTGGGCCGAAGGCCCCTAGGGGGGGGGGGGGGGGGGGCTTTTGGGGGGGGGGGCTAGCCGCCGAGGAGGGCTTCTCTAAGGGACTTGCTAGTCGCTGCTAGTTGCCGGGGGGGGAGGGGGGCTAGGGGAGGGGGTTAGCAGAGGTCTAGTTCAGTTTGGCAGAGACGCGGTGGCCTAAGGGGTTACTCTACAACAACGGAGGCCTCCACTCTACCTCCTCACCAATGCAAAGGTGGTTGTAGGCGCCCACACCCCCTGCCTGGGGAGGGCCATGATGCACCACGCAATAAAGCGTGGATTCAAAGATTGTCCCGGTTTCCTCAATAGCACCGGACGGTTGGGGCCCAAAAGAGGGCGGAAATGCTACATCACCCCTGCATTCTCGGGGGTCCCCAACAAAGGGAACAAAATCGGAAGTCAAAACCTATGCCGGGGGTCACCATGATGCACCATACAACGAAGCGTGGATTCAAAGATTGTCCTAAGTGCGCCCCCTTAGCGCACCCCCTAAAAGGTCACCGGTGGGGCACGGGTCCAAAAAGATGCCCGGCGCGCGCCCGGCGCGCTAACGTTCCCCCTATGTATGGCTAGTAGCCATTGACCCTTGGTAACTAAGTGGGCCCGGAGGGCCCGGAGGGGGGGGGGGGGGAGTCGCGTACCCGGACCGAGGAGACGGCCCCCCCCGTGGAGGGTGCCCTCCACTGCTGCTGTGGGGATTTGTAACACGTGGCCAGGAGAGGGGGGGGGGGTCCGGCACCATGAGCCAGTCCACTGCAGGCCTCAGCGGGAGCATGGGGGGGCGGGAGGCAGGACCCGTTGACAGCAATGTGCAGCGCGGTGTCCCCGTGCTTGTCCGTGCACGCCGGGTTGGCCCGCATCTGCAGCAGGAGCGTGACGGCCTCCAGATGGCGGTTGCGGATGGCAGAGATCAGCGGCGTGTTGTTGTTCATGTCGGGGTCGTTCACGTACCCCTCCAGCCGCTTCTCGATGGACACCGGCTCCGCCGCCGGGGTCTCGGTGGGGAAGCCCGCGGCGTCGTCGGGGGTGTGCTGGGGGCTGGTGCGCTGGACCACCGTGTTGCGGCTGTTGTGCTTCTGCATCGGGTGGCAGAACACGAGCAAGTGCTGCGTGCGCTTGTCCAGCCCGAGCAGGAGCCGGATGACGGTGGTGTGCCCCAGCACACAGGCCTGGTTCAGGGGCGTCAGGTGGCTCTCCTGCATGTACGACGGGATGGTGCAGTCGCAGTGGTGTTCCATCAGGATCAGCACGATGGCCTCGTAGCCGCGGTACACGGCGAAGTACAGCGGCGTGTAGCCGCCCTTGTCCTGGGCGTTCTTGTCGACGTTGATGGACAGCAGGAACAGCACGCAGTTCTTGTGGTTGTTCCACACCGCCAAGTGCAACGGCGTGCGCTGGTTGTTGTCCTTCTGGTTGAACCATTCCACTGAGGCGGGGGGCGCAATGGACAGAGGCAACGGGCAGGGGCGGGTCCGTTGCAGGTGTACGGGCAAGGGGCTGGAGGGGGGTGTTATTAGAGGGGGTCAAAGCGGTAGCTGCTGGGGGGGAAATGGTTGGAGAGCAAATTTGGGCGGTTGCGCAACGGTTGGTGGGCGGTTGGGGGCGGACAGAAGCGGCTGGAACGGAATCTCACCGGGGGATGCGGGGGCTCCCTTCCCTTGCACGCATGCCCACTTCAAAACTGGCTTGAATCAGTGTGACTGGCCACAGTAGCAAAAAACTTGGTCTTGGAAATGTGGATTTTTGAACTGTCGAGGCTAAAACCTGCTTTCAACGATTTGTACTCTTGCTTACTTTTGACCCTGTTTTCAGTGCAAAGAGTGATTTCAAACGGGCCACGGCCGGCCTGAGGAAGAGCCAGAGCCCCACGGACCTGGGACCGGAAAACCTTTTTGGAGCAAAATCGATAAAATTCGTAAAAAAAAACCTCTGGCGATCGAAAAATGGGGTGTCGAACCCCCACCCCCCGAACAACTCCTCCACCCCCACGGACAATTTTGGGTGCATGTGTAACGAAATGCGTCTCGAAGACAAACTTTGAGGCATGCATGACAAAAGATGATGCACATGGAACAAACTTCGAACTCCAGGCGGAAGCAGCAGATGGCATTGCCATGCCATGCATTTGAATGAGGGTGGAACACGGCCAGCACTGCGGGAGAGAACGGCTGGAGATCCAACCAACAAGCTGCTGGGATCCACTGGAAAATAAAACCAGGAATGACAGCCAGGCTACGAAGCGGAATGACAGACTGCGTGACTTTTGATTTCCGATCGATGATCTTTCAAATGTTCCCTGGTCACACACTTCCCTATTCTGTTGGCGTATTGCACGTGAACCGCCTCGCTACTCGCACTGCAGCCCTGTACGCATAGACCACACCCTACATCCCACATGGGGTACGGGGGGTAAAGGGGGTACAGGAGGACAGGGGTAACAGTGGGTTACAACGGGTACAGGGGGTGCTGAGGGTACACGGACCGTGCACTGCAGCTTTGGTTGCATGCGGGACCACGCCCCTGCAATCTGATGACCTCGAATCGCACTTTCCGCTACACAAGGATGCCCATGAGGCACGCCACAAACAAACTTGGGTCGGCCGCCGACCGCCGTCCGCAAACCGACTGCCAAAGCGGACCCCTCCACAACAGACCCAAGGGCTTGTCGCCTGCAGAGACCCCCCGCTGCTCACACCTGAACGCCCCAACAACTCATACGCCATCTGCAAAAACGTCAGGTTGTTGAATACAGAGGCCCAGTGGAGGGGGTTCTGCCCCGCAGAGTCCGTCTGGGCCAAGATCGAGGGGTCCGACTTGAGCTCCTCAAGGCACTGGATCGTCTTGTCGCGGTCGTTGCAGCGCACCGTGTTCCGCAGTTCCGTGAAGGGCCCGCCGCGGGGCTGTGCCGCGAACATGGGCCGGGCCTCCCAAACCGAGGGCAGCGGGTGCGGGGAGCGCTGGATGGGGGCCCAGGTGAACGGCAGCGGCTGCGGGGGCAGTGTGTGGCAGTGCATGTACGTCAGGTGTGCACTGTCGTCGCCCACATCCGCCGCAGGACCGCCAGGCAGAGCGCGCGCGGCAGGTTTCGGGATCGGGGGGGGTGCGCTATGGGCGCGGCGCGGCGCGCGGCTGGCGGTCGGCACTAACTTTGAGGTTCCAATGGGTGGGGGCTGGCTGTTGTCGGTGCCGGCGGGATCCGTCCCGGTCTGCGCGGACGTCGGGGGTGGGGGGGGAGTGCTCGGGGCGAAGGAGAGCAGCGGCTCGGGACTCGTGGGCCAAGGGGTCGGGGGTTCGTAGGGGGCGGTGGTCTGCTCCAACACTTTGGTGCCGGGGACCCGCTCCTGGTGCTGCATGAGGGAGCAGACCATGCGCGCCGTGAAGCTCTGGTAACTGTCCATGGCGATGTTCAGGGGCGAGGCTCTGTGACGCACGGCAGAACGTGGTCAACGGGACTGCGTGTGTTGCGCACCCGGTGCCGTGCAGTGCTCCCACCGCCACCCAGGCCACGGCGTAGCGGCCCCCGGGGGTACACCAAAGGAGAGGAGTCCGGAACACGCCTTCCCCAGACACACAAAACCACAAAACTGCACAAATGGCTCGCAGTACCCGCCCGCTGCTGCGCATGAGGCTGGGCATGCTCCCCAAGCAATGGTTTCACCACCAGGCCTTTGCTTAGTGATACTGGGGGGGGGGGGGGGGGTCAAATTGGCCCTCCGGGATTTTGGCTGACCCACCCACCCACCCACATCAGAAAATTTTTCCTCAGGAGAAAAATGAAATTTATCAAAGGGGCCCGAACTTGGAGGTCGATTTTAGGTACACAAACTTTTTTTTGGCCTCTGACCCCCCCCCCCCCCGGTATAGTATCAACCAGCCACTAAGCAAAGGCCTGTTGACCACCCCTCCAACGCACATCCCCGCAGCCAATGTCTTCCACGCATGCGTGTCTGCGTGCGCCTGTCTGCGAGTGCTCACGATTCGGACAGAATTTTTCTGCATGAAACACGCCAACGCCCACGAATGGGGGAACCGTCTGTTCCCCCAGAACAAAGCCGAACGCGATGCAGGTGGGGGCTGGGGGGGAGGCCCCTCTGGAAAGGTGCGCCCAAGAAGATGTGCGTAAGTTATGCCGAAATGCACCGGGGCACTGTGCGCAGGGTCTGGATCAGATTCACAGGCTGGGCGCAGTAGTGGCAGGGGGTGCGGGAGCGGGAGGAGGGAAAGGACATGAATGGAGGGACGGGCTCCATGATTCGCCTCCTTCGCTGAACCCCCCAAATGGGGTGGGGATGGGGGGTACACTGGTCACAGCAAACGATCAGCGATGGCAACAGCAGCACAAGGGCGGATCAAAACAGCACGGCGAACGGAGACTGCAACAGAAATGCCCACAAACATGAAGCGCCAGGGAACAGCGTTTTTTGGGGGGAAATTTCGGTTTCTATTTTAGAAAACGATATTGTGCCACCAAACCGCCTCCCCCCTCTGTACTGTTTCACGGAGCCGACGCCTCACGCTGGTGCGACGACTCTGATCACAGCCTCTCCCCTGAAGATCACCACCCTGTACCTGCGGAATGCGCGCAGTTGCTCTCAACCTGAGCGAGTCGGGGGCATGTCCAGCGCTGGCACTGGGGGCACACCTTGACACGTGCAGTGGGGTGGATGTAAACACGTCAAAGGACAGTTGAGGACAGTGCTCCATCAGCCGCCTCTTCAACACCTCCGCCATGTACCCTGCATGGCAGCAATCCAGGACCGAGAAGAAGTGGTCGGCTGCACCACCTGATGTTGGCAGATGTGTGGGGATGCACCGCTGGTCAGGGATGTCAACGTGTGGGCATGGGGGTCTCTTGGTGTGAATGTGGTGTGTAGGTGTGGCTGGTGTGACAGCCAGCAGATGCATGGATGCAAACACGGGAAGTGGTGTGCAGGGGTGTGGAGTGTGGGCTTCTGCGTGTGCAGGGGCTGTGCATGGGGTAAGGGCTTGCCCATGATGGTACGCGTGGCACTCGGGGGGCCAGCCACGTCATGTACACTACCCCCGCTTTCAGGTGTTGGAAGCTGCTGATGCTGCGGCCGAAACCCGATGCTGTGAGCGTGGATACCGCAACGATGGCGGGACCCCCTGGGATGGTGCAAAAGTGAAGTGTATGTGGGAAGAATGCACTTCAGAAGGGACTGCAACCGAACAAGAAAAGCAAACATGATGGACGTGCGTAGGAGTATGAGGGTGTCGCTCCGTGTGAGGGGGCGAAGGCAAAGGGCTGGCGGGTTGCCGGTGGCCCTTTGGCGGGGGGCAGAACATGTCTCCACATGTTCCTGTACACGCGTTGCAGCAAAGTTCAAGAAATTGCCGCCAGGTTCCCGCAAATTCCAAAAAGCAGTCTGACGGCCTCCCCCTCCCACTTCGTGTGAAATACAGCACATGTCAATCAATGCACAAAATGGCTGCAGTGGAATAGAGCTCAAAGCGTCGAGAGGGGCTGATCAGCAAACCGGCCCGGGGACGTGCTTGGTTGCTTGTTGCTGCGAGGTGCATTGAAGGGGAGAGGGGTGTGGGAATACAGTCTCTCCCCTTAATGCCTGCTTTGCAGAGGACCTTGATGGAGCAAACTGTTGAAATGTGTTATGTTGCGATGACGTATTGACTGCTGTGTTGTGTATGACACAGCCACATCCTGCGGCAACCGTTGGGGTCACTTCCTATGCTCACAACTCCGCAGGATCCCCCCCGACCCACCCCGCAGCCCGTGCTCCCCCTCCCACACGTCTGCCCCCACGTTACTGAGAGTTCCTCCCATGCCGCTGGCCTGTGCCTCCGTCCACCGACGCTTGCAGTGTGAATTCCCGATGGGCTCATCGTCCCTGGCGTCTGGCCGGCGTGGATCAGGTACCGTGCAGACACGATGCGGCTGTGTGTGCAGGCGTGAAGCAAGTGCGGCAGCAGACTGCCTGAAGAATACGGAGCACCTGAAGGAAGTGCCGCAGCAGAAATGCTGGACCACCACTCATGCACCCCAAAAAAGTGCCGCCATCCAGGACGCCCGGACATCAACAGAGCACCGGCTGATCAGCGACGGCTGTCGGTTGTCGCCCAACCGACGTCGGCTGACCCTTAGATAGTCGGTTGAGCGCAATCCTGCCACCTAAACCTGAGGCTCTCCTTGCACACCTTCTTTGATTTGTTGGACTATGACATCTGCGGTGGTTTCGTCCTTCTCCTTCTGTGTGAACCCGTCGGTGTCATAGAAAAGTAGATTTCGACCGTTGTTGCAACTGTGCCCTGCGTACCAGAATCCCAAGTTGCGATAATTGCCCACGAGGTCACGGAGTGCAGAGCAGACACGGTCCTCTGTCGCTCGCACGCCCGTTAACAGTGTGACGGAGTACCCCCTTGCTTGCAAAGCAATGCAAGCAGCTTGGGCATCGATTGCAGCATACGGCAGCCAGGACCTGTGGGCAGACGCGTGATGTCGGGTGTATGCATGCGGGAAGGGGAGGAACACCGGGAGACCAGTATGAACCAGCGGGCTAGGGACAGATGGGGGTGCTCCAGTCTTATCAGGGCTGGCCTTACCGGCGAGCTGTCCGAACGACCAGGTCATAGGGCCCTGTGGTGCTCCTGCAGAGGGGTGGCGTTGGTATGATGTGATCCCACGAACATGGTGGGAGGCAAAAGGACATGTTTCGCGGCCACTGGCCTTTCCAAAAGGGCTGGCCCCGGCCCTTTTTGACAGGCACATGCCCCGTTCTTCTGAGGAAAACTTTGTGTTGTCTCATGGAAGTAGTTTTGCGCTGGGGATCTGTGATGCCCTCCCGGAGGGGTGGGGTCGGTGATGTTGTGATGCAAGAAGCATGGTAGGATGCACCAGGATGACTGGAGTCCCACCTGCAGCAACGCAGCGAAATTGCAGTCTGCACCGAACTGGGGGATTTTTCACCCCACGTGCCTAAAACATCGAATCTTCCAAGGTTCTTGTGGCATTTACACCATCTGCGATGATGAAAAAAACACCTTTGCGGCCCGTTTTGAACTCCCCATCCAGCAGACCTGGGCCCTGGTACCTGGTACCTGAGCCCTCAGGTTGGTTAGCACCTTCCGTTGGTTGTGGCTGGGTGACTCCCGTGCCTGCCCTGCCGTGCCGGCCGGCCCGAGCCTGGCCTGCCAGCATGCGCCTCTTGCGGCGGGATTTCCTGTTTTGCCAGCCATCACCGTGTAGGGGGTGGAGAGTGCGACATGGGCCCGTAGCGCCCACCTGTACACAAACGTATCTGGCTCGTCACAAGTAAGAGAACGAGGCCACACAAGTCATACAATTCAATCGTGAGAAAGTGGGATCTCAGGTCATTTTCAGCGCCTCGGGACACGTGTTTTGTGCAAAAGGGGGTCACCAATTGTGCCAGTGAGGTCAATAGGTGGCCTACAACTGAGTAAAAGTGCCTATTTTTTGTCGTTAGGTTGGGTGAAACCCGGATGGTACGCAACACGGACAACCCACATACCCACGATGGTCCGAACACGCCGTCTTTTTTTTTGTTGCCAAGACGAACCCCAACCCCTCAACGTGCGGCGCCCATCCCTGGCCGCCACCAATTCAGGTTTTCGCCCAAGCTCTGTGCGACTCGAATTCACATGCCAAGGTACCATTTACAGAAGGTTGGGTAATGAACGGCCCACCAGCTGAGTTTTGATTATCCCCCGGTTTGCACGTGCCATTGTTGCAGGAAGCCTTTCCCCAAATTCTACCGCATGGACAAGCGTGTGAACTGGGTCCTGAAGGTCTTGGTGAACGAGCAAAGCCAGCCTGGTGAATGTCGCCGGGGCATGCGACAAATTATGGCGTTCTTATGAGACTGCGCTCGCTTGGAGTTCAAAGGAGTCGGCGGAGCTGTACGGGCATAACGGCACTGGCATCAATGCTGGGATTTAGGACTGCACACCTCTACTAAATCTCCTCCCCTGTTGACAGGTGCTGTCAGGAGCTCTTGACAGCCCTCCTTTTGCCCCCATTCCCCATTTTCTTTTCTGACTGCGCAAACACCTGCGTGGCTGCAGAATGTGATACACAGCCCCTGAGCGAGGGGGGCATCCGCCCCACGCAGCCGAGCCCTTGTCGGCACTGGTCAAGAATTGGTTGGGAACACCCCGAACAATCTGTGGTTCGTCGTCAGCAACCCTCGACGACCTCAACACCCATCATTGACCCTCAGGAAACCACCATTGATCGCCAACACCCTTCATCGTGACGTGGGCCAGCCAGCTGGTTGGTGCTTGGTGCGCACCGTGCACTTACAATGCTGGCAGGCTCCCGATTTCTGTTTGCTAAGCATTGTCAAGGGCATGCCAGGCGTGGGGTGAGGGTTAGGGTTAGGCCGCATGCAGTGACATCGATGAGAAAGCGCAAGCCAACGCAATGCAACGCCAACAAAATCACACCCGGACACGTTCTGGTCTGCGCCGACGACCAGAACACCTGTTCCATCTGCCTTCGTTGGGGATGAGCACATGGAGCTCATGGAGTAATTGCCCGACGTTGATGAATTTGTTGTTGATGTTGTTGATGTTGTTTCCTCCTGTGCACCACGTAACGGACATCTACCTCCTCATCCGCAATGTCCATATACACCACCCTTTCACACCCAAAACTGCAAGCACCACCCATCCCAACATCTATTACATCTGCTGAAAACATTATACACAGAATCCACACCAGTGCCCTGCACGCAGCCCCACATTCGCGACTACATCAAAAAATACACCCAACCAGGCCTCAAATACCAGAGCATCCGCACTAGCTCGCCCACAAAATGCAGCCTGCTGTTGGCACTTCCCAGTCCAAACTGCAGAGCCCCAGGATTCAGCGCAGGAATCCTTGGCATGAGGTACATGGGAGATGCCACGAGCCAAATCATCAGAGCCACTGTACCACAATGCCGCCAGGCAGTGCACCTGCCTGCAAACTACAGGACGCACAGGCCATTCAGGGCATCATCTGAGGCAGCTGCTTGCTTCCAGTGACATTCCATTTGGAAGTGGAGCTCTGCCTGATCACCTCTGCAAGGTCCATCCGAAGGGCCACACATGTCCTCACTGCCTAGCACTCCGCGTGGACCAGCCACCATCAGTCATCCGGCGGATTCCAAAATCATTCTACATGACAATAAATTGCCATCTTTTCCTCAAACGCCACACCCCCACACCCACTCACCCTCCAGTTCCGCTTCCAAAGTGGGGGTTTCATCACAGAGTGTCCCAGGCTCTGCCTGACAGTTGTTGGCTTGATGTCTCCTTTCCTGCCATTGTTTCATCTCCTGCCTACACTGCCCTACCCCCAGATCCTCCTGCTGCTCCCAGGCCTGACCTCTTGTAGCCTATGCAGTGCTGTCCAGTATTCGGCATGTGCAACCTCTGGGGGTGACGCTCTGGCAGAGGGCTAGGGAGACCAGTTGTGTCCCATGGCTTCTTGGAGCGCCTCCAACAGATGACTTTGGTCCCGTCGGCCACCTAACCCTTTCTGTAGCTACAAACCGGGGGGGGGGGCTCCCGTGTCGGCATCCATTGGTACCGAGGCTGGGGGGCTGGTGTGGGCCATATTATTGAAATAGCTCACTAAATTTCTCACCGGCCCTTGTGAGTTTTGGGGGATCCGGGAGTTGTATTCTTGGGTTGGTATGGGGCACTAGCCCCGAGCTTGAAGTAAGGAGACGTGATCTGTTGCCCATGAGCAACCGTGGACGCACCTGGTTGTCCATTGTTGTGTTGAAGGGGGTAGCAAGTAAGAGAGGGAGCACAGGTCACTGTGGTTGAGCAGCCCTGTGGTGAACATACGGTCAAGCTCACTATCACAACGCCGTCAGCGAGGGGATGTTGGGCCCCCATGTCATCCACAAAGCTGTATCAAAGGGCTCCAAGGGGCATGATGGGCACAAGAGCAAGTCGCTGGAAGCGGTTTTCACAGTATCCTACTTAGCTGGCGGAAAGCGGCCGGCCATGCCCCCCACTCAGTCTGCACTGCACATGCTGGAGGGAAAGGTAAAATGTAAACTTTTACGGCACCGGCACCACAAAACTGGGCCGAAAAATTAAAAAAAGAACGTGAACAACTGCCATCATCCACTCAATTTGTCGACAAAAAAAGGCTGTCTGAGGTGAAGAAAACCCTGGTTTAGGCGCATTACCCTCCACTGCCAAAGATAGCCTGGTAGCAAAACGTAGACAGGAAAATGTTATTTTTTTAGTTAACCTACCGCACATGTTTTTCAGAGCAACCATAAGGAAACACAACTAACTAAACAGCAAAGGGGGCACACTTCTCAGCAACAGTTTCAGCCACACACCCTCTCCGCTTGCAAAACCAAAATAGAGGAAGCTTTGCCTACATGGTCAAATCCACTGCCGTGAAGCAGGCACAGTAAACATATAACGAAAATGGTAGTGTGAATGTGTTGTAGAAGGCTCCAAAAATTTTCTAAAAATGTAAAATTTGAAAGAAGCAACATAGTGCATTCCAAAATTTTTGCTGATCCCCTGGACAGGGGCCTGCACGCCTGCTGAGTGGGCACACGAAGTTGCTTGCAACTGCTCCTCCCTTATTTTGCGTTCACACTCGGGACTTCCAGGCGTTGTGACGGAGTCGTCTCCCTCCCGGAAACTCTTACCTGAGGTTCCTTGGCACAGTGTGCAGGCATGCTGACAGCTGTCCCCCTGTGCAAACGGTTCACACATTTGTGGCATACAGAAGCGGTTGAAACGGAACGATCTGTCACTTCAAGGAGGGCGGGGACCCCATCTCCTTCAAGCGCATGCCTACCGGGGCCCATCGTCTTGGAGTCCCTTAGAGCATCTTCATTGGGCATCCCTTCCCCACTCGCTTGCCACCCTCACCTCCACAACAATCCCTACGGCACGGGTACCTGATGGAGATTGCAATCCACTTCTGATCTGACCTTCACTTTGGCTTCTGCATATTCATCGTCTTCTTCGTGGTGGAACGGAACGGACGTGCGTTCTCTATGGATCTGTTGCAAATGCCTCTGTTGGACTTCGATGGACGCAATGGACCGGATGGAGAACATGGGCGGCTCGTGCATGAAATAGGTCTCATCGTCCATGCAAAGGCTAGAGTCGTGACTCAACAGCAAGTTCGTGGGGCGCATCCCCAGGTCCGGCATTGAAGTTGCCTCTTCGCCACTTGCGATGCGTGGGTGGGCGTCTGCCGTGATCGAAATCGTAGTGAACTCATCCATCAAACCCCCATCCTCTATGAGCTCAATGCAGGGCTGAATGTTTAAAACGGGATTGGATTCCTGCAACAAGACAACAACCGTCTGACAGTGGTACTCGCAGGACCGGCATAGGGGCTCAGCGTGTCATGGTGGTGCATCAGAACAACACATCATTAGCTATGGCCCGTTTGGGGTTCATACATTAACGTCAGAATGGATTGTCCACAGTGGTACTCCAATACTACCACCACTAATACTCACCACTCGACCACCAGATCCAGGAATGATGCAGCAAATGGGGGAAATGGGGGAAACCCAGGGGGCCTAACTTTGGAAGCAACCAAGAATATGATTATTCATGGATTCATTCATTATGTGATGGGCAAGACCTGGGGAGGTTTGCCACACCCACCACAAGTGGCAGCCGGCACCAAGCTTCGGAGGTTCCAGCATGCCGCTTTGTGTGGGGAGCTGTCAGAACCACTGAGTGATGGGCGTAGCACCAACGGAAAATCCCTTGGCAAACAACGCCTAGACCTCCAAGGAGGGCCGGGGGGAGTGGGTGGGTTGAGACCCCATTAAGGTGAGCTCAGCAAAGGTGTGGGTGGAACCTATGGGGTGGGAGGGGGTACAGGCAGGTGGTGGGCGGTTGTGCTGCATCTAATTGTAAGACTTACTGTCCAAGCAAGCCTGCAAATCGACTGCCTTCCAAAAGCCCACATAAACTAGCGGGCTGAATTGCTCTTTAGAACTGTGGTGGCAACATCTAATATCAAATCAGCAACAATCTTGTACCGGTAGTGGGCAACCACAGTACTGCTTTGTCCCGCAGCACGATGGGCTCAAGGCATCCCCCGAACAGGGGGGGCTGAGAAGGGAAAGCGAGGCAGCCAGCCCAGCCCTCAAGGCCTCCGCAACTCCGCCATTGGGCGATAGAGACACCCTCTCGGTCCCATGAGTGGACAACAACACCGCAACACAGAGCACAGCAACATTCCTGAACCCAGCGCGCACCCCAGCGTCCACTTCAGGGGACCACCTCGTCAGGCGTGCCAAGGGACAGGATATGTCCGGTTCTCCCCGTTGCTGGGAACGCCAGCAGGTGTTTGGCCACACTGGCATGTGCTCAGTCACAGTGCTGTGCCCCCGCACCCCAAAACTCAGTAAGAGGTACACGACAAAAAACAAGCCGCATCTGGACTCTGGCCCAAGAGTAAGGGCCCGTCCTGCATGTGGCCACAGGCCATGAAGTAGCATACCCCCAAACGTGCCCCCCCCCCCCTCCCCCCCCCCCACACGCCAGCTCAAACCACCACACTTCCCGAGTCAAATCAGCACTTAAATGTGGGCCACAGGGCCTTTGCAGGTCCAAAGCTTTCCCAGAGCAAAAAGCGAACCCCCCTTCTGTCCCCTCCACCAACCTATCCTTGCCCTCCCCGCCGCCATTACGTCCCGGTTTGTTGGAACTTTCCTGCACGGTTGGCCAGCCCCCTCCGGGTAACTCTTGCAGCTGGAGTGGGCTCTACACAACACATCTTCACCACTCAATCTGTGTGGCAGGGCCCTTCTGCCATGCAAGGCCCACCTGGCACACCTTTGCACCTGCAGGCCTCACCTCCCCTGGACAGACCACTTGATCGCCCTTCCTTCTCTTTGTGGGCACTATGCCATTGCACCAGGCCCCTTGTCCCGGGCTTCAGCCTACGACTGTAGTGCACAGCAACACCTAACACCGAAACAGGGCAGAAGGGAATCGCCCTTGGCGACTCTGAGAGCTGTCCCTGATTTCTCTTCTCTCAGCTGCCACGATTAGACATTGAATGGAGGAGGATGAGGAGCTTCCGGAGGAGGAGGAGGAGGAGGAGGAGGAGGAGGAGGATCAGGTGGACTTTACGTGGCTCTATAAGTACAAATGAAATAATGACAATCGCAGACAATTCATAAACGATAAAATCTCAAGGAAAATCCCCAACATCCTGAAATCTGCGCTGAAATGCTTACTCATCTAGATAAACACATTATTTCATGAAGGTACTAATTTCCAGGTTTGAATGGTCGATTCGAGGGGTTACTCTAATACTGTTTGGGATGTCAAATTAACAGTACTTCACATCCTAGACGAAAAGCTTGAAAGCTTGGGCTGGGAAAGTGCGTTTCTTTTTGCCATGAAAATGCCCATACTTCCATATTTCCACAGGGTTGCATGGACTTTGCAGCTGGAATGTGTACTTGTGTTCAGTGTTTTTTCCCGAACAATTCGATCGGCCACAGTAGCGTTCATTGGGACGTTTGAATGCAAATCCTGGAAAAACTCTCAACAAACCCACGACATTTCTGAAATCCAGCCTGAAAATGGTGGGTTGATTTTGGCTGGCTGCCAATTTTGTAGGCTGGAGATCTGGTGGTGGAAAAAGTGCCATGGTTGAGGTTGGGCTTAAATTTTTGATTGAGAAAGCCACATGCGAATTCAGAAGATGACTCAAGTAGAGCAGAGCTCGGAGCATTGACTGTTATCCATATTCAAATCGGCCATTCCTTGGCATCAATATGTCCAGTGCGCCTTTTCGTTGTGGAAGAAAACAACTCTGGATGCACCAGGATCATCCAAGCATAATGCAATGCCAATTCTAAAATCTCACTGCGCGGTGTGTAAGCGACAAAAAATGTGACGAATGGCGAACCCCTGACTCACAGGGAACAGTGTAGGATCCGTAACCCCACCCCGCCCCTCCCCCTTGTGGCCTTGTGTGGTCTGAGGTTGAGGTAAGTGTACGATCCATATTAATTTGGGACCTTATTAAAACAGATGATACCAACACTTTTGTGACCACTAGTGCACAGGCATCTGAGGGCTGATCAGCAGGCATACCTCATGCAAATGGTCGCACGTCAGAAGCCTGCCATTGTCAACTTCCATAAATGCCTTCATTTCGTTGGATGCGGCTTGCTTGAGACCAAGGCATGCAATCCTTGAATTGCTAATGCAGTCACTGACCCAAGGGACTTCTTTAGGAGAAGCCTGGAAGGTAGCACAACAAATCAGTGAGCTGTTGCCATGCCCCTAACTTACAACTCACACACATCGTGTACCACCCCCTCCCTATCCCAATCAAGACTTACGACTGGGACCAAGCTGGGTCCTGTTCGTTCTCCTCAACTTGGTTGAAAAACGGCTCATTTTCACCTCAAAACGGACTACCGCATGGCATCACGGTGTGAGAGACGCCTCATTGAACACCCACTAGCAATCATTTCATGGGCCAATTGCCATGGAAGAAGAACAGCCGCGTTGGAGACGCCTGCATAACACACTGGCCATCGTTCTGAACTTTCAGGACAATTGTCTTGACAACAGGCTGGAAATTGCCATTTTTGGAGACTAAATTGCCCATTGAACGGGCTAGACGGCTTGAAATCACACACAACTTGTTCGAGATAATGTAGGCCTACAAACGCTCTGCAGCCATTTTGAGCTATTGGAATGCCAGTTTTTGAGCCACGATATCCGCACAAATACTTCTTAACCGTCTGCTGCTGCTGCTGCTTGCTGCTGCTCACCCTGGACCCTAAAATGGGTGTAAAACCTCCACTGGGAAAGACCCAGCTCTGTAACCAAGCATTTGCATTGATACCGGACTGGGTGGCCAGGGATGTGAATGACGTGCCATTCTACATTTTACAAGTGTATCCCCGGGTGTGCAACGTAATTAAGGTGAGCTAAGCGAAGGTGTAGGTGGAGCCTTTGGTAGACGTCCCCTGTATAACAGGGCCTACCAAGAGCTGCTAGAATGCATCACATACCTTCAAAGAGGAGTGGGAACGAGACACGATGCAAGTTGTGTCTGAAAAATGCACTGTTGATTGGCCACTGTTGGCATAACGTGTCAGTCTACATTTTACAACCATATCCCTTCAAGTGGGCTGGGGGAGGGGGGTTGGCACAAGGCCTTGGTGGTTGGCTCTGTTAGCCTGTGGCGGCGCCAATTGGCCTCTCGCCCTTGAACCTTCTGCTATGACAAGCAGGCATCCGTACTTCTGCGGGCATCCGCACTGCTGTGGGCATCCTGGGGGGGGGGGGGGCTTACTCTGCGCATCCAGTAGCATCCTCTGCAACCTGCCAACGATGAAATTTTCGCCACCTTCCTTCAGGACGAGTTTTCCCACGAAAGTATCCACGCCTGAAATCCCCCCCTTGTACGCTTTGAGGTTGCGCTCTGTGCAGTGTTCAGCTGGTCGGTGACTCCAGGATGTTACCTTTTGGATATATGAGATTGGTGGCATCCCTACTTGTGGGCCATATTGAATGTACATGGATGCGCTTGGTCCTTTTGGTCCTGTGCCACCTGTGCAAGGCCACGGGGCAAATGTGGTTTAGTTTGGGATGTCTAGAAGATCGGTTGGAAAAACCTAGGAGATTGTGGGTGAACTAATGCTGGCTTAAGATTTGAAGTGTGAGCCACATCACATGCAATGGGTCCAAACCGGGTTGCGGGCTGTCCGGAGCCCATGGGGATGCGGAGTAATGGTACCATACATATGCGCTACGACAAAAAAAAAGCACAACATGGAAATGTTGCTTGTTGCTTGTTTGTGTGCGCCAGGTTTATGTGGAGGAGGAGTGTGTTTCTCTGTTACTTCTTGCCATACATTGACCAAGCAAGCGACCTCATCCCAACGGGCTCTACTCTACTCCAGCTATCTTGGGCATTCAGGTGTGGCATTCCCAAGTCCAAAATCCGATTGCAGAACTCATGCGATCCATCCGTTGGAACCCAAACCAGCACTTGAAATCCTTCTGGAAACCCCCCGTCCTCCAATTTTTGATGTGCAAGGTCCTCATCCCTCGCGCTCCCCCCCAAGCCAAAAATTGGGGCATTTCACCAGTGATGCAACAATGTCAAGCAGTTCGCCGGTTGATTTGGGTTCCAATCGAGAGTATTTCAGTGCACAAGTGGAAAAGTTGTAACTCTGAGGACCCCTGGGCATGGGGCATCATTTCGCGACAATGTCAAACGAAGAAACGCCACCGATGAGACCCCCCCTGCGCGGGGGCGTTCGGGCGGGGGAAATTTCAGCGTCCCCAAACTTTGGTGCCTTGTGTACAGTTGCGGGAACCACAGCAGGGAAAGATGGCGGCACCAGCACAAGTTTGGAGTCTGAGGCTCCCACATATGGCCTTGCCTAATCTCAAATTTTGACAGTGGGGCCCGGGGCACTGGTGCGGCGGAGTTCCCTCCACAACTCCGTGGCCCAGGCATTCCCCCACAAATAAGAGTTGCAGGTGGGGGTGCGCAAATCAATGTGAATGACATGGGGGGCGGGGGAGAGGGATGCTGCCCAGTCCACAATCTCCTCTGCCGCCAGGGGCTCCGAGTTGTACGTGGCCTCCTCCATACCATGTTGGGCCACTGGGAGGATCTGGTCCTCAAAAAAAAATTGGTCGAAAAAGGTAAACTTAGGCCCTTTCTGCAGGGTACCTGTCCTCCAAGATTGGTGGAGCCAGGGTGCCATTGAATCTTAAATGCGAAACAACTGCCACCCCCGCAATGGTTTGGTATCCTGCACTGTATGCATTGCACCGTGCTATGGATTTACTCGCCACATTGTCCACTGCTGGTGCTCCCCAATCAGCGGAACAGACATCATGACCTCTGAGGCATGCTCATGAGCAAGTGTCCTGAGGCAGGCGCATGAAGCTGAGTCTACGACAAACTGCAACAGCCAACTTCAAAAATCAATGACATTGCACAGGCTTTAGGCAGCCTGGAACAGAGGCTGGAGATGAACAACACGCGCATCTGCATTACAATGGGGCATTTGTACCTCTGCCAAGTGTCGACTCTCGAATTCAGCTTTACTGATGCACGGGAAAGAATTCATGTTATTTCTGTCCTGCCGCAGCCACCTGCACAGACAATGAAGCGGAGTGTAACCACGAACAACAGCTTAAGTTTTGGGGGACAATAGGCACCGCCGGAAGGGGGGGGTGTTTGGCACAAGGCCTTGGTGGGTGGCTCTGTTAGCCTGTGGTAGCGCCTACTGGCCTCTCGCCCTTGAACCTTCTGCTATGACAAGCAGGCATCCGCACTACTGCAGGCATCCACCTGCCTGGGTGGGAATCCAGAATGCAGCGTCTGCCCATGGCGTCCTCCCCTGACGGCCTGATCAGTGCCCGATATGCGGTCATCACGAAGACCCCAGGCTGGGAGGTGCTCACCACAACCAGCAACGTGAATGTCACACAAGGCCATGGGTGCTAGCTCACCAACGCGTGACTTGCCGGTAGTGCGTCGCAGCAATATCTTCTGTGCTCTGCGCCATTTGTGGCGAGCGCGTTGCAGTAATATCTTCGCCCAGAGTACTCGCACTCTGTCCACGGCAGAGTATCTTCCTTGCTTCCTTGCGGTGGTGCGCAGCCCCGGCCACCAACACGCCCAACAGGAGTGCACGGCAGTGCCCGGTCCTTTAGGGACCATCCCCAACACCCCCCAGAGGGCTTTATGGCTCCCCATGGGCCAAAATGAGATCCTCTTGTCATCAAATGATGAGCAAAGCCTCGCCCCCAGACCCCCTCGCTTTGACGAAGGTCGCCCCCCAAAAAAAGGCGATTGCGAGCTCCAGAACGATATGACACGTGCTGCAGGTCGTGGTTGTAGAGGCTTGTCCAAGGTAGTGAGGTTGGCGAAGGTGATTCTTTAGGCTGCTGGAGGTCTCCAAGCATCAGCAACATGAATGCGGCTTGCTTAGGTGGTCATCCAACGCTCATGATGCATGCACATCACTTGTGCCCAGCATTCAAGATGGCGAGTGTAGCCAGAAAGCAAGGCAAATGGTTCCGTCATCTACCGGTGTTGGCACATGTGTGGATGGCAGTGTTGCTGAGTCTGTTGCTTTTGACAAATTGTTGACAGCGCTATGCGCAGGCCACCTCATTGCACACGTGCGGTTTGGGGACAGCTGTTGGCAGTGCCGGACGCCCTGAGACTGCGCTCCCTCGACAACAATGGCGGCAACTCATAAAGCTGCAGAGAATCCTGACCACATGCACACCCACAGAGTCTTGTGATAGGCACCTGCTGGCAGCACTGAAGGTTGGCCCCCCTGCCTTGCGTGGGGGGGCAGCTGTTATCCGTGCCACCCCTCGGTACACACCCTCCCGGTGAAAGGGACCCCCTCACTCATTGCACACGTTCCCGTGAGTACCGTGGGGTCAGCTCGGGTACCTTCGCAAGCTGCACCCACTGCACATTGGAGAGGGGCACGCCTGCAGGGGGGCATTTGCGGCACTGCAGGGGGCCCCCTCACACTCGGGCCCTGAGGAGCGCGGTGAGGAGCAGGAGGAGGAGGGTAAAGGCAGGACTTGGGCAGTGTTGAAGGAGACTGAAACGCGCAGCGTATACGCAGTACACCGCGGGACAGCGGGCAGAGGATACCATGTAGGGCTGCTGTGAAAGGAATTGTTATGCGGCCTTGTACCGCAATGTGCACGACACTCCGTCAAAAGGGTGCCCCTGGGCTCACTTTCACTGATGCACTGGAAAGAACTCAAACAATTTCGGTCCTCCCGCAGCCACCTGCACACGACGGATGCGGTAGGGTGTGGGGCATTGCTGAGTAACCCACCATCCCACCCCACGGGCGGGGGTAATGTGGACTGGCCTTGTGCAACACCGCCACCTCCCAAGAGCTACTGGATTGCAACCACTCAAACCACATAACTTCGAAAAGGAGTGGGAATGAATGATGATGCGAATTGGTGCCAGAAACGAAACGCACTGTTAGAGCGGGGGGGGGGGTTTCGTTTGGAGCAACCGCAGCCGGCCGACCCAACAACAGGGCAGAACACGTTGGACTAACTGAAGGCGCATCCAAGGTGCTCAACGGCGTTGGTCAGAACATTTCGTGCGTGACGGGGTTGGGTTGGGTACACCCGCACGGAGCTTCTCCACACGAAATATTCTGCATAATGCTGAGGCAGCAAGAAGCGAATGGAAGGCAAGCGGTCATAAAACTGGTCTGCGCTGTGTTTAAATGGCCGGTGCAATTCCGGAACGTGACGACCCAAACCTGCCCTGGCCTAGCCATGAATAGAACGGGGAGTTGCAACCACCCTATTGTGGAATCAGGGAAGTTATTTTGGGCTGCCAGAAATTCGTCAAGCCCGCATGGCCTCCTTTGTATTCAATGATCCGCCACAGTTGGAGCTTTCAACACAATACAGCCAAAGCAAATGATCCCCCTACCCCGAGGATGCATTTGAACGGCGGGTTTTGTCTGCATCCCTTTCCCGAACAGCCCTAACCCTAATTCACTCTAGCACCCCCTTGCGAGAGACAATCAAACGCTCCATCATTCCCTTTTTACGGAATGATCTGTCCCTGGGGTTCAGCTTCCACGTCATTCATTTAAGGCATTGTAAAAGAAATTCCGCCGTCAAGCGTAAATGCACCTTCTTAACTGTGTGGGGCATGGTGGGGCAGCCAAATTCGAGTGGTGGATCTAGGCAGCGATACGGGCATTGTCTCATGGCGAGACAATAAGTGGTATGTGGGCACGGACAAGCATCGGAGGGTTCAATGGAAAATCAAGAAAATGGATGCTTGCAGGCTAACACGCCTTCGGTGGTCTGCCCTCTCATCTTGTTGACACCTTATCAACTCATAGTAGCACCAAATTGCGGAGTTCCACTTACAACTCAGCACCACCATCCTGAAGTGGAATTCTGCCTAACCCAACTGCAGCCGTCGCCGCACAAATTCGATTTGCTCCTCCCTTGACGTGCAATACCAACCATTCCCAACTCTAGTGGGGTAGGCGCTCGCATGAGGGCGTTTCGCAAGGGAGCAAATCATTCGAGGGCACAACTAGTTTTCCACGAAACTAGTTCAATAGCGAACGGCAAACTAAAAGTACATGCACACAAGTTGTGGAGGAAGGCCATACGATGCGGATGTGTCCACTGATGGAATTTTGTCTGGGTTTGGACTTGGAGACAAAATATCAAGAAACAAAAAACATGTTTTGACTGCCGTGGAAAGTAGATGTTGGGTGCACACAACGTGAACAAACATAAGAGCAAAGCAAGGTGCGCCATCGCAAGTTGAGCTACGGGCTCTCAACGAAGGGTCCTCGGTGCCTTGCACTCGGCTCGGAGAAAATTGAACACGTTAGTCTATCGTCCACGTGAAGAGTATTCAATGTGCGTTCGCGCGCTTGCTCATGTGGGGCTATCTACCGCCATAGTGGGTTCGGATAAAATTGTGCTTGGTGTTGTGCTAGTGTAACCCACCCACACACTCCAACCCGCCCGATACGGCGAGCAAACGTCGTGGATTGAGCACATCAAATCAATCCACAAGTATTACCACATTCGAGCCCACGGGACATGTACCCTCGTACGATTTCCGAACCTTGGAATCTTAACATGTTGGAGGCATAAGGTGGCATCACCTAGCAAGCGAAGCGTCTTTATGTTTTGGCGAAATGCCTCGCACACGAGCGCCTCACGAACGAAGTAGGTTTCTGATGTTTACAACATTTTGGAATGGTCGGCTTTCGTCAAAATTTGCATCTTCTGAGTGTTCATCTCGCACTTCATCAAGCGCGCATCACACACACACGAGAATAAGTTGCAACCGGCCATTCTTTTTTGCTTGTGGTCAAATAGATGTAGTGGTGGCACACAGGAGGCGGGAATAAAAAAAACTAGCACAATTTTGGTTGCTTGGCATGAGGCGCATTTGCCAAAGGTTACACACGCATAGGACTACTCAAAACACCCGGCCACGCAAGCTTGCTCCCTCACCCCGTATTTGTCCCCCGTTCAACGCAAAAGCACAAGCATCCGCTATGAATGACGTGGGTCGGGGAAGCAAGTTTTGGGAGGTTTTGTGGTGCATGTGTGTGCACTTGTCGACCTACTCTATGTTTTTGTGCCCACATTCTTCGGGCGTGCATCGCCGGCACAATTGCTTTGAAATGCTGCCTCGGCAAGTATCTTCCTCTTGCTTCCCGATGAGCGGTTGATTGTGAGGGGCGGAGGGACGTGGCTTTTCTTCTTGCAATAAGCTTTCCTGGTGAGTGACCAGAACATTTGATCCCCAAGCATCACCAAAAAATGCTTCCCCTATGTTTGGCTAGCGTCCGACATGTCCTAGTCCTTTTGTTCGCTATTTTCCACCCTGTGGCGCGTGCACTGGCACACTACATGAGAAACGCTTTCTGCCACCACGGTCGGTGATAGCATTTCTTCATTAAGAAATTGTGAAACCGATGGTGGGTATAATGCTACGATGTGTATTGCACTTCTATCTTGCATTGGTTCGTACTCGTTGAGACACGGCTTAATTGCAATGACGATCAACTGCGCGTTTACACAACAACTCACAGATGCATCCCATGCGCACATACTTTGAACAACCGAAGTTGCTGCACAATGTGTAGCAACATGACACGAGAATGGGAATTTTTATTCCACCGACACCACAAAGTCACCTTGAAGCAACTGCATCATTTCACCAATATGGGAGATACAACCAACCACGTCACAAAGCGGCAAATCGACGGCTTACAAACATGCACCCGAGGGTCCCAAAACCATCGACACTCGGCGAGTGTCTGCACAAGCACTAGTCAAAGGGACCTAGAAACTATCCGAACCCACCATAAGACAAACGGAATCATAGTCGAGAAAAATTGTTTTCGCCGCCTGGTTCTTCCCCTTGTGCTAATTGTCGATATTGTCCGCAAACAAACATTCAAACATCGGAAACCGCGTATGCTATCACTTGTAGAGAGTATGTGTAGATCGCGTAGAGGTATTTTGGAGGATACCTCCGCTGGCAGCGGGGGTGCATGCAAAAGACAAAACATTCCCAAGCCGACCGATGGCAAAATTCAATGGAATCATTTTTAGGGAAAAGATCTTATTTCATGTGCTTTGGGCAGTTAAGTTCCTTCGTTGCCTTCCGTCATATGTCGATGTCCATTGTTCCCATGCTATTTTGAATCACAAGCACCATTGTGAATATGCAACCTCCAAACGCAACCTTTCAAGGGAACAATTGACTCGAATATCATATATGATATCATCATACATCGCCACCAATTATCATCGCTTTCTCTGCCCCACAAAATTTTTGGGCGCGATCGAAAGAATCTCGACGGCCGTCTCACGGGGGACCGGGAGCCCGCACAAGGCGGACGGTTCACGGAAAGACCAATCGCTTGTGCGTTCAAAGAACCAATCCCCATTGACTAAGGACAAACCGAATCAAACCAATGAAGATGGGCAAACAAGACCAATAAACCATGATTGAAGGGCGTTGATTGTTTTACATGATCGTTTGCAACATTGAATGGCTCTCGCCTCACCGAGTCGTGGTACCCTTCGTCTTGAATGAGCACTTTCCGACGGATCGAACCGTACCCTCATGAGCCTCTTCACAAATTTTGTAGAAGGAAACACGTGTGCCTTGGTTTCCTCAATCTTGCGCTTACGATGGAGTCTGAGGGATCCGGGAACGAGACCGGCACAAAGGAAGAGAATCAACCCACCAATGAATTGCAGCCAAATTGTTCGAATGCGCATTGGGACACAAAAAATGTGCTTCGTAAAAATACAATGTCAAAGGATCTCGCAAACCCACAATTTCACATCTGGGGCTTTTTGACAAAGGAAGAATCGTGACTTGTGACACCCCCAAACTTCATTTGAACACGCATGCTGATTAGGAATCATAGGTGGGCGTGCCGAGAGCCAATGGAAGGCTGAAAGAGAGAATCATCCTGAAACACGAAGCGTGCAGCGAGTTGATGCTTCATAATGTGGTGGCCACCGGGCCATTTGGCGCCGTGGACGAAGGAAAGAGCATACGCACACTTGTTTGTAGAACGTGCCGTCACGAATCATGTTTTGTAGATGTCGAAAGCAACATATGGTGTAACATAGTCGGTGGTTTGCCAAAAGGTGGTGCATTGTCTTTGCCTTTGTCAAATGGTTGCCCACGGTACTGCGGATGTCGCTCGTTACATAGTTGTTGTTGGCTCATGGTCCATTTCCTTGTGCATGCCCGCAACCTTGAATCAGCCCGGTTGACAAGAACTCTACACAGAGGTGCTCGTCTACTTGCAAAAAATTACAAGTTCAACATAATGAGGGAGACCCAACCCAAGAAAAAAATTAAGATTGAATGTGATAGCGGATAGAGGCGCTACATGGGTACCATGATGTCGTGCCAGTTTCACCCGCAGTCGTGACAAGTCAACCTACTGGCTTTGGATATCAAAAGTAAGCGTTGAGTGGTCCACTTCAATGAATATTTGACACCAAAAGTAAGGATGAAGATCAACTTACCATTAGGAATCAATTTTACCGTCCCGGAATACGAAAAATGCATCCGAGAACCGGGGGAGGTTGCCTTGTTGAGGGGTTTGGAGAACACTTTTGTCGATGTTTGTTGGCTTTGCAACGTCTCTCAATTTTATGGGTGACATGCTCAGCCCCCGTCGTGTTGCGTACAATTCCTGTTCCTTGTCCATGGTGGGTTGAAATGAATTCGAACGTTCTGCAACGAAAGATTGATTAGAGGTCGTTAAAAAATTAGTTAAAAAACGTGCATTGGCATTCTTGAGAATATGCAATAGAATGCAGAGGCGTTGTCACGGAAGAAGGAGAGTTGATGGCATGGCAAAGGCTTCTTTCTTCTTTAAAGTTCATGGAGCTTTTAATCCCCACACAAAACTACACACGAAGAACTATCAAGAATTCGAGCTTGTGTCACCGGTCATTGCAATATGGGTGCGTTGAAAACTAAAGTTGTGCCAACAAATTGTGGTGAATTATTGGTTCGTGCGCAAGCAAGGATATGAATTGTTCGGTGAAAACCGCAGGTGGGCGGAAATTCGCTTCAAGCAAGCAATTTGGGAACTAGACTTCACCGTTTGCATCTTGGTGGATGCGGCTTCATTTGTCAATGTCAATTTATTCACATGACAATCCCTCCCTCCAAACCGTAGCTCCTTGTGCTGGGTGCCCCCTCTCATCCCATCTCTTTCCCCTCCTCGCTAGGATCGCATTGTGGGTTTCAAAGAGATGCAGGCGAAGGAAGGTCAGTCCCCACTTCCCCACTTGGCTCCGCAACGTGGAGTACTTCTTGTCACATCAACGATCAATGCTGCTGGATTGGCGCAAGAAACCCAGTCATACTCATCAAAGGTGGGCACTATGTTGGGCCCACTTGGTGCAAATGGAAAAAAACTTCAGGAAATGCACCAAATGCTCTGCGCGAAAGTTGGTGGCACGTCGCTCGAACCTGTCAGGGGTGGTCCGGTGCGATTTCTGCGGATACAGATCCAACCAGAGAGCAACCGGGCCTCTGCAGTTAGAGGTGCTACAGGGCCGCGCGGCTTTTAGGTGCGGCTGTCGGAGGGGGTCCGGTGGTCGAAAACCAGGAAATGGGCCAATTGGCGCTGTTTGAACCGATAGTACTGGCCTGAGCCTCATTCTTAATCGAGTTTTAATCTGGATTGACTTTTGAAGGAGATTCTGGGACGGATTTTCCCCGGTTTTCGGTCTAAATTAAGTGAAATTCCCAAATTCAGCACAGATGCCAAGAATTTTTTTTATGAACGACATTTCATTACAATGACAATTACGCTCATGTATTCAGATTTATGGCCACTGAGCTGAAACAGAAGCGATGCCACCTTTGCGAGAAGGAAGTGCGTAGCGCGTCATGGCGCAGTGTGCCCTCCATCCTCAAGGCACCTAAAGGGGCACAATGGTGCTATAGAGGAGTGTGTCGGACTGTTGGCCGCCACCTTTTAAAGACTATTCCATTCCTGTTTTGTTGCTCTGCTGTGCTTTGCGGTCCATCTTTTGTTGTTTGTGCCTGCTAGAGGAAATTTGAAGGCTTGGGGACGATTCCATGGGTTCCGGCATCCTCAAAATAGGGGGGGGGGGGGCATCACCGAACACCGTACACCAATGGTGCAAGCATGACATCGATATTATGGTAGGAGGGAGTCAGAAATTCTGCAGCTCTGGTAACCAGACTGGGCTTCGGGGCAGTAACATCCATCCAGACACTTTGGTGGGCGGGCCAAGCAAAAAAAAGGTGTAGCAGGCCTCTCTATATCAAAGGAAAGTGCTCCCACCCTCCCTTTGTTGGTGATGTCACGGTTTCCATTTTCGTTAGGAACCTCTAGCACCTCTACTCTGCAGTAAAATTACGGAATTTCATATCATCCTCTGATGCCCAAACAATTAGAAGATACCGATTTATGGTTTACAGTATTCCAACCGGTACTGGGTTACAAAGTGATTTACAGTATAATAACGTCGACGAAAAACGAAAATGTAAAATGTAAATGTTAAAAAAGAATAATGTGGCCGAAAAATGGATAATGTAAAGTGTTATTTTTTAATGGACTGGGGTCTCGGATAATGTAATTGGATGTTTTTCTCAATTTTTGCTTCGGCGCCTTCGGCGCTCCATGTGGACTCCCTCTCACCCTGTGGAAGGCACATAAGACAAGTAGTACACCAAAGCAAAGAAACGAAAACAACAAATACCATTCCCAAAGCAATAATAGTACAAATGTCCAAAGCACGAATTTCGCAAATTGAAGTCTGTTGCTACGTACAACTGTGCTCAGCGATCGCTCAAGCCGCTGCGCACGCCGATCGCTGCTGAAAATGGGCATCGGCGAGTGCATAACAGCCTCTCTTCCCATGCAAGTACCGGAATCGAACCCATGTTTGCCAAGTCGTACCCTAGCGAGCTGGCAGCTAGGGTACAGTAATATGTCACTTTATGTACCCTGCCAAAAGTCTAGCAATGTACCCTTTTTGGGGTTTTTTTCGGTTGCTGAAAGTGGGTACAAAAGTGCAGCAATGTACCCAAATTGGGGATTTGGCTGATGATGTGCGCGCGCTCTGCCGAGAGGGAGTACCCTAGCGGCCAGCGCGCTCGGGTATGACTTGGCAGACACTGGTTCGATTCCTGGTACTTGCACGGTAAGTAGGGGTGTTGTGCACTTTTTTTTAAAATTTTCAGCAGCGATCGCCGATTCCTGGCGATCTCCTTCAAGCATTCGCCGCTCCCGCACCTTTTGGAACCCTCGAAAGGAACATTGAGAAAAGATTGTTTGCTCAGGTTTGTATTTCATTTTGATATTCGAACAGTTTTTCTGAATGTGGCTTGAATTCTTGGATGTTTGTCGTCAGAAATCAAGATGCAGTGAATTCGACGAACCAGAAGTGAGACAAAGCGTTCGACGAGGTTGTTGAGGTCTTGTTTTCCACTCCTTGGACGCTTTTTTTTGGTGCCATTCGTCGAGTTAGAGTCAGATGTATTGACGCGTTCCCGTGGGGGGCCGGCCACGGGACGCTGCGGTGACACGCACAGGTGAGCAGGCAGGCAAGGCACTACGCTCACAAGGGCATCAATACGCCTGTGTCATGTGACAAAGCGTTTCAGAATCCTTGCCACTCTGCAAAGAGGGAACAAAAGTATGTACAACAACACATCAGGATATGTACACATGGGGTTAAGACTGGACTGGGGTAAGGGCATCACAGGACCATAGACACTCAGTCCCAACTCATATCCCAATCCCAGGTCCGACCCTCTCAGTGGCTGATGGGGGCGGGGGCTCAAACACAACCCATGCCCTGCTCAGTCCGGACCCTGAAACCCTGCCAATGGGAGAGGTGTCCCGCCCAGCCACAGGCGAGTTCCTGGGAACCAAAGGGCTCCAAGGCCAACCGACAGTGGCTCCCTATGCTCCCTTAACGGCAGGTCCCAACTCCTCTCTGGGCCAGAGATATGGCCCTGCCATTATCACCCAGGAGTTGGTAGCTGAAAATGGGCTGTTTCAGCCCAAACTGAAATTAACTCAAAAATCCCCAAAAATGACCCCTCGTCCGGACCTGCCAGAGGTAGGGACGAGGCAACTGACCCTGTGCCCTTCGAGTACGAACTCCCTGGAGCCCTCACCCAACCTGGTTCCCTCTGAGGTCCCGGCATCAGGGCAACACGGATGAGTCAAGTGGGGTCATGATGCCAAAATCACCAAAATTGGCGTCATTCCCACGCGTGGCTCGCTCGGCCAAGGTAAGGCCAATGGCTCACAGGGTAGGAGGCAGGACCTAGGACTTATATCTGAGTGTACAACTTGGATTTAGGTCCGGGCTCCCTACGGGCTTAGAGAAATGGGGCCGCCAATTGACCACACGGAAGGGGGAAATTGGGGTCCCAAATTTGGGTCACTTTGGCTGCTTGAAATGAACCGAAATTCGGTGTGCTCCCAATAGTATATCTCCACGCCGGCTTGGAGATCGGATCCGCCATTCCATACGCGATCCACCGGGAGTCCAATGGGGACTCCCATGCCCTTGGCTGTCAAAGATCTCCATGCCACTCGGCGTGGTGACGATCCCAATTGGGTCCACAAATGCAAAGATGGCAAAATTGCCCATACTCAATTTGGCCTAGCGCCTTAACGAAGGCGGCTCCGCTTCGCCCACGTGGTGTGTGGACCATGGGGACCATTACCCATAACACCCATGTCATATATGGTCCATTGGTCCATGCGTCCGGCGTGCACGAGGGTTAGAACATAGTGCACGGCGGGCAGCAAAAGTGGAAAAATGCTCAAAATGGCCAAAAATGCGCACACTCATGGTTGGGGCAAATGAGGCACATGCCCGACTTGGACCGGAGTGTGCCATAGGATTGATATCAAGTCATATGTGTCCAACATATCTTTGGGGCGTCGCCCAACTCCTCCGGTATTGGGAATGGCAGGGTCGCCAAGTGAGCCCATGATTTGGGATAGTCCCAAATCGCCAACATGGCGGCCACGGTATGCCAAGCCTAAGAGGAGTTATTCGCCGGGTCCAAGATATGTTGGCTACCGAAGCATGTACCTGTACTAGTCCAAGTCCTCCTTGATGTCTTGTCCTAGAATTACTCCAATGCTTACCCAAAGCCAAACAGATCAGTGGACGAGCACCAAAGCCATTTCGAACATAACAGGAACCTATGCAGTGACAGAAAATCGTTGTATTTTGGAATGAAACTTCCACAATCGAAACTGCACTGCACAGCGCTAAATCTCATGATCATCGCTAAATAACACGAAATGCTCAGGCGACTTCCGTCGCTGCATGCTGGCGGCTACACTCCCCTCCCAAGCCCAAAAAATCCCTTTTTGGGGCTGAAAAACTGGATACCAGCCCCAGCAGGCCTGTGGTTCTATGACCTGGGAGCTGCCTGAGGGTGCTGCCACAGCCGTCTGCCCATCTGTACCCAGGATAGGGGCACTGAGTTCCAAGAACTACAAACCTGTCATCTCATTGCCCTGGCATTGACTCACAGCACTGTCCTGTAACTCTGACTGCCTGCCTGTGCACAGAGGGGGGAAGTCAGTACTACGCGTATACCACCGGTTCCACTGGTTTTTTTTTTTTTTTTTTTTTTTTTTTTTTTTTTTTTTTTGTTGTTGACATTGGGGATCCATTGTTTCTCAGAAGTTCATTGTACAACATTCAGTGGGCTCCAGGTAAGGGCTCGAACATACAAATGCAAATCTCTGTGCATCACAACGCAATGTCTTCAAACAAACAGACATGAATGCTAATATACAAAGCCCATTCACTTAAGTCATATATGAGTTAGATTACTTCTGAGATTTGTTCTCTGGATCCTTCATTTGTCTTTATTGATGCTGATTGGACTCCTGAGAAGCAGTCCAGAGTGATGTGGCGTGGAACCCGAAAAATGGTGGCATACCCTAAAACTGACATCGATCACTGAGCTGTCTGCATTGAATCGAATTCATTGCACCTGAAAGAGAGGAGTACAAATAAACAGGGTGAGGGGGATGCATCATACATTCAAGACATACTAACTACATCATCAACTGTGAGATGGAGCCCCTTCTTTTGATTGAAGGCATGCCAGTCTTTGTTGAGTTCATTCATGAAGCTACTGGCAGGCTCCCATGTGGGACGTGTATGACCCCGCCACTTCACTTTCCACTTACGAACACCATTGGGGTAAACCCTGGTAGCCAAAAATTTCTCTGGCACCCAGTGCTGTACCACAGGGGGGGCGACGTCCTCCTTGGAAAAGTAATTGAAAGGATGTGCAGAATCTGGTGCACCATACGGATGCATGTAATGCTTCAATCTACTGGTAGACAATGTCTGATCCCCTTGAGGGGTATTCACCACCACTCTCGAAGCAGAAATGACCCTCTCCACCTCACAGGGACCCTGCCACAGCCTATCTAACTTAGATTGGCCTGGGAGGTTCTTCACCCACACCTTGTCCCCTGGAAGCAAGTTCAGGGTCGGGAATTTCTGAAGAAACTTATTCCGCTGTGCGGCATGAATCTTTTTCAATTTTTTCTGCACCTCCCTTCGTTCCTTCTCCAAACGGGAGAAAAATGTCAGGGCGTCTTCCGCACAGTCATCCTGGACCGGTGGACAGTCCCCAAAACCAATGGGGTCACGCCCAAACACCAGTCTGTGAGGGCTGTAGGGACCGTGAATGCCAGGCAGGTCATTCACTGCCCACACTGCCAGCGGTAGCGCATTCACCCACAGCGCCTTTCGCTGCTCCAAATACAGGCGGAGCGAATTTACTACCGCCTTGACTGCATTTTCGGCCCTCCCATTACTCGAAGGCCTATATATAACACCCCTGTGGGTCTCAATCCCCATTTTCTCACACAAACTGTGAAAGAAATCACTGGTAATGACATTGTCATTGTCACTCATGATTTCTTTCGGCACGCCAGTGAAGAACAAGCAGCGTTGCAAAAACAAATCTGCCGCTGCTTTGGCATCCAGGCCCTGGGCCCTGCATGGCACCGCAGTCAAATATCCTGTCAGCCTGTCTACAATTACCATACACTGGTCATACACCTGTCGGGCCGAAGTAACTTCCGGCAGTGATACAAAATCAATGGCAAGCGATGCAAAGGGATACTGGAGGACAGGGAAAAAACGACATTCATCAAAGCGTGCTGGGCCTGTTTTACACGTTTGACAAACAGGACATCGTTTAACCAATTCAGTGACCTTTTTCTTCAAAACACTCGGCCGGAAGGTGAAATAAAATTTTCTGCGGACCAACTCTATCAGTTTGTCCCTACCTGGATGGACATACTGATGCATGGCAGTCAGAACCTTATCCGTTAATGAAAACGGAACCACGATTTTGCCATGGTGTCGCAGCTTCCCCTGAAAAAGCGAAAAACCTTCAACGGCCTGACCCTGTGACAATTTGTCAAAAATGGTGGAAAAATTGCGGTCACTCTGGTATTCGTTGTCCCACTTGCCAAACAAACATTTAGTGAGTGGCTCCTGAGTCAGCGCTGCAAGCTGAAACGGGTCCAGCCCACTCTCAGCACAACATAAATTATGGATGATGCGCTCAACGCGCTTCTCGTGATTCACAGAATCCCCACTGGAGCTCTGCAGGGGTGATTGACTGTCACTGAACAACGACCGCAAGCGGGTATCCATCTGATGTCTCATTGTAGCTTCCCTGAGCTCTGTCGAGACGTCCTGATCCTGAACCTGAGGCACCACCTGTTCACTGCGTACCTGACGCAATAACCTCGCACTGTCCTCCAAAAGACGTTCCCTTCGATTTGTGATAACCCACTTCTGACGTCCGTCATTCTGTGAGAGGAGGTGCAGTGATTTGGAGCCCCGCTCCAACTCCTGCATACAATCAGCGAAAAGTGGATGCTCACGCAAGGCCTGATTTTCTTGCTCCCTGACCTCCACCTCAGTCCTTTCCCATGCAGCCGCATCATTTTCTGACCCATGTAGGCTACTATCAGGGGCCGCAGTGTTGGCAGGGTACGCCCAACGGGAGAGCACGTCAGGAACAATGTGCCCCGCACCCGGAGTGTACCTCACCTCCACTAGGGGATATCTCGATAGAAACTCATGCCAACGACCGCGACGGCCAAGTGGACCACTGACCGTCAACAAATCGTCGTGGTACCACTTCTCCAGCGTACGATGGTCAGTCAGAATTTCTACCTCAGTTCCCATCCCTATCCATGACTGATGCTTATGCAAGGTGGAGATGATGCCATACATCTCCTTTTCTCGCGTACTCCAACCCCTTTGTCCCCGCGCGGTACCATCACCTTGATCCCCTGCCAACTTTCTGGAATAGAATGCTACGGGCCTGAGCTGATTTTTGGAGTCATACTGCTCCAAAACTGCTCCTACCGCATAGTCACTCGCATCAACCCTTATAATAAATTTTTTGTTGACATCCGCAATATCTAGGATCACATCCTCACTCATGCCACGTTTGATTTGGGAGAAAGCACGCTTCATCTCCCTTGTCCAAACAATCTTATGTCGCTGTGAGGAGCGTCCCTTATCCTTTGCGGTCGGTTCTGGTAATTTCCGCAGGGCCTCAGACAAAATCCCGGCATATTTTGCGTAATTACGCATATAAATTGCGTACCATTGGGTTAAACCCAAAAAACTTTTCAAGTGTTTGGGAGTCCGTATGTCCTCCCATCGCCATTTCTCAATGGCTGCCCGTTTTTCAGGGCTGGACATTCTCTGTCCATTACACAAAATATGCCCGCAGAATTTGACCTTTCGGACAAAAAGGTGCATCTTGGTCTTCTTCACTGTCAGTTTGTATTTTCTAAACAGTGTGAAGACCTCCCGTAACTGTATATCATGTTGTTTATATACTGTATCATCCACTTGTCCTGTATCAATATTTGGGGGTGTGCCCTTTAAAACATCATCGATGTAGGGCTTCAGTTTAATGGAATCCAAACAATAGGAAACCATTCTCTGATATTGGGAGGGGGAAGTTTTTAAGCCCATTGGCAAAACCTGCCATTCAAACACCCCCCAGGGCGTCGTAAAACTTGTCAGATGCCTACTGTCTGGCGACAGTGGCATCTGGTGGAACCCATCTTCTAAATCGAAAATGCTCCACAGGGCACTCTTCCCCTCCTCCACTATGCGATCCTCTATTATTGGGATCGGATATGTAATATTTTCTATGTTGTCATTCAGGTGCCTGTAATCTATCACGAGCCTCCATTTTCCCCCCGGCTTAGGAACCACAAAGGCTCTGGCAATCCACAGAGGATTACCTTCCGCTGCTTTGATCATCCCCCGATCAGAAAATTTATCAAGCAGTGCCTTAAAGGCAGCTGCTCGTACCCCCAGGCACCGGAATGGCTGCACTGATTTGGGCTCAGCACCCTGTTTCAGTGTTATAGTGGCCTCCGTATAAGGACCACGTATCTTATTTTCGATATCCTCAGGAGTAAGGGACTTGAATTTCAGGACGTCCTCAAACTCCTTTTCCAAAGCCTCCCTGTAACCTGAACAATTGGGATCGGTCATGTCCGCCTCAATCACAGAGCGAATAGACCGTCCATGGATGCCGGTTCGCAACTGCCCTGGTGGCTTATCCTGCAGGATCACTGACCTGACCTTTCGGCATTTTTTTGTACGCCCTGGCGAACCTGTCTCAGGGCCTTCATCAGAACTGGACACAGCATCAGTATTAAACTGGGCCAGGCGATCACGCTCTGTCCTGGTAAGCAATCTGCGCCGCATCCTGCGGGGCAGGTGTCTCAAATCAGCACATGAGGCTGCAGCCTCCTGACACTGTTGTAGACCAGCGATTACTTCGGGCTCTGCTGTACCCACAGGACCCTGTATGGACTGTTGCACACCTTGGTTTTCAGATTCAGACGGCGCTTCGGATGTAATCGCTTGCTCTCCACTGCAGTCAATGTCACTGCAAGAGGGGGAGCACACACCAGCAGTTTTGCCGTGTCCCTTACCTGACTGACGGGACAAGCGTCGTTTCATTTGCCTACATTGCTGTCGTTCCCCAGGCGCTACTCCCCTCCCAGACTCGTCAAGGGAGTGCGCCTCTGCAGACTGTGTATTTACAGATTGGACACCTGGTTCATCAGGGCCCTGCAGTTCCTCAGGTGGGGGCGTGGTAGGGGTCATGTGGCAGGGGGGGGGGGGGTCCACGCTCTCTGGATCACCTGAGAACTCATCCTCCTGGACTCCCGCCCATCTGTCCATCCCTGCATCCATGTCCAGGGCAGCCAACGCATCAAACAAGACGACACGGGTCGCCCATCGTGGCTTAGCCCCCTGATATATAGGCATCTCTGGGGGGCAATCCCACCAGTCAATGGCCACCTCGCCAACACTCCAAAAGTGTGGCATGTTTTTCCACACGGGGAGCACAAGAATACCCTTGGCTCCATCTAGCAGTATCTTTTCTACCGTGTCCTTTAGCTCTTCAGGCCGCGGGTGCAAAAATAAACATTTGCCAGTCCATGGCTGACTCATGGCACGATCTCCATTCTGTGCAAACACGTCAAAAAAATCTGTCACCACCTGTGGATCCTTACCATTCGTCCTGTGTGCCCACTGTATAAACTGACGCCGTGCTGAGGGTAGGAGCGACAAGCGATTGTCAACTTTCTTCCTATGCGCTGAGCGCCTGATTTGCAGTCGTTCGCTTGCCGTGGTAGGGGCTGCAGGAACCCGTGAAAGCTTCGACACCTGAGCATTTGGACACCCGGCCGGCGTGTCCTCGGGCGCGACGGTCTCCGAGTTCTGGTCACCCCACCCCCTTGTGAGTCCCCAACCTCCTGCAAAGCAATCGGGTGGTACCTGAAATCCTGACTTCTGTTGGACTCCTCGGACGGTTCTCTCGTCTGAACTGGCGGGAGGCACCCTGCAGTTACAAGCAGGCAATTGCACCTCCCCAATCTCCAGCTCTTCTGAGTCCGTCAATATTTCGTGTGAACGCACTTGATCATGTGTCATGCCATGACATACACGTATCATGCATATAGGACGCGAGGCCTGCTCACTTTCCCCTTTGTGACAGCACGTGCACGCACTGTGCGCCGCCACTTGGTTCGCCGAGCATCCCACGCCCCTTTGCACCTGCTCAACGCCGGTGCTCCCAAACCCTGCAGCCCCTCGGCCTGACGGAGGTAATTCAGCAACCTCCTGTAGTTCAGGTTGGGCTACAGGTTTAAAAAGAAGTTGCGCAATGCGGTCTCCCACTGAGACCATATATTTCTCGGTACCGTTATTCACCAAAAGAACACCAATGTTCCCTCGGAAATCAGAATCAATGACGCCAGCCGCGACGTCAATACACTTATTCTTAGCAAGGCCCGACCTGGGCTGCAGCTGAGCATAGAACCCTGCTGGTATCGACAATGCGATATCCAGCTGCACCACACGCCGACAGCCAGGCCGAATTTCTGAAGGATGTGCTGCATACACATCGAAACCCGCTGCCCCTGCTGATCCATGCGTGGGTATTTGCCCATGCTTCGTGAGCATCTGAACTTGCACCTGTAGGTCGCCCACAGCACTCTGGTCAGACTGTCCAGCGATCTGAGTTTCGCAGACCGGCTGACCCCTGCCCTCCCCATGGGGGGGGGTATCCTGTGCCGAAGTATGTAAACAGAGACCTTGGTCGGACTGGTGTCCACGTGACCGGTCACTGAATTGTTCCTTCGACTCGCGTTCCACCTTCCGTACCTGAACGGAGGCAACAGACCCATTGACACACTGCACCCTCTGGCATATCATTCTTGAGGGCTGCACGTCAATACACTCCATCGGCAGAACACAGTGTTTCACTGTGTCCACAGTGAGCCCATACGCCACTAAAAAGGGATAACCCAGGATCAACTCAGGGGTAACGTCCGCTGAGTAAATCCACGCATCCATGCACACACACTGCAGAGGACCCAGATAATGACACACAGGCAAAGAAATATTCACTTGCGCGCCCTCAGTCCCGCCTGGCACCGGTTGTGACCCCACAGCACTGAGGGTAAGGGGCCTCCAGGCTGGCCTCAGTGAACCCTCAGGGAAAGCACTGCGCTTCCCTACAGCAAATACCTCACAACCCGTGTCAATTAATGCACGTATGCGTTTAACGCCATATTCACCAAAGTCCACGTCCACTTCTATCCACAGCTCACGTCGTTCCCTTGATTTTACCCGTCTCCCAAAACGGCGGCGCAATCTCAGGATGCCCTCCCTGCAGTCAACCAATTTAATTTGTGACTGCTGCGCCAAATCACCCGGGAACTGAGCCTCAAGCAGGGACTTACATTTAGCAGAGATTGCCCCATGATCTCCACCCCCTTACGGGCCTTTCTTATCTTTAGACTTTCGCCATTGCTGCCTCAACTCTGGATGCGCAGTAAAGCAAGACGCCTCGGTATGATTAGTCTTGCCACAGTGCTTACACGGGGGGTATGGCCCCTTCTTGGCCTCGGGTGTATTCTTCTCCTGTTTACCCCGCGCCGTGTCCTTACGGAAGGGATTCTGCTCACATTTCACACCCAGGTGATCCCCACCACACCAAATGCACTTTTGGTCCTTTAAACGCTGCATAATCGTCTTGTGTGGAACTTGTTTTTGTTCCTTCCAACTTTTTGGCCAATGTGTTTTATCCACTATCCAACACGATCCGTTGTGCGCCTTACCACACGTGGTGCATTTGGGGGGTTCGGATTGCGAGCGTCCCTTACCACCTTGCTGTCGCGGTCGTCCTTTCCCACTCCCACGATCATCATTGTTCGCTGGTCTCCGACCCCTGAGGTTCCCGATAGTTTCATCATCGATGTTTTCTGTCCCAACGCCAGACCCATATCGCTTAGCCAATACCTCCGCATGCCTACGCAACACTAATTTACGGAGAATGAATGAATGTGCTTCCTGAAAGGTGGACTCACCATACATAGCTTCCACCTCCAACAACTCACTCACCTCTTTCTGAAAGCATTTAGCCCTGGCCAGTGCATCCATATAGGTCTTCTTGGCCGTTTGGGCAGAAATCGTACCAACACGATTAAACAGAACCTGAAACTTCAAAAACCATCTCCTATATGGCATGGGGAGTCGATTGGGTGGGGTAGTATCTTTCCATTCTTGCTCAAGGACATGAGGATTTTGCAACTCGGCAGCCTCTTCCTTGAGCATCGCCCAAATATGGTCATACCCCCACCCCAATTCCGTGACACAATCCCAAAAAGCCGCCGCGTCCTCACTCGGCAAGGCCGAGAGGAGCGCGAGTGTGCGGAGTTCGGGGGTAAGGGAGGCCGACCAATATTTCAACCAATAGTCCCAGTGTCGTTCAAAATGAAAAAACGTAGCGTAATCTCCATCAAACGTAGGTCTCTTAATAAAACGTTGAATGTCTTTCTTAGTGTCTCGATCCAGCAACCCAAAGTCGTTATCCATATCCCCCCGATCACTTGAGAACAATCCCCTTATGTGGGCTTCGGTTCCTGTACTGGTGGGGTTGTCCTCATTCTCCGGCTGTGCCTCGGGGTGCACTGAAAAAAATCGGTGCAAATCATGAAAACGAACTTGTTTCTCACCAATCAACCCGGCCCCTTCCCTTTTAGGTCGTTGTGCCAGTGGCCCGGGAGAGAACTTACCCCCGAACACATTGCGTGACCCTTCAGGGTGGGAACTATTTGATACAAAATCAGACGCTTTCATGGCGCCCGACTCAAAAGAAGGAGGCATACCAATGCGATGAACGAAGTCACCGAATCGGCTTACCTTCTCCGTGTCGGACCCTTGTTTCACCTCGTGACTCGGTTGATTAATGAATTCCTTCTTTACTTCCTTCGGTCCAGCGCCCGATTCTGTGGACGAAGGCCAATGTGAAGGAAGGGACAATTGTTGATGTGAATCATGGGACTCATGCACCTCATGAGACCCAAAACCATCGACTAATTGTCGGAACTCTAATAATTCAATTTGAGCCGATTGCAACATTTGTTGCACCTCTTCGATATCACCTTCCAACTTAGTCAAACGATCATCATCCACCGGCGAGACCGTTGTTCTAGTTTTCAAAGAACCATCCGTTGAAGACAATTGTTCATGAATCATCAACCGTTGAACCTCATCCTCCATCCTAGTCATGACCCTTTCCTCAAGCTGTGAAATATATTGTGCGGATGACTCTCGTACATCCGCCATCAAAGAATCCTTATGCAAAGAAAATTCATGTTTGACCATAGCGTCAAGCGATGTCGGATCACGCCGACCATAAACGCTCATGCCATGATCCAACTCCGCTTTCATTTCCACAAGTTGGTTCAAAACACTCTTAGAGTGTTTATCAAAATCACCAAATGGCACAAAGGACTCATTCAAACGCTGCTCAAGGTTTTTAATCGACTCGTTGCCCGCGTTCAACTTCTCCAAGACTCGCTCAATCTCGTCAACACGTTCCCCAAGAGTGCCAATGCGTCCGTCACGAACAAGCGTTTGAATGGAACTCTGGATGGAGTCAATGCGCTTGTTCAATTGAGATTCGCAATCCCCAACGGCCACACTAATGTCTCCATTAAAATTTTTCCGATGACCACGAACTTCATTGCGCATCTCGACCCCAAATGGTTCCAACGCCTTGGTGATGATCTCACGAACCCATGGACCCAATTGCACTTTAATATCCTCCACCGAGAGTGCGTTATGCCGTGATTGGAGCGTCGATATGTCCGTTTGAATTTGTTGAATCAAAGGAACATAAGGATTTTTCGATGGAGATGCTTCATGTCGCCCAACTAACGAAGATACTTGGCGATAAAGCCACCGAACACGAGCATTCAACGACTCCATTTCCGACGACATTGTATGATTATTTTTCCCATATTGTTGGTCCATGTTGGATAATGTCTTTTTGACCTCATTTATGTCTCCATCAACATCACCGACACGAGCAAGAAGGGAATCACCCACATGCACAATTCGTGATATGCGTTGATCTACATCACTATGCATGACGTCAATGTTAAGCCGTTGTTCATGGAGGAATTGAATGATATTTTGAACTACATCTCCCAACACTTCAAAGCGTTGGGGATGTATACCTTCACGGATTTCGGCTTCCATGGCTTCATATCTCCGTCCCTCGGCGTCCTCCCAACGAAGGCGTCGAATACGGCGATCGCCAAAACTCGTCTCCATATGATCATCTTCTTGTTGAGAACCATACTCCAATTGCCTCGAGTGATCAACCGGACCCTCAAGGAGTAAGTGAGACGAGTTGGAAGGATCCATAGTGGAAGGTGTACCAAACAAACGTCACGGAGTTACCTCTTTTTAGAACTCGTGATCAAATGCCCAACCAATGCTCGAAATCTAAGGCGCTCGAGATCGAACCGTATTGCCAAATTGCTACCATGTACTAGTCCAAGTCCTCCTTGATGTCTTGTCCTAGAATTACTCCAATGCTTACCCAAAGCCAAACAGATCAGTGGACGAGCACCAAAGCCATTTCGAACATAACAGGAACCTATGCAGTGACAGAAAATCGTTGTATTTTGGAATGAAACTTCCACAATCGAAACTGCACTGCACAGCGCTAAATCTCATGATCATCGCTAAATAACACGAAATGCTCAGGCGACTTCCGTCGCTGCATGCTGGCGGCTACAGTACCCTCATAACATACTTGGGTCATGATGTCAGTTGAGCGCAACGTTGAGATACACGGTCGCCACTTGACATCATGACGAGCCAAAAATGGCAAAATTGGCAAAAAGACACACAAAGGTGCCTTGAAAGGCGCACAAATATATTATAATATCTTCGCCTTGGATTGAGTAATCAACTAATCCTTCTATACACAATGACTTGACACCAATGACCTTCGATCCCACATATGTGCTCCACTTGGGGCGCTTTGAAAGGTAACGAGCGCTGCCTTCCAAGTGGGCACATGAAAATATGGAAAATTGCAAAACACACACCTTGCTCCCAACGCATCGCCTCGGGATCACCACACAAGCTTCCCTTCACGAAGGTTAGGCTTACAATTGACCGTAGGGAGTATGGAGAAGGGGCTTGCACAATATGAGGTCCATTGGCGGGCTTGGCTTGGAGTAATGGACCCGCCAAATGGGCACGCAACACAACACATGGCACATACCACATATTGCCCCAAAAGGTAGCTCCCACCACGATATGTCATGCCCCTCCAAGGGCATAACTTTGTGTCTATCGCTCATAGGAACTCAAGGAGAGTTCCTATGCAACACCAACACTTGCGCGCTAAACTCCGAAGTTATCTTAACGCACGCAATATCATGGCCAAAGAGTTATAACGCAAACTCTACCCTCTTGACCATGATCCATTACACTAGCGCGCATGTGTGCAGACGCAAGGCATATAATGCTTCCTAAATTACGTCGGGAGTATTGTGAATACATCCCACGTTTCCTTATTGTCAATACTCGCATGCGGCACGAGATATGACCCTTACAAGTGGCCTCACGAATCAACTTTGTTTTGCCCATATCTTTAAGACAAATGGAGGGCAGGATAAAAGGGAAGTTGATTCGTGCATAGGGAAGCACGTAGGTCCACTCGAAAGAGGTCAAATCAAGTGCGGGGATGTCGAAGTCGAAAATCCGATTTCGACATCCTGAAAAATTCGGATTAAGGTTGCGAGTATTAATTATGAAAATTGCGGAAGCATCCATGCAGTTCCTGGCGACTTTGGAGCGTTCGTGACGGATAGCGTTAAAATTTCCATTATAAACAGTTAAACTGGCGGTTACGGTAAAGTCGCGAACCAACCGCCAGCAGTCAAAACAGTGAGTATCGGAACGGAAGCGTAAAAATTGACGGAAACAATATGAAAATAAAACCCTGTTGATTCCTGATATTCTGATACACAAATCTCCGCTGGCGGTGCATCGGTTGCCGATGCGGGGCTTCACGGCACGGAACACGCCGTGCATGGGGTTAGTGGACCGGAGACCGGTTGTATGCCGTAACCTGGCCATGGGGTTCTGGGTACCGCTTCACCCCCCTCCTTAGAGCAAACCCTGGGGGGGCTCGATAACACCCACGCATGGCAGCGGGTACCCAGGACCACTCCCTGAAAGGGGGGGGGGGGTGTCACACCCTCACTTCAGTAAGTCACGGTAAGATAGGTATCCCACAGTGGGATAGGTATGCTGCTGTAACAGCTCGTAGCACATGTATAGTATCAAGTATCAAGTCCCGGGTCCTGGCGGCGATTGTTCGGCATCCAAGGGACCCGTTAACCCATACCAGGCGCACCGGGTGCCGGCTGCTACGGTCACCACCACAGTGGCAGTGGCATACACGGCCAACATAGGCGTCACACGACGGCCGAGGTGGCCCCACAAGTCGAGAGCGACCACAAAGATCCATCAGGCTACCCCAAGCTTCCCAAGGCCCGCCGACTGGGGAGAGTCCCCACGGGTCCTTCCTCGGGCGCACCATGTCCATATCCATACGACGCGAGTCCAGAGTGCCATAGTCGAACTCCTTACGAACCCCAAATCGTAAGGGAACTCCTCCTGAAGGGATCGGGCATCAAGGCCGTCTTTTCCCTCGCCCTACTGCCACGAAGGCCATACATGAGGGAGTCCTCATGCAGTGTGGGCGGAGGCGTCGACTCCTCAAACCACCAGTTTCCCAGGCAGACTGACCGAGGTCAGGAGCACCGGAGTCCGCCATCCGAATGCAAGTGCGTCTGCAAATCGGTAGGCTCACACTGGGACTGACAGTGGCGGACCGCTGGGAGTGTAGTCAGGCAACTGGGCTTCCCGCCTGGCGCCATCAGGATCTCCACACATCACAGCGAATAGGGCAACACGGTATCACGGGCACTCAAACAGTAGAATCTGTAATCAAGTACTGGTCCAGGCTGGACCAGGCTGTAAGAATATGTACACGGCGACTCAAGGCGCCTCTGTATCCCGATTCGTGGTGAAAAACAGTCCATCCCTCAGCGATGGGCTGATGACACTTAACATACAGATGCACATATCCTGGAGGGCAGAAAAACAAGCAACAATCTGGGTAAATAGGCGTGTAAACACACTCAGAACAGAGTGCCAAACCACGCCACGGTCAGGATAAGGCAAATGCAGGAGGGTGGACAGGATAACGCCTGAGTTCAGGCATATATAGTCTCGAGACACACGTCGACTGGCCTGGATTCCGCAAATGCCATGGAACCAGACCACACACTCAAAAATCGCAATGCCGATGACAGCGGCATCCGTTGCGCAACGTCGTATGGGCTTCAAGGCCCCAAGAGCTCAAAAATATGAAGGTCAGTCGCCCTACCTGGTTTCCCAAGGATTCAGCAGGGGGGGTGAGTGACGAATAAAAGAAGAGAGGGGCCATCCTCCTCTGGATTCAGCAGGGGGGGGTATATGGCCACTCTGTCACCGAAAGATGGAAGAGAGCAAGCAAGTAAGGGACGATTCGTCGGCCTCACAAGCGCTCATAACACATCAGGGGAGAGCTCAGGGCGCTGATCAGGCACCCCTGGCTGCAATCGCCCGGGTGAGTGCTGCCAAGTCCGAAACGTGGATCTTGGTCTTGTGCTTGCGGATGTACTCCATGAAGGGAGTATTGACCCGCGGCACAAACGAGGCGACGGGTTCCCAGGTGTCGTGGGACGGCCCATAGCCTCGCCAACGAACCTTGAACTCCAGACCTCCGGGTGCCGAGGCCTTTGGACGCTGAGCCAGGATCTTCTCGACAGTATAGTCGTCCTGCTCAGCATAGTCGTCGTCCGAATCGGCCTCATGTTTGGCGTAGTCCAGGGACACATGACGGCCACGGAGGTCGGGCTCCCGCACACGGAGTTGACTCTCGTGGCGCTCCCGGAACTGTCCGTGACCCACCTTGATGCGGTAGGTGTCCTCACCAATCCTGCGGACCACCTCGCCGGGTGTGAACCAGGTCTTGGTGCGGTGGGTGCCCATGGGGCGGGGTCTGATCACCCACACCGGGTCTCCCACCCTGAACTTCTGCGCTGTCGAGCTCGGGGCGGACTTCTGACGCTCAGCATGCTCCTTCTCAAGCTGCTGGCGGATGTCCCGCGCCGTTTGCTCTTGCCGCGCGAAGAACTCCTTGGCATCCATAGCCATGCCATCACCAGACAAGGGAAGTCCCCTATCCAGGGGGTCCCTGCCAAACAGAATCTGGTGAGGGGACAAACCGCCCGGAGTGGGGGTGTCATGATGGGCCTTCAGAGCAGGCCACATCTCCTCGAACCAGTTCCGCCGTGGATTGGTGATGTGGATCTTGCGCAGCTTCTCGAACAGCTGCCGTCCAGCCACTTCAGCACGGCCGTTAGACCGGCTGAGATAGGCGACGCTCTTGGCATGACGTATCCCCATGAGGGAACACATAGCCTTGAACCAGCCACCAGTAAACTGGGGCCCTCGGTCACTGCAAATGGTGCGGGGGATGTCAAAGACGGTCAGCCAATGACGAATCATCATGACTGCCACTTCCTTGGCAAGCAACCCCTTTTTGCGTGCCGGAACGGCTACCACGTAGCCGCTGTGGCGGTCCACACAGAGAACCACACAGTCAAAGGTCTCCTTGCCAATGTGCACTTCGGGCATGGAGAAGACGTCCATGGCCACGCTCTCCATGGGCTGATCAGGAACCGGGGTCCATTGGGGTTCCCCCTTGACGTTCCGGTTGTCGGGATTGCAGGCCTGACAGACCGAGCAACCCTTCCTGACCTTCTTGATGGCGGTGTAGAGAACGATGTGGTCGATCTCGAACCGGCGCTGCATGTCAAGGGCTTGTTTCTTGACCCCCGGGTGCAGCATGTGGTGGTGCCAAGCTTCACAAAGCTCGAGCACCCGGGACTCCGGGACTAGCAGCTTACCATCCCGGTAGAGCTTGCCATCTTCCTCGGTCAGCCCCTTTGGCCACTTCTGCCCGTCGTCAGGGTCGGTCACAGCCCTATACTCGGCCGCAAAGGCCCCAGACTTGGCGTAATCGTCGGTCCAGTCGTCCTGGAGGCAAGACTCCGGGAAGAGGTGCTTGTCGGACTCAGTTCCCACAGGGGGTGCCGGACCGGGCCTTCCGCCCGCGGCACCCACAGGGGCGAGTACACTGACCGTTCTGCTCACCCTCGAAGCGAGGGGGGCATCTGCAGCCATGACGACGAAGCATTTAACATCCTCCTCCTCCATCAGGCGCTCCATTTCAATGATCTTCTTGGCTTCAGCGGTCTCAGCCTCATCGCCATGGGCAGAGATATCCTGCATGCCCTTGCTGGCGGGATAGGCCCACCTACTGAGACAGTCCGCCACGGTGTTATCCTTTCCAGGAATATAAACAACCGTAAGGTCGAACTTGGCCAAGGTCTCATGCCATCTTGCCCGTCGGGAGGCGGGACCTGAGGGGGTGTCCACGTGCTCCTTGTGCCACGACTGCAGACTCTGATGGTCGGTGCAGACGGTGACGGGATGGAGGGCTATGTACCCAGCCCATTTCCTGAGAGCCATGACGATGGCATACGCCTCCTTTTCACGGGGCGTCCACGTCCGTCTCTGGCCTTCCGCCAGGACTCGGCTCCAGAAGGCCACGGGCACGTGCCTCCCGTCGTCAAGCACTTGCTCCAACACAGCGCCAATGGCGTAGTCGGAAGCGTCGGTGCGTAGGACGAACCCTCGGTCGGGATCCACGAGGTGCAGACCCACTGCGGATAGCAGCGCCTGCTTCATCCCCTCAAAGGCACGGTCGGACTCTTCAGTCCAGACCAGAGCCTTCTTGGACCCCTTCTTGGTCTCCTCTCGGTTGCCCTTGAGCATGGTCGTCATGGGGGCTGCATACTCGGCATACATCTTGATGTACCCTGAGTAGTAGTTGCAGAACCCCAGATACGCCGGTAGCTCAGAGACCGTCTTGGGCTTTTCCCAGTGCTCAATCGCAGCCACCTTGCCAGGTATGGGCTTTCGCTGCCCGTTCCCGACTACGTGGCCAGCGAAGACCACCTCGCTTACCGCAATGGTGGCCTTGTCACTGCTGCCCGTGAGTTTGTGCCGAACCAGAAGGTCTAGCACTCGAGTGACGTCCCTCTCGTGTGCCTCCAGGAGCTCCTCGTAGCTCATGCTGGGGTCCCCGGACGCGATGATCACGTCGTCCACGAAGGGGTCCGCACAGTCGCGCACCGGCTCAAGCAGGTTCTCCAGCATCCGCTGAAAAGCCGCATTGCCGTTGGTGACGCCCATGGGCATCACCTTCCACTGGAGAGGTCCAAGTGGAGTGCTCATGGCTGTGCAGGCACGGGACTCTTCGGCGAGAGGCATCTGATGATAACCATGTTTCAGGTCAATCACCGTGAAGATCCTCCGCCGGTGTTGCTTTTGCAGCATGTCCTCAATGAGGGGCAGCGTATAGCTGTCGTGCTGCGTTTGGGCGTTCAGGCCGCGGTAGTCGACCACAAGCCGCCACTCACCGGCAACCTTCTTGGGGACGACGAAGCAAGGAGAGGCCCACTCGGAGTGGCACGGCTCAAGCCAGCCTCTCTGGATGAAGTCACGGAGGATCTTCTCCATGGCCTCCTTCCTCTCGCCCCTCAGGGCAAACTCCCGGTGGCGATACACACGGGGGTCCTGCTTCAGTCGTATCTTGGCCTCGCCATACGGTCCACGCACCGGTGGGGGGAACACAGGTTTGCCGCTGAAGAAGGTCTCGCCATACTTCTGCTTCAGCCTGGCCCTCAACGCCTGGATCTTGGGGCAGTCATCGGACTCCGCCTTGGCTTTTCCGGGCACTTGAACCACGGAGCTTACTTGAGGGGTAGCGACCCCGCTCGCTTTCGGCTCAGGTGGTCTTCCCAGGTGGCCCAAAGGGCCATCTCTGGTCTTGCCTCGGAACAGATCGCCGTAGGTGGGTGGGTTACCGCCAGGCGGCTCGTCTTGGCTGGACATGTGATCCAGCACCCTCTGCACGAAGGTATTCCCGTCATAGGAACCGGAGACGATTGAGTCCACTTCCCACCAGGCTTTGTCCTGGCCTTTGCCCTCACGCTGGTTTCCCCAGTCGTGAAAGGGCTGATCCATATACCCCTGAACCAGATCCCACTCCTCTTCAGTGAGGGGGTCTTCGGAGTCCGATTCTTCGATGTCAACAGGGGGAACCGCAAAGCATTGCCTCCAAGGTTCTGCTATGATACGGTTGACACACACGAAGTCCGTGGTGTCGGCCTGATCAAGGCCCCCATCCACATAGTGGAATTCTGTTGGCCATCTCTGGGGTGGCATGGGCTGTCCCTTAGCGTCCTGATAGACACTCTCTCCAGCCGGTAGGACGACCTTGTTCAAGGTCATGTTGGTCAATGAGGCTACCCAATGTCGGGTACTTTCCTCCTCGGTGCATCCCATAGGAACAACCAGCACTGCCTTGGAGCGGTCCTTGCGAATCTTCGCTATCGCTCTTGGAATGTCCCAACGGGGGCAATGGATCCACATCAATCCCTGATGCGGACCCCAGTGCTTCTTCCACGCGGAGTCCTGGGCGCTCCAGTACTTCTCACATACCCGCAGATGGGCGGAGGTTCCTGAAGAGAACGCATCCAGGGCCAGATCCGACGCTCCCAGGTCCGCGACCACTCGGTACGCCACTTCCGGCCTTACGCCGTACTCCTGGTTCGCTAGCCCAGTAGGCTCAGTGTCCAGCGCGGCCACTTTGAGCTGATTGCGTTCGGGGTGGATCCATTGGCATTCCACATGGTGCTCAGGTGACGAAAGCCACGAGAGCTGGTCGTCCTGGTACAGGGTCATGGAGGCCTGGGCCGGGAGGACGCCGGAGTCCGTCTCCATCATGAAGTCGTACCCGACGATCATGTCCCAGTCCATCTCGGCCTCGTAGAAGCTACCGTGCAGGAGGATTTCCTTGCCGAGGTCTGGGCGGCTCAGCTCACGATGGTTCACGAACTGCAGCCCAATGGCCGCTTCCTTCGTGCCTCCCACCATGTACTGGCCGTTCGCCACCTTCAGCCTGACAGGTTTCCGACTGTCGGTCAGACACTCTGGTGGAAGTAGGCCAGCCTTGACCAAGCTGACTTGAGCTCCCGTGTCGACCAACACGTCGAAAACCTTTTCCACTTCCCCGCATAGGGCACGGACCTTAAGATGCAACTGCCGCTCGCGACCGACACGGCGCACGGCGTGCAAACTCAGGATCTCCGGCCGTTCCAGAAGCTCAACAAGCGACTGGTGCAGGTCGTGGACAATGGGCTCAGGCTGCCCATCTGCAGCATCCAGCTGCGGTCCGGGTGATCCTCCGATACTCTCGGATAGATCCTGTAGTACATCAAACACGTTCTTGGTCGCGAAGGACGGACGGGTGCAAGGGTTCGTGCCTTCACTTGCCCTCACCCCGCCTCCGCGACTGGGCGCCAGACCGGGCCTTCCGCCCGCGGCAGTCCCCTTGTGCTTATCGACTCCCGACTGGGATGGATCGGCGCTTCCCACGTCACCATCCTGCGACCGCCCTAGCTGGGGCCCTTGGCTGCAGGGGCTCCGCTAGGGGGCGTCGGTTGTGGAAGAGGGGGTGTTCTCCTCGGCCTCAACGTCGTTGATGCCCTTCTTCCTTCCCCCTTTCTTACCCTTGTTCTTGTCGTTGTCCTTGTTCTGGTCATTCTGGTTGTTCTCCTTGTTCTTGTTATCCGACCTGGGGACCCAGTTCCGCTTGATCTCCTGGATCTCCTTGGCCAACTCGGTTCCCACCGACGACATCAGCTTGGCCAGCTCGTCCTTGTCCACCTCCATCTTGGCTTCCCGGATACCCGCGGGCGCACGCTTCTTCGACCCGTGTGCCTTCTTGTAAGCCTCCGTGTCGGCCTTGTGGACGGGGCATGTTCGGTGGTCATGGTTGAAGCCTTTCTTCCTCCCATAACACACGAAACAGCCCTGAGGGTGAGCTCGTATGAACTCCCCAAAGGACAGCGGAGGGTCGCCAATGCGGCGAGGGTCCCTCTTCTCCTTCTTCCTCCAACCCTGCTGCAGGGGCTTCCAGTTTCCCGGTTTGCTTCCCGCGCTCAGGTTGTTGGCCACGAAGGCGCAAACGGCCACTTCGGCGGGCTCATCGTCGTCGTCATCGTCGATGAGAGTCTCATCGCCGCCGGCTCCCGCTGGGTCCATGGCAGATTCCCCGCCAGGTCCCTCGCCAACGTAGTTGACGTCGCGGTCGCCGGGCCTCAACCCGCGGGTGTGGTGGAGGTTTCGGTACTCCTTGAGTACTTCCTCGCCAACCCACTCCAGGATCTCGTCGCAGCTCATCCGCGCCGGGATGGGCTGCAGACGGATGGTCTGGCCGCTCAACTCACAATCGTCAAGGCGCCACATCGCGGTCTTCTCGCGATCGCCCGAGACGGTAATGAGAAGAGCGTTCCGCAGGGAGTGCCGTTTGACATCCCGGGCCACGTTCTTCTTCGCCCAAGACACCACGTTCGTATGATACTCCTTGGGGAGCATCATCTTGACCGTGTGGTTGGACTTGGCCCGCTTGGATTCCTCCTTGGTGACCCTTTTGATCCATGCTTCCGGCAGCATGGAGAGCAGGCGAGCCTGCTCGTCACCCTCGTTCCAATCCTCCACATTGCGGCGGAAGAGGGTGTATTTCCCTCGGAAGTCACGCCAGTCCCGTAGGCGGATCTCCCGTCCATCATGCTCAAGCTTGATGGACTTCCAGCGCTTGGCAGCCACCTGCGGAGCGTCCACCCGCTCCTGCTCGTTGAGCCACTTCTTGGCGTCCTTAAGGGTCTTGATTTTCCCCTCCTTGGTCGCCACGAAGTATAGCTCGCCGAGCACTTCCGGCAGGCGGTACCTGAACCGTTTGAAGACATATCTCTCCGCATCCGCGGGAGGTAGGTCTTCAGTGACGGTCAGCCCCCAATCGTCCAGCTTCTCCAAGAAGCGGTCGAGGTTGAGGGGGTTGCCGTCGTACATGGGGGGCTTGATGTCCTTCAAGTCTTCCCACACGGCGGCGTCCGCGGCCTTAGAGACCATGAACGCCGGCCGCGAGGTCGACCGAGGTTCCCATCGGCCTCGCCCACGGACTCCCACGGCCGCCACGTCCATCTCCTCCATGGAATCCCTGTGGCTACGCCGCGGTTCCTCCACGTACGCTGAACCGAAGTGTTCACGCCGTACTGCATCCATGTACGCATCCTCATCACGGCGCCGGCGGCTGCGTTCAGCGGCCCCCCGTCGTACACCACGCGGCGGGCTGATGTCGAACTCCTCCAGGTCCAGGTCCAGGTCCAGGTCCTCACCTTCGCCGACATCCCACTCCACGTCTCCTCTGGGGACCTCATCCCTGAGTCCACCATAACGTCCTCCAGCCCTGGGGATTGGCACCGGGGCTGGTGGCGGGCGTCGGGGGCGTACAGGCGTCCGCGGTGGAGCACGGCGGTTGTGGTATTCCGCGCTGAGCCACTCATCGCGCCATTCCTCACTGCCACTGCCGGGCGGCACGCGCTCGTTGCGGCGGCCCGCGCTGTGGTGAGAGGGGGCGGTGAGAGAGGGGGCACTGGCGCTGGGGCGACTCCTGGGGGCTCCGCCGGGGGCGTGGGGTCTGCCTGGACCTGGTCCGGGTCCCCAGCCGTCGTCCGACGAGCCAGACTCCAGGGGTGGGTGGTCGCTGCCGACTCTCCCACGGGCTTCCAGCGCATCCAGCCTCTCCTGCAGGCCGCTGACGACGTTGGTCAGCGACTTGGTCTCGGCCCTGGCGATGTCCAGGTCCTTCTGCGCGCGCGCGGCGACCCCGGAGATGCGAGCCATCTCGACCTTGCCCGTGTCTACCTCGCACTCGAGGGCAAAGACCCTCCTGCGGAGGTAGACAATCCACCGCCAGGTGGTATCCGGGTCGCCGTTCCCTGGTGGGGCGTTTCAGAATCCTTGCCACTCTGCAAAGAGGGAACAAAAGTATGTACAACAACACATCAGGATATGTACACATGGGGTTAAGACTGGACTGGGGTAAGGGCATCACAGGACCATAGACACTCAGTCCCAACTCATATCCCAATCCCAGGTCCGACCCTCTCAGTGGCTGATGGGGGCGGGGGCTCAAACACAACCCATGCCCTGCTCAGTCCGGACCCTGAAACCCTGCCAATGGGAGAGGTGTCCCGCCCAGCCACAGGCGAGTTCCTGGGAACCAAAGGGCTCCAAGGCAAACTGACAGTGGCTCCCTCTGCTCCCCTAACGGCAGGTCCCAACTCCTCTCTGAGCCAGAGATATGGCCCCGCCATTATCACCCAGGAGTTGGTAGCTGAAAATGGGCTGTTTCAGCCCAAACTGAAATTAACTCAAAAATCCCCAAAAATGACCCCTCGTCCGGACCTGCCAGAGGTAGGGACGAGGCAACTGACCCTGTGCCCTTCGAGTACGAACTCCCTGGAGCCCTCACCCAACCTGGTTCCCTCTGAGGTCCCGGCATCAGGGCAACACGGATGAGTCAAGTGGGGTCATGATGCCAAAATCACCAAAATTGGCGTCATTCCCACGCGTGGCTCGCTCGGCCAAGGTAAGGCCAATGGCTCACAGGGTAGGAGGCAGGACCTAGGACTCATATCTGAGTGTACAACTTGAATTTAGGTCCGGGCTCCCTACGGGCTTAGAGAAATGGGGCCGCCAATTGACCACACGGAAGGGGGAAATTGGGGTCCCAAATTTGGGTCACTTTGGCTGCTTGAAATGAACCGAAATTCGGTGTGCTCCCAATAGTATATCTCCACGCCGGCTTGGAGATCGGATCCGCCATTCCATACGCGATCCACCGGGAGTCCAATGGGGACTCCCATGCCCTTGGCTGTCAAAGATCTCCATGCCACTCGGCGTGGTGACGATCCCAATTGGGTCCACAAATGCAAAGATGGCAAAATTGCCCATACTCAATTTGGCCTAGCGCCTTAACGAAGGCGGCTCCGCTTCGCCCACGTGGTGTGTGGACCATGGGGACCATTACCCATAACACCCATGTCATATATGGTCCATTGGTCCATGCGTCCGGCGTGCACGAGGGTTAGAACATAGTGCACGGCGGGCAGCAAAAGTGGAAAAATGCTCAAAATGGCCAAAAATGCGCACACTCATGGTTGGGGCAAATGAGGCACATGCCCGACTTGGACCGGAGTGTGCCATAGGATTGATATCAAGTCATATGTGTCCAACATATCTTTGGGGCGTCGCCCAACTCCTCCGGTATTGGGAATGGCAGGGTCGCCAAGTGAGCCCATGATTTGGGATAGTCCCAAATCGCCAACATGGCGGCCACGGTATGCCAAGCCTAAGAGGAGTTATTCGCCGGGTCCAAGATATGTTGGCTACCGAAGCATGTACCCTCATAACATACTTGGGTCATGATGTCAATTGAGCGCAACGTTGAGATACACGGTCGCCACTTGACATCATGACGAGCCAAAAATGGCAAAATTGGCAAAAAGACACACAAAGGTGCCTTGAGAGGCGCACAAATATATTATAATATCTTCGCCTTGGATTGAGTAATCAACTAATCCTTCTATACACAATGACTTGACACCAATGACCTTCGATCCCACATATGTGCTCCACTTGGGGCGCTTTGAAAGGTAACGAGCGCTGCCTTCCAAGTGGGCACATGAAAATATGGAAAATTGCAAAACACACACCTTGCTCCCAACGCATCGCTTCGGGATCACCACACAAGCTTCCCTTCACGAAGGTTAGGCTTACAATTGACCGTAGGGAGTATGGAGAAGGGGCTTGCACAATATGAGGTCCATTGGCGGGCTTGGCTTGGAGTAATGGACCCGCCAAATGGGCACGCAACACAACACATGGCACATACCACATATTGCCCCAAAAGGTAGCTCCCACCACGATATGTCATGCCCCTCCAAGGGCATAACTTTGTGTCTATCGCTCATAGGAACTCAAGGAGAGTTCCTATGCAACACCAACACTTGCGCGCTACACTCGAAAGTTATCTTAACGCACGCAATATCATGGCCAAAGAGTTATAACGCAAACTCTACCCTCTTGACCATGATCCATTACACTAGCGCGCATGTGTGGAGACGCAAGGCATATAATGCTTCCTAAATTACGTCGGGAGTATTGTGAATACATCCCACGTTTCCTTATTGTCAATACTCGCATGCGGCACGAGATATGACCCTTACAAGTGGCCTCACGAATCAACTTTGTTTTGCCCATATCTTTAAGACAAATGGAGGGCAGGATAAAAGGGAAGTTGATTCGTGCATAGGGAAGCACGTAGGTCCACTCGAAAGAGGTCAAATCAAGTGCGGGGATGTCGAAGTCGAAAATCCGATTTCGACATCCTGAAAAATTCGGATTAAGGTTGCGAGTATTAATTATGAAAATTGCGGAAGCATCCATGCAGTTCCTGGCGACTTTGGAGCCTTCGTGACGGATAGCGTTAAAATTTCCATTATAAACAGTTAAACTGGCGGTTACGGTAAAGTCGCGAACCAACCGCCAGCAGTCAAAACAGTGAGTATCGGAACGGAAGCGTAAAAATTGACGGAAACAATATGAAAATAAAACCCTGTTGATTCCTGATATTCTGATACACAAATCTCCGCTGGCGGTGCATCGGTTGCCGATGCGGGGCTTCACGGCACGGAACACGCCGTGCATGGGGTTAGTGGACCGGAGACCGGTTGTATGCCGTAACCTGGCCATGGGGTTCTGGGTACCGCTTCAGTATGACGCTGAGATTACCACATTTTGGACTTGTTACAGGGACGAATCCTCACCGCCGTCAGCATCAGCTTCTCCCAGAGGCGGCGAGAGACCCTTGTGTTGTGCGACGTATGTTTTCTTGTGTTTTCGGGATGGTACCTCTTGTTTGTGGCAACATTCGTTGAGTTATGAGCAGTGATGAAGCTTTGATGGCCATTTTGAAATCAAGATGCTGTGAATTCGACGAACCAGAAGTGAGACAAAGCGTTCGACGAGGTTGTTGAGGTCTTGTTTTCCACTCCTTCGACGCTTTTTTTTGGTGCCATTCGTCGAGTTAGAGTCAGATGTATGACGCTGAGTTTATCACAATTTGGACTTGTTACAGGGACGAATCCTCACCGCCGTCAGCATCAGCTTCTCCCAGCGGCGGCGAGAGACTCTTGTGTTGTGCGACGTATGTTTTCTTGTGCTTTCGGGGTGGTACTTCTTGTTTGTGGCAACATTCGTTGAGTTATGAGCCGTGATGAAGTTTTGATGGCCATTTTGTGACACTCTTCCAGTTACGAATTGTTGAACATCATGCCACCAAAACGATTGGTGCAAAGAAGAATCAACACGAAGCGAGCAGCAACCAGCAGTGGAAGCCCAGGAGCCAGCACTGAAGACTTTCCTAAGTGGCACTTTAAAGTGGATAGGGAAACAAGGCTGTTCCTTCCAAATGTGGCTTTGATGCAGGGCTTGTATGGTGAGACAACATTGGTGAACCTGATCTGTAGTGAACTGAAACTTCAAGAGGTTAGACAGACTCCAAGCCTCCTCCAGAGACTTCAGATTGAGGAAACTGGGTACAGTTTGCTGTATAGGTTTCTGGATGATTATGAACAAATGGCCGTGGTTGATGCACCATCAACACCTACCAATCTGTCAACACCTGCCAGTCTGTCAACACCTGTCCATGCGTCAGCACCTGTTCCTCTGTCTGGCAATCTTGTGGTTGATGCACAGTCAACACCTGTCACTCCGTCAACACCTGTTACACCAGTGAACACACCTGTCAAAGCAAGAGTGCAATCCAGCCTTCACACCTTCTTCACTGTCCAAGCCTCTGCCGCCTCCCAGGCCACAGATAGTTCCGCTGCATCCCCTCTGTCCCAGAGTTCTCAGAGTTCCCAGTCTCAGAGTACCACATGTGCATCCTCTATTTCCCACAGTTCTGAGAGTTCTCAGAGTACCCAGTCTCAGAGTACCACATGTGCATCCCCTATTTCCCACAGTTCTCAGAGATCTCAGAGTACCCAGAATTCTCAGGGATCAGAACAGGAGAAAAAGGGGTCTTCATTGGATGAAAAGAGGATGCCAGATGCTGAAATCAGGGAACGTGTTAAGGTCTGCAGGCGCTATGATGAACTGAAAAGTTATGGGAATGGGGAGAAACAAATCGCCAAACTTTGCAGTGAGTTCCCTTTCCTCTGAAGCCGGTTCGGACCCCCGTGGCCATCTTGGGGTCACTTGGGGTGTGTATCTATGTGCCGGCAAGCCGCCATTGGCTGATATCATACTCTCCCGCCCACCTGAACTAACCCGATGTGATAGTGTGATAGGTATGGCCATTCCGGCTATGAGCGGCCATATTCAGTACCGAGGCGCCGCCAGCGGAGATTTATATATCAGAATATCAGGAATCAACAGGGTTTTATTATCATGATGTTTCCGTAATTTTTCAGCCTTTCGTTCTGATGGTCAATGTATCGGCGACCGTCAGTTGGCTCGCGATTTTGCGTTAACCGATTGGTTAACTGTTATTTCCAGATATTTTGGCGGATATTCCGTTGAAGGGTCAGATTTCATCAGCAAAGGGTTCGTTGCTTCCGCAATTCTCTAAATAAGCACTCGAAATTTTAATCAGAATTTTTCGCGATGTCGAAATCGGATTTTCGACTTCGACATCGCCGCACTTGATTTGGACTTCTTCGAGTGGTCATACTCCTTTCCCTATGCCCGAATCACGTTTCCCTTATACTTGCCACCCATTTGACTTGGAGATATAAGGGAAACAAAAGTGAATCGTGGGACCACTTTGAAGGACCATATCTACGCGCGAGTGTGAGGAAAGAGAATAAGGAAGGTTGGGTTGCAAACGCCTTGGTCTCAACTTAATTTAGGAAGCATCAAACGCCTTTGGTGTGTACACATGCCCGATATAGCAAGGGATAATGGTCAAGAGGGTATAAAGTGATATATAACTCTTGGACCGTGCAACCGAACATTTTATTGTGACTTTCGAGTGTACCGCATGAGTGTTGGGGTTGCATAGCAACTTTCCTTGGGTTCCTACGTATTTTTAACGTGAAGTTATGTCAATGGAGGGACATGGCATATCATGGTGGGAGCCATATTTTGAGGGTATGTGTTGTATGCATGGTATATGTTTGATATGCTCACGCCCATGTTATATATCTTCGTGTGGCCGAAGAAATGGGGAGCCATACGTGACAAGGGCTTTGCCCATGTCCCAATTGTGGAATTCAAAGCGCTAGACCAAGTCTACCGCGTATGTATTGCTCATGGTATGCTTGACACAGAGATCCATGGGTGCACTCCCATTTTCATGGGGCATGTAGATATTAGTGGCGAAGGTATCTCCATGCGCCCGATTGGGGATCCAAGTGGGGGAATTGTTCGCAAATGGTTCCAATCATTTGTGTATTGAATCATGAGCGGATATCATGGGTGAGCATAGAGATATACTATCATGACAACTTTGTATTTGGTCATATTTTCATGTTTTTGACCTCAATTTTTGCTCATTTTTGCAAGAGCAAACAGCAAGAAGCCTATGGAGAGTCGAACCATGGTATGTTGTTCATTTGTTGGCATATGCTTTGGAGTTGAACACCACCATATGTCGGATTGCGTACGCCATTTGGCTTGGCGCACGAAGGATCACAAGAATTGGTCTCAAGATCATGGGCTGACTTGGGCAGTGCGTGGCGCCCATATCCGAAGGGATGTCGAGGGTAAAGTGGGGATGTACATGGGCATTGATCTTTGGTTTCTATCGTCCATGAATACTAGACTTCGATTCCATGCATGCTTTGAGCCTTCGGATAAGTGGTAACTTCAATTTTGAGCATCTATTTGATATATGGCCAATATGTTGTGAATTGGCAGTTTTTGGCATGTTATGAGTTCAAACTCATGGGGCATATCTCCAAGCCCAATCGACTCCAAGTCCAACCAAGTATATGTCAGGGTAGGGCATGGTCCTGAGTGCCACCCTAGGCCATGACACGCCATCTCCCCCATTGGGCTAGGATTTGGAGGCTTGGGAGTGAACACATTTTTTGGGTTTATGTAGTGACTTTTGACACATGGCATGTAACCATCTCATTTGACCTGGTTCAGGGCAATATGTTGATGAGTCAAGGGAAGGTCTTGAGTCCAGGGAATGAGGGGTTTATGGCTGTGAATGTGTATGTTTACCTCTTTCCCCAACTTTGCTTTATTTGTGTTCATATGCCAATTTCAGGGCTTTCTTCCTTGGTGCAATTCTTGTACATGCCCGCCACCGTGGGAGTACCGGTGTGCTGAACGAAAGTCCGCAGCCTGATTTGGATTGTGAATTGGGTTATCGCTGTATTTGTGGGATCTGGTTGCCATTCAGGGTTGAAGGAGGATTTTATTTTCTATATTTTTGGATTTGGAACCTTGGATTTTGAGCAATGCAATCGTTGATCAGGAGCAAATCGGCAGGGGTTACAGGCGGAAGGGGCACAGCGGGGGCCGGTCCTGGTAGGGACCTTCTTTATGGTAGCAGAGGCTTACCTGCTGCCCCTACCAACCGCCGACCCGGGGACTTGGGCCCTTATGAGCCCTGCCCAAGTACGCCCCGGGTGCGTATTGTGGACTCGGTGGAGACCACGCCGGAGATTGGAGCCATAGAAGGACCGAGACGTTCAAGAGCATGGCGAACTCCGGAAGTTGAAGCCCGAAGAGAAGAACGACATTCGGGAAGAGGAGGACGTGACATGGAGGACCTGGTCTCCATGTGTGAGCGTCGCTGCCGAAAGGCATGCAACCTCCGTTCCGCCGCGGAGGACTCTGATGAGGCCTGCCATTCCGGCAGCAGTGGAGGACGGGCCCGGCGCTACCGGAAGCGCGGGTCACCCAAGTCCGCGGCAAGGGACGCCGGGGCTATGGACACGGACCCCAGCCCGGTCAGGCTGTGGGAATCCGAGAAGCACTCCGAGGGGTATCGGACAGCATACGAGCCACCTTCGGAGTCGGAAACGCCCGCGCCGATCGCCAGGGCGCATACGGCCCCCTAGCCCGCCCTGCAGCACGACGCCGAGGGCTTGGAGAGGCCAGCCAGGGCCCGGACGGCACCTGTGCCCCGGCACACGGGACCAGAGACGGACGCCATAGGCGATACGCCCATGGGCGATGAGTCTGAGGTGCCGGGAACCGCGGGTTGCGCTGAATCCGGCGGAAAGCACGCTGCGTGCCACTGCGAGCACGTGTCCTTCCTCATGGGCAAGTACCGGAAAGATGGGGATGGACGCCATCGTGCATCGCCTTGACCGCCTGGACAACGCCAAGGACGGTCTAGAGGAGGACGTCGCGGGGATCCTGGACGACCAGTCAGCCGCGGAGAACCACATGGAGGAGCTGCGAGCGGATCAGGCCCGGTACCGGGAGAATCTGGAGCTGGCCCTGCAGAAGCAGCAGCAAGTGGTGGACAGCCTCCTCCCCTTAGTGGAGGACATGTCGGGACGCCTGAAAAGGCTAGAGGAGCGACAGCCCCTCGCCTCGGGTCCGGAGCTCCCGGCAAAGCCGGCCGCGGTAGAGCTGGTGGAGCGGGTTAAGACCCTCAGGAGCGCCATGGAGAAACCCATGGGCGGCCCTGCAGAGGCACCATACGCGCCTCCGCGTGTTGACCCGGGTGCGCTGCCGTTTGTTCCCATGTTCAGCGAATCCACAATGCTCGGGGAACACACGGCACCGGCTGGGTCCATGCGGGAAGGGCACGTAACCACGGACCCGAGGAGCCTGACGGTACAGATGTCCCATGCCGCCCAGGATGTACCGATCACGACGAATATGGTAGTTTATGCGGAGGAGAAAATCGAGAACCACACCATGCAGGGGCGAACCATGGGAAGCGCCGACGGACATGGTCGAGGTCATCCAGGCGGAAACCTGTGGGCGAAGAACCCCAATACGGGGATATGGACGGCCGATGGAGCAAATCCTTCCCGCATTCCAAACCCCATGGGTTCAGGCCCAACTGGACCGCACTCCATGGAGGAGAGGGATGTACGGGGAGTGTACTCACACCCCCCGGCCACAGGTGGTATCCGTCTCGGCGGAGTGGTGGCTGGAGACGTCGGGGACGCCATCAGGATTGACGACCTCAGGGGAATCAAAATCCCCTACTACGATGGCAACCCCTCCAACCTGGATGACTTCATCCTGGACTGGGAGGATTTCGCCGAGGAGGTCGTCGGCGAGATGCGGGGAGCGCCGCGGGATAAGTGGGTATGCCGGACATTCCCACACCGCCTGGCGCAGGACCTGAAGGAGGAGCTGCGGGATCAGATCCGGGAGGGACTGATCAGGACGGAGCAGGCCTGCCTCCAGTGGTTGGAGGATGAGGAGCGGGTGGACGCTCCGAATCAGAAGCTGGAGGACCTGTGGTCCATTCCACTGCCGCTGGACCGCGGTGAGTTGCGGGTCCGGGAGTGGAACCGGTATCTGCGGAAGTACCGCAGATGCCTCAAGCTGGTGGAAGACTGGAACGAGGCCAGTGAGATCCGCCACTTGCTGAAGGACGTCCTCCCCGGCAACTGGAAGAGGAGAGTGGAGCACGAGGAGAAGAAGAGGGCGAAGAAGCGCGTGGCGGTGAGGATTATGGCGGCGGAGGATACCCATGCGGGTATCATGGAGTTCTTCAAGAGGAACCTGGGTGAACCCAACCGGATGTTGGGACTGAAGAACGCCGTGTACTAGGAGGTGTTTGGAGACTCCATGGGGCAAAGGTTGCTGCGCCTCAACAACGTGGAGTGGAGGCGCGGGGAGCCGCTGAGGATGCAAGTCATCTTCGCCCGCATGAGCCTGGACGAGATCGTGAAGTACATCACGGTGGAGCTGAAGCTCGATGCGAAGAACGAGGCCCACGTGCAGGATCGACATGGTCATGGACAACGAGGCCACCGAGAAGACCGCCATCATCGGGAGATCCAGGAGGACACGGCCAACTCTGCGGAGGATGGTAGTGGAAGTGGTCAAGATCACTGGTCCCGGGAGGATCACGAGGAGGCCCATTTCTTCGCGTTTGTGGCGCACAACGTGAGGAACCATGGGCAGGATCGGTCCAGATGGAGCCGGGTGGGACCCAGGAAGAACAGAGAAGGACCAAGGAGGATCGGAAACCCACCGCTCTCGTTCCGGGAGTACAGGTCTCAGCACGACGGGTGCTGGGTCTGTTATGGCAAGGGAAACAACCATGCACACGACCACCGTCATTGCAAGGTTTATGAGGCGGACAAGAAGGCCTACTTCGCCGCTCACCCCGAGAAGAAGCCCAAGGAGCAACGGATTTCCGATTGGAAAGCGAAGGGCGGAGACGGGGGAAAAGGCCAAGGCAAAGGCCAAGGAAAAGGCGGAGGAAGAGGCTATGGTGGTGGACCTGGCCAAGACCGACGAGTGAGGTCGATTGAGGAGGTTGCTGAGGACATGTTGAGGACGTTGGAGGAACTCAAAGCCCAGCAACGTGGTGGACAAAGTCCTGGCGGATCGCAGCCGGAAGGGGCTGCGGGAAGCCAAGTCTAGAGGAGCCCCCACGGGAGTGGGACCTCGGAGGTCTCTCCTCCGAAAATCAGTGGAATCCCAGAGAAAGCGAAGGCACATCGGGTGCCGAAGAAGGCTCCGGAAGAGCCAAAACCACTGAGTTTCGCCACCCCCAACCCCTGGAGCGCCCTGCCAAGGGAAGTACATGTGGGTACAGGACATGGCAAGAAAGAAGGAGTGACTACGGAGAGCCCCGTGGACGGGCAAGACCAACCCAAGATCTACACCATCCGTGACCATACCCTTGAAGTCCTGATGCACCCGGACGTGCTAGAGTTGCATGCCGTGAGAGTCGTCCATACACCTCATGGCGACGAGCGGCAGTTGCACTTGAAAGTGCGAGTACGGTGCGGACGAGAGGAGAAGGTGGTGGATGTGTTAGTGGATACGGGTGCCCAGGTGAGCCTGGTCCGGAGAGGGTTGTTCAAGGAGGAACTCCTGCAGCCCAGCCGGAGACCGGTCCGCCTGAAGGTCGCCAACGGAGAGATTATGGGTGGCGGCACCCATGAGGCCACTATCAGTATGGAATTCTGGGAGCATGAGCGCTTGAACCGCCCTGATCAGGCGAAGAGAAGCACTCTATCCGGGAACTTCTATGTGGCCGACATTACCGATTGGGATATGATCATGGGGTATGACTTCATGGTGGCAAACGCCATTGGAGCCCTTCCCCATCGTGCAACGCTGGTCCGGGAGGATGATGAATGCCTCACATGGCTGTCCACGGACTATGCATGCGGATCATCCCAATGGAGTGCTGAGGAAGAGGATCGGATCGTCCGAGCGGTGCAAGCTGTGGGTGCCAAGTCCAGAGGAGACCGCGGAGTTCAGCTCACGGAATATGGAATGGCGCCGCAGGTGTATGACAGGATGATCCAGACGCTGGGAGCCGAAGCGCCCGAGACGGATGTCTTCGCTTCCCGGGATGCCCCACTTCTGCGGAAGTGTAGGAGGCATTGGCATCGAGGAGACTCAGCCTGGCACAGGCATTGGGGTTTGAAGGAGTGGGGACCCATGTATTGGCATGGCTCCCTGGACAATACCAGACGTACGGTGGAGAAGATCATCGCGGATAGGGCGAAGGGGATCCTGGTCATAACCGGCATAGGATCCACCCCATGTCCGCTGGAGGGTCTCAAGTCGACGCTGGACTCCATCACCCTGAACGAGATGTCATTCGGGCCAGAGGAGGAGCTGTTCATCGACGCCAAGGGTGTATCAATGCCCTCCCCGGGTCAAGCGTGGGGTACCAAGGCTTTCCTGGTGGATGGGGCACAAGCCCAGCCCACGGGTGATGAAGCATTCATCCGTAGGGTGGAGGCGGTGCCCATGAAGGTCATGTTTGAGCCCAAGGAGGGGACGGATCAGCCTATTGATGGCATTGACGTCCTGTCCCACGCCAAGATCGACGACGTCGTCAACTACATGCGGATGGGGATGCACGACCGTGTGGCAGCCAAGAAGAGGCGTGCCATGGTCACATCTCCGCATTGGTGGGATGACAAGATGTTGGTCACCGGCAAGTACGAGAAGGATGAGTTCGTGGCGAGGGTCATGGATCACATCGCGGACCAATACGATGGTCCGGTTGGGTCGGACCCACCAACATGGGACTTTCCCAGAATGGGCGTCGATAGCGACAGTCACCAGCCCGAGGCCGCAAATATCGAAGATTATCGGTGGGAAGTGCAACCCACGAGGATGAAGACGGCATATCGGACGAGGAGAAGTCGGATTCGGACCCGGAAGAGGCCTATACCGCAGTGCGTTCGGTTGTATCGATACCGAAGCAAGCGGCTGAAGAGGCCCAGGAGAACCCGAAGGTTGCCGAGCTGAAGGAGAGGCTGATCAAAGCCTATCCGCGGCTATTCAGTGGCGTCGCCAACAAGAACCCTCCAGATCGTGGGAGGTTTGGCACAGCGAAGATCAAGCTGAAGCCGAACCCCAAGATCTATCGTCATCGGGAGTACCAACTTCAGGGCGATCGGGCCGAGGCCAGGAAGAGGCTGTTGGCCGAGTTCATTGAGCGGGGATCGATCGAACCCTCCGACAGTGAGTGGGCCAGCCCAGCCTTCATCGTGCCCAAGAAGGAGAAGGGCGAGTGGAGGTTGGTGGTTGATTACAGAGGTTTGAACGAGCAGACCGAGCACGACTCGTACTAGCTCCCCCTGATCGACTCCATCCTCCAAAAACAACAGAAAAAGCGGATTTTCACGGTGCTGGACCTGAAACACGGTTATCACCAAATGCCGCTACACCCGGACTCCAGGCCCTGCACAGCGATGTCGACGCCGCTGGGGCCCATGCAGTGGAAAGTGGTGCCTATGGGCGCCAAGAATGGCAACGCCGCTTTCCAGCGCATGATGGAGGACCTACTCGGTCCTGTCCGGGACTGTGCCGACCCCTTCGTGGATGACATCATCATCGGGTCCGGCACGGAGAACATGACTGAGGACGAGCTCATCGACGCGCATGAGAAGGATCTGCGCCGAGTGCTCAGCGAGTTGGACAAGCACAACATGGTGTGCAAGCCCACCAAAGCCTCACTCTTCGTGAAGGAAGTGGAGTTCGCGGGTCACGTGGTTGGTCACGGGCAACGCCGTCCCATGCCTGGGGAGCTGGCGTCCCTGCACCACTGGGAGAAGCCCCAGACCATCAGCGAACTCCGGTCCTTCATGGGGTTCTGCAATTACTATTCGGGCTATGTCCGGATGTATGCAGAACTCTCGGGACCGCTGCACAAGATGCTGCAGGTGGGCAAGTTCGATGGCCGGAAGGGGAGCAAGAAGAAGCTTGCCTGGACCCCTGAGGCTGAGGATGCGTTCAACCGCCTGAAGGAGCGACTCCTGGGGCAGTTGGGGCTATTCCTGGTCGACCCGGACAAGGGATTCGTGCTACGGACGGACGCCTCGGACTATGCTGTGGGGGCAGTCCTCGAGCAGATCCGGGACGACGGGTCACATGTACCCGTGGCGTTCTGGAGTCGGATCCTGGCCGAGGGCCAACGCCGCACCTGGACCGCGAGGGAAAAGGAGACATACGCCATTGTTTGTGCGCTCAGGAAGTGGTCTGGCCACATCGGATTGCAACCGGTGGTGGTTTGTACGGACCATCTGTCCCTGCAGAGCTGGCACAAGGAGCACGTCGACACCCCCTCGGGACCGGCGGCAAGGAGGGCCCGATGGCATGAGACGTTCGCCAAGTTCGACCTCAGCGTCGTGTATGTCCCGGGGAAGGTGTAAGTGCGGCTAACCCCCATCTGCTCTGATTTTCACTGATCTGCCCCAGATTGACTACATTTTGGTCATTTTCTCTGCTTCGGCGGAATCGCCGCCTCGCAGCTCAGTCTCAGGATCAGACCTATATATTTCTGATGTGCCGGATCTGATTCCGCGGTCCATTCATCGTAAATCCGTCGCGTTCCGATCATTTACCTGGAATCGCCAATTGCCGCTGATGCGCGCCCGAAGCCAAATCAGCCAAATATTTTTTCACAATCGGATTTATATAAATCTTTTCAGACAGATATGGACACTCAGATGTACTTAGGATAATCCGCATCAATTTTCTTCATAGACTGGGATTTTCTGCCGGATAACAATCAGCATGGATCTTGCTTCCGTTGTTGCTGCTCTCGCCTCCGTTGGTGTCCGTGTATCCGGTTCTACCCCCAACAGCAGCGTTCAGGTCGACTCCTCGCGTGCCTGCCCCACTGGTCTTGCCGGCCCCGAGCCCTCCGGCACCTTCCACGACCCAGGGCAGCACTTTCATGGTAGCAGAGGCTACCTGAATGTTGCTTCAGTGGTCTCTGCTCCACAGCCCGCTCCCCAGTACGGCCCCGTAGACCCCGCCGCTTCCGGAGAAGTAACGATTACGTTGCCCTGGTGCTGTGCGAACGAGGCCTTGAGAGGAATGCCTTGCGCAAGCCCAAGCTGCCCAAGAAGGGCGCACATCAGCAGCTGTGGAGCCCCAGATTACCATTATGATCCCAGTCGAAATTGGCCATCGAGCAGCTGGAATCCGCCGCCCTACGACGATGGCAACGCTCCGGTGGACCTTACGGAGCTGGCAGGTACCAACATTCCTTACCAATGTCCAACATTTGAGACCACGGACGCCGATCTGAACGACATTGAGATGGGCGGTCCAGGTGAGGTACCTAGCTATAATCGACCAGCCTCTTGGGCACAATGGGACGACCATTTGTCCCTAGAAGTGACCCGTAACCTTGAGGCCCTTGAGGCCCTTTGTCTCTTAGCCTCGTCTAAGCTGATCGAACAAGAAAGAATCGCCTCTGATTTTTTAACGGAATATTTTTTCCTCCTTCAGGACGAAATTAATACCAGGATGTGGTGGCGTTCTCAAGAAGATGACACTTTTGCCATTTTTTTGCAGATCTGGGAGGCAAGCCCCTTCCCGAAGGAGAAGACCAAGGCACCTGTTGCCGGGCCCTCCGCCCCTCATCCCCCTGTTTCCATCCGCGACGATCTAGCCGCCGCGGTTGAGGAAGGAATTTTAGAGGCGGCCAGGCAGGCAAGCCTGGAAATCAGGGCTGAAGGAGCTCCCCAAGTGGACTCCTGGCTGCAGACCACCGAGATCAGCGGTCCGACAGCCTGCTCAGGCCCTTCAGGACACGGCATGTACTGTCCTGCCGACTGCTCCTGCAGATTCCAGCGAGATGCTGAGCTCCAAACGCTCAAAGATCAAATGCACCTCATCATTGAAACGCTGGGAATAAAAAATCTTTTCAAGACGCACATGCGGTCTGAGGGCGCCTCATCGGTGGAACAAGCAACAGAGCCGTCGGAGGAGGCGACGGAAATTTTTTCAATTGCTCCTTCGGTGGACTCCAGGACCACCGACGCAAGGATCAGCAGGACCAAGCTAAAGGAAAGGGTTAAAATCTCTCGATCTGAGAGTAGGACGGCGAAGGCCAGGACTGAGGCTCAGAATGCCAAGCGAACTGCCTCCCGTACTGCCCCTCCTGCTGCTGATTCCAATACCTTAGCCCAGCTGTTGCTCGCCCAGACCCTCGCCGGAGCTGGTGTGGCGAATGATGCCGCCAAGGTGTCTGCCATTACGGCCGGTGTTGGGCTGGATTCGCTTCTTAATCCTACTTCCTTGCGACTTCGTCAGGTTGCTAAGCAACCGAAGTATAATGGGAACCCCCGACGTTGGCCTCAGTTCCAACGGGAATTTAAACTGTGGGTTAAGACTCAAAAACTCCAAGATGATCAGTTCCTGATGGCCCTCTTGGATTGCCTTGAGGGAGCGCCGGCCAACACTTGGCTCAGGACTTGGAGTGATCGCGAAGATACAAGTTCCCCCCTTACCTTTGATGAGGTGTGGGAACAGTTGGAGGTACGTGGATCCCGGCTGCCAGAGGACCACTACCACCAAATGTTGAAGAATTTTCCTTCATTCTCGGGATTAATCTTGCACGAAGTGCAAGACAAAAGACAGCGCTTCTGGAATTTAGTGGAAGAATCTGAACATTCAGGCGAAAAATTTTCTAGTGCCGAGCTGAAAAATCTGATTTTTGACAAGATCCCCTCAGAAACTGCCGCCACCCTTCGGAACAAACAGTCCGAAGAAAAGGTCAAGACCTGGTGGGCGGAGGTGGAAGGCTTCGATGCCTCTGCCAATAGGTTTTCCGTCAGGGAGGCACTTCAAAAGTGCTCCCCCACGTCCTTCACTAAGGTGAAATTCACTGAGGAGATGTGGAAAATCAAGTTTAATGAACACGAGGATCGGGACTTGTTTGTCCAAGTCCTCAACAGGGGAGTAAGCTTCCATGGCCATCGCCTGAAGGCCAAAAACTGGGTGTTTTCGTTCACCCCGAAGGAACTCTGGGAAGAGGTTGAGCGGCTTGCCGACGCCGCCAACCAGAATTTCCATGAGGGTCTTGGGGGAAACAAGAATACCCAGCAAAACACCCAAAATGGGGCCCAAAAGGGCAACAAAAAGGTGAATGACACCCGGAATGTTCAGGATCACTGTAGCATCTGCCTTCTTTTAGGTTCTACGAACCGAGCTAAGACGCATTCTACTGGTAATCACCGATGGTCTCCTTACGATCACAAGGTGATTGGTGAAAATATCAGTAATCTGCAGAATTCAGACAGGAATGACAGACAGGTGCACGGTGGGAAGGCTGGAAAAGGGAATCCGACCCCCTCCGGTGGAAACAAAAATACTGGAGGCCCTGGCGGGTCCCAAGGCACAGGAAATCGGACTCCATTCGGCTCCGGTGGGCAGCCGAACGGCCAGAAAAATCCCAATAGCAACGCCGGAGGCGGAAATCGAAATCCAGGCCAAACCCCTCAATCCGGTACAAACAAGGGAAATGCTCCAGGATCCCAGGGTAAAGGTAAGGGAAATCCTTCTGGGACCCCTTTCTCTGGTAAGGGCAGAGGGCGTGGCGACGGTGGAGGTCCATCATCCGGCGGCCGTGGCCGTGGACGTGGAAAGGGCAACCATCGTGTGGATCAGGTCTCAGGTGCAGATCAGGTGTCCGATGCGGATCGAGATTACGTTGAAAATGCCTTGAATCCAGCAGATGATCCGCTCCAAGATGAGTGGGTCGACGAATCAGGCTGTGTCCATAATGTTAACGCAGCCACTGGAGGTCAGAACGCCTAGGGGAGCCACGAAAATCGCCCCTCCCCAGGCGATTTCAGGCATGATCCCCAGATTCCTTCTCGACCACTACTTGATGTAGGGTCGCTTGTCTCCTCTCCCCTGGATCCGGCAGCGGATCCTTCTGTGGTAGTGGACGAGGTTGGTGTACAGTCCAAGCACAGGGCCCGTCAGTTTGTCACAAAGATGTGGGTCTCTGATCGCAAGGGCAATTTCCACCTCGCCACTTGTTTGTGTGACAATGGATCGGAGGTAAATCTCCAATCCAATTCTTTTTTGCCTGACGACTGCGTGTTTGATTCGCCTCTTCCTGTTGTCCTCGAGGGAGTTTCTGGACATTCTCTCGCAGGTGGGCAACGCGGTTGTTATATATCAACTCATTTGGTCGCTCAAGACCTTTGGGAAGAAGGTAATGTGGAGGAAGTTGTCCTTAAGGATGACTACTTCTATCGTGCCGACATAAAGTATGACCTTTACTTGGGCCATCCTTGGCTTAGCAAGAACAGGGTGGCGCCCGTAGGTCATCGGCGTTGTTTTTTGCTGGAGTCAGGTCCCTTGGAGCGTCCTGAATTTCGTTTTTTGCACGCAGGGTTTAAAAGTGCAGAAGAATTTTTGAAGCGAAAGGTTACACCAAAGTTTGGCGAAGATGTCACCATTGCAGAGGTGAATGGGAGTGCGGATTACTCCCGAGAGTTAGAATGTCTTCGTAGGGACTCCCAGCCACGACGCCCTTCGCGCTGGCACTCTTCATCCTACAGAGTTGTCGACAAATGGCGCGATACAATTTGTGAATATTTTTATGAACACCATTCCTTTTGGCCACAGTATGATGCCTTTGCTAACCGCGAGAACAAGCGCTTTGACAAACACTTTCGCGACGCTTGGACCCATAAATGGGACAAGAAGTTATGGATTAATCCTCCGTTTCACTTAATCCAGCAGGTCATCCACAAAATCAAGCAAGATAAAACCCAGGCGATTTTAGTTGTGCCCTTGTGGGACGACAAGCCTTGGTTTCAGAAATTGCAAGACATTTGTGTAGATTACATCGAACTTCCCAGGAAGATTAAGCTGTATGCCAGGGACGACACAGGTCCCCTGCCACAGCGGCCCTGGAGTTCGCTTGCATTCCTGGTGGATGGAAAGCTTTCTGACTCTGATTCTGCTGATTCCTGTGTTGGGTCTGAATCTGAGGTTGAGCGTGGTACTGATGATGAATCTATTTTTTCTGATTTTTGTCCGTCAGATGCCCAAGGGGATCCAACGTCAAATGGATCCGCCTCGTCTCCCTCTTCCCCAATACGATCGACATCGAAAAGAATCTTCAGTGCACGGGCGAAGAAAAATTTTAAATCGCGCCGCAAATTCAGAGTTTTTTATGAAAAACCCCGTGTCGAAGCTTTCATAGATCCTTTCGAGGAGCTGGATCACGAAGGAAATCTCTGGAATGTCGACACTCGACCCACCTATCTTCAAGAGGCAGTTGATACGGACCTTTTTAGAGACATCGGTAAGAAGATTCTTCCTGCCAAGGCCGAAGAAGTCGCCAAAGTTTTTTCGACAGTAATTCCTGGCGATCAGGTGGACACTGAGTTGTGTTCCAAGAAAAGAGACAAGATTTTTGAGGAACGGAAGGACACAACCCTTTCAGGGAAGTTGATCAAAGACCCCCCTGTCCGTGGGCAGTTCGGTGAAGCCTTCATCGAGCTTCGTGAAGGTTACAAGGCGAAGAAACAGCGTCCTTATGAGAACCATGGACACAAACATGAGATACTCAGAAAAATAATCGAGAGAAATCTCAGGGAATTTGGTTGGCTTGAGGGTTGTATGACCAGCGAATGGTGCTGTGCACCCTTCACAGTCCTGAAGCCGCCGCCTGCAGACCAGAACACTATTGATGGTTGGCGAATGGTTGTTGATTTTCGCAACCTCAACGCTGAAACCAAGGCGGATTCACACCCCCTGCCCCTCATTGAGGAGGAAATCGCCAAGAGAGCAAGAGGTCGTTTGTTTTCTGTGCTGGATCTCCGTCACGGCTTTCACCAAATGCCGTTGAGGAAGGACAGCCGACCTCTCACCTGTATGTGCACGCCATGTGGCCCAGTCCAGTGGACGGTCATGCCCATGGGCCTGAAGAATGCTTCTTCGTTTTTTCAAAGAATGATGGAGGATGTGCTTTTTACAGCTCATCCTGAGCTTCGTGCCTTCGTGAGTGTGTACATAGATGACATAATCATCGCGACAGAGGGGGAGGGACTGACCGAAGCCGAGCTGGTGGCCCTACATGAAAAGCAGCTGAACCAAGTTTTGGACATTCTTGATGCCAATCAGCTGATTTGTGGGCCAAAGAAGGGAAAACTATTTTTAAAATCAGTCGAATTTTGTGGTTCTCTCCTTGAGAATGGCACCCGACGACCCAGTCCAGGGAAGCTCGTCGCTATTCAGAAGTGGAAGCGCCCTGAGACGATCACGGAATTGAGAGGATTCCTGGGTTGTTGCAATTTTTACCACACTTTTGTGCCGAATTATGCCAAATTTGCTGCCCCCCTCACTGAATTATTGAAGGTAGGGAGAGATGCGGGCAAGGCAGGTTCAAAGGTTCGTGTCAAGTGGACTGACGAGTGCGAGGAGGCCTTCCATCACTTGAAGGCGGCCCTCTGCGAAGTCGCCACGTTGCATGTGCCGAAATTTGACCGACCCTTCTACATAAGAACCGACGCTTCTAGGTACGCGATCGGAGCTGTCCTTGAACAGGTTGATGAAGCCACAGGTGATCATTACCCTCTTGCATTTTGGTCTCGGAAGCTAGCCCCACGCCAAATGCAATGGTCGCCGCGTGAGCAAGAAACCTACGCCATAATCTGTGCTTTGAAAAAGTACCAATCGTGGGTTGGCACCAATCGAGTCGAGGTCCTGACGGATCATCGATCTCTGGAGTATTGGGCCACCGAACACATTGATACTGTCGCGAGCCCAGCTGGTCGACGGGCCAGATGGCACGAATTTCTCAGTCTGTTTGACCTCCATGTGTCGTATTTGCCTGGTAAACACAACACGGTAGCGGATGCTCTGAGCCGATGGGCTTACCCCGCTTCAGAGGGGCTGCAAAGTACCAACATCCATGGTACGGAGCAGGACCGCCACGTCGTAATCGAGTGGGATCAAGAGGAAGATGGGCCTTGTCCAAGTCGATTGACACCGCCGCCAACAACATCGAGTCAATGACTGGCAAGGCTGCCGCCAAATGGTGCGCGCAGACCTGGATGGGAGGTTGGGACGTCCCATCCGAGGTGGTTACGGACTCAGGCAAAGAGTACACCTCCGAATGGTGGAGAGAATTATGTGCTCGCCTTGGAATCCACCACCTAAGATGTGAAATCCACTCGCATCGAGCGTTGCCTGGCGAGAGAGCCCGCCGCTCTATTATAAATATGCTTCGTAAGGAGCTCGCCAGTGAGAAAGACTTTCATTGGCTTGAAGTTCTCTTCGCATTGCTTCGCCGTTACCACAACACGCCTTTGTACCATGGCCTTTCTCCAAATGAAATTGTCTTTGGACGAAAGAAGTGTTGGTGGAACATGCCGTTGAATAATCCTCGCCCTTGTAAAGATGCTTCGTTGTTTTTGGACGACGTCCAACGAGCAGATAAAACTGTCTCGAAATTAATCGATAAGCATCAAGCTGACTGGCTTTGGGTCCAGAATCAAGGCCGAAAAAACCCCCACAATTTTGAAGTCGATGATCGAGTTTGGCTTCGAAAATCCGAAACCACCCTGGACGGAGATGATAAGCTTCTTCCCTTGTGGGAGGGGCCATTCGCTGTTACAGCGCGTCTAGGTGAGAACAGGTGGAGGATTCGTGTGGATGTCAGCAGGGAAATTGACGTTTCAGGCGATCGCCTCAAGAAAGAGATCCCCTCCCCCAAGGATCGGGTTAAACCCCTTTTTTGGACTTCGAAATTTTTGTCCGATCGGGTCATCGAAGGGGGGAAGTACGAACTCAAGAGGATTTTAGAAGCAAGACGTGACGAAAAGGGCGAATGGGAATTTCTATGTGAGTGGAGGGGCTTTGATTCCAGTCACAACAACTGGGAACCAGCCCATTCTTTTGTCCATGGGTACACCAAGGGGTTCATCGACTTCCTCAAGAAGCACCCCGAAATTGGCGTACTCCTGACAGACTGTTTGTCGAAACCAGACAGACAAGTGGAGAGCGACGGAAAAAGACCTGTGGTGAATCGAGATCCACCCTTTTACGGCCCTCAGCAGCCACATTCCAGGGCTGATCCGTCGATCCCCCCTCCTGCGGTCAGGCGAGCCCAGGAGCCAAATGAGGACCAAGCTTCGAGTTCGACCGCTGATTTGCAGCGCCCAAGCCGTACGAGGGCCCCACCAGACAGGTTGGTGGTCACATGTATTCGTGCTTGGCCGAATTGAGGGAGATCCGTCGCGACTTGAGTCGCCGACGCCATAATCTGGGTAACAGTCGTCTAGTCCAGGGCGTCATGGCACTCGTCGCTAGGGCTCAAGGGTGTAGGTTCGAAACCCTTGCATGTCCAACTCCTACAAAAGCTCCAGCCTCGCCCCGTCGACCACTTATTCCAATGTGAGTGTTCTGACGACTTGAAAAAACCACATTCTGCTCAATCCACTGTTCATTCTTCCTGATTACATCATGATGTGGAGAACTGCGAATGTTTGATAATTTGACGTCAATCAACTTTTCTTTGGTCTCCGTTCGGCAGACAAGGCGTAGATACGCTGCCGAAAGCCACGGAGTGTGCTGCCGTATTCAGAAAAAAACCAAACTCAGGCTTAATTCAGGCAGATTCGGGGTAATCTTGTCTCTGTTGGTCTGTGCATCTTTGGAATTTGGCTACTCGTGCAGATGGAAGCAAATGTACATAGTAAGAACGCCGGCCGGCGACATTCACCCCTACAGGCACCCCCTGTAGTACTGGCTGCACCAGATGCGACGCCAGGAACTCAGATCTTACCTTCATTTGCCGTGATGCTGAAGCCAAAGTCCAGATTCAGATCCAGATTCCTTGAATTTACCTTGAATTCCTCAGGTTTGTCCATCATTCTGCCACTGTTACGCAAAACCCCGACGTTAATTGTTCAGACAACCTTCATACAGGAGCTCTAGGGACTTCTAACAGCAACCTCTGAAGTCCGTAAGCTTCAGTGTATTTTTGGCACACGCCAATGTGAGCTCAATCCGACCTGAAACTGTCGAAAATGGTGAATCCAAGTGTCTTGTGGGACTCAATCGAAAGATGGGCCTTGTCCAAGTCGATTGACACCGCCGCCACTGTAAATAAAAGACTATGCGGTGTCTCTCAGTTATATACTGTCAGTAAAGCGCCTTCAGCGAACCTTCGGCGCGTTACATGCCAAGGATCCAGGGCTATCATGTCTCATCATGATGCATCATCACATGATTCAGATTTTCTAGAATCTGTTGGATGCTCGCGAACCACCGTGCCGGAAAGCACAACTCAGCTGAATAAACGACAATATATATTAACTCTAGTCTAAACGAAGGTGTTAGTAGTTTCAGTTCTAGACATTCCGCTTCATTTGACCTTCATCTTAGGGAATTTGCTGATTTTAGGACAATTTAGGTTGATTTCCTTATCATCTCCTCTCATTCCTCGAAGATCTGTGTACAGATAAGTGAACAGAAAAACATCCCTGCCTTCAATGGTTCACTTAGGGCCTGCAGATTACATTTGTATTTGTTTTCCCTCTCCGTGATTGTTTAATCTCCTTCATCTGTGCTCAAATTGATTCTCAATCTTGCTGAATCTTGTGATCATCCACCAGATGCGCCAAATCTGAAGCACATGCTGCACTTTTCAGAACGAGAAAAGCGGGACTAACACGATGTAGAGTACGTGGAGGACACCGTAGCGTGCCCGCGACAGCTAAACTGTGCCAGAGTGCCGAGATGTCACTCCATTTCTTGATTCCCCCACTCAATCCACCAATAATCTACCTCATTCTCAGCCAGGGCATGGTTTGGTATCGATTCTCGATACGTTTACATGCTTTTTAGCCCTTAACCTAATGTTTTACTGCCCGGAGGACTGTTCGTCACTCCTCATTCTGTCTCATTTCAGGTTCATCCATCCTGATTCAGTGCCAATTCAGCCGAAATCAGGTCAGATCAAGCAGATTTCGCCCCATCGAGGCTACATTTCTATTTTTTTCTGGGACTTACCCGCACTACGTTCTTCGTTGACGTAGCGACACACCCCAGTGTGTTTTTGGAGGGGGAGTGTAAGTGCGGCTAACCCCCATCTGCTCTGATTTTCACTGATCTGCCCCAGATTGACTACATTTTGGTCATTTTCTCTGCTTCGGCGGAATCGCCGCCTCGCAGCTCAGTCTCAGGATCAGACCTATATATTTCTGATGTGCCGGATCTGATTCCGCGGTCCATTCATCGTAAATCCGTCGCGTTCCGATCATTTACCTGGAATCGCCAATTGCCGCTGATGCGCGCCCGAAGCCAAATCAGCCAAATATTTTTTCACAATCGGATTTATATAAATCTTTTCAGACAGATATGGACACTCAGATGTACTTAGGATAATCCGCATCAATTTTCTTCATAGACTGGGATTTTCTGCCGGATAACAATCAGCATGGATCTTGCTTCCGTTGTTGCTGCTCTCGCCTCCGTTGGTGTCCGTGTATCCGGTTCTACCCCCAACAGCAGCGTTCAGGTCGACTCCTCGCGTGCCTGCCCCACTGGTCTTGCCGGCCCCGAGCCCTCCGGCACCTTCCACGACCCAGGGCAGCACTTTCAGAAGGACAACACTGTGGCAGATTGCCTCAGTCGATGGGCCTACCCCGCGGGCAAGGCTTGGATGGACATATCCAGCCATGGGGACGCCGAGGAGACCGAGGAGGCCAAGCGCATCATCGAGATGGAGAAGGTCATGCATGGAGCAAGAGGGGGTCAAGTGCTTTGTGGTGATGGCAAACCGTACGGACCTGGCCAAGTTCCGGGGTGCCCGCGTCCAAGCTATTCGAGAGGAAACCCTCGAGCAGTGGATGGTGGCCCCTGTAGAGCTAGTCAGGTCGGTGCTCACAGAGGACTGGTCGGATGACTACGCGGCATCCGAGCACTGGAGCAAGTACTGGAATGCCGTGAGCGCCCCGTCGGACGACGAGTGGCCTGAGGGCTTGACCGAGGACGGGGACAAGTTGTTCCTCAAGGACAAGCTGCTGGTGCCCGAGAACCGAGTGGAGGAGCTCATTGACCATTGGCACAACGCCCAGCTCATGCATCCTGGTCGGGACAAGATGCAGCAGGACCTGGAGTGGCGTTTCAAGTTCCCACCGGGGTACTACGCCATCCTGGATAGGTATTGCGGCGACTGTGCCGTGTGTCGGGCCACGAAGAGCCCCAACCACTCCACAGCGGGCAACCCGGTGTACACGGCTATACCGGAAGCCCCTATGCGGTCCGTGGCCATGGATGTATTCGCCATGCCTGAGGTCACCGTGGAAGGAGAGACCTACGACTGTGTCATCCTGGCGGTGGATAGGCACAGTGGGTATATCGTGGCGGTCCCTGGCAAGAAGTCCAAGAAGAAGGACAAGAAGGACAAGCATGGAGTGGGACTGCAGGCCAAGACCGTCGCTAATGCCATGATCAGGCATTGGCTGACGATTTTCGATGTCCCAGCTGTCATCTGCAGCGATCGGGGCAGTCAATTCGTGGGGACGTGGTTCAAGACAATGTGCAAGCACATGGGGATTCGGCACGCCAAGACTGTGGCGTACCACAGCCGGTCGAATGGCCGGGCTGAGGTAGCCGGGCGGCAGATGTTCGAGAAGTTCCGCCAGCTGCACATCGACGAACCGGGCCGGAATTGGTACAATTCGCTGTGGAGGGTACTCCAAGCGTATCACGACCTTCCGGGGCCCACTGGACTGTCGCCCCATCGCATCCCGTTCCTACGGGATCGAGTGTCACGCACTCTCCCGTGGATGAACCATGGCAAAGTGGCCCGGGATGCGAACGCCATGATGTCTGAGGCGGACGACACGGCGGCCAAGGTGTGCAAGGCACTTCGGGACGAGCATGACAAGAGGGCCAAGTACTTCAAGCAGGGAAAAGTCCAGAAGTATGCTCTCCAAGACACCGTGTGGGTGGAGCGGCACCACAAGGATGTCCTGTCCAGGCATCGGCAGGCGTCCTGGTATGTGCCGGGGGTAATCGTGCGGAAGGTCGGGCAGGATGTGTATGCGGTTCGTGTGGGGGATAACAAGATCCTGGACCGCGACCATACCCAGCTTCGTCCCCGAGCACCAGACCCCAGCGGACGTCCCGTCACCTTCGAGTTCACGGCCGGTGATGTGGACTCGGACGACGAGGGTGAGGACGACGACTTCACCGCCGAGAAGATCCTGGCGGACAAGCCGGACCCGGGGACGCCTGGGGGTAGGCTTTATAAAGTCCGTTGGAAGGGATTCGCCGCATCCAGGGATTTGTGGGAACCTCCGAGCAGTTTCGTGCCGAGGTATACCACGGTCTGGATGGACTACCTAAAGAAAAAGAATATTTCTTTGGATGTCAAGGATGTGTTGGTCCATTTGGTTGCTGCTGTAGCACCTTAATGGATCCCCCCTTGGCATTTTGTTTGTTTCTGTGCTTGGGGAGACGGGTGAGGGCGTTCATCCGGGGATTTTTCGGCCTTGATTGGCCATATACCCCCTTCGCTCGATCCCCACGTATATATTTCATTGTGGTATACTTATTTAGGTCGACCGACGACGCTTTTCTATATTTGATCCCCTTGGTCCATGTTGTAGAACAAGAGGAGACCGGATATGGCGTAGGGCACCGATTTTCAGTGTCCTCACCCCTCCCTTGGGGCATGGGGGACGCCTACGACGTGTGTGGGGCCTCCATGTGTCCTTGGGACATGGAGGGGGGGGTTGGAGCCCATTGGGGTCCTCCCGTCCTCTCTTCAAGGTCTTCCGAGCGGTGACAACGCTCTGAGAAGGGGGGTGAAGCCGGTTCGGACCCCCGTGGCCATCTTGGGGTCACTTGGGGTGTGTATCTATGTGCCGGCAAGCCGCCATTGGCTGATATCATACTCTCCCGTCCACCTGAACTAACCCGATGTGATAGTGTGATAGGTATGGCCATTCCGGCTATGAGCGGCCATATTCAGTACCGAGGCGCCGCCAGCGGAGATTTATATATCAGAATATCAGGAATCAACAGGGTTTTATTATCATGATGTTTCCGTAATTTTTCAGCCTTTCGTTCTGATGGTCAATGTATCGGCGACCGTCAGTTGGCTCGCGATTTTGCGTTAACCGATTGGTTAACTGTTATTTCCAGATATTTTGGCGGATATTCCGTTGAAGGGTCAGATTTCATCAGCAAAGGGTTCGTTGCTTCCGCAATTCTCTAAATAAGCACTCGAAATTTTAATCAGAATTTTTCGCGATGTCGAAATCGGATTTTCGACTTCGACATCGCCGCACTTGATTTGGACTTCTTCGAGTGGTCATACTCCTTTCCCTATGCCCGAATCAGGTTTCCCTTATACTTGCCACCCATTTGACTTGGAGATATAAGGGAAAAAAAAGTGAATCGTGGGACCACTTTGAAGGACCATATCTACGCGCGAGTGTGAGGAAAGAGAATAAGGAAGGTTGGGTTGCAAACGCCTTGGTCTCAACTTAATTTAGGAAGCATCAAACGCCTTTGGTGTGTACACATGCCCGATATAGCAAGGGATAATGGTCAAGAGGGTATAAAGTGATATATAACTCTTGGACCATGCAACCGAACATTTTATTGTGACTTTCGAGTGTACCGCATGAGTGTTGGGGTTGCATAGCAACTTTCCTTGGGTTCCTACGTATTTTTAACGTGAAGTTATGTCAATGGAGGGACATGGCATGTCATGGTGGGAGCCATATTTTGAGGGTATGTGTTGTATGCATGGTATATGTTTGATATGCTCACGCCCATGTTATATATCTTCGTGTGGCCGAAGAAATGGGGAGCCATACGTGACAAGGGCTTTGCCCATGTCCCAATTGTGGAATTCAAAGCGCTAGACCAAGTCTACCGCGTATGTATTGCTCATGGTATGCTTGACAAAGAGATCCATGGGTGCACTCTTATTTTCATGGGGCATGTAGATATTAGTGGCGAAGGTATCTCCATGCGCCCGATTGGGGATCCAAGTGGGGGAATTGTTCGCAAATGGTTCCAATCATTTGTGTATTGAATCATGAGCGGATATCATGGGTGAGCATAGAGATATACTATCATGACAACTTTGTATTTGGTCATATTTTCATGTTTTTGACCTCAATTTTTGCTCATTTTTGCGTTTTGTGTACTTACCTGGTCAGCAAACAGCAAGAAGCCCATGGAGAGTCGAACCATGGTATGTTGTTCATTTGTTGGCATATGCTTTGGAGTTGAACACCACCATATGCCGGATTGCGTACGCCATTTGGCTTGGCGCACGAAGGATCACAAGAATTGGTCTCAAGATCATGGGCTGACTTGGGCAGTGCGTGGCGCCCATATCCGAAGGGATGTCGAGGGTAAAGTGGGGATGTACATGGGCATTGATCTTTGGTCTCTATCGTCCATGAATACTAGACTTCGATTCCATGCATGCTTTGAGCCTTCGGATAAGTGGTAACTTCAATTTTGAGCATCTATTTGATATATGGCCAATATGTTGTGAATTGGCAGTTTTTGGCATGTTATGAGTTCAAACTCATGGGGCATATCTCCAAGCCCAATCGACTCCAAGTCCAACCAAGTATATGTCAGGGTAGGGCATGATCCTGAGTGCCACCCTAGGCCATGACACGCCATCTCCCCCATTGGGTTAGGATTTGGAGGCTTGGGAGTGAACACATTTTTGGGGTTTATGTAGTGACTTTTGACACATGGCATGTAACCATCTCATTTGACCTGGTTCAGGGCAATATGTTGATGAGTCAAGGGAAGGTCTTGAGTCCAGGGAATGAGGGGTTTATGGCTGTGAATGTGTATGTTTACCTCTTTCCCCAACTTTGCTTTATTTGTGTTCATATGCCAATTTCAGGGCTTTCTTCCTTGGTGCAATTCTTGTACATGCCCGCCACCGTGGGAGTACCGGTGTGCTGAACGAAAGTCCGCAGCCTGATTTGGATTGTGAATTGGGTTATCGCTGTATTTGTGGGATCTGGTTGCCTTTCAGGGTTGAAGGAGGATTTTATTTTCTATATTTTTGGATTTGGAACCTTGGATTTTGAGCAATGCAATCGTTGATCAGGAGCAAATCGGCAGGGGTTACAGGCGGAAGGGGCACAACGGGGGCCGGTCCTGGTAGGGACCTTCTTTACCTCTCGAACGCCAGTAATGTTGCCAATCTCGTGAAGATGTGGAAGGCACGGTATAAAAAATTCAACCTTGACTTTGGGAATAACAAAATTCAAACATCCAGGCGGCACAAGGGTCGTGTGGTGATCATGCAGCGTGTCCCCAGCAGTCGCACAAAAAAAACAACAGTTTGGAATGAGCTGGGTGATTGGCTTCTCTCTCTATTGGCCAATTTGCGTCGCGAGTGCAATGTTGTCACTGTCGAAGTATTTCACAAACAGATGCTTGAGGACCCTGAGTTTCCGTCCAGCACAGAGGGTCTTGCAGAGAGGGATCCCAAGGGAATGAAGGCCTTGATGGAATCGGACAAGTCCACTCGGGAGTGGTTAATTAACCGCGTGGGTGCTCGCCTGGGAGTTCGCCTGAAGACCGGTGTAACCCTCGCGGCAGCCTCCATGTTGGCAGCACAATTGCAGTTGTTTTACGCTGGTCGAGGTTCCCTGTCACACAGGAACCTCAAAAGTGCCCGGCTTGCCAACCACGATGAGTCCAGGATTCAATGGGGCATGGGACCCTCAAAAGTTCTGTTCTCCCCTGACGAGGTGGGTGTCAAGCGTAAGCGGGTGCGAGGGGTGGTGGGGGATAAAGGGGGTGTTACTTTGTGTTTAGTAATAGATGTCCAGAAAATCCTGCTTGCACAGATAATAATTAAAGGTAAAAAAGGCCAGCTCAGCAAAAATGTTCGTAGCCTACCCCACCACAAGTGGCAGTTTGTTTTCTTTGATGCGCAGCCAGCCTCATGGCAGGACACAAATACTATGGAACGCTTCATGTCCAAACTGGGTTCAGTGGCCTCCAACCTGATTTTGGCTGCTGACAACTTCGGTCCACATTTTGCTGCATCTGTCAAGGCCGTGGCCGCCCGAAACAACAATGAGCTGCGGCCCCTTGTTCTTAACGCAACGCCCTACCAACAAGCATTAGATCAAATGTTCAAAGAGGTAAAACGACTCGTAAAAGGTGAATTTCTGAGACACCTGCTGAAACAGGCCGCCCTCAGGTGTCATGCACGGAGCACTGACAAGTTACCCCACCCGACCTATGAGGAATTGGGGGATATAGTGGAACAAGTGTGCATTCAGCTTAACACCACAGACATTGTCGCCCGGTCCTGGCGATTGTGTGGCCTTGGGCCTGGCGCAACGTTTGAGGGAATGAATTCAAGTCTGAGGGAATTGTTGAGCATTGAGCCTACGCCTGACGCCAGGGCTGCAGCCCTGCAAAAAGCAAACCTGCCAGCCACCACTATTGTGCCATGGGGTAAGTGCCAGGACTTGCTGCGGGAGGTGGAGGTAGTGGAGGATGACAGCATTGAGGACATCAACCTGCTGTCCATTGAAGATCCACCTAAGGCAGCTCAGCTCACTGCAGTTGGTCAGTTGCTGAACATTGCTGTTGATGACGTGCCACAGGTAGCAGAACCTGCACCACCACCTGAAAGCACTGCAGATGTCCCTGCAGGAGACAGCCCTGCCACTGCCCCTGAGCCAGCCCACCCAGCGCGCGGAGGAAAAACCCGAGCTCAGGCACCTCCTTCCCAGTCAGACCAGTCACAGGCAACTGCCACACGGTCTGGCCGCATTGTGCGTCGACCTCCAGGGTTGGAGTACCTTGACAATCTCCGTCAGCGTGTTTAAACACCCTGAATTCAGCCTGCTGTTTTTCACAGTTTTGTGCTGCTGCCTGTTATTTGCATGTCACCACGCTTTTTGCTCTGAGGTTCAGGAAACTAATGATGCTACATGCCAGAAATCACTAACAGTGGCACAGGTTGTCATCTGCAGGGTGCGGAGGGGGGGTCCAGATGCCAGAAGTCACCAACAAGGGGGTCCAGAAGCTAGAAATGACAAAAGGGGGGGGGGGGCTCAGGGTGTCATTGTTCACGTTTTTTTCCCAAAAGTCTAGTAATGTACCCATTTTCAGCCTATTTTCCCGAAGTGCAACAATGTACCCTTTTTGGGTCCTTCAGGTGAATGTACCCATTTTGCAAGTCTAGTAATGTACCCATTTTGGGAAAGGGCCGGGGCACATTAAGCGACATATTACTGTACTCCCTCTCAGGCTCAGACTCAGCAGAGCGCGCGCAAATCATCTGTATAATGTAAATGTAAATGTAAAGTAAATAATAATGCTCAGCACCGCATACTGTAAATGTAAATTTAAAAAATAATAATGCAGCCGGATTCGGGCGCTGTTACTGTAAATCACTTTGTAACCCCAGGAACCGAGGTCAACTCCGTTCAAACGATGTTGATTAGACCACATTTGCTTGTCCTGCGTCTATGCGAAACACTTTTGTGAGAAAATGGGCAAGGGTGCAAGTTGTGCCAAGCGATTTCGCTTTTGAACAGCTCAGCAGGAGAGTAATTCGCCCCCGGTTGCGGAACCGGATCCATGTGTTGGCCAACGGACGAGGGCATGTTCATCGAGATGGCGGAGATGTATGTTGTCGGGTGTGCCACATGTCCGAGCACGACTATGTTGGTTGCATCAAAGGATGATGTCAAATTCAGTACTTTTATTGCAGATGTTGTATTTGAATATGTATTCCGCTTAAATTGCACAATAACAAGAATTGTGTCACGTCACGAGTAAAGCATTGCTTTTGAGCATTGCACGAACGAATCCCATACAAAAAATTCACGAAAAAAAACATGCACAATTGCAAACACCTAAGGCCAAGGCCTCCGCTATGTGGGGCACGGCACAAGGATGTATTTGCAATTTTCCATGGGGTTTCAACCATGAAGTTTTGGCTTAAAATGTGCAAGCGCGCTTCCCTACAGGTAGGAGAGTCACGGTTAGTACTTAATTTGGTATTTTTTCACTACGTAATTTCCGCCCGCAGTTGCATTCGTAATCCTGCCACGTGAGAAAGTGAGATGCGCAACTTACACAACCCTACGGCATTGGTGCGTCAGAAGAATACGAGGCTTAAGGCAACGGGAGCAAAGCAACTTAGCACGCAACACGCGCATTTTTGAGAAAATGGGCAAAATACATCCCTCAAAGCTAACCCCATTATTAATTTATTGAACAATTGAGAATGCATCCTCATGCCGTGGCATGCACTCTCACATTGACAGAGTTGTGTTATGGGCGCGAGCCACATCAGTTTTGCCTCCACGTTGCTTGCAAAATCCCCACTGAGGAGTTTGCATCATAGCGAAGAAGGCATCATCCAAATCATTAAAAGATCTTCTTCGTGCCTGTGATTGTGTACACCTACTGTCTCTCACCAGCATAAGGATAGGGAACAGGACAACCAGCGCCGAGGCCATGATTACTCTCTATTCCGCTTAAATTCCGCAACGCATCATCGTATCATTCGATGTCCGTTGCATCGATGTTAGTTGACCGGAGGTCAAGAAAAAGAGCACGCTAGCGCACTACGCATTTCCCAAACGATGGGTTGAAGAAAACGGAGAGGAGTTTGTGGGAAACATGAACAACTTCGTAGACTAGATGGGTTTGTCGCAAATGTTGAAAACCAAGATGAGTTAGAAGACGATGTTGAGAACACCGGGACGTGTTTAGTGAGAACATGATTTGTTTGCTATTGTGCATGGGTGCCAATACAGCGGGAAGACATCGGTGCTTTCGTTCCACCTTTCAGAACTCTTTGAAAAGTTCGCAAATGGCATCGAAGCTTGTGGCTCTTTGTTTGGCCCTCTTGATGATTGGGGCTTTGTCCTCTTCAGAAACAGGTGCATCCCTCTCAATGCCCAATGTGCATGTGAGTTCGGCTATCGAACACGTGGCGTCCTTCGTTGGTGCAAGCTCCACCGCGTGTGATATGGTACCATTTCGAGGGTGACCGATGTTTTTGGTGGTTGTTCTCCATGTACTTGACAAAAAATCAGGTGTAGGAGGCGCAAAAATGGCCATAAGCACAAAGGACTACCCTTTGCTTGGTACGGCAACGGGAGTGGTGGCGCTCTTTCTGAGTGTCTATTTTTTTTCGAAAGAGTGTTTCTTGTGGCATTCGCTCATTGCTCGTGCTTTGTTGCGTTGCTTAAGTCCACCCTGACGACGAAACCAGCCCGAGAGGAGTCTTGATTTGAATGAAGTCGGATTTTTGTTGAATTTTGGCCTATAGGCTCAACCCGATTTGCCTCGGGCCACGCGGTCCCACAATCCGTCCCTCACAAGATTCTGCACAATATGATTGTTTCTGTTTTTCTTGTGTTTCCGAAGACAAGGCCTACCCACCGAGTGAGAAAGGAAATGAGGCATTCTGGGGGGTGTTGGTTGAAGTCATTGAAGTTTGTTACAAACGCATTGCAAGCCAAGCCACCCCTTTACAAAGTTGCAAACTTGTTGCAAGCCTCTTGCACGCTGGTGTGTGCAGAATCAAGCTTCCTTCCCCTAAAAAGGGCTCGGGCTAGGCCATTTGCTTGCAGCCAAGCAAGGCGGCCCCTTAGGTTTTAGTCCTGCGTCTGTTGGTGTGCAGCTGCAAGCCCCAGCCCAAACGATGATTGCGATCTTGAGAACGGTGGGAAATATGTCACCTTCCATTGTGCGTACGAGTCCATCCTCATGGAGCACTGCTACACGTGCTTCAAACCTCCGTCTGAGGAGGTCGTGGTGTGTGACGGGTGGTCCGAGGAAGATATCCGAGCCCAATGCGATAGCCCCACTCCTCTGCCCTCATTGGGTGTCCCATCTCCAGGTCGCCTTCCCATCCCTTCCGCCGCAATGACCGGTTCTAGCTGTGTGAGGGTGGGACCGGGTCATGGGGGGTGGGCGATTACTGTTTCTAAGCCCCTTTTCAAAGGTGGTGCATGGCTTTTCCCAGTGTGTACTTTTGTTTTGTGCTCGTCCACTTGGCTTCTAGTGGGCCTACCTTTGGCGCTCGCTTCTCTTGCTGTTCTCCTTTCCCTCACATGGTCACTCTCGCCCAATTCGTTGCCTTTGTCCCAGTGAGTTGACCTTTGAAGACATGAACCGTTAAAGCCGCCCACAGTCTGTTCAACATAGGGACATGCCCCTTTGATGTTTTTCTATGGAAAGTTGGGCCATGGGCCAGACGTGCTGGAGTGTTTCGTGGCGATCTCAAGGACCCGTTGGTCCCCCACCCCTCCGCTCCAGGGAGAAGAATGAAGGGTGGTCGTATTGGTGGTAGGTAGAAGCCTCGATTCCTCTTTGCATTGTTTTTGTCTCAGACCGCTAATGCTGCGGTAGTTTGGCCAGTCTCTGGTACCCAATCGCACCAGTTGGTGATGTTGTTTAGGAGCATAAGCCACCCCCCCCCCCCCCGTCCAAGAGACGCCCTTGTCCAAGTGCCGCCTTCTGGCAGTGGTTAATTTTGGCTGTTTGCTGACTGTTTGCAAATCAATGGAAGTGGTGCTACGTTGAGGCTTCATTCAACTCTTTCATCCGTGCCTCTGTACCCAGGTGCGGCTGTTTAAGAAGGAGTGGCAATTGGCCTGGGGCCAGCAATCTTCGATTTTGTTGGAATGGATGGGAACAGCTATTATCTATTTGTTGGTGTCGCATTTTGATGTTGGGTGGCATTTTCATGCAAGGTTCCGATGGATTAAGGGGCCAAGAATTATCTCACTTTTTGTCCATTCATTCTGACAGTTCCTGGCTACCCGGATGAAAGTGAATTGCATTCACAATACTTCTTGCTGCACTGTGCACTTCTCTTTGCACTGCACCTTTCTGACTGCGCTAACTGGATGATGTCCAAAGATGGACCATTTGGTTGTAATTGTAGTGTGGGATGATAACATTTGACTCACTTTGGGCCAATTGTATCTGATCGGGCTCAGGCAGCCTTCTCAGGGTTTGGCGCTCTGTGTACTTATCTATTTTATCCTGTGGTGTGGGTACCGAGTACTGTGTTCTGCTAAACCAAACCTTCTATTGCCTTCGGTGGCAAATGACATGATGGCAATTGTCATGACTGCTGCATCAGCCCACCCCCATATGGAGGCAACGCTCAATGAGAGCATATTTTCTTGATTCTTGTGCCTCTTGTGGAACGTCAGGTTTGTCTGTCAGGCTTCCCATAATTTGCACAGTATGGTGTCTCTGACAAGTGATGAAAATCTGGATATGTTGCCTGCTAATTTGCGTGCAATGCTAGTGCCTGCTGCCTTCTTGGTCCTCTTTTCCATTCTCAGTCAGGTTCATGGAGCATGCTCCCGTTGTGTATGTAGTTTGTGGCCCACAATGCATGAGTGCGTCTACATGTTCCATTTAAAAAGCATCAAACCTGGGACCATGCATGTAGAGTTGGACCCCAAACGGAACCTCACACTTTTGATGGGTTTGTAAACGCGAAACAAATTTCAATTCCCCTCTCTAACATCTTTTGATTTTGTTTGCCTTGTGTTGCACCTAGATTGTTTGACTCTTTTTTGCAAAGATACATTTGTTACTACAAAATATTGATTTTACATGAACCCAAACCAAAATCTGGAAATTGAGTCAAATCTTACGAAAACACATTCAAAAAAAGCAGACACAATCAACCAAAATTGTTACCCATGATACAAAGTGGATCAGTGTGCTATGTTGTTGAAGGCTAAAAAGGCTAAGACATGGTGCCAACCAAATAGGAAACAAGCATTGCAGACCCGGTCTCATTCTCAGCCACTGCTCACTACGTGTCTGTTGCTCTATTGGAGTCATTTGCTGGTTCTTCACATAGGGCAAAAAGAAGCTTGATTACGAGTGGTTGTCTATGGTTCCATACCCCAACAGCCCCCCCCCCCCATCTCGTCGCTTTGTCCCATCTCACCTTGTTGCTTCACCCTCTTTTTCAGGGCTGAAATTGGACTTTTTGAGCAAAATGGGCGCGACGCACCTCTGGCCTCCCTATACTGGGGGTGCCGGATAAGAATATGATGTCCTATTTCCGTCATCTCCCGCCATTCTCCCCCTGCGAGACACACAAAAGGTCCAGATTGGCAGATTTGGCGTTTTAAGCAAATGTCACCCCCGAAAAGTGTATTTTTTCCAAAACAAGTGGGGGGGCAGACCGGACCCCAGGCACCCCTGCCCCCCGAAGTTCAGGGTGCTGACCTCAAATGGGGGGCCCTTTGCGAGGAATGTTGCCCCCCACCCTTCCCATGGGCTTTGGGGCATATCCTGATTGGCAGTTTGTGCCCTGCGGGCCAATTTTCAGGGCTAAAATCAACTTGATTCGCAGATTTGGCCAGCACTGGTGCCCAGCGCCCGCTCCACCCCAGGGTTTTGCTTAATGTCCGTCCTACCCTACCCTGGGGGGGGGGGTGGGTGGGTCTGGCAGAATTTCAGGGTGGGTGGGTGTCCAACCACCCCCCCCCCCCCGGGGTAGGGTGGGACTTTGTGGGGGCCTTGGGTCTATTGAGCCAGTGCCACTTCTTTCTTTCTTCTGTTGCAGGTTCCGTGTAACATGGGCTAGGATTGTTTGTGCTTTGTGCCGGATGCGGAGGGGGTAACGCTAGAACCCCACAGTTCTTGTCTCTGCCCCACGCCCATAAAGGGGCTAGGATTGTTTGTGCTTTGTGCCGGATGCGGAGGGGGTAACGCTAGAACCCCACAGTTCCTGTGTCTGCCCCACGCCCATAAAGGGGCTAGGATGGGTGGGTGGGTGGGTGGGTGTCAGCCCCCCCACCCCCCCCCTGGGGGGGGGGGTGGGACATTTGTCGGTCTGTGGGTATGCCAAAATTCTGGGTGGGTGGGTCCCTGAATTAACCCCCCCCCCCCTAGGGTGGCTAAGCAAAACCCTGCTCCACCCGTGTTTTGAGGATGCTGGATACTGTTCCATGGTGCATTTACCACCATCTCACCCCCCCCCCCCCCCACTAGGCCGTTTTTCAATTCGCCCCATTCAATCTAATTAGATCCCCCCCCCCAGGCTGCAAGACTGCACAGATCAACAGAATCCCTCTGTGCCCCCCCCCCCCCCCCTCTCCCCCTGGGACTCAGCGAATCCTCACTCCAGGTTTGAACCTCTATTGCAGTCAATTGTCAATTGTGTAGGCTGCACCGCTTTGTAGCTCCACTCCATTTTTTGGCCGTCGTAAGGCTGGATCAATATAAAGTTTCATCCCATGCAGTTGCCTTGGATTCCATGACCCCGTCCAGTCATTTTGACACTACCCTCAATGAGCCTTTTGAGAAAGCACCAAGGGGGTGAAACAGCCCCATATCCCCTATTTTTTTGTTGCCGATTCAGAAAACGATGTTTGCGTCATCTTACACTGTTTCGCCCTACAGGCCGCACAATGGTCCACATTGGCAGAAATGATTCGCTAAGGCAATTTCACACCCAAAAAATGCACCCCCCCCCAAAGGGCTTGATCAGACCCATGGCACCCCCCTATCCCACCTATTTTGAGGGTGCTGAACTCCAATATGAGGTGCAATCATGGCCATGTAGCCCCCCCCCCCCCCCCCGCCCTCCTTACAGGCCCAGGACCACATCCAAATTGGCAGGCTGAGCTTTGTGGGCCAATTTTTACGGCCAAAAGCAGCTGGCGTGAACTAGCACCCAACGTCCACATCGCCCCTATTTTGAGGTTTGTGAACACGATTTTTGGGCCTATTTGGTGCCATCATGCACTTTCTCGAGGCGGTAGGGACAAGACTCCCCCCCCCCTCCCCCAACCCGTTTAGTCATGTTGATGCCACCCTCACTTCTAAGGCTGAAAAACGGCTTTTTTGAGAAGGTTTGACACCAGGGGATGAAAACACCCCTATTTCTTTTTTTTGGTGTTGCCGAATAAGAGCATGATGTTAGGTTTGCGTCATCTTATACCATTTTCTGCCTGCATTGGCGCTAAGAAACATTCAATCCGCTCGGAAGGGCATAGTACCTTTTTCCAAAAATTGAAACCTTTTGCCCTTTTGCGAAAGAGGTAAGAGGTTTTAAAAAGGTTGCTTTTGAGAGTTTGTAGATGAAACCGCTTAAAAATAAAAAAGATTGTGTCTTTTCAAAATAGGTAGCCTCTTAGAACCCTACTTGCGGATTTCCTGCCCCCCCAAGATTCAAAAACTTCTGTTTTTCGCAAAGTCAGATTTCCTTGAGCTCCAGGTTGCATGAACTGTTGTGGTGGAGATGACAAGGATCAATGATGCAAAATACAACAGCATGTTTTGGGTGATTCATCGTGCATGCATCCCATCTAAATTTGATCCAGAGAGGTCTTATTTGCATTGGCTTTGTATTGCTCTACAATCACGGTATGACACGCCACCGTTCCTCAAAAATACGAACACGAGATTCGTGAAAGCCGTTTTGAAATTGAAACATGAATGTGATCAACAGTACATGCTCGAAGGTGCATGGTGCTTGTTCAAGCGCAGACACTCAACAACACTTCATGCCAAAGATAGAATACACACTTTGAGTCTTGCCATGACCAAAACGGCAGCACCCGTTAATTGGCTCGAACAAAAAGCACAATCACAAAACTTAACAATTACCGAGCTAATTTTTCGTAACGGTACAATAAGAAAGTTTTATAGTGATTTCAACACTGTGTGTTTGTTGTGCCTCTCCTGCTGCTTGCTGCTCGTGTAGGGTTCCTGCTGCTTGTTTTTGATGAGGAAAATGTTTTATTGTTGAAATACAACCAATCCAGGATAACCCAAGCCAGAGATAAGCAAGTAGAAGAAGGTCAGGATCAAAGCATGAAGGGCTGCAGTCGCAAAGAGTTAGATAAAAACAACTATCAACAATGGACCACAGCAATTAGCATACATTGCAGCTCAGGATGAAATATTTTACATGTTTGAGAAAAACTGATTGGAAAACTGCCCCAAGGGCTCACTATCATCCACAGTGCCATCTTGAGATGTGCACTCTTTGTTTTTGGGTCCCATAGGTGCTGAGGTGGCATGGCTTGTGGCGATGAGGTCACTGCCATGTCACATGGGATATTCCTACCTAGCTAGGCTGACTGGGTATTGAACCCAGGACCTCTCAAAAAGAGGTACCCCAGCCCCCTAGGGTGCATACCACTAGGATAGCTAAGAATTCATGAGAAAACATAGATAAATTCATAGGCTCTGCCTTCAGTATATCAGTGCCTCAGCAACCCAGGAAAAGATGTTTTAGTGCCTATAGCTTGGGGATATAGGGGTCCACACCACATCCTGATTTAGTGTTTAGTTCCATAGGTCAAAATGTGTTATCACCCCTTTTGGTTGGGCCAATACTAAGATAAAAATGCCTGAGTGCTTAGAGCACCTCTAATACAACTAAAGTATACCCTAAAGCATTGGAAAAGCACTTTTTATTACCCCCCCCTTGTGCTGTGGTGTCCACCACTGTCGCATTTTCAGGAAAAAGGGATTTTTTCTTGGCCTTTCCTTGGTTTCCACACCTACTTTAAAATACCCATAGCTTCCCTAACACTGGAAAAGAGCGCTTTACCATGGCCAGTGACTCTTGCTGCATTGTTGATGACAATCTCCAACAGAAAACTCAGCGCTCTTGGTGCTGCCGGGGTTCCTGTGGCTTGGTGGGGTTAGAGTAAGGCATGCCAAGACCATATGCATGTGCATCCCTCCCTCCAAGCTGCAGCGTAACACAACACAACGCCAAACTCTCATAGGACGCTGGACCCAAGTCTCAAGGAACCTGATGGAGACACCTGTCCTGGTAGTGGGGCGAGGGTGCGCTGTTTTAATTAGAATTGCCCCTTGGAGGGGTCTTGATTCTGGTTCAGTCTCCTGCTGCTGCTTTTCGGCCAGAACTGCGGCCTACTCAACGAGGGTTTGCGAGGAGGTCTGTACAACAGAGGAATGGGAGAATGAGGGACGAATCCACGCAAGCGCGAAGCGACAACACCTAAGTCCGTCAAATGACGGCCTAGAATTTTTCCGAAGGCACACACCTGGACAGAGTCCAATTGTGCATCAGATGCACATTTTTATGAAATTTGTAGTCATCTCTTGATTTTTTCAATCAAGAAATTCTTACGCAGAAAAAGGCGGCGCACAGGAGCGGCTCCTAGCGAAGCGCCGGAAAATAAAGAAATAATGAGATTATAAACGTATGTCTCACGTAAACAGGAAAATGACGAGACTCACATAAATAGACGTGATTAAACATTCCACCCACATTGCCAGAATCAACCAAAAATCAAGAATTCGAAAAATAAGAATATGACTTCAATGAATCAAGTATAAACTGCAGGTGTGCTCGTTCTGTTTGCCCGACGCACAGTGCTCGCCATGTGTCGTCGTTTTCAAGCCTGGTAGCACAATAGAACACGATAGAGGGATAGATTAGAAAGATTGCAGATGATTAGAGGTAAGATCAGGGTGCTTAGACATACACACAAGTGCATGGCGACGTTTTTCGCGTGTGTCCCGCTTTTCTCCTCACCTTGCTTCACTCTCCAGCGGTAGGTAAGGTAGGTAAGCCCAGGTGGGGCCACCCCCTGGTGGAGTTCGTGATGGTGTGTAAGATTAGGAAGTTTGCCAAAGGCAGAGCGTCCACTCGTGCATGCTCGTGCATTCACACACGCATTAAAGGGTAGGCCACGCGAAATGCGCGCGGTAAACCTTGTTTAGGTTACCCAGGGGCTCCTCGGTACGTTCTTTAAGAGAACCTGAGGAGTCTCTTAACGCTTGCTTGCTTGACGGGGGTGTTTGAGGACAGCGTACTATAGGTCACACTGAGAAGCGTATAATACGTGGAGTGTGGCTTGGTTCCTCAGCCGCAAACATCCCTTCATTGGCCTTTGCTTTACAGGTGGGCAGGTAGGGTGATTGGTGCAGCAGCGTTCGTTTTTTTCTTGCCCTGCTAAACAAGGGCGCTGATCCCACAATCAATTAACTGCGCCTCAGCCAGGAGTGGCGAGGGCAGTTCGACTCCATCGACATCCACGCTGTGCACGCCACCTGTGCGCCTCTCCCCTCCAAGCCCTAGCAGGGAAACGTGTTGTGACGTCCCTGTTAGGTAACAGTTGCTTAGCAGCGCTGTGTTCTCTTGTCTTCTTCACAGGAGGGTCATTAGGACCCACGACTTTATCTTCAACACCACCCAGTAGAGCGTGAGTGTGGGAGTGGTAATACTGAGTGGGGGCTTGAGCCAGTTGCAGTAGCGCTCGCCCACCAGGATGGTGCCACTGTAGGGTGTGTAGGACCTGTAGTGCGTGTGTCACTGTCCCACCCGTTTCCTGCAATTTTAGCAGGGTTGGTGGGCTGTGGCAGTGGTTAGGTCAGCGTTTTGGCCACTTAGCAAAATGGCGTTTTCATGCCTTCATAGCTTTTGGCCACCCCTCCCTGTAGTAGACAGATAGGTAGGGAAAACAATACCTGGACTAGTACGCTGGGTATTCCACCAAGGTTTTGCGCCAGCACAGAAATTGGGCGCTTAGGGGAGGGGAGACCCGGGGCGTACCCCGTGGCATCAATAAGACAACCCTCCAGGTTTAGCAAGCGTGCAGTCTTGGGTATAATTAGGACACCACTTCTGCGGCTTGCTCTCAGGACCTTAGGAATAGCACACTCACACATACGCTTAGGCAGGTAAGGGTAAGTTTCAGTCCCTAGCTTTAGTCTTGGAGACAAGCGTCTCAGCGAGCCTCAGCAACTCACCAAAGTTGTTCTGGGACAAGTAGTCAACCAGAACTGTGTTTAGGCGTCCCCTAGGTAGAACAAATGCAGAGAAGGGCTCCCAGGTGGCCTCTTCGACTAAAGAAGGTCCCTACCAGGACCGGCCCCCGCTGTGCCCCTTCCGCCTGTTACCCCTGCTGATTTACTCCGGATCAGCGATTGCATTCCTCAAATTCCAGGGTCCAAAATCCAAAAATATAGAAAATACAATCCTCCTTCAACCCTGAACAGCAACCAGATCCCACAAATACAGCAATAACCCAATCCACAATCCAATCCACACTGCGGGCTTCCGTTCAGCACACCGGTCGTCCCACGGTGGCGGGCATGTACAAGAATTGCACCAAAGAGGAAAGCCCTGAAATTGGCATATGAACACAAATAAAGCAAAGTTGGGGAAAGAGGTAAACATACACAGACTCAGCCATAGACCCCTCATTCCCTGGACTCAAGACCTTCCCCTGACTCACCAACATGATGCCCTGAACCCAGTCAAATAAGATGGCTAAATGCCATGTGTCAAAAGTCACTGCATAAACCCCAAAAATGTGTTCACTTCCAAGCCTCTAAATCCTAGCCCAATAGGGGAGGTGGCGTGTCATGGCCTAGAGTGGCACTCAGGACCATACCCTACCCTGACATATACTTGGTTGGACTTGGAGTCGATTGGGCTTAGAGATATGCCCCATGAGTTTGAACTCATAACCTGCCAAAAACTGCCAATTCACACCATAATGGCCATATATCAAATATATGCTCAAAATTGAAGTTACAACTTATCCGAAGGCTCAAAGCATGCATAGAATCGAAGTCTAGTATTCATGGAGGATAGAGACCAAAGGTCAATGCCCATGTACATCCCCATTTTACCCTCGAACCCCTTCGGATATGGGCGCCACGCACTGCCCAAGTCAGCCCATGATCTTGAGACCAATTCTTGTAATCCTTCGTGCGCCAAGCCAAATAGAGTACGCGATCCGGCATATGGTGGTGTTCAACTCCAAAGCATATGCCAACATATGAACAACATACCATGGTTCGACCCTCCATAGGCTTCTTGCTGTTTGCCGACCAGGTAAGTACACAAAACGCAAAAATGAGCAATAATTGTGGTCAAAAACATGAAAATATGTACAAATACAAAGTTGTCATGATAGTATATCTCTATGCTCACCCATGATATCCGCTCATGGTTCAATACACAAATGATTGGAACCATTTGCGAACAATTCCCCCACTTGGATCCCCAATCGGGCGCATGGAGATACCTTCGCCACTCATATCTACATGCCCCATGAAAATGGGGGTGCACTCATGGATCTTTTTGCCACACATACCATGAGCAATACGTACGCGGTAGACTTAGTCTAGCGCTTTGAATTCCAGAATTGGGACATGGGCAAAACCCTTGTCACGTGTGGCTCCCCATCTCTTCGGCCACACGAAGATATATAACATGGGCGTGAGCATATCAAGACATATACCATGCATATAACACATACCCTCAAAATGTGGCTCCCACCATGATATGCCATGCCCCTCCATGGTCATAACTTCACGTTAAAAATACGTAGGAACCCAAGGAAAGTATCTATGCAACCCCAACACTCATGCGGTACACTCGAAAGTCGCAATAAAATATTCGGTTGCACGGTCCAAGAGTTATATATCACTTTATACCCTCTTGGCCCTTATCCCTGAATACACCGGGCATGTGTACACACCAAAAGCGTTTGATGCTTCCTAAATCAAGTTGAGACCAAGGCGGTTCCAACCCAATTCTCGAAATTGGTATACCTCGCCGTGAGCCGGAGGTATGACCTTTTAAAGTGGCCTCACGAATCAATTTTGTTTTGCCTATATCTCCAAGCAAAACGAAGGACACAACAAAAGGAAGGTTGATTCGTGATCGGGGAAAAATGTAGGACCACTCGAGATTCGTCATATCAAGTGCGGCGATGTCGAAGTCGAAAATCCGATTCTGGAAGTCTGAAAAAATCGGATTAACTTTGCGAGTGTATAATATGAAAATTGCGGAAGCAACGAACCCTTTACTGATGAAATCTGACCCTTCATCGGGGTTTCCGCCAAAATATCTGTAAATAACAGTTAACCATTCGGTTACCGCAAAATCGCGAGACAACTGACAGTCGCCGATACATTGACAATCAGAACGAAAGGCGGAAAAATTACGGAAACATTTTGATAAAAAAAACCCTGTTGATTCCTGATATTCTGATATATGAATCTCAGCTGGCGGCGCCTCGGTACTGAATATGGCCGCTCATAGCCGGAATGGCCAAACCTATCACACTATCACATCGGGTTAGGTCAGGTGGATGGGAGAGTATGATATCAGCCAATGGCGGCTTGCCGGCACATAGATACACACCCCAAGTGACCCAAAGATGGCCACGGGGGTCCGAACCGGCTTCACCCCCCTTCTCAGAGCGTTGTTACCGCTCGGAAGTCATTGAAGAGAGGACGGGAGGACCCCAATGGGCTCCAACCCCCCCCCCCCCATGTCCCAAGGACACATGGAGGCCCCACACACGTCGTAGGCGTCCCCCATGCCGCAAGGGAGGGGTGAGGACACTCATAATCGGTGCCCTACGCCATATCCGGTCTCCTCTTGATCTACAACATGGACCAAGGGAATGAAAGATAGAGAAACGTCGTTGGTCGACCTAAATAAGTATACCACAATGAAATATACATGTGGAGATCGAGTGAAGGGGGTATATGGCCAACGAAGGCCCAAAAATCCCCGGATGAACGCCCTCACCCATCTCCCAAGCACAAAAACAAACAAAAATGCCAAGGGGGATCCATTACGGTGCTACAGCAGCAACCAAATGGACCAACACATCCTTGACATCCAAAGAAATATTCTTTTTCTTCAGATAGTCCATCCAGACCGTGGTATACCTCGGCACGAAACTGCTCGGAGGTTCCCACGAATCCCTGGATGCGGCGAATCCCTTCCAACGGACTTTATAAAGCCTCCCCCCAGGCGTCCCCGGGTCCGGCTTGTCCGCCAGGATCTTCTCAGCGGTGAAGTCGTCGTCCTCACCCTCGTCGTCGTAGTTCACATCGCCTGCCGTGAACTCGAAGGTGACGGGACGTCCGCTGGGGTCTGGTGCTCGGGGACGAAGCTGGGTATGGTCGCGGTCCAGGATCTTGTTATCCCCCACACGAACCGCATACACATCCTGCCCGACCTTCCGCACGATTACCCCCGGCACATACCAAGATGCCTGCCGATGCCTGGACAGGACATCCTTGTGGTGCCGCTCCACCCACACGGTGTCTTGGAGAGCATACTTCTGGACCTTTCCCTGCTTGAAGTACTTGGCCCTCTTGTCATGCTAGTCCTGAATTGCCTTGCACACCTTGGCCGCCGTGTCGTCCGCCTCAGCCATCATAGCGTTCGCATCCCGGGCTACTTTGCCATGGTTCATCCACGGGAGAGTGCGTGACACTCGATCCCGTAGGAACAGGATACGATGGGGCGACAGTCCAGTGGGTCCCGGAAGGTCGTGATACGCTTGGAGTACTCTCCACAGCGAATTATACCAATTGTGGCCCGGTTCGTCGATGTGCAGCTGGCGGAACTTCTCGAACATCTGCCGCCCGGCCACCTCAGCTCGGCCATTCGACCGGCTGTGGTACGCCACGGTCTTGGCGTGCCGAATACCCATGTGCTTGCACATCGTCTTGAACCACGTCCCCACAAACTGACTGCCCCGATCGCTGCAGATGACAGCCGGGACATCAAAATGCGTCAGCCAATGCCTGATCATGGCATTAGCGACGGTCTTAGCCTGCAGCCCCACTCCATGCTTGTCCTTCTTGTCCTTCTTCCTGGACTTCTTGACAGGGACCGCCACGATATACCCACTGTGCCTATCCACCGCCAGGATGACACAGTCGTAGGTCTCTCCTTCGACGGTGACCTCAGGCATGGCGAATACATCCATGGCCACGGACCGCATAGGGGCCTCCGGTATAGCCGTGTACACCAGGTTGCCCGCTGTGGAGTGGTTGGGGCTCTTCGTGGCCCGACACACGGCGCAGTCGCTGCAGTACTTGTCCAGGATGGCGTAGTACCCCGGTGGGAACTTGAAGCGCCACTCCAGGTCCTGCTGCATCTTGTCCCGACCAGGATGCATGAGCTGGGCGTTGTGCCAGTGGTCAATGAGCTCCTCCACTCGGTTCTCAGGGACCAGTAGCTTGTCCTTGAGGAACAGTTTGTCCCCATCCTCGGTCAATCCCTCAGGCCACTCGTCGTCCGACGGGGCGCTCACGGCATTCCAGTACTTGCTCCAGTGCTCGGATGCCGCGTAGTCATCCGACCAGTCCTCTGTGAGCACCGACCTGACTAGCTCTACAGGGGCCACCATCCATTGCTCGAGGCTTTCCTCTCGAATAGCTTGGACGCGGGCGCCCCGGAACTTGGCCAGGTCCGTACGGTTTGCCATCACGACAAAGCACTTGACCCCCTCTTGCTCCATGGCCTTCTCCATCTCGATGATGCGCTTGGCCTCCTCGGTTTCCTCGGCGTCCCCATGGCTGGATATGTCCATCCACGCCTTGCCCGCGGGGTAGGCCCATCGACTGAGGCAATCTGCCACAGTGTTGTCCTTCCCCGGGACGTATACGACGCTGAGGTCGAACTTGGCGAACGTCTCATGCCATCGGGCCCTCCTTGCCGCCGGTCCCGAGGGGGTGTCGACGTGCTCCTTGTGCCAGCTCTGCAAGGACTGATGGTCCGTGCAAACCACCACCGGTTGCAATCCGATGTGGCCAGACCACTTCCTGAGCGCACAAACAATGGCGTACGTCTCCTTCTCCCTCTTGGTCGTGGTGCGGCGTTGGCCCTCGGCCAGGATCCGACTCCAAAACGCCACGGGTACGTGTGACCCGTCGTCCCGGATCTGCTCGAGGACTGCCCCTACAGCATAGTCCGAGGCGTCCGTCCGTAGCACGAATCCCTTGTCCGGGTCCACCAAGAATAGTCCCAGCTGCCCCAGGAGTCGCTCCTTCAGGCGGCTGAACGCATCTTCGGCCTCAGGGGTCCAGGCAAGCTTCTTCTTGCTCCCCTTCCGGCCATCGAACTTCCCCACCTGCAGCATCTTGTGCAGCGGCCCCGAGAGTTCTGCATACATCCGGACATAGCCCGAATAGTAATTGCAGAATCCCATGAAGGACCGGAGTTCGCTGATGGTCTGGGGCTTCTCCCAGTGGTGCAGGGACGCCAGCTTCCCAGGCATGGGACGGCGTTGCCTGTGACCAACCACGTGACCCGCGAACTCCACTTCCTTCACGAAGAGTGAGGCTTTGGTGGGCTTGCACACCATGTTGTGCTTGTCCAGCTCACTGAGCACTCGGCGCAGATCCTTCTCATGCGCTTCGATGAGCTCGTCCTCAGTCATGTCCTCCGTGCCGGACCCGATGATGGTGTCATCCACAAAGGGGTCGGCACAATCCCGGACAGGACCGAGTAGGTCCTCCATCATGCGCTGGAAAGCGGCGTTGCCATTCTTGGCGCCCATAGGCACCACTTTCCACTGCATGGGCCCCGACGGCGTCGACATCGCTGTGCAGGGCCTGGAGTCCGGGTCTAGCGGCATCTGGTGATAGCCATGTTTCAGGTCTAACACCGTGAAAATCCGCTTTTTCTGTTGTTTTTGGAGGATGGAGTCGATCAGGGGAAGCGAGTACGAGTCGTGCTCGGTCTGCTCGTTCAAACCTCTGTAATCAACCACCAACCTCCACTCGCCCTTCTCCTTCTTGGGCACGATGAACGCTGGGCTGGCCCATTCACTGTCGGAGGGTTCGATCCATCCCCGCTCAATGAACTCGGCCAACAACTTCTTCATAGCCTCGGCCCGATCGCCCTGAAGTTGGTACTCCCGATGACGATAGATCTTGGGGTTCGGCTTCAGCTTGATCCTCGCTGTGCCAAACCTCCAAGGATCTGGAGGGTTCTTGTTGGCGACGCCACTGAATAGCCGCGGATAGGCTTTGATCAGCCTCTCCTTCAGCTCGGCGACCTTCGGGTTCTCCTGAGCCTCTTCAGCCGCTTGCTTCGGTATCGATACAACCGACCGCACTGCGGTATAGGCCTCTTCTGGGTCAGAGTCCCACTTCTCCTCGTCCGATATGCCGTCTTCATCGTCGTGGGGTGCACTTCCCACGGATAATCTTCGGAAATTTGCGGTGTCGGGCTGGTTATTGTCGCTATCGGCCCCCATTCTTGGAAAATCACACGTCGGCGGGTCCGACCCAACCGGACCATCGTATTGGTCCGCGATGTGATCCATGACCCTGGCCACGAACTCATCCTTCTCGTACTTGCCGGTGACCAACATCTTGTCATCCCACCAATGCGGAGATGTGACCATGGCCCGCCTCTTCTTGGCTGCCACACGGTCGTGCATCCCCATCCACATGTAGTTGACGACGTCGTCGATCTCGGCGTGGGACAGGACGTCAATGCCATCAATTGGCTGATCCGTCCCCACCTTGGGCTCAAACATGACCTTCATGGGCACCGCCTCCACCCTATGGATGAATGCTTCATCACCCGTGGGCTGGGCTTGCGCCCCATCCGTGGAAAAACCTTGGTACCCCACGCTTGACCCGGGGAGGGCATTGATACACCCTTGGCGTCGATGAACAACTCCTCCTCTGGCCCGAATGACATCTCGTTCAGGGTGATGGAGTCCAGCGTCGACTTGAGACCCTCCAGCGGACATGGGGCGGATCCTATGCCGGTTATGACCAGGATCCCCTTCGCCCTATCCGCGACGATCTTCTCCACCGTACGTCTGGTGTTATCCAGGGAGCCATGCCAATACATGGGCCCCCACTCCTTCAAACCCCAATGCCTGTGCCAGGCTGAGTCTCCTCGATGCCAATGCCTCCTACACTTCCGCAAAAGTGGGGCATCCCGGGAAGCGAAGACGTCCGTCTCGGGCGCTTCGGCTCCCAGCGTCTGGATCATCCTGGCATACACCTGCGGCGCCATTCCATACTCCGTGAGCTGAACTCCACGGTCTCCTCTGGACTTGGCACCCACAGCTTGCACCGCTTGGACGATCCGATCCTCTTCCTCAGCATTCCATTGGGATGATCCGCATGCATAGTCCGTGGACAGCCATGTGAGGCATTCATCATCCTCCCGGACCAGCGTTGCACGATGGGGAAGGGCTCCAATGGCGTTTGCCACCATGAAGTCATACCCCATGATCATATCCCAATCTGTAATGTCGGCCACATAGAAGTTCCCGGATAGAGTGCTTCTCTTTGCCAAATCAGGGCGGTTCAAGCGCTCATGTTCCCAGAATTCCATGCTGATAGTGGCCTCATGGGTGCCCCCACCCATGATCTCTCCGTTGGCGACCTTCAGGCGGACCGGTCTCCGCCTGGGCTGCAGGAGTTCCTCCTTGAACAACCCTCTCCGGACCAGGCTCACCTGGGCACCCGTATCCACCAACACATCCACCACCTTCTCCTCTCGTCCGCACCGTACTCGCACTTTCAAGTGCAACTGCCGCTCGTCACCATGAGGCGTATGGACGACTCTCACGGCATGCAACTCTAGCACGTCCGGGTGCATCAGGACTTCAAGCGTACGGTCACGGATGGTGTACATCTTGGGCTGGTCCTCCCATCCACGGGGCTCCCCGTGGTCGCTCCGTCCTTCTTGCCATGTCCCGTACCCACATGTACTTCCCTTGGCAGGGCGCTCCAGGGGTTGGGAGTGGCGAAACGCAGTGGTTTTGGCTCCTCTGGAGCCTTCTTCGGCACCCGATGTGCCTTCGCTTTCTCTGGGATTCCACTGATTTCCGGAGGAGAGACCTCCGAGGTCCCACTCCCGTGGGGGCTCCTCTAGACTTGACTTCCCGCAGCCCCTTCCGGCTACGATCCGCCAGGACTTTGTCCACCACGTTGTTGGGCTTTGAGTTCCTCCAACGTCCTCAACATGTCCTCAGCAACCTCCTCGATCGACCTCACTCGTCGGTCTTGACCAGGTCCACCACCATAGCCTCTTCCTCCGCCTTTTCCTTGGCCTTTGCTTTGGCCTTTTCCTCCGTCTCCGCCCTTCGCCTTCCAATCGGAAATCCGCTGCTCCATGGGCTTCTTCTCGGGGTGGGCGGCGAAGTAGGCCTTCTTGTCCGTCTCATACACCTTGCACTGACGATGGTCCTGTGCATGGTTGTTTCCCTTGCCATAACAGACCCAGCACCCGTCGTGCTGAGACCTGTACTCCCGGAACGAGAGCGGTGGGTTCCCGATCCTCCTTGGCTCTTTGCCCTCCTTGGGTCCCACCCGGCTCCATCTGGACCGATCCTGCCCATGGTCCCTCACGTTGTGCGCCACAAACGCGACGAAATGGGCCTCCTCGTGATCCTCCCGGGACCAGTGGTCTTGGCCACTTCCACTACAATCCTCCGCGGAGTTGGCCGTGTCCTCCTGGATCTCCCGATGATGGCGGTCTTCTCGGTGGCCTCGTTGTCCATGACCATGTTGATCCTGCACGTGGGCCTCGTTCTTCGCATTGAGCTTCAACTCAACCGTGATGTACTTCACGATCTCCTCCAGGCTCATGCGGGCGAAGATGACCTGCATCCTCATCGGCTCCCCGCGCCTCCACTCCACGTTGTTGAGGCGCAGCAACCTTTGCCCCATGGTGTCTCCAAATACCTCCACGTACACGGCGTCCTTCAGTCCCAACATCCGGTTGGGCTCGCCCAGGTTCCTCCTGAAGAACTCCATGATACCCGTATGGGTATCCTCCGCCGCCATGATCCTCACCGCCACGCGCTTCTTCGCTCTCTTCTTTTCCTCGTCCTCCACTCTCCTCTTCCAGTTGCCGGGGAGGACGTCCTTCAGCAAGTGGCGGATCTCGCTGGCCTCCTTCCAGTCCTCCACCAGCTTGAGGCATCTTCGGTACTTTCGCAGGTACCGGTTCCACTCCCAGACCCGCAACTCACCGCGGTCCAGCGGCAGCGGGATGGACCACAAGTCCTCCAGCTTCTGGTTCGGAGCGTCCACCCGCTCCTCATCCTCCAACCACTGGAGGCAGGCCTGCTCCGTACGGATCAGTCCTTCCCGGATCTGATCCCGCAGCTCCTCCTTCAGGTCCTGCGCCAGCCGGTGTGGGAATGTCCGGCATACCCACTTATCCCGCGGCGCTCCCCGCATCTCACCGACGACCTCCTCGGCAAAGTCCTCCCAATCCAGGATGAAGTCATCCAGGTTGGAGGGGTTGCCATCGTAGTAGGGGATTTTGATTCCCCTGAGGTCGTCAATCCTGATGGCATCTCCGACGTCCCCAGCCACCACTCCACCGAGACGGATACCACCTGTGGCCGGGGGGTGTGAGTACACTCCCCGTACATCCCTCTCCTCCATGGAGTGCGGTCCAGTTGGGCCTGAACCCATGGGCTTTGGAATGCGAGAAGGACTTGCTCCGTCGGCCGTCCATATCCCCGTATTGGGGTCCTTCGCCCACAGGTTTCCGCCTGGATGACCTCGACCATGTCCGTCGGCGCTTCCCATGGTTCGCCCCTGCATGGTCTGGCTCTGGATCTCCTCTTCCGCATAAAGTGCATGGGCAGTCGTGGTGACCGGTAGATCCTGGGCGGCATGGGACATCTGTACCGTCAGGCTCCTCGGGTCCGTGGTTACGTGCCCTTCCCGCATGGACCCAGCCGGTGCCGTGTGTTCCCCGAGCATTGTGGATTCGCTGAACATGGGAACAAACGGCAGCGCACCCGGGTCAACACGCGGAGGCGTGTAGGGTGCCTCTGCAGGGCCGCCCATGGGTTTATCCATGGCGCTCCTGAGGGTCTCAACCCGCTCCACCGGCTCTGCCGCTGCCGGCTTTGCCGGGAGCTCCGGACCCGAGGCGAGGGGTTGTGACTCCTCTAGCCTTCTCAGGCGTCCCGACATGTCCTCCACCAGGTGGAGGAGGCTGTCCACCACTCGCTGCTTCCTCTCCAGGGCCAGCTCCAGATTCCCCCGGTACCGGTCCCGTTCCGCTCGCAGCTCCGCCATGTCTCTCTCCGCGGCCGACTGGTCATCCAGGATCCCGGCGACGTCCTCCTCTAGGCCGTCCTTCGCGTTGTCCAGGCTGTCGAGGCGATGCACGATGGCGTCCATCCCCATCTTTGGGTACTTGCCCATGAGGAAGGACACGTGCTCGCAGTGGCACTTAGCGTGCTTTCCGCCTGATCCGACGCATCCCGCGGTTCCCGGCGCCACGGACACCTCCGCCATGGGTGTGTCGCCCATGCTATCCCGCGTTGGCTCCGTGTGTCGGGCCACAGGCGCCGTTCTGGCTCTGGCGGGCCTCTCCAACGCCTCGGCGTCATGCTCCAGGCTGGGTTCTGGAGCCCTGTTCGCCCTTGTGGGCGGCCTGGCCGTCTCCTCCGACTCCAAAGGTTGCTCATAGGCTGTCCGATAGCCGTCGGAGTGCCCCTCGGAGTCCCACAGCCTGACCGGGCTAGGGTCCGTATCCATAGCCCCGGCGTCCACTGCCGCGGGCTTGGGTGACCCGCGCTTCCGGTATCGCCGGGCTCGTCCTCCACTGCTGCCGGAATGGCATGTCTCCTCAGAGTCCTCCGCGGCGGAGCGGAGGTTGCATGCCTTTCGGCAGCGACGCTCACACATGGAGACCAGGTCCTCCATGTCAAGTCCTCCTCTTCCCGAACGTCGTATTTCTGTTCGGGCTTCAACTTCCGGATTTCGCCATGCTCCTGAGCGTCTCGGCTCTTCTATGGCTCCAATCTCCGGCGTGGTCTCCACCGAGTCCACAATACGCACCCGGGGCGTACTTGGACAGGGCTCATAGGGGCCCAAGTCCCCGGGTCGGCGGTAGGTAGGGGCAGCAGGTACGCCTCTGCTACCATAAAGAAGGTCCCTACCAGGACCGGCCCCCGCTGTGCCCCTTCCGCCTGTTATCCCTGCTGAATTACTCCGGATCAGCGATTGCATTCCTCAAATTCCAGGGTCCAAAATCCAAAAATATAGAAAATACAATCCTCCTTCAACCCTGAACAGCAACCAGATCCCACAAATACAGCAATAACCCAATCGACAATCCAATCCAAATCCAAACTGCGGGCTTCCGTTCAGCACACCGATTGTCTCACGGTGGCGGGCATGTACAAGAATTGCACCAAAGAGGAAAGCCCAGAAATTGGCATATGAACACAAATAAAGCAAAGTTGGGGAAAGAGGTAAACATACACAGACTCAGCCATAGACCCCTCATTCCCTGGACTCAAGACCTTCCCCTGACTCACCAACATGATGCCCTGAACCCAGTCAAATAAGATGGCTAAATGCCATGTGTCAAAAGTCACTGCATAAACCCCAAAAATGTGTTCACTTCCAAGCCTCTAAATCCTAGCCCAATAGGGGAGGTGGCGTGTCATGGCCTAGAGTGGCACTCAGGACCATAGCCTACCCTGACATATACTTGGTTGGACTTGGAGTCGATTGGGCTTAGAGATATGCCCCATGAGTTTGAACTCATAACCTGCCAAAAACTGCCAATTCACACCATAATGGCCATATATCAAATATATGCTCAAAATTGAAGTTACCACTTATCCGAAGGCTCAAAGCATGCATAGAATCGAAGTCTAGTATTCATGGAGGATAGAGACCAAAGGTCAATGCCCATGTACATCCCCATTTTACCCTCGAACCCCTTCGGATATGGGCGCCACGCACTGCCCAAGTCAGCCCATGATCTTGATCCCAATTCTTGTAATCCTTCGTGCGCCAAGCCAACTGGAGTACGCGATCCGGCATATGGTGGTGTTCAACTCCAAAGCATATGCCAACATATGAACAACATACCATGGTTCGACTCTCCATAGGCTTCTTGCTGTTTGCCGACCAGGTAAGTACACAAAACGCAAAAATGAGCAATAATTGAGGTCAAAAACATGAAAATATGTCCAAATACAAAGTTGTCATGATAGTATATCTCTATGCTCACCCATGATATCCGCTCATGGTTCAATACACAAATGATTGGAACCATTTGCGAACAATTCCCCTACTGGGTCCCCAATCGGGCGCATGGAGATACCTTCGCCACTCATATCTACATGCCCCATGAAAATGGGAGTGCACTCATGGATCTCTTTGCCACACATACCATGAGCAATACGTACGCGGTAGACTTAGTCTAGCGCTTTGAATTCCACAATTGGGACATGGGCAAAACCCTTGTCACGTGTGGCTCCCCATCTCTTCGGCCACACGAAGATATATAACATGGGCGTGAGCATATCAAGACATATACCATGCATATAACACATACCCTCAAAATGTTGCTCCCACCATGATATGCCATGCCCCTCCATGGTCATAACTTCACGTTAAAAATACGTAGGAACCCAAGGAAAGTATCTGTGCAACCCCAACACTCATGCGGTACACTCGAAAGTCACAATAAAATGTTCGGTTGCACGGTCCAAGAGTTATGTATCACTTTATACCCTCTTGGCCCTTATCCCTGAATACACCGGGCATGTGTACACACCAAAAGCGTTTGATGCTTCCTAAATTAAGTTGAGACCAAGGCGGTTCCAACCCAATTCTCGAAATTGGTATACCTCGCCGCGAGCCGGAGGTATGACCTTTTAAAGTGGCCTCACGAATCAATTTTGTTTTGCCCATATCTCCAAGCAAAACGAAGGACACAACAAAAGGAAGGTTGATTCGTGATCGGGGAAAAATGTAGGACCACTCGAGATTCGTCATATCAAGTGCGGCGATGTCGAAGTCGAAAATCCGATTCTGGAAGTCTGAAAAAATCGGATTAACTTTGCGAGTGTATAATATGAAAATTGCGGAAGCAACGAACCCTTTACTGATGAAATCTGACCCTTCATCGGGGTTTCCGCCAAAATATCTGTAAATAACAGTTAACCATTCGGTTACCGCAAAATCGCGAGCCAACTGACAGTCGCCGATACATTGACAATCAGAACGAAAGGCGGAAAAATTACGGAAACATTTTGATAAAAAAAACCCTGTTGATTCCTGATATTCTGATATATGAATCTCAGCTGGCGGCGCCTCGGTACTGAATATGGCCGCTCATAGCCGGAATGGCCAAACCTATCACAGTATCACATCGGGTTAGGTCAGGTGGATGGGAGAGTATGATATCAGCCAATGGCGGCTTGCCGTCACATAGATACACACCCCAAGTGACACAAGAGGGCCACGGGGGTCCGAACCGGCTTCACGACTCCAAACCCTTCCCAGAGGGTGAGGAAGCGCCAACCCTGGCGGTAGCGGTGGCGTAGGACAGACTTCACCAGGTAGAAGCCCTCCTTAGCCATCTCCTCGGCGTTCATGTCGGGGAGTTCCCCTTCAACTTCCATAGGGCTGGCAGCCCCTTGTAAGTCTAGGGCGGTGATCTCCTCGTCGTTAAGCTCCCACTCTTCTCCACAGAGGTATTCAGGGTCATAGTAGCGCTTCAGATGTTGAGCAGCGCACACCAGGGTCCCCCCTAGACGGGGAGAACACCGCACGGTGATACGGTGTCCATCCACAGATGGAATCTTGTAGGGCCCGAAGTATGGGTCGTCGCTGGTAGAGCGTGGCCAGGCGGGTAGTCGGCTGTGGTGCACCAGCACCCAGTCCCCCTCTTGGTAGGTGGACGGTACTCGGTGCTTGTTCTTCTTGTTCCACTGACGCTCCCTCACTCTCTGGAGCATAGCCTTGGCCTTGTCCACCTTCGCTTGTTGCCTTGGACCCATTCACCCACAGAAGAATGGGTGTCCTCTGGATAGGGGGCATGTAGGAACCACGCCGGGCGCCCTAACCCATGGGGCAAGTAGCCAGTAGCTGAACTCTCTTGGGAGTTCATCATCAAGGATATGACGGGGGGTAGTCTCACCCAGTCTCTGGTGCGTTCAGTTTTGCACCATATCCTTACATTCTCCTTGAGGACACGGATCTGTCGCTCACATAGGGGGTTGCTCGTGTGCGAGTAGGGGATCCCCGTGGACACCTGGACATTGAGGGATCTCAGGACCCTCTTGTACCAGCCGGTATCTGAGCGTAGTCGTACGTCCTAATCGGAGTTGATCTCCTTGGGCGCCCCATAGACACAAAACCACTTCTCCAGGAGTATCTTGATAGTCTCCTCCCCGGTAATGTGCTTGGTACATGGGAACACCCTGGTAAACCTGGTCAACCCACAGGTTACCACGAGGGCGAAGTCATAGCCCCCGAACTTCGGCATCTCCGTGTAGTCCACGTATAGAACACTGTTAGCACAGTGAGGGATGGGCAGGGTCAAGTAGAGACCTCTGTCCCTGATATCCCCTGGTTTGCAGGACCTGCACGGGCACTTGTCCACGATAGGCTGGAGGGTTTTCCGCAGTTGGTCGTCAGTCCACGTAGTGTGGAACCACTGCTTGAATAGCCTCAGGGTACGGTCAGCACCCACATGACCGCTGGACTCATGGGTCCACTTCAGCAGCGCTGGGACTCTGTCACTAGGTACCACGATGCGGTCCTCGTGCCAGAGGTAGCTCTTGTCCCTCTTCCACTGATCTTGGTTGACCAGGAGGGGTTCAAGGCGTTTCTCCAGCCGCTTGTAGATATCCCCAAACTCCTTCAGGTACTTCGATTGTTGGAGTCCATCCAGGGGGCGTATCATAGTCATGTTGAGGTCCAAGTGGACGTCCATACAGCTGAACGCCTCCTTAGCCAGCGCTTCAGACCGGCCACCAATCAGGGCGTCGAAGTTGTTGCGGCTGATGTAGTCTGCACACTCGTTCTTCACTCCCTGGATATGGTGTACCGTCAGCCGTAGTTGACTGAGGTAGGTCCACCAGCGGCGTAGCTTGGCCTTCTCCGGTGGGGGGCCCTTCTGGAAAGTGCGGACCGGCTCTTGGTCGCACAGCCAGACCACAGGGTAACTCCCCAACAGTCGTGCTTGTGAGGATAGCACTAGCATACCCGCGAGCAATTCCTGCTCATAGGTGGAGTAGTTCCCCCTGGCCTGGTTCCATTTCCAGTTCCAGTGGCCCAGAGGTACTAGGACCCACTTGTCGTCAGGGTAGCTGTGCTTGAGAGTTCCATCTCGGTCGAGACCTTCCGTCTCCCATTGGGAAATGGCCGAGTCGAACTCCTCCTTCTCTAGTGCTTGCCATTGGAACAACGTTCCACCACCGCCCACATTGCTGGCGTCGGTCACCAGGATAATCTCCCCTTGTGCCCTAGGCACGCCCAAGCACTTAGCGTTGGCCACCTTGTCTTTGAGCTCGTCAAACGCTTGTTGCTCTTGTGGGCCCCAGCGCCAAGTAGTAATCTTCTTGATCAAGTCCGTCAGAATGGCGCTGGTGTAGGTGAAGTTTTTGATATGGCGGCGATAGAAGTTGCACGCCCCAATGAAACTGCGTACATCATGAAGTCCTTTCTTGGGATCTTCGTGTCGTACCTTAGCGTCCATCAGGGGTTTGACCTTAGAGGCCGCTGGGGTCCACCACCCATAGCCAACGTCAAACCCGAGGTACTGCATGGTCTTCTGCATGAACTCACAGTTCTCCAGCTTGAGTCGTGTGTGGTTCTCTTGGCAGACTGCAAAGAACTCACCCAAGAGGATTAGGTTGTCCTCCTGGGTATTGGTCCTGAGGCATACATCGTTGATGTGTGCTTCCATCTGGGCCCAACGGGATATAAGTTCCTGCACCTTAGGTCTCCTTCGTAGGATGGACGAGATCTTGTTCATCAGCTCTTGGAATAGAGCGGGTGCGTTCGCCACGCCAAATGGCATGACCTTCCACTTGAACACCCTCCCCTGAGGGGTGATGAAGGCTAGTAGCTCCTGAGCTGGGCGTCAGGTCCACTTGCCAGAATCTGCTCCTCTTGTCCATCTTGGTCTTGTAGCGACAGGAGGCTATCTTCTCAAGGGTCGACTCGATATTAGGAATGGACCCTGAGTGGTTCAACCTTTTCTTGTTCAGCTCTCCGTAGTCCACTACCAGCCGTTTGGCTGTAGACCCAGGTCTAGCCACCAGATAACAGGGGCTGCAGTGTTGGGGGTAGTCCCCGTCCTTGTACTCCAGGACTAGGCCAGCGTCGATACATTCTTGTATCTGTCGCTCAATCTCGTCGGCCTGCTCTTTAGGAGCTGGATAGGGTCTCCTCCGGATCTTGCGACCCACGAACTCGGGTTTCAGCTTGAGGTCCATCTGTACCAGCTTGTCACATGAGGCTGGAGGGGGTAGTTCTCCGAACACCTCCAGATAGGTCCTTATAAGCGTCTGCACCCGCGGGTCCAATAGCTTGATCTTGTCCCCCTGTAAGTGCGGCTAGCCCCATCTGCTCAGATTTTCAGACATTCTGCCCAGATTGGCTACATTTTGGTCATTTTCTTTGCTTCGGCGGATTCGCCGCCTCGCAGCTCAGTCACAGGATATTTCCTATATATTTCTGATATGCCGGATTTGATTCCGCGGTCCATTTCCCGTAAATCCGCCGCGTTCCGCTATTTTAGCTGGAATCGCCATTTGCCGCTGACGCGCGCTCGCGGGCCAGATCGGCCAGACAATTTTACATAAATGGATTATTTAAATTCATTCGGACAGTTTTGGACACTCAGATGTATTTAGAATAATTCCCCTCAATTTTCTTCATAGACTGGGATTTTCTGCCGGACCACAATCAGCATGGATCTTGCTTCTGTTGTCGCTGCTCTCGCCTCCGTTGGTGTCCGAGTGTCCGGTTCTACCCCCAATAACAACATCCAGGGAGACTCCTCGCGTGCCTGCCCCACTGGTCTTGCCGGCCCCGAGCCCTCCGGCACCCACAACGACCCAGGGCAGCACTTTCATGGTAGCAGAGGCTACCTGAATGTTGTTCCTTTGGTGTCCCAACCACAGCTAGCCCCTCAGTATGGCCCCGTAGACTCCGCCACCTCCGGAGATGTAACGATCACGCTCCCGTGGTGCTGTGCGAACGAGGCCTTGAGAGGAATGCCTTGCGCAAGCCCAAATTGCCCAAGAAGGACACAAATCAGCAGCTGTGGAGGCCCAGATTACAATCAAGATCCCAGTCGAAATTGGCCATCAAGCAGCTGGAATCTCCCAGCTTACGCTAATGGCAACGCTCCGGTGGAGCTTACGGACTTGGCAGGTACCAATACTCCCTACCAATGTCCACATTTTGAGACCATCGATGCCGACATTGACGACATTGAGATGGGTGGTCCAGGTGAGGTACCTACCTATAATCGACCAGCCTCATGGGCACAATGGGACAACCATTTGTCTTCGGAAGTGGCCCGTAACCTTGAGGCGCTTGAGGCCCTGTGTCTGTTAGCCACGTCTAAGCTGATAGGACAAGAAAGAATCGCCTCTGATTTTTTATTTGAATATTTTTTCCTCCTTCAAGAAGAAATTAATACCAGGATGTGGTGGTGTTCTCAAGAAGATGAATCTTTTGCCATTTTCTTGCAGATCTGGGAGGCAAGCCCCTTCCCGAAGGAGAAGACCAAGGCACCGGTTGCCGGGCCCTCCGCCCCTCATCCCTCTGTTTCCATCCGCGACGATCTAGCCGCCGCGGTTGAGGAAGGAATTTTAGAGGCAGCTAGGCAGGCAAGCCTGGAAATTAGGACTGAAGGAGCTCCCCAAGTGGACTCCTGGCTGCGAACCACTGAGATTAGCGGTCCGACAGCCTGCTCAGGCCCTTCAGGACACGGTATGTACTGTCCTGCCGACTGCTCTTGCAGATCACAGCGAGACTCTGAGCTCCAATTGCTCAAAGATCAAATGCAACTCATCATTCAGACGCTGGGAATTAAAGATCTTTTCAAGACCCACATGAGGTCTGAGGGTGCATCATCGGTGGATCAGACAACAGAACCGTCGGAGGAGGCGACAGAAATTTTTTCGATTGCTCCTTCGGTGGACTCTAAGACCACCGATGCACCGATCAGCAGGACTAAGCTAAAGGAAAGGGTTACAATCTCTCGATCACAGAGTAGATCGGCGAAGGCTAGGACTGAGGTTCAGAATGCCAAAAGAACTGCCTCTCGTACTACCCTTCCTGCTGTTGATTCCAATGCAATTGCCCAGATGTTGCTCGCCCAGACCCTCGCTGGAGCTGGTGTGGCTAATGATGCCGCCAAGGTGTCTGCCATTACGGCCGGTGTTGGGCTGGATTCACTCCTTAATCCTACATCATTGCGACTTCGTCAGGTTGCCAAGCAACCAAAGTATAATGGGAACCCCAGACGTTGGCCTCAGTTCCAACGGGAATTTAAACTGTGGGTTAAGACTCAAAAACTCCAGGATGATCAGTTCCTGATGGCCCTTCTGGACTGCCTTGAGGGAGCGCCGGCCAACACTTGGCTCAGAACCTGGAGTGATCGTGAAGATTCAAGTTCCCCCCTTACCTTTGATGAGGTGTGGGAACAGTTGGAGGTACGTGGATCCCGACTGCCTGAGGACCATTACCACCAGATGTTGAAGAATTTTCCTTCATTTTCTCGATTAATCTTGCACGAAGTGCAGGACAAGAGACAGCGCTTCTGGAATCTCGTAGAAGAATCTGAACATTCAGGCGAAAAATTTTCCAGTGCCGAGCTGAAAAATCTGATTTTTGACAAGATCCCCTCAGAAACCGCCGCCACCCTTCGGAATCGACAGTCCGAAGAAAACGTCAAGACCTGGTGGGCGGAAGTCGATGGCTTTGACGCCTCGGCCAACCGGTTTACCGTCAGGGAGGCACTTCAAAAGTGCGCCCCCACGTCGTTTACCAAGGTGAAATTCACTGAAAACACGTGGAAAATCAAGTTTAATGAACACGAGGATCGGGACTTGTTTGTCCAAGTCCTCAATAGGGGAGTAAGTTTCCACGGCCATCGCCTGAAGGCCAGGAACTGGGTGTTTTCGTTTACTCCGCAAGAACTGTGGGAAGAGGTTGAGAGGCTTGCTGACGCCGCCAATCAAAATTTCCATGAGGGTCTTGGGGGAAACAGGAATACCCAGCAAAACACCCAAAATGGGGCCCAAAAGGGCAACAAAAAGGTGAATGACACCCGGAATGTTCAGGATCATTGTAGCATCTGTCTTCTTCTAGGTTCTACGAACCGAGCTAAGACGCATTCTACTGCTAATCACCGATGGTCTGCTTACGATCACAAGGTGATTGGTGAAAATGTCAGTAATTCGCAGAATTCAGACAGGAATGACAGACAGGTGCATGCTGCCAAGGGGGGAAAGGGTAATTCGACTCCCTCCGGTGGGAACAAAAATACTGGAGGCCCTGGCGGGTCCCAAGGCAAAGGGAATCGGACTCCATCCGGCTCCGGTGGACAGCCAAACGGCCAGACAGGTCCCAATGTCAACGCCGGAGGCGGAAATCGAAATCCAGGCCAAACCCCTCAATCCGGTACAAGTAAAGGAAATGCTCCAGGATCACAGGGTAAAGGTAAGGGAAATCCTTCGGGAACCCCCTTCTCTGGTAAGGGCAGAGGGCGTGGCGACGGTGGTGGCCCATCATCCGGCGGCCGTGGCCGTGGACGAGGAAAAGGCAACCATCGTGTGGATCAGGTCTCAGGTGCAGACCAGGTGTCTGATGCGGATCGAGATTACGTCGAAAATGCTCTGAATCCAGCGGATGATCCGTTCCAAGATGAATGGATCGACGAAACAGGCTGTGTCCACAATGTTAACGCAGCCGCTGGAGGTCAGAACGCCTAGGGGAGCCACGAAAATCGTCCCTCCCCAGGCGATTTCAGGCATGATCCCCAAATTCCTGATCGACCATTACTTGATGTAGGGTCGCTTGTCTCCTCTCCCCTGGATCCGGCAGCGGATCCTTCTGTTGTAGTGGACGAGGTTGGTGTACAGTCCAAGCACAGGGCTCGTCAGTTTGTCACAAAGCTGTGGGTCTCTGATTGCAAGGGAAATTTCCACCTCGCCACTTGTTTGTGTGACAATGGATCAGAGGTAAATCTCCAATCCAACTCTTTCTTACCCGACGACTGCGTGTTTGAATCGCCTCATCCTGTTACCCTCGAGGGAGTTTCTGGACATTCTCTCGCAGGTGGGCAACGCGGTTGTTATATATCCACCCATTTGGTCGCTCAAGACCTTTGGGAGGAGCAAAATGTGGAAGAAGTTGTCCTTAAGGATGACTACTTCTACCGTGCTGACATAAAGTATGACCTTTATTTGGGCCATCCTTGGCTTCGTAAGAACAGGGTAGCGCCCGTAGGTCATCGTCGTTGTTTTTTGCTGGAGTCAGGTCCCTTGGAGCGTCCTGAATTTCGTTTTTTGCACGCAGGGTTTAAAAGTGCAGAAGAATTTTTGAAGCAAAAAGTGACACCAAAATTTGGTGAAGATGTCACCATTGCAGAGGTGAATGGGAGTGCCGATTACTCCCAGGAGTTAGAATGTCTTCGTAGGGACTCTCAGCCACGACGCCCTTCGCGCTGGCACTCTTCATCCTACAGAGTTGTCGACAAATGGCGCGATGCAATTTGTGAATACTTTCATGAACATCATTCATTTTGGCCACAGTATGATGCCTTTGCTAACCGTATGAACAAGCGCTTCGACAAGCACTTCAGCGACGCTTGGACCCACAAATGGGACAAGAAGTTGTGGATTAATCCTCCGTTTCACTTAATCCAGCAGGTCATCCACAAAATCAAGCAAGATAAAACCCAGGCAATTTTGGTTGTGCCCTTGTGGGACGACAAGCCTTGGTTTCAGGAACTACAGGACATTTGTGTAGATTACATCGAACTTCCCAGGAAGATTAAGCTGTATGCCAGGGACGACACAGGTCCCCTGCCACAGCGGTCCTGGAGTTCGCTTGCATTCCTGGTGGATGGAAAGCTTTCTGACTCTAATTCTGCTGATTCTGGTACAGATTCCTGTGTTGGGTCTGAATCTGAGGTTGAGCGTGGTACTGATGATGAATCTATTTTTTCTGATTTTTGTTCGTCAGATACCCAAGGTGATTCAACGTCCAATGGATCCGCCTCGTCTCCCTCTTCCCCCATACGGTCGACATCGAAAAGAATCTTCAGTGCACGGGCGAGGAAAAATCTCCAATCGCGCCGCAAATTCAGAGTTTTTTATGAAAAACCCCCTGTGGAAGTTTTCATGGATCCTTTCGAGGAGCTGGATCGCGAAGAAAATCTCTGGGATTTCGACACACGACCCACCTATCTTCAAGAGGCAGTTGATACGGACCTGTTTAGGGACATCCGTAAGAAGATTCTTCCTGCCAAAGCCGAAGAAGTCGCCAAAGTTTTTTCGACAGTAATTCCTGGCGATCAGGTGGACACCGAATTGTGTTCCAAGTCAAGAGAAAAGATTTTTGAGGAACGGAAGGATACAACCCTTTCAGGAAAGTTGATCAAAGACCCCCCTGTCCGTGGACAGTTCGGTGAAGCCTTCATCGAGCTTCGTGAAGGGTACAAGGCAAAAAAACAGCGCCCTTATGAAAATCATGGACACAAACATGAGATTCTCAGAAAAATCATCGAGAGAAATCTCAGGGAATTTGGTTGGCTTGAGGGTTGTATGACCAGCGAATGGTGCTGTTCACCCTTCACAGTCCCGAAGCCACCGCCTGCAGACCAGAACACCATTGATGGTTGGCGAATGGTGGTTGATTTTCGCAATCTCAACGCCGAAACAAAGGCGGATTCACACCCCCTGCCCCTCATTGAGGAGGAAATCGCCAAGAGGGCAAGAGGTCGTTTGTTCTCTGTGCTGGATCTCCGTCACGGCTTTCACCAAATGCCGTTGAGGAAGGACAGCAGACCTCTTACCTGTATGTGCACGCCATGTGGCCCAGTCCAATGGACCGTCATGCCCATGGGGCTGAAGAACGCCCCCTCATTTTTTCAAAGAATGATGGAGGATGTGCTGTTCACAACCCATCCGGAGCTTCGTGCCTTCGTGAGTGTGTACATAGATGGCATAATCATCGCGACGGAGGGGGAGGGACTGACCGAAGCCGAGCTGGTGGCCCTACATGAGAAGCAGCTGAACCAAGTTTTGGATATTCTTGACGCCAATCAGCTGATTTGTGGGCCAAAGAAGGGAAAACTATTTTTAAAATCAGTCGAATTTTGTGGTTCTCTCCTAGAGAATGGCACTCGACGACCCAGTCCAGGGAAGCTCGTCGCTATTCAGAAGTGGAAGCGCCCTGAGACGATCACGGAGTTGCGAGGATTCCTGGGTTGTTGCAATTTTTACCACACTTTTGTGCCGAATTATGCCAAATTTGCTGCCCCCCTCACTGAATTATTGAAGGTAGGGAGAGATGCGGGCAAGGCAGGTTCAAAGGTTCCTGTCAAGTGGACTGATGAGTGCGAGGAGGCCTTCCATCACTTGAAGGCAGCCCTCTGCGAAGTCGCCACGTTGCATGTGCCCCAATTTGACCGACCCTTCTACATTAGAACCGACGCATCTAGGTACGCGATCGGAGCTGTTCTTGAACAGGTTGATGAAGCCACCGGCGATCATTACCCTCTTGCATTTTGGTCTCGGAAGCTAGCCCCACGCCAAATGCAATGGTCGCCGCGTGAGCAAGAAACGTACGCCATAATTTGCGCTCTAAAAAAGTACCAATCGTGGGTTGGCACCAATCGAGTCGAGGTCCTGACGGATCATCGATCTCTGGAGTATTGGGCCACCGAACACATTGATACTGTCGCGAGCCCAGCGGGTCGACGGGCCAGATGGCACGAATTTCTGTCTCTGTTTGACCTCCATGTGTCGTATTTGCCTGGAAAACACAACACGGTAGCGGATGCTCTGAGCCGATGGGCTTACCCCGCCTCAGAGGGGCTGCAAAGTACCAACATCCATGGTACGGAGCAGGACCGCCATGTCATCATCGAATGGGATCAGGAAGAAAAGAAACTCATTCGACGTGCATGCATGCAGTGCGCTGTTAAACAGCACGCATTGCCGTGTCACGACATCACGGCCATCACAGATCCGGCGCATGCTCACGAGATCTGCACCAAAACGCTGAAAGTCGTGGAAAATGTCACCGATCCCTCCTCAGGGAGTGTGAAACGGTTTGACTATACCCGACAAGTAAGTCGATTTCGGTTGATCGAGGGCATTAAGCGTCGAGATCCGGCCAAAACTCCACCCCTGCCTAAGGATTCCCTGATCATCCGTGACTGGACGTCCGATTACCTGCAGGATCCCATGTTTAAAGAGGTCTTTGGAAATCTCAAATCCAAAGATGCTCACAGGGATGGGATTTTTGCAGAGTACTCGTTGGATGGGGGGAAGCTGTGGATGGAGGGTAAATTGTGTGTGCCAGACGCCCTAGCCCCCCGAGTGTTAAACTGGTGGCACAAATGGGAGTCCCCCCACGCACATGGCCGTCGACTGTGGTCGATGATTAAGCATAGGTTGTTTGGATCGAGGCTCTACACTCATTGCATGAAAGTAGCAGCCGGATGTGCCCAATGTGCTGTCTCGACGCCTCCCAGCGCCAAGAAGCACGGCCATCTGAGGCCTCATCCTATTCCGGAGCGTCTCTTTAACAGAGTCACCAGTGATTTTTTTTATCTCGGTGAACTCGATGACGAAGAGTGCCATTGGACTAACAAAAAAGTCAATGGTGTGCTCCTCATTCAGTGCCGTCATTCCGGCTACATTCAAGTGTTGCCTTGCAACATTGAGTCGATGACTGGCAAGGCTGCCGCCAAATGGTGCGCGCAGACCTGGATGGGAGGCTGGGACGTCCCATCCGAGGTGGTGACGGATTCAGGCAAAGAGTACACCTCCGAATGGTGGAGAGAATTGTGTGCTCGCCTTGGAATCCACCACCTCCGATGTGAAATCCACTCGCATCGAGCGCTGCCTGGCGAAAGAGCCGGCCGCTCTATAATTAATATGCTTCGTAAGGAGCTCGCGAGTGAAAAGGATTTCCATTGGATGGAAGTTCTCTTCGCATTGCTTCGCCGTTACCACAACACGCCTTTGTATCATGGCCTTTCTCCAAATGAAATTGTCTTTGGACGAAAGAAGTGTTGGTGGAACATGCCGTTGAATAATCCTCGCCCCTGTAAGGATGCTTCGCTGTTTTTGGACGAAGTCCAACGAGCAGATAAATCTGTGTCGAAATTAATCGAGAAGCATCAAGCTGACTGGCTTTGGGTTCAAAATCAAGGTCGAAAAAACCCCCACAATTTTGAAGTCGATGATCGAGTTTGGCTTCGAAAATCCGAAACCACCCTGGACGGAGATGACAAGCTTCTTCCCTTGTGGGAGGGGCCATTTGCTGTTACAGCACGTCTTGGTGAGAACAGGTGGAGGATTCGTGTGGATGTCAGCAGGGAAATTGACGTTTCGGGTGATCGCCTCAAGAGAGAGATCCCCTCCCCCAAGGATCGGGTTAAACCCCTTTTTTGGACTGCAAAACACTTGTCCGATCGGGTAATCGAAGGGGGAAAGTACGAACTCAAGAGGATTGTTGAAGCAAGACGTGACGCCAAGGGCGAATGGGAATTTCTGTGTGAGTGGAGGGGCTTTGATTCCAGTCACAACAACTGGGAACCAGCCCAATCTTTTGTCCATGGATACACCAAGGGGTTCATCGACTTCCTCAAGAAGCACCCCGAAATTGGTGTACTCCTGACAGATTGTTTGTCGAAACCAGACAGACAAGTGGAGAGCGACGGAAAACGACCTGTGGTGAATCGAGATCCAGCCTTTTACGGCCCTCAGCAGCCACATTCCAGGGCTGATCCGTCGATCCCCCCTCCTGCGGTCAGGCCAGCCCAGGAGCCAAATGAGGACCAAGCTTCAAGTTCGGCCGCTGATCTGCAGCGCCCAAGCCGTACGAGGGCCAGGCCAGACAGGTTGGTGGTCACATGTATTCGTGCTTGGCCGAATTAAGGAAGCCATCCTACCACATTCTGCTCAATCCACTGTTCATTCTTTCTGTTTATGTCATGATGTGGAGAACTGCGAATGTTTGATAATTTGACGTCAATCAACTTTTCTTTGGTCCCCGTTCGGCAGACAAGGCGTAGATACGCTGACGGAGTGTGCTGCCGTGTTCAGAAAAAACCAAACTCAGGCTTAATTCAGGCAGATTCGGGGTAATCTTGTCTCTGTTGGTCTGTGCATCTTTGGAATTTGGCTACTCGTGCAGATGGAAGCAAATGTACATAATCAAAACGCTGGCCAGCGACATTCACCCCTACAGGCATCCCCTGTAGTACTGGCTGCCCTAGAGGCGACGCCAGGAACTCAGATCATACCTTCATTTGCTGTGATGCTGACGCCAAAGTCCAGATTCAGATCCAGGATCCTCAAATTTACCTTGAATTTCTCAGGTTTGTCCATCATTCTGCCACTGTTGTACGAAACCCAGACGTCAATTGTTCAGACAATCTTCATCTAGGAGCTCTAGGGACTTCTAACAGCAACCTCTGAAGTCCGTAAGCTTCGTTGTATTTTTGGCACACGCCAATGTGAGCTCAATTCGACCAGAAACTGTCGAAAATGGTGAATCCAAGTGTCTTGTGGGACTTCATCGAAAGATTTGCCTTGTCCAAGTCGATTGACACCACCGCCACTGTAAATTCGGTGTCTCTCAGTTATATACTGTCAGTAAAGTGCCTTCAGCGAACCTTTGGCGCGTTACATGCCAAGGATCCAGGGCCAGCATGTCCCATCATGATGCATCATCACATGATCCACATTTTGATAGAATCTGTTAGATGCTCGCGAACCAACGTGCCGGAAAGCACAATTGAGCTGAATAAACGACAATATATATTAACTTTAGTCTAAACGAAGGTGTTGGTAGTTTCAGTTGTACACATTCCGCTTCATTTCACCTTCATCTCAGGGAATTTACTCATGTTAGGACAATTTAGGTTGATTGCCTTGTCATCTCCCCACATTCCTCGAAGATCTGTTTAGATCTAAGTGAACGCAAACACATCTTTACCTTCAGTGGTTCACTTAGGGTCTGTAGATTACATGTGTATTTGTTTAACCTCACTGTGATTGCTTAATCCCCTCAATCTCTGCTCAAATTCATTCTCTTTTTTGCTGAATCTTGTGATCATCCACCAGATGCGCCAAATCTGAGTCACATGCTGTACTTTTCAGAACGAGAAAAGCGGGATAACACGATGTAGAGTTCGGCGAGGACACCGTAGCGTGCCCGCGACAGCGAAACTGTGCCAGAGCGCTGAGATGTCACTCCAATTCTTGATTCCCCCACTCAATCCATCAATAATCTACCTCATTCTCAACCAATGCATGGTTTGGTATCGATTCTCGATACGTTTACATGCTTTATAGCCCGTGACCTAATGTTTTACTGCACGGAGGACTGTTCGTCACTTCTCATTCTGTCTCATTTCAGGTTCATCCAGCCTGATTCAGTGCCAATTCAGCCCAAATCAGGTCAGATCAAGCAGATTTCGCCCCATCAAGGCTACAATTCTATGTTTTTCTGGGACTTACCCGCACTACGTTCTTCGTTGACGTAGCGACACACCCCAGTGTGTTTTTGGAGGGGGAGTGTAAGTGCGGCTAGCCCCATCTGCTCAGATTTTCAGACATTCTGCCCAGATTGGCTACATTTTGGTCATTTTCTTTGCTTCGGCGGATTCGCCGCCTCGCAGCTCAGTCACAGGATATTTCCTATATATTTCTGATATGCCGGATTTGATTCCGCGGTCCATTTCCCGTAAATCCGCCGCGTTCCGCTATTTTAGCTGGAATCGCCATTTGCCGCTGACGCGCGCTCGCGGGCCAGATCGGCCAGACAATTTTACATAAATGGATTATTTAAATTCATTCGGACAGTTTTGGACACTCAGATGTATTTAGAATAATTCCCCTCAATTTTCTTCATAGACTGGGATTTTCTGCCGGACCACAATCAGCATGGATCTTGCTTCTGTTGTCGCTGCTCTCGCCTCCGTTGGTGTCCGAGTGTCCGGTTCTACCCCCAATAACAACATCCAGGGAGACTCCTCGCGTGCCTGCCCCACTGGTCTTGCCGGCCCCGAGCCCTCCGGCACCCACAACGACCCAGGGCAGCACTTTCACCCCCATGTCCTCGTCAGAGTGTAAGTTGCTTGCCCCCTGAGTAATAGATGTCGGGAGGTGATCCTCCACCGACTCTTCGCCCTTGGTAGTATCCTTCAAGCCTTGGTAGGCATATAGTAGGTCTCGTTCAACCATCTCCGATGGACGATGGCAACATAGGCACGCTCGAGGGGGTTCACATACACATTCCTCCGAGAGGTCGTCCTCCTCTGGGGTCCTCACATGGGCACCCCACACGCTCTTCATGAGCTTAAGATCTACCTCCCTTTGCCAGGTGGTGATCTTCTGTTTGAGGTCCTCCTTCAATTGGGATAGATCTCCCGTACGTCCTTGCTTCAGTGGCCATGAGCTGCGGGTAGGCTTAGCGTAGCATAGCTTTTTCGCCACCAACTTCCTCTTGGAGTCCACATACTCCCTTAGCCTGGATCGAGGGTCCAGCTCTTCGTCCACGGGGTCTTCCACCCTCATGGAGAGTAGGGGTTTCAGTGGGGCGACGTACTCGGCGTTCTCCACTTCCTCCACACAGGTCTGCACGAAGAAGGCGTCGTGCTCAGTTTCGTCATCTGAGTGGATAGAGCTAGGTAGCTCGGATAGTCCACACTCAGAGACTCCATCAGGAACAGGTACATGGCAGGGAGAGTTGGGGGCGTTGTTGTTAGTCACGACGTATTCATCTCCTCCGGGTATAGTCTCAATAGCATCTTGAGGTCGTAGTCGATCCTTCAAGTCACCCAAAGCGAGTCCATCGCTTTCTCGTTGTATAGCCTGCACCAGAGACGAGTCCAGATCCTCCCAGGGGATGGAGGTAAGACCTCCGTCCACCACGCTGAGCATACTCCCCCATCCGGGTTTCCCAATAGGCGTCTTACGCCCCAGAGGCACGTAGATGGCCTCATCAGGTAACTGAACAGAGCTGATAGTCAGCCTGTCCAGGAGGTTTCGCCAGTACTCGTTGCCCCCATGGGCTCCCCAATCGGGGGAACACAGGACCATACGGGAACGTTCCAAGGCCTCCTTGGTCAAGACCTTCCCCAGTTCACTGAACCTGGGGTTCCCGTAGGCCATCCCGAAAGAGGGCCAGTAAAATTTGTAGCTGCAGTTCTTCCCCTTGCTGCAGTAAAGGTCAAGTACATGCTGCTTGTCGCTGGCGAACAACTCCACCCTCAGGTCTTCTCTAGAGTAACCCAACTCCTTCAGACCTTGGTCTAGGATTTCCCCCAATAGTTGATAGTCCCCAGTTTTGGAGGCCGCCATCATGTTCGAGGGCTCCTCCTTCGATACCCTCAGGTAGCTCGAGGTATGTTCCGACTGCTCCAGTGGCACAGACTCTCTGCCACTGCCGTGGTCCACGTAGAGGAGGTAGGGCGCTTGCAGCGTCAGGGATTGTATCTGGGAGTGCTGCACGAAGAAGTCAGTCCCCAATACAAAGTTGAAGGCCTCAGTGTCCATCACATAGAACCGATGGGCCATAGTTTGAGAGCCCATAGGTACCCCCACTTCACAGTCCCCGCAGCTGTGCACCACATGTCCATCCCCCATTTGTATAGCCGCGGTGGTCAGGGTGTTTATCAGGCTCCCACAAGGTAAAATTTTCTTGGCCACTATAGATATGGTGGCTCCAGTATCCAATACCCCCAGGTATTCGCGTCCCCCTAGTCGGATACGTACCCAGAACACCAAGTCCAGGGCCCCACCGGAGCGTCCCCGTCAGAACTCCGCAGAACAGGTCACCTCGAACCCCTTGTTTTGCAATTTGCGGGCCATCCTCCTGAAATGGCTCCTCTTCTTAGCGTTGCCGTCATCACCACCTTCATGCTCACGCTTGGCTCCTTGTTCTTGCTGGGCCTGCGTCTGCGAGCGTGTGGTGGGACCAGACTGCCCTCCAGAGGGCTCGGAGTTCCCCCCTGAATTAGGGTTAGGGTTGCCTCCGTTCTTGTCCGTGTTCTTGTTGTCCTTGTCTGGCTGGCGGTTAGCGCCTCCTCCTTGTCCACCTTGACTTTTGTCTTGCCCTTGTCCAGGTCCTTTCGACTTGCCCTTGCCGGAGTCGTTGCCTTTGCCTTTGCCTCCACCTTCACCAGAGCCTTTGCCAGGATCCTCACCCTTCAGCTTCGCCAACAGGCGCTGCTTGTGGTAGCACTCATCCTCGTAGTGCTTCCTCTTCCCACAGAAGGCACAGGTGATAGTACACCTGTAGTGATCTGGCATCTTTGCCTTGGCGCCGGTGTTGGTCTCCTGCTTCTTACCTTGGACTACGAAGCAGTCTCGCTGCTCGCAGTCAGGGGCGTGCTGCAGGTGACCCTGCTCGTCTCTGGCATCACACCAGAAGAGCTCCTTGACGTTTTCCATGATACGGGCGTGTTTGGGGGTAGTCCCCTGCCCAGGTCTGGATCCTTGGTACCCTTTGCCATGGCCTCCAGAGCCTCCACCTCCAGGAAGGTAGTTGTTCAGGTGCTGGCCGCTTTCTTTCTCCAGCGCCAGCTCCAGGAGTAGTACACATAGATTTTCTTAGTGGAGGGCTCTAGCCTTGCGCTCTGCCGTTGAACGGCACTCGTCCCACAGCTCTCGAGGGAGCTTAGCCACCAACCAGAAAAGCAGGTCGTCGCAGCTGTAGGAACCGGGCATCAATCGTCCAGCTGAAGCTGGTCCGGTGTACGATGAACCGTCTTCGCCATCCAGGCCCCACAGTTATAAAAACAATGTCAGGATTAATTTATTATTTGAGCGCGAGTCGCAGGAGATCAGCGCGCGCCGCAGACGCAAGGCACCTGGGCATTGGTTACGTGTTAAGAACTGTAGATTAGATTCTGACCTTGCATGTTTTGAGAGTTCTAGTTATCGATTATAGTATAAATCTTTATTGCAGTCACATCTGCTTTGCCTTAGGAATGTGACGGCAGGACTGCAGACCTGGCAAGGGTCCATGAACTTTTCGTCGCTGTGGACGACAGCGAACATGTACAACAGCAAGCAACAACGGAGTTTGATGTTCGAATGTTGATTGCGTCCACTATGGTCTGGGTATCGTGCTACGCTGCAAGGAGGGTATCAAATTTTGGATTTTGAGATCACGGTTTTATTTGCGAAAATTCTCGTGAGAAACATGGAGCCAAGGAACAAGAATCAAGGAATGAAAGCTAGAATCCAGGATCCGTAGTCAAAAACCAAAGAAACCGGAAGGTAGAGTAGGGCAAGCATCCAAGGGTGAGCGGCCAACACTACCACGTTGATCCCAACGCAGCGTGAGAACCCAATCCTGCTACAGAAAAGTTCATTCCGGCTGTGTCAAGCATGCAGCCCACCTTGCCGCATACGAGCGTGACGACATGGTGCTGGAAATCGAGCGGTGAGCACCGTGAAAACCGAGCGGTTAATGGAAGCGCCGTGAAAGAGGAACGGCAATCGTGCCGTCTGTTTGTGTGTGGGGAATGCAGTCCTTCCTTTGTGCTCACAGGCACGATGAGTCTCAGCGGCAGCGACGTTGGCACAAGAAGAAGCGCCAGTGCAAGAGCACCAAGTGCAAGCGTGTCCAGCAGCGCCGACGGCAGCATCCCGTCCTACCTGTACGACCTGGACGACGAGGAGGCAGCCGAACTGTTCGGTGCGTGCACGCCGCAGGTCACGGATGAGGAAGGAAGTGTGGAGTCGGCGGACCAGAGCCAGCGCCCGGCCGGAGCCGGCATCCCGTTCTGCCCGTCCGACCTGGATGACGAAGGAGCGGCCGAGCGGTTCGGGGTCTGCACGCCGCGGGGTACTGATAAAGAGGGATTTGGCGAATGTGGTGGCCCAAGGAGGGCGCCAGCGACGCCGCCGAAGCAGTACTGGGACCCTGCAGCTACGGAGGAGTTCTCTGAGGCGAGCACAAGTTTGAGCGACAACAGTCGGTGGTATGAGAGAGCAGCGCGTGGCTTGTCGAGCGCTGGAGCACCGAGGAGACCCATTTTCATGGGTGACGAGCCGTTGATATCGCGCTTGGAGCGATTGAAGCTGGGACGCTGGTACCTCATGGAGACCAGCGATTCGGATTAATTTTAATTGCCAGCTTTGCATTATTTTATTTTTGTTGTGACAACGTGGCACTGTAAGCACGCCACGCTGCTGTTTGTACAGCCCTCCACGCCAGGCATGCACTGCCAAGTGTCGGGAGCGAAAGGAGGGTGTGATATGTAAGTGGAGCAGTGGGGCAGAGTGTGGAGCATATGGTCTGTCGCAGCGATCTCACGTTGTGAGATCACTTCTGAGGGGGGGGTGAAGCTGGTCCGGTGTACAATGAACCGTCTTCGCCATCCAGGCCCCACAGTTATAAAAACAATGTCAGGATTATTTTATTATTTGAGCGCGAGTCGCAGGAGATCAGCGCGCGCCGCAGACGCAAGGCACCTGGGCATTGGTTACGTGTTAAGAACTGTAGATTAGATTCTGACCTTGCATGTTTTGAGAGTTCTAGTTATCGATTATAGTATGCGGTCACATCTGCTTTGCCTTAGGAATGTGACGGCAGGACTGCAGACCCGGCAAGGGTCCATGAACTTTTCGTCGCTCTGGACGACAGCGAACATGTACAACAGCAAGCAACAACGGAGTTTGATGTTGGGATGTTGATTGCGTCCACTATGGTCTGGGTATCGTGCTACGCTGCAAGGAGGGTATCAAATTTTGGATTTTGAGGTCACGGTTTTATTTGCGAAAATTCTCGTGAGAAACATGGAGCCAAGGAACCAGAATCATAGAATGAAAGCTAGAATCCAGGATCCGTAGTCAAAAACCAAAGAAACCGGAAGGTAGAGTAGGGCAAGCATCAAAGGGTGAGCGGCCAACACTACCACGTTGATCCCTACGCAGCGTGAGAACCCAATCCTGCTACACAGCCCAGTGATCCAGGTCAGCCAATAGCTCAGAGACCCTGCCAGGTTTGGGGTTGTAAGGCAGCATGGGCAGGTTCTGGATCTCGGCCCTGATGGAGAGGTCGGCTTCATAGGTCGGGTACTGCCTCTCCAAGGCAACCATCACATCGGCAAAGGTGGCGGACTTAGTCACGATCTGTTTGACCTGCTTCTCCAGGTACTTGGTCTTGCAACACTGCAGGAGCAGATCGCACTTGACCCGTCCACTAGCGTGGGTTTGGCCGGTCAATCGGAGAAACCGGCCAAAATTCTCAGCATACTCGCTGAGGTCCTTGCCTGTGAACTCAGGCAGGTTCACCACCATCTTGGAGGTGGCAATAGCCTTAGCCTCCTGAGACCTGCGTCCCCCAGGGCGTCGGGTCTTCTTCTTCTTCTTCTTCTTCTTCTTCCCACTTGGGTTCTCGGGGTCCTCCGGGTCATCGTCCTCCGAGGGCGAAGCAGAAGTCATCGACGGCGGTTCATCATCGGAGGGATCTCCGCCCAGGTCACTGGAGCCGTAGGGCTCCACATCCACCATTGCCCTCAGGGCTGTCAGCCCCAGCCGGTCCAGCTCGGCTCTCGTAGAATTCCCCACGTTACTGTAGGGTGGCTGGGCCGTCCTCGGCACGAAAGGGCTTCTAGGTATCGCTGCAAGGGTCGGCATCGGTTGGCTCCTCCGGCTCCCCAGGGTGTTTGTCAGCCCTGCCACCAGGTGGTTGGCCTGTACTCGATGGGGTGACATTCCCACCGTGGTAGGTGACGCTTGGGGCGGTATCAGGGGCTCCAGTTTATCTCGAATCTCTTGAGTGAGGTCGCCAACAATTTTAGAGGTGGCTCCTCGGAGCACCTGGTTGATCTCCGACCACGTGAGGGACCTGTTGGAGGATGTCCCCGATCCTCCACTCCTGCTCCCGCATGACTCAGGTCCTCTCCTCAACCCACTCAAGGTTGCATACCCAGGAACATCCACATAGGCTCCCGTAGCGGGTAGAGGATGGTGATAGTCAGCCGCATACCATCGCGGCGCAGAACTGGAGGTCACCGGCTCACTGGTAGTAGTTGCCTCTGGAAACGCAGTGGTAGGTGGGTTCACACCATAGGCAGGGTAGGTAGGCATACCAGTAAAGCCTATGCCCTCAGCCATAGGCGGGTTGGTTATGGGTGTGGATGTTGCAGCGGCTGGGTCTGGAGTTGGGAGTGTGGTGGTTATAGGAGAGGGTGATGCGTGGAGGCCAGAAGCGCTTGGTGCACCCTCGAAGGTAGGATCATTCGTCGCGTCGTGCCCTTGGTCTGCTCCTTCGTTTGCTATGCTTTCTTGAGCATCCTTCTCTCTCTCTCTCTTTCTCTTCACAGGATGGGTGTCCACCTCCTCGACTGAGAGGGCCCGGAAGGCCGACTGGAGTCCTTCCAACGAATCCTCCGCCACGTCCACTGGCCCATGTAAGGGCTCCGAAGGTACAGCGCTAGGTCCAGGTCCCGGTTCACCAGGTGCTAGCATTGCTGGTGCCTCAGGCGCCGTCTTCACGTCGGTGTCCTCTTTCTTGGTGTCCATATTCGTTCGCCCTTCTTGCTTATATATGACTGATCTCGGCGCACTGGATGTACGGCACGGGGTTGCTGCCGGTACGCAGAGACAGTCTTCCTCTTGCTACCAGAAAGTTTTATAGTGATTTCAACAATGTGTGTTTGTTGTGCCTCTCCTGCTGCTTGCGGCTGGTGTAGGGTTTCTGCTGCTTGTTTTTGATGAGGAAAATGTTTTATTGTTGAAATACAACCAATCCAGGATAACCCAAGCCAGAGATAAGCAAGTAGAAGAAGGTCAGGATCAAAGCATGAAGGGCTGCAGTCACAAAGAGTTAGATAAAAACAACTATCAACAATAGACCACAGCAATTAGCATACATTGCAACTCAGGATGAAATATTTTACATGTTTGAGAAAAACTGATTGGAAAACTGCCCCAAGGGCTCACTATCATCCACAGTGCCATCTTGAGATGTGCACTCTTTGTTTTCGGGTCCCATAGGTGCTGAGGTGGCATGGCTTGTGGCGATGAGGTCACTGCCATGTCACATGGGATATTCCTACTTAGCTAGGCTGACTGGGTATTGAACCCAGGACCTCTCAAAAAGAGGTACCCCAGCCCCCTAGGCTGCATACCACTAGGATAGCTAAGAATTCATGAGAAAACATAGGTAAATTCATAGGCCCTGCCTTCAGTATATCAGTGCCTCAGCAACCCAGGAAAAGATGTTTTAGTGCCTATAGCTTGGGGATAAAGGGGTCCACACCACATCCTGATTTAGTGTTTGGTTCCATAGGTCAAAATGTGTTATCACCCCTTTTGGTTGGGCCAATACTAAGATAAAAATGCCTGAGTGCTTAGAGCACCTCTAATACAACTAAAGTATACCCTAAAGCATTGGAAAAGCACTTTTTCTTACTCAATAGATCACATGCCAACACCCTGCCCGCATTTGTAGAGGGTACAACACTGTGGCTGGCCACCTTTGGGTTTCAGTACTTGAGTAGAATACCCTCCTTCCAATGTTGTAGATCATCAGTATAGACTTCTTTCATGCGTCCCGTGAACGTCCCTATAACGGAGGCAATGCAAAATATCGGGGGTATGGAGCATTCTTTGATCCTTGGGCAAGACTATGCAGAGTGTTGCCTACATGGAATCTCCTATGGCTCCGGAGAATCAAGATTTTGGTGAAATACCAATAGTGATGCAATCAAATCAATCACTTGAGGAGCTGATGTTTACTGGAATTCATCAAACCGTGGAAAGCTCTCACTCAACTTGACCGTGGATAAATTCGGGCCTGAAATATTGGGGTCTAAGAAAGAAGTAGGGGGTGCTTTAAGCTGTAAACCTTGCTAGGTTCACTTCAACGTCGGTCGTGACACTGGGCAACGAATTGTTCAGCTTATTTGACAGTATTCTTGCGAACGGATTGTTTGTGCCACACATCAAAAACCAAAAAAAACAACTCGCATTGTATTCAAATCATTCAAAAAAATCTCGGTGAATGTAATCTACACTTGTATGCGGACGCCCCAAAGCACGTTGATGCTATTGAGCGGTCGGGGTTGACGAAAAATGTGATTCAAAAGTTGTACACCGTGTGCGGTAGCACTCATGACCCGTCGTATCACTTCTTGAGTATGCTATTTTGGTGTTCAGTGGAGCATGAAGCGAGCATTATGCAGAGCACTGTGCTAGCAAGCCGAGGGTTTGGCTTAGAGCGTTGGCCAGAAAAGAGTGGGGGTGTGCACATAGACATGAAGCAACCTGTCTTTGGCTTGTGGTTCCCGGTTCACATAGAGATGGTCCATATCCCCTCTTAGCAGCGAGGATAAAACTTCCCAAAAGCAGGTGATCAAAACACCCCTCCCCACCTCTTCCCACACAAAACGAAGGATAAAACCACCCCAAATGGTTGATAAAATCACCCCCACATGAGATAAAAACACACCAGGGGCTGAAAACGGTGACATGTGGCGTGATATACGCCGCGGCATGTAGTGTGACATGCGGTGTGACATGTCGCGTGACATGCGGCCAACCGGCTAGGGAGTGGTTGTACCACCACCACCAGCAACCACCCAACACTCAAGAAATATACATCCGCAGGACAAAAGCGGCAGAGTTAGACAGCAATCCGGTATTTTCAGTGTGAGATGTAGCTTTATTGCATTTGTCTTCTACTTTTGTTCCGAAATATAATATATTCAAATTCTTTGCACAGTGTGTATGCCTGCTTTTTTTCAGTTGAAGCATAAGATTTTTGTATTGCAGCCGGGCTGTACATTCCTGACGAATCACACAAAACTTGCTGATTTTATTGTATGAGTCGCTTCACCCAATTCAGGGAAAAACCAACAACATGAATGCAGATAACATATCTGCAGGTTTTGGTGAATACGAAAAAACCCCCCGAAATGTACTAAAAAACCCCCCCGCTTTGTACTAAAAAAAAACCCGTTTCGTACCAAAAAAACTCCCCGTTTTGTACTCCAAAACCCCCCTTATTGTACTAAAACAAACCCCCTTTTTGTACCAAAAAAAACCCTCATTTTTGTACAAAAAAACCCCCATTCTGTACCAAAAAAACCCCCTTTTGTACTAAAAACCCCCCTTTTGTACTAAAAAAAAACCCTTTTCACCACTTTGAAAAAATTTACGTCCGCCAAACAGGAGAAACCCCCGTTTACCATGTCTCACACCCTGCCAACCCCGCACACCCTTACCCACGTTCTTTGGGGTTGGAAACTGTCCGATGCAGCTACTTGCTTCCTCCTTTATAGTGCCGTGTGCTCCTACATTGCTGCAATGCTGCATATCTACCCCCCCCCCCTTTGCAGTGTGCCCTCGGCGTATACAAATTCTTGAGTTGCTTGTTTTCGTCGGGCCCCAGCTCAGCCCTCCACAGCATCCCCCCCCCCCCCCCCAAAGAAAACTGCCACACCCCGCAGGCAATATGAATGCAAAACAGCACGTAACCATGTACTAGAGCTGAAATGCACCACACCACTGACATTCAATTGTACAATTCTTCTGTCCCGTCGCATAATGGCCCCACAGAAGTCCAGTAGCAGATCTGACACGGAATACTGATCACTGACTCTGTAAGCATATAATGTACTAAAATGAAATGTACTAAAAGACCCTCCAAAATGCACTAAAAAAAACCCGCGAAATGTACTAAAAAGCCCCCCTAAATGTACTAAAAGACCCCCCAAAATGTACTAAACCCCCCCTGAAATGTACTAAAAACCCCCCCGCCCAAAACCCCCCCAGTTATACTAAAAAGCCCCCCCGGGGTTTTTTTAGTATAAGACGGGGGGTTTTTTAGTGCATTTTAGAGTGGGGGGTTTTTTAATACAAGAACGGGGTGTTTTAGTACAAAAACGGGGGGTTTTTTAGTATGCACCACTGCAGGTTCTCTCACTCAGCAAATTTTTGAGGTTTTCTAACAAAAATCCTGGATTCTGATTTGATGTGAGTGCATCTCCAGTGCTGATAAGTCTCAAGCACCTCATCAAGGCAAAAGCGCCTGAGCTGAGGTGGCCATATTTGGAGTGGTGAAGAAGTGGAGGATTTCAAAGAGGTGACGTTGACCAGGGGCAGTACTTTGATTGTCGATCAGAATGTGGATGTTTAGGGGGTGCACCTTGCGCTGTGCCCGTGCTGTGAAAAGTGGGCTCTTTTGGAGCCGTTCCCCCAAATGGCCAAAATGACTGCAATAACTACTGTGTTCCCCAACATAAGACTGCTCAGATTCTTACTCAGTCCAAAAATTCAGATGGATAGATTCAGCTTATGCAATTGGGATGATAGAACATTCCTGAAAGCATGTCAACGCTCATGTGACATGGGAGGCCCCACCCGCATAGCTGGGAGCCACAAAAAAATAAACCAACCCAACAGAACACAGCACAGTAAATGGAAGCCCACACAATGCAAAAAAGCACACGGTAAAGACAGGCAATGCAAAATAAACACAACATCACACTGGATTGCATGTGTCACCTGGAGTCTTTTGGTGGTGTTGGGTTTCTCTGCTTCTGGCGGGCAAGACCCTTGTTATCTACAGCAATGTGGCAATTAGTGGCGACAATGTCCTTCGCTTTGTCCTTTGAACGGTCCGCCATGTCACACCTTCAGATTTTGATGAGGTGTCAAGTTTCCATGCAGCATGCAATGCATTAATGACACAAGATGAAAATTTACAAAAAAAAGCAAAAGATGGTCACAACTGATCTTTTCTGCTTGGCTCAAGTGGTCAATGCCAAAATGTGAATACAAGCTACTCTGAGCCAGAGTTGTTGCCATGTTCAGTGAATAATGCTGTGAGGCATGAGAGATGACAGCAGTAATGGAAGCAGACCATGCTTCCATCATCACCAGCATGATGCAAAAAGAAAAAACTCACTCGGACAGAAATCTGGACTTTGACAACACTGCACAGGACACCATGCACTAATACGGCACAGCAGAGCAGAGCAGAGCAGAGCACACAACACCGCACCGGACCACACTACACCACACAGTTCTACAGAGAACTCTGAGATACCAAGAGATCATTACGTGACGGGATATCACAGAACATTCTAATTAGGAGGTAATCAACAACATCCTCTTAAAAGCAAACCAATTCATTAACAGAGGTAGTCCGTGGTATGTGGCCAACCCTTCGGGAAACAAGATGAAGAGAGCGGCCATCAGTGGGCCACCCTCACCAGTCTCAACAATTTGACTCCCTTTGCATGAACGGCAGCCACCTGGGCCATCACGGACCTGGCAACAGTGTGTGCATTTATTAGATTACTACTGTTGTCCAAAACAATCCATTTACACTGACTACAAGCGGCTGTGACCAGGAGAGAGGGAAGGCACTGTGCTGAGGAGCGACATGCGCCAGCTCATATTTAACGAGTGGCCCTACAAATGATAGGTCAGACCGCGGGGCCCAAGGCCCCCGGGACCCCCTTTGCTAGGGCACCCGAGATCTTCTTTCTCTTTGCTCAGCCGCCGCCGAACACGATTCAAAATGGGGCTCACCTTACCCACAATGCCACTCATGGTGCGCAGGGCAGCACAATCCCCCGAGGCTGTGTCCCGCCCCTCAAATCTGCCGGCACCAATGGCCGTGAGAATCAGAGTACTGCTCCGCCGGCGTCGGCGCCCTGGCCGCTCTTCCTGGGTCCTCGGTCGACACGGGGCCCTTGGTGAGTCTTTGTCCTTTAAGGCAGGGCCCACGAACTTCGTAGTCCACAGGTCCTGGGCGGCAGTGAGCCGGGGGCTGCGCTTTAGGACCTCGGACCGGAAAGCGTCGGTGTGTCCGTGCTACAGACAAGAAGGCAAGGGGCTGGTCTGAGGCGTGCATGGCACGCGGAGTGGGCGCTGCAGCCCCGAGCAGAAACAGAAAATCAGCAACGAGGCGAGATCACTTAATTTGGCAGATGGGGTAGCATTGCACCACAGGAGCTGGGGCTGGGGGTCTGCTGTTGATCCCCAGGAGACCCCGCCCCCCCCTCCCCAAATCAAACACACCCACCCAGACTGCCCTCCTCCCCTCTCATAAGCACGGGCTGGTGGGGGGTGTTCCATACAGGCTGGCCTTGTACCGTGTGGTGCATATGGTTTCCAGTGCCATGTCTTTTGTGTGACCTGCTTTCATTGATGGAGGACGTTCGTGCACGGCAGTGGGCTGGGGGAAGGGGGGGGTGTCCTTGAGGAATCAAAAAAAAGGATTCGTAACAAGAACAGAAACGAACATTCACAGGGAACTTCTCTACTTCCTAATATGCCTCCAAACGCAAATTCTTGACTTCCTTTGTACCATTCTCCGTGTGATTCACACTTTTTTACATTTTATGATCTTTCTACCATTCCCTTTTTTCAACAACCCCCTTGACTCCTCAATTTCATTGCTGCATGACATGAAAACATTCGATAACGCACATGCCAAGTTATGGTTCATGCTACAATTTGCTTGCAAGACACAAGACGCAAGACAACAGTATCGAACAGTATCGAAGAATGATTGCAACTCACTGACACTGGTCCTCAATGCATGTACAATTGGTGAAAATGGGTTTTCATCCTTTGTATAGCCCAGCTTTGTTGCCATGCACCAGCGACTCATGCTTCTTGCACACAACCTTAAACTCACATAGTCCACTCATGAAGAGTATTCCATTGCAGAACCTTCAGATAGGCAACATCTACATCGTACCTGAACTGCATCGGGTTCACCCCTTGTATCTCACTCCTTTGAGAAGGGGAAGGGGCACAAGGAGGGCCAGTGGCACATTCCATTGCATGTGATAAGATTGTAGCCCCGTTGCTAGTCTCCACCCGTTTATTGTTGCCACATACGATACAAAAGGTACTGCAAAAGAAATGTAGCACCCGGCTTGAATAAGGGGTGTTGAATTGCAAGCAACAATTTAGACGCACAGGCTGTTCGTTTTACATTGCTCTTGTACTCAATATACTCCAATGGGTGCAGTAGCACGCAAGGGTGGTTCAGCAACACCAAATCAAATTCAGTGGTTGGCGGTGTGGACAAGTTTCATTTTGGCCATAAAAGGTGGTTTGTGAAAGGAAGGGTGGGGTGGGGGGATTCCCTGGGGTGACCAGCATCCAAAAGGTATGCGAACAAATGCACCACAACTGAAACCACACACACACACACACACACACACACACGGAGACACATTGTGATGCTTTCGATTGTGCCCACGCATGTTATACGCAAGCGGCCATGGTGTCATACCAGGGCACAACACTCTCCTTGTTGCTGGCACGCATGTTGGCACAAAAAAGCAACAACAAAATGCACTGCCAAGTGTGTCGTGGTGCGAAGCATTGCTTCTGTGAATTGGGGGTGGGTTCCTCATGCCGACAAGCGCGCAAATGGTGCCTGGCGCTGCCAAACCATGGCTTCCTAGACATGCCAAATGGGGCAAGGGCATAGTGTGTGCAATCCACGTAGAGCCCCAGGTACCCACCCACAATCCCTCGTACATTGCCTCACAGAGGACCCCACACAGTGCACCACAACATGCCCCCAGATCCCCCCCCCATTCCCCCCCCCACATTGCCCAAAACCATTCCCAACACATCTTGCAATGCATCCCGACCACATATCCCCTGCAATTCCTACCAATTGTGTGCAAGGGCCGTGGCAATGTGTGGAGGAAGGTGTGGAAAGTGGTGGTGGTGGTGGTGGAGTGTTCCATGAAGGCTGGTTGGGGAGTGTGTCATGCCACGTCTTCGTGTGGCTTGCTTGGGTTGGTGGAGGAGATGGAGTGGTGGTGCTATTTGTCAACTGCCTTGGGAGACTTTGATTTTGCAAAGACAACTGCAAATGTTGTTCGCAAGTACACCGCTCACAGGCCGTGGAGGAAGAAGAAGAAGAAGCAGTCTCAACGCACAGGAAGCACCAATGACAATAGCACGAGCGGCAGTAGCAGCAATGGCGGCAAGGGCAGTGGGGGAGAGGTGCTGGGACGAGTGAGGGCATGGCATAGCACACGAACGAAAGGCACCTTCCTCCATTTTGAGGGGTTGTGTTGCAACAAGCGTGGTTACTGAATGTGATATGTACGCAGCGCTGTTTTTTTGTGGACAATTTTCTCCCTATCAGTTGGGGGTGTAGGCTTGAGGTGGATGCATGCAACCCAATTTTAGGGAGCCGTGCTCTTTTTCTGTATACCCTTGTGGATGATATGCAGCTGTGTTCCAGTCATGAATTGGTGAATAGGTAGTGCCCAGCCAGGTGGAAGCCTCGTCCAATGATTGTGAAAGGGTTTTCAACAACAGATTTCAACGATGATGTGTGAAGCCGTTTGGATTCGCTACAATGGTGCCGCACCACAGTGTTGGTGTCCACATGGTGTTTTTAATGCCCTTCGCAAAGCACCCTTCATACCCCGGAAACGGAAGTAGTCGGATGTTGTTGAGCTAGAGGATGGCACTCTATTGGGTTTTGACATATATAAAGATTTGGTTGTGCTTGCTTGCAGCTCTAGATCAAGAGCGGATTTTGTGGCTGCAGATGTTTGGGACCTGTGGGTTGTACCTCGAGCGGCTCACCCGTCCACAAAGGTTGAAGATATGTATGGGTTCCTTGAGGAATGCCACGACCGTGAGGCCGAGGAAGAGCCGTGGTAAGCTTAGTACCTTGGACCTCGCTCATCAATGCCATGCCAACAGGAACTCTGCAATGCTTGCAACTATGCGAGCTTCCCAGAGTCGTCCCCCAAACTCCCGCATTTGGTGACCAAGAACCCCTTGGTCCCACATGGCACTTCCCGCATTAAAGTGGAGTGACCTTCATGGTCTAGGAATGACCGAATGCGAAGCCTCTACTCGTGCTGGCATGAGAATGGACGTCCCCGGGGGAGTGATGTTGCAAGTGTGGGCCATGGGACAGACATTCCATTCTCACATCCGAAAATGGGCCCCCTCCCGCACCCCTCATAGGGCTGTCCTTAACAACCCTAGCTTTTTTTTTTTCACTGACAACCTTCAAGTACAACCCCCGGGGACCGTTTTTGCAAGGTTTCTGGTTTTCTCCCAGCGCGCCGGGGACCCAAGACAGTAGGGAGTATTCTGATTTTGTCCCCGCTGTGAGTATTGGTGACCCCAAGATAGCAAGGATTATGTAGCCACTTTGCCTACATGCGGTAGGGGTTAAGGAGCCATTTGTGATTTTTTCCCTGCGCTGAGCGTTGGGGACCCCCAAGACGGCATGGGTTATGTAGCGATTGTGCCCATGTGCCCCCCCCCCCAAAAAAAACAACAACAACAAGGGTTAAGTAGGGGAAGCACAACAACACGTGTCGCACGGGAATCACCAATTAGCAAAGGGTTGAGTTAGCAAAGGGGATCCATGCACTTTAGGAGCTCTTGCCCGTGGGAGTAGTAGATCCTTGGATGTAGAATGTGGTGATGGGTGTGAGGTGCAAGATGTGTGCCTCCAATTGGCGCCCACCCCTAGTATGGTCTGAGCGCAAGCCCAACCTTGCTGCCCAAGAACGCCGCCGCCAACAACTTCTGTAGATGCCCCCCAAAGTGGTCCCCCGAGCTCACCCAGAGCAGATCCCACCTCAGTTGCAAAAGGCGGCAATCAGCTGGTACAATGTTTTGCAAGCATGGAAAGGCCACGCATTCTACTGCTGTGTATACTGGTTGGATGCCTTGAAGACCTCCGACGGACAAGGTTGCAGGACCACCCAAGTGGTTCCATGTACCAACGCCTAAGCGTAGTGGCGGTGGCCCTTGATACCGTTGTGTCCCTGATGTGTTGCTTCCACCAAAATAATTCGCACAACCGCTTTGTAACACAGCAGCCATGGAACATCTGTCACCGCCCAACAACCGTAACCGCCAAAACCGCCTCCCAATGCTCAGCAATAGCCGCCTTTCTGACGTCAACAGCCCTGGACAGCCCCTTCAGAAAACGTCTCCCTCAAGCGATTCTGCCCCCCCTTAAAAAGTATCAAAATGGACGCAAACTGACGCCCCGAAGAAGCCAAACGAAGGCACACAGATGGGGACCCGTATCCACATGGACGGTACCGTCAGGCGTACCCCGTCAACACCTCCGCATGGCATGTACCCCCCCCCCTTGTATAAGCTACGCCAATGTACGGAATTATTACGGTCCCTACGCCCACTGTAGCTTGGACAAGGGCGTAGCTTGCGCGCAACACATACAACTACCGACACAAACGTGCGCGCGCGCATGGTATGGGTGCACCTTGACCTCTGCCCACATTTCCAAGTGTATGCAAACACAAGACAGCCTTGGGAACATGAAAATTTCAGGTTCACACCCATGTTGGCACAAGCAATGAAGAATGCGAAGCCTACAAATGTTCGGCTTGGAAACCCTTCTTGCGACCATACACCATGCGGAACAATTGCACATGCTCACCACTTGAAGGTGCCTTTGGCTGAGGCTTAGGGGCTCGTTTGGGCTCGGACAACTTCAAATTCTTGGGAATGAGCTTGCCTTGCATGTGGCATGTTGCATGTGTCCATGGCTCCATGTAATTGGCAAAAGTGACGACAAACCCATGTCTTATGTGGCCGTACTACATTTCGTACGCAGTTAAAATTACGTACACAATTATTACGGTCCCTACGCCTACTGTAGCTTGGACAAGGGCGTAGCTTATCTGCAGAGCGGTGGAGAGTCCAGCAATACGTCCCCACCGACAGATGTATGCCCTCAACAAGTATCGTGCGGCGCAGCCGCTGGCAAATGTCGGAGACGGCGCCGTCAGGCGCCAACACAATGTGCTCAGAGTTCCAGAAAGGCGCCGCCAGGCGCCAGCACAGATGGCTCGGCCCTCCTGCCCCTCTTCCTGGGATTATCACTGACATCCGTACTGTAATCCTCGCTGTCCACCCACCCCTGTGAGTCCAAAGTCGCAGACGTCCCTGACGAATCCCCCTCCCCAAGCAGGCTCCCCGTGCTAAACGAATAGCCGCTGTCGCTGGCTTCCCCCTCCCCTGAAGACATCTCCTCGAGACCCAACTCCTCCCACTGCTGCTCCAGGCGACGTCGTTTCGGGGGGGACTCTTCATTATAGGGATGCAGCAGCCTCCCTTGCTCTGCCAGCTGATCGGCCTCTTCATTCCCCGCCACCCCCAAGTGGGACGGCACCCACCGTACCTAGAGTCGATCCCCTGCGAGCTCCCGCTCTGCCAGGACCGCCATCCATAGTTCCTTGTGCTCTACCTCCCTCCCTGAGACCTTCCACTGGTGGCGCTGCCATTTGCTGGACCACTGCGTGATCCCTTTGAAAACGTACTCTGAATCCAATACCACTACCATGCGCTCCTCCCACTGTCAATTGCGGACAGCGTGCAGAACTCCCCTGAGTTCTGCCCTGCTCACACTTTGCTTCTCCCCCAGGGGGACGAAATCTGAGGCGTTTCGCAGCGAATTTGGTCCGTACCAGGCCCCAAACCCTGCCTGCGCCCCAAGGGCGTAGCTTATACAAGGGGGGGGGGGGGTACACAGGGGCACGCGCACCAGACCATTGCTTGGTCAAAGAGGGCTTCCACCCAGTGCCATGTCTTTTGTATGACCTGCTTTTGATGGATGTGTTTGTGTGGGGGGGGGGGGGGGCGGGGGAGGGCACGAGGCCATGGTTTTGGTTTGCCATTGGCGGCGCCTATTGGCCTCTCGCCACTGCACATTCCGACCCTCTGTGGGTCGGAACATATTTTGGTGGAGGTGGGGGGGGGGGGGCAGAGCAAAGCGTTGGGGGGGGGGAGAGGAAGTGGGGGGGGGACGGCAAGAGGTGCAGTTTCGCGGGCCAGAGCGGGATGTCTGTCCCATGTCTCACCCTTGTGGTATCACCGCCCCCGTGGCGTCCACTCCCCTGCCGGCGCTGGCAGAAGTTTCGCATTGAGCCCCATTTGCACGATAGTTTGCACAAAACTGAAACTGTGCATGAGAAACTTCTGCATAGTTCGGTGGGTGTGGGCAATTCCCTCCTGGTGTCTGATGCTGCCTGTGCAATCGCTGATGTGCCGTAAAAGTTTTTCAACCCCCACCCACATGAGGCAATTTTGCCTCAGGGTTACCAAAGTTCCGGCTGAACCCCGCCCCTCCTTTACTCCCTCAATGCACCCCGGAACTGACCTCAACAGACAGTAGGTCACACACAGGACTCGGCACTAGACACCGGTTGTGCCACACATACGCCTTCATGGAACACCCTCCCGCTCCAGTGGGACCCACCTTCAGCGAAGGCCTGGCACGCAAGCGGGCAGGATGAGCAGCGCGGGTGGTCTGCTCACAACTTTGGGTCATGGCAATGCAACCCCAAGGCCACGGTGTGGCCAGTCCGTGTTCCAGAAGAGGGCAGGGCACACGGGTAGTTGTGCTGAGAAGGCGATCGTTAACGACTACAAAGTGGGCACCTCCGTGGGGATCAAGGGGATCAAGGGGATCAAGGGGATCAAGGGGGTCAAGTGCATCGGTGTGCAATGCGATGGAGGGTCCGCCCACACGGTTTTTTGTGTCTGCCAACAGCTCGTAACTGCCTTGACTATGTGCGTGTGACTGTACCGGGTGGTGAAACCGGGTGTCCCATCTGCCCTTCTGTGTTTTCCCTCCCCCGCGGTAGGCGGTTTTGGGTGCTGGACATTGGCCGGGGTTTGGGACTGAGGGCCAGTGAAATGGAGAATGCGGTACGTTGGCAGAAATGTGATATCACACTGCGGTCTCATCCTTTCCCCATTGGGCCAGCACGTGCACGTGCACAGCCCCCCTCCCCCCTCCCCCGCGCTGCCACAGCTCCCCAAGGCCTCGAACGCCCCCCCCCCCCCTCGACCCGGGGTCACAAGGCAATGGCCGGGAAAGGACCTTCTTGCAAAGGGCACTTTCAGCATTCCGGGAGACACCAGTGCATACCGTCCACATTGGCACTTGAAATGCCTCTTCGGCCTTGCGACTGCGGGAGACCACCTGCTTCGCCTGGGGGCCGCTGGGGGCGGCCTGAGGTTGTGCAAGCTTCACCAGCCCCTCCAGAGTCACCGAGCGGCTGTCGAAGCAGAAGCGGGGCTGGGCCTCCGCCAGGAGGTCTAATTTGCTCTGCAGCTCCTCCAGATCCGACGCGATGCGGGCGAGCTCCATGGCGCCGTGGAGCTGGTCGCTGCAGAAGCGTCCATGGAGCACAATGCAGGGGTGACCAAGAGAGGCAGGAAGCGATGAGAAGGGCGATGAAAAGGGAGAGCTGTGGAGCAAAGGGGAGGGACGTGCGGACTTGCGAAATGCGAAGTGGGAGACTCGGCCCGCCTGAAGCAGGCTCCGGAGGTTGTGGGGACCGGGGTCCTGAAGAACCATAGCACAACACCCCCTCGGCCCCGTTGCAAAAAAGGGTCCCTCGCTTAGATATGGCTGTACTGATGATGGGGTAACCGCACCCCTCCCCCCTACTCGCCTGCTGGGGAATGATGCAGAGACCCCCCACCCCCCCCGAGGCTGGATAGGACCTCGTCAGGTCAGGGGCTGTAGCACATCTGTGTCCGTATGTGCCCACCCCCCCGCACCCGCGTTGGACATAGGCAGGGGCAGCACTGCCTGAGTTTGCATATGCACCGCGACGTGCCCCTCCTCCGCCGTCGCACACCTGCGCCGGCGAGCCCGAGCCGGCGGTCTCATCTGTGGGCACACTGGGCCGAGCAAGGGCAGCAGGGCCTTGGAGGCTTAGGGCTGCTCATGACGGAGCTGCCGCCCCCAGACGGCCCTCTCACCATCAGACTAAAAGAAAAACCCCTGGTGTACCAGCAGGGGCTGTAGGGGGCAGGATTCAGGACCCTGGGACCCGTGGCTGCTGCTGCTTGACCACCGCCAACTTTTCGCACAGCACGCGGTGCGCCCCTGTCGTCCTCGTTGGCCCCACCTGCTCAAATGAGGGAACACGTTGGGCACATCCTTCCGCTGCTGGTGATGGCCTGGGCACCCGCAGCAGTAGCACCCCCACAAGGCCGAGCCGTGCACAAGACACGAGCCAATCCCGGTGCTTGTGGCCAGCCACTTGATCCGGGGGACGCCGGCCCAGCTGCGTCCTGGGCGGCCAGGCCATCCGCTTCAGGGCTAAAGTGTAGTCACTAAGGCCAAGGCCAAGGTGTGGAGCGTGTGGCAGTGATGCAGCATTCGGCACCAGCACACAGTACCCAGGTCCCCATGGGTGTGCAGTGCCGCCTGCGATGGGACGCTGCGCGTGTGTGGGGGGGGGGCACACCAGCGCGGCACGGGCGGCCGTGCAGGTGCACGGAGAGCGCCGAGCACTGCACTGCCGGGGCCCCCAGGTGCGCCGGCCATCACAACCCTCGCGCAGGCGCGGATTGCGGAGATGCCTTTGCTCTCCGACGGTCTGCCCGGGACAATCAGCCGGGCCTTGCAGGCGCCGTACGCCCGGGTGCAGCAAGGGGCGGTGCCCTCGCAGAGCATTGCTCCGCCGACGGCCCCGGGGGGTGACGGTCCTACAGCGCTAACATGGGCTCCCATTGCCCTTTGTCCACACGTGCTCCCAGGACCCCCAATGCCATACAAGCCGTGCATCACTTCCACTGCGCGTGCCTGTGTGCCATCACCAGAGTTGCCAGACATAGCGTCGCCAACCGCTTGCAAAGCCACACGGCATGGGGCAGCACTAGTGTTGGCAGGTCGTGCGCCTCCCAGCAGCCCCAGGACATCCCACCCGCCCGCACACTGTCACAGGCGGGGCGGCTACATAGCGTGCGCCGCCCCGTCTTGGGGCTGCGCTACACTAGGGGCATGTGAGGTTGGGGTGTAGCCGATGCTGCTGCACCGGCTGTTCAAGACCCTCCTGCCGCCAAAGGAGGCTGGGAATCTGCCTCCCCCACCTGATTCCACTACTGCAGCACAGGGGGGAGGGGGGGGGCACGCTTGGGCGGCAAATCAGCACTGCTTGGCGACCGGCCTCTTGCCAACGCTGGTGGTGTCGGGGGCAGTGCCACAGAGGTGTGCCACAGAGGCGGGAGTGACCATGCCAGCATGGGGCCCTCAAATGGCGCCAGATGTGACGTCCCTAAGGTCCTTGCTGGTATTGGCATGCTCTATCCCCCCCCCCAAACCACAGCCCCAGCCCCTGAGCCACCTCATCATAAAGCAGGAGGCGACTGGTTTTGCTCTGTGGATGAGGGCCATGCTTTCTGACCCCACCAGCAGGGCCAAGCCAATGCCCACTGAGCCTGGCTGGTGGTGGCCAAGGTGCCCTTTCTGGCAGCATTTGCTGGCCCCCCGATTGCTCGCCAGGAACGATGGGTGTGCCAAGGTCTTGTGGTCATCTAACCATCTGCAAGGGCTCACCACAGTGGAAGCAATTTGCAGCTCTACCTACTGGTCCTCCTTCTCAGCATGTTACCACGTCTGGTCCATTTGTCGACATACATGGCACACCGTGTCGTTATTCATGCGCAGGTGATGGTGTGTCAAGAAATGCATCCTAATAAACTGAATGCCCCCTCCACATGACATGCGGACAGAGGGAGGGGGCGAATCAAAAGGCGTGCAACAGGGGATAATGCAAGAAAACCTGACGATTTCACCTGCCACTAGCAACTCTTGCTGATATTGTTGTTGGCAGTGGGTTTAGCACGATACACCGCCCCCACTCTGTGCAGGGGACCCCAGGGATACATTTGGAAAGGTCACTGTGTGACAGCACCTGGTGGTGCTGTTTGCAGTAGTTCAGGTTTGAAGCATTCCATGGCCATTTCCGCCGCCGCCTCCCCAGTTGCTTGATTTTTGATGGTTTTCTTATCCACATTGTCAACTTCTTGTGCATCAAGTCTGCTGCCTGCCGTAGTTGCGCGGTCAACGCATGAGCCTGCGCTAGGCAAGTCTAGTGGCAAAACTTTAGGGGGCTGCAGCATATGACGGCATGCCATGGCACGCTTCAAAACCCCCACCAACAGGCCCAAACATCAAGTGGCAGCATGTTGCTGCATGCTTCGGCCGTTGGTGCTTGCCCATGGCCCCAGCTCTGTGCGCCAACAGCCTGCACTGTGTCTGAAGGCATTGTGCGCATCCTTGGCACATCGCTACTGTGTGAGCAAGGGCATCCTGCCTGGACCCATCCCCATCCACACCTGGACAGCTCCCCATAACGCGCCCTGAGGCCGTTATACTGCCGCAGCAGTTCGCTGCGCTGCCCAAAATACACTTTGAACCGGCGCCGGAACTTCGCACGACGAGCCCAATACAACTGCGTCACGACTCTGCGCTTGACCTCCGGGGGCTCCATGAGTTGCATGTACTTTGACATCTGTGTCCGAGTCTGATCCACACGGATCACAGCGTCCTTGTAGAGCTGTTTGTGTAGCACGCCGCGCTGCTTCTCCTCCTGAGCACGCCAAGAGGGTGTGCTGGCGTGGATGGCGTGCACCCCTCTGCACCCCTGTGCAGGGTCTTGGGGTTGAAACCCAAACACACCCCCACCCTCTGGTGCCTTAGGGCCTACAAACGGCAACGGAATGCCTGCCACCGTGGTGACCATTTCTGGACACTGCAGGCATGCCTGGTGTGCACCATCCCAGCAGGCACATGTCGGGAATGGAGCTTGGAGCAGGCCCGTTTCACGGCGTCCGTGCAGCACAAGGGCCAAACCGGAGGAGGGCCAGCGCGAGGGCAGACGGGGAGATACGAAGCTTGACCCACAGAGCCTGAACATAAGACCTCAGAGTATCCTTGAGCATTCTGCCTCCATGGCCTCACTTTGACACCAACTCGGCCCTGGCATGCAGCAGGGCCGCAGCAGGGTGCTGTCCACCACAGATGGGGGCTGTGGGCAGGGCCAGGGTGTGCTGGAACACCAAATGTCAGGGGGAATCCTTGCACTGCGCCCGCACTGCGCGCTACTTTTAGACTAGGTCCTCCCTTAAGAACCCCTAGGCACACCCGTTCTAAATGCCCCTAAATTTAGGTCACCCAAACTACCCTAGCTGAAGACAACTGCAAGCTACCTTCCCCTCACATAAGACATCACGCAAAATGTGGAAAGCCACACACATCTCCTCTTTTCTTTTCAGTTGTCAACTAAATGCAAAATCAGAATGCTCTGGAGTGGCGGCGTTTGAAAGCTCACTCACCTTACCAGCTAGTGCCAAAGCCTCGTATGTGTCCACCTCATCCCAAGGAAGAGAAAATCACCTGTCATAGGGGTGGTGACAGGCGCACAGGCATTCTTGTTTGTTTTTTTTTTACAAAAAAGTGTTTTTTTGGCTTAATTTGGCTTGTTTTTTGTGGTTTCATTGTGTTGCAGTGTTTATGGTACGCACACAAGAATCCACCTTGCCCTCCTCTCCAAACCAAACCACCCTAAGAAGCCCGTACATGTGCACTAGAGTTTTCCGGAAGAAGAATTCACTAAGCGGCCTAGCCACGGGCAAGCGTTCATGGCGAGCCGAAGTTCACCAACAGATAGCTGCAGGGTTGTAGGGCCAGGGCAAAGTGTCCAGTTGAAGAAGGCAAATGCACATGCGGTTAGAGGTCGTCACTGAACTGCGTCAAGGGAGGTGCATCATCCTCGTCCTCATCCATCTCGTCCCCCGGTGGCCATTCCCTAGCCTCCCTCTCCCTCACTACCCAAGAGTCATGCTCATGCCCCAACCTGTAGCACCTCCTCTCCCACTTATCCACATCCTCCTCCCCCCCCCCTCCCCCTCCCCCTCCTCGGGGTTTGCTTCAACCTCTTGCTCTGCTGCACCCCTTTCATTGGAGGACTCACAATCTTAAGGACCCTGAGGATCGAGCAAATCAGGGCTAGCAGGCTCCCAATTATACTCCGTGTCGGTGGAATCTTCTGGGAGGGATGGTACGGAAGAATCGGGAACGGTTAGAGGTACACATGGCACTGGAACACACAGCATAGAAGGTAAAAAATGGCACGAAAAAGCTGGGCATTTTGCAGGGGATTTTTGGAAGCGCTTAGCACTTAGGCCAAGATCTCGCACTGCGCGCGCACTGCGTGTGCACTGCGTGCATATTACGCACACAGAGGCTAGGATACTCACCCAAGAATACCTGTCACCCGTTTACTAGGGGGAAGACTGAAAGGTGTCAATACCATAGGGTTGGCCGGGTGTCCATCGATACTTCTGGTTGTAGTTATAACCAACAGCATTGTCGAAGAAGAACTGTCCGGTCCTGGTGTCGACTCGCCACCATTGACTATCGGCGATCGAGAGCCTTCGAGCGACAATGACCACGTTGACTTCTCTGCAGTTGTGGACATGGCCATACCGATCGATGATCTCGAGCATCTCGGTTCGAGAATCACCTTGAAGTCGACCAAGGTTTTGGTGCACGTACTATCTGTCGGGAAGAGTACTCTGCAGGGCGAATCGAACCGCCTCTACGGATACGAGGCTCGCTGCAGTGTCGACAATGACGACGTCGAGATCCGGGTCGTGTCGACTGTGTACACTTTGTCGATGGGCCTCTTCTAGGGGGAAATGGTTGACAATTCAAAGATGCCACATCCTAAATGCTTGGGAAGCCAAAAAAACCCTGGTACGGAACCAAAAACTTGTGAAAAGGGGCCAAATCTAGGGTTCGAGTATTTGCCGACATCCAAAACTTCGCACTGCGTGCGCACTGCGTGCATGGCATTCTCTTATGGTCACCAAATGGGACTTGTATCGCACGGTACATTTCAGAAATCGGCACCAAAATTTCTTCCGAGCTACCCGGGGACGGTTGGCCGGAAGGTCCATGGAACATTCCAAGCGATATTGCTTGCGTTTTGGGTCCCGAGCTGGCTGCCAAAACTTCCGAGCGGTTTTCCGGGCAACTTTGAAAAAAGCTAGGCAATTTTCCATTGAAATTTGCTACATTGAGAGAGGGCAATGTTGTCCACCCATATACCTGACCTCAGCAAAGCAACATGCAAAAAAGAAAAGAGTACTGGTCCTGAATTGGAACGGTGAATCCATATCCAAAGATACATTGTTGGCAATGCGCATGCAGAAAAAATTTGAAATACCTGTCCTTACTTGTCCTTAATTGGAACTGTGAATGTTGTACTCCCCTTCACTGAGCATATGCACAGGACAACCATCACTTGACATGGCGCATCCAACACCCGTTCCCCCTGACTATGTACAGCCGTACGCCGATACTTCTTGGGTTGCGATTGAGGTACAGGGCTGTCATGAGATGATGATGAAGAATCTGACCCTGCGGCACTTACTGTAGAGCCGCCAAACATGTACACATCATCATCCTCAGAATCATCATTCTCGGGACTGCTACTAGTCCCGCCGTCACTGCTGCTGCTGCTGCTGCTACTACTGCTGCTGCTGCTGCTGCTGCTACTGCTCCTGCTGTTGCTGCCGCTGCTGCTGCTGCTGCTACTGCCTTTGGGAAACACAAGTTGCTGCTCTATGTCGCTATCAACAATGGGGATGCGCAACAACTTTGCCTGCCTCATTGGTTGTACGCGCTAGTGGTCGCTGACATCACTCGAACCTTGAAATGAGGCAGCACTGTCCTCTGCCTCCGAAGCAAGAACCACAAGAACGGAACCTAGGTTAGAATCCACCGGTCTGTGGATGGGCCCCACATCAGATTTCCCGTTACCCTTTCCCTTGCTCTTGAGATCTTTACGCCGTGCGGCACAGCATTTGAATTTGGACCGGCTCTTCAAACCCATTGTAGGCCAACTGTGGACAGCTTCCACCTCAAGTGGGACCCATTGACGTATACCACGCTTTGAGCCACAACTCCCATACACACAAACCACATCACTTTCGGGTTCTGCACTTGGAAAAGTGCATTTAACCGAATTGGTTGCTGGGTGCATATATAACCTGCAGCCGCCTGCTTCTTGACAAGTCATCAAGTGCCATAAGAGGCGCTGGAAGACTGTCTGCCACATTGCATTGGCAGCAACCATGCAAGCCTCCAAAACAAGGTTCCGATGGACAAGGGCCCAAATTTTGGCAGTGGGGATCTTCTTTTTCTTGCGCAAAAACTTTTCATACGGCTCATGCCTCAAACTTTCACTCATACTGGCATCCTGCCTAGTACTAGTCACGGGGGCATATCTTTTGGCCACCCGGAGATCCCGTTCCCCTGCCTCATCAGAAGACAGCATGGGGGTCCGCGGGTTAAACCAAGTGTGGGACCACTCATGCATATATAGGGTTGCAGTGCAACCTTCTTCCGCAAATTCCGGAATTATGTGCACAATATATGTGTACACCAAACCCATAGCTTGCCATGCTGCAGTTGCCAATGTAGTGCAAGCGTAGCACAGGTGTACTATCTGGAAGAAGGCTAGAACCAGAGAATGGAAGGGCAATAGGAGGACCATGCCCCCCGCCAGTCTGCCCATCACAGTGCGGGCCTCTCGGCCAGTTAAGCTGATACCTGTTTGGAACCTTCCTCGCACAAGGCGCTAGTGCTCCCTACTGTCCGGAGGCAAAGATCCAGGGTGGTATCTCCTAGCAACTTGAGCTATCACCTTCAACAACTCATGCTTGTACGGCCCGGGTACGGTCCGCCCAATAACACCAAGGAGTTTGGAGGCCCCTCCTTTGGTGTTGTGTAATACTGGTTGTATAATATAAACTTGTGCCGGGTTAGATACACCCTGGAACTTGTGGGAACCCCGCACCTCATTTAGACGCCCCCCCCCTTGTGCAGAAACAGTGTGGCAACCCCATGCTTATTGACCCAGGGACATGCCACGCACCCCTTTTGCCGACACTCTGACCACATATGGTGGTGATCTGCAGTCAGGCAACCAAACTGTAGGTGCAGTGTCGTAGTGTACTCTGCACCACCATACTTCATACGTTGCTTGAATTTACACAATTGTAGGGCCTCTGCCCGTTTGGGTAGCCACTCCCCATCAACAACTTTGGGAAGTTCCATCCAGGTTATCATGTTTGTGCACCTGGGCACATGGCCAGACTTGGGGAACCAGTCTCCCACAAAATCAAGTATACAAATCTTAGTGTTTACATTGGGACGCCCCATGGGCTGGTATCCATCAGCATACAGGCCCAAGGTTCGGGTGGCTTGTTGGGGTGGAGGGTCCCTGCGCCCTTGTACTGCTAGGGTGCCGGACTTCAGCAGAAGTAGATGGCACAATTCTGGCAACAGTCTGCTGTTGCTCAGGGAGTAGTCCACTGCCGGAAGATGTAGGAGCTCCTGCTGCCGCAGTGCCACCATAGACCACCGGGCACCTAGTTGGAGGTGATCAAGGGTTTGCAGCACTGCTGCTGGCACAACATGCTCGTGCCGTAGAAGCATGGCAGCTGGTGCCTGGGTACACTGGGTACACTGGGGAACTAGGCTGGCGGGGTTGGGTGGTAAAGGGCCCATTGGGCACCGCACAACCCGGATTGTGCCAGCGGGAGGCCGTGGCAGGTTGTCTAGCTCCTTGCAGTCCAAAGGGGTGGCCCCAGGGAAGTTCAAGATGAAAGCCGACACCATGAACTGGTTGGCAGGGACAGGGCAGATGCTGGCAAACGCCTCCAGTTTGGAAACGTCCCCATTGACCCATACTGTAAAATTGTCCACGATGAACTCATGGTGGAACATTGTGATTTTGCAATGCTCTGATATGCAGCAAGGATGGCAGACACTTTTGTAATGCCCCGACCAGTAGCTGTCACCGGAACCTTATTTTGGTCCAATTGCTCACAGTAGCTCAGAGATCTGATCCCTCCAAGTGTGCTCGACTATCCGCCCCCTAACAAAGGCCCACTGTTCCAGATTCCTCTGCGTCCACTTCAGCTCGCGAATTATTGGCTCAGGGTGGGTTGAAAGTACAAACTTGAGGAATTTACAGTGGTCACGGAGATGCTCATCTGCCTCTTCAGCAAACGTGTTCTCTGTGTTATATTTGGGGTCAGGGCCAACTATACAAAGATTCCTATACTGTATGCCGTAACTTGTTTCGTGCTTGGAGGGAGCTGCCTTGCCGACAGCTTCCCTGGTGGTTAACACAGGTATTTCAAATTTTTTATGCATGAGCATTGCCAACAACGTATCTTTGGGTGAAATGGCATACTGCTTAGGTGTGACCGTATCTAGAAAAACCCTTAACATTCGGGGCTCAATTGTCTCCGACGGCTTATGCCTCAGACATAGTGCCGCCAAGGCATGTTGAAGACGGGAACGTATGTCCCTGGGTTCATGTAATTCCACATTGACGACGTCAGCATCAATCAATTCTGCCTCAAACTCCAAACTTCCTCCGTCCCGGGGGCCCTTGGGGTCCTGGGGGCCCGAAGAGGATGCACTGCAGTGGGTGGCGTTGGGCATGTGCGAATGCCGGGGCAGAAAGTGCAACGCCACACAAGAGCACAAGGTGCAGAGAGGCGCAACCAACACAATGTGCAATTGACAATGGGCACAAATCTCGTTCACAAATATTTGTAAGTACCGGGAATGGCACGCAAAGCACGTGAAAGCAAAGAAAGAAGGAATGCCCCTAAATGCCTCCTTCTCGAGCCGGGGAGTAGCTCGAGGCAGGGATCTTCACTTGTCTTGCCGGATTCGGCCTGGTGTTATCTGGCATAGGAAACGAACATCTATAGAGTGTGCAATTGACAAAGGACACAAATCTTGTTCACAAATATTTGTAAGTGTCGGGATTGGCACGCAAAGCACGTGAAAGCAAAGAAAGAAGGAATGCCCCTGAATGCCTCCTTCTCGAGCCAGGGAGTAGCTTGAGGCAGGGATCTTCACTTGTCTTGCCGGATTCGGCCTGGTGTTATCTGGCATAGGAAACGGACATCCACAGAGTGTGCATTTGACAATGGACACAAGACACAAATCTTGTTCATAAATATTGTTCATGGACCACCTTGCAGGCAAAGCAGGCACCAGGCATCCTACTAAAGTTCCAATAGGTTCAGGTTCCACAGATGCCACCAAAATTTCTTCCGAGCGTTCCATGGAACCTCGGCTAGAAGGTCCCTAGAAGATTCCAAGCGATATTGGTTGCGTTTTGGGGCTTGAGCTGGCTGCCAAAACTTCCGAGCGGTTTTCCGGGGGTCTTACCCCGCCGTATCTAAAATGGGGGAAGCGACCCCACCGAAGCATATTGCACGCACCTCGCCGGGTATCCTCCAAAATTGCCCCCGGTGATGGAAGAATATTGCTCTCTCTTGCAATGTTCTATGCTAAGCACCGGTGGTACATGTGACGGTTGCTGAATTGGGAGCAGTTAGAGGTACGCTTGCTGAACCGGGAACACCTGACTGGGCGAAAAGTCCTGGACTGTCTGGGAGCTCGATTGGTGTTTCCCTCCGCCCCGGGCTGAGTGGAAAGGCTGATGGAGGGGGTTAAATCAGTGGCCCATTGCCACAGATCAAGTGGTACTTCTTGAACCCGATTTTCTAAAGCTAGCTTCATTACACGCTTAAGGGCCCATTGCATGCGTCGCTCCAGATCTTGTTGAAAAAGAGCAAGTCCATCTCCACTCAGATTGGGGCGCCACTTCATTAGTTGCAACGCACGTGCGAAAGGGTTGTCCATAACTAGCTACAAAGGTTTGGGAGGCCATTAACAATTAGCTGCATGGAGGGACATGAAATGTGCAGTTCAGAGTGCCTCCCACCTCAGCAACATGCGCCAATTGTGAGGGATTGAGTGGCGTCATCACGACAATGTATAACAGCATGATGCGATTGCGTGCCGCTGCACCAGACGGTCCACCGTGCAACACCATACTATCCTAGACCACAGCAGAATCATGCACCACCACGGATTGCCGCATGTACCTCGGTTCATTCATGTAGAAGAGCTGAGGGCCGCCATCATTCCTCAACAACTTAGCTCGGTGTGAACATGCGACGAACCTTGTGCCTGTGACACCCCTGAGCACCAAACCGACAACGCAAACTGTTCCCACTCCAAAATCCGCATCCACATGCTGCTCACCCGAACCCTCCAGCACGCAATGCATGGCCACTTGCCGCACCACTGGGTGGCGGTGCACTACGGAATGGAGTACATGACAAATCTCCGGAGGGCACATGTCTGCGAAAATCCTTGTGCCCAACGATGTAGGGACCGCTGGTAGAGACCTGTCACCCATGGTGGAGGTCATTAAAACAGCATGTGTTCCATTCAAAAGGTCATGCAACTGTCCAATGTGTTATTCAAGCGTTGGTGAGGCACGCAAAGCCGCACTATAGAACCTAGAACTTGCAAATTCAGCTACTTGTGGCGTCACAGGTTGGCCACGATGAGCAGCACAACGTGTGTTCCGTGAGCCTGCGATGTGCACACCACATATGGCACATGAACGGCGTTTGTCCCGCCATCGGCAAGTAGAGCAGTTGCGGTTTGGACGCTCGGTCTTGTTCTGGCAATTGACAGTCACACAAAAATGTTGCATCTACAAACCTGAGGAGGAAGCATTCCACACAAATGCTGTCACTTCATAGCATACCCCTTGGGTCATTCCGTCCCTAAACCCTTCAGGAACACCTTTTATGGTTGGCCCACTCACTTTTCTCTCAGCCATTCTACACAAATGTCGTCACTTCATAGCATACATTTGGGTCATTTTGTCCCTAAATCCTTAAGGAACACCTTTTGTGGTTGGCACACCCAACGCCCTATGGCAGCCAACACAAACGCACGTGAAGCAGTGGAACTGCCCCTGCAAAGTTCATGGTTGTTTTTACCGCAGCCAGCACACTTCTGCAGACGACCACCGAATTGAGCATCGCGGCTGCCGCATACCTTCCCGGCGGCACCCAACAAGCTAGTGAGCGATTTTGGTGCAGAGGGCTTGGCTGCGGGCTTGGCTGCGGGCTTCGCCGCAAGATTGGGGGCAAACGACAAGCGCCAACCATTGCGGTTGCCACTACGCTCGGCCTCCCTCCGCACCTGAGTGTCATGCAGCTTGATGCCCTCCTCAGCCAAGTACCGTGTGGCCGCTGAAATGCTGGCTTGGGACGCCCATGCGGCGCCCTCAACTTCTTCTTTCAACCAAACCACAGGCATGGGGGCCAAACAAACTGGGTGCAATAAAAAGTGTGCACAAGATGATGACTAACAAGTAAATGCAAAGAAAATGCTACAAGAGATTAATATCAAGATGAGTCAAAAACATTGAAAAGATACCATCTCATGGACCACCCCAGCTGTGTGGGTATTGTGTAAAGGCAAAAAAAATCACCAAAAAACACAAAAAAACACCAAAAAACACCACACCACGCCCACTGTGGCCAAACACACACAAAAAAACCATGTTTTTGACCAAAAATAGGCGACCTGTCCGGCGATTACCACATCCTTGCCTCATCCTCAACTGGACCGGGGGGCAAAGTGGCTTGCAGGAGGGAATCCACGTCAAACTCTAGTTTCCACTTGTGGTACAACCACGCATACTCATCAACAGTGATGCGGCCTCGCATAGGGCATTCGACTGTGGTCGGGCAAAACTGGGGAGTCCGTCACCCCAACTCAGGTGCCCACACCAAAGTGTGGGAGTCCGTGGTGGAGATGAGCAAAAAAGTGTGAAAAGGGGTGGAAATGGGTGAAAGTGGGTGAAAATCCAAAAATGCCATATCCACATCAATGCCACATCAAAACCTACGCTAGGGGCAACAATGATGCCCCTAGTATCACAAATTATGGGTCTCCGGTATGGCTAGACTCCCAAATAGTTGCACTGCGCGCACACTGCGCTTCAAGCGCCCTCTCGGCCCTCAGTGGCATGCTGCATATCATTGCATTTTCAAATTGTCAGCCAGAATTGCAGCTTGCTGCTCGTGTCGCATTAGCCCCCCCCTTTTGGCACGCTTCACATGCACTCATTCAAACCATGTGACGTCATGAAAAACCATGTTCAGTCACTCTTCCGCACACAGTGCAGAGTAAAATGGCTACATGCCCCCTTTTGGGAAAGGTTCCCAAAGAGGGGAGGCCACAAAATGGTGACATGCATGCACCCTACCATACCAAGGTTCGCAAAGTGGGAGCAGTCGACTGGCGCATAAACCATGCTATCGCAACATCCCCAAAGTGGGGAGGAGTTCGATGGTTGCATACCCCCTACCATATCGGGCTACCCAACGTGGCGAGGAAAATGGCTCCACAAGCCCTGCCACATCAAAATCTCCAAAATAGGGGGCCGTGGTGCCGCATTGGGCCCTCTAGATCAGGGGTGGGGTGGGGGGGGGGGGGTGAAATGGCCGCATACCCCCATGCTGAATCAGGCTCCCCAAAGCGGGGTGGAGTCAAATGGCTGCATTCGCCGGGCCATATCAGCGTCCCAAAAGAGTGGACGGGTTGATTGCTACAACCCCTATCATCATGGAGTACCCAAAGCGGGGAGGAAACAAAATGGGTACATACCCCCTGCCGTGTTGGGGGCCCCAAAGCAGAGAAGAAACAAAACAGGTGCCTACCCCCCTGCCGTATGAGGGTGCTCAAAGCGGGGAGGAGTTAATTGGCGATGTAGCCCCTGCCGTCTCGAGGTCCTTAGATCAGGGAGGCAACAACATGACACAGAATGGCTACATGAACCGTGCAATATGGGGAACCCAAAGCGAAGGGGAGTCAGATGCCTGCTTTCCTATCCCTATCCTATTCCTATCCCTTGCTGTATCGGGTCCAAAAAATTACTGTGAAAAAAAACCACTTTTTTTTTCTTTCAATTTTTGCCTACGGGATGCTTGACTGCCACCGAAAGGTCATAGAACTCCATCATCCCCCATTGTATCTGGGAATCAGAACAGAAGTACCATGGTCCATGCACCTCCTGTCCCTTGAGCAAGCCGTATCTTGGCCAGAAGACAGATGATGCCAGAATCTCTCCCGCATTCATCAGTAGATTGACCAGAAATGCGGCGAAGTCACACGCCACACCACATGCAGCACTCCAGCACCAATGCAATTACAGCCTATTACAGAATGCCATAGACACCTACACCTCATCTTGCTTTGCTCCAAAGCAGCCGCATCTTGGCCATTGGGGGCATATCGCACACTGTGCACGCGCTGTGCACAAAGTTTGTACAGGACCATACCCAAGGTAGGTAGCCCGACTCTGGTAACCCTGACAGCTCCAAGGGTATTAGGGTTTTTGAACAACAACCGCACCTGAGGGTGTTTGCGCAGAAAATCCATGCCGATGACCATGTCAAAGGCTTAGGCGTCCCATCTTCTGCAAGCTTGGTTCACCATCTCGTTGCAAAGACATATCTTGGATCTCCAGTGTTGGAACCGGCTTGGATTTGCAGTGGCTTGGGGGCTGGGGGCGGGGTGAAGCATGGGGTTGTGGGGGTGTGGTATGGTCTGTATAGGCAAAAATATTGCCAATTGCCCTACAATCCCCCAATTTCCCCAAACAAAATGCGCGCCGTGCACACACCGTGCACACACTGTGCACAAACCCCCCCGTACAATGACGATGGTCGTCACCCTCCAGAATTAAGGCGGCATTCATCGCAGTACGACAGGTGACGTACATCGCAGTCCGAATAAGGCGCCGCAAGCGCCCCCACACAGTCTTTGTCAGAAACCGGGCGCAGCCATATCTTGGGACATTGAAAAGGGGGGGGGAGGGGGGCGGCATTTGCTCTGGATGTATTGGAGTGACACAGGCACAAACTGATGCCTGCTGCAGGACTGCCCACTGGTGGAACGTTTATCATGCCGACATGCTCACAAACGGGGCTGGGGGGAACCTGTGATTCCCAGAACTCACAAAGGGCACCGATCAAGTGCTCCCTCTGCGCCCTCTGCCTGCGTATCCAATTCTGCAGCATCTGCAAGTTCTTGTGGAACCACCGCACCCGGGACCACCACCACGCAGGAGACCGGGGCCCGATTTGCAGGCACTTCTTGATCGTGTCGATGACTGTGTCTGGGTCCTGACAGTGATCCATTTCGCGGCGCAGCTGAAACTGTGCCACGAACTCCAGATTGAAGAGCGCCCGCTTGCGAGAGATGGCGCGCGCCTGTCGTGCGGGAGACAGAGATTGAGGGCATGCGTGCCTTGCGCGCAGGCGACGGCAGTATCATCCGCTGTGTTTGGGCTGGGGAACTCGTCTGGATCTGTGGACCTCAGATTCACGATTTTTGGTGAGCAATGCAGCCTTTGGGGCCTATTGGCGCTTTGCTATGCATGCGGTATCATTATGCCTGTCGTCCATCTGCAGACACTCGCTCACTGAGAACGTGGGCAGAATAATGGTGGTGGGCCTGGGCGTGTACAGGCCCCAATTAGCAATCAGTTGCTTGCCCCTCCCTTCCCAGCCGCCCCTCCATTGGAGACTTGTCAGCAAATCAGGGTGACCAATCGGCTGACTTTTGTCGGTCGTTTGAGAAAGATCTGCAGGGAAGCATCCGATCCCAAAAACACATGCAAGAGCGCAAGAGTGCGGGAATCGCCTAACTTGTGAGAATAGCATGTCCCTTTGTTGTACAGGGTGAGTCTGAGGCTCCTTCACTGACAAGGTGAAAAGGAAGCCAATAAATCAGCACACAAAGTCGGAGATAGTTGGGGGGATCGGAACCGCTTTTCTTTTCGGGGCGGGGGGATGGGAAGGCTGGTAGGTCACTGTGCAGTACATGTGTAGTACTGTTGTGGGGTGTAAAGCTGTGTGCCCTCCCAGGAATCAAATTTCAGATCTCTAGCCACACAACAACGACACTGACTGCCCAACCACTCTCAATGGGCAAAGAAGGGTCCTTTTTCTTTTACTCCAATTCCCCCCCCACCGGCACAAATGAAACAACACAATGTTCCCAAAAAGAGCAGATTCCCTAAAACATGCCAACTGTCAGAATGCCCAGAGAAGGCCATGCAGACTGCCAACCCACAGGCAAGTGGTTCTCGTGGGGGTTGGGCTCCAATGCAGCAATGTTCACAATGTTCGCACCCAAACAAACAGAAGTGGGGTGCAGCGTCAATCACAAATGTTGTTATGAGCAGAAGCAACCCTCACAGCCATGATCAGCCCCTCGTTCTGAGTGTAATGAACTCATATCTGGGTTATTTTACATTCTGGACCACACACACATTGCGCGGAAGAAAACAAGCCATGCTGATACAAGTCTGTGCTTGCGCAGGGAGTAGATACCTCCAGGGATAAGGGGGCACACTGGAGCAGGACAGGAGGGAGAAATACCTTGGCCAGCGCGCTTTCACGAGAAGTGAAATGGAGGGCCTCAACGAGTTGCACAGGGGCTTCGGGGAAGTGGGGCAGCGGCTTGCGCTTGCTGCCTGTGTGGCGGCTGGTGTGCTGGTCTGCCATGGGAACGCCAAGGCTTAGAGCTGATGGCGCGAGAGAACAGAGCTGAAGAGCTCTGGGACGTGCACAACGTCTGAGAACAAGTATGGCGCTACAGGGTCATCGGGGCAGAGGCTGGAGCTGGGGGCAAATTGATGGCATGGGGAAGGAAAGCAGTGGCATAGCAGAGCACCCATACAATAGTATGCAGGGCACAGTGCAACTACCCACCGAGACCACCTGCTGGCAGGAGCCAAAGCTGTGGCGAAAGGTAGCATATGAAATGCCAATACAAGACCCAGAGTATATCACTCCGGGCTCGTCCCCAAGTGTTGCCTTCTCACACCTCAGAAGGGATGGCATTTGGTTTACTAAGCCTTGTGAAAGACCACAGAGGGTGTACCAATTGTGGCTGGCACAGAGGACTTCATGTTGCATGACACACTATGGTGCACCACGGAACTCGACTGGCACCTCCAATTTATTGAACTCCTTGACAACACCAACCTGAACTGCAACAGAAAGTGCCCAGTCAGGCAGCACTCAACGACACAGCACCACCACAACCATCGGCCACGTTGACACACATACCAAATGCACAATGCAGAACTGCAGATGGCTCTACGGCGAGTACACATCACGCGACACAACCAGGACTAAGGCGCCTGTACTATGGCCATGGACAATGTACCAATCGCAATGTATCGCCATACGAATGTCGACAGGGAGGATCATGGCACAGCAGCTTTGTGCCAATGGCTAGAACGCCTCCACCCATATCGCTGCCTCGTGGGGGTGTCGCCACTGATTTGAAGAGGAAGAATTTAGCAACCTTTTTTCTCATTTTTCTCTGCATCTGGTGCCCTTAAGCACCTGCCCGTGCTGCTTTTTTTCATCATGCAGCACAAGTAATATGGTTTGTATTGCAAGGCTGTATAAAGCACCCTGTTTATATTTTTTGTGAATATTGAATATATAACATGCCATGAAATGGCTCACCTGTTCAGTTGTGCCGCATGAATACCGCAGCGCAGCATGATTACCGCGGCACATTGGCACAGGGACACAAAAACAAAAAGCAGAAAACCACCGCCCTTTTTAAACCGGTCTTTCTCTGGTAATATATGGTGCCTTATGCTTCATCTTTTTCTGTTTCGGAGGGTTTTGTCACTTGGAAATAGTCTGCGACTCCGTAGTAAAGACGCCTTGCCTCTTTTTGCAAAAGAAAGGCAAATGTCCCAACGATGCCACAGTTGAGCCACTTCAAGAATACAAAACAATTGGTCTAAGAAATGTCCAACCCTGAAACTGTTATGCCAAACAAAGGCACTCATATTGCAAGGTTGCTTTGAAGAATGGGTGCCAACGTCGGGAAGACAATTTCTTCCAAGCATCGCATGGGACGTTGGTCGGAAGATGGTCCAAACATTGCCTCCGACATCGGAGGCGTTTCGGTGGCAAATTTTGGTGCAAAACTTCCAAGCGTTGTTCCGGGGAACCCCCAAAACTTCCATGCATTTTTTCCAATGATGGGGGGTGGCTTGAAGGATGGGGGAAATCCTGCCCAAATACCTGGAGTCACCCAAGATAAATGCAAAAAAGAAGATAAATCGACGTTGTTGTTAACTCGAACTGTGAGCGTTGAAACCCCTTCGCTCAACATATGTACATGACAACCAGCACTGGACATGGCGTCAACATCCACAACAATCGTTTGGTGATTATGAACACATACACGGCGACATTTGCAGACACGCGTGCAGAGTGCACGCGTGCAGAGGGCACGCTCTGCACGCGACACGCACGACGGCCACACCTACTACACGCTGTGCAGCCGCCGCAAGCACGTCGTGTGCCACGTCCAAAATCCCTCCCATCACCATCAACTCCCCGAATCTCACACAAAGGAGCCACCCGTCCCACATAACGCCCACTTCGTGGCTTGAATCTGCCATCTTGGCAACTAGACCCCACCCCTCACAAACTATTGCGAGCCTATTAGGCGGAATGCACCAAAAAGGCTGACCACATGGCACCCAGGACACATACAAGGTTCCAGCCTCAAAAACCAGATGTAGTTGGTGCCCTACCCCTTGCAAATCCCTGCCATCCCCGAACACACACCAAACAGCAAGGCACTTTCAGAAGGTAAGGCATTAGATCACCCACGGTCAGCAATACAGGTCCCCTGCAACACCAATGTGACAGATAGACAAAGACAGAGCTGGCGATGGCCGCCACCTCGCAAATCACTGTGTGAAAGGCCTTGGGCCTCGCCTCATCCCCATGTGGCATGGTGTTACAAAGGAGGCCTATGGGTAGTGGGTCAGCACAATATTACCAGGATATTAAGAAGGCCAAATGCAAAAGACAGGTAGCCAACAAGTAGTACCGGGAATAGTAGCAGCAACAGTAGCAACAACAGTAGCAACAACATCGACAATAGCAGCGATAATGCTACTAGTAGCCCTTGTGATGCCAACTGAGATGACGATGATGAGAAGTTCGTGTCCGGTGGTTGTATTGTGAGCGTAGGAAGCCCAGATTCATCATCGTCATGCAATGGCAGCTCTGCCGCGTTACTAGTGGAGGAGCAGGCGCCAGCTTTGACCATGGATGTGGGTGCCCTTGAGTGGGACTGGCGAGTGGGGCGCGTCCGCTTGTTTTGTGTGGTGACGACAGTTTTGGAGGATTGGTGCAGGGTTTCTTGTATGAGCAATGCGGCTGCCCGCTGCTACAGTAAGATGGGGTTTTTGGGGGGACGTCCCAACGGGGGAGCTCCACCCGGGCGGGGGGGGGGGGGGGGTGGCAGAACTATTTGGGCTTTGGCCCCGCCCCTCTTCTTTCGTTCCCACTGTGATTTCCTCTCTGGTGGCTTTTCTCCTTGGTGGCCCTGCTGATGGTTATCTTTTCCTTATATGGAGGACTGGGGGGTGTTGGGTGCGATGCAAAGGAGGAGTCTGCAAGTGAACGCGCACTGTGTCACGAGCTCCGGCATGTCATCGCCACGATTTCCGCCTTTCTGTGGGTCTTGGGGGGGTTAGGGTGTGGGTATCCTCAGTTCCATGGCACGTGATGCACATTTTTGGAATTTCTGGTGTTTGGGGGGGCTTTGTCAAATTTGGCATGTTGGCACGTTGGTCTAAGGGAAGAAACTCAACACCAACAGGCAAACAAGCAAAAAGCTGCAGAACAATATGTTGATATGCAGACCAAGGGCGAAAAAATTCCCCATGCACCGACATGATATTCCAAGCTGACAATGCAGGGGCGGCTGGTTCCACTGACATTGTTTGCCATTCTCAGATGGATTCCGAGAGTATCACCCCTTGTTTAAGTTGTCAACCCCAAAAAGCAACATTCATTGCTTTATCTCCAATAGACTCTCCTCTCTTTTTTTTTCTTGCAAGGGTTTTGAATATGGGTCACAAAGGGCGGTGTATGCCTGTCCCTGAAAGCAACTTGCACTGCTTCTGTGTCAGACCGGTCACCTAGTCTTAAGGTATCGTTGCAGAGGAGTGGGCCTAGAGGACATATCAGACGCGGTGTGCACGCGCTGCACATGCGGTGCATATACTAGGATTGTTGTGTGGACCGTTTCAGCTAATTTCGAAGCTATGAGCTGTTGGTGCCTGCACTTGACATTGCGAAAGACACTGTAGCCACATGCACAATTGGGATTGGTGTGCAACAATTTGTCATGTTTCACCCTGTTGCCGCATCGGTTGCATGTGAGCTCACCCAAGCCCTCACACCCTGCCATGACTCTTCCCCAAGCAACTTACACCAGGGACAATATTGAAAAAGGGCTTCGAAGGTAGACCATTTCTTGGAGAAGTTGTTTAAATCCCTGATGCGGTGCACGTGCGGTGCGTGAACTCCCTCCTGATGTCTCATTGCATTGTGCAGCCCAGCAACCAGAGAGGAACAATGGGAATCATCTACCATTTGTCCCTCTCTTGCTCCACTGAGTCCTCGGATCACCTAGTGATTTTGTGTTGTGTTGTTCAGTTGGACTGAGAAAAGCGAGCTCCACAAAGCGCTTGGCAATCCCACCTCCAACAACATTGGAGATCAAGGACTCAACGTTGAGAAAAAGGTGGGACGCCTCTTTGAAGCAACATTGCATGTTACTAGAACTTACCGGGCTAAAATCGCACTGTGCACCGCGACTATTATCCAGCCATTGTTACATTGTATCGCCGGATGTCACACAAGACACGGATGTAGATGAAGGTCAAGTGCTTGTTACAAAAACTAATGAGGTCATTCTTCCAAATCAGCTGCCAATGACGAATGACTAGGAAGAGAGTCCTTGATGTACTTCAAATGAGCTCGGGAACTTGAACGCCGAGCAATGCACTTGCGAATATTTAGTCTTGCAAAGCCCCCTTTCAGGACTTTTTTTGCCCCCCCCACCCCACCCCGTCCTAACACAGGATTGTCCAAACACGGCAACTCCGTGTTTCCGCACTTTTGGGTCGTTTTGCAACCATCGTTTTTGCAGTTCCAATCCAGAGGTGGGAGCTCCGGAGTTGGACGAACATGAGTCCCTTCTTCCATTGTCTGTGTTTGAGCGCGCTCATGATGTCGCCTCGGCCGTGTCAGTTTTGGTAAAGTGAAGCGATGCCAAGACAGCCTTGCTCTGCCAGACCCAAGGCAGTTGTCCTACAGCAATACGGGTCACCTCGGCCAGATTGAACGGGGGCATTTTCGGCCTCCTCAACTCCGCCAACCAGCGTTCACACTCTTCAATTTCATGCCACACGTCCTCAACCATAGGTGCACCAGTACTCGTGGTGGAGTGTACCTTGGCAGCCCATTGACCAGAGCAGACATCCAAGACGATATCATGAGCGCGCTGAAAGCGACCCCCATGTCCCCTCATCTCTGGCCCTCCCCTCGCCCGGCCCCCTCTGCACCCTGTTCCCCTTCTCCTGCCCTCACGCCTCCACAGCCATTCCAGGTGTCGCTTCGATACTCTACTGCTTGCCTGCCTAAGCCTCTCTTCTTGCCCCCTTGCCACCTCTGTCCTGTTTCTCAGCGCTGCCCGGGGAGCCTGCTTCGCTTCACCACCCACCATCTCCAGGCACTGCTATCTCCTCAGCGGCCCCGTGCCTTCGTACCACTACATGTGAGATCACAAGCACAAGTTGCAGTTACAGTTCTGCAAACATGCAGCAACAGATCATGCACACTGAAATGCAGCGTGCAGGACGGCTATCACGTTGGTGCGCACTGATGCTTGGGCCATGTGCAGCCAAACATGCCTGTGCAAAGGCTCTATGATGTGCAAAGCAACGGTTTTTGGAGGCTGAAGGCGGTATGAAACGGCGAAACGGCGGGTGCAGGCCACCCGATGTGTGGTAAGTTTGCCACACAACATCCAAACATGATGGGTGGCACGGCTCTGCCATGAATAAAATATCTACAGCGCTGTGTCATGCGAAGGCAAGGCGACTGGTCGACGGAAGGAAAGCTTACGAATGCGCCTGCATCATGAGTGGTGACAATTCGCCACACTACATGAGCTGCGAGTTAAGGAAGTCCCTACTTCAGCCCCAGAACAAGAGTCACATGGCAGTAAGGCTCAGGAGTGCTCTAAATCGGCTTTGTAATGCCATGCTTTCAGCCCATGAGGCTGTTTGGCATCCTGCTGCACGTCCTGCTGTCTGCACATGCTAGACACCAACGCAATGCAAATGGTCGATTTGGTAGGCAAGCAGTACGTTGGCCAGGCAAACAGTTGGTGGTTGGGACGATGCATCTTCTACGAACAGAATGCCGCCCAAATAGATTTGAAACGAAGAAATTAAAGTGAAAGAAATGAAGGAAAAAATTGCAGTCCACCAAAGCGGGTCCCGCGGAGGCTGTGAGCGTAGGATCTATGCACTGTGGCCCTCGTTGTGGCACAGTGTGCACATGGTGCAGTGTTGTATATTAAGTACAAGTTGTAAGCAATCACACCACACAAATATGTACAAACTGCCAATGCCTCAGGAATGTGCTGAGGCGGACCAAAGGATGGTCGATCGCACAGGAGTATGCCCTGCGTGGGTGTAGAGCTGTGGTATCATGGGGTCGGGGTGGTCACCAGGACCACACATGCGTGGCCAGGTCCACGTATTACTTCGTGGGCATTGTAAAATGTGGGGCATACCCGTGGGTAAACCAGGTGAACCTTCACCTCCAAATCCTGTGTGCGCTTTATGCCGATCTTATAGCCGCCCTCCGATGCACTCCCAACAGCTCAATTAGGCTCCGATCATGGTACTGCAAGACCAACACCTCGCTCTAGTCCAGATTCCACAAAACACGATGTGTGCATGTCGGGGTCGGAGGGGCAAGTTAAGGTGATGTACACTATGGGTGTGCCTGCCCTTGCAGAGGCTGGTCAGCCAACGTTGGGTGGCAGAGCCTGATCACTGTAGGGGGCAGACAACGCGCCTGCAGGTTTCACATAGCACGCTGTGGGCCCAGCAATGTGCACACCCCACCGTGCAGTCTGCACAAACCTTGCCGTCTGGCTGCGTTGAAGAACACGGCACAGGACGTTTTAAAGGCTCAGACTCACTGGCAGCGCAGTGCCCACGGGACCGAAAGATGTTCCGGTTTGGCAGGAATTCTGACGACCGAATGAGCAAAGTGGCTACACTGAATTCGGGAGCCTGAAGACATCTGCAGGAAACCCTGTACCGGGCTGCGGTTGAGTGCAGGGAAGCAGAGGGCTGGTCGGCATCGGACACTCCACACCATCGCTACATTGTACTAAAGCCCGGGGGCGGCAGGAATGTGTGAGGGAAGGGGGGTGAGGGGGCAACATTTGTTACATATCTCTCTGGGACGTCGGGTTTTATGCCAACACGGAGCGTTTTAGGGTGTCGGTGCCATTGCTGCCTCATTTGTGCCTCTTGAGTGCCTTGTAGGGAGGGGGTATGTGGGGTATATTCGGAAAGCTCTTGAAAAGGGCTTTTCGGAGATGTATGGGTTAGGGGGGGGTCGGGAACCATATTTTTTCAAAAATTGGCCGTTACCGTTGACAGGTTGGGTTTTTTTTGCCTGTTCTAGTCCGGTTGCAGACAGACTGCACCGCACCCCTACCCCCATTACTCCAACATATGGGCATATCAGGGTCAAGTCATTCGGGTGGATTTGTTGCATTTGATGTGTAGAAGACATGTGCAACATGGGTCCCCTCAAGACCCCAATATGTTGAAGACTTTGACCAATAACTACCTTGGACACCCGGGTGATGCTTGGTGCAACTTGCAGCATCAAGCTCACCAGAGTGCAAGAAATCAAAGATGGCACAAATTCGCAAACAGGCTGTCAAGTTGGGACATGGGACCACAATATTTGGATTCAGCACGTCAAAATGCATCCATTTACCTCCTTTCACTTTGCTCCAACTCCACAATATGTCGGAGCACCCAGGGGAAAACCTGTGAGTTGGTGTCCCGCACGCGTGAGCGGAGCAGCCTGAGGCCCGAAAACACTGAAACGCCGAAAAGTTCGGCCTCGGTACTAAAAAATATGGTCAGCTATCCCCCCCCAACCCATACATTTCTGAAATGGCCTTTTCTCACAGATTTCGAAAAGCATACACATACCCCCCCAAGGTAACGACATTTTGGTGCATTGGACTAAAAGTTGAGAAAAACCGGGAAAAATGTGAATTTGCTCCGTGTTGGCATGTTATGAATGTCCCAGAGAGATATGTGGTCTGAGATCTTTGTTCCATCCATTCCAATCCTCTTCGCAGGGAAGGAGTTGGAATTGGAGCCGAGCATGTTGTACGGTGCGCCAACCGCCTGCCCAGGGACCGTTTGGGTGACTGTGGTTTGAACTTGATACTGCACCGCTGTCGATTGCTGCTCCTCTGCTTTGCGCCTCCTTCCACCGTCTCACCAACTTACTCGGGGGGTGTCCCTGCACTGCGCGCGCAGTGCGAGCGCCCAGGGATGAAGAACCCAGAAGCCCTCGTCCCCCACCCACCCCCGCCCGCGCACGGAATGACTCAGCCCACGCCTCTCCTGCGGCGCCGCCATGTGCTATGCTCCCCCACCCGCCCGCAGGTGCTCACGTGTTCAGTGGAGCCCAGGCCGATCCTCAGACAGACGGGGCAGGATAGACATGGCAGCCACACTGGGGCTGACGCTTCGGAACCGGATCAGACATAGGCTCATCGGATGCGGATGGGGAATGCCTCACCTTTTTGGATTTGGCCAGAACTGCGCCCAAGGCCCAGAAATGGCGACGTTTTGAATGCTCGCAGACGTGCCCAGGCCTGTGCTCATATGCGCCCACCAGAGCCCAAAACTGATGGCAGTCCTATATGGCGTAGAGCAGTGGTATTGTGCAGGGTGTGTGTCGGCCACGCATCATCAGAACGAGTGCCTTGTTCCCTCCCTCCTGGCTGACTAGGGCTCACAGTCGGGCATGTGGTACGGACTCACTGTGTTGCCCCCTGTACTCCATCCCTCCCTGACCTGAGGCCCCTGGACACACGGTGAGCACACTGACCGCTGCACCATCGGCACCCCCCTCTACAGTGTAGGACGGCCCCTGAGGGCTGCGTCATTGGCTGGCAAGTCTGATCCCTCAAGGCACGCCTCCTCCAGCCCCTGTGCAGGAGCTGGGGGGGCAGCGTTGGCACTTGCGGCCCGGGGCTTGAAGTTGAATATGGCAAAAGTGGCCTTTGGGGCAGAGGGCTTGGGGCCATCGGTGGTGGTCGAGGGGGCCCTCAAGGGCTTGAGAAGGTCGAAAGCGTTGAGCGCCCCACCGCCTGCGTACACTATGAGCTGCCTGGTCGGGTGGCTGTACGTCATCGGGGTGCCTGCGCCAGTGAGGGTTCGGGAGCGGGTGAGAGAATCAGGGCAGGAGGGTCCGTGAAACAGAGCGTGGGTCTGCGGGAGGGAGCAAGGGTCTTCAGGAAGGAGGAATCGTGTGTGTGAGGGGCTGAGGAGGCGTGGGAGAAAAATGAGGGTCTGTATGATGGGCTGACGGTCCGTGGAAGAGGGTGAGGGGCTGTAATTTATGGGCGACATGGGGCGATGGACGGATGCGGCGGTGTGAAATGGCGGATTCGGGCGGAAGGAGATGAGGGGACGGTCTCCCCTAAGAGCCCCCTTACCGTTTTAGTCTGGCCACTCCATACCCCCCAGTGCGTCTCGGCTCCGATTTGCTGTGTCGCCAGTGAGCGGTTGGGGTGCTTTTGGTGTCGTCAATGGTTCTGTCTCTGATGGCCCTTTGTGACTGGGATTAGCCACCGACATTCACGATGCTACCGCATGGGGGAAGGTGCCTTCAGGGCGTTTCTTGGCGTGACGCCCTTCAGGGGCGAGCTGCTGTGGGTTGCAAGGCAGCATTTATCAGGGAGGTGGGGTGAGGGTGTCCATGGCGGATCTGAGGATACTCACTCCGCCACACGTGTGCTGGCTCTGACCGGAAAAATTAAGTGGAGGGACGCACCAACACACCCGTCCACGCACACACGCACTGTGACGTGGGACGCAAATACTCTGGCTGTGCACGAACATGGCACATCGAAACCTTTGCCTGCCTCCAACTGCCCCTGTTTCGCTGCACTGTGTCCTTTCGTACTGCTGAGTTGCCCGACATTGTGCCATCATTTGCTGCCGGATGCCCATGTCTCAGCAACAAAACCCCTGACCCCCCCCGACACCCCTCGATTCCTCAAGAACCTTCAGTCACAGGCCCTCGCGCCCTGTCATAGACCCTTTCTACGCCCCACAGCCCCCACTTCCTCCCTGAGACCCGTTGTTCCCTCGAAGAAACCCCAATGCAACCCATCGCTGCGATGCTACGAACCAAACGCCAGCCATGGGACCCACCCCGCACCAATCCCCTCGCGCACCACTAGTACACACACCTATTGCCACGCCCAATCTGCTGAAAGGCATGGACGCCAGCACAACCCCTGTCGGCAGCTGCAGCAGCTGCACAGAAGCGCGGGTCCGAAGAACTACCGCATCCTCCGTAAACCCCAAAATAGAGGCGCACATCTCATCCGAGAGCCTGCGCTCATCGCCCAACTCCCCTTCGGTGGTCGTGGAATAGACACGGACACCCGATGTGTCGCAGGCCAAGAGGTATGGCTCGCCCTCGATGCAGCGCAGGGCCTTCGTAGCATAGTTCAATTCCTTCGGAAGCATCAGACGACGCCGTTTGCCACTTTGAAGGTCGACAAAGACAACCTGAGGGCAGAGGCCATAGACGAATCCTTTTGGGGGAGGAAGCCACGCCTTGCCTGTCTTCAATTGTATATCTACAATTGTGTAGCCCTCTTAGTCCATGCGACAACATGGTGTGGCAAAGGTAGTTCTTGCTGACTATCATGACCACTGCCCCCTGTGATCAGCAGGAGGCAACTGGATGGCAAGAACCTCGCAACTGGCAAACGAGAAGCTCAGGGATGGTGGAAGCTGTCCTGTGGGTCCAGGATGGGGCGTGTGCGATGGGGCAATAGATACTAGGCTGAGCATACCCAAAGAGGGCTCGAGGGGTCCGGTGGGTGGGGGCGGGGGAGGGGGGTCAAGACATTATGTTCAGCGTCCTTGGCCTTGCTTGCAACCTGCAGTATCACAAGTGCAATAACATACAGCAACGCATGGCGCAGCACAGTAAAGAATGGCACCGAAGAGCCGTACTGTAGTACACCACAATACAATTTGGTGCAGTGCAGTACAGGCAGGCAGTACAGTACTGTATGCCCTACGATTCCTGGAATACAAGGTTATGGCATCAACGGCCTTTCGCACGTCGTGGTCAGGGTGCCGTCGGGGTTGTTTCTGAACAGCGCACGCACAGTGCGGGCACAGCGCCCAATAGTAATTTAGCTTTCCTGTGACAAGCCTGCAAACCACCAACCATCAGGAAAGCATGCGGCCGCAAGTCAAAAACAGCAGATTTCGACAGTAATCTAGCATTTTCAGTGTGAAACATGGTTTGTCTTACTTCAGTGTCCAAGTTTTTGAATTGAGTAAGAATCCAAGCAGTCCAGTGTATGGGAACACAGTAATTACAGCGGTCAGCTTGGCCATCGGGGGAAACGGGTCCGAAAACGCCCTACTTTTTGCACAGTGCGGCCACAGCGCACGGTGCGCCCCCGTAAACCTGGTATCTAGGGGGGCCGGTTGGAACCCGTCCCGCTGCAACCTACCCCTCAAGTATCTGGCAAAAACTGAGGCGGGGGGTGGGGCATCGGGGAGGTTAGGTAATGGGGGATGTTGGAGGAGGACGGGGATGGGTGGAAGGGGAGGGGTGGCTGCTTGGCCGTAGATCGACGATGGTCGTCACCCTCCAGAATCACTCTGGCATCCACAAGAGTACTTCTTGTCTCAATACGGCGAAGCCATGGCACACATTGTTCGTGCTGTTCAGCAAGGCGCCACCACCAATTGTTCAAAGTGTCCAGAAAGGCGCCGTGAGGCGCCTCCACCGATTGGGATTCAGGTCAGGTCCGTGCCTTTAGGTCACGTCAGGATTACTCTTGATTACCCTTCTACCCTGTCACATGGTGCCGGAGGCGCCGACACTGGTAGTGGAGCGTCCCAACCTGCCCCTGACGCGCTTTCTGCGGGTGTCACGGACATCCGTGCTGAACCCCTCACTGTCACAGTCCAGGGGTAAGCACAAGCGAGTGTCACTGATGTCGGCACTGTATGCATCCCCGTCGGAAGGGCAGGGCGGTTGCCCCTCCACTGATCCACCCCCATCCGAGTCCACATCTGCCGCTTCTGTCTCTGCATCGGTTCGAGCCCCAGCTCATCCCACTCCAACACACAGCGGCGCTTCGACAGGAGAAGCAGGTTATTGGGGTGCAGGAGCCTGCCCTGCATTGCCAACTCGTCTGCACCGTCGTTCCCTTTGAGATGTGACGGTACCCACCGAAGTTGTGAGACGACATGTTCAATTGGCGCATACGCACGAGCAGTTAAATAAACAATAGGGGCGACTCGGAAGGCAAAAAGAAACGCCCTTGCTTCCATGCCTAGTGGCAAAGACGCCAGCGTTCGCCCACTGGCGAGCATCTTTGCAATGGTCAGCGCATAGGCTTCCTCCGCCCGTACATTGCCCAGCAAAACCCCCAACTGTTTGACCGACTTCTTCACTGTTACCCCTGCCACTGATGCTGGTGGAACCAACTCCTGATCAACACATCTAACCAACGCCACAGTCTTCGCAACACTGACCCTGAGCCCTGAAAAATAGCCAAACACCACCAACACATACAAGGCCGCTCGCAGGTCAGTCACCTGCTGCTAGCCCCTGCCAGGGAAACAGAGCAGATGTCGTCTGCATAAAACAAAACTGTCATTTCAATCCTCAATGTCTTCAAGTCATAAACCAAGAAAATGGTGATGGCATCAAAGAGCAAGGGCGAGAGGGGGTCTCCCTGCCTTATGCCTGAGCACGCGAAGATCGACACCCGCCACATACCCCCTGCCAACATGAAACAAAATCAGGCCCTCCACCATTGACATCAGCACCTGAACATAGGCTAAGGGCAGCCCCAGGTACAGTAGAGGAACTTTCAGGACTGGGGACGTAAGGAATCGTATGCCTTTTGAAAATCTACTGCCAATATCTGATCTAGAGTCGCTCCCACTCCCTGGTACCCTGGTACCTCCCTGGTACGAAACCCTTTGACACGAGGGAGTCACCTGTGGCCAGACATCTCACAACTACAACATTATAGTCGCCGTTACCCATTTCATGCATACCTGCTACAGCGCCAGCAGACGCATGTCCTTTGTGCGCCCAGCGCCCATGAACTTGGGAATAAGGAGACCGTCCAGGAATCTGGCACCCCCCCCCTCCCGTAGAAAGAGCACCATGGCCACCAGGAGGTTGGGGGAAAACACTGAGGGGAACGGGTAGTATACTTCTGCTGTGACCTCATCCCTTCGTGGCGGCGACCCTCCCTTGAGCTTCTCCAAAGCCATGAGGACCAACGCTTCACACACCAACAGTGGCAGTGTTGCTGCCACCATCAATGGTATCGGCAATGACCAGACGTACCGCCAACACTCTTCTTCGGTCAACGGCCCTCCTGACATTACACCCGCCCAATAGTCCCGCAACGACACCGCGATATCATGAGCCCGTGTGCGGACTCGCCCCATGCTGTCCCATACTCGCGCCATGTACTGCTGCTCTCTCGATTGCCTGACCATCTGGTGTATTTTCCTTCACCGATCCGCCTGCTGCCGTGCCCACACTTCCTTGCACTGCAGCTGATACCGCAGTCTGGCACACACATCCTCCCAGAACACTACTTCCTTGCGGTGCGCCAGCAATGACACCAGCAGCCCGTAAGCCTCCTCCACTGCGCTCGGCATGTGCCCTTGCACCTCCAAATATTCCTTGGCTCCTGGTGCCAACGACAATGGTGTACCCTCCCTGACCAGACAGTGTAGGTCTGTGAACCCCAATGAGGGTTTGGCCCTGCACCACTCTGTAGGTAGCCCGTGACCCCCACCCACCACTCCTCTGGTCCCAACTCTTTGCCCTCCCACACTGGCAGTCCTCCCGCAAGCGTCCCATGGCTGCCTCATTCTCCACAAGCCCCCGCGGAAAACGAAAAGGCACTGGCCCTTCCTGGCCCTTTGGGGGGGCCATTCGCAGCACCACCGCCTTGTGATCTGTTGGCGTAGTCGCCAGGTATGTACTCCGTACCAAGGGCAGCATTTGCGGCTGCGCATGAATTCTGTCAATTCGGCGCTCGGCGCCATGAACGTGTATCCGTTGACTGCCTCCCCCCGCACCTCCCTGTGCACGTGGGCCCAAACATCATCTAAGCAGAAATGGGACAGTGTGTTCCCTTCCTTTTCCCTCGCCCGTCCCGTCAGGGAGATCTCCTTGGGCACAGGGGAGTCCTCCCCTCCGCTCTGAAAAAAACCCCCGGAATCATTCTGGGTTGGGGTTAGGGCTCCAATTCAGGTTAGGCCTAAGCCCTGGGTCCTAATAAACCGAGCCCTAACTCTAATCCTTGAACATTGACCCAAGGATTAGGGGTCAGTGGCAGGCTTGTGGGCAATGCATAATAAGACACAGCCAAATTTGCCCTTCACAGGTATCGTCCGTGAACTCAGCTCCTGAATCTGGAAGATACATGTGGAAATGTGACATAGACTTTAGACGTGTTTTTTGTGATGCTTGAATTTCAGGTTACACCCTGAGCATTTTGAGCCTACACAGGTGAGGCAAAACTGAACATTCGGCTCTCGCCATAGGCATGGAAAATAATCTTTGGCGCCATAGCCCCTGGTGGGGTCACCTACCAGGGATGTCCCCATGGTACGGCACCCTCCCCCCTGGTAGAAGAGACGGAGGTGGGGAGAGAGAGCGAAAGAGAGGGAGAGAAAAAAGTGACAGGGACTCCCCGGGTTGCGGCGAAGAGAAAGCGTCCTCGGCATACCTCCGTCGGAGCAGATACAGTTCTAACGACGGCCCCGCACATGTCCCCGTCCACCGCTACGAACTCAAAGCGGCCAGAAGGCCAGCGCTCCACACACGCCTGGGATGCATTGCATGGGGAGGATGTTCAGAGCACGGCAGTAGCGGGCGGAAAGACGTTCAGAGGGGTCGGCAACATGGTTCACTGCGAGGTAACAATGCGACTGGCGGGCTGCATTTGGGATAAAGAGGAGCGGCTGGGTGTCAGGCTCGTCTCATGAAGGGGGGGGGGGGTGTTCTCTGCCCCTCTGCCACTGCATCCCTGCACACCTGGTGGCCCGTCGCTGTGCACGTCACCGTGAGCTCCACGTGTACCGGGTCGAAAGAGCAACTGTACTTTGCAGTGTGAATGGTACGGAAACCGGTCTTCCGGGGCTTGGGAGCATCCTCACGCAGCGGCACCGCCAGGGCACACTCCCAGAAAGACGACGCCGCGTACGCAAAGGTGGGCGTCACAGATCGGGCGGTGATGCTCACCTGCATCAGAACCAGATATGCCGCGCCCTCAGCCCTTCCCATGTGTGCCGGAACAACCAGGCATGTGGCAACAAGTGGCAGGACAGTAATCAGCATTACCACAACACCATCCCCAGCCCCAAACCACAGAAAAAAATTGATCCTCATGGACAACCGGACAATGGAACCGCCAAAGTCCATGGATCCAAAAATTGCGGAAGCAACACCTTGTGTTGTTCTGACAAGGGCGTGGTGTTCACAAAGGGGGGGGGTGGGGGGCTAACCTCACAGTCTGTACTGCTGACAATGAGGGTGTGAAACACTTTCGGTGTCGACTGACTGTGGAGGAGCGGGCGACATCACAGTACACCATATCATTGCCTCCTCAGCATCACCAGTAAGGCAGTGGGCACAAACAAGTTGTCACAACTGTGTGTGGGTGTGGTACGTATCGCCTGCTGTATCGGAGCCACACCCAAATGGCCACCGGAGGCGTTACCTGCCGGTCAGCACACTCCTGCAGCAAAGAGCAACGGGGAAAAACCGTTTTTCTGGGTCAAGGCATGCCGCCAGTCACGGGGAGCCCCCTGTTCAATACCCTCTCCCCGCCCTTGTCAAATGCTCAACCTCCCTTCCCACAGAGAAATGTTTCACTTCCCCTGCGGCGGGCCATACGACAGCGCATGCCTTTTTGCTCAGCATTGTGGGCGACTGACACTCGCACGACAACCACAACTGTGAGTCCGACACTAACTCCAACTGCGACTGCGTCGCCGCCTATGCCTCCATTTCCCCCTCCGCCCCGCCCCTTTTCGCACGAGACACAGCATCGACAGGCCGAACCTCAAGCCGTGGACCAAGTTTGGCAGGGTTCCACTTGCGCGTGTCGATGAGCTGGACATATACGAGGTCATTATCCGTAGCCACAAGGTCATGGACATTGTCTTTTAGGGCCTGCAGGCGCACTGACACGTGCATCTTGCTCGGTAGAGGCACACTGTCTGCAGCCCAAACCTGCAACATACAAGCCCCACAGGACTTGGTTTGCACGCACGACTTCCGCAGGCATTCTGAATGAAGGGTCAGCTTACATTGAATGGAAGCAGGGCTGTCATGAATGTCAAAAAAAAAGAGAACGCCGGCCTCCTGTACCTTCGGGCTTCAGAAGAGCGCTAGCCGATGGGTAACTGCAGTCGGTCATCGGCCAACCGGCGTGTGTTGACCATCAACGGCCGTCGGTTAAAATCCAACCTCCTCGGTTGAGTGTCAACCGCCGTCGATTAACTGAATCTCGAATCCTGCCACCGACGCCCCCAGGCCGTCGTGAGGGAAAAGAAAAGGAAAGGAAAGGAAAGAAACATCTCATGCTGAAGGACAGCACTGGATACCTGGCCTCAAACAACACCCACACAGGGGACGAGGTTGCGTTTTCCGTGTTGGGAACTGCCTTGAGCCTCGATTCTGATCCCACTGTGTACACTGCTGTGTGCACGGTAAATGTCGCCTCAGGACGAGACATTGGGCCGCTCAGTTTAGTGTGCACATCGAAGGATGCCGTCTCTTTAGGGTGTAATGGGGGATCCGCGAGCCAGGCTGTGCTCTGTGCACACGGAGTCGAGTGTTGCTGTTTGCCGCTGGGGCAGGTCTCAAGATCATCCATTTCCTTGCCGCACAATTTTCATGCCGTAGATGCCCGTCGTGACGGCGTTTCTAACCACCGCCGGAGACCCAGGCCTCTCCACTGAATGGGAGCAGACAGCAGCCCTGTTGCAAGCACTGCACGGCAAGGGGGGGGGGGGTCGAAAAGTGACCACATTAAAGCTCAAGCAGGAGACCCTGATCTGATCCAGCGCATGAACATGCGCATGTGAGACAACGTCCGCTTGGGGGGACGAATTGACAGTTGTAAACTCAGATGATCACTGGCAAGTGGAGTCATGGCGAGGCATCCAGCGCCACTCAGATGCACTGGCAAGTGGAGTCATGGCGAGGCATCCAGCGCCACTCAGATGCACTGGCAAGTGGAGTCATGGCGAGGCATCCAGCGCCAAAAAGAGGCCCGGCAAAGTACCCATGCAGCGCGGCCGGCCTAACGCGGCGCTTGCGTTCGTGGATTTGGGGAGCATTTGGAAAAGCCGGTGCTTGCAGGGTCCTCAGCAATCCACCTTCAACGCACAGCATTGGAAACACCAACATTACGAATATTCACGGCCAAAATCGTGCTGCACGCAAACGGATGATCTCATGCGGGGGATTGTGCAATGCCAGGGGGCTGTGGGCACACCCTATCCTGAGCACAGAGATGTACAGATGGCTCGTTGCCACCCCGGCCGGCGACCGTGGAACCGCCGATGGTTACGATTCAACCGCCCCGACCAAGCCATGGTTGCACAATTCCCGTCGGTTGCAAATCGCTCACTTGTGCAGCGGTGAGGTCAGGGCGGACACCCGCATTCTGGACAGCTACCGGTGGGCCAACCTACCACCCATCCGTCTGCTGAAACGGCACCCCGCGAGTTGGCCGATTTGCATCAGCAGTCTCACTCTCTGTCACCAAACGCTGACCCCAATGAACAGGAATACACAAGGGGGGGGGGGTTCCATAAAGGCGAGCTGGTACAGCTCTCGGATGGTCATTGGCAAAGGGGGAGGGATGGCGCAAGGCGTGGCTGCAGGGCAGCGTATCAGGCAACCCTTCAGCACACTGTGGGGGATCTCGAAAACAAAACCTGTAACCCAACGGCGGTCCGCCGGTCACCTGTGGCACTTAACGAGTAGAACACACGGCGGCAACCAACAGAAATTGGCCAGTAACCGCTCAGGCAACCACACCCAACCACCCACCCAACCACTCGGGCTGAGTTGATGGACCTGCTGCATGCGGTACTTGTCCAGCCGGTTTGTGAGAATGGGGCAGCCCACAACGTGGTTGCACAAGGCCTTGCTGACGTTGAACAGGGCCCACAGGGCGCGGCCTTCACAAAAGGCCACAATCAGGAGCTGCGTGTCCAGCGGCAACGAGGGCCTTTCTCTGGGTTTCGGACCGGAGACCTCTGGCCGGAGTCTCTTAGTGGGACGCGTCTTGGCGGCCTGGGATTTGCCTGCATTGTGGGTGGAGGTGGTGCCCTGGAAAGCGTGGCAGCAACAATTGTTATTCCCAGAGTGCAAAGGGGCAGCTTTCAGTGTCCGTGCGCGTATATGGGGTGTGCGCCCATGCGTATGGGATGTCTGGTGCTGGCGGGAGCACCCATTCGTTTAACTTTCCAAGGTTCGCCCAGTTTCCCAGGTCCCAGGATGACCTCCAGCCCACTGCAAAGCCTGGGGGCGTGGGGTCATGTGAGCATGCTGTATAGGGGCGTGGTGGCATCATGATGGCATCATGCAAGGGGCATGGTGCATACATATGGTGGGATAATTTCGGGTAGGGATAATTTCGCGGGAAAAGTTCGCTGGCGAAATTGGCCCTGGCGAAATCTAGAGCGTTAGCAGTGCAGTGTGTTCATGAGGCAGTGTGAGCTTTGGCATTTGCAAGGGTGGCGAAATTTCCCCCCCTCCGAAATTTTCCCCGGCGAAATAATCCCCGCACGAAATTACCTCTTCCCCCCTGTCGGGGTATTTTGCATGGGGGCATTATAGGCGGCATGGGGCCATTCCCGGTTGCACTATACCCTGGTGCATGGGGGCATGTTGCACCGGACTACATGTGGTACAACAGAGATGTGGTTCTGTCATGTCAAAACAACCAGGCACACCATTTCGGGCCGGTGTCCAGATGGGGGACATACCACCCATTCCATGAGCTATGCTTCCAACTATGATTCCCTTCCTTCAGGCTGGTGTTGTGAATCCATGTGCTATCGCAAGACAACCGCACATAGCATCTTGGCCCGATGCATGGTCGTAATGGGCTTTGCATTTTGACGTTGTACTGCCTTTTGACATGCAAGAGCACAGTGCATGGTGTCATCGTGCATGGGGACAGCGTGAAAGCATAGTGCATAGGGGTGCAGGATGCCCCAAATTGCGCCGGATTGTACCCCGTCCATGGACCACAAGTTGGAGTTTGCATATCAACTTGTCCTCCTCGAATACGCTGCTAAATACTCGCAGCCGTTGCAAGCCTTGTGCCTCGCCCCTCACCATGTCGTCCCTTGTGTCCCCAAACCACGCTCCACGGTCTCGAGTATGATGCCTTCTCACAGACGACACACCATTCTTTGTCTTGATTGCCGCGTTCTGCTTTGGTGGGCCGCTACTCTTTGGCGGCCGCTCCCTTGCGGCCGCACAGTTCGCGGACTCGGTGGCAGCTTGAGGCGTGGTGAGACCAGGGACTAAGGACCCGGGGGGCTGACCGTTCACACCCGTGCCATCCGTGCATGCCACGAGGCCTGGGTTTGGGGTGCCGATCTCGGAGTCCATGGCCGCCTCATCACACGTCCGCACATCCCCGGCCTTGGCCGTCTCCTTATCCTCAGCCCCACGCTCCATGTCCCCTCGCGTGCCCACAAAGAGCTCACTAGTTTGGTGACCGGCACAAGATTTCGGGCTATCCTCATCCGTCCTCCCCAACTCCAAGAGAGAAGATGGCAAAATGCCTGGCTCTTTGCAACCATTCGTATCGCTTGGGGCACAATCTTGTACGAACCGTTGCCACACTGAAACCATGAGTGGCAAGCCATACTGGAACTCCATCTGCCGGAAAGCGGCGAGCACATTCTTTTCAGGGCAAAGCAAGTTGCAACCCGAAGTTATTGGCGAGGCGTCACTTGATGATGGGGAAAGAGAAGAAGATGATGCCCCGTCGTGGGTCGCCGGCGAACGGCACTTGGTGGGCGCACTATTGTCGCCGTTCGCAGGTTGTCGTTGGTTGGTCACCAAAACGCGCTTGCCCGGCATATTGGGGAACGAACGGTTCCTAAGGATGCATGGAAATGGAACGTGCCCCCTACCCAGGCGTTTTTGAATGCCACAGAACAATTCCCAATCAAACCCAAACCCCCCCCCCCCGGCTCCGCGAAGCTAGGTCCCGAGGAGTGGTCGGCGGCAGAAAGTGAATCGGCAAATTGCTCTTGGGCCAAACGAAGTCAAAGAAGCTCAGCCATGATAAAACATCACTGGTCATGCTTCAAAATCACACGCACAAGTTAAAAAAAACGCCTCAAAAAATGCTTCATAAAATACCGCAAAAAATACGTACTCTAGATCTGGAACAATCCAGCAGAGCACGTTGTGGAACGGGTCACCAGGTCTCAAATTGGGTCTAGTCATACCTTTGAAAATGAAAATGGGCATTTCTGTTCTTCGTAGGATCCAAGACGATCCTAACCATTTGTCCTTTTCTTCGAGACCAATTTGAAGAGATGGTGATACGGTCATGAAAGGATGGAGGAATGAGGAACGAAGAGAAGACGAGATAACGGAGAAATGGTCACGAGCACTGGTGAAGAGATGGAGAACTGCTCAGCAAGAGATGGAGAAATGGCCACAAAGGTGGTGATGCAATGGCATCTCTTCATGACCGTTTCTCCATCTCTTTGTGACTATTTCTCCCCCTCTCCACTAGTGCTCATGACCATTTCTCCAACGCTTTGTGACCGTTTCTCCATCTCTTCGTGACCGTTTCTCCATCTTGTCGTCACCATTTGTCCATCTCTTCGGGACTCTTCCTCCACCTCTTCGTTCGTTCGTTCGTTCACCGTTCCTCAATGGCTTCACCATTTAATTAATTTCTCCATCTAAGTGCCTATTTTTTCGTTGCCCATGGCAGAGTTAATGCGCGCTTTGTTGCTGATTTGCTACTATCAGATTTCTCCATCTCTTCCTGAGCGTGGTGATTTGGTCAAGAAGAGATGGGGACTTTTTTCCATCTCTTGTGACTGCGGTGATTTGGTCACGAAGGCACGAGCAAATCGTCACGAAGGCATGAAAAAATGGTCCAAATTTCGCATTTTGAAAGATTTGCCCGTGGTTTCCTCTCTTCGAAAGGACGCCGACAACAAGTTAGATCGAGCACATAGGAGTTGGGAGACGCATGGTTACCAACTTTTACGCCTTATTGTGAACTTAGATCACACGGTCAAGAGGAGTCGGAGCTACTTGCGATTCATTTTTCATCACTTTCAAACCCTCGAGCTGGAGGTGGACGCCTTTGCGTCCGAGACGAACACCGGCTTCCCGAAATTCGTGAGCAAGTTTCCGACACCTGATTCATGGGGGATGGATGCACTACAAATGGACTTTGGGGACCCTTTGGGGGCGGACGTTGTGTTTACACGGCGCCTCCTTGGGAAATGGTCGGGGTGTTGAGTCCGATGGCCCCAGTGTCTCAAAGCCAAGCCCATAGTGCCTATGGCTCGTTTTTGCTTTTCCCCTCCATGGAGCAATTGCATTTTGACCCTGTTGTGGGTGGGTCGCCTAAGTCTGCAGGTTTCTTTGACGCTTTTGCGTTCTTGCGACGACTTGCGCAAATGCCGCTGGATTGGCGTTCCATTGCTCATGTGAGCTTGAGATTACTTATTGTGCGGCGGACTTTCCAACTATATCGTTCTTTTGATCTCGTGTGTTCTCGAGGAGGGCTTTGTCTCTCCATGATGGCAAGGCGTGGATTTTAGCTAAGCGGAGGACATGGTGTGCTTATCGTTGGGATCGGGACACGGGTGCTCGCGTGAACAGACTGGGGATTCCTAGATTTCACTTGAGTGAGCGCAAACGCGCGCGACATACGGTATATACCGGTATATAGACGGTGACGGTATGCAGACTGCGGCCCTAGCAGACCGGTGACGGTATGCAGACTGCGGCCCTAGCAGACTGCGAAAGACTGCGCACGAACAGGCGACACGCGCATTTACGACAACCGAAAAAACGACTGCAACTGATCTACTGCAACTGATCTTCTGCTAAAAGGCGACAAGGATGTTTTGAACCGTTCTGCAGCCCAAATTTATAAAATAATTGCATTATTTTATCGCCAGATAAGGGAACGATACCTTACTGGTAAATCCACTCCCTCCTACTCATTTTCAACTCCCTCCTACTCATTTTCAACTCCCTCCAAGTCAAAATCCACTCCCTCCTACTCATTTTCAACTCCCCCCTGCTCATTTTCAACTCCCTCCAAGTGAAAATACACTCCCTCCTACTCATTTTCAACTCCCTCCTACTCATTTTCAACTCCCTCCAAGTGAAAATCCACTCCCTCCTACTCATTTTCAACTCCCTCCTACTCATTTTCAACTCCCCCCTGCTCATTTTCAACTCCCTCCAAGTCAAAATCCACTCCCTCCTACTCATTTTCAACTCCCCCCTGCTCATTTTCAACTCCCTCCAAGTGAAAATCCACTCCCTCCTACTCATTTTCAACTCCCTCCTACTCATTTTCAACTCCCTCCAAGTGAAAATCCACTCCCTCCTACTCATTTCTAACTCCCTCCTACTCATTTTCAACTCCCCCCTGCTCATTTTCAACTCCCTCCAAGTGAAAATCCACTCCCTCCTACTCATTTTCAACTCCCTCCTACTCATTTTAAACTCCCTCCAAATGAAAATCCACTCCCTCCTACTCATTTTCAACTCCCTCCTACTCATTTTCAACTCCCCCCTGCTCATTTTCAACTCCCTCCAAGTGAAAATCCACTCCCTCCTACTCATTTTCAACTCCCTCCTACTCATTTTCAACTCCCCCCTGCTCATTTCCAACCCCCTCCAAGTGAAAATACACTCCCTCCTACTCATTTTCAACTCCCTCCTACTCATTTTCAACTCCCTCCTGCTCATTTTCAACCCCCTCCAAGTGAAAATCCACTCCCTCCTACTCATTTTCAACTCCCTCCTACTCATTTTCAACTCCCCCCTGCTCATTTCCAACCCCCTCCAAGTGAAAATCCACTCCCTCCTACTCATTTTCAACTCCCTCCTACTCATTTTCAACTCCCCCCTGCTCATTTTCAACCCCCTCCAAGTGAAAATCCACTCCCCCCTGCTCATTTTCAACTCCCTGCTGCTCATTTTCAACTCCCTCCAAGTGAAAATCCACTCCCTCCTACTCATTTTCAACTCCCTGCTGCTCATTTTCAACTCCCCCCTGCTCATTTTCAACCCCCTCCAAGTGAAAATCCACTCCCACCTGCTCATTTTCAACTCCCTGCTGCTCATTTTCAACTCCCTCCAAGTGAAAATCCACTCCCTCCTACTCATTTTCATCTCCCTGCTGCTCATTTTCAACTCCCCCCTGCTCATTTTCAACTCCCTCCAAGTGAAAATCCACTCCCTCCTACTCATTTTCAACTCCCTCCTACTCACACACAAGTGTCCCCCCACCGATCCAACCATCGACTTGCACACTATTGTTGTCACTGGAAATTCCGTCCCTCACCTGCCCTTGCACACTTGGCACGAAGAAAGCATTGTTCCATCTTTTTTTGTGCAATGTGCAAAAGAATCTGTAAAACAATGTGCAAGAGATGTGCTTCCCGATGATGAAAGTAGTATACATTGTGGAGCCGTAGCTCAAAACTGGGGGCCATGGAGGCATAACCCAACCTTACACAGGCGAACCGTGAAGGCATGGAACATAAACTCAGACTCGAAATTTGAAATGTCCTTAGTTCTTCGACACTTGAGCCCGCCACTCCCAAAGCTGCTTACACTGATGCAACTCAGCTGGCGAAAGTTGTTCCCCACATGCAGCCCGAGCATACAACTGAGCCAAGCGAGTATCAACCGAGTCAGCCGAGTCAACCATATTGTGAATGTGTGCATGCAATTGATCATTATACGCGGCCTGCTGCGCACTCAGGCCCCCAGGAGCCTGATTCACGGTGGTTAGCGCATCTGAAAGCTCAAGGGCAGCATTCAGCTCTTCCTTCAGCGGCGGACCGCTACCCCTACCCTGACCCCTACCTCTTCCCTTTGTAGCACCCTTTGGACCATCCCCTCGCTTAGCGGCCTTCCTGACAGTTGGCTGCACGGTTCGCTTGGCGGCCACCGGCGGGGGAACAGGTCGTGGTGCTTGTGCACCTGCCACATGGACCTGTGTGGAGGAGGCTCGCATGTCCACAAATTGGTTCAGTAGCCTCTCCTCTTCTTCGAGAAAGGCCCCTGCATCCTGTCCCTGGTCGGAAAGATGAGTTGCCACTCGATCCACATTATTTATATATTGACGCATCCGGGACTGCAGGTTCCCAAGGGAGCGGACAATCTGCTCGCGTTTCGTTCTGGCTGGCAAATCAGCCCACGAGGAGATGTCGGTCAATATAATGTCATCGTCTGTAGCATGGATTGCCACGGGTACCTGCACTGTGGGTAGGGGGAGGCGTTGGCTGCTGCATTTGGCACTGACAAGGACCTGAGTTGCAGTCTGAAATTGTTTTAAAATAAAAATTGGATTGAACAACCCAAGATGGAAGCCGACTGAAGATGACCGATGATGCAAAACAGCAAAATAGTGACGACATGGATGCCCGACTCGGACAGCAAGTCCACAACTACACCAAAACTTCGTATAGGCACCATCCTCAGCCAATGGCTCGAACAGACAAACATAATGTGGACAGTTCATGTAACGCGAAGTGCAGCTGGATTCACTTCGCTTTACCTCATAAACTATATTTTTGCCTTGGATTTGGTGCACACGATTGGAGATCGCACAGAATCTAGGTAGGTCTACCAACTCCGTCTCAAGTGAATCGTGACACTGTCGATCATAGTTCCATAAGGGTGCCGCCCTGTTAGCAACTATATATTGGGCCTCCCTGGACATGTCATACTCATACACGAGGTACGCAGTTGAAGCATTCATCTGCTGGAGCATTCTATCAAACGCCCAGCTTGTCACCTTGCCTGAAACGAACTTGACATAGAATGGGAAGGTCTGGTTAGCTATTTGGTGATTGGCGTGCCGCTGATTCACCATTTCAGTATATTCAAGTTTATAGCCCTCCTTGGAGAGCAAGTGCAAAACAGATAAAAAAATGTGGTAGTAACCTTTTCTTGTGGTTAGGTGGCGCTTTATGCGGCAATTCAAAGACTCAGCCCTCTGTGTGGACTTGCAGCCGAAGGTAAAAACTTCTACCTGCCATGCAACACACCAACGGTCAAGACGATGTAGGGGGGATCTGACTCCAAGGTAGTCCTTGACAGTTTTCCAGCGGGGGTCCTCCAGAATTTTGCGCCAGAGAATATCAGCAGCGTCCTTATCTGGGCACTCCTGAACCTGTCGGATGGCGCTCTCAAGAGCAGTGAAATCGTGTTGCTCGAGGGAGTTTCGGCAGTTTTCGGTAAGATTTTTGTAAATGTGAAAAAGGCAGAGGAAGTGAGCAGTTCGGTCCGGGGGGAAAACCCTGGGAACGGACCCCAAGAGGGCGTATGCAGCATCACTGAACAAAACGCGGGGTGCACAACCGGTTGCCTTTATCCACTCCTGCCAGAGCCACTCATAATCCTCTGCATTTTCACTGCTTGGCATGCAGCCCTGAGCCAGGAGAAGGGTTTGGCCATGTTCGTTGATACCGCAAAACAGGGCCAATGCCTCGCCGTACCGATTCGATTTGTACGTGTTGTCTTCAAAAATGACTTGTGCATATTTTCTGGCGTTTTTTACTTGCTCTGGCGTCATAAAAAACCATCTTCGTACAACACCAGTGACTGGGTCAGGGGCTTCATGATGGAAATACCAGGCAGGATCTGCCTGTTTGAGCATTTTCAGGTGGTTAATCAAACGTGCAAGATTGAAGCGGTATGGGGTGCTTCACCCATACCCGCTGCACAGCCTGTGGCGCTCTTCGCCAGGCCAGATCAGGAATTTTCCTGTCGATGCTACGGCATCTTGATTTCTGTGGGATTTCTGTAAAATACCCCAGAAATCGACATTTTACGTCTTTTTTGGGCTGGCGACGACAGTCGTCGCCTGCGCGACGCAGCTCCAGAACGAGGATTTATTCCTCGATTTCTAAGGATTTTAGGCAATTTTATTATTGTTTTATCGTTTTTAGGAATAAAAGATTATAGCGTGACCCTTTTCGCGGCGTTCCGCGAAGGTCCATTTTTGCGAAAAAAGGCGCGTTCACGCATTTTTCAAAAAATGCTGAGGCGATTCCAGGAATCGCTCAGACGCCTATGGCGTAGCCCAACAGTGGGCCTTTTCATATGTAGGTTGAATTGCCACAGAAACGCGTCGCGTCGCTTACGCTACGCGTTGGGGGGAGACGCGCAAAATGAGTGTTTTTGACTCAAAAATCATTTTATTTCATTGTTTTTCGCCCAAAAACCACTGGTTGGCCCAGTTTGGGCAGGATCTCAGTGGAGATCCTGATGGCGACGCCTCGTAGCCGTCAGATTTTCTGATGGCGGCGACGCCGTCGCCTTCATTTCGTCCTCTTTTTTATGCTATTTTATAGTATAGAATTGTTACTTGTACATATTACTTGTCTACATATTTTCTTTGTCTACATATACCTTCCTCTCCTTGCCCAGGACGCCACATTGTGTCATGGCCGAGGCAAGGATCACAGAATCCTTTGGACAAGCGTGAATGCAAGTGGAAGACTTGTTGTTCATGGGTTTGGGGTTATGAGGTCGTGCATGCCGTGAAGGGAAGCTTCGAGGATGCCCTCCCCCCAAATATCCTTCAAAAGGATTCTGCCGACGCCAAGGCCACCAAGGGCGTGTGACGGCCCGCGGACGGCGACGACGCCCAGACTGCAGGAGTACGCGGATCGCTGATCGCTGTTCGCTGAAGTGCTGCAGGAGCTAAGGTCAAGGGCATCAACGCGATGAAGGACTCCGACGATGGATAAGACCATGGCTTCCCCATGGACCCTATGGAGCCCCCAAGTCCAGCTCGACGCAGCTGGGCGACGACCACAGCGACGACGACGACGTCTGCGAAGTGCACAAGAAGGCGCGTTAATTCGTCGCCTTGGGTTGGTCGATTCGGTCCCACCCTAAATAGGCGTGGGGCGCCTTGGGTAGGAAATGACCCTAAATCCCCCAAATTAGGTGCGTTCATTCGTCACCTTGGGTTGGGAATCGACCCTAAACTGGCACGGGTTGCCTTGGGCAGGAAATGGCCCTAAATTCAGGCTCGGTGGAAGGCCTTGCCTTGGGTTTGACCCTAAAAAATTTTTTCCGAATTTTTCTGAATTTATTGAATTATTGATTTCCATGCTCATGGAGAAAAAGGGCCCATATGTGCGCCTAAGCGCCATCAGTCAGGGCGGAAGGCCCTGCAGCGCCTCTGTTCATGTAACTACAGGCTACGAGGAGTGCCAGGGACCAGTGTGGTCGCCTGAGGGGCAATTGCCCTATGAATATTTCAAGATCAAAAAAAAAAAAAAAAAAAAAAAAATTTTTTTACATGTAAGTGGCATGAATTTTTTTTACCACAAAGCCCCCCCCCCCCACTGTCCTGCTGCATCAGTGTGAAACCAGTTCAGTGCAGGGGTCAGAGCGCCTCCTTGGCCTTGCCTTCCTTTGGATATAGGCAAGGCTTCTAAGGAGGGGGGTGAAGCGGTATGGGGTGCTTCACCCATACCCGCTGCACAGCCTGTGGCGCTCTTCGCCAGGCCAGATCAGGAATTTTCCTGTCGATGCTACGGCATCTTGATTTCTGTGGGATTTCTGTAAAATACCCCAGAAATCGACATTTTACGTCTTTTTTGGGCTGGCGACGACAGTCGTCGCCTGCGCGACGCAGCTCCAGAACGAGGATTTATTCCTCGATTTCTAAGGATTTTAGGCAATTTTATTATTGTTTTATCGTTTTTAGGAATAAAAGATTATAGCGTGACCCTTTTCGCGGCGTTCCGCGAAGGTCCATTTTTGCGAAAAAAGGCGCGTTCACGCATTTTTCAAAAAATGCTGAGGCGATTCCAGGAATCGCTCAGACGCCTATGGCGTAGCGCAACAGTGGGCCTTTTCATATGTAGGTTGAATTGCCACAGAAACGCGTCGCGTCGCTTACGCTACGCGTTGGGGGGAGACGCGCAAAATGAGTGTTTTTGACTCAAAAATCATTTTATTTCATTGTTTTTCGCCCAAAAACCACTGGTTGGCCCAGTTTGGGCAGGATCTCAGTGGAGATCCTGATGGCGACGCCTCGTAGCCGTCAGATTTTCTGATGGCGGCGACGCCGTCGCCTTCATTTCGTCCTCTTTTTTATGCTATTTTATAGTATAGAATTGTTACTTGTACATATTACTTGTCTACATATTTTCTTTGTCTACATATACCTTCCTCTCCTTGCCCAGGACGCCAGATTGTGTCATGGCCGAGGCAAGGATCACAGAATCCTTTGGACAAGCGTGAATGCAAGTGGAAGACTTGTTGTTCATGGGTTTGGGGTTATGAGGTCGTGCATGCCGTGAAGGGAAGCTTCGAGGATGCCCTCCCCCCAAATATCCTTCAAGATCATTTGGGCCCATCTTGCGTTCGATGGACTTGAAAAAATTTTGGATGTGCTGGGTTGAAAACCCTTTGATTGCTGGGTACGCGTCCTCGCTATATTTCTTCCTCAAATTTATAAGAATTTGCCCCGGCATTTCACGGTGCTCATACGCCCGCTCAATGTCGTGCCAGAGCTCATCAGGGAGGGCTGATTTGTCCAGTGGGGGGGCCTCCTCCTCGTCAGGCCACCAATGGTCAGAGTGGTCCCAATTACACTCGGTTAGCTTCCACAGGCCCGTGCCAGCATCATGGGTTAGCGTTGCACCATATGGACACAAATCAGACTTCGTGAGAGGCCGGGGATGCTTTTCTGGGCGTGCTCTACTGGTCTCCTTTAGGGGCCCGTGTTGTTTTAGGCGTCCCCAAATGCGACAACCAATACGTGCCCAATTACTCCCCCCTGCAGACTTGCTGGTAACGCTGTTATGTATTGCCAACTCCCCCCGAATCTTATTCAGGTATGCAACAGCTTCGGTGTGGGACCGGAAGGTGCAGCCAACCTCGTCTCCACGTCGGGGGGAGTGCTCGGAGGGACAATGGGCTTCGCGTTTCACGCGTTTGCGGGGGGGGATGTCGAGATGAGGTTTAGGATCAGAACGCGGTGACTGGGCGGCACTAAACTCATGCTTAATTAAGGGGGCCGGATCCGTAGATTCCGTGGGTCCCGAGTCAGATGCCGGGGTTGGAGAGAGGATGGCAGGGGGGTTTCTTACGGGGGCAGGTCTGGATGAAACTGCCACTTCCGCGGGTTCCGTTTTGACGTTGTCCAACATTGATGAAGAAACAGATCTCAAGGTCGCACAAAATGGATCGTCATATACACCCTCAAAAAGCAAGGTCATCTGGGCGGGGGTAGGGTGGCCCATGGACGTGTGGAGGGACCAAAAGTTGGTTCGAAGGAAGTCTGCGGTTTGATCCTGCAGCGGGATGCAGTTCCATGCAACACCACCGCGGAGACGAAACAGGACAAGAACCCGTTCGTTACGGACCCAGTCACCGGTTCTGCGTGAAACTCTACAAATTCGCTGATCATGAACGGGCACACCAGTGATGATCCTCACCAGATCTGAGATGGCAGCCTCACTGATATCCTTAGGCACACACAGAACGAGGGTTCTGTCGGGGAGTGCCACGAAAATGGGGATCTCCTTCCTCGCACATCGTCCCTTGTGGAGTAGTTGACACGGTGAGCGTCTTCGCCGCCGTTGGTGGTGTCTACGATGCCTCCGATGGAGAAGGGAGAGAACAACAGCGGCCGAAACGAGACCACAAAGGACTATGGTCAGCCCCACAAGGCTCCAGCCGACATCGCAGATTGCGCAGAGCAAAAGCATTAAGATGGACATGTCTACAACGAGAGATGAACGTGAGAGGCTAACCCCCATTATTGATTCACAAAGGTCCTCTGATGCACGAACTTGATAGGCTACCCCCTGACTCTTGGTTTACCAAGGGCCTCTGATGCACGAACTTGATAGGCTACCCCCTGACTGTTCATTTACTGGGGGCCTCTGATGCACGAACTTGATAGGCCACCCCCTGACTATTGATTTACCAGGGCCTCTGATGCACGAACTTGATAGGCTACCCTCTGACTATTGATTTACCCAGGGCCTCTGATGCACGAACTTGATAGGCCACCCCCTGATTATTGATTTACCGGGGGCCTCTGATGCACGAACTTGATAGGCTACCCCCTGATTATGGAGTCAACAAGGGCCTCTGATGCACGAACTTGATAGGCTACCCCCTGACTATTGATCTACATGGGGCCTCTGATGCACGAACTTGATAGGCTACCCCCTGATTATTGATTTTCCAGGGGCCTCTGATGCACGAACTTGATAGGCCACCCCCTGACTATTGATTTACCAAGGGCCTCTGATGCACGAACTTGATAGGCTACCCCCTGACTGTTCATTTACTGGGGGCCTCTGATGCACGAACTTGATAGGCCACCCCCTGACTATTCACTTACCAGGGGCCTCTGATGCACGAACTTGATAGGCTACCCCCTGACTGTTCATTTACTGTGGGCCTCTGATGCACGAACTTGATAGGCCACCCCCTGACTATTCACTTACCAGGGGCCTCTGATGCACGAACTTGATAGGCTACCCCCTGACTGTTCATTTACTGGGGGCCTCTGATGCACGAACTTGATAGGCTACCCCCTGACTATTGATTTACCAGGGGCCTCTGATGCACGAACTTGATAGGCTACCCCCTGACTGTTCATTTACTGGGGGCCTCTGATGCACGAACTTGATAGGCCAGCCCCTGACTATTGACTTACCAGGGGCCTCTGATGCACGAACTTGATAGGCTACCCCCTGACTGTTCATTTACTGGGGGCCTCTGATGCACGAACTTGATAGGCCACCCCCTGACTATTCACTTACCAGGGGCCTCTGATGCACGAACTTGATAAGCTACCCCCTGACTGTTCATTTACTGGGGGCCTCTGATGCACGAACTTGATAGGCCACCCCCTGACTATTGATTTACCAGGGCCTCTGATGCACGAACCTGATAGGCTACCCTCTGACTATTGATTTACCACGGGCCTCTGATGCACGAACTTGATAGGCTACCCCCTGATTATTGATTTACCGGGGGCCTCTGATGCACGAACTTGATAGGCTACCCCCTGATTATGGAGTCAACAAGGGCCTCTGATGCACGAACTTGATAGGCTACCCCCTGACTATTGATCTACCTGGGGCCTCTGATGCACGAACTTGATAGGCTACCCCCTGATTATTGATTTACCAGGGGCCTCTGATGCACGAACTTGATAGGCCACCCCCTGACTATTGACTTACCAGGGGCCTCTGATGCACGAACTTGATAGGCTACCCCCTGACTGTTCATTTACCGGGGGCCTCTGATGCACGAACTTGATAGGCTACCCCCTGACTATTGAGTCAACAAGGGCCTCTGATGCACGAACTTGATAGGCTACCCCCTGACTATTGATTCACCCGGGGCCTCTGATGCACGAACTTGATAGGTTACCGTCTGACTCATGTATGGCAAGACATTGCCCTCCCCAGCCTTGAAGGATGCGGGGGGATGAGGGGGGGTGGAGGGGGAGGTGAGGGCTGAGCTGGGGGGGAGGGGAGGGAGGGGAGGGGGGAGGGTTGGGGGGCTTGGGGGGTTGGAGGGGGAATTGGGGGGGCCCCGGGATGGGAGGAGGGTGCGGGGGGGGGGGGGGCGGGGGAGGAGGATGTTGGAAAAGCTGGAGGGGCGTAGGGGGGAGAGGGGTGGGGGGGCTTGGGGGGGTTGGAGGGGAGGTTTGGGAGGGCCCGGGGGGGGGGAGCGTAGGGGGGAGTAAAGGGGTAAAAGGGGGGAACACTGGGGCGTCTGATGTACGACGGGCATCAACTCAATTGGTGATTGAATCATGAATCATTCACAGGCCCACGCACGACAGGCAAGGGAACGAAACAAATCAATAGCAGAAGGATTGAGCAAGTAAAATGTGCGAATCCAGTATATCATTTTCAAGGATCCACTAGCATTTGTTCACACTTGGGTTAAACGGGAGAAACATATGGGGAGTCAGAATCAGGCTGATGACGACAATGCTAACTGACACTTATAAGCACGTGGGGGTAAACCATAAAAACTGGCCGGTAACCTGGAAACAAAACTCGCTGGCTGGGACTCGGCCCAGAGGGTGCCGTAGCTTGGTTATCGCCCCCCTGTAGGGGGACCCTCTGGCACTCGAGGTTCCCGGGGTGTGACCACACAGGATCCGCACATCTGTGGCGTCACGTACCTTCCCCTAGCCTCGGTAGCTGCCTTACCTGCACTAATTGGCCAGCGCCGTTTCCCAGGTCCCTTCTGACCTGTTTTTAAGGTCAGGAACAAGGTTCACGCCCACTTACAACGTGGGTTGGGTCTGTATAATTCTCTTGAACCCATTTGGGTTCAAAATTCGAGTTCCCTTAACCGCACCCACGCAACTAAGAAGCAAACGACGCAAACGCACTGTAGCTGTGGTGTCTTTGTAGCCTGTATCAGCCATTACTCTCAAGGTTGGACAAAGGAAAAGGGTTCGGTCCGGTCAAACCAGTCAAATCAGACGAAATGGGGTAGATCTGAATAATACTCTTGAGGCTAAAAAATAGCGTGTTGTAACAACACCTGCGGTAACAGAAACCAGTACCTGTACCTGCAATCTGTCTCACCTGGTGAAACCAGATGGAAAGTAAGCACTGGGATCCGGTCAAGATCAGGTCAAATGAGACGAAATAGGGTGCCCTTTGGCTCCAAAAAATGAACAAACACCCCAATAGCGCCAAAGAGAAAGTCACAGGGCTAGACAAGCGCGTATCAGGTAGGAGGTCAGTAGGAGGTCAAACAGAATTCACCGCGCAGAGAAAGGAACAGAATGAAATGGAGCCTGGCCTTTCAATATTATATCTGGGTCCGGGAACCGGTATCAAGGGTAAAATTTGCCAAGCAAACAGCAGTCTGCTGACCCCCCCGCCGTAGAAGAAAATCGCGGAGCCTGCAATGCGTGGGTTCAGATCTCAGTCTTGGTCCGGCGATGCGCTCTGCCACTACACACGCCATCATCTCACTGCCCAAACCACTTCACAATGCAAGCACTAGAAAAACTTCTAGCGCTTCCAATTAGGGTTACCGGAACCCTCGCGCGAGCCCCCCCACTGATCCTCCAACCCAATGGCGGTCTCATCGGGGAGATAGACCACCCATGCAACTTGGGTGGTTCCCCCCTTTTCGGTTTCCCGCTCCACCTCCCGAAATTTCCTACCCCCTGCAAGCCGCTTCTGATTGACGTTCGGGACCCAGAAGGCTTCAAAACTGCTGAGTCGGCCCTTGGAGTCGGGCCAACAGAAGGTGAAAGGGGGGGTGCACTGGTCGGAGTCGACCAGAGCGAGGGGGAGATAGGGGACGGCCTTTTCTGGTGGCAGGAGCCACTGCGTCGGATTGCCCTTGCTGAGCATCTCCTCCACCTCAGCCTTCGCCTTCTGAACGGGGACAGACCTCTTCATCTGCCATTTCCCCCCCCAAACAACAAACTTGGACAGAGTTGTCCAACAAAAACTTGGATCCCGAACGTCAAACTGCTGCCTCAAACCTGCTCCCTGCACCGGCAACGACCCCCTACGAATGAACTCTTTAAAAAAATTTGCCGTTGCAAACGTGCAACGGTACGGACCCCCATCGACACGAGCCCTCTTTGCCTTGGGCTCGTCAGGCTCAACGCCGCACGGGGGGCTGACGGACGAGCTCTTTCCCCAATGCTCGATCCGCGACTGCAGATCAGGCATCTTAGCCAGCGCCCTGTCCACCACCACCTGACAGATCCGCCTGATCCTCGGCGAATCCAAGCCTCCAGCTTCCCAGACCAGCAGAAACCAGCTGGACTTGCCCCTCGAATCCTTGCTGCACTCGGCAATGACCGAGATGCAGTGGCCCATCCCTCCCCCAGTCCCTCCACCGCCGTCGACGAGCTTAATGGCATGACCATTAACCCTGCAAAGGACATGCCCATACACCCTGTCCTTCACCCTCTCGTACACGGACTTGTCCTGGGTCTTGATCGTTTTTTTGCCAGGCGGAGCTACCAGGTGCTCCGCCCGCCACTCAGCCCAATCCAGCGTCGCCCCCCACCGGCTGTCGACACCCATAGCCCTCTCTGCCCGGACAAAAAATGTCTTCTGGCGGATACCACGCGCTGCAGCTTGGTATTCCGCATCATACCCCCTGAGGTCGATTCCGACCTGCAGCCACTGACCCGTCTGGCCGTACACGTCCTTCCTATTCTGCACCGAAATCACCTCCCACTTACCACCCACAAACACCATTTCTACGACACCCCCAGGAGCAGCCCCCTCGAACTCGTAACAAAACCAGGGAGGGTAAACGCCTGCAAGTCGCGACCCATCCGTGATGAAGTCGCCCCCCAAAGAATCCTGGTCACCCCAGACCGTGGTCAACGGCCTGACGAACCTCCCCGTCCGCCAGTCCATCTTGAAACAACAGGTCCGGCTTTCAACCTGTGTCAAGTTCGGCCCCCCCATCTCGGACCACAGCAGACGCACCCTGTCCCCCTTCCTGACAATAAACTGCCCCCCATCAACATGGGTCACGGTGGCCTGGCTGGGGTAGGTCACCTTCGAAGAAAAATACTGGCGACCCACCAGGGACCCGTCATCAGCATACAGTTGCCCTGCAGGCAGGGCAGAGGCGCTGGGAAGAATGTTCTTGGTGGTTAGAACTGGCTGGTTGGAACCTTCTGCAGCAGGTTCATCAGGGTCAGCAGCATCAGCAGGTGGAGGCGAAGGGGGCAACGGGTAATTTACGCCATAGAACGTGGCCAGCTCGGTACCCGCCTTCACGTCCCGCCGGGTCCAAACCCTGGGGGTACCGTCATCCAGGTGGATGATCACGTCGCAATCCTCCTGGCGAGGGCGAGCGTTGATACGGCTAAAAATATTCCCCCTTTTACCCCCGTCCACCCAAACCCCCCTCCCAGTCTTTGAATCTGCCCCCCCGCCCTTGATGCACAAAACCTTATCCCCCCTACCCGTCAGGCAATCCGGTGCCGTCCCTTCAATCCTTTCCCCCTTGTACTCCCCCAGGCAGGTGTCCGCCGCAATATCCACCTTCGTTTTCACCCCCCGGCCTTCCCCAATCGTGGACTCCACGATGTGGAGGTGCTTCCCCATAACAAAATGCGGCCGCTCCACCACCGCCCGTTGCCCCTCCTCCTCCCCCGCCCCCGTGTCCGTGGCTCGGCGTTTTTGACCCCTCGTTGTTACCCCCTCCGGTTGCTTGGCCTCCGCCGCCCCCGTGTCCCTCAGTCGGCGTTTCGTTGTGCTTCGGGTCCTCGTTGTGACCCCCTCCGGTTGCTTGGCAACCCCCCCGCCCCCCGCTTCTGACCCCTTCCGCCCACCCTCCGCCTCCGCAGTCTCGGTGTCCTTCTCCTTCCCCTTCTCCTCCTCCGTTTTCTTTGCCTCCTCCTCCTCCTCCTCCTCCTCCACCAACACGTCGGTCGGGGTTGGGCTGACCACCGGCGACTGGGGCCCGGGGCTGGGCGAGCCTTCTCCAAGAAGCTGGCGTTCAGGACTTGGGCTTGGGCTTCGCTGCTTCTCATAAGCCCACTTCTCCGCGGGCTCCTCTCCCCTTTCCCTCTTGCCGAGAACTGAATACAAACAGCAAGGATCAGAGTTAAATTCTCAAGAAGCACAGCAGCAGAAGAAAACACTTACGCATGCAATTACATACCAAGTTCTCTCACATCCCCTCGGTGCAGGTCCCAGGACGCCTTCCTCTTCTTCTCCCGCTGCGGCTTCTCCCTGTGCCCCGCCGTCCTCCACCAATCCTCCCCCTCGTCCGCCCCCTCGTCCGACTCGAACCCGGCCAGCAGCTCGGCCACCGTTTCCTTCGTCGTCGCCGACACTGGACTCGCAGGACCTATAGGTGCAGGCATATGGTTTCGTTTATGAGGGTCTTTGTGAATCAGTAATTAGGGGGTAGCCTATCAAGGTTGATCATCAGTGGTGTTGTGCAATCAGTGGCAGACCTGCTTCTGCCCCTTCACCCTCCGCTTCTGCTCCTTCTTCGCCCTCCTCCGCTGCTTCCTCCACTTCGGCTTCAGCTGCACCTGGATCAGAGGATGTGCGTTCTATTGCAAGGACCAGCCTAGCAATGTCGTGCATCAGGGGCGGTAAATCAATTGTCAGGGGGTAGCCTATCAAGTTCGTGCATCAGAGGCCCCCGGTAAATCAATAATCAGGGGGTAGCCTATCAAGTTCGTGCATCAGAGGCCGCTGGCAAATCAATAGTCAGGGGGTAGCCTATCAAGTTCGTGCATCAGAGGCCCCCGGTAAGTCAATAGTCAGGGGGTAGCCTATCAAGTTCGTGCATCAGAAGTGCCTTTGGAACTGTTGATGTGTTGACCAGGATCGCGGTGGTGGTAGTGGGTGGTGACTGTGGGACTCGTCAGATGGCGGGTGCGAGAGGGGCTAAGATGGGTCGGGGTGTGTTGATTGGGCAATGGCCTGTGCCGCCCGAGGGGTGGGGCACCTGCAGCGGCTTTCTTCTCCGCCTCCAGCTTGGCTGCCTCGTCTGCAGCGGCTTTCTTCTCGGCCTCCAGCTTGGCTGCCTCGTCTGCAGCGGCTTTGTTCTCGGCCTCCAGCTTGGCTGCCTCGTCTGCAGCGGCTTTGTTCTCGGCCTCCAGCTTGGCTGCCTCGTCTGCAGCGGCTTTCTTCTCGGCCTCCAGCTTGGCTGCCTCGTCTGCAGATCTTTGTTCTCGGCCTCCAGCTTGGCTGCCTTGTCTGCAGCGGCTTTGTTCTCGGCCTCCAGCTTGGCTGCCTCGTCTGCAGCGGCTTTCTTCTCGGCATCCAGCTTGGCTGCCTTGTCTGCAGCGGCTTTCTTCTTGGCCTCCAGCTTGGCTGCCTTGTCTGCAGCACGAGGAACAGATGGATGGGGCAGGGGGTTGCATGGGTGATGGCACAGCAAGCGGAGGAGGAGGGCGGACGGGGGTCGGGGAGTATACGACGCAGAGGGTAAACCAATAGTCAGGGGGTAGCCTATCAAGTTCGTGCATCAGAGGCCCTTGGTAAATCAATAGTCAGGGGGTAGCCTATCAAGTTCGTGCATCAGAGGCCCCCGGTAAATCAATAGTCAGGGGGTAGCCTATCAAGTTCGTGCATCAGAGGCCCTGGGTAAATCAATAATCAGGGGGTAGCCTATCAAGTTCGTGCATCAGAGGCCCCCGGTAAATCAATAGTCAGGGGGTAGCCTATCAAGTTCGTGCATCAGAGGCCCTGGGTAAACCAATAGTCAGGGGGTGGCCTATCAAGCTCGTGCATCAGAGGCCCCCGGTAAATCAATAGTTACGGGCAGGCCTATCAAGTTCGTGCATCAGAGGCCCTGGGTAAACCAATAGTCAGGGGGTAGCCTATCAAGTTCGTGCATCAGAGGCCCCTGGCAAATCAATAGTCAGGGGGTAGCCTATCAAGTTCGTGCATCAGAGGCCCCTGGCAAATCAATAGTCAGGGGGTAGCCTATCAAGTTCGTGCATCAGAGGCCCCCGGTAAGTCAATAGTCAGGGGGTAGCCTATCAAGTTCGTGCATCAGAGGCCCCCGGTAAGTCAATAGTCAGGGGGTAGCCTATCAAGTTCGTGCATCAGAAGTGCCTTTGGAACTGTTGATGTGTTGACCAGGATCGCGGTGGTGGTAATGGGTGGTGACTGTGGGACTCGTCAGATGGCGGGTGCGAGAGGGGCTAAGATGGGTCGGGGTGTGTTGATTGGGCAATGGCCTGTGCCGCCCGAGGGGTGAAGCACCTGCAGCGGCTTTCTTCTCCGCCTCCAGCTTGGCTGCCTCGTCTGCAGCGGCTTTCTTCTCCGCCTCCAGCTTGGCTGCCTTGTCTGCAGCGGCTTTGTTCTCGGCCTCCAGCTTGGCTGCCTCGTCTGCAGCGGCTTTCTTCTCGGCCTCCAGCTTGGCTGCCTCGTCTGCAGCACGAGGAACAGATGGATGGGACAGGGGGTTGCATGGGTGATGGCACAGCAAGCGGAGGAGGAGGGCGGACGGGGGTCGGGGAGTATACGACGCAGAGGGTAAACCAATAGTCAGGGGGTAGCCTATCAAGTTCGTGCATCAGAGGCCCTGGGTAAATCAATAGTCAGGGGGTGGTTTATCAAGTTCGTGCATCAGAGGCCCTGGGTAAACCAATAGTCAGGGGGTGGCCTATCAAGTTCGTGCATCAGAGGCCCCCGGTAAATCAATAGTTACGGGCAGGCCTATCAAGTTCGTGCATCAGAGGCCCTGGGTAAACCAATAGTCAGGGGGTAGCCTATCAAGTTCGTGCATCAGAGGCCGCTGGCAAATCAATAGTCAGGGGGTAGCCTATCAAGTTCGTGCATCAGAGGCCCCCGGTAAATCAATAGTCAGGGGGTAGCCTATCAAGTTCGTGCATCAGAGGCCCTGGGTAAACCAATAATCAGGGCCTCTGATGCACGAACTTGATAGGCTACCCCCTGACTATTGATTTCCCAGCGGCCTCTGATGCACGAACTTGATAGGCTACCCCCTGACTATCGATTTGCCAGGGGCCTCTGATGCACGAACTTGATAGGCCACCCCCTGACTATTGACTTACCAAGGGCCTCTGATGCACGAACTTGATAGGCCACCCCCTGACTATTGACTTACCAAGGGCCTCTGATGCACGAACTTGATAGGCTACCCCCTGACTATTGATTTACCGGGGGCCTCTGGTGCACGAACTTGATAGGCTCCCATGGTGAGGCGTAGTAATGTAGTGTCACAATGTAGTGTCGTGCAATTCCTGGCAAACCTGCAGGGAGTTCTTGTGGCAATTCCTGCTCCGTCTCTTCTCCTCTTGCTTCCTCTCCGGCTGGTGCTGGTGCTCCTTCTGCCGCTTCTCCTCCCGCTTCTTCCGCAGCGGCGACTTCCTCCGCTGCTCCTCCTTCCGCTGCCTCCACACCTTCCACGTTGCCTGCTTCCGGCTCTCTTGGCTCCTCCGTCTTTGGCACTGTAGGCGACGATGGGAGGACTGCTGCTGGCATGCATCGGCGAGACGCTCGCCCAACAGTGATATATCATACCTTCCTCTTCTGCCATCTTCACTTGTTCCTCACGACGGGCAGGCATTGTGGATACTGAAGAAGGGGTTCTAGAATCCGGGAAGAGCGCATGATCGGGAACTACATCCGTATGCAGCAGACGTACTGTTCTGTGCCAATTACGTAAAATATTCCTAAGGTCTAAGTCGCTTAGTTCTAGCGATAGAGGTGACAAATCAACCTCGCTACCGCGTAAAACAAGGGAAACGACCCACTCTGCACCACAGCACGCAAACACTGCACACGACCAACCATCTGGCTGATGTACACAGTGAAATTTCTTAAGGTTCGGGTCAGTAGAGAATGGCCATGGCTGGTGCTGGTTATGCACCTGCCAATGCCGCTTAAGGAGGTCCCACAGAACGGTTCCACGCTGTTGCCGTTGGGCAGAATTCGGACACAGAGAATCCAGAATCCACACTTCAGGGGACGAGAGCAGATGAAGAAAAATTGCCACCCACCAGTGCCCCTGCTCGCCACAGACCAAAATAAACCAATCGAGGGCAAAGAGGTTTTCCTTCTGTGGCAAGCACTTTTTGCGCCAAAGGGTAACATGCCAGACCCTTCGCTGGAGGCCGAGTTTCCGATGGAGGAGCAAATTCATGAGTTGCACTCGAATTTCAATCAAATTATCTCCGATCCAACGATCACCCCCCAATTGTTCCGTTATTTCACGGTTTGTCAAGAAAATGCTCAGGACTCTGATGCCATCTACCCCAGATGCAGGGCCCTCGGGAGGAGATGGGGTGTCGTCGGCATCAATATATACCGGGTGAGGAGGTGAGGAGGTTGAAGCTGGCTCAGGGCTAATGGGTCCGTGCAGCGCAGTGGTGCCGGGGTTAGTAGCTTGCATGGGCTCCGGAGATTCCACGTCGGCCATTGATGGCCACCAAACGTGTTCACGCCGCCAAAGAGCAGGGTCATCCCCTAAATCTTCCCCCCGTGGTGCAACGAGGCCGTTCAAATGAGCCTCGTACAGCCGTCGGCTATCCCCACAAAGGACGTCTTTCGCCCCATTGATTCTCTGAATGACACTGATGTCAAACCTCTGAGCCCACAGCACCAGTTTCCGATACCGTTTTTTAACGACGGCCTCATCGGCCCCACGCGGCAGACCTAGCAGTTCATGAGCCCACGGACGGCTCATGTCAAGCTGCTCCAAAACGGGTTGGCGGGCATCGTGGGTATCCTCCCACCCTACTTGTGCCTGCACTCGGGCCCAAAGATCGTCCTTGTTTCGCAAGGAGAGGAAAGAGATTGCTGTCTGGGTGAGCTCGCCCCGCTCTTCGGCCTCCTGGAGGAAAAAATCCTGCACCTTTTTTCGAAAAGGAGAGTCCCCTAAGGATGCGACCCACGTTTCCAATTTTTGGATACAGGCACGGAGTTCTATTTTCTCCGTGCACTTGTGGATCTGTCTCTTTACCTCATCCCAATCTTGGGACAGATCTATATCACCGATACTAGACGGCCCCGATGAAGCCGTCGAAGATTGAGAAGGTTGTGAGGTTTGTTGGCTTGACGTAGGCGTCAAAGTAAGAGGGGTAGAAGGGGTGGGGAGCTCTGGTGAAGAGGACGTTTGGGAGGTGAACTCGCCTAGATCCGGCATGTCCAGATTTGGGGGTGTTTGCGAAATCCCTTCGTCTTCCGCGTCGTCCACCATCACCTCTGCTTCTGGGTCAGGTATGGCCTCGGCTGCAACCGGTTGGTCTGACGGCTGGGATGGGTTAGGCTTCGGGTCAGGCTTTGGGTCAGGCTTCGCGCTTTGGGACTCAGGTTTGGGTGTGGAGATGGGCGCAGAGGTTAGTACTTGGTGCCCACCCTCGGGCGTGAGTGTTTGTACCTCGGCTTGCGAGGCAAAGGAGACGCGCCGCTTCCTGTGCTTTTGTGGGCCAGGCACGCTCCCCATTAAATCCATCAGAGATGGCCCTTCCGCTGCCCTGGCTGCAGCATATGCCGTTGCCTTGGCCTTCTTTTCATCGGAGATTGGTGTCTTCGGTGGCATTCTGGAAGTGCACGTCATGATCCAGGCGATTGGGGTTGAAAGCCGGTGCGTGCATCACAACTGAGGGCTTGGGTTGTCACACACGGAACGCAAAATGTGTCAACCTGTACCAACTCCCTTCAAGCGGAAGTCCACACCCTCCTTCTCAATATGTACACACACACAGACACACACATATATATATATGTATGTATGTATGTATACAGATATATATATGTGTGTGTGTGTGTGTGTGTGTGTCTGTATATATCTATATACATATATATATATATATATATATATATATATATATATATATACACATATATATATATATATATATATATATATATATATATATATATATATATATATATATATATATATATATATATATATATGTATATATATATGTATATATATATATATATATATATATATATATATATATATATATATATAGATGTACATACATGTATTTGTATATATATGTATATATTTCACTTGGAAGGAGTAAATATTCAGTAGGAGGGAGTGGATTTTCACTCGGAGGGAGTATACATACATACATATACATACATACATATATATATATATATATATATATATATATATATATAGATACATAGATGTACATACATGTATTTGTATATAGGGAGTAGAAATTGAGTAGGAGGGAGTGGATATTCGCTTGGAGGGAGTGGATTTTCACTCGGAGGGAGTGGAAACTGAGCAGGAGGGAGGTGAAATTGAGTAGGAAGGAGTGGATATTCACTTGGAGGGAGTTGAAATTGAGGGGAAGGGAGTGTATTTTCACTTGGAGGGAGTATACAGCAATATATATATATATGTATGTATATATGTATATATATCTACATACATACATACATACATACATCTACATATATCAGGGTTGGAAAAGACGGCGTATATATACGCGTAACGTATATATACGCGTACTGTATCGCGAGAATACAATACAGTACGCGTCTTGTTCCTAGGCTAGCATCTGGCGCCAGCCGCGGGCGCCGCTGAGCAAACAAACATTGCCAAGGATTAACAGTGCAAATGTGAGGTACTTTATAGAATTTGCAATGATTTTAATTTGAATTTCGTTTCATTAACATTGGTGGTTGAATTTTTCTGCCTGTCTTGCGTTTGCAAGGCGACACAAGAAGCAAGTGAAGAAGAAGGAGAAGAAGAACAGGAGGGAAGAATATGAAGAGAGAAAGAACAGAAGAAAGAAGCGGAAGAGGCGAAGGAGATCAAAGAGACGTTAAGAAGAAGACAGAAGAAGATCGAGAAGCTGCAGCAGCGAAGAAGACTGAGGAGTGAAGACAAAGAAGACGAAGAAGGAGCACAAAAGGAAGAAGGTGCTGTCAGTGTCACTTGAGTGTTCGCGCGTGCTGTGAGTGTCATTTGAGTGTTCGCGCATGCTGTGAGTGTCATTTGAGTGTCGGCGCGTGCTGTGAGTGTCATTTGAGTGTCGGCGCGTGCTGTGAGTGTCCTTTGAATGTCGGCGCGTGCTGTGAGTGTCCTTTGAATGTCGGCGCGTGCTGTGAGTGTCCTTTGAGTGCCGGCGCGTGCTGTGAGTGTCATTTGAGTGTCGGCGCGTGCTGTGAGTGTCATTTGAGTGCCGGCGCGTGCTGTGAGTGTCATTTGAGTGTCGGCGCGTGCTGTGAGTGTCGTTTGAGTGTTCGTCGCGCTCGCTTCTGTTGTCTCGACAGTTTTGAGTGAGCCTTCGTTGTCCTTTATATGACCCTTTATGCTGGACTCAGTCAGTTTGCTGCTGCATCTCAGTGATGTCATTTGAATCTCAAAATGTCACTTCTGCACAGAGGCTTCAAGTGACGCCAGGGACCTGTTATGTGTGCTGCAGCAGCTGTACAGATACATGCGCTTGCTTTATTTTTTGCTGGTTGCTCGCTTTTTGCCATTTGCCATTTTTGGCCATTTGCTGGTCAGCCTGGGGACAGGTGCCTTTGTGAGGCTGGAATTCCTGGGGCCTTGATCTCGAACGCAATGGTTTTCAAAAATATCTGAATTATTCTTTTTTCAAAAGAAGCACAATGGTTTTTAAAAAAATCCGAAACATTATTTTGTCAACAAAGAACATTGTGAGTCTACTTTTTTTGAAAAAGCACTAGGAAGGGGCACAATAGAAGCAAGTAAACCATTAGAAGCAAACCGAAACAACATGAACAAGGAAAAAATTAACAAACCATGTTCGTTTATTTTCATCGTTCGTTCGTTTGTTCGTTAATTTTCAAAAGAAAAATTAACAAGCAACGTTTGTTAATCCAAACTCTGTCTTGAACATCATAAACAAATGTAGAACAAAAGGTATCCAGAAAACGTAAACAAAGGCAAAAAACTGTTTTCGCAAACCATTGCAGGTTGTAAACTAAAACACTACTTTGTCAGAAAAATTTGAGATACAATACATTACATTACAGTACTGTATCGGAACGATACAATACATTACACGTACTGTATTGTACCAACCCTGACATATATATATACATACATATATATATATATATATATGTATATATGTATATATGTATACATATATAGATATATATATATATATATATATATATATATATATATATATGTATGTATGTATGTGTGTGTGTGGATGTGTGTGTATGTATGCGTATATATATATATATATATATATATATATCTACATATCTACATCTATATATATATATATATATAAATATATATATAGATGTACATACATGTATTTGTATATATATATATGTATATATTTCACTTGGAGGGAGTAGAAATTGAGTAGAAGGGAGTGGATATTCACTTGGAGGGAGTTGAAATTGAGGGGGAGGGAGTCGATTTGCGCACAGCGCTAAACGCGTTCAAAACAGCGAAGTAAAGGGCAACGCTGGCCAATCACACATCTGTCAGTAATTAATAATAAGTGACAGAGTGATCAGAAGGTGAAATTCGAACTAATTAGAACAACAACATAAAATTCATACCTTTCTGTCAGTTGCGGTGGTTTTTTCAGTTACGCGTGTCGCATGTTCGTGCGCAGTCTTTCGCAGTCTGCTAGGGCCGCAGTCTGCATACCGTCACCGCTAGCAGACTGCGAAAGACTGCGCACGAACATGCGACACGCGTAACTGAAAAAACCACCGCAACTGACAGAAAGGTATGAATTTTATGTTGTTGTTCTAATTAGTTCGAATTTCACCTTCTGATCACTCTGTCACTTATTATTAATTACTGACAGATGTGTGATTGGCCAGCGTTGCCCTTTACTTCGCTGTTTTGAACGCATTTAGCGCTGTGCGCAAATCGACTCCCTCCCCCTCAATTTCAACTCCCTCCAAGTGAATATCCACTCCATTCTACTCAATTTCTACTCCCTCCAAGTGAAATATATACATATATATATATACAAATACATGTATGTACATCTATATATATATTTATATATATATATATATATAGATGTAGATATGTAGATATATATATATATATATATATATATACGCATACATACACACACATCCACACACACACATACATACATACATATATATATATATATATATATATATATATATATATATATCTATATATGTATACATATATACATATATACATATATATATATATATATATATGTATGTATATATATATGTAGATGTATGTATGTATGTATGTATGTAGATATATATACATATATACATATATATATATATATATTGCTGTATACTCCCTCCAAGTGAAAATACACTCCCTTCCCCTCAATTTCAACTCCCTCCAAGTGAATATCCACTCCTTCCTACTCAATTTCACCTCCCTCCTGCTCAGTTTCCACTCCCTCCGAGTGAAAATCCACTCCCTCCAAGCGAATATCCACTCCCTCCTACTCAGTTTCTACTCCCTATATACAAATACATGTATGTACATCTATGTATCTATATATATATATATATATATATATATATATATATATATATATATATATATATATATATGTATGTATGTATATGTATGTATGTATACTCCCTCCGAGTGAAAATCCACTCCCTCCTACTGAATATTTACTCCTTCCAAGTGAAATATATACATATATATACAAATACATGTATGTACATCTATATATATATATATATATATATATATATATATATATATATACATATATATATACATATATATATATATATATATATATATATATATATATATATATATATATATATATATATGTATATATATATATATATATATATATATATATATGTATATAGATATATACAGACACACACACACACACACACACACATATATATATATCTGTATACATACATACATACATATATATATATGTGTGTCTGTGTGTGTGTGTACATATTGAGAAGGAGGGTGTGGACTTCCGCTTGAAGGGAGTTGGTACAGGTTGACACGTTTTGCGTTCCGTGTGTGACAACCCAAGCCCTCAGTTGTGATGCACGCACCGGCTTTCAACCCCAATCGCCTGGATCATGACGTGCACTTCCAGAATGCCACCGAAGACACCAATCTCCGATGAAAAGAAGGCCAAGGCAACGGCATATGCTGCAGCCAGGGCAGCGGAAGGGCCATCTCTGATGGATTTAATGGGGAGCATGCCTGGCCCACAAAAGCACAGGAAGCGGCGCGTCTCCTTTGCCTTGCAAGCCGAGGTACAAACACTCACGCCCGAGGGTGGGCACCAAGTACTAACCTCTGCGCCCATCTCCACACCCAAACCTGAGTCCCAAAGCGCGAAGCCTGACCCAAAGCCTGACCCGAAGCCTAACCCATCCCAGCCGTCAGACCAACCGGTTGCAGCCGAGGCCATACCTGACCCAGAAGCAGAGGTGATGGTGGACGACGCGGAAGACGAAGGGATTTCGCAAACACCCCCAAATCTGGACATGCCGGATCTAGGCGAGTTCACCACCCAAACGTCCTCTTCACCAGAGCTCCCCACCCCTTCTACCCCTCTTACTTTGACGCCTACGTCAAGCCAACAAACCTCACAACCTTCCCAATCTTCGACGGCTTCATCGGGGCCGTCTAGTATCGGTGATATAGATCTGTCCCAAGATTGGGATGAGGTAAAGAGACAGATCCACAAGTGCACGGAGAAAATAGAACTCCGTGCCTGTATGAGTAGGAGGGAGTTGAAAATGAGTAGGAGGGAGTGTATTTTCACTTGGAGGGAGTTGAAAATGAGCAGGGGGGAGTTGAAAATGAGTAGGAGGGAGTTGAAAATGAGTAGGAGGGAGTGGATTTTCACTTGGAGGGAGTTTAAAATGAGTAGGAGGGAGTTGAAAATGAGTAGGAGGGAGTGGATTTTCACTTGGAGGGAGTTGAAAATGAGCAGGGGGGAGTTGAAAATGAGTAGGAGGGAGTTGAAAATGAGTAGGAGGGAGTGGATTTTCACTTGGAGGGAGTTGAAAATGAGTAGGAGGGAGTTGAAAATGAGTAGGAGGGAGTGGATTTTCACTTGGAGGGAGTTGAAAATGAGCAGGGGGGAGTTGAAAATGAGTAGGAGGGAGTGGATTTTGACTTGGAGGGAGTTGAAAATGAGCAGGGGGGAGTTGAAAATGAGTAGGAGGGAGTTGAAAATGAGTAGGAGGGAGTGGATTTTCACTTGGAGGGAGTTGAAAATGAGCAGGGGGGAGTTGAAAATGAGTAGGAGGGAGTGGATTTTGACTTGGAGGGAGTTGAAAATGAGCAGGGGGGAGTTGAAAATGAGTAGGAGGGAGTTGAAAATGAGTAGGAGGGAGTGGATTTTCACTTGGAGGGAGTTGAAAATGAGTAGGAGGGAGTTGAAAATGAGTAGGAGGGAGTGGATTTTCACTTGGAGGGAGTTGAAAATGAGCAGGGGGGAGTTGAAAATGAGTAGGAGGGAGTGTATTTTGACTTGGAGGGAGTTGAAAATGAGTAGGAGGGAGTTGAAAATGAGTAGGAGGGAGTGGATTTACCAGTAAGGTATCGTTCCCTTATCCGGCGATAAAATAATGCAATTATTTTATAAATTTGGGCTGCAGAACGGTTCAAAACATCCTTGTCGCCTTTTAGCAGAAGATCAGTTGCAGTAGATCAGTTGCAGTCGTTTTTTCGGTTGTCGTAAATGCGCGTGTCGCCTGTTCGTGCGCAGTCTTTCGCAGTCTGCTAGGGCCGCAGTCTGCATACCGTCACCGGTATATAGAGGGTATAGGGTTAGGGTTGCGATTACTCAATCTAATGGTTTCGTACGAAAATTGATCCCTTGCAGCCTCCAATTAGGGTTAAATGGCCGCCACCCAGCTAACGCTGGGCTCCCGGCGGCCATTGAACCCTAATTGGAGGCTGCAAGGGATCAATTTTCGTGCGACATCGTTTACCAGCCGCGTGCACGCATACTCCCCCTAGTAAACAAGCCGGGGGAAGAAGCAAAGGCAACAAAGCAGCACAAGACGGCGACAAGAGACACACTCCAAGCCCGTCTTGTGCTGCAGAGGCGCCTTTTGGGTATGCTTCACATCAGTGGCAATCATGATTTTAGCTAACACTACCCCACCACCTGTGACATTATAGTTAATCGAGTACGCGGGCGAAAATGCCATAAGTATTATACCTTTTCTGATAGCCCTGAGTGAGACCTACATCCCTATGCGTTTTCACCTGTACGATATGCGGATTTTAGGAATTCGTCGATTTGTGCCTGTCAGTGTGTCGAGGTGTATGATGCAGGGTTATACTTGCAGAATTTGTGCCAGTTACATGTTTGTATGTGTACCCTTCACGTTGTAGTGTGCTTTTGGGCCATGGGATGTCACTGCCTCCATTGCCTCCATTCGAGTACTGTTCCTACTACTGCGTCAAGTGCGAAAATGGAGCGACGAAATGGGGGCGGGCACGCGCCCTAACAGACTCCGAGCGTGCCGAATTCAATAAACTGGAGAAAGCCAAGGGTACAAAGCGCATCCGAAAGGCCAAGAAACTCTGTGAGGCACACGGATCTGGTCTTGCCTCGTGGCAGAGAACATGGGACACTCAGTGTGTTGGGAGGAAGAGGCCTTTGGAACAGCCTGAGGATCCATCCACAAAGAAGTGCAAGAGTTCAGAGCAGTGCAGAGTTCAGCAACCTGCATGGAGCCAGCCTTGATGGAACTGCTCTTATTCAGAAGAAGCTGAGTGGTAGATGGGCAGATGCAGAGTCCTACCAAGTGAATGTGCCTCAGTTGGGGACTCTTGAGCTCTGCTGCGACATGCGGGCTTCAAACTGTCAGCTGCAAGTGATGAGGTCTCATTTGACCTCTTGGGGCCTTGGTAGTGCACAGACAATGAGCATCACTCACCCACCTATTTTTTGGCTAGGGGTAGACTACTACTGTCTGCCAGCACCTCTGCACTGCAACCTGGGTATCGTCACAAATGGCATGGATGCACTGGAGTCCCTCCTGGTGAAATTCGATAGGCAGCTGTGTACTGAGGGCCCCATTCCTGAGGCTCTGGAGGAGAGGAGACAGCGGTGGAACAATGCTGCTCTGCAGGTAGCTCAGTGTAAACAGGAGGCGGAGCTGAAGCTATTAATACGAGAGGTCCAGGAACTTCAGAATCGAATTGATGAGGCCAAACGAAAAATTGATGACCTGAATGTTGATTCGGACCAAAGTAGTGGTGACGAAGGCGACGCCGACGACGTCGGTCTGGCTTGGCTGGAACGGCGTCGTCGACAAAACCAACGAAGTCGTCGGCAGAGGTCTGAGCGTAGGGCTGCTCGATTCGCTTTGCAGGTAGGTGAGTTAGAGGAAGCAATGGGTCGCGCAAGGTGTGCCTTCCTGGAGGCCGAAGGCGAACTGAAACTCGCGACCCAATTGCACGACACCAGTTATGAGGCTCTCGAAAGTGCTTCGGGTATACACATGGTGAGGTGGAAAACTGTTTGCAAGCAGTTTCGAGTGAACAAGGGAGCTTACTTGGGTCATGGGTACACAGGTGATATCTGCAAGAAGATTAGTACACTAGAGGTGTGTGTTCCCCTCACGAATTGTCTTTTGGAAGAGTTTCGGCCGCAGTTACAGGTTCTAAAAAGGTTTGCAAAGGTCTGCAAAGGTTTCAAAAGTGGTCCCATGTGTACAGACTGTTGGCAGGTTCTGTTAATTTCCGAGACACACCCAGGCTCCTTGACCTTCTTGAGCTTCGGTGTGCCTCCTTCAGTGGTTTTTTTGCCTCTGCCTTTCCTGAAACCCCCCCCACCCCCAAGCAGTACTTTGCTGTGACCTTTGGGCCCAGATTTGCTGGTATGCATGGCTTCCATGGTCATGCGGATGAGCAGCCCTCTGAGTCGCGCCATGCTGATGTTGCATTAAGCTATGCCCGTTTTTGCCAATGCAAAAGTGTAGAAACCAGTATGCTTGCCTGTTTTCGTCAGCTCCATGTTAGGAATAATGTAAAGGCTCTGCTTGGTACTGGGCCACAGGATCCATGATTCCAGGGCACATGCAACAATCCTGCCTTGCAGGTGGCATGCAGTGCTGCTACCTGTTGCTCGACTACACAGTGCTGTGAAATGTGCACTGAAATGCCACATAATCAGCCAGTCCCCGCCATTTTTGTTTTTGCATTTGCATCATGTGCCACTGATTCCATTTGCTTGTGTGTCCCATGCCATGTGTGACCTGTGCTCCCTTTCCCTCCGACACCTGCTTTGCTTCCCATAGGTGAGTTGAGCCAATCAGTGGGCCCTCCTGAACCAAAGGAAGGTAGGAGGGAGTGATTTGGGGGGTTAGGAGTGTTGGCAGAACAATGGGGAACACTAGGGGGGAGCATACCAACAGTGGTGGAAAGCCCAGTAAGGAGGCCAATTTCGGGAGGGACCAAGAGGCCCTATTGCCCAAAAAAAAATTATTTCCCGGCCACCAAACGCACACTTAGGGAAGCACCAAGGTTTTTCGGAACCACCATGGGTTTCCCTAGGAAAAAGAACCAAGTGCTTCCCTAAGCACATAACGTCACTCCCAACACAAGGGTGGTGGGGTAGTGCTAAGCGGAGGACATGGTGTGCTCATCGTTGGGATCGGGACACGAGCAAATCATGAGCTTGCCCGCGGTCTGTCAGCGGGACTGCCGGGGAGAGGCGGCGGCTCCGCACCAACGTTTTGGTGCTCTGCCTCCTCCTCTCCCCTTCCTCCCTCGGCTTGGTTACTGCCGCGGTCAGCCCACTTAACCGAATTATTTTGAGGCTTTCAAGAAAGAGATATTTTTTCCTGCCGACAGTTCAATTTTGAAATGTGAATCAATGGTTCAGATCAATGCGGTTCTGTTGATGTAATTTCTGCATCCGTCGCTTCATTGGTACTCTTCGTTGTTTTTCATGGTTGAAAGAAGTGTCGCATGATGTCGTTTTGTTGTTTGGTATCATCTTGTTTCGTTTTTCAACCTTCGATGCATGGACGCTAATATTCGCCTTTGATAAAATAGGTTTGGTGTCCTCTTGTATGTCCTCCCTTCTTAGCATTTGCCTCATGAATCACCATATGCAAGGTCCCTTTCCTGGCGATGTCAGGCATGGCAAATTAGGAGGCTTCTGTGTGGTATGTTTCGTAAAGTACCTCATCCAATGCCGTCTCGATTTGGATGTCCAATGTTGAATTCGTCAACTTCGAATTTGTTGTAGGCATTTACGATCTTCACTAAATCTTGGTTCCCTTGGGTGTGCAAGAACCCAAAAGGCAAGACTTTATCGTATTGGGCACCACTCAAGCCAGAGTTTGAACACAAGTATCGTGCTCACAATGGTGCCTACCCTTGTTGCAAAAAGTGTTGGGACCTTGTTGGTTTGGATTTGGGTGATGAACAACCTCTCACTCCTCGTAACAAGAGGTTGAAGCCCACGCCACCTACAACACCACAAACACCAAACGGTCAAGGCTCTGCGGATGAACCAATGTGCCACCTCTGTGATAAGAACAAAGTGTACCAAGTTTTGGGGCCGGGGGACATTGGGTTTGCTTCAGCAATGTTGTGAAGTGTAGTTTCAACCGCTTCTGCACCTTTGGAGTCACGGCAACCGGGGTTCTTCACTACATGGATGTTATCAAGAGCATTCTCCACAGAGACACGGATGTGCAAGCCCGTGAGTGGTTAAGTGATCCCATGGTTCTATTTGCATTGCGCTTGATTTCCACCTTCTCCACAGAATTTGAGCTTCCTTTCCTTAAAGGTAGTCATCATCTTGGTACCACCACAGGGCAAGACTACCAGAAATTTCTGAAGCCATGGTGGGACAAGGTGTTGGCTTGGGAGCAAGATCCTCGCCTTCTCATTCCAGAATACCTAACGCTTCCCCACGAACAGAAGGATCTTGTCTTCCTCTTCATCCAAAGCCTTTCCCATGTGTTCCAAAAGCACCTAACCTTGAACATAACCGATGAGGTATACAAAGGCACACTACAAACCACAAACCGGTGGGGGGGACGGTCTTACGGTATTTGTGAATGGTTTTTGAAAGGCAACAAAAAACGAGGACCCTAATCGCAGCACTTGTGGTGGCTAAACGTACGTTTTTGCCCTGCTTATTAGGACATGGGGTTACAAACCCAAGACCCCGAGCCATAGCGCGCGCTATGCTGCGCGCTATAGTTTTGTAGTGCGCACTGAGCCATCGCGCGGCAATACCCTGTAGCGCGCACGCAGGGGTAGCTCATTGAGCATGACATTCCGACAAGCTGTGATTGCTAACCCCATGGAAATACGGGACGCTATGCCACATGCTCGCAAGCGACTCGATAACCCGAAGACAGACTATAACACGTTTACGAGGCGCCGGGAAGCCCAATATGGGTCGCAGTACATGAAGGGCAGAGTAATCCCTCTCTTCCCTTTGCATGATGCTGTGCCAAACCTGGTCCTGCGGCTTGCCGAGGACATCAGCGAGTTGGTGGGGGCTCCGATGAAGCAGGGGCTCATCAACGGGTACGCGAAGGGAAGGGGGATTGGGCCCCTGGGACCATATCGACCTGCTGGTGTTTGGGGATTGGGTTTGTATCATCAGCCTGCTTCGGGACGTGGTGCTGCGGTTCAGGCATCCCACATATGGAGAATGCCCAGTTTGGTTGCCTCGCCTCAGTTTGTTTGCCATGGTAGGCGAGGCACGGCGTGAATGGCAGCACTACATCCGGGACGAGGACATGCACGGGGAGAGGTGGTTGTTTACCTTCCGCGGATAGGCATGGGCAAGGGGCAACAGTGGTTTTGACTCCCGCAGACCTTGTCCCCATGACCTGAGTCCCTGTTGGCTGACTCAGGTCGGGCTGACGATGGTCAGGTGAGTCAGCGTGCGATTTTGATTGTTGCAGACCTTGTCCCTGGGACCCGAGTCGCTATTGGCAGACTTGGGGCGGGGCGACAATGGTCGGGTGCAAGGGATTCCAACACATTTTGTTGTTGTTAAATTGCAGGTCCTATAATGTCAATTGCAACATGGCCAACCTGCCCTGTGCATGGCCCCATGGAGGAATGCACCATTGATGCCATGCAGCCGGCGTTTCGGTGCCCGGTGTCGACAGCACCGTCGATCTTTGAGCATCCAACGCAAGAAAAGATGGCTCGGGTACCGGCGTCCCAAATCTTCCGCCTTTTGGCGGAGATTGGGCAAAAGGCTACATGGATATTAGGCGGCAGCCATAGGAGGAGTCCCCCCCCCTCCCTCCTGGACCAAAGGGATCATTGCGAGAAATGTGCAAAAGGGAATATTTGATTGGGACACATTTGGGACACGAACGTTTGGGCCCTACCCCCCCTCCCCTTCTCCATTAGCCACGTGTGGCGAAGCCTCTTTCGTGTTTGCGCATTCAAGGCGGAATTTTTTCAGCCGTTGGAGTTGTGGACTCATGCACTATCATTTCTCTCATGTCCTTCGTAGTCACATTGAGGACATACCCGCATACTAAGGGTGGGATGGACCGCTGTGGTACGCTATGGTGTCATGTGTCAATGTGCATATGCATGGTGCTATGGCAATAAGGGACGCTATGCCACATGCTCGCAAGCGACTCGATAACCCGAAGACCACAACCACGAAGTATTACATTGAACGGTTGCACAACTTGTTACAGTTACAGTTAGAGGAAGGGAAACAAACCGAGGCCCGAAAGCAAGCAAATGCACGATTCGATGTCTTGTTAGGGCGCCTATAGGAGCACAGATTAGTGGAAGGTAACCCATCTAACCTTACAGTGGACGTGTTACAGTTGAAGCAAGCAACATGTGCGTTGAAGCAGACAGTGTGGCTGGAACCTTGCTCTTTTCTGCTGCGTGTTTGCCTGCTTGTAAGACGACGAATCAATAGATCAGCACAATTGTGATTTAATCGGCTCGTCGACAGTTTCTGTCGGGAATGGCTATGCAGGACTACGGCTTAGGACTACGCGTAGGACTAAAGGATCTGCCCACATCTGGCGCCTGCGCTTGAATTAACTGTAAATGGGAAAAAAGAGGAATTGATTTTCTGATTTAATTGATTGCTGGGGCTGAATGGGATGCAGCGTTCTAGGGCGTGGTGCGGAACCCCCCCAATTTTGGGTGTTGTTAATATGGTTGGAACCCGGAATTTCACATGTTACATGGGTGCACTATGATGCAACAATGTGCCTTCCATGTTTCGTTTGCTCGATATTGCCCGTTTTGCACTGTTTGCGATTTGATCTTTGTGTGCTCTAACTAGTTATCGCGGGGTTAGAACGGGGTTAGAGCACTAGTTATCGCGTGGGTTATCGCGCGATAACCTAGTTATCGCGTGGGTTATCGCGGGGGTTATCGCGCGATAACCTAGTTATCGCGTGGGTTATCGCGTGGGTTATCGCGCTTCATTTTATGTTTCCCCTTTTCGCTGTAGCTCTCAAAGCCTTCGTATTCTTTGATAATGGCCCTTGCTGCTGCCCACGCTTGGTGCGAGCACCATCAAAAGCTCCTTGGGGTCCGTCGCCTTGGCGGTCCTGAGGGGTTTACGATGGGTGATGCCAATGTGAGGCGCCCTGTGGCGACCCGCTTTGAACATGGTGTGGACTTTGGACTCCTTGTCCATAAGTCCCCCTTCATGGCGGACAAGCGAGACCCCCTGGTTCTCAGCAACTACATCTTCGAGTTGCTAGAGGTAAATCCAGGGGTTGCTGGATTTTTGATCCAACTTCATACCGAGGATGTGGACGCGGTGGTGGAGTCCGTCACCGCTCATGCCGAGAAGGGTGCGGGGACGAAGACGACCCTCTATGTGGGTCAGGAGGAGGAGGAGGAGGAAGTGGAGGAGGAGGAGGAGCTAGGATGCGGGGGGGGTGGGGGCTGGGGGGAGGAAGGAGAAGCCCCACAACCCCCTCATGATTAGTGTCCAGAAGGTAAGGATCCGACCGGGTAAGGGGAAGGGGAAGTCGGATGGTTGGTTCCCCCAACCCCTCACCCACAACACCCGCCGGGTCTGCACTGACGACCCCGAAAACAAGCTCCCCATGCACTCCCTTTGCCCCACAAGGGAGTGGGAGCGTGAGTGGTATGGGGTCACCACTCCCAACATTGTTTCGGGGCAGGGGGTGATTCTTTTTCCATTTGGGGCAACACCCCCCCTTATTGGGGAGGCGGAGGAGGTGGTTGCCGCCGAGCCCTTGGGGGCCTTTAATAGGGACCCCAATGACCTTGTGCTCACGGTGGGGGGAAAGCTGGTGGTCAACCACCTCCTGGAACACGATTTTTTGAGTGATGTGCAGCTGCAAAGTCTTTTGGATGATTTGGATAGGGTGCCTCTCTCAGAGAAGGCACCCATTTTCAATGAGAACCCCCCCATTGTCGGCAGGCCCCAAGATTCTGGGACCCGCCGCACATTGTATGGCAACTATGGGGGTGCCAACCACCACAAGCACAACCCCCACAAGCTCCATGATCTGCCAGTCCTCAAAAGGGTGGCAGATCGTGTGCTTGAGACCGCAAAGAAGACTGTGGTGGGGGGGGTCGGATGGAGCTGCACCATCCTTGACATGGCCGAAATTTCGAGCTATGACCACACCCCCCAGCACCTCCATCGCGACGCCCCCCCCTACACCATTCCTGAAGGCACATTGATTGTCAATTGCCTTATTATGCTAACCCATAATCATGAGGAGGAGGATGGGTCACATTTTCTTTTTGCGCCCTCCAGCAGTTCGGGGTTCCCTGACCCTTGGGTGGAGAGGGCTGTGCCATTCAAGAGGGGCACTGCCTTTTTTTTTAATGCCCTTGATGTCCACAGGGGGTCGGGGATTCCCAAGGCCTCCCCCATGGGGGTAAGGGACCCCCGCCTCATGGCATTTTTTGCCATTGAGCTTACCCAGGGGGGGAATCTTCGATTCCCCAACCTGCACGTGACGCAGTCCATTAAGAGGCCCCAGCTGGGGGCACCTGGTGGCCGGGTGGCCACGACAGTCCAGTGTGATGGGGCGGTTAGGTGTAGGGGGAAGGTGGTAGCCAATTGCTACGGATGCAATCGGCTGATTTTGTGCACCGCCCACAAAGATGGCCTTTGTGTGCCATGCCAGGAGGGGGAGGAGGTGGTGGGGGGGGAGGAGGAGGAGGTGGTGGTGGACCCCAATGGGGTCAACATTGAGCAATCTGCTCAGTGCTTGCTCCCGGTGGGAACAACCACAGGGCATTTTTTGTTGTCGGGGTGGGGGATTGGGAGGGAGGTGATTGCCCCCCTCACTAATGAGGAGGCGGGGGCGGTCGCAGGCCACCCCGATCAGTGCCCCTTGGCCAAGGTGTGCCATGGGGAGGCACTGCCCTGGCCCACCTTGCACGGGCATGTTGGGATTAAGGTGCCGGCGGGCACCATTTTGGTGGTGAGGAGGGGGTTGTATGGGGGAGTGGCAAGGGTGGCCCCTGAGGTGGAGGGGGTGGCCCAGGTGGTGGAGTGGCGGCAGGTGGGGGAGTATGCGGCCGTCACGGACTTCGTGTGGCTGCGGAGGCTGGGCCTGGTGCTGGACGACGCCAAGAAGGAGGGCCAAGGCATGTGTCCATGTCACCAGGTGTGAAAACTTCCCACAACACCCTGCTCTAACCCCTGCTCTAACTAGTTATCACGCTAGGTTATCGCGTTCTAACTAGTTATCGCGGAGTTATCGCCGGGGGTTATCGCGGGGGTTATCGCGCGATAACCTAGTTATCGCGGGGGTTATCGCGCGGGTTATCGCGTGTTTTTTTTTGTTTCTTTTGTTTTTTTCAGGCTACCATCTTGCAGCTGCCCCGCATCTTCGTCAAGGACGACGCCCAGGCAGCCGAGGAAGCAGGCGGAGCGGCAGAAGCAGCAGGGGCACAGCCCGCCAAGCCGGTGGCGGCCCGGTTGGAGCTGGAGGGGGAGAAGAGGCTGCCGGAGGGGGCGTCGTGGCGGTGGGGGGAGCCTGGGGATGAGGCCTGCAGGATGGGGGGGACGGGATGGTACCGGCAGGTCACCATCACTGAGAAGGAGGGGGGGGTGGAGAGGAAGACCAACCTCACCCTCCCCTCCTATGTGTGGGTTGGGGGGGAAACGGCCAAGTGGCCGAATGCCGCAGAGGGGGAAACGGTTGCGGCTTTTTTGTGTTTGTTTGGGATGAGCGACCCCCCCAAAGGAAATCTTATTTCCTTTTGAGGGTGTGTTTTTTGTGGGAGGGGGAGTATACGGGGAGGGAAGTGTGGCAGAAGCTGCACAGGGGGGGGGACATCCACCAGGTTGGTGGGTATGACCCCCCCCCTTCTGTGGTGGACGCCACTGCCGATTGGGTTCGGCAGTATGCACCCAAGGGGGGAAGGCCGGGAAAAGGCCAGACGAAGCGGGGACCAGACGTGGTGGTGGTTGAGCCGGATGCCCCCCCCCCCCCTTAGGGGTAAGGGCCAAACCCCCGCCCCCAAGCCCTCCCCCAAGCCATCGAAGGTGGCAAAGGTGGCGGCGGCCCAGCCCCCCCATGAGGCCCTGGACGTGGAGGCCTTGGGGGCCAGTGTGGCCACCCACGTGACGGACGCTTGCCAGGTTTTGGTGGAGCAGGCGGCCGCCACGGGGGTCGAGGCCGCACTGGCCAAGGGTCGGTCGGCCGACCACCAGTCGGCCTTGGCGAAGGCCGAAAAGGCCCAGGGCAACACCCAGCGTGCCCTGGACCCGGCCCTCTACCTGGCCGCCAAGAGGGGGGAGGAGGTGGAGGCGATGAGGGAGGCCCTGAGGGAGGCCCAGGAGGGGAGGCGGAAGGCGGAGGTGGAGGCGGCCCAGCTTAGGGTGGAGGTGGAGGGGCAGCGGAGGAGGGGCGATGACCTTGGGCAGCGCTTGGGGGTGGCTGAGGCGCAGGTGCGCGGCCTCACCTCCACCCTCTGTGCCTCCTCCGGGGTGCAGCAGGCCCAGCAGGGGCTGGCGCCGCAAGGGTTGCAGAGTCAGGGTAGCGGGAGTAGGAGTGGGAGCCAATGACTAGTGGATTTGCTCAAGGGGTTGCCCAAGGGCATTTTTCGTGGGGAGGAGCGATATGGGGCCCAAGTGGACATGTGCCACTTCGGCCTCGTGGGAAGTGGAAACCCCAACCCCTCTAATTTTAGGGCGACCCACATGGCCGCTGCTACCCTCAGGCCTGCCCTCACCCCCTTGGTTGCAGACCTCAATGGGTATTGCACCTCCAATGCTCCACCATGGTTCACATGGTGTAGCATCCAAATTGTTCGCCCCCAAGGGACGGACACCATGGGCCTCCACTCCCATTTGCGGGATGGGGCGCCCATGGCGCTTATTGTGTGTGTGGGGTCTTTCACGGGGGGTGAGTTTTGGGTGGAGAGTGGTGGCCTGCTGAATCCCTCCTTGAGGGAAAAAAAGCGGCACACCCGTGTGTGCAAGGGTAGGGCGGTGGAGGGTTGGGCATGCACCGCCACCCCCCATAAAGCCCCGGTGTTGTTCAACACCAGGGCACTACACGCTCCATTGCCATGGGAGGGCGAGCGATGGAGCGTGATTTTTTATAGTGCGGGGGGGGTTCTGCACTGCACGCCTGTGTGGCGGCAGCAGCTGCTGTCCATGGGTTTTAGGGTGCCCAATGCTCCCTCTAACCCCTCCAGCTAGTGTAATTTGTGATTCGATTATTGTTCACTATTTCTATTTTTTCTGCTTTGGTGGGATGCCCACCATGGTTTGTCATTGTGTACTCTGAGGAGGGGCAACTAGCCCGGAACATGTCCATTTGACTGATTTGAATTTGTGATTGTGGCGCCATGTACCCCGTGCCTGCACATTGTTGACATCTCCAAGGTTTCCTGGGTGCAAAATCAACGTTTGTGAAGGTTTTAGGGTGCCCAACGCTTGCTCTAACCCCACCAGTTAGTGCGCACTAACCCCTGCTCTAACTAGTTATCGCGGGGGTTATCGCGCTCTAACTGGGTGCTCTAACTAGTTATCGCGGGGGGTTATCGCGCTCTAACTAGTTATCGCGGGGGGTTATCGCGGGGGTTATCGCGCGATAACCTAGTTATCGCGGGGGTTATCGTGTGGGTTATCGCGTGTGTTTTTTGGGCCCTTGCTTCAAAACCCTCCCTCATTTCGTGTCCAGGTCCTCTTATTCTTCATGGACAGTGCTGTCAATGAGGCCCTGCGGGCTCTCAACACAGCTAACCTCCGGCGGTACACCGATCTGCAGTGCCCCAAGGCCCGGCGGCCGCGTGTGCAACGGCGGGGCATTCGCAAAAGGGCCCGTTGGGAGAGATGCATGCTGCATGCCATGCGTAGCATGCTCAGGGCCTCATGCTCCTGAGCTGTTAATGCAAGATGGCCGCCAAGTGGGCCAGACAGGGCAGTGCACGCCCCACCACTTAAACAAACTTCGCCTTTGGTGTTGGTGCCACACACGACGTCTGGGTCACCCAATAGAACTCGCACCAGCCGCTGAACCGCCTTCTAAGGACCGTTCGGCAACGGATCATGCCCTACTTTCCCCAAACAACCATTGTAAAGTCTACCACAAGCCGCAATAGGGCAGCTACCCATGTGCCTTTGCAATCCATTGTGCAAAATGCAATATCTATGGCCCGAGTTATCGGGAAACCCCCCCCTAGTGGCGTTGCCATTGTTGTTATTTCAGTTGATGCGACTTCCTTGTGGAAGCCATCCTCTACCCGTGCGGATGTATGGGTTAATGTATGGGGGGGGGGCAAAATATGCTTCGAAGGTGAAGCTATGGGCCTCATGGTTTTGCATGGATGGCGGGGATGAACAGGCTTTTTTGAGAAGCGTGGACATCTCCGCCAACCTCAACCAAGAGGTGAGGGATGTGGAAGAGGACATTGTCCTCTTTCAAAACCAATTTTTGACTTGCACTCTCATTTGGACAGGGGATGGGAAGGGGATGCAAGCAATGGGGGGGGCTGGGTCTAAGTGTTGGTTGTGCAAAGACCCCAATGGGATTGTTGAGCAAAGGGGGGTGGAGTCCACCTCAAGATGGGGGGCATTCTTGAGAAGTGTGACCCCTGATAGGCGGCCGGGGGACTACCAATATGCAGCATGCCGCATCCTAAACGGCATTGCAAAGCGCATTGAGACCACCCTTCAGGCCCTCCCCCCTGGTACCCCTGGTAAGGCCCAAGCTCTTGCAGCGTTGCAGGCCTTCAAACAAGCCCTCAAGGATGAGACCTCAGGCATCCCTCTCAGGGAACGCCTCCCTTCGGCCTCGAGGGCCACAGAAAAAGATTTCGATCTAACAAGCACCAAAGTGTTCCTCACCTCCCCCCCCTTCCAAAGGCAATTTGTGGATTGCCTCAAAGAGCATGTCCCCACAGTGAGGACCCCTGGGGGACCTATGTTATGGGTTGTTGTGCATGTCATGGTGAAATGCATTGAGGGTTTGTATGAGCTTTGGAGGGTGAGGGAGTTGTACACTCTAACCCAAGTGGAACGCCACCGTGCGTTGACCACAAAATTTTCAGAAGCGTGGGGAGACTCAGGTTGGTCCCCCACCAGGTGGATCCATTGGTGCTTGGCACATTCCACCTTTTTTGCCGAGAAATGGAGGAACATTTTTCAGTTTTCCTCCATCCCAACGGAGTATCGGCATGGGCCTTACAAGAGGAGGCTCAAAAATTGTTTTAAGGGTTGGTCCTTGGTGAGGCCAAGTATGTCCCTCCGCCACATGCACCATTGCATGTCCATGAACGCCCTGGAGCAAGGGCTTTTGGGACTGGAGGCAGCCAAGGCCTCAGACATTGATGACTTTGTATGAAAAACGACCACACATGCTTTGTGCCAAGTGTTTTGTGTTGTTTGTCCTAGGGAGGGAGGGAGGAGGGGTGCGCGATAACTACACGCGATAACTGCGCGATAACTGAGTTATCGCGCGATAACTAGCGCGATAACTAGTTAGAGCAAGGTGCTCTAACTGCGTTCTAACTCTGTTCTAACTGTGCTCTAACTCTTTGACCCCCCCCCCCAAAACCACCCCTACAATGAGGGTTATGTGGGGAAAGGAAGGGGATGGGGGGTTTTTGAGGGTGCTGAATCCATTTTTTTAGGTGGTTTGCCCCAAAATTGAGGGTAGGTGGGTGTTCCAGAAATTGCGTTCTAACTAGGGGTTCCGCACCACGCCCTAGAACGCTGCATCCCAAACAGCGTATTTTTATAAATGCTAGCATCAAGCGCATCTGTTCTACTATTTTTCAAACACAGATGTCAGACACATCATTTGAGCTCAACTACAGTCCCCTTCCCTTGTCCCCGGCACCATCGGAGGTCCTCGAAGAAGACCCATATGAAGCGTGCTCCGATGAGGAAGATAATGATGATGAAGATGACAGCATGAAGTTTCCGGAGATGGGTGCCACTTGGGAGCCGGTTGTGAATGCGTTTGCCGGCTCTAGTCACCAAGAAGCTTGTGACCGCATGGAGGATTGGGCGGATGAGAACGGCTATGTTCTCAGTCGTCGTGGCGATAAAAACAAAGGCCAGGCATATTTTTATTGCGCCAAAGTAGGCCGCCAAAAACAGCACAATCGTAACGCAGCCCAATCCGGGGTCCTTCCCGAGGATAGTAGGACGGTGCCAACATATGCACCGGAGTCAAAGGAGGATTGTTGTCCCTTCAATGTGTACATTTCTCGCCGGAAGGATGGCATGCGCGAGGTGTGGTCCGTGAGTCACAAAGGACTCCGCCTAGACCATAACCATCCACCGCAAACGGCCAAGCAAAAAAAATTCCTTGGTCCGGTGAATTTGTCCCGTGAGGATGCCGATTTAATCATGAACTTGGGACAAGCCTTCATGCCCCCCCGCAATGTGGTACATTTCATGCGGAACCGCGGTGTCGAGATCACCGCAAAACAGGTGCAAAATATTTATGATGCCAAAGGGTACTCCTCAGCGCTGGATGCCCATGAGTTGGTCAACCGCCTTGAGGAAAAGGGCGAACATGGGTGGTACACCCATGTGGTGAAGGATGACATTGGGAAACTATCCCATGTCTTCTGGATGAGCGTCGAGCAAATTGCTATTGCCCGGCGCTTCCCGTATCTAATCCTCCATGATAATACGTATCAAAGTAATAGGTATAACCTGAACATTGGCCTCTTCGTGGGGGTCAACAACTATGGGCAGTCAGTGCTCATGGGCCAAGCCATTGTCGTGGACGAAAAAACTCGCGACTTTGAGTACCAGTTTACCCACTGGTTGGCGGCCGTGGGCATCGCGCCCGTGGTCATGTTCACGGATGCATGTGTGAAGGCTTCGGGGGCCGTTGCCACCGTTTTCCCCAACGCCAAGCACTTCTGGTGTTACTGGCACATTGCCAAGAACGTGGCCAAGAACCTGAAAGGCGTTCTTGGCCACGACACTTTCACTAAATTGGTCCGCCTCATGGCCCGTGCACACCGCCAAGTCTCCATTGTTGTCTTTGAGCACATGTGGAATGTTGAAATTCTTGGGGACCCAATCTTTTCAAGTGGACATACATATTTGAGTGCTACGTGGGGGGGGGACAAGGTGCGACGCTGGGCACGCTGTTTTCAGGTGGGTGTGTTCACACGTGGGATTGTGTCCACACAACGGGTGGAGGGCATCCATAGGTGGACAAAGGAGGGCCGCCTAACCAAGCGGAAAAAGCTGAACGACGTTTTTGACGCACTCATGGTCATTGTGGGGGAGCTGATTTTGAAATGGGAGCGTCTGGACACACGCGTGACAACGGGCTCCTTTCGCTCCCGGCATGAGACGGCCCAGCAAATTTTTCCAATGCCGTATGAGGCAATGAAGGACCGGCTGACCACATGGGGAAGGGATGAGGCAGCCCATCAGATGCTCCTTTCCTTTGGGTACGACATGAAGAGGCTGCCGGACCACGCATACGAGGCTCTGGCCCCTCCCACCTTGGACAACTGTCCTGACCCCACAAAGGGGGTGGAGGATCTTTTGGAGTACGATCTCCCCCCCAGAATGGTGACCCCCGCGCCTAATGCAGCCATCTTTGAAGTTTCCAGACAGGGAACAATTGTAGCTCACTATATTCAACTCTCGGGGCCGGTCCGGACCTCTGTTGGATCTACCACCTACACCTTGTACCGTGACCTGGTGTGCACTTGTGCATTTCCTACCATGCTTGGGATGCCCTGTAGGCATTTTTGGCGGGTATTGCGGGACGACGCATTCGCCGCTTTCCACTTGGGCCTTGTGCATTCCCAATATTTCTTGGAGGAACCTCCCATGCATGAGGAGTTGGAGCTTATGTCCCGGAACGTGGTTGGGAAGCTTTACCAGAACCATGAGCGTGTCGGTCCTTGTCCCGTGGAGGCACCGAGTGTGGAAGGCATCGTTCCCGAGGGGGAGGGTGAGGCGGCACTACTAGTGCGCCAAGGGGAGGTCCAAAGAATAAGGAACCGGTTCCAATTGAGTGCCTTGGCTAGGGAGTTTGTGGATGTGGCGATTGTTTCGCAAGAACGCTTTGAAGATGCTAGATTTACTTTGCGGACGTGGATTAACACGCAAAGGAAACCATTGGGTGACCTTAAAGCGGACAATCCAGCAAAGCCACCCACCAAAGCACAAAAACGAAAGGCATCGGAGATGGCTACCGGCGGAAAGAAGAAAAAGAAAAACACCGCGGAGCCCTCTCCTAGGCCAAAAAACCGTGCACGTACACGGTTTTCCCAGAGGAAACCCGTGCATGAACACATTTTTTCTAAAACCGGGTAGTTGGAGGGAAATTTTTTTTATAGAAACAAACCGTGTACAGGGAACACGGCCCCCTTGCCCTTTCCTACTCTTGGGGTGGGCCTTTGGACAATGTGTTTGTCTTTCTCTCTCACTCTCTCTTTCTCTCTCCGTGTGTGTTTGTCTCTCTCTTTTTCTCTCTCGATTTGTCTCTCTCTTTTCTCTCTCCTCATTTCTCTCTCCTCTCTCTCCTCTCTCTCACCCCCCCCCCCTCTCTCTCTCTCTCTCTCTCTCTCTCTCTCCTCTCTCTCTCTCTAGCTCTGTCTCTCTCTCTCTCTCACTCTCCCCTCCCCCCCGCCCCGTTATCTCTCTCTTTGTTTCTTTCCCTGTTCGTCTCTCTCTCTCTCTCTCTCCCTCTCTCTCTCTTTGTTGCTCTCTCTCTCTCTCTCTCTCTCTCTCTCTCTCTCTCTCTCTCTCTCTCTCACTCTCACTCTCTTTCTTTGTTTATGTGTCTGTGTGTCTGGTTGTCTCTCCCTTTCTCTCTCTCTCTCGATCACCACAAAACACCCGCACGCCGCACCCCAAAAACAAGGACTCTGGGCAGACGGTGTAACGCACCGACAACGCGCAACACATCCATCCATCCATCCATCCATTCTCTTTCTGGCTCGCTCTCTCTCTCTCTCTCTCTCTCTCTCTCTCTCTCTCTCTCTCTCTCTCTCTCTCTCTCTCTTTGTTTGTCTATCTCTCTCTCTCTCTCTCTCTCTTTGTTTGTCACTCTGTCTCTCTCTCTCTCTCTCTCTCTCTCTCTCTCTCTCTCTCTCTCTCTCTCTCTCTTTCTTTCCACGGATGTGCACAATACTTAAGGAATATACCTCCCAAGTTCCGCCCCAAAAAAATTCCCTTATGTCGAAAACCATGTACGTACACGGTTTTCTCAGAAAAAACCCGTGTACGTACACGGTTTTTTGGGTCCAGAAAACCGGTGCACGTACACGGTTTTTTTCTATAAAAATTTCCCTCCCTACACGGTTTTAAACAAACTTGGCACCAAGTGGAAGAGTTGTTTGATGGTGATGCTTCTTGGTCAAACATTCCGTTGTCCCGCACCACCATCCTTAAGGTGCTTCAAACTGCGCGTTCCCAAGGCCATCGCAATCTGGCCTCATTTGGTCAGCTTCGAGTTTGCAATTCTGTGGGTAGGAAACTATGTGCCCTTTGCCGGGTTGTTCGACGCCAGAATTGAGATGCGGCGCCGCGGCGGTGCGCGGGCCGTCTCCAACTCTCCCACGTGCTTTTCTACCAAAATCTGGTGGTTTTAGGGCCCGTTGAAAAGCTAAATCAGACTACCGGATGCCATTTTACCATGGTACCTGCACAATGGGACTGGTACCGCGTGCGGCGGTGTTGTGGGCCGAATTTTCAACAGATTTCGAGAGCGGACAAGGTATCCATGAATTTTTTTCACGTGAATGTACTCAGTGGATGTATAGCTTTCATCTGATGCACTCGCATTTACTGGGGTTGGATCCTTTATCCCCACAGATGGGATATGAAACAGGTGGTGTTGGCTTTGCGGCAAGCAAATTTTGTCCTGCAAGTGGCGGGCGGCACTGTCCGCCAGTCCTTCAACTAAAGCACCCTCAGAAGAAGGACAAAGCCAGCTTGGACCCTTCCCAAGCCCTCAAAGTTTTCTTGGCCAATGCCGCCTCTTCAATGGGTGAAGCAATTGTGGGAAGGAAGAGGTGGAAGGAGAAGTTTCGCCGGGTTGGTCTGTTGGGGGCGGGTTCCGGTCAGTGGGGGGGAGGGGGCGGGGGGGGGGGGGGGGGGGCTCCAGCCGCCCAGCCACCCAGCCGCCCAGCCGCCCAGCCACCCAGCCACCCAGCCACCCAGCCACCCAGCCACCTTGTCACCTAGCCACCCAACCGTCTAGCCACCATATTGTGTTGGGCCTTGCACTTTTGCATTTTGCCTCTTTGCCTTTGCTCTCAAGATTACATGATGATGATGTGTCTCTGCAGCAGGTATTGGTACCATTTCCATGCACCTACGCTGATATGTAAAAAGCATAAGAAAGAGCAAAAGCGAGTGCCAACCAATTTCATTTTTGATCAAATGCTCACGTACCGCGACCCGGAGGACAACCGGCTCCGTATGGCCATTTCCATTTTTCAAAAGCGAACAAAGGAGACAAGGTTTAACATCACAATTCGCTGTCTCCGGTTGCGGGAGGAAAAAGAGGATGGGTCTGCGGTGCTTGAGTGGGATGGAGGTAACATCCTTGTTCCTTATTGTTCGGTTGAAAAGGAAATTATCCCCCATTCCATGGATGGGAGAGGGTACTATGTTGTTGATGTTGAGACGTATCAAGAGGTCACTGCTGATGACGAGGGCTCGGTGTATGGAGATGAAGAGGAGGAGGGCACTGTGGTAGAGGCATAGCCATAGTCCCATATTTGCACCCTCTTTCGTCACAATATATATATTTTCACCCCAATTTCTCTATTTCACTTTGGCATGGTAGCCCGTTGTTTGGGGCTCCTCTTCACAACAATGCGATATGAGACATTGACGATTGTCTTTGCATTATGTCTTTGCCACATTGTGTATCTTCAGCTGCACTTGATATTGAGCATGGGAGGGAGGGTGGTCATTTCGCACTTCAAAAGAGGCCACACAACCTAGTAGCCCCAAATGCAGTAGCACATATAGCCACAAGTCAAAAGGGGTTGGCTTGCACCCCTAGGGACCCCAAGTGTGGCCGTTTTTTCTTCGTTTTCCTTGAATATTGGCCAAATTTCCCCCCCAGCCATTTTTGGCCAGCCGTGGCCAGCCACGGGGGGGGAGGGGGGGAGGGGGGGGGGAGGGGGGGTCCAACCCGCCCAGCCGCGGCTAGCCGCGGCTAGGAACACCCCCTGGGTGTAGTTGCCCAACGGACAAGAAGTAGATTGAGGGCAGCTTTCATTCTTTCCAAAAGAGCAGTTGCAAAGTCAAGGTGTGAATTGTGCACAAATGTGGTCACCTTGGTCATTTTGAGCTAAATGACGCAATCTAGTACAACGGGGAGTCCACTCACGGTTCATATGTATTGCTAAACCTAGTTCCACACTCTTTTGGTGGCACGTTGCCTTTGTTGTCATACGATCTTTGTCAATCGTGACATTTGTAATCTAGGTCCCTTCCAAAACACCCTATTTTTAATCTTCTTGAAAGGCAAGTTTGCCACTATTTTTGCGTAGCCCTTGCGTCTAGTTGACGGATTTGGGCCATTTCCCCCTCCCGCGGTGCTTCGTTGCGTCGGTGACCTCAAAATTGCCGGTGGGGACGATCGGCAACTATTAACGATCCAAGTACGGCTTGCTTCGGTATGGCTTTCCCCTTTGCTTTTTAGTATCTGCAACGTCATTGAGGACCGAGAAGCAATTAAACAACAAAGGAACAAATTGGACAAGGCAAGCCAACAATTGACACATCAGAACCTCAAGAAATGGAAGGAGAATACGAAATTCAATCAGCATTACGATTCGGAGAGAAGGATTGGTTCCAAGATGGCTAAAGAGTTGCAACATTGAACGGGGGGACGCCGATGCACAAGTTGAGAATGCCGGGAGGGGGGGGAGGGGGTCCGGGCGATTTCCATTCTCAATTCAATGAAAATCAGTGCTGGGCGCGCCTCCGCTGCAGCTACCGGCACTTAGAACCGGTTGACCTTTGGGCGCCATGGGGCACTGACGCCACTGCATGGGGATTTTGCGACCCTATTGCAACCCAATGCGATCGCAATAGGGTCGCAATGAGGTCGCAATAAGGATTGCGGCAACGGACAAAAAATGATGAAAAAAAGACGATCAGGAATGTCCTGTTGAATAATCTAATGCATTTGTCGCATCCGCAGTTAATAAATTCATTATTTGATGGATCGCAATACAATCAGGTTGTTTTTGGTTCTAGTTTCGATGTGCTGTAGAACTTGTATTTAAGAGTATAACAGCTCAATCCAATGGAGGTGAGGAAAGGTTTGTGAAAGCTTCACTTTGACTTGTGATAAGGTTGGAACTTGGAGAAGTACTAAGATGGAGGTCACCTTTTTGGTTTGCATTTGCGGAAGGATGGTGTAGATATGGCTAGCACTGCGTGCACCGCACGGCTCAGGCCTGATTGTGAGGAAATGGGGGCGAATATTCAGCAGCTGGCGCTCTGATGCACGCGCGTCTTACATGGTTTTGGAAAGGTCACATGGACCGTGAAACGCATTCGCGTGCCTCATGATGGCTTTTGCTTGTACCATGCGCTGCAGGTTGCCTTGCAGTGTGATGGTACCATTGAGGGGTTGACCTGGGAAGATGTGCCCTCAAAAAACCCCCATCCCATTTCTTTCCCCAAGCAACCCTCATCGTAGGGGTGGTTTCTGGGGGGGGGGGGGGCAAAGTGCCCTTTTGAGTTAGAGCGAAGTTAGAGCAAAGTTAGAGCACCTTGCTCTAACTAGTTAGAGCACTAGTTATCGCGCGATAACTCAGTTATCGCGCAGTCTTCGCGGGCAGTTATCGCGCACCCCTCCTCCATCCCTCACTAGGACAAACAAGGCAAAACACTTGGCACAAAGCATTTTTGGTCTTTCTTCACACAAACTCCTCAATGTCCGAGGCCTTGGCTGCCTCCAATCACAAAAGCCCTTGCTCTAGGGCGTTCATGGACATGCAATGGTGCATGTGGCGGAGGGACATACTTGGCCTCACCAAGGACCATCCCTTGAAACAATTTTTGAGCCTCTGGTAAGGCCCATGCCTATACTCTGTGGGGATGGAGGAAAACTGAAAAATATTCCTCCACTTCTCAGCAAAAAAGTGGAATGTGCCAAGCACCAATGGATCCACCTGGTGGGGGACCAACCTGAGTCTCCCCAAGCTTTCAAAAACTTTGTGGTCAACGCACGGTGGCGTTCCACTTGACTTAGAGTGTACATCTCCCTCACCCTCCAAAGCTCATACAAACCCTCAATGCATTTCACCATGACATGCACAACAACCCATAATGGAGTCCACCAGGGGTCCTCACCAAGGGGACATGCTCTTTGAGGCAATCCACAAATTGCCTTTGGAAGGGGGGGGAGGTGAGGAACACTTTGGTGCTCGTAAGATCAAAATGTTTTCCCTTGGCCCTTGAGGCCGGGGGGAGACGTTTCCTCAGACGAATGCCTGAGGTCTCATCCTTGAGGGCTTGTTTGAAGGCCTGCAACGCTGCAAGAGCTTGGGCTTTACCAAGGGTACCAGGGGGGCCGGCCTGAAGGTTGGTCACAGTGCGCTTTGCAATGCCATTTAGAATGCGGCATGTTGCATGTTGGTAGTCCCTCGGCCGTCTGTCAGGGGTCACACATCTCAAAAATGCCCCCCATCTTGAGGTGGACTCCACCCCCATTTGCTCAACAATACCATTGGGGTCTTTGCACAACCAACACTTAGAGCCAGCCCCACCCATTGCTTGCATCCCTTTCCCATCCCCCGTCAAAATAACAATGCAAGTCAAAAATTGGTTTTGAAATAGGACAATGTCCTCCTCCACCTCCCTCACCTCTTGATTGAGGTTGGCGGAGACATCCAGGCTTCTCAAAAAAGCCTGTTCATCCCCCCCATCCATGCAAAACTATGAGGCCCATAGCTTCACCTTCGAAGCATATTTTGCCGCCCCCCATACATTGACCCATACATCCTCACGGGTAGAGGATGCCTTCCACAAGGAAGTCGCATCCACTGAAATGACGACAATGGCAACGCCGCTAGGGGGGGGGGGTTCCCAATAACTCAGGCCATAGATATTGCATAATGCACAATTGACTGCAAAGGCACATGGGCAGCTACCCTATTGCGGCCTGTGGTGGACCTTATAATAGTCGCTTGGGGAAAGTAGGGCATGATCCGTTGCCGAACGGTCCTTAGGTCCCGTTGGGTACAACGGCGGGGCATTCGCAAAAGGGCCCGATGGGAAAGATGCATGCCGCATGCCATGCGTAGCATGCTTAGGGCCTCATGCTCCTGAGATGTGAATGCAAGATGGCCACCAAGTGGGGCAGAGAGGGCTGTGCAAGACCCACCACTGAAACAAACTTCCCCCTTGGTGTTGGTGCCACACACAATGTTGGGATCCCCCAAGAAATCTCGAACCAGCCTCTGAACAGCCTTCAACCGCCGCCGCCGGGCCTTGGGACATTGCAACTCGGTGTACCGCCGCAGGTTAGCTGAATTCAGAGCCCTCACGGCCTCATTAACAGCAGTATCCATGAACAATAAGAGGTCCTGGGTGGAAAATGAGGAATGGTTTTGACGCAGGGGCCTTAAGGTAGCAGCAGCCATCCTGGTCGACCTAACATTAGAGGGGTTGGGGTTTTTGCTTCCCACGAGGGGCAAGTGGCACGTGTCCACTTGGGCCCCATATCGCTCCTCCCCACGAAAAATGCCCTTAGGCAACCCCCTGAGCAAACCCACCAGTCATTGACTCCCACTCCTGCCGCTACCCTGACTCTGCACCCCTGCCTGCTGGGCGGTGTAGGTGGCACTGAGGGTGGAGGTGAGGCTGCGCACCTGCGCCTCAGCCACCCTCAAGCGTTGCTGGAGGTCATCCCTCGTCCTCCGCAACGCCTCCACCTCCAACCTCAGCTGGGCCGCCTCCACCTCGGCCTTCTGCCTCCCCTCCTGGGCCTCCCTCGGGTCCCCCCTCACCGCCTCCAGCTCCTCCCCCCTCTCGTTGGCCACTTCGAGGGCACGGTTCAAGGCACGCTGAGTGTTGCCCTGGACCTTCTCTACCCTCGACAAGGCCGACCTCTGGTCGGTCGCCCTCCCCCTGGCCAATGCGGCCTCCACTCCCGTGACGGCCGCTTGCTCCACCAAAGTCTTGCAAGCGTCTGTCACGTGGGTGGCCAAGGTGGCGGCCAATGCCCCCACATCAAGGGCGGGGGGGGCGGGCTGGGCCGCCACCTTGGCCGCCTTGATGGCTTTGGGGAGGGGGCAGGAGCTTTACCCTTAGGGGTGGGGGGGGGAACCCTCCTCCGCCTCCACCACCACCACTTAAGTCATTCATGCCCCCGCTTTGTGGGCCTTCCCCCCTTGGGTGCATACTCCTGGGCCCACAAAGCGGTTGCATGGACAGTTGTTTTGAGGGAATTCCATGCACGGCCCGCACGGTATCGCCACTTTGTCCCCGGCGCTGAGTGGGTGCAACAAGTTCAAGATTTTGAGAATGCAGGTGCAAGAGGTTGGAACATGCCGTTGGCAACGCCGTCCCTATGGCGGCTGCGAATGCATACGGCGTTGGGCTGGTTATTCATCGGCCTGAGCGCGAACCCACGGTTGTACTACCGGATGCCGTTGTCCTACCGGACGGACCCCATCCATTTACACTTGCAAGGGGATCACTATGAACTTCTAGTGGCAAACCAAGAAAATGTGCCATTGTCACCCCCCTCTGTTGTGGGAGAGGTAGGCCACAAGCGGAGGATGATGCAGCCCTCTCGCCGCCAAACATGCAGGATGTATAGGAAGCCGAACCCGAACCCGAACCCGCATCTAACCCTGCGTTACGTGATGTATGGGATGTGGCGTTCTAGGGCGTGGTGCGGAACCCCTAGTTAGAGCACAATTTCTAGAACGCCCACCTAGCCTCAATTTTTGGGGCAAACCACCCAAAAAATTGGATTCGGCACCCATCACACACACTTTGGGGGGGGGTCGTACCCCCCCCCCCACCTGGTGGATGCCCCCCCCCCCCTGCCTAGCTTGGGCCACACCACCCGCCCAGTGTACTCCCCCGTTGCTTCATCAACGAAGCAGAGCCTCAGCAAGAAATAGTCTTTGCGCTTCGGGGGCTTGCTCATCCCAAACAAACACAAAAAAGCAGCAACCGTTTCCCCCTCAGGCACCTTTGGCCATTTGGCCGTTTCCCCCCCAACCCACACATAGGAGGGGAGGGTGAGGTTGGTCTTCCTCTCCAACCCCCCCTCCTTTTCCGTGATGGTTACCTGCCGGTACCATCTGGTCCCCCCCTGCCGGCAGGCCTCGTCTGCCGCCTCCCCCCACCGCCAGGCTGCCCCCTCCGACAGCCTCTTGATCTCCTCCTCCTCCAGCTCCGCACAAGCCGCCACCGGCTTAGCGGCCCGTGCTCCTGCTGCTTCTGTTCCTCCTACTGCAGTTGCCTCGGCCACCTCCTTGGTGAACAGCCGCGGTAGCTACAGGATTGTGGCGTGGGAAGGAGCAAAAAAGTAAAAAGAAAACCCGCCATAACTACCGCGACAACTCGCGCGATAACTTAGTTAGAGCGCGATAACCTCCCGCGATAACCCCTGCGATAACTAGTTAAAACGCGATAACCTAGCGCGATAAGTAGTTAGAGCACCCAGTTAGAGCGCGATAACTGCCGCGATAACTAGTTAGAGCGGAGGTCAGAGCAAGGTGTAGTGCGCACTATTCACATCCGGTGACATGGGCACATGCCTTTGCCCGCCTCCTTCTTGGGGTTGTCCAGCTCCAGGTTCATCCTCCGCAGCCAGACGAAGTCTGTGACGGCTGCATACTCCCCCACTTGCCTCCACTCCACCACCTGGGCCACCCCCGTGAGCTCCGGGGGGACCCTCGCCACTCCTCCATACATTCCTTTCCTCACCACCAAAATGGTGCCCGCCGGCACCTTAATCCCAACATGCTCTTGCAAGCTGGGCCACGGCCGTGCCTCCCCATGGCACACCCTGGCCAAGGGGCATAGGTCGGGGTGGCTTGCCACCCCCCCCACCTCCTCAGTGGTGAGGGGGGCAACCACCTCCCTCCCTGCCCCCCACCCCCTCAACAAAAAATGCCCGGTGGTTGTTCCCACCGGGAGCAAGCATTGAGCACATTGCTCAATGCTGACCCCATTGGGGCCCTCCCCCCCCCCTCCTCCCCCCCCCCTCCGGCTCCTCCCCCTCCTGGCATGGCACACAAAGACCATCTTTGTGTGCGGCGCACAACCCCGCCCGCTCGCAGCCGTAGCACTGGGCCACAACCTTCCCTTGGTACACGCTAGAATACCCAATCTCGTTCTAGCCTAGAACCGGCTAGAGCGGCTAGAACGAAAAAAAGAGGGGGATACCCCCCCCCCGCAGGGGGGCGGGGGCGGGGGGGATGAGGTGTCTAACCTGGACCCCCCTATCCATACTCGGGGGCCCACACTTTTTTTTTCACAATTTCACTGTTTTCACCTGATTTTGGAGTCCAAAAAATTTTCGTTCTAGTTGTGTTCTAGCGACGTTCTAGCGACGTTCGCTAGAACGTCGCTAGAACATTCTAGCCTAGAACACAACTAGAACAAAAACATTCATGCATGTGTCGCATCTAAGGGACACCAAAGTGGGGGTGGGGTGGAGGGGTAATACACATACGCTAATAAAAACCAACACACTTGACGCATGCATAGTCATATGTGCCCCCCCCCCCCACACACACACTTTGGCATAGGCATATGCACAACACAACACACAGCACAAGATGTCACGGGGGGGAGGGTGGGCCAAGAGGTCGAACACAAGCACCGCACAAACACCCCCTCAGTGTCAAGCTATCAGCCCCCCCCCCCCCTCTTTCCATGTTGTGGTCTGGGTCGTGGGGCCCCTGCTTGTTTTGCCTAAGGTTAGGGAGGGTATTCCTTTCCTCTTTGCAGGTGTGCTGGTTTTTTTTCCCCAATGTGGATGTCAAGAAGTGGGTACACAGTGACACCAAGAGGTAGGTGTGTTACTCCTTCCCTCCTCCCTGCCATGTACACGTGTGTGACCGTGTGTCTGTGGTATGGGGTTGCCTTGTGCACTGCTCTAGCGTCAGGAGCTGTGCTGTGCGGGTCAGTGGTGTGCTTTGTCCCCCCTCCTCCCAGTTTATGCACCCCCCCCCCCTGTGTGCACTGGTGCTTGGCTTGTTGGTTGGTTGGCTGTTGGTTGATTGGTTCTGGCACAGCTGAGTTTGGCTGGTGAGTTGGTTGGTTTGTTGGTTGGTTGGTTGGTTTGTTGGTGGGTTGGTTGTTGGCTAGTTGCTGGGGTGTATGTGTGTGTATTGTCTGCACACATGCTGTGTGGTGTTGCTGCACAGTGTGTCTGTGTGTAAGCCTGTATGTGCAGTGATTGCAAAGGTCCTGGGGGGGGGGGGTTGTGCACATTTCATTTTGGCGTTCTAGCGGCGTTCTAGCGAGGTGTTCTAGCGGCGTTCTAGCGGCGCCGCTTTGCTCCCTAGAACGCCGCGAGAACACCTCGCTAGAACGTTGCTAGAACGCCAAAATGAGATGTGCACAACCCCCCCAAAGAGCCTTGCAATCGCTGCACATACAGGCTTACACACAGACACACTGTGCAGCAACACCACACAGCATGTGTGCAGACAATACACACACACACACCCCAGCTACCAGCCAACAACCAACCAACCAACAAACCAACCAACAAACCAACCAACCAACCAACCAACCACCCCACCAACCAGCCAAACTCAGCTGTGCCAGAACCAACCAACCAACAACCAACCAACCAACGCCACAACCAACCAAGCAACCCGAAAACCAACAGCCAACCAACCAACAAGCCAGGTACCGTTGCACACGGGGGGGGGGGGGGTTGCAGAACCTGGGAGGAGGGGGGACAAAGCATACCACTGACCCGCACAGCAGCACAGTGCATAACCCAGCTGGGGGGGGGGCGGGGCAAGGGAGGAGGGATGGTGGGAAGGGGGAACCTGTACACTAGACAACCCCACACCACAGACACACATGGCAGGGTGGAGGGAAGGAGTAACACACCTACCTCTTGGTGTCACTGTGTACCCACTTCTTGACATCCACATTGGGAAAAAAACCAGCACACCTGCAAAGAGGAAAGGAATACCCTCCCTAACCTTAAGCAAAACAAGAAGGGGCCCCACAACCCAGACCACAACATGGAAAGGGGGGGGGACTGATAGCTTGACACTGAGGGGGTGTTTGTGCGGTGCTTAATTAATTAATTGTTTTTGGCCTCTTACCCACCCTCCGCACCCTTGACATTGTATGTTGTGTGTTGTGTTGTGCATATGCTTTTGCAAAACTGTGTGTATGCTAGGGGGGGGGGGGGGCATAAGCGTATCCATGCGTCAAGTGTGTTGGTTGCTATGAGTGTGTGTGTCATGCACCCCCCAACCCACTGTGATAATTTGTTTTTTTATGTTCTACCTATTCGACCACTCCAGGCTAGAACGATCTGTGTTCTAGGCTACAACCATTCTAGGCTAGAACGTTCTAGCTAGAGCGTTCTAGGCTAGATCAAGATTGGGTCTTCTAGCGTGTGCCAAGGGTTCCCCCTACACCTAACCGCCCCCTCACATGGCTTTGTCATGCGACCAATTGAAGCGCTCCAACGCGCCCTTCTGCTAGCGGTACACAAACACCGCCTCATGGACCTAGTGGAAAGGTAGATTGTACGTTGCTCGTAGTCGACCGGTCGTAGCCGTAGCATTAGCCCTAGCCTAGTGTACTGGACTTCCTCCTCCGGTGTTCAGGTACAACGCCTTCCTCATATGCCTCGGCATGGTGAGACCCATGCAAGTCGGGAGGGTATGGGAGATGAACCACTTGGTTTACAACCGCTACATGGCTAGCCTCTTACCAAGAGGTAGGTACTACACCCTCCAAAAGGCCCTCCATACGGATCTCACGGACCTCTAGGAGGAATGCAATGCAGCCTGGGCCGCCGCTTGGGAGATGGGGGGGGCAGTATGTGGAGACGAGGCGCTAGTTCCCCACATCGGGGGACGGAGCATCAATCTCCGCCAATACATTGCCCGCAAACCCCCACTCCACCGGCATCAAGTTGTATGTATGTCTTGTGTGACAACACGCACGGGTACGTCCTGGACGTTTACCTCTATACAAGTCGCCGTGGACGTCTACGCCGCTATGGCTCCTGCAGCGGCAATCTAGATGCCAAAGGCATCGTTCGTTTCTGGGCGATGCAAACCCCGGACACCACCGTGTTGTGTTGTGACTCCTTCTTCGGAAGCCACAACAGAGCTCGGGAGCCAGTGGGAAAAGGTCAGCCATTCCTCCACCTTACAAAGCGGGACAAGACGGACGAGACCTTGAATGAGGCCCAACGGGCAACAAAGAAGGGGCAAGCCGCAAGGGCCGGCGTGAAGGGGGCCAAGTACGAAGTAGTGGTTTACAAAAACCCAAAGGTGGGACACAAGCCCCCTGGGTTGGTCGCCTTGGAGACAAAATTGTACTCCAATGAATTTGTTGACGTTCATCCCTCCAGCCCCCGCTGGCATGGGTACCATTTTTTGTGAAGGGGGAAGGGGGAATTTTCTTTTTATGTGTGCTGCTATGCGATTTTAGACCGAGGTCCTGAACATTCTTTTGTTTTGTTTTTGTTGAACCCTCTCAAATACTTTACAATGGCCCTTGCCATTGCCCACGCTTGGTGCGAGCACCATCAAAAGCTCCTTGGCATCCGCCGCCTTGGCGGACCGGAGGGGTTTGCGATGGGTGACTCCACTGTGAGGCGCCCTGTGGCGACGCCCTTCGACAAGGGTGTGGACTTTGGGCTAATTGTCCATAAGAACCCTCTCATGGCGGACGACAAGGACCCCCTGGGTCGCAACAACTACATCTTCGAGTTGCTAGAGCTAAATCCAGGGGTTGCTGGATTTGTGATCCGGCTTCATCCGGAGAATGTGGAGGCGGTGGTGGAGTCCGTCACCGCACAAGCACAACCCCCACAAGCTCCAAGATCTGCCGGTCCTCAAAAGGATCGCAGATCGTGTGCTTGAGACTGCGAAGAAGCGTGTGGTGGGGGGGGGGGGGTTGCATGGAGCTGCACCATTCTCGATATGGCAAAATTTTCGTGCTATGACCAGACCCCGCAGCACCTCCCTTGCGATGCCCCCCCTTCCACTGTGCCCGAAGGCACATTGATTGTTAATTGTTTGATTATGCTTACGAATAATCATGAGGCCGAGGATGGGTCCCATTTTCTTTTTGTCCCCTCCAGCCGTTTGGGGTTCCCTGACCCTTGGGTGGAGAGGGCTGTGCCATTCAAGAGGGGCATTGCCTTTTTTTTTAAATGCACTTGATGTCCACCGGGGGTCGGGCATTCCAAAGGCCGCGCCCATCGGTGTGTCCGATCCTCGCCTCATGGCATTTTTTGCAATTGAGCTAACCCAAGGCCCCACCTACGGTTCCCCAACCTGCATGTCACCCAGGCCATTAAGCAGCCCCAGCTGGGGGCGCCTCACCAACTTGTGGTTCCCGGAGGAGGGTCCCCCACATGGCCGGAGTGATGAGGAGCTCAACCTGGTGGTGGCTGCGTACCGGGACTTCTCGCGGGCTGTGGATGGTGCCAACAAAATGGCCCTCCAAATGTGGCAGCTCAGATGGCAAATGACATGGTTGCATGCCGTGCGGGCATTCCTGCTTTGGTATGCCGCCGCAAACGCCTTCGCGGCGTGCAAGCCCTTGGGGCTCATCGACTCCGGGATGAGCATGTGGGACTTCCAGTGGAGCATCCTCATGTGGCGCTACTTTGCGAACGTTGGGGTGCCAGCCGTGCAAGCAAGCGCAGTGCACGGCCCGGTGAGGCGGTCCACATGCCAAACGTGTGACCATTGCCGCCAGGCGACCACCGCTTACGTCTGCGCGGCATGTGGAAAGCACTTACACAACAAGTGCTTTGTGGGCTTATCTTGCTCACGCAAGATGTCATTCAAAACGACGATGACTTGCTGGGAGTTGGCTTTTGGGAGTAGGGAGACGGGCCCATATCGTCGTCAGCTCGGTCTTCTTCATTACCTCTAAAGTCTAGGCGGGTAGTGAACAGGAAAAGGAGTCTTTCGTGGAATCTTCAAGCACCAATACAGGGCCATACTTGTAGAAGCCATCGTCCTACAATGATATGACAAACTACTTGGAACCTTTGGTGGCCTTTCGAATATGGCCTTTCAGGGCCTTCTCGGCAGCAACATCGACACCTCCCCGTGTGTGCCAGGCTGCGGATTTTCGGGCCGTCTTGCGATGAGGCACTCCAATTTTTTGTCGTTGTTGTCCATTTTTGCCTCCAAGGCCTGTAGCTGTTGCTTCTCGGCTTCCTAATTGGTTGATGGGCTGGCCAACTCGGGGCCACTTCGGCAAGGATTGGACCCGGTGGCGGAGGGGCTGAAGGGCGCTATCATCGGCCAGTAAATAGCGCTTGGACGGTGTCATCCACGTGCATCGCTGAGTTGGGGTTGGAGCCGTCAACACACCCTTTCCTTTTGGCAGCCGGGCTCGGGGTAACGTCGGCGTCCACTGCTGGGGCGCTTTCACGAGCACGCTTCTCACTATCACGACCCCTAGAGGCAGCGCCGCCACATTCGGTAGAGGGAACTGAAGACATAGATCATGCTCCTGAGGCAGTGGAGGTGCTATCAATGACAAGTTCAGGTACTGGGGACAATAATGGACCGACCGATGCTGGATCCTGGGATGACACAGGGGTAGAGCCGAACGGGTGTACATTCGGTACGTGCTGGGGTGGGGGCGGCGGCTCCACAGGAACTTGGGGTTCCCTTGGTACACGCTAGAAGACCCAATTTCGTTCTGGCCTGGGTCTAGTCTAGATGTTCTAGCCTAGATTAGATCTATACGAGAACGATATAACAGCATGGACTTGTAGAATAGGTAGAACACAAAAAACAAATTATCACAGTGGGTTGAGGGGTGCATGGCACATACACTCATAGCAATCAACACACTAGAGCAAGGCTAGAAGAAGGCTAGAACAAAAACATGCACACACATTTGGCAAGTAACAGACACCAATGTGGGAGGGGGGGGGGTTCCATGACACATAGACACGTAGAAACCATCACATTTGGAAGATGTCTAGTCATATGTGCTCCCACACACACACATACACACACACACACACACACACGCACACATCCACACACAAAACACACACACACACACACATGCACGCACACATTTTGACATAGGCACAGGCACTGTAGGGTTGCTCTCCCTTCAAGCGTTGGTTGCGGGGGGGGGGGGGTCTTTGCTTTCGTCACACATTTTTCAGGGGGGGGGGGGGCTTGAGAACTACCTTGGGGGGGGGTTGAACTCAGGGGTGTGGGAGGGTGTTCTTTTCTTTGTTTCACAGGTGCATTTTGTCAATCAAATATGAAGCAATTTCAAATATGAACCAATTTCAATTTGCAGGTGTGCCATGCTATGCCGTGCAGTGTTGTGGTGTGTTGTGGTCTCGTAAGGTGTAAAGTGGTGTCATGTAGTGTGGTGTGCCGTGCTGTGTTGTAGTCTGTTGTGGTGTGTGATCTGCTAGGGTGTGTTGTACTGTGCAGTGGCGTGGTGTGTTGTGGTCACATGAGGTGCGCTGTCGTGTGTTGCGGTGTCATGTGGTGTGGTCTGGTGTCATGTGCCGTGGCCTCGTGTCATGTGGTGTGGTGTGCTGTGGTGTGGTGTGGTGTGCTGCGGTCTGCTGTAGTGTGTGATCTGCTGTGGTGTGCTGTACTGTGCGGGGGGGGGGGGGGGGGGTAGTGTGTTGTGGTCACATGACGTGCGCTGTGGTGTGCTGTGTTGTCATGTAATGTTGTTGGTGTGGTTTGTTGAATGGTGTGTTGGTTGCTTGGCAGGTTTGGTTGTTTGGCAGCTTGGGTGAGTTGATGGGTGTTTAGCCGGTTGGGGCATGCTGTGTGGTGTCTGCACCTTGTGGTGTGTGGTGCCGTGTGCTGGTGTATGCTCTGAGATGTCGTGTCTGTCACATGTACCACCGGTGCCCAGCATAGAACATTGGAAGAGAGACCAATATTGTCCGGTTGCCGGTGGCAATTTTAGGAAATCTGTACCGACGTGCATGCGATATGCTTCGGTCCGTCGCTTGGAAGTTTTCGAAAACCCTTGGAAAGATGCTCGGAAGTTTTGGCAGCCACATCGGGTCCCAAAACGCAACCGATATCGGTAGGAACGTTCCATGGGCTTCCCAGCCGACCGTGTCGGGGGGGGCTCGGAAGAAATTTTTCAGCCCGAACCCAGTGGAATTTTGGTTGGATGCTTGGTACCTACCTTGCCTGCAAGATGCCATGGAGAACAGCAGGTTGAAGCTAATGTTTGTCTACCCTTTGTCTGCTTTGCCTACAAAACTGCATGGAGAACACTGTGCTCAAGCTTATGATTGCTTCCCCTTTGTGCTACTTTGTGAATTTGGACTTTTGCTTTTGACATATGCAACGCCAGCTTGATCCTTGGTGGCTGCTTTGCCTACAAACTTGCATCGAGAACACTGTACTCAAGCTTATGAATGTTTGCCCTTTGTGCCTTGTGAAGCTTTGTGCTTGCTTTTGTGGTTTTCTTTTTGCATGTGTGTCGCTTTCTCACCTAGGGCCCTTTGAGTAGACTCACTAATGTATTCCCTTTTGGTGCTCAGAACACTTTTTGTCACCTGCAACAGACATGTCTGGTAGTCAAGGCAGTGCCGCTAGTGCCTCGTCTTCGTCCGCTCAGCCCCCCCAGCCCGTTCAGCAGCTCCCGGAACCAGATTCGGAGCCTGAGGGCGAGCTCATTGACGCGGACACAGCCAATACCGAAGTTCCCGAACCGGGTGATACACAATCGCGCCTCCAACACGCCCTAGCAGCACTGTGCCTGCGGCATAAGCCGTCACACACCATTGAACCCAGAATGCTAAGGGTTTTTTTAGACAGGGTCGTCCCTGATGCATACCGCATCCAGCCGAAGGATACCTTGCTGGCTATGCTTATGCATAAGCATTTTTCAATCCATGTCTTGACGACACGGGAGGCTGTGGGCAAGACAAGCCCCAGCAAACATGAGACTTCGTACGGTGTACAATACAGAAACCTCTGCATTGTTGGTCCGGATCCGAAATACAACACGGACCGGACCTTTGCAGAGGAATCTGAAGAGAGGCTGCGTGTACATTACATGTACTTGAAATCAATACTGTCCACACACCCGGACAGTACCATTCGCGAGTTAAAGTGGACCCAGAGCGATGTAGTTACTTGGTTCAAAGAGGCCAAGATCAAGAAGCGGTCCAAAAAAGTAGTTACCTGCAACGTGCAGTTCCCCCCCCTCTCATTTATTCATGTTCCGTTCGAGGTTTTGAGGGTTATCATAAAAGATGCCTTCTGCGAGTCCCCACATGCAACGATTCACAGCGCCCTCAGAGCCACCATCACAGGTGCACATGTGGTAGAGGTTTTCGGGGAAAAGGACGGCTGGCGGGTGTGGGACCAAGCCCCCTCAGGCACGTGGGAAAAGGTGGTTACCCCCCCCGACGGTGAGGTTTTCAGAACAGACCAGCAACCCACGTACCATGCGCACGGTGTCTTGTGGGGCATTGAGTTTCTTTTGGCCCCAGCCCCCAAACCTTCTTCCGAGGGCGCACCAAAGCGGCAGCGACTTACCATCTTAGGTGCATGGTTGCAGGCCAAGGGTGAGGTCCAGGGCCAGGTTGAGACCGCAGAAGCCCCCCCCCCCCCTGCCTAAGCTGGGGATGCACTGTGTTGGGTCTTCATCAGCCCTCTTTTTCGCTCTGATGTCTTCCATCTCTCCGGCCCTGGCTGCCCGCGCCCAGCCACCAGCTCCTGCCGCCGTCCCCATCTCCTCGGGTCGACTGGCCGAACTTGGCAGTGGGAACCCCAGCACCGGAAGCAGTGCCGGTGCCAGCAACCCTTCGCCAGCCACCCCCGCTTTGTGGGAGGCGCCAGCAGTCGGAGGAGCAGCAGGAGCAGCAGCAGCAGGGCCCGCCGTCGCAGCAGAAGATGCGGAGGACCCCAAGGCCATGCAGGCTGCCCACTGCGCAGCTTTGTTGGCGGCTGTTGCAGCTGTGCAAGTCCAGATGGTGCTTGCACAGCTGAGTAAGAAGACAGTGTCCTGGTTCGCAGCCGGGGCACGCTACGGGCCAGAGGGGGAGGGGGTGGTGGTGTGGGTCACTCGGGGGGCCGTGACCTCCCGCAGGCAAGTGGAGCATCGTGCTCCAATTGGGCAGATGCCCCCAAAACTGGCCAAGGTGGTTCTGGACTCGGCCATTTTTGATCGGAGTGTGGCAGTGTGTGGGGAGCTGGGGGTTCCGGACCAGTTGAGGAAACTGGTCCTCAAGGAGTACCGATCACCAGCTGATCGGTACTCCAAGTTGAAAGGGCAGTTTGAGCAGGCCTGCCAGTCCTTCAAGAAGGCTGAGCAGGCTGTCCGGGAGGGGGTGGGGGGGAAGAGGCAGGGGGGGCAGGGGGTGAAGAGCAGGGAGGGAAAGCTGCGGGCAGCAGCTACTGCCCAGCAGGGAAGGGCAGAGGATCTGCTGGGCAGATGCGGGGGGCTTGGGAGGAGGCAAAGAAACGCCGCCTCCTTAAGGCCCCCCTCCCCAAGATGCCCCCCAGCACCCTCCCCCCCTTTGGGAAATGGGAGGTGAAAGGGGGACACCAGGAGGAGCTCCTGCATGGGGTGGTTTTTGCAGGGCATCCTGGGGGTTGGGAGGTGTACGACCTTGCAGCTACGGCTGTTTCAAGGTCATGCACCCAGAAGCTGAGGGACAGGGGGGTTTCGGTGAGGATGCACACCGCCCCCGAATCCTGCAACCGCCACAACTGCATGTATGTGGCGGTTAAGATAATTTTGTGGCACATGAGCCACCCTGTGAGTGTTTGGGACACCCCCCCCGCCCTGAGCCATTTTGCCATGTGGGGGCGCCAGTGCCGGGAGTTGCAGGACAAAACTCTGGCATGGGCCCAGGTGAAAGGGAACTGGAAGTGCCGCCGCACTGGCTGGGGCCCTGAGGCCCTGAAGGAGATGAAAGAAGTCTCCGGGCAGTTGGCCCCAGTTGGGGGGGGCAAAGGGCCTGTCCCCTTTGCCCCCCTCTCCGGCAACATGGTGCCCATTGTGGTACTTTTTTGCATCGCGAACCCTGATTCTGGCCCTGCTATCCCTGGTGTGGGTAAGGGGAAAGGGAAGGGGAAGGGGAAGGGGAAGGGGGGGGTGAAGGGGGGGGGTGATTCAGACTCCTCAGACTCTGCCCCAGAGAATGCAGTGGGTAAGGGGAAGGGGAAGGAGAAGGGTAAGGGTAAGGGGAGGGGGGGGGTGAAGGGGGGGGGTGATTCAGACTCTTCAGACTCTGCCCCAGAGATTGCAGTGGGTAAGGGGAAGGGGAAGGAGAAGGGTAAGGGTAAGGGGAGGGGGAAGGGGAAGGGGAAGGAGGTGGTGGTGGTTTCAGACTCTGAGTCATCTGACTCAGACGTGCCTATTTCCTCGACAGGGTTGAGGAGAGGGCAGGTGGCCCCTGAGTAATCTGCCTCAGAAGTGCCTATTTCCTCCAAAGGGGTGAGGAGAGGGCAGGTGGCCCCTGAGTCATCTTACTCAGATTCCAAGGTGCCTGTTTCCTCGACAGGCGTGAAGAGAGGGCGGGCGGCCCCTGACTCTGGGGCCCCTTCAGGTAAGAGGAGGAAGAAGACCAGCCGCAGCCCATATGTAGGCTGGAGTGGAGGGGGACCAGGGGACCAGGGGTCACTGCCCCTTCGCATAGTCACACAGGTCAGGACTGTCCTTGACTATGTGAAGGGGTCTGGCCACCGACCTCGCAATTGGATGAGGTCCTTCCCCCTCATCCATGGGGGTGATTCCGGGCCAGGGGAGTTGATTCTCCTCATTGTGCCCCCTGAGACCAAGGCCAAGGCCTCTCACGAGGCACAGCCTCAGCCTGAGCCTGAGTCTGGAGGGGAGGACTGAGAGGGAGGTATATATTCCCATTCGAGGCACTGAAATGAACTGCGGCTGCACCTGAACTGCCTGTTGGCATCCATTCATGCTTCCAGCCCAGCTTGTGCTTGTTGTGCCTGTGGCAGGGGGCGGATAGTCGAGCACACTTTGGACCCTTGGATCTCGAAACTGGTTGGAGCAATCCTGGCAAAAGAAGGTTCTGGTGAAAGGTACTGGTTGGGGCTTTCCATACATGGTTTCCTTGAAACCAACCAAAATAGTGGCGCAGAGTGAGGGGGCGGATAGTCGAGCACACTTTGGACCCTTGGATCTCGAAACTGGTTGGAGCAATCGTGGCAAAAGAAGGTTCTGGTGAAAGGTACTGGTTGGGGCTTTCCATACATGGTTTCCTTGAAACCAACCAAAACAGTGGCGCAGAGTGAGGGGGCGGATAGTGGAGCACACTTTGGACCCTTGGATCTCGAAACTGGTTGGGGCAATCCTGGCAAAAGAAGGTTCTGGTGAAAGGTACTGGTTGGGGCTTTCCATACATGGTTCCTTTGAAACCAACCAAAGCAGTGGCGCAGAGTGAGGGCCGGATAGTCGAGCACACTTTGGACCCTTGGATCTCGAAACTGGTTGGAGCAATCCTGGCAAAAGAAGGTTCTGGTGAAAGGTACTGGTTGGGGCTTTCCATACATGGTTTCCTTGAAACCAACCAAAATAGTGTCGCAGAGTGAGGGGGCGGATAGTCGAGCACACTTTGGACCCTTGGATCTCGAAACTGGTTGGAGCAATCCTGGCAAATGAAGGTTCTGGTGAAAGGTACTGGTTGGGGCTTTCCATACATGGTTTCCTTTGAAACCAACCAAAACAGTGGCGCAGAGTGAGGGGGCGGATAGTCGAGCACACTTTGGACCCTTGGATCTCGAAACTGGTTGGAGCAATCCTGGCTAAAGAAGGTTCTGGTGAAAGGTACTGGTTGGGGCTTTCCATACATGGTTTCCTTGAAACCAACCAAAATAGTGGCGCAAAGTGAGGGGGTGGATAGTCGAGCACACCTTGGACCCTTGGATCTCGAAACTAGTTGGAGCAATCCTGGCAAAAGAAGGTTCTGGTGAAAGGTACTGGTTGGGGCTTTCCATACATGGTTTCCTTGAAACCAACCAAAACAGTGGGGCAGAGTGAGGGGGCAGATAGTCGAGCACACTTTGGACCGTTGGATCTCGAAACTGGTTGGAGCAATCGTGGCAAAAGAAGGTTCTCGTGAAAGGTACTGGTTGGGGCTTTCCATACATGGTTTCCTTGAAACCAACCAAAACAGTGGCGCGGAGTGAGGGGGCGGATAGTCGAGCACACTTTGGACCCTTGGATCTCGAAACTGGTTGGAGCAATCCTGGCTAAAGAAGGTTCTGGTGAAAGGTACTGGTTGGGGCTTTCCATACATGGTTTCCTTGAAACCAACCAAAATAGTGGCGCAGAGTGAGGGGGCGGATAGTCGAGCACACTTTGGACCCTTGGATCTCGAAACTGGTTGGAGCAATCCTGGCAAAAGAAGGTTCTGGTGAAAGGTACTGGTAGGGGCTTTCCATACATGGTTCCTTTGAAACCAACCAAAGCAGTGGCGCAGAGTGAGGGCCGGATAGTCGAGCACACTTTGGACCCTTGGATCTCGAAACTGGTTGGAGCAATCCTGGCAAAAGAAGGTTCTGGTGAAAGGTACCGGTTGGGGCTTTCCATACATGGTTTCCTTGAAACCAACCAAAATAGTGTCGCAGAGTGAGGGGGTGGATAGCCGAGCACACTTTGGACCCTTGGATCTCGAAACTGGTTGGAGCAATCCTGGCAAAAGAAGGTTCTGGTGAAAGGTACTGGTTGGGGCTTTCCATACATGGTTCCTTTGAGACCAACCAAAACAGTGGCGCAGAGTGAGGGCCGGATAGTCGAGCACACTTTGGACCCTTGGATCTCGAAACTGGTTGGAGCAATCCTGGCAAATGAAGGTTCTGGTGAAAGGTACTGGTTGGGGCTTTCCATACATGGTTTCCTTTGAAACCAACCAAAACAGTGGCGCAGAGTGAGGGGGCGGATAGTCGAGCACACTTTGGACCCTTGGATCTCGAAACTGGTTGGAGCAATCCTGGCTAAAGAAGGTTCTGGTGAAAGGTACTGGTTGGGGCTTTCCATACATGGTTTCCTTGAAACCAACCAAAATAGTGGCGCAGAGTGAGGGGCCGGATAGTCGAGCACACCTTGGACCCTTGGATCTCGAAACTAGTTGGAGCAATCCTGGCAAAAGAAGGTTCTGGTGAAAGGTACTGGTTGGGGCTTTCCATACATGGTTTCCTTGAAACCAACCAAAACAGTGGGGCAGAGTGAGGGGGCGGATAGTCGAGCACACTTTGGACCCTTGGATCTCGAAACTGGTTGGAGCAATCCTGGCAAAAGAAGGTTCTGGTGAAAGGTACTGGTTGGGGCTTTCCGTACATGGTTTCCTTGAAACCAACCAAAACAGTGGGGCAGAGTGAGGGGGCGGATACTCGAGCACACTTTGGACCCTTGGATCTCGAAACTGGTTGGAGCAATCCTGGCAAAAGAAGGTTCTGGTGAAAGGTATTGGTTGGGGCTTTCCATACATGGTTTCCTTGAAACCAACCAAAACAGTGGCGCAGAGTGAGGGGGCGGATAGTCGAGCACACTTTGGACCCTTGGATCTCGAAACTGGTTGGAGCAATCCTGGCTAAAGAAGGTTCTGGTGAAAGGTACTGGTTGGGGCTTTCCATACATGGTTTCCTTGAAACCAACCAAAATAGTGGCGCAGAGTGAGGGGGTGGATAGTCGAGCACACTTTGGACCCTTGGATCTCGAAACTGGTTGGAGCAATCCTGGCAAAAGAAGGTTCTGGTGAAAGGTACTGGTTGGGGCTTTCCATACATGGTTTCCTTGAAACCAACCAAAACAGTGGCGCAGAGTGAGGGGGCGGATAGTCGAGCACACTTTGGACCCTTGGATCTCGAAACTGGTTGGGGCAATCCTGGCAAAAGAAGGTTCTGGTGAAAGGTACTGGTTGGGGCTTTCCATACATGGTTCCTTTGAAACCAACCAAAGCAGTGGCGCAGAGGGAGGGGGCGGATAGTCGAGCACACTTTGGACCCTTGGATCTCGAAACTGGTTGGAGCAATCGTGGCAAATGAAGGTTCTGGTGAAAGGTACTGGTTGGGGCTTTCCATACACGGTTTCCTTGAAACCAACCAAAACAGTGGGGCAGAGTGAGGGGGTGGATAGTCGAGCACACTTTGGACCCTTGGATCTCGAAACTGGTTGGAGCAATCCTGGCAAAAGAAGGTTCTGGTGAAAGGTACTGGTTGGGGCTTTCCATACGTGGTTCCTTTGAGACCAACCAAAACAGTGGCGCAGAGTGAGGGCCGGATAGTCGAGCACACTTTGGACCCTTGGATCTCAAAACTGGTTGGAGCAATCCTGGCAAATGAAGGTTCTGGTGAAAGGTACTGGTTGGGGCTTTCCATACATGGTTTCCTTTGAAACCAACCAAAACAGTGGCGCAGAGTGAGGGGGCGGATAGTCGAGCACACTTTGGACCCTTGGATCTCGAAACTGGTTGGAGCAATCCTGGCAAAAGAAGGTTCTGGTGAAAGGTACTGGTTGGGGCTTTCCATACATGGTTCCTTTGAGACCAACCAAAACAGTGGCGCAGAGTGAGGGCCGGATAGTCGAGCACACTTTGGACCCTTGGATCTCGAAACTGGTTGGAGCAATCCTGGCAAATGAAGATTCTGGTGAAAGGTACTGGTTGGGGCTTTCCATACATGGTTTCCTTTGAAACCAACCAAAACAGTGGCGCAGAGTGAGGGGGCGGATAGTGGAGCACACTTTGGACCCTTGGATCTCGAAACCGGTTGGAGCAATCTTGGCAAAAGAAGGTTCTGGTGAAAGGTACTGGTTGGGGCTTTCCATACATGGTTCCTTTGAGACCAACCAAAACAGTGGCGCAGGGTGAGGGGGCGGATAGTCGAGCACACTTTGGACCCTTGGATCTCGAAACTGGTTGGAGCAATCCTGGCAAATGAAGGTTGTGGTGAAAGGTACTGGTTGGGGCTTTCCATACATGGTTTCCTTTGAAACCAACCAAAACAGTGGCGCAGAGTGAGGGGGCGGATAGTCGAGCACACTTTGGACCCTTGGATCTCGAAACTGGTTGGAGCAATCCTGGCAAAAGAAGGTTCTGGTGAAAGGTACTGGTTGGGGCTTTCCATACATGGTTCCTTTGAGACCAACCAAAACAGTGGCGCAGAGTGAGGGCCGGATAGTCGAGCACACTTTGGACCCTTGGATCTCGAAACTGGTTGGAGCAATCTTGGCAAAAGAAGGCTCTGGTGAAAGGTACTGGTTGGGGCTTTCCATACATGGTTTCCTTTGAAACCAACCAAAACAGTGGCGCAGAGTGAGGGGGCGGATAGTGGTGCACACTTTGGACCCTTGGATCTCGAAACTGGTTGGAGCAATCTTGGCAAAAGAAGGTTCTGGTGAAAGGTACTGGTTGGGGCTTTCCATACATGGTTCCTTTGAGACCAACCAAAACAGTGGCGCAGAGTGAGGGGGCGGATAGTCGAGCACACTTTGGACCCTTGGATCTCGAAACTGGTTGGAGCAATCCTGGCAAATGAAGGTTCTGGTGAAAGGTACTGGTTGGGGCTTTCCATACATGGTTTCCTTGAAACCAACCAAAGCAGCGGGGCAGAGTGAGGGGGCGGATAGTCGAGCACACTTTGGACCCTTGGATCTCGAAACTGGTTGGAGCAATCCTGGCAAAAGAAGGTTCTGGTGAAAGGTACTGGTTGGGGCTTTCCATACATGGTTTCCTTGAAACCAACCAAAACAGTGGCGCAGAGTGAGGGGGCGGATAGTCGAGCACACTTTGGACCCTTGGATCTCGAAACTGGTTGGAGCAATCTTGGCAAAAGAAGGTTCTGGTGAAAGGTACTGGTTGGGGCTTTCCATACATGGTTTCCTTGAAACCAACCAAAACAGTGGCGCAGAGTGAGGGGGCGGATAGTCGAGCACACTTTGGACCCTTGGATCTCGAAACTGGTTGGAGCAATCCTGGCAAAAGAAGGTTCTGGTGAAAGGTACTGGTTGGGGCTTTCCATACATGGTTCCTTTGAGACCAACCAAAACAGTGGCGCAGAGTGAGGGCCGGATAGTCGAGCACACTTTGGACCCTTGGATCTCGAAACTGGTTGGAGCAATCTTGGCAAAAGAAGGCTCTGGTGAAAGGTACTGGTTGGGGCTTTCCATACATGGTTTCCTTTGAAACCAACCAAAACAGTGGCGCAGAGTGAGGGGGCGGATAGTGGTGCACACTTTGGACCCTTGGATCTCGAAACTGGTTGGAGCAATCTTGGCAAAAGAAGGTTCTGGTGAAAGGTACTGGTTGGGGCTTTCCATACATGGTTCCTTTGAGACCAACCAAAATAGTGGCGCAGAGTGAGGGGGCGGATAGTCGAGCACACTTTGGACCCTTGGATCTCGAAACTGGTTGGAGCAATCCTGGCAAATGAAGGTTCTGGTGAAAGGTACTGGTTGGGGCTTTCCATACATGGTTTCCTTGAAACCAACCAAAGCAGCGGGGCAGAGTGAGGGGGCGGATAGTCGAGCACACTTTGGACCCTTGGATCTCGAAACTGGTTGGAGCAATCCTGGCAAAAGAAGGTTCTGGTGAAAGGTACTGGTTGGGGCTTTCCATACATGGTTTCCTTGAAACCAACCAAAACAGTGGCGCAGAGTGAGGGGGCGGATAGTCGAGCACACTTTGGACCCTTGGATCTCGAAACTGGTTTGAGCAATCTTGGCAAAAGAAGGTTCTGGTGAAAGGTACTGGTTGGGGCTTTCCATACATGGTTTCCTTGAAACCAACCAAAACAGTGGCGCAGAGTGAGGGGGCGGATAGTCGAGCACACTTTGGACCCTTGGATCTCGAAACTGGTTGGAGCAATCCTGGCAAAAGAAGGTTCTGGTGAAAGGTACTGGTTGGGGCTTTCCATACATGGTTCCTTTGAGACCAACCAAAACAGTGGCGCAGAGTGAGGGCCGGATAGTCGAGCACACTTTGGACCCTTGGATCTCGAAACTGGTTGGAGCAATCTTGGCAAAAGAAGGCTCTGGTGAAAGGTACTGGTTGGGGCTTTCCATACATGGTTTCCTTTGAAACCAACCAAAACAGTGGCGCAGAGTGAGGGGGCGGATAGTGGTGCACACTTTGGACCCTTGGATCTCGAAACTGGTTGGAGCAATCTTGGCAAAAGAAGGTTCTGGTGAAAGGTACTGGTTGGGGCTTTCCATACATGGTTCCTTTGAGACCAACCAAAATAGTGGCGCAGAGTGAGGGGGCGGATAGTCGAGCACACTTTGGACCCTTGGATCTCGAAACTGGTTGGAGCAATCCTGGCAAATGAAGGTTCTGGTGAAAGGTACTGGTTGGGGCTTTCCATACATGGTTTCCTTGAAACCAACCAAAGCAGCGGGGCAGAGTGAGGGGGCGGATAGTCGAGCACACTTTGGACCCTTGGATCTCGAAACTGGTTGGAGCAATCCTGGCAAAAGAAGGTTCTGGTGAAAGGTACTGGTTGGGGCTTTCCATACATGGTTTCCTTGAAACCAACCAAAACAGTGGCGCAGAGTGAGGGGGCGGATAGTCGAGCACACTTTGGACCCTTGGATCTCGAAACTGGTTGGAGCAATCTTGGCAAAAGAAGGTTCTGGTGAAAGGTACTGGTTGGGGCTTTCCATACATGGTTCCTTTGAAACCAACCAAAACAGTGGGGCAGAGTGAGGGGGCGGATAGTCGAGCACACTTTGGACCCTTGGATCTCGAAACTGGTTGGAGCAATCCTGGCAAATGAAGGTTCTGGTGAAAGGTACTGGTTGGGGCTTTCCATACATGGTTTCCTTGAAACCAACCAAAACAGTGGCGCAGAGTGAGGGGGCGGATAGTCGAGCACACTTTGGACCCTTGGATCTCGAAACTGGTTGGAGCAATCCTGGCAAAAGAAGGTTCTGGTGAAAGGTACTGGTTGGGGCTTTCCATACATGGTTTCCTTGAAACCAACCAAAACAGTGGCGCAGAGTGAGGGGGCGGATAGTCGAGCACACTTTGGACCCTTGTATCTCGAAACTGGTTGGAGCAATCCTGGCAAAAGAAGGTTCTGGTGAAAGGTACTGGTTGGGGCTTTCCATACATGGTTCCTTTCAGACCAACCAAAACAGTGGCGCAGAATGAGGGGGCGGATAGTCGAGCACACTTTGGACCCTTGGATCTCGAAACTGGTTGGGGCAATCCTGGCAAAAGAAGGTTCTGGTGAAAGGTACTGGTTGGGGCTTTCCATACATGGTTTCCTTGAAACCAACCAAAGCAGTGGGGCAGAGTGAGGGGGCGGATAGTCGAGCACACTTTGGACCCTTGGATCTCGAAACTGGTTGGAGCAATCCTGGCAAAAGAAGGTTCTGGTGAAAGGTACTGGTTGGGGCTTTCCATACATGGTTTCCTTGAAACCAACCAAAACAGTGGCGCAGAGTGAGGGGGCGGATAGTCGAGCACACTTTGGACCCTTGGATCTCGAAACTGGTTGGGGCAATCCTGGCAAAAGAAGGTTCTGGTGAAAGGTACTGGTTGGGGCTTTCCATACATGGTTTCCTTGAAACCAACCAAAATAGTGGCGCAGAGTGAGGGGGCGGATAGTCGAGCACACTTTGGACCCTTGGATCTCGAAACTGGTTGGAGCAATCCTGGCAAAAGAAGGTTCTGGTGAAAGGTACTGCTTGGGGCTTTCCATACATGGTTTCCTTGCAACCAACCAAAACAGTGGCCTACTGCAATCTTCTGTCTCCCAGGCACCATGTTTCACCATGAATTTGTTGTGAACAACCATGCTATATGGGTGAAGGGGGAGATCTCCAAGCTGGAGGCATTTGCCAGCATATGCCCTATTCCAGCTGATCAATTCATGGTGTCAGCCTTTGCCATGAACTTCCCCACGGCCACCCCCTTGCAGGCCAAGGACCTAGACCAGCTACAGCGCCCCCCAAGTGGCACCTTCACAGTTGTGCGTAGGTCCCTTGGCCCTTTGCCTACCACACAGGCCACATCAGTCACCCAAGCACCAGAGTGCCAGGCTGCTGCACTTCGCCTTCGCCATGAGCATGTGGTGCCAGCCGCTGTCTTGCGCACCTTAGACCATCTCCAACCAGGGGTTGGTTGGTCAATGGTTGCTTTAAGGCAACAGGAGGACCTGCATCTTCCTGCAGTGGACTACTCCCTGGACAACAGGAAGTTGTTACCACAGCTGTGCCACCTACTTCTACAGAAGTGTGGCTCATTGGCTGCCCAAGGCCGGCAGAAACCCCCACCACCCCATGCCACCCTGACCTTAGGCCTCTACGCAGACGGTTACCAGCCCCGGGGCCGTCCAAATATTAACACAAAAATCAGTATAATTGATTTCCAGGGACACTGGTTCCCAATGTTTGGCAATGTGCCTAGGTGCACAGACATGTTAACCTGGCAAGAGCTTCCCAAGGTCAGTGATTGCCAGTGGCTACCCAAACGTGCAGAGGCCTTACAAGCCCTGCCTTCTTGTAAATTTAAGCAACGTATGAAGTATGCTGGTGCAGTGTACAACACCACCCTGCAGATAAGGCTCGGGGCAATCACTGCCGATCACCACCATTTGTGGTTTGAGTGCCGGCAAAAGGGCTGTGTGGCGTGTCCCTGGGTGAATAAGGATGGGGCGGGAGAACTCTTTTTGCACAAAGGGGGATGTCTCAATGGTGTGCGTGGGTCCCATAAGTTTCAGGGGGTTTCTAACCTGGAAGAGGTATATATTGTGCAACCTGTATTGCACAACACCAAAGGAGCAGCCTCCAGGATCCTGGGTGTCATAGGTCGAACACTACCAGCGCCCTACAACCATGACCTACTCCAGGTCATAGCACATGTGGCAAGGAGGTATGATCCTGGATCTTTGCCACCTGATAGCAGGCAGCACATGCGTCACGTACGAGGTAGATTCCAGGCAAGCATTAGCCTCAAAGGTCGCGAGGCCCGCACAGTCATGGGCAGACTAGCAGGGGGTATGGTGCTCCCCCTGCCTTTCCATTCCTTGGTGGTGGCATTTTGCCACATGGTGCATCTATGCTATGGTTGTAATAACCTGGCAACTGTCACATGGCAAGCTATGGGGATGTTGTACAAATATATTGTGCACATCATCCCCGAGTTTGCTGAAGAAGGTTGCACTGCAACCTTATATATGCATGGGTGGTCCCACACATGGTTTAATCCACGGACACCCATGCTGTATTCCGATGAGGCCGGCGAGCGGGATCTCAGGGTGGCCAAGAGATATGCCCCCGTCACTAGTACCAGGCAAGATGCCAGTATTACTGAAAGTTTGAAGCATGAGCTGTATCAAAAGTCCGTGCAGAAAAAAAAGAAGATCCCCTGTGCCAAAATTTGGGCGCCCGTGCAACGAAACGTTGTTCTGGAGGCGTGCATGGTTGCTGCCAATGCCGTGTGGCATGTGGTCTTCCAACGCCTCTTAGAGCATTTGCTGCATTTCCAGGATGGAGGTGGTTGCTCCCTATATATGCACCCAGACACCCGTTCGGTGAAATGCGCCTTTCCAGGTGCAAATCCCGAGAGTGATGTGGTATGTGTGTGTGGGGCCTGTGGCTCAAAGCGTGGTGTCCGTCAATGGGTACCACTGGACAGGGAAGCTGTCTGCAAGTGGCCCAAACTGGGTTTGAAGAGCCGTGCCACATTTAAGTCCTGTGCTGCACGCCGTAAGGCGCTGAAGGACAAGGGAAAGGGTAAGGGACGTGTGGGGCCCATCCCTCAAAGCCGAGTTTCTAACCCTGCGACAGTTGATATTGTACCCCCTTCGGAGGGCGAGGACAGTGCTGCTTCATTTCAAGGTCCTACGGGTTTGAACGAGCAGCAGCGTGTTCAACCCATGAGACGTACGAAGTTGGCGCGTGTACCCATTGTTGATAGCGACATTGAGCAGCAACTTGTGTGCCCTCGTGGCAGTGGCAGTAGCAGCAGTAACAGTAGCAACAGCAGCAGCAGCAGCAGCAGCAGCAGCAGCAATGATAGTGGGAGCAGTAGCAGTCCTGAGGATAATGATTCGGATGATGATGCTGTGCACCTATCTGGTGCCTCCACAGTAAGTGCCTCAGATTCTTCCTCATCATCCAGTGACAACCCTGAACCCCAACCTCAACCCAAGAAGTATCGCCGTGTGGTGGTGGATGTGGATGCCATGTCAAGCGATGGCTGTCCTGTGCAGATGCTCAGCGAAGGAGAGTACAACATTCACAGTTCAAGCTGAAATGAACAGGCAAGCCACTGAGCATTCACATTTCAAGCGTAAGTGAACGGTCATGCTTGTCTTTTTGTGTGTTTCTTTGCTGAGGTGTGGGATTTGGGAACCAAGAACGGTGTAGTTCATCGTACAAAAAACCGATGGAAAAACGCCTGGAAGTTTTTGAAATCCCTTGGAAAGATGCTCGGGAGTTTTGGCAGCCAGATCGGGTCCCAAAACGCAACCGATATCGGTAGGAATGTTCCATGGGCTTCCCAGCCGACCGTGCCGGGGGAGCTCGGAAGAAATTTTGGCTGGGACTTCCGAGATCAACCCTGCAATATGAGTCCCATTTGCTGAGCATGAATGCTGAGCATCCCCAAATATCCTGAGCAATATGCTCAGCATTTTCCTACCATTTTTTACCTTCTATGCTGTGTGTCCCAGCACCATGTGTGGGTACACATGTATCTACTGCCATTCCAAGGGAGGGGGGGGGGTCGTAACCATGTAATATATTTTTGGTCTAGCAGCGTTCTAGGGAACTGTTCTAGCGACGTTCTAGCGAGCGACCGGCGGCGCTAGAACATCGCTAGAACAGTTCCCTAGAACGCCGCTAGACCAAAAATATTACATGCTTACGATCCCCCCCCCTCCCTTGGAATGGCAGCAAATACACGTGTACCCGCAGACACGCCATCACAGAGCATACAACAGCACACGGCACCACACACCACAAGGTGCAGACACCACAGCATGCCCCAACTGGCTAAACACCCATCAACTCACCCAAGCTGCCAAACAACCAAACCTGCCAAGCAACCAACACACCATTCAACCAACCAGACAGCCAACCCTATCGCACGATACCCCACCGCACCACACCACACCACATGACACCAGACCACACCACATGACACCCGACCACACCACATGACAACACAGCACACCACAGCGCACGTCATGTGACCACAACACACTACCCCCCCCACCCCCGCACAGTACAGCACACCACAGCAGATCACACACTACAGCAAACCGCAACACACCACACCACACCACACCACACCACACCACATGACACGAGGCCACAGCACATGACACCAGACCACACCGCATGACACCGCAACACACCACAACGCACCTCATGTGACCACAACACACCACGCCACTGCACAGTACAACACACCATAGCAGATCACACACCACAACAGACTACAACACAGCACGGCACACCACACGACATGACACCACTTTACACCTTACGAGACCACAACACACCACAACACTGCACGGCATAGCATGGCACACCTGCAAATTGAAATTGGTTCATATTTGAAATTGCTTCATATTTGATTGACAAAATGCACCTGTGAAACAAAGAAAAGAACACCCTCCCACACCCCTAAGTTCAACCACCCCTAACCCCTAACCAAGGTAGTTCTAAAGCCCCCCTCCCCCCCCAAAAAATGTGTGCCTACGCCCGGGCATACCAAACCAAACCAAACCAAACCCTGAAAAATGTGTGACGAAAGCAAAGACGCCCCCCCCCCCCGCAACCAACGCTTGAAGGGAGGGCAACCCTACAGTGCCTGTGCCTATGTCAAAATGTGCGCGTGCATGTCTGTGTGTGTGTGTGTTTTGTGTGTGGATGTGTGCGTGTGTGTGTGTGTGTGGGAGCACATATCACTAGACATGTACCAAATGTGATGGTTTCTATGGGTCTATGTGTCATGGAACCCCCCCGCCTCCCACATTGCTGTCCGTTACTTGCCAAAACTTGCCAAATGTGGGTGCATGTTTTTGTACTAGCCTTGTTCTAGCGAAGCGTTCTAGCGACGTTCTAGCGCCGCTCGCTAGAACGTCGCTAGAACGCTTTTTTTTGTCATTGAGCTTCAGGTCAAAAATGTGTTTTCTGAAAAATAAGGTAAGGACCCCCTAGTACGGTAACAGGGGTCCAAGTTGCACCCTTCATACCCCCGACCCTCTATGCCCATGGGTCGGGGTAACCACTACTTTTTTTCGTTCAAGCCTTCTAGCGCCATCTAGGCTAGAACGGAATTGGGTGTTCTAGCGTGTACCAGGGGTTGGCTTTGTGAAAATTGCTGCACGGCTTGTAGCATACATGTGACCATGCCTGGGGTAGGCGGAGGTGCAAGCAATGGCTGGGCAGCAGGCGATAGAAGGGCACGCTGCGAGGCTGGCGGTGAAGATGTTCCGGAGCGCGGGCCGTTGTCACCAAAATCTCTATTGAATGACAGATTCTGCGTGTCTACTCCCTTGGCAGCGAGGAGTTAAGTCACCGCATCCACGTCGTTTTTGGAGCTTGTCTTTTTGTTTTCGACTCGGAAAATGCCTTCGGCAATGCGGTCAGCAGCTCGTGGCTTTTCAGCATGTGGGCATTTCTTGAATTTGTGGCCAATTTTTCCGCGGCAAGTGTAGATCACTGCCGCTGGGTTGAAGGGGCCGTCTTTTTTGGTGTAGTTGGGGCCTGTATCAGGGTGAGTTTCCTGCAAGGCCATCGCCTAATCGTGCCGAGTAGTCGTGTGGCTGCCCCAAGCGCAGTATAGACCGTCGCACCAGAGCATTTGCGTACCCACTGCGAGGTCGCCTAAAACACACATCACTGGGGGTTCGTTGGCCTGGGCAGGTTGCTGATGGGGTTGCGGAGAAGGCATGTGTGCTGCGGCCGGCGCAGGTTGGGAGCCAAAGAGTTGCTGAGGCTGTATAGGGGGAAGTTGGGGCGTTGCTGCAGGGGGGCTGATTGGCCATGGTTGATGGATGGTGGACGGAGATGTAGTAGATAAGTGTTTGATTGCGGAGTGACGTGTGCGGCCAAGAGGGCCGACATGAGGTTAGCTAGCTGCGAGGTGTCGGGCTGGGCAATTGACGGTGGCACGCTGGTAGCGGCATGTGTGAAGACGTAGGATGTTGGTCCCGATTCTAGCGCTGGTCATTGGGGAATGAATATGGGGCATCGAAACCGGACTTAGGTGTGGCGGTACGGATGATGGTTGAGCGCCGTGGTGTTGGCGAGCGTGCGTGATAGGTACATGAGTACCAAAAGCCATGTTGTACGGTAGCGAGGTATTAGGCAGCGAGTTGTTTGACATGATTGTGATGACAGATCGAATGTAGATCAACCGTAGATCACGGAGAAGAAGTTACGACTGGCCTTACCGTCAGAAGGTTGGATGATCGAAATTAATCGAAGATTGAACTCCATTCTATTGTGTTGTCTGGCGGGGGTTGATCCTCACACGGCAGGCGACGAGCATGCACAAAAGAGGAAAAAACCGCTACCGTCACGTGACAAGTTTGTGCAACAGAGGGTACGACAGTGCTGGCAACCGGGTGGGCAACACCATCACATGAAAGCTCAACCAAAGATTCAGGCCCTGATGCAGTTTTCCATGGGGAAATTACACCGTGGGCACCAATGGAGCAACACAATCATTTAGCTACCTAGCTTGTTGTTGCTTACATATAGACTTTTAGCTATGGAATCCGGTACAGGTGGGAGTGGAACGGAAAGTGCTGCATGCAGCAAATCTGTCACTCCCATAGCATCAGCCCATGTCATGAACAACGGTCGCCACCATGAAGGGGGGTAGCAAAGACGAAGGGGCGCTATACACCGAATAAGATTAAGCAGGATATCCCAACGACCAAATGAGTACTTCAGGCAGCAACGAAACATGTTGGGGGCTGAGGAGCGCAAAGTGGGGCGTGCATTTTGAGACAAAAAGACATGCTACACAAAATGAAATGGAGCAGCACTCTCAGAATTTGACAATCTCTAAAACGGCATTAGGAGAAAAAACATCAGGCGTCCAACAATCCTTACACATCTGGTCTCTCTTCCTCCCTCCTTTGCAATGCAATGCATAAGGAACAAAGAGCAAATGGATTCTCCGATGATGATGTCACAATGGTTACTCGTCAAGATCACAACAAGAAATCCTTACTCATCAAAGAGCCGCCCACTGGCAGGATGCCGCAACCTATTGTGGTGCGCAAGGACCGGGCTTTGGCAACATGTCACCCATCTGTTGCATTTGGACAACAAACATGGTAGACAGCCAAGATGCAGGCCCATTTTTCATGCACAGGCAAGAGGCAACATGGCAAACATGGTGGACAGCCAGGATGCAGGCACATTTTTCATGCACCGGCAGGAGTCAACGTGGCACCGCTTGAAAGAGAGAAGGTTATGGCGCATTATGATGTTCCAAGAAAAACTTGAATTCAACGTAAACCTCCTTTAGCGCTACCTTTTTGCGGATGGTACGGTTCGAGCCTGCACAAAAAGCAACAACTGAATCATAATCCGACTGCATTGCACAAGAAAGCCACCACCGTCCACAACATTCCTCATATGTGCTCGTGCCACATTCCGATCATCAATAAAGCAATGGCCAGTTAGCCTTTGGCTTACCCAACCAAACGGCAGGGGCCGAATTGAACTTCAATTGCGAAGCCTTATATTCTTTGAAATGTTTCTTTGGCTTTTGCCTTGTACTCATTTTGCCACAAAGCATTGAACTTGATTGGAATTTGTTGTCGGTTCTTCTCCATTCAATTCAGAAGTTGATACAACTTCCAACATTTGGTGTACCAAGTGGTAGTGGGCAGGCTCAAGCAGTGGTTGACGGTCCCAACGCGGAGTTGGAAGCCACAGTGCATAAGCTAACCACCGAGAAGAAGCAGAGGGAGTTGGATGCGTTGGTGTCATTGTTGACTTGCCAATCAGTCCTGGCGGTTCCCTGATAATGTTGCTTCCTTGTCTAGGAAGCTTGTGGCGCAAATGTGGAAGTCATCCACGGGTGATGAAATTACTGATGATTGCTGGGGATGATGTTTGGATTTGTTGCTTGATGAGCTTCATCCACCCCAGTCAAGCAAGCCAAGCAAGTAGCTTATGTTTGTTTCATGACGGCACGCACTCGGCCACAACTTTGAGTGCCTTGTTTGCGACATGTCACGGCACACACCCGGCCACATCTTTGATTGCTTCTTTGGATTTGGGTCGAGCTGTCTCCCCTACTCTACGCAACATCGGCACGTGATCTGGAAAATGATTTGGTCGCAGCTTTGGCTATTGATAGGAATGGAGGAGCCATATGAGGGCCTCATGGAATCTCATTGCAGCATTGAGATATTTTGCTGTAAATGTTCCATGTCATGGAAAAGCAATAGTTGAAAGCACATTTTGTTGTTCTCTCTCTAGCACTGCTATGGTGGGCCACCGAAGAGCCTTGTGCTTTGCTTGTGTCATTGTGAACATGCTTTTCTGTGTATAGCCGTTTTACCCGTTACCGTGCGGTACCCGTGAGGGTAGGCAAAAGTACAGCTCGTTGGTACATATGGAAGTAGCAGTAGATCATCATTGTTTGCTACATTATACACCACAACCAAAAAAAAATGGCTGGCTTTATGGATTGCTTCGCGGTGAACGTTTGAGAGCACTTGTGCATAATCGTTGCAATTGGACACGTGGCTCCCTCTAAGTCACGTGAGCGCCCTTTATCCCCGTGCTATCAAACGATGTTTTTCGGTGCTTGGGTTTCGGTGTGTCGCTTTGTGCCCATCATTTTTTATGTGTTTCTTTGCATGACATGGATCGCAAAGGATCACGTTGGTGCAAACCTCCGCCGCACTTCACCCCTACATGTAAAAGATTAGATTACAAATAACAAATCATTCATGGGCCAGCCTCTGATTGGAGCCGCAATTAGCTTCTGGGAAGGGGTTGCATTTACTTGGCGCTGACCCATGTCCAATCCAGTTTGGTAAGCTCGTAAGGTGTGTGATGATAGTCGCCGGCGCTTTGCCGAATTTCTTTGTTTTTTGCATGTTTGCTTTTCTTACCACAAGGTTGTTGGGACTTCAAGAAGGTTCGTTGTTGGTTAACAAGTAGTGGGGTGCCTTCCTATTACGCGGTCTTTGTTGGATTTTTTTTCCCGCTCCGATCTATTTCGCTCGGGGGTAGGGGTGGGTGTTCACCTCCATGTTTGATTCATATTGGGGGGCTATCCATGATCCGATCCATTACGGGGTGCTCTCCATTGCAGATCCTGTGTCGTGTGTGCCCCCCAAGATTGTCTTGCCGGTCTTAACCAAAGTTGGGGGCGCCCTCGAAATACTGATACAGCATTGTGGAACTCCTCAGATGCGCAATCTTACCTCTCTCATAGATCCTTGATCAAATTTGGATTTGAAGATCGTGATGGAGGACACTAGTGCACAACCATGCTCCACAAAAGCACGCAATGAGGATGCGAGGTAGTTCCGTGTGCGTAGGCGTGGCCATGCATGAAGTAGTATTTTGAGAATTGAAATTGATGGTGAGCATACATATATTGTTAGCGCCTTTGGGCTCTTGTTGCTGTGTGCCTACGTCCGCCTGAAGAGGTTTAGGGCCCAGGAGCGCGAATACTTGGGATTGAAGCTGAATTGGAGGTGGGCTAGGGGTTTTAGAGGTGGTTTGCCATGGAAGACAGAGGTGCTTGACGGAGGGGAATGTCACAATCCATGATCTCCCCGATGGGGTGGGCGGGGCAAGGGCATTCAAAGTTGTTGGGGAAAGGGAAGGGAAGCAATGATTTCAGAAGGTGAAGGTGAAGGGGGGGCAAGGGAGTCCATGGATTATCCGGGAAAGGGAATGCAAGCAATCATTTTTGGGATAAAGGTCGAATTCAGGTTGATGAAGCGTTCCCTTGTGCCCCTGTTGCTCCTCATGTGTCATGAAGGTTGGCTTTGGAGTACGGCGACATTTTTTGTTCCTGTTCCACCAAAATTCGGCTGGTTTTGCCTTTATCTTTGCCCATCACGGCCCTCATCTTTGCACGCATCTTCTTAGCACCGATAGCAACGACATAGTGGCATGGGCCTCGCCGTACATGAAACTGGGTGGCCCCCCCTTGGAGGATGTGGGGATGCCATTGATGCTGTCCAAAGTGGTGGCATTTGCGGGTACCGGAGAGCGATTTGTGTACGAGAGTGGAAGAAGCTTCTCTTACGCCCAATTACTATCCGACGCAAACCATTTGTGCTTCGCCTTGAACAACAATCAAGACATGTGCGGTTTGTCACGTTGCCTGCTTTCTTGCACTTGGGTGTGTGTCTGGGAGTTCGGGGCCAACGTGCCCATAGCCGGGACTGGGGCCCAGGAAGTGCCCACACAAATTGGTCGGCAGGAAAGTACCCCAAAAGTCATTTGGGGGCCACCTAGGATGGTAAACCACCTAGGATGGCAAAACTAGTGCTTTTGAGCTACGATCCACCACACTTCGCGCATTTCTCCAAAACTCTTCTAAATTGTCATGAAAAGGTCTTGTTTTGGCATTGAAAAGGGGCCAAGTACTCCCAAAACCATTTTTTGATCATCCGGAAACCCAACACAAGAGGTGTTAGCCCGTTGTTTGTTCGTTTGGACCTCTTTATGTGTTTTTAATGTGGAATGGCGCGGTGATTTGTGCAGACTACCAAGACCCCTGCTCTGCTAGCTCGCTCCCCAAAGCCACGCTAGGTAGATGCCCCACTAGCCGATTTCAAGCTAAAGCTCTTGGTTGACGGATTTGTTTCACAATTTCAGTCCTCCAGGGGCTCCGTCCACATTATTTGTCTGGCAATTGGGCACGTTTGGCCTCAGTTCAATGGTGCTCGTAGTTGCACCAAATGTCTGCACCGGCTTCCCCTTATGCCCTTGTGGAGTTCCCCTCAGTTTCAAGAATGCCAAAAAAAAGTCGAAAAGTTGATCACGTCAATCAGTTGTGTCCGTTTGAATTTCTCGAAGTTCGTTTGCGTCCAGCTCACTCGGCTTGACTTATCTCGCAGGCCAGCGTGTCGCATTCCTCATCGAGCGCAGTTACGCCTACGTGGCATGCACCCTCGGCATATGGCTGGCGGGGGCAACTTGTGTCCCGTTGTGCACTGCCCATCCGCCCGCCGAGCTTGCGTACTACGTGGCGGACAGCGCTGCCGTGTGCATCCTTGCCGCCACGGAGACCGAACTCGCAACCTGCACCGCAGTGCGCGATGCCCACGTGCCCGGGATCCCGGTGGGCCGTTTGATGGCAGGGGTCGTGCCCCCCGCAACCCCCTGCCAGACGCTGCATCGGCGGCACGAGGCATCCCCGGCGCAGTCTTGGGACGCTCGTGAGGCCTTGGTCGTCTACACCAGCGGCACGACGGGGCGGCCGAAGGGGGCGCTCCACACGCATGGGTCGCTGCGGCACCAAATGGCGTCGCTGTGCGAGGCTTGGGGCTGGACGGAGCGCGACCATGCGCTGTGCGTCCTCCCGCTGCACCACATCCATGGCATTGTGAACGTCGTGTACTGTGCCCTCTGGGCAGGGGCGGGTCTGGACCTCATGCCCAAATTTGACGCGGAGCGCACGTGGGCGTGCCTCGCAGATAAACCGGGTGGAGACGGGACCGGGAGCGGTGGTGCCGACGGTGGCGCGCAAGCTGCCCCGCGCGTGAGTTTCTTCAGCGCAGTCCCGACCATTTACGTGAAATTGCTCCGGGCGTACGATGCGTGGCCGCCGGAGAAGCAGCGGGAGTGGGGCCCAGCGGCTGCCGCGGTCCGCGTCATGATCTCGGGGTCGGCGGCGTGTCCGGAGCCGGTCATGTCGCGGTGGCGGGAGGTGACGGGAGCAACAGTGCCGCTGCTGGAGCGGTATGGGATGACCGAGACAGGGATGATCATCAGCAACCCATTACACGGGCACCGGCAGCCAGGGGCCGTGGGGCAGCCTCTGCGCTTTGTGGAAGTCCGAGTCGTAGGCACCAATGGCGAGGAATTGACGCTGGAGGAGCTCGCGGCTCCGGCGGCCGATGCCGAACCAGTGCAGGGGCAGCTGCAGGTTTGCTGTGGTCATGGAGGGCGCTCAGATGCAAACTGTACCCTCTCCCCCGACTGCCTCCATTTGGGTATGCTCAAGATGGTCAGAATTTTCTGAGGATCTCAAATATTACAATTGAAGCTCCCCCCCTTCCCGTCCCAGGCCAGCGCCCTCCAGGATCTGTTTCCAAATTTGTTTCAAATACCAAACAATCCTAAAGATTTGCGAACATATTTAATTCCCGGCACAAGGTGTTGTTGTCCGCAAAAAAAAATAAAACGCAATTTTTTTTTGGCGTCATGCCCTACACACAAATGGGTTCCGCAAAAAAATCGCAAAATTAAAATACTTTTTGCCCCTGCCCCCCCTTTTGCAAGAATGCCAGAATTGCGGGAGAGTTTGCCCCACTGCTTGTTGTCCCCCTCTTCCGTGTCTCATGCCCCATTCTGCACCTTGCTTTAAGAGAATGATGAATCAAGGACCAGACCTCAACCATGCTTGTTGGTGCTCATCTGTGCTATGGACTGCAATCCTAGAGTCCAACTAATCCACATTTGTATGCCTATGTAGCAATGGACTGCAATCCCAGAGCCCAAGGTACACGGATAGCAAAAATTACCAAAGGCCAAAATTAGCCAGCAAACCCCAAATTTTTTTGGTACCGTAGCAAAAGGGACACCACCCTTCCCTGCCACAATGCAACACAACGCAAAGGGATAAAGACATTTTGATTTCCCAATTGATGCTTTGGTTAAAGGGCTGGACAAATGGCTTTGGAATGATCCAACCAACAACCATCACAAACATATTCGGCGCATGAGAGACACTTTCATGCAGGCAAAGAACCACACTCCCAAGGGTGCTGTGTCTCTTCGGCATTAAGCTTCTTGAGAACGTCAATCACGGGCTCAATGGAAGGCACATCACCCCTTAGGGCCCGTGGCATCCCATGAGCGAACAATAGAGTCCACTGGTAGGTCCTTAATGGGCCCCGCCAATAAAGTATACTTACTCTTTTGGAGCGTCGCCAAATGAGAGACAGACATCTCAGCAATAGTGCTGTCATTGGAATTGCGCGCAAAAATACCGTACAAATCCTAAAGATTTGCGAAAATATTTAATTCCCGGCACAAGGTGCTGTTGTCCGCAAAAAAAAATTAAAACACAAATTTTGTTTTGGCGTCATGCCCGACACAAAAATGGGTTCCGCAAAAAAAAGTCGCAAAGTTAAAATACTTTTTGCCCTTGCCTCCCCTTTTGCAGGAATGCCAGAATTGCGGGAGAGTTTGCCCCACTGCTTGTTGCCCCCTCTTCCGTGTCTCATGCCCCATTCTGCACCTTGCTTTGCTTTAAGAGAATGATGAATCAGCGACCTCAATCATGCTTGTTGGTGCTCATTTGTGCTATGGACCGCAATCCTAGAGTCCAACTAATCCACATTTGTATGCCTATGTAGCAATGGACTGCAATCCCAGAGCCCAAGGTCTCTTGCAGTAGCAACAAAATGAATCAACCCCAATCCCCAAAACGCAAAAAAAAAACACACAAAATTTTTTTGGCGTAATGCAAAAATGGGTCCTCAAAAAATTTCGCAAAAATCAAATATTTTTTGCCCATTTTGGATGCTGTCGCAAAATTTTTGCTATCATTAATTCAAAACACCCAACGCAAAAATTAGGATTCCGCGAATCTTTCGGATTTGTACGGTATCCTCAACCCATGCATCCCAACCTCGGCAAACACGTGACAGGAACCCTATGTTGCCATGCCCAGTCAGTAACTGTTTTGATATACTCATCATTCCAATTGTGCCGGGGAGCTAACACTCCAGGTCTGATCCTGTATGCATCCACCACAATAGCGGGAACAACATGATAGTCCATGACAAAAGAAGGATGTATAACAAACAGGGGCCTGCAATGAAACAAAGGACCAATTAAGTAAACGACCTTCAGTTTATGGTAACTTTTTTCCGGGTAATATTTTATGGGCAATGTTTGCCTTGGGTAATTTTTGCTTGGAATGTACGCGCGGTCTCTTGCAGTAGCAACAAAATGAATCAACCCCAATCCCCAAAATGCAAAAAAAAAACAAAAATAATTTTCACGTACCGCCCCACGCAAAAATGGGTTCTGCAAAAAAAAATCACAAAAATAAAATATTTTTTTGCCCATTTTGGATGCTGTCGCAAAATGTTTGCTTATCATTGATTCAAAACACCCAACGCAAAAATTACGATTCCGCAAATCCTTAGGATTTGTACGGTACTGATGTTTAGATTTCACTCACCCTAGTTGTGCGCAGTCGGAACCGTCGTTTCCTCGGGATGACCATAGTGCCCCCTTCAAGGCTGGAGTCCTCCCCCCAACCTCCCCACAGCCATTCTGCTTTTGTGGTTGCGCATGATCAGCCGAGTGCGACCGAGTTGCTGTGGTGGTCCCCTCTCTAACGTGTTCCCTGCCCTCGCACGAGTGCTGACCGTCGCCCGGGCCCTTGTTCTCTTATCGCACACACACACACACACACACACACACACACGCACGCACGCACGCACGCACGCACACACACACACACACACACACACACACATGCCCCGGGGGTTGCAGCAAGAAGGTGGACCTTCTGCAGCTTCCGCTGTGGCATTCAGCATTTTTTGATTTTTTGCTGAGCGAGCAAAATCCCGGGTACAGAAGAACCGTTTTCGCTCCTTTTATTGCCTGCGAATGGCAAAACAGGGGATCCTGCGGGTGGGGGACTGTGTTACAGCTTCAGGAGAAATTAAAGCGGATATCATTCCAATGTTCCCGCCATCCTACAGAGCTTTCTATGTCAAACATCTGGTTTCATATGTAGATGCAGCAGCAGGTAGAGATCCAATGCCGGTTATGCCAAAGCTACCAGGGGTAGATGAATGGAAACTTTCCTCAGTGTTACATGCCTGTGGAAAGCTGTTGACAGCGGAAGAGAGGCAACCCACAGAGGTGTGGACCGCTCTGCAGTCACAAAAGGTGCCGCATAAATTACGAGAATTTGTTGTTGCAGCCTTGTGGAGAAAACTACTAGTGACACAGCGTCAGCAGACATTTGGTGTCCTGATGAGTCTTGCAGGAAAAAACACTTTTTTTGAACGTGAGCATGGTTTTCCGTCACCCCACAAAGGGGGCACGTATCCGTGTTATTAGCGCTCATCAGGCGGCTATGGGGGGGTGTATGTTATGGACAATTTATGGTTTGAGCCGTCGCGCCTGTGCACGGACCACCCCCTCCTCTCTGTAACAACGGTGCAGGGGTGGTTGACGTGGACGGTGGTGTATGTTGTTGGGTTGTCCACTGCTTGTCTTTAGACTCGCCACCGCTAGACATTTCCACGGCCGTATTACAACGGTTTTATTCCTTGATGCTAATGTGGAAAAACCTTTCGCAAGGGACACTCAGCCAGCACGTGATTGCAGTAATAGGGGGGTGTCTGAAAGACGTACTGCGCGTACGTGACCGAATTTCTCACCTGAAACAGTAGGGGGGGGGGGGGGAATACCGGCTGATTCCCTTGACCCCCCGAAGACGCCGGGGCGCAAAGCGACCCGATCGCAAGGGTATACGGGAACGAACCTTAGGTGTTGGAGCGTGCGTCACGGCGTGGATTGCTGTGTACATGCCGGACGCGGGTGGGGTGGCGTATGGCGTCTCATTGGCACAAAATCACCCCCATAATTTGAAGTTTGTATCCCTAGTGGCAGTTTCCGCCATTGAGGCAGAATACGCGGCGGTGCGAGCGGCCCTGGCTGAATTTCCGGGGGATATTCCGCTTACGGTTGTATGTTTCTCGAGCCAGTGTCATACACACATGTCTGTCAGCATGTCACATTGGTCACAGGCAGGGTGGGTCACGGGAGGAGGGGAACCGGTACCGGGATCCGTCAGCCTTCAGGCAGTGGAAGGGCTGCTATCGGAGAGAACGCAGCCGGTGCAATGGAAGGCGCTAGGCACTCGGACAGCGCCTGGGCACCATAAAGAGATGATGCAAGTTTTACATGTGGGGTTACGCCTCGTGCGTCCGACCCAAAGGACAGACCCCCCCCCCCCCAGCGGTCACTGACAGGGGATAGTTCTAGTATGACAGTACTGACTCCGATGTCAACACCACCACGAGTGCAGCCACTATCGCCATCGACAATGCACTCTTATGTACGGACTGTCACGCCATCGTCCGTGTACTCCAACGTTAGGACACTAACGCCGTCGTCTGTGTACTCCAACGTCAGGACCCGAACACCATCGTCAGTCTACTCCAACGTCAAGACACTGACTCCGTCCACGGTCTACGTCCACGGTCTACTGACAGAAAACACTGAGCACGCGAGTCGGGGGATGTGGAGGGTGGGTTGGTGAGACGTAGGAGAGTGGAGCCAGATCTTTCAGATTCAATGGTGGGACCCAGGGTATGGGGCCAGCGGGCCAAAAGCAAGGCACAGCGACAGTTACATCTTTGAGGGCGGCAGCCCTAGTCATCAGTCAAGCGCCAAGTCGGTTGTCCAGCCGCCGCGCGCGGTTGCAAGCTCGCCCACACAGGGCCCTTGCATAGGGGTCGGCGCATGGGCATGCGGGGCTGCAGGGTGCAGTAGGAGCATGACAGGCTGTACATGGTCTTCGTGTCGTGCTGAGAGGAAGGAAAGGCTGCACGGGGCGGGGCATCCAAACATTGCTGCAGTGCGGACAATGCTGTAGAGAGGTGGTGTATCATAGCGAACACTTTGGATTTGTTTTAATGATTGGGCATCACACACACATGCACAACACACACGACACACACAACACACACAACACACACAACACACACGCGCACACACACACACACACACAGGCACTCAGGTTCAGGGCCCAAGACCCATCTGCTTTTCCACGGGGCATCCTGGCCAATGCCTTCGGGGCACAACGCCTTCGGCACACAAAGGCACACAGAATTCCTTTGCCACCACATTCTGGCCTATTGTTCTGCCACCCATTTGAATCAATTTGAAACCATGAGACGTGTTCGGATTGAATGCAACATGTCGGCAACATCAATAGTCTTGCCATGCTGGTGGCATCTCATTGTCAAACGTCTGGGTGATGATGAAGACCCCACCATACATCAGATGCTGTCTTTCAGCAGAGGGATGCAGTTGGGTTCCAGACAAGAGAAAGGGAGGGAGGGGCTGTCCATCTGGATTCGGAGGGAAATGTTGTTGTCTACGGGGAAAATGGGGGGTTGAGGCAAACGCGAGGACTATGTGAACAGCCAACAAGGCGAGGACTATGTGAACAGCCAACAAGGATGCAGGCAAGCATGACCTCGATCTCATTGCCTCCAGCCCCTGCTGAAGACACTTCGTCTGCTGAAGGTGCGTGGACCATGTTTATTCGCCGGTTACATCAACAAACCGCAGGCTACGGCAGAGGCATTCGATGGGCCTTGGTTCCGGACTGGGGATGTGGTGTCCGTCTGTTTCCCATCACAATCAGGCGGTGATGTGCCGTATTACCGCATCATGGGGCGTAGCAGCGTGGACATTCTTAAGTCTGGCGGTTACAAGCTCTCAGCTCTGGAGATTGAAACACAGCTGCTTTCCCACCCAGATATTGCGGAGGTGTGTCGCCTGGGTTGGCTTGGGGCATTGTGCATTGGGGCATTGGGGCATCGTGCATTTGCTGTTGGCCGATTCTACAGACCAGTCCATTCAAACACCTTGTGTCCTTCCTATCCTTGTAGGCGACCGATTTGCAGGCGCTGCCCCTCATAGCGTTGCATGACCGTTGCATAGTGTTGTGTGGGCGTTTGGTTCACACGGGCCAGATCCGATGCACCCAGCACCCACCTTTCCCACAGCTAATCCAAGACAGTAGATTTGAGGCCTTTGGGTGGGGAGTTGAAGTTGAAAGTTGTGTGTGCTCGTTTGGAGCTTCATTTAAGTTCACCTTCAACTTATAGGCCATTTTCCACTCGTGAGTCGTGGGGGCGGGGAATGGGGGCGCCCTGTATTTCAAGCGGCAGTCGATGGCACGGGATTCTGATGCAAGCAGCATATCCAAATGCAGGGGAGATGTGCCCTCCTTAGTGGTTGTCTCTGCTTCCCCTCTGCTTGACATTAGGTGGCTGTCGTTGGAAAACCCGACTCTGAGTGGGGGCAGCGGGTGGCCGCGGTGGCAGTGACGCACGATGCTCGGCACCTGGCACTGGTGGATCTGCGGGCCTGGTGTCGGGATCGCATGGCAGCATATAAGATTCCAAAGGACCTGCACCTGGTCCCAGCCCTTCCCCGCAATGCTTTGGGCAAGATCAACAAAAAGACGCTGCTGACAGACCTCGCAATTATCGACTAGGCTGAGAGGCAGCAGTTGAGCGCCATATGCAGCACCATGAGACACAATGGAAGCTCCGGGATCTTTTTGTGCAGTGACATTCACCATTTGGGCTGTTGATGGGAGATCCACCCCAAGGAGGATAGGTCAGTCCATTTCCCTGCAGCTCTTGGGAAAAGTGCAGATCAACATGCATGCACAGACCGACGCACGCATGTGCGCACACACACATATGTGGTCTGGTCACAGATGCCAGTCTTCGTGTCGTGCTAGCAGGGTAGCTCAGGCTGCCAGATCCCAACATTGCTGCAGCGCAGACAGAGCCCTGGAGACACAGACACACAAACACATACACACGAGACCGGCGGAGCAACCCAGAAAGCGATGCCCAGCGAAAGGAGGGGCCAAGCGGGTGGCGCAGCACTATGCCACAGGCTTTTATGCCAAGCCGGTGCAGGTGGATGGGGGTAGGCTTGGCCTGCGGTTTGCAGTATTGAGCGCAGATGAAACGTGCGAGCCGAGTGCACTGGACCAGGCGCTGATGCAGCTGAACTTCACGCCACTGCGTGCCGGAGACAAAGCCCAGAGGCTGGAACCCCGCCTGCAGAAGTCGTGAATCTGTGAAAGGCACGGACACCCCTCCGTGCGCGGCCTGCACCATAACACACGGAGGAGTTCGGCACTGCGCCAGGGGGCATCAGGGGCCACCCCGCCCCCATGCTGAAGCGCCGGGCAAGCGCTTGAACCCTGCGGGGCGCATAGTGGTGGGGCATGGCCGTGCGGGTACGGAATGCTCATAACCGTCACACAGAGGCTGAGGCCTAGGCGAGGGGGTGGTTGCAGGAGGGCGTTGGCAGCTCACCCTTTTCAGGGATGAACACGACGCAGAGACCGCCCTCACACACGCAGCAAAACCACAGACCCATGCAGGCCTTCCTCTAAAATATGGTGTTGTTGTTCACACAAACACACACACACACACACACACACACACCCAAACACTGTTCTTTGAAGCACGCTACACGACCCTGAAACGAGTTGCCGCCAGTTTCACTTTGGGCCCATTGTCCGTTTCTTTGTCCAACATTCTGCAGCTCCCATGGTTGCAGGTGCAGAAAGCTGTGCCAGTGCTAAGGGTTCACTAATCCTGTGCTTGTGCCGTGCTGGCCCCGCTTTTGACAAGGTGCCTGAACCCCTACCGGGTTGTTGACATCGAACCTGCAAGCAGTTTCATTACCATGCTAACCCAGTTTGTGTCTTCTTGTTACATTTCACACAGAAGACCAAACTGATCCAGAAAACACAATTTTCATGCCAGAGTTTGAAAATGGAGCATGCACATGGAGGACGCGGGCAGCACAGTGAGTCACACTGCGAGATACGGTGGGCTCAGGGACTGTAAGTGGCGCAGCGAGGTGTGGTGAAAGCAGTGTGAGTATACCCATGAATGGTTTGGAATATATCATTGAGTGCCACGTGGTTCAATGCAATCTTGTGCTGATCTTTTCTTTTGGGCCAACTGCTTGTTTTGTGGTTCGGGAATATAGATATGCCCCCCCAAAAGGGGTTATAAAGCACCCCCCAGGCTTTTTTTTTCTTTTTGCCATTTTGGCACTCCAGTGGGGTGCCCACAAGGTGCAGGGGTTGATCTTTTCGGGGGCTTTATGTTGTGACCCCTGTGGGGGGATTTCCACCTGAAAGGGGGGTTTGTGGGTGCAAGCCTTTTTTTTTAGATGCGAAAATTTATTGATTAGTACTTTTCTTAATTTTCAGCAGCATTCTGTATGAAAAAAAATATTTCGCGCTAAAAAAAACATTCAACGCGAAAAACAAGCTTCCGCGCTAGAAAAATTTCCCGCATGATCAGCATGCAGTTCTGAAAAAGTTGCGTGGGGGGGTTTACAGGGAGTGCTACTGCACCGAGCCAACCCCCTACCCCTACCCCTCTCCCAAGGTGTGCTTCAGAGATGTCAAGACCCCCCCCCCCCGAAGTGAGTTTGGGAGGATCAGAGGCAAGGCCAGAATTTTGTAAAGTAGGGTCCTCAGCCACCTTGGCCATAGCCCATGTGCACAATTTCATACACTTGGGGAGCCCGGGTCTCGAGACCGGGGGAGTATGTACCCAGTGGCCCCATTTCCTTGTTGCCTGGTGCATGCGGTGAGGCGGCACTATCTGCAGGGATGTCATGAAAGTGGAAGGTTTTGGGTGCATTACATGGATCTTTTTTTCAGGGATCGGGAGGGGGGGGGCTATGCAGAGAGGCAGGTGCCGACGCCATCAAGTGATTTAGATCATCTTTCACCTGATGCAATGCAAAAGTGCTCAGCTAACTGCAATACTCCCCTCAGCAGGATGGCTATGTTCCTGTATACCATATCTACGGCTAAACCATGTGCAGCACTGTATACTCTGCAGACCTCTGTAGATTTCACAGACTGCTGGTCTACGGGTCGACACAGCCAAAACACTTGTATACCACCCCAAAACTGCACTGTAGACCTGCAGCCCTCTGCAGACCTTTGTAGACCCCATATACTTGCTGTACCTTTGAGGTATACTGATGACTGTGTGCTAGCTTGTATACTTTCCACCGTAGACCTGTCGACCTGCAGGCTTTTCAGCCAACCCTAACTAATATGCAGGCTGGCTGTTTGAAGGTATTGTATATGCATATCCATGAATCAATGCTATTATGTCTCAATGCAATTGCTCAATGCACTGTCAAATGTGATATATTCTAAATTAATCATGATTATAAATTGTGTGGATTTTTTGTGGAAGAAAATATGAACATATTTTGTTTTGGAAATAGGCTGCATAGAACCTCGGATGAGTAGTTTGCAGAGCATGGTTAGTGCAAAGAAAAGCAAGAAACATCGTAACTTTAAGATTTTGTGAAAAACAACGGAACAAAAAAATAAAATTGCTTTGAACTACCATCGAAAAACAAGCAACACAACCAAAGCGAAGCCCCATCTGGTTCTAGTGGAATCCGACAAGGTAGGTAACGCGGTGTGTTGGGTGATCAATGCTTGGACTAGACGATTGCAGTGTCACCAGAATGCTCTCTCCAAGACCCGGATACTATCCAGCTCATGAGCGTAAAGAATTGTTACACATGAACATAGTAAAATCACCCGTGTTGCAGCTAATAACGCACTGCAACACAATGTCATAAGATGAACAAATTGAGAGGTTGCAGCTACACATTTTTGGCAGTGGCGTTTGGTACTCTGCGTGTCGATCAATTGCAGATGAATCGCAGATAAATAAGTGGCGGATAAACTGGGACAATTTGCAAGTCAACGAGTCTGTGCAGAGAGCAAGCTTGGAATTGAGATAATTGTCACACAACAGTGACCTACAATGATCTGGCACAGCACATCGGGAAAAGCTCTACCACAGGGGACTCACCAAAAGCGCAAAGCGACGAGGTAAGCCGCCGAGAGAACTTTTGTTTGATACCTTCATGCGTTCGAACTGATTTGCTCGGTACCAAGAGAAAAGAACAAAATCATTGGCTTGAAGACCCTGCTACACCAAAGCGCGGGGGTAGACCGTTAGAAACCATTTCAAGGGACCAAGGAGAGACGACAAGGGAGCTTACGCGGGTAAGTACTTCAACCCTGCCACACACTGTGCGAACTGCCTCCAAAGATTCTCAAGAAGCCCGTGTGTTCTGTGCCGAGCTCATGTGCCAAAGCATAGTTAGGTGTCACCTTCTTGGGCACTTACACAATGAAGCACGACACGCAACAAGCAGGCAAATAACGAAGCTAGTTGCAGCAAATCCATGCCACAAGTGTCAACGAGCAACAACAGAGCGGCAATCAGTCAGGGCATGCAACAGGCCTGAGCCAAATAGATTCATGATCTCCTCGGATATTGTAATGGATACAAGCCTGACCTTCTTGGTGATGTCATCTTCGACGCAAATGAAGATGCGGAAGCCACATTGGATGAGGTCAACGCGTTCTGTCATGCTCTGCGAAAGTACTTCTTTCATGAACCTAATCTTGCCCTACATAAGGCACCCACACATGGGCTACAATTTGCCACAGTTATCGGCCAACACATTTATGGATATTTGTTCCAATACTCCGAGTTGGATTTCGTTGCCGCATTGCATTGCCTTATTGCAACCTGAGCACCCGGGGTACCACAAGAGGATATCAACCTTTGTTGACCTAATTTCTCAAGGACATGTTGGGGCAATGCATATCCAAGTTAATTTGTTCATAATTTGCATCACTTGCTAGCCTCCGTACATTTTGCAAGGTACTTAGGTCCCTCTACTTGTTGGCATGGGCTCTATGCATACTTTGATCGACCCACAACTACACTTGTTTGCGCACGAACCATACACACAACGATCACGCATGCCTATGCAATTTTTGTTATATGTACGTTAGCTACACTGGCGGCTTTTCTATATCAGTGTATGTCATATCTCCATTTTGGTTGGACACTAGATGTGCATTGCTAGCTGTACGACAGCGGGAGCACCACAGTGCTCCATATTGGAATAGGATTCAACAATTTGATTGCAGCTTTTGTAATGGTGGTGTCATTTCTAGCATACTTGCATTTTGAACGGGCTGTGCTTGGCTAGTGCTTCTTCAAACACTTCCGGGTTTCTAACGTTCGTTGTTTTGCCTTCTAATGCTTGAATGGTACAATTTATTTGTGCTCATCTATGTGACAAATTTATCCAGTGTTCCCTAGCATGCAGCTTTCAATGGGACGTCAATTTATTGTGCTACCCTGTTGGCAAAAACTTTTCTGTTTTAAAAGCCACTGTAATTGTCTTGTCGTGAAATGGAAACACGTCTACGGGATGGCAACCTAAATTTTGTCTCACCAAACACACTTTGAATTTGTCTCTCTCTACCATTACTCTAAGGCTCACAGCCACAAAAAGAGTGTCACAAGTGTTTATTGACAAAACATGCTAACGAAGTTTGTTTCACAAAAGATTTTGGAAGTTTGGTCATAGCTCAAAGTGTGTGCTCCAAGAGGGGACTGCAAGTGAAGTTTTTCTTGTTTTCAAAAGCAGCCCTAAATACCATCGACAAAAATCAACAAGCGGAGGGTGGCTACCGAAGAGGAAAGGAGAAACGTAGAGCGATGGGATTGATACTGGTCAAGCAGATAGACATGGCGAAGGAGTGACATTGCATGATGTCTAGGGTGTGATCATAATTTTATTGAGAAGCGCAAGGAACATGCTTAAAAAAATGGGATCAAGACACCATGTGTCATACATATCATGTGGAACAATGGTGAGACAAAAGGGTTACATGCATCGCAGTGCTTGTGTTTCAATGATGCCAATCATCATCAAAAGAAAATAATTGGTTGGTTGTCACAATTGCGTTGCCATTCGCTAGGGTTCGGAACCGGTTTTACCAATTAATCGGAAAAACCGCTTATCGGCAATAGTCGGAGGACAATTGGCACAACCGGTTATTTTGAAAACTGATTTAAACCAATTAATCGGAATGGTTCCAATTTTTCGGATTCTTTTCGGCAGTACATGTTGTCCAATTTTTGCACTAAACATAGGCTTTGGTAGCCATAAACAATGGCCGATGGTGAATTACAACTTCCGACGTAGTTTTGATCGCTGTGCTCCAACTTGTATGGGCTCTTTTGTGCCGATGGCAAGATTTTGGTTAGTAAAGGGCAATTAATTGGAAAAACCGGTTATTATGAAAACCATTAATCGGCAAAACCGGTCATTTTTGTAAAAATAATCGTTTAAAACCGGCTATTTTCAAAACTACCAGGTTCCAAACCTTAGTATTCACTGCACTTTATCCACATGGCAAATGGGGCTAAGAGTGGCAAGCGTACAAAAATGTTGTGCATCTTGATCAAGAACGGTGCAAATATTTGCTCTAATAACTCGTATGCCGTTGGCTTTAACTCAAAGAAAAGTAGACGGATGGAGCACAAATTACCTACACAACATCAAAATGGCACAAAATGAAGAAGTCAGGACTTCGGCCTACGATGTTGGATCTTAATTGACCCAAAAGCTCATTCTCGGTATTCTTTTAACTTATTTCTGATTGTGCACGCAAAAATGTGGCGCAAATTGCTGAATTCTGTGAAACACAAGATCGGTGCTCCAAAATCGATAAAACAAACTGAATACACAAAGACAGTTTTCAGCATTGTGTGCTGTTGAACAGGAAGAATAAATGAACTATCGGTTCAAAATTTGGTGACCTCTAACTGTTTTTCAACTTGGACAGTGCTTGGATAGTGCCGTGGCAACGGGCTCGATCGTTCCCGCCTCCGCATTCAAATCATGAAATTGGCAATATGATTCCTTCAAAATTTAGGCCAGTGGCTTATATAAAATTTTCATTTGGTACCTAAATATTCCTAATGCACCTTCGGATCGATCGGTCTAATTCTGATGTAATTCTCAAATAGCTGCTTTGCGGTTACTTGGCCAAGCCATGGAAATCCCTCTTTCTCTACACACTTGGTGTGATCTTGTCCTTGCCCATACCTATTTTACCAAAACAGTGTGCAATGAATGCACATTTCACCCCTTAACATAGATTGCCGCTAGATTTTCCTTAACACATTTTTGCTTTCTTGAATGTGAATCAAACCATTATCCATCCATTGCATTTTTGTGTATCCGCAACCCTTCTTGTTGGGATTATATTTTGAGATTTCATCTAAAACGTGCAAAATCTTAGATTTGTTGCTCTATTTTGATATTCTTGAGGTGGAGGTTGTCGTACTTTATTCCGAAACCATTATCGAAGAACAAACCCATCAAGTAGCAGAGATGCAGTCCCCTCTTCAACACAGAACCCAGGGCTTCACATGCGTTGTTTTGGAATTGTACTGCAATTCTAACTCCATCCTGCTGAATAATTCACGAGGCTGAGCGCAAAAACACACACCATAGCGTGGAGAGCAAGTGTGCAACACACTACTCCACATCCCTGAAATACCATACCCAACCCCCAATCACAGGATCTTCACATAAACCTCGAACATGGAACCACCCAATTCCAAGGTTGCAGACCATGCGGAAACAACACGTCATATCGTTCTTACAAAAGTGTTTTTCTCGAAAATGGGGAACGGGGCACAAAAGAACGGGAAAAATCATTAATGGGTGTTGTTGCACGGTGCAGCACCTTTCTTATGTTTCTGGAGATTTTACCTAGTGAAGAAACCCCTGCAAACCACTTTGGTAAGTGTATGCTTGTGGATGGTCGCCAGAGGCCTTTGGATGATACCTCGTGTATATCAAAACTTTGTACGGTGCGCGCAACACCCTCTTAATTAACAATGAAGCAACATGTATGGCAGGTTGTGCCATCAATTAAGTGCGAAGAGAAAATATTCTTTGTTGCCAATTTACAACAAACCCCAACTAAGCATGTTTTTGGGTTGATTGACAAAATTTTATTGGAGCTTCTCATTGGGGGAGAACTTGTTGCAAGCACACACACCACGCGCTACTTTTGCAGCGAGAGCACCCAGAAGACCCTGGATCTTGGCACCTCCCAAAATGGCCCAAAATGAGAGCAAACACTTGACCCACAAAAACCATGTAAATGCCCTCGGGGGGGGGGGGGACTACAACCGGTCCTGATGCGATCCCCCCTCCCGCTATCTGTCAAAACTGGGGGGGGGGGGCGGTTTGGGGGGCGTCGGCTGGATTGTGTGGGGCTTCAGCCTGGGGGGGGGATTTCCAAAGGTGGGGGGGGGGGGTCTACGCACCCACTACTACCACATGCATACCTGCAGGGGGGATGTGTGTCTTGTGGTTTGGGGGTACGGAGGTATGTATGTGATAATAGCGCTTTCTCGTCGTTCACCCCTGAAAATTTTGGGACTGCACTGGAGCCGGGGAAGAGCTCCAAATGCAGGATCTTCACTTCGCAACAAACGACAGTTGTATAGTGCCTCGTCTTGCTAGTATGGCACTCAAAACACGGATGGTTGGATGAAAGGGAAGCATGCACAAAAAAACTTCGGTGCTGTTGGCACCATGGCCCCGACACCACTATCTCTCAAAACCCGGGGAGGGCCTCAATTGGTCAGGTGTGGACCCGCCACTTAGCTCCAGCCGCGCCTGCCTCACGACCTTCATCGCCATCTCAGTTCCATGATTGTCCGTGTCACGCAGACAGTGCTTTGCAGTTCGTCCCGTCCCTCGTCCCTGGATGGGGTAAGAGTCGGGCTGCTTCTACAGGGTTCAGGGCATTGTCGCCTTCGGAATGAGTTTGGGGCGTAGCGTTTGTTGTGTCCCACTTTGGCTCCCACCGTCGCACTGGCATGCTCGCTTGCGCTGGCCCCTCTCGGCCACACACCTGTGTTTCCGGGTCACCTGGTCGTGGGGGGTGGGGCGGTCAGAGGTCACCCTTGTGGGCCACTGCCACCGGCCCTGGGCTATTTAGGTCCTTAGGATTTAAAAACCCCAGTGGGTACTGGCTTTTTGGAGGTCAACATACAGCCATACAGAGGGTGGGAAGGCTGGGCGGCGCCGAGGCGCCTGCATGTGTGGTGTGTGTGTTTGCGTGTGCGGTTGTTCCCTGTGCCAAGTTCCAGCACTTCTCAGAAGACGGCCGCTCAAGTGGCAGCGCACCCGGCATTTGCCGTGAGGGAGGTGGTTCGAGTCCCGGGATCGGTGGTCTCCCACCGATCCCTTCGAATACCGGACGGGACCTCCTGTCGACCTGTTCGAGTACAAGTGGCGGCGCGCACTGCTGCAGGTGTGTGTGGTTCATGCGTGTCACTTTTTGGGGGTTGGGGCAAAACGGACGAGACCTCCACCCGATCCATCGGTACCGGTGGTGGCGCGGGTTGCTGTAGGGGGGGTGGTTCCCACGACGCCGACTAGAGAGCTCTACATGCAGGGAACCAAAGAGCACCAGCTCCCGGGTTTGAACCCCCGCATTGGACGACTGAAGACTACCGCTCTCACTACTAGGCCGTGCCGGTCTCTTGCCCCGTGTGGGGTTTGTGACGCTCTTGGAGTCTGAACCTATGGGGGTGTGGGCTTGCGTGCATTATGGCGTGCCAAACAAAGGGCGGGTGGGGTCCGGTGTTCCACACGGTGAGCCCTCCGTGCTGCACGTGATCGTGGAGGCCGTTGCTGGTGATCTGGGTGCCAGCCAGGCCTCATCACAGCTGCCGGGGGGGGAGGGGGGGGCTGACGAGGGGAAGAGTTCCTGCCTGACGTCACGCATTGGTGTTTGCCGTGGTGAGCGGGAGACCACCCGCGACCTCCATCCAGAGGCCGGGTCAGTACAGCCTGGTGAGTGGCGTGGTCTCTTGGAGGCTGGGGTGCAGTCCTCGACTTCCGGCAGTGGAGTAACTCCCTGTCTGAGGGGGGTCGGGGGGGGGGGTGTGCCACGAGGAGGCGGGCTGGCCGCCCGCTCCTCCGGAGAAAACATGGGTTGCTCATCTAGGTCGGACTCGTCTTCCTCCTCCTTTGTCTGCCCTTCCTGCTGTGGGCGCCGGGCCGAGGTGACATACCCTCGGAGCAGGGGGGATTTGCGGCGGCCCATGTCAGCCAGTGTGTCCGCGTGTGTTTTCCCTACAATGCCAACGTGTGAGGGGACATGCAGCCAGCGTACCGCTGCCCCTGCCTGCTCAATTTCCCCAAGATGTTGCTCCCACAGGTCCACGTGGCCCACCGGCCCCCGCGAACCTTGCCAGTCATGGCGCCACCATTTGCTGGCTTTGCCTGTGGCCCCCATGACCACTAGTTTTGAATTAGAGCAGATCAGTGTGCGCTTGTGCTGTGTCCTATGGCGAATGGCATGTATGGCCGCGAGGAGCTCTCCCCTGTTATTTGTTTATTTCTGAGTGGTGGGGATGCACTGTGCCGTGTCCCGGTGATCCCCGAAATATACCCCAAACCCTCCCACCATTCCCGCCTCCGGATGGACCTCCGACGAGCCGTTGGGGTAGATGGCTTCCCATCCCTCCGCTACATACTCATCAATGACTTTCTGATGCGCCTCCGCCATCGCTGGTCCATACATGTCTTTTTTGCATTTCCTTGGCCGCGGGTTGCGGAGCCTTGGGGGGGATGGGTGGGGCTGGCTGAGCCTGGGGTGCTGCAGGTTTCTTGTTTCCTTGAGGGATGCGATTGCTCGGTGCATGTCCCGCACTTCGGGCGTGGGGAGGGTTGGAGCTGGGTGCTCGTACCATCGCGCAAGAATGCATAGCCACTGTGTGAGGAATATGTCCCATGTTGGGGGGGTGTCTCGGAATTTGACCGCATTGCGCAGGTTCCAGGATGCCATAACCGCGGTCCACATGATCAGCCCTAGCGGGCTCTGGAGGGATAGAACTGGCATGTCCCACAGGAGGACCTCTGGGTCTGTTTCCGTGGTATCCTCGAATATCGCTGGCCCCATGCATTGTTCCGCAATGTGATACGCAGAGGGGAGGAACCGGCACTCCAGAAGCGCATGTCGCATGTCTTCTGGTTTGCCATCCACCACGCAGTGTGTGTGCTGAGGGAGCCAGTTGGCGAGTCTGGTCCCCACTGGGAGTTTTTTCCACAGTGCGGTCTGTATGAAAGAGTGGTGTTTGGGCGGTACCGATAGCTTGGTCCAGGCCTGCCAGGTTTCCGGTGTTTGACGGGGGTCCGGGGGTTCCTGACGCATCAGGTACCTGAGCATGGCCTTTGTATTCCAACCCCCCCAGAAAATGGCCGATGTTTCTTGTGGTGGTGTCATCTGTGGTCGGGGCTAGGCCTGTCCCAGCTGGGCCTTGTACCTCGGGGCCCATGTGGGCGGCAGTCTCTCTTGCAGGTGCGGTGTGCACTGTCCGATGCGTGTGATCCCTGCCCTGATGAGTTTAAGTGAAAAATATGTGTTGTTATTTGTGTCCCTGAAAAGTACCGAATGCCAGCAGCTCAGCCGTGGTGCCTGGTCTGTGTTGGGGGGGAGGATGGGGGCCAGTTTCCGTAGCAGGGAGAAGGCTTTTGCTGAGGTGCCCAAAAAGGGGTAGGTGTTCCAGGGGATGGGACCCAGCTGTAGCCATGGGAGGTCACCCTGCTCCGCCTGTACCCCGAAGCGTTTGGCCCAACCATTGAAATGCTGTGCAGAAATGGGGGAGAGCTTACTAGTGTTGTGCCGGGACATCACGAAGTGTGTGGCGTGTTGCCACAGCAAGAAAAGGCTGGGTTTCGGGAGGAGTGCTCCCCCCAGCTTCGGGGGTAGCTGCAGTATGGGTAGGGTGAGGCCCCAGCTGCTGAGGCTTAGGGCCACCCGGTACACATTCGCCAGCTTGGTGCATACATCCTCCGTGGGGAAGTAGGCCCTCGCCGGGTAGATCATCAATGGGAGTATCCACTCCTGGAGCAGGTGTACTCGTTCTGGCATCGTCGGGGGTAGGGTCGCTGCGAACTGCGCACGCGCCAATGCACGGGATAAATGCGTGCTGCCGGGAGTGCGCATGTTCTGCAGCTTCAAGTCGCAGGCGAATTTTCGACGTGTATTTCATAGAAAGCTTGTGCAGACGCTGTCAAAAATTGAATCCCCTGAATTGCAGAATTTGAAACAGAATTTAAGTCAGGACGCAGATGATTTTCTGTCAGCTTTGAATTTTGAATAAATTCCAGCGATCGATTTTCGGAATTTTGACTGTTTGCTATTTCTGTCTATTGCACGCTGAGATTTGTATAATAAAGGCCTCTCTGTCTTTATTCATACAGTTGGCAGGCTGACGAGGGCCTGAACTCAGGCCGAAACCATGGTACCATACCAATGATTTGAGAACAGATTTCAACAAAAACAGAGTCCGTGTTCATCCTGCTTGAGGTGCCTGTAGTGCTTCGCAGTTTTAAACACGAGGGCAAGTGCAGAAGGTCAAAAAATTTTGGAAAAAATTTTGCAAAAAATTTTGGAAAAGATCAAAACCCGGGGAGGGGGGGGGGGGCTGGGTGGTGTCGCATAAAAAGACCGGGCGCCCCCCCCCCCTGGTAAATGCCCCTCCTTCCCACAAAGATAGCACAATCAAGAGGACAATACAATTGGCACCCACTTCATAATCTTTGAAATGGCCCCAACACAACACCTTTCCAATAGATGACACCAAATAGATGTGCCACATGTGCACCGTGCACCGCGTCTGTGCTGACCCATTGATTTGTAATGGGTTGCTCAAATATTGCACAGCACCCCAAAGAACAAATAACTATTTTCCGACCACAGCATCCTGATGATTCTTGGCACATTGTTCCACCATCCCAAGCATGCACACCTTTCAGAATCTATGTTTTCTGGGTCGTCGTCACACAATGTGGCTGCACAAAGCATGCAAATTGCGGGGGTTTTCACTACTCCCCAGCTCCCCCAAGGATGGATCAAGGCACCACACAGTACATTCATAACCATGGCATTCCGTATGCAAGAAATTTCATCTGCCAACTGCTCCACAACCTGTTTGTTTACCAATGCAGGGTTATGGCAACGTCAAGGTGAAGGACAAATAGGGTGTTTGGGTGCTCATTCAAACCAGCAAGCAACAACAACAACAACAACAACAACAACAACAACAACAACAACAACAACAACAACAACAACAAGGAAATGCACTCAACAATCAAGCCAGCAATCCCGTGCTCCAAACCTGGCGCAAGGCCAGGCCAAGGAAACGGGGTTTTAAGATTATATCACCCAGCTCAACGATGGTGATCGTAGTCAATGCACATGCACATGCTTCTTCCAAGAGGCAAAAAATATGGCTGCACAGCAAGAGGCAAGACAGGGGAACGTGTATTGCCAATTGGCCTCATTGCGCCTGTCACTGGGTCCAAACCTACAGCAGTAGTAGAAGAGCCTCTTGCTCAGTAGTAGAAGAGACTCTTGCTAATGAAGTTGGGGAGTCACTCAAGTATTGTACTGTGGTATAATGTCCCTACCAACCTGTGTGCCTGACTGACTGAGAGTTGCTTGGCTGCACAGCACAAGAAGGATGTGAAGAAACACAAATGAGACAGCTGCCGACATGCTTGCCTTCCCCCTGTCTGATGCCACAAGGGGTGTCGGGGAACCCACAGGTTAACGGCTGGGTAATTACAAATTACCCCCCCCCCTTTTGTTCCCAACAATCTCCCAAATTTGTATCTTTTACCCCCCCCCCCCCTGGGAGGCTGCAAATTACCCCCCACACTTGTAGCCAGTACCCCCACCCTGTTACAAAATACTCCCCCAAATTGAAGAATGTCTGAAGGAATACAGGCAAACAGGTGCAGCAGGTGGCTGGGAACCATCCCCCAAACTAGTCATCACAATCCCTCGTTAAGCACAATTTACCCCCCAAATGATGTTCATCTACCGCCCCAGGCAGCACAATTTACCCCCCTGCAAAGCTGCAACTTACCCCTTTGTTACAAATTACCCCTCCCCCCCGACATAAAACGGGAGATACTACCCCCCCAGTAGCTACAAACTACCCCATGGGGGGGCACATGCATCAATCTGGGGGGTAAATCGTCGCATCTGGGGGGGGAGGGATTTACGGTCCACCAGGTTTACGGCAATCACAAGTCTGCAAGACATGTCAAATCCAGTCACGTCAGTGCCTTGCTCTGTGCTAACCGGTTAACTCCACTACAGGGCTTTGCAGTCAGAAAAGACTGCTTCAAGCAGATGGGGGGCGGGTAGGAGGGGGGGGGGGGGGTCAGCAGTGGCCAACAAAACAGCACAGTAAACGAGTAGTTGCTCGCACCACTCGCAAACACTCGCTTATGGCAATCACAAATATGCAAGACATGTGAAATCCAATCACGTCAGTGCCTTGCTTATGATTTTACTGTGTACTGTACCATCCACAGTATTTGGTATGTGCCACAAACTGCGGCACAAAAGGTGATTGCAGGAGGCGGGCGTACACAGTCCACGCCGGGAGATCGACGTCAAGTGGTGTGGAATACTTCCACCAGCAGGAGGGAGGATACGCTGGATTGAAACTACTTGGAACCCAATAACAAGCCAATTGAATACCAGACCAGCAACACATGCTGCAGTTGACGTAGGATCCGCTGATATACAGGGCATTCCCAACTGGCACGGCCAGAAACAGCTGAGCGAATGGGGGCCTGGTTGTCGACTACTGATGTATGACCTTTATACGCGGCTACCTTTACTGCAGGAACCAGACCTGCCAACTCCGCAACAGACTGCTGTGTGTTCACGCTGTACAATTTTCGGTCTGAGATACGGCCTCCAGAAGCACTCCAGTATCCACCATGCGTGTCTGCTGCATCCACGAACCATGTCGGCCCACTGGGAGGCACTACTGGGGTTGACCATGGCACCGCTGAGGCAGCGATAGCTTCAGCGGTTGATCTCAGTACTGAAGAGGGTGTACATTTAGCAAGCAATGGCCCCTAGTGCAGCCATGCATAGGGCCAAGACAAAAACCATGCTGCTCCTCGGCCAGGCCGAAGGGCCCATTGCAGTGGCCCATTTGGTGGCACTCGAAGCAATGTCCGGGACGTTGAGCAGGCATCTTTGCAGCAGGCACCGTTCCATGGGCTGGGACAATAACGATCGTGGGCAAGATGTTGACAGAGTCATTAGACGTCCACGTAGTGGCAGGTTCACGAGCAGGGACAGGACGCTGGGGTCGGCGAGCAGCAATTTCAAGCCAACAACCGTTGGTCAGGAGTGGCCAGCAAAACAACACAGTGTGTGGGTCAGTGGGTTTTACGTAATATTGAATGAGTATTTGCTCGCACCGCTCGCACACACTCGATAAAGTCAGCATGGCATTCTAACAACTTTGGGAAGTTACAGGGCTCATAGAGGGCAGTGACTGAAGCAGCCGTACCGCTGTCAATGATAAAACTACAAAACTCCTGAAAGCATTGGGTTAAAATAGGCGTATCTTCTGCCTACAGATTTGGTCTCTGCTGGGTCACTGATTGGGACGGTATGCCATCCAGAGTGCCCACTTTGGTCATGAGCAAGGACGACTGGGGGATCTGGGGCCTGCTGGATGTGGAATGTGCTCGATGCAGGATCTGCTGCATGCGCCATCGCAGGTACTGCACTGCATCTGGCAGGGGTTGCAACCTCCCTGTGTGTGTGGCAGGGACTGCAACCCCCCCTTGCATGCGGCAGGGACAGCATGCCACCCTGTGCACGTGGCAGGGACAGGGCAGTGATTGTTCCCCTGCTGAGTTGCTGAAATGGATGTTGTTCAGCCACATGGAGCCGGTTTGACAGCTTTTTGACCCCCCCCCCCAAAAAAAACAGTGAAACGGAGCACCAATGCCCCCAAACGGGCGACGCTCAAAAAAGGCTGGGGGCATTGAGGGTTAGGGCGAGCGTAGCAATGCCACACCAAATATGCCACTATTGTCCGACAGGGGAACTGGGTTGCGTTAGGAATGGGCCCCGTACCATGTGCCACTCAGCAATATCTGGTGCTTGTACCCGGAACTGTGGGAAGCAGCTGTGTTCCGTTGAGTGGGACCCAGCTCCTTCGGGACACGGCTGACGCCAATGGCAAAGCAGTCTGAAGGGGAAGAGCTTTACTGTTGGGGCGAATGTTTGTGACCCCATCCATGTCACTCTGCCAAGCCACGTAGCGGTCCATCCACCATTCTGGGTTCGAGGCAAGGCAGTCTCATATCGCGCTCCTCATTCTTTACCGCGTTTGGGGTCCGCCACCGTGTTCTCCGCCTGCCGCTGCACTTTTTTCTTTGCTTTTGCCTCCAGCCGCCGCTGCCTTTTGGCCTGCTTCTTCTGCTGTCGCTTACTCTTGGGGTTGGGACGCTGCGGCACATAAGGTCTCAACTCCGCAGTCAGGTGTAGGATGTCGCGTGCACACGTTTTGGGGTACTGCAGGACCGCCGGCAGGCTGGCCGCACGCTTCAGCTCCGTGATGAATTGGCGGCGAGGGATGCTGCGGGCCCCCATGGCCAGTTTGTAGTCCAGCTCCATCCCCAGATCCCAGAACGCGAACCCCAGCTTCCACAGCACCAGCGCCGTGGCCACGCACTGGACGGTCCCACTGCATGACACCTTCTTGAAGCCGGAGAGGCTGGTGTAGACCCCCCCCACAGCCGACCCCAGCTCCCCCGCCACCAGCGTGTCCCCCTCCCACAGCTCCACCGAATGCATTCGCACCCCTTCCAGGCCCTCGCGGCGAGAGTTCACGAGGCTGAAGATCTGTTGCAGAGGGGGGTACAGCCAGTTCTCCCCGTGTTGCAGCACGCACTGCCGCAGGACCTCCGGAAAACACTGGTCGATGGTCAAATGGAACCGGGAACTGCATTTGCGGGCCGCCCTCTGCACGTGCAGGTCCTGGAAATGCAGCACGCAGCGCTCCTTGTGGAGCTTGGGCAGCAGGATGTAGCGGTCGGGGCCAATGCGCTCGGCCATAGTGATGTAGCCTTCGCGCATCAGCCGCGCCAGAAATGGCGCATCGAAGCACAGTGAAATGCAGAAGTCCTCCTCAAAGCAGTCGCACAGCAGCTCTGTGACGTGTCGCAGGTCGTCATCTGGTTCAAGGACAGGCATGTCATTCCAGAACCGCAGCTGTGCAGCCATTGTGGAGTCAGACAAGAGCCTGATGGATGGCATGGAGTGGAGGGGTGTTTCACAAGCGGTCACCAAAGGGAGAAATAAGGCAGTATTATCGCTTCAAGCTCAATGAAAAGCACAATGCGAGGAACTCTTTTTTGCTGTCATGCAGTTGTTACCATTACGGTATGTCAACGAGGCCAACTGGCAGTGGTCCCTGAACTTCTCCAGGGGAACGAAGGAGAAGGAGTGCCTGAGCATCCACGTCAGGTCTACCTCCGGGTCGTCCGTTGTGGCCGTGTCGACATGGACGTTGAGTTCCGTGGGTTCCGTGATCCAATGTGACGGTGCAGTCATAACGTTGATGGCCACCGTGGGGCCAGGCGGGCTCCCCGAAGGACTTAGAGGTACAGATGGTGTATGTTGTCCTCAAAGTGGCCTTCTTCTAGGTACGTCTAAAGGGCACCCAGGGACAACTCGGAGTCTGGGATCAGCCAGTGTAGGTCTGGTCGGCGAGTTGCCGGACATAGAGGAAGAGGACCATGGCTCGCCCTCCTGGGACGTTCCCACCCTTGAGGCCACTCGGGTGTGCTAGTGTCCTGGGGCTATGGAATCTCGGATGGCAGGAAGGACAGTTGTTTTGAGACAATAGTCCTACTGCATGTGTGGTACTGTCCTTCATGATAGTGGTGGTGCAGCAGTTATCACTGGGGCGCATGTGACAGGTTCTGGTCTTTGGTCCCAAAAATGATCTGCTACAGCTTGCATGGTGGGCATGCGAGTCCATTGTCCTATACCAACAAGCATCAGTGGAAGAGACCGCAACAATGGGGGAATGTTTGCCCGGCGCGCGCCCAGCGCGCTACTTTTCTATTAACTATCCGGACTTCAGCCCCAGATTTACCCTCTCATGGAGAAGCCCCCCAAGTAGACCATATTGCACTGCACACCTTCCCTACAAAGCACGTTGCATAATAAAGCAATATCTGTGAATTCAGCAACTCCAACTGTCATTTGTATTGTACTTAACAAACAACATTGGTCCCACAAGTGTGGGTGTCAATACATTCAGTACAAAGTATGGGTCAAAGTATGGGTCCCTAACCCCAACTCGAGGGGCCACAAAGCGTGGATTCAAAGATTGTCCCGGTTTCCTCAATAGCACCGGAAGGTTGGGGCCCAAAAGAGGGCAGAAATGCTACGTCACCCCTGCATTCTCGGGGTTCCCCAACAAAGGGGACAAAATCAGAAGTCAAAACCTACGCTCGGGGTCACCATGATGCTCCTAGTATCTCAAAGTGTGGGTCTCTAGTACAGCCAGACGCCCAAATAGCTGCACTGCGCTAAGTGCGCCCTTAGTGCACCCACAACCTGCTTTGGGTTCGGGGGGAGTATTTGCAGTGTCCACATACTATGTGCATCTTGCCCCTCAACAAAACCCCAATGGGCATCCGAAACAGAAGAAACAAAGCACACACAAGCCTATCTCTTTCCCATCAAGATGGCAAAGGCAAGACAGTGGCAATCAGAAAACCACTGTATTGTAGGGGGGGCAACAGTGCAATGCTTCTAGAAGGGCCAAAAGCAGTAAACTGCACTTCATGTGGTTTGTGAATATTTGCTCCATCCTCGACCCCTTTGTGAGGGTGTCCTTGTACTGCATAAAAGGGCGTGCTTCCACCAGGCCACTACCCAGAACTTGCGGCTGTTTTGCCACACAGGCAGACCAGCAACAGTAGCTGTCATATTCTCGTTGCAACCCACTCTTGGAATTTTCATTGATGTCTTCAGAAGGGCCCTTCTATGGCCACACAGAGTACTTTGTGCTTTGTGGACCCGTAGATAAGGTTGCTGTGGGTGTACATGCCTGGGCCACCATTCCAGCGCAGGTGCGGTATGAGCACCGATGGGGAGACTGGTGCAAGCCAGGAATGGGCCTGCCCTTGAACTGGTTCAACGGTGACCAGCAGTGGCACCTCATGGCCCACCAGATGAACAACCTCCCCACCATGACCGTGCTAGCAAAGCGCTCTGCACACCAGCAGACCGCCCTTAGGCAATGTGTCTCCTATGTGGAGATGTGCCAGAGACCGCAACCCCGAACTGGACATGTTGGCCATGTATGACGATGACAATTTCGAAACCGACATGATCCCATGGTTTGCCCAGTGCCTTGCCATTGCACCTTGGGACACAGAAGGGGCCTGCCTTATGCTTTTGATGGTCCTTCTGCTCAATTGACCTGAAAGGGTGGTGGGAAAAGGGAGATTGACATTTTCTTGGAATTAATTCCCTTGAGCCCCTACAGGAAAGCAAGGAGCACGAGTACGGCCCATTAGAATCCATTGCCACTCTTTTGCCCTTGCCTCCACTGACAGGACCATGCATTGCACGGTGCCGGGCAGGTGGCTGCTCTGGAGTGCGCCAGGCCAAGCCAACCCCTTCATCTGATAGTCAACAGCTGGGGCAGCCCCAGGAAAGCCTCTGCTGCACGTGGCTTTGCAGCGTCGGGGGTACGGCAGAACACGTTCCCTGGTCTAGACCATGCACTTGCACTGTGCCAATACTCCACATCGTTCCCTGGTCTAGACCATGCACTTGCACTGTGCCAATACTCCACATCGTTGCACCTCACAGCAGCTGCCGGCGGTTGATGTAACCGCCACAGACAAAGACAACTCGGAAACAGACGGGTCAAAGCCTCATGGCTTCGGAGCTGTCCTTTAAAAACAACGACAAAGACCTGGGCCTGCCGTGGATAACCACCTGTTCTCTGTACAAACTCTCAGCCCTCATCATCATCATCATCAAAGCAATCCAAGGGGTCTGAGCCGGCTCAAAGGCCTGAAGCAAAGTGCTGATAACGGGACGTATCAAAAGTGCGACGCAACCCCTAAGCGCCCTGAGGTGGCTGCCAGCTGCCTTCAGGAATGCGACAACCGGTTGGGTGACTGCAGTTGACTGTTAACCGGGACTGGTGACGAGTACCGTCAGCGGTTGGCGGTTGGCAATTGACACCGGCGGTGATTGGTCACCCGCCAGTTCCTTTCCTCAACCAACAAAAAAGTGAAGTCCTGCGAGAAACCCCTGCCCTTAGGTACAGCCCTGCATGTCCACATCCATGGCCTTCTCAAAGCTTACACGCAACGTGCAGTCGGCATCGAATGGAGACATCTCCTCCGGCAATTCAACGGCGTACGCCAGGAGTGTAGGGGTGCGGTCTTGGAGGTGCGAAGGTGCAAGTCTTGAGGTACTCCTCTTACGCCATGTGTCGGCGCTCGGCATCCGAGTGAAACCCAACAATTGTGCTCGTCCCTCTCCTGTCGTTACCAAGTCAACGCATGAGGGGCTCTCAGACGACACCAACACAAGGCGGCGGGATGCTGTCCCCTCTTGCCGCCTTGCCCCATAAAAGCGACCTTGAATACACAGTTGCCGATGATCAACGCCACCCCAGTACCAGTCTGCAAGCGCACCACCGGCGTTGAGCATCCCTGTCAGTCCTAACGGGGCAGCCCATACACAACCAACGCCAGTCCCTGCCCCCGTGTCAACACAATCGTCTCCGTTGTCACTGCTACGGAACCCGTGCGACTGATCCGTTCGCTCTCTCGCTCCTCCGCCTCCTCCTCCTCGTTTGCGATGCTGCTCTTCTTCTGCTCCTTCCACTTGCTGCTTCGGGTGCCTGTACCTGCAAGTGGCCCTGTACCTGCAATCCGCGCCATACCCACACTCCCCTTCCTCAGATGGCGACATTGTAACTTCAGAAATGGATGCGATTGTGAACCCCGCAGGCTGCAGCTCCACCTCCACCTCTTCGTCTTCGCCGAGGACCAACACCTGCTCATTCCACATGAGGAACGCGAAATACCTTTTCTTTGCAGGCAGTGCCGCGGATACCACTGCCCTGCCATCCCCCGTAGCCCCACCCATACCCTGTCCATCAGCCCCCGGTTCCCCCCCCGCTGTCCTGCCCGCTTGTGCACCTCCGCCGGTACATGAGGCAGGAACTGACTGAAGATGGTAAGATTCCACTTGCGATGGACCGAGCCACCCCCTCTCGGACCTTTCAGAAGGTGCCATTGGTGCTGCATCACCCGCTGTGCGAGAATCCCAGCCCCCGTTTGCCACGTTAAAGGCACCCAAAAGCGCGGCACCGGGGGCCCGATTGGTATTCCACAGCGTCAAGAGCCCACTGCCCACGGAGCTGCAGTCTCGGAGAATGCAAGAGCGCGTCGGCAAAGCGCATCCAGTGGGAAGTGCCACACTCCCGTCAGGAAACGTAAGAGCCTCCAGGATGTCAAGGTTATGGGCTCCGGGGCGGTCACTCACATATATAGGCCCTCCGCTTATCGCCCGACTTGCAGCATGGAGCCAGCTAAATTGCGTCGCACGCGTCCGTTCGGAGGGCGTGTCGTCCAGAGCAGGAAGGCGCGTCTGAAACATATCCCAGTCTACAATGGCAATGTTCCCCAACAATAGAGAGTTGAAGGCATTCGCGTAGATATGCGCTGCATGGCTCTCGGGTTGTTTGGGCCAGAAATCGTCGCTCCCACGCAGAAGGGGCGGGGCGGTTGCGCCACCACGTTCCATGTCACTGCCACTTCTCGCACCAGGGTGAGGTTTCTGCCTGTGTGTCCCCCATGTCCGCAGGATCGCTGATAGAACGGTGGGGGCGTGGGCCATGCAATGCAGAACAAGGCCACTTGGCGGGGGGCCTTGCATGTGCTCTTCTGTGTTCCTCTCTTCACCTTTAGCCCCTTCGGCCCCAAAGTACTCGGTGACGGACGCACAGAGTGCTTCATGCAGTAAAGATGCGAATCTTCTGCCCCCTCCGATCACAGCGGCCGCTGACTGAACGTCAATCTTCACGCCATCCACTCCGGCCGAAGCTAAAGGCTGGTGTATTGTTGCATAGAAACGACGAAGTGCCCGTTGTTGCTCCTTCGTCCCAGCGTTTTCGTGGCTCCTCACCTCCTTGCCCGCCCCAAACACCTGATCCTCCTCCAGTGGCCTTGACCCTGGCACACCGAGACCCCCACTACTAGTGAGTGCTACATCTTCAATCAAACCAGGTTCCTGGGCTAAGATTGTGGGACCAAAACGCGGCATTCTGATACCAACGCCGCAACCCGACATATGCTCACTGGAAGGGTTTGCCCCAGCCCAGTAACCCATCAACGCATGCCAACAAAACACACTCTGTACCCCAGCCTTGCGCAGATCTTTCACAAGGGGTGAGAGACTGCCATTGCTCTTCTCTGCAGGAAAAAAAGAGTCTGCGACGTTACCTGAGTTGAGTCGTCGCGTGTAGTGCGTGGAGGGTGGGGTCGATTGGAGACCCAATTCCAGTTTATGAAGCATCTCTTGTCTTTCCCGAAGGTAAACCTGGTCACGTTCCTGCTCCTGCTCCGTATCCAGGCTACCCACATTGTCACCATCTCCTCTTCTGCTTCCAAGCAAGTGCTTCGCCCCAGTACAAGTGTCCTGCCATCCATCGTCCAGGATAACAAAGTGTGGCAGGGCCCCTGCAGTCCCCATTGTCTGTACCCCATGCAGAACTGCATCCGCCGTGACGGCGGTGTAGAACGAGTCCCATGTGCACCATCCAAGACCTCTCAGAAACGGTGAGTTTGCCTTGCCTGTGTTGTTGCTTCGGCCACCAGGACGCAGGAGCAACGATGCCACACGTCGCACGGCACACGGATTTTCTTCTCCCGCATGGTCGAACGCATACGCACAGTGCGTTGCCCTTGCCAAGAGGTCGAAAGGGTCCCGCCCTTCCAACCGAAGCAACAGAGGCACAGATACTCGACTGTCACTCCGGACCCTTGCAGGGGCCTTTCCAATCTCAAGGGAAAGCAGCAACGGCGATCCCTCGGGTGCCGCACAAACGCCCCCCCTCCAAAGTGGCTGCACTCTGGTGTCCCAGGCGCGCTTGCCGCATAGTGTGACTGTGATGTCGTCGTGTTGAATAGGCACCAGGACCTCGAATCCCAAGCGGTCGGCGCTTGCCCGCAGGAGGAGCTGTGTATCTGGTTCCACATCTTGAAGGCCCGAAATGTGTTTGGGGCGAAGCCACCAGAGCTTGAAGCGATGCAGGCACAATATCTTGTCCATCCCACCGTCGTGGGTAACGTCAATTCCGGCGTCCCTGCTTGCAAGGTTGCAGGAGAGAACGACTTGCTGTGAGAAGTCCTCTGTACTATGCATTAGCACCGACGCTTTCCATATGCCCCTATTGCCGTCCAGGCCTCTTTGAAGAGGGATATCGTACCAAGAAGTAATACAAGCATCCATTGCTACCAGGGAGCCAGTAGTGGAAATGAAGGGCTTTGTATGGTTGGTACAGGAGTAAAAGCGGGTTATGAGTTGCAGTGTGTGTGTGTGTGTGTGTGTGTGTGTGCGTGTGTGCGTGTGTGTGTGTGACCCCCCTCTTGCATCTGCCTCTCTGCATGGCATTGGCTATATGCCTCCCTGTTCTTCCCTCTGGTCTGTCACGTCTTTGGCTCATAGATGTCGCCCTGGAATGGTGCAACCCACTTGCGAAGCCCCCCCCCCCCTCCAACTTTGTACCCCATTCCAGCGTGCACCCATCACGGGAAGTGCAAACAAACTACAGCAAGGCAGCAAAGCGGTGAGACAAGAGAACTCCTCAGGAGCTGCAGGGCAGCCCTAGACGTCTTTCGTTCTGCGTAAAGAGGATGAAGCAGTAGCAGATTCGCCACAGGTGTGACGGCTGCACGGGCCCTACAGAGCAAAACAGCAATTGCTGAATTGCTGCAGCTACCCCAACATCACCACCCACAGCTTCCCACGAAGCCTCCGCCAAAGGAAATATCTACAAGAGGGTTGTGTTTTGTCAATTGGTGTTGGATGCCCCCATCAAACCACACACACACAGAGAGAGAGAGAGCTACCTAGTGGAAGACAGGATTTGCAAAATGGGAAAGTCGCAGCACCAGTATGGTGAGTAGTTCTCCGGCCCAAGCGTCCCCAGGGGTTGTCAGAGGTTGCCCACACATCACCGCTTTATAACCAACCCATGCCGGCCTGAAAATGGCTGAAAGCTCACCGGTGAGGCCCCATCAGGGGCCGATCTGGGAAACTTGGAGATACCACCCAGGACCCCGTCTTGGTCAGCCAGGGTTTGTCACTGATTCAGAATAGAAATTTTTTCTCGGTCAGGAAATATTCAGAAATATTCCAAAATATTCGGAATGGTAAAAAAAAAAGGCACATTTTGCTCTTTCATACCTTCCCCCCCCCCATGTCCATCCCCCCCCAGGGACGACGGTTCCCCCCCACCCTGGGGGGGAACGTTGCCAAGTGACGGTCCCCCCCCCCCCCCCCCGGGGGATAGACACCATTGCCAACGAACAAATTACCGCCGCATACTACGCAGAATTTATGACCGATCAGTTGCTTGCTGTATGTCGCCCAAGGCTCTGAAAAACACACTGATATACAGAGATCAAATGGTGCCATGCAAATGATGCAAACAAGCAAAATTCTCAATACAATGCATCAGTCCATCAGTTTGCTGCATGCCCCTACTGCTGAACAGGGACAGTGTAAAACTTCTTTTTCCGGTCCGGTCCCAACATGCTGGCCATCAGCCACAGGGATGGACGAAGTGGCTGCAGCAGGCTTCGCTGCAGGCTGCTTTCCACGTTTGGGTGCAGGTTTGGGTGCAGGTTTGGCAACTGTTGGTGCCGCCAGCTTTTTGGGGATCCACTTTTCCTCCGGGATGTCCCGGGTAAAATAACAATAACAACGAGCTCTCATAATTATGCAGTCCTGTGCAATATGACACTGTTGCGTTTTTTTTTGGAACCAGCCGGTGAAGCCCCCCCCCCCCTGGGGGGGGGTGGACACGGGGGGAGGGGGGGGGAAGGTAAATGCTTATGGATGCTTAAAGCTCGTTGCTGGTGCCCTCTAGATGGTTGCTGTTCATTCGTCTTGCATTCTTAATGCTTGTTGTTTGTTCCCAGTGGTGTTTGCATGCATGCTATTTCAGCTTGATGCCTTCTAGTTGCTTGCTGGCTCCGCTGGCAATTCTGGCAATTGGCAAACAAGAGACAGAGCACAGCACTCACTCATGCATCACTCAGAAACTCAAAGGCCTGAAGCAGATACTCTGGCGGATTTTTGCTGTTTCCTGTTGATGAAAAAGAAACGGAGGGAGGGTAAGCCAAAGCGGGGAAGAAGCCCAAGAGTGAGGGCCATAGAGGTACAGAGGCAGATTTTTAGTGCTGTGACCCCCACCACGTGCTCTTAGACCCCCCACATGCCACGGCATCCACTTGCGCCAGAATGAACCCCTTGGCCTACCGTGACACTTGGCTCGACAGATAGCGCCTGTTAATAGACAGAACGAAAAACTTCAAATGAGGAAGAAAAGAATATCCGCAGAGGTGCTATCCGTGGCCCCGTGTGTTCAACATCTGCTTTCATAGTTTGACATCCATTTTGTTTGATTGTTTGACAAATGGCTTGGGGAAGGGGTCGAGAGCATGGAGGGGGGGGGGGGTTCAGCGTGAAGTACTCGTTAAGTGCATAGGTCCCCGCCACGGTTCACAAAATGGAGATTCAAGCCGGTTCATACAATGGAGATCCAAGCCAGTTCACACAATGGTGGTCAAAATTAGCCGACAAGACTTCAGTGGGAATCCCTTCCAAATTACATGGCCTTTGTTTTCTTTCGAGCTTTATCTTCAACGGAAGGCTTACGTTTAGCCAAGTAGACCTTCTTTGTGGTGCACTTTTTCTTTGAGGTGCCAGCATTTACCGCCGCAGCACTAGAGCTGGATGAGGAGCTAGATGATGAGGATGTGCTGGAGCTTGAGTTGGAGGAGTCGGAGTCTGAGGCATCAGAGGCACCTGAACTACTGCCCACTTTCTCCTCATCAGAATTTGAGGCCTCTGATCCGCTGCGTGGATCATAATCAAGATCAGCCATGTCTTGGGTTGCCATAGCTTGCTCGGCGTCTTGGTCGCCTAGGCGCAACGCCTGTTGCCGGCATACATCCTCTTCGGCTTGATCCGCTTTGGCCACTGCCTCCCATTGCAATTTCGACTCACCGCGGAGTTTTTTGCTAGTTTTCGCGTCCTTCTACCTTTTGGCAGCCTGTGCTACCTTTTGGGTTGCATTGTTGGCGGTTCCCATGCACAGCAAAGTTTCCTTGGCTTTATCCCAAGAAATCAATTCCGTGTCTTCAAAGGAGGTGAAATCCCACAACTTCAGGACTTGGAATGATGTACCAGCGCAACTAGCACGCAACCCGGCACCTCGTGTGATCCAAGTGGTTTCCGCCCCAATAGCAACACAAATGGCCTCTAGGAGGGTGTACCCCATGACCGGCATAGATGTTGAGGAAAATGCCGTTGTCAACAACGTTGTAGAAAGCCCTGTATGAGGTAGTGGCGCCCAAAATAGGAAGGTCCAGCACGCTAAATGGGCTCACAACGCCACTACATTGCACCCCACCAATGTCCAACAAGCCCACATTGGGGTTCAACATTATTTGTGCACAAAACCAATTGAAACGTTGCCAATTCAACCGGGGTCGTAAAAAAACTTGCAACAAGGGAACAGTATGAAGCAGTATGGCATGCAAAGGAGGGATCCCGAACCCTCACCTATGCCACACATAGTTTGCTACGTGTGCTATTGCCAAACCCTCACCTATGCCACACCTAGTTTGCTACCTGTGCTATTGCTACTATTCCCAGAAAAATTGGAAAGTCATTTTGACCAATTTTACCCCAAGCCAAAACTCTTGGGGCCCCACGACCAGCACCCTCGCTTTGTGGTGGCTGAACAGGGATATGTAGGGGTCCAAATTTGTACCGGCAAAATAGGGAATGTTTGGGGTCCTCAAAGCATTATGTAGGCTACGCTCACACAATATGAAAAAGCAACTAGTGGTGTTTGGGAACACAGATACATAGCCCGGGTGGGCGGGTGGGACTGACTCATGGCACAAAAGACAGAAGGCAATTTAAATAGCCTGTAATACACACAAGCTGGGGAGAACAGGGCTACAGCAGAACTTTCGTTCTTTGAAAACTACAGTTCTTCACACCCCGTTCTCCCTGTCACCAGAGGCACTGCACCGGACATGCACGCCCTAAAGCATGCGAACGGATGTGAGCGCATGGGCTGTCTAGCACCTGTGAGTGGCATCTGAGTACCACCTGGGCTAGCCCGTGACTGAAACACAGGCCCACTGACACACAGGTCAACCTGTCTCCCCATATAAAGGACTCCCTGTCCCTAGGTGGCGCGAAAGCGCCAGGGAAGGTTTCGTTTCTCCCCATTGCTCCTGGTAACGAAAAAAGACAGCCGTACCAGGAATGGGACCTGTAACATGTCATCAGCATCGGGCGGAGCCCGAAGGACAGAAGAGAAAACAGAGGGCCGGCTAGCGGCCAGTTAGTTTGGCATTGCCCCACACCGCGAGCATACAAACTATAGGCGGCGTGTACGCACAGCAAGCGGAAGGCTCTGCCGCGAAGCGAAGGCAGAAGCAGCGAGGTCTGGATGACGTCTGCTGTGCACTGAAGAATGGCTGAGCCTAGCCGGAGTTACTGTCAAAGAGCGCGGACCAAAGAGGATGAATGAAAAAGAAAACGGAGGCACAAATTGCTGGAATGACTGCGTGCGCGCATGCTCTGCGTGCGGCTGCTCCCCGGAAGAGGGGCCATACATACCGTGGCGGCCGTTGCCCGAGCGGCAGCGCACTCGGCGCCCGTCCTGAAGACGGCGGTTCGAACCCCGCCGGCAGCGCTGGATCTGAGGGAGCTTTCCCCCCCCATCGATGCCTTTGAATACCGGACGGGCCCTCCCGTCGATCTGTTCGAGTACAGGCGGCGGAGCGCGCTGCTGCATGTGTGTGTGGTGCTTGCATGTGCATTTTTGTCGTGCTGGCAAAACGGACGAGACCTCCACCCGATCCGCCGGTATCGGCGGTGGCGCAGGCTGCTGAAGGGGTGGGTGGTTCTCACGATGCCCACTAGAGAGCTCTACATGCAGGGGCCCCAAGAGCACCAGCTCCCAGGAATCGAACCCCCGCCGGGACGATTGAAGACTAGCGCTCTCACTAGTGGGCCATCTATGTCTCTTGCCCATTCTACAGCGCAACCTGCATAGGGGGGGGCTTCAGGGGGGGGGGGGCGAAATGAACTCGGCATAAGGAGCAAGCAGTTCATGTGAAAGCAAGAATTGGACGGCTGGGGGGGGGGGGGCTGACTGACTAGACGTTGCACTCAACAGGGCAGAGACATCAGCGGGAGACCGGATGTCGCCGGCGACCGGGCGCCAACCCAGCCAGTCATAAGTTGAGGTGTGCAGGGGGGGAAGAAAGACAGGAGCGGAGGGGGAAACTAAACATGCAGGGACCACGGCAGAGGCTGCAGGGATTGAATGTGCTCATACGGCTGATCTGCAGCGCACCAGCGGGCGTGGCGTGCCTGCGCCTCTTTGATGGATGCAGCTACAGAGGGGAAGCTGGACTGACGTGAAAGAGGGTCAGCTGGATTCTGGGAAGTATGTACCCTGAAAAAGACCAGTTTCAAGCCACTCCAGAGGCGCAGCCAGAAGAGCCGGCGGAGGAGTCTGTTCTGTACATGGCAGTGGGTCGTTGCCCTTTGACGAAGCGCCTGGTATCTGGTTGTATCACTGTCAACCCTTATGCAGGCAGTGCCGTGGCCCTCGTAGGCGGCTATTTTGGCGGCGGAGTAAAGCCCATAGAGTTCAGCCTGAGCCAGAGTAGTGACCCATGGGGGACAGCGGCGCGAGCGGTAGCACCCTTTGGGGCCCACCACTCCTATGGTGTGCCTGGCGCAAATAGAGGTAGGGGGGGCAGCATCAGCAAAATATACTCTGCCATCCTGCGACGGCCTGGACTTGCATGACTGGGGAACCAGAGAGAAAATGAGGGCGGTGCCTGTGGAACGGATGAGACCTCTGGTAAACCTGTCCTCTCCTAAATATGCCGACCTATAAGCACCAGCCAGAAAACAGGAAAGAGAGGCCGGGCGGATGAGCCATTGCATGCGACCAAGTAAGCGCATAAGGTCGGAGGCAGAGATTTTCCCCGTGCCCACCGCCCGAATCCACATGCGAAAGGCTCCAGCCAAAACCGCCGGTTGGTTTTGTATGTACTTGCGGAGGGTGTCAAACCACTTCCCCACAAAGCCGATGCGCTTCGTGGGGCGAGTTTCACTCTTAACGCTGATAATGAAACCTGCTTGTCTAAGCTTGCGGACAACCGCCCTTCCGCCAATGTTGAGTGAGCGCCTGCTTTTTGCATCTAGAAGGACATCGTCCAGATACACTTTGTTGCCCACCGGTACTTTGGCAGCAGAGATGGCCGAGGCAACTAACCGCTTGACAAGGGTTTGGCAAATTGAGGGTGAATAACGCCATCCAAAAGGCAGTCGAGTATATTTGTAGCGATGTCGTCCTGCCTGGACCACAAAAACCCTGTGCCACGAGCGTGGCAGCTTTATGCTCCAATAGCAGTTTTGCAGATCGATTTTGCAGAGCCATCTGCCAGATTTGGAGCCTTTGATGGTGTGAGCCAGGTGGCTGAGGGTTGGCAGGCGTACCGCTTTAGGAGCCCTGTGGTCACTCGCATTTATGCGGACCGCATTGAGGAGCAGCCTACACTTTTCAGCATTTTTGTAACGCAAGAAAACAGAGGACGAAACCCTGGCTTTGGTGTGTCTCATACCTCTGGTATCCACACGGACGGACTCCAGCATGCGCCCAACCGTGTGCTGAGAATGGGGAGCAAAATAGGGCTGTTGCGCCTCCCGCGTGCACTTGGTGTACTGCTTGCGCAGGTTGGAGGGCACAAGGCGGCGCCAGATGCTGTGTGCGATGTGCACTGCGCCCGCCTCCCCCAGGCCTTTGCCGGCAATGTCTTCAGTGACACGGACATGGTGACCGGGCTCATGGCCCTGACGCACATAGTCATAGTAGCCATCAGACTCAAAGAAAAGTCCAGACTGTAAAATAGTGTTTAACACATCACGCAGTAGGGCGAGCGCCCTTGCTAATCCACGCAACCCAAGAAGAGCGAGCGCCATGTGCTGCAATGCCGCAACGACCATGGGCCGCCTAGGCGGGCGAATGCCTGGAAGCCGGGCTATAGAATGAAAGAGATGGGGGAAATCATGGGGCAGACCCCTGTGTATTGAAGCTGTTCGTGCGAGGCCTTTTTGGGGCCTACGGACGTGAGCTGAGCCTAGCAGATCTGCTGTTGGGGGGGCCCGTTGGCAATGCTGCGCGGACCCATTCGTTGAAGACGGCCGTGGAAGGCCAGGGAACTTCGTACCACCCTAGCTGGTTGTGTTGCCACTTTGGCCCCGGCATGGGCCCTCCTTTGACAAACGTCCAGCTGGAGGGGGGTGTGGTGTACATCCTTGCCACCGCGGGCGATTTCCACCCCCCCAGATCTGCACCAGGTGGAGTGGCAGCCCGAGCGCCTGAAGCTAGGCCGCCCCAAATCTGCGCCAGCTGTGCCAGCGAATAGTTTTACATGTGCACCCTGGCGACTGCACAAGCTCGAGGAATGCTGCCGCCAAGTGTGCCTTGGATGTGAAAAATGCGGGTCTGTGCGGATGATGTCCCGAGAGGGCGCGCAATCGCGCGAGGAAATCACCCCATTTGCGGGCCCATGGACCCATTTTTGGCCTGTGCAAGCCGGCTCTGCCCTTAGTGCCCCTGAAGCGGAGCTCTGCTTCGTCGGGGGCCGCCGTCGCTACCTCTGAGATGCGCAGCCCGAAGGCGATGGAGAGTGCCGATAGCGCGACCACTTCCCAGTCCAGCTTGGTCTTGGCTGCCTGGCAGAGTTGTCTGAGACAGTGTATTGTTGCCCACTGCTTGGATCGCCCCTCTTGTTTGCGCTCTGGCACCTTTTGAATTGCGTCGATGAATAGCCAGTCGGCCAGGACGATGGTGGGCTGCAACCAGTTGAACTTCTCCAGTAGCCGTACCCCTGACAATAGCCTTTTGCTGTTTGACTCTGTGTGCTCCTGCTGGACCTCCCAAAGGAGCTGCTCGTCGATTGTTGTACGCAATGATTCACCCGGATGTCTGGCGAGCCTGTAGCGCACTCTGCGGAGCTGTTGCAGGTACCCCTTGACCGATGCGATGCCGAGCCCTCGCACTGCTGTTGCCGCATAGGAACTTGCATAGTCGCCTGCAACTGCTGCCTCCAGCTGGTCGACTGCCCAGAGGAATTTCCGGGCACCACGTCCCCACCGACCAGCTCTCTTGGTGCGCGGTAGTCATTTGGACTTTGGCCCCGGGCATCCGTAGGCCGGGCCTTCCCAGAACCAATGATGGGCCTTGCAAAACCGGCACTTCGTTTGGGGCGGACGTGAACAGTCTATCAGGTTGTTGCTCGTCTTTCCGCGGAAGTGCTCCTTCCCGTCAATGATGACCATTGTGGGCTTTGCTGGTGACCAGGAAGATGATGTGCTGGCGCTGCGCGACGTACCTTTGCGTGGAGTCTCCCCTGACGACGACGAGGATGATGAGTCACTGGAGCTTGTGCTTGACTCCTCTTCGGAACCGGACGAGTCGGAGAGGCGCCGTCGGGACCCACGGCTCTTGCCTTTGCCTTTCTTGTGGTGCTCCCTCTTTAGTTTCTCCTTCTTCTTTTTGTGTTTGTCCGCTGACTTCGGTGCCTTTTTCCCCGGGTCATCACAGTCCAGAATGATGGACCACACATCAGCCGCAAGCTCCTCACCGAATTGTACTTGCATTTCCAGCGCCGGTTGTCCTGGGGTGTATTCTTCCTCCAGCAGTTCACGTTGTGCCTTCAGATAATGTTCCAGGGCCTTGGCGAGCTTCTGGGTCCATCTGGTTGCCCCTTGTGCGCTTGCGAATGGTCTTAGCATTTTTTATAGTCAAGGCATCGTAACGCACCTTTTGCGACTTGTCAGGGGTTTGCTCCCCGGCCTCTGTGAACTATTGTCCCCCGTCTGTCGCCATGGGCGTCTGGGTTGCTGATGGCGGGGGCCTCACAGCTGGCCGTTGAGCCAAAGCAAAAGCAGCAGCCGACTGTTCGGTGGTGAGGTCGAAGGATTGACCTTCCAATCCCCAGTGTAGCATCATACCAAACAGCAGTGCGTCTCGGTAGTAGGAGAAGGAGCTGTTCACCATTGTGACTCCAAGCTGATCAAAAAAGATGCGGGCAAGAGAGGTCGTGTTTACTCTGTTGGAGGAGGTCCACGTGGCTAACCTGGCCAGTAAGACTGTCGCCCGATGTTCAGCTGGAATCTTCATCGCCAATTTGGGCTGGGCCACAAGTGCCGACCAGGCTGCGTCCAAAATGTCGTGTTGCTTTGAGATCAACCGTTCCAGTCTACATCCGTCGACGCTGCCGTCGCATGCTTGAACTGACTCATGGCACAAAAGACAGAAGGCAATTTATATAGCCTGTAATACACACAAGCTGGGGAGAACAGGGCTACAGCAGAACTTTCGTTCTTTGAAAACTACAGTTCTTTAAAAAAAAATTGGGGTTGCGAAACTTTTTTACACATAGGGGTGGTATATTTTTTTTCGGGCCGTACCCCCCCTAGGGGGGGGGGTACAAAAAAATGGTGATACCGCGAATTTTTTTTGCGCCCCCCCCCCTGCTCTTGCATCTTTGTGATGCTTATCGAGCTCACCTCGGCAACTTTATTTGTACTTCTTAACATTTGTAGTTTGTAGTCACCAACGTGTACGTCTCAAACGGCTTTGCTTGCACATGTGCCGGAACCTCAAACTCAGCAGAGGTGACCGTTTTGTAGGAGCACTCATATGAACGATCCACTTCCTGTTTCATACCTGAAAAATCTTGCATGCTCATCTGACACTATAAAGCGAAGAAATGAAATTGAAAAAAATGGACAACATTGGTGGGCCAAAACAGGGGGCCCATGATTCTTCTTTCTGGATTGGGGGGGCAACAACATGGGGCGGCCAACAACATTGGGCGGGGGTGTCCTCAAGCTAGTTGCCACACACTATCATTCCAGCGACTTGTGATGGGTCATGCATGCATCATTGTGGTAGGCCACCATTCCAAGGTTTTCCTTCCGGCGCCTGCTGGCCTGGGTACCTTTTGGCAACAAAGTGCAGCTCAACACTGGGGTCATGTATTGGAACCAAAATTTGGTCCCTCCTGTGGCCCAACCCCCTGCTTGCGCATGCAAGACTTGAACCTCCTTGTTGGTGTGTCAAGATGATATTCTGTGTGAGCACAACGTGTTGTCTTGATACGTCGGCGGCACACACTATTCTCTGGAAACAGTGGCTTCCACTGCCGGGGGTGGGTGGGCCCTGCTGTTGTACTTCCATGTAGTCCTGAAACACCATCCGTATCAGCAATGTCTGCACTGCAAGAAGGTGACATCAATCAGAAAATGTGGTGTCAGCAATGAAGTGGGGACAGGACATGGCTGATTTGATGCACGGCTGTGATAGCTCGATTACAACGTCTACAACCATTATACATGAGCATACTGCATTTCAGGCATGGCGAAGCAACATGCAAGTCAGATGGGTAAAGATGTATGAAAATCTGCGGCATTGTACACATCCAAGGGACATTCCCTTGACCTAGCAAGTGTTTGCCTCAAGATGCATGCCAGCTAGATAGACATACTGCATAAGCATACATGCAGACATGACATTCATACATGACATGCCTGGCTGCCACACTGCTGTCGAAGCACGTGTTCCCTTGATTTCCTTGCATTCTGCATACAAAGTGCAGGGGTTGCATTGCTTCAATGGGGGCCCCCAATGGGCTCAGGAACATGCAACTTCGTCAAGACAGAACTCCATGTCATGACACAACAATGCCCACCTGCCCTTTAAAGGCAGACACACGAGCGCGCTCACGCCACACACACATGAAGATGCTGCAGCACGTGCTGGAATTCAGTAGACACAGAAGGTTTGCAGCTCAAAAATACAGTGGAGACTGCACGCTTAGAAAGGCAATGCTCATGCCTTAAGGTGTCGGAGTCTCCTAAGTACGGGATATGTTGCAGGGGGCGTTCTGCCCTGCAGTGTTGTTTTGTGGGCTTCGGCTTGGATACGTGCAAGGCCCCACTCTGTGTGAAGATCAAATGTTGATGGACATGTGCCCCCACACGAAAAAGAAAAAGAAGAAGCAAAATGAACCTAAAATCTGCACTCCAAATCAAAGCGAGAGGCTTTGTGAACTAAGAACCATGGGCATATGTGTCACCTGGGGCTGGCCGCCACGAACGTTTGGATGGTGGATGCACTCCTTATTTCACAGCATTTTGTTACAACTCTGGAAAACCCTTGACCCATTGGGTCAAGAGCAACGCAGGTCGGCTGCAGATGGGCCACACCAGACATGCTGGCGGGCAGAGGTCCTGTGACACTTCGCAATTATCAGCATGCGTAAGAAAAACAGTGTGCAGGTCTATTGTCACCACGTCACCAACCCAATCCCACAGGCCAAGGGTGGGGGTGTGGGGGTTGGAAAGGGGAATCAAGGCTGATTGATTGCAGTGGATTACCACGCATGTCAAGTGCCATATCTTTTGTTTGACTGCTTCGGTTCATGGAGATAGCTCACACGGGTGGATCTTTGTGGGTGAGAGCAGCATGCTTGTTCGACTGCTCAGAATCGCATCATGCTGCCTCTGGCATCCACTCCCTTGCCAGCACGGGCAGCATCTCCAGACTGTGAAAACTGGAGGGTGCTCCACCACTTCTGATGTGAAGTTTGTAACCCAGGGCCAGGGTTTCCGGATCACCAAGTGTTACACATCAGTGGCACCCTGTATTGCAGGCATTTTGCCCGTGGTGGATTGGGGGGCAGGGGGACGTTGGCGTCTGGGATCCCGAAAAACCCATTATCTTCAAGAAGACTGCGCAAATGGCTGTGAACTCAGTGTAGATGGCTGGAAGGATCTGGTGGCGGGCTCATTGGGGGGGTTTGCCCGGCACCGGCCCGGCTCGTGCCCGGCGTGCTACTTTTGTATTGACAGCGACGTATCAACAACAACAGCTACCTTGAAAACATGTGACGCACACTTAGAATCCCCCAGGTCAGCACTCCATATGCCCCCAATGGAAGTGATGGGCATGGAGTCCGTGAAATGTGTCATAAAGAACAGAAAATGGGAACAATGGTTGAAAGGATCCAACCTGTCAGCCCAACGAATTTCTTGTACAACATATTTAAGATATTCGTGAACACGGGGAGCGCTTTGACGCCAAGCCGCCTCCAAACACCCTTTGGTGCCCGACATGAAAGCACACTTTATGCGGGTGGGTATCCTCAACCGGAAAGGGGCCAGTCCATGTCCCCAACTGGAAAGGGGCTGGTTGATATCCCCATCCGGAAAGGGGCCAGTCCATATCCCAACTAGAAACGGCCGGTCCACATCCCCAACTGGAAAAGGGCCATGCAAAAAGCGCGGATTAGGGCTCCGTATCAAAATTGGCCCAAAAAGATGCCCGGCGCGCGCCCAGCACGCTGACGCTCCCTGATTGGATGAGTGCCTGATTCCCTTGGGATGATGCTGTGTCCAAATGCACCAACAGCAGGGCTGCACGGAGGCATCAAGTCTAAATCTTCTAGGAATTAGTTGGCTGCCAGCCTTTGGTGCTGCATGGACGCTTGAAAATTCAGGGGCTGGCATGCTAAATGGTGGTTAGCGAGGGTGCCAAGGTGGGCATTGGAGCGAGCGAAGGAGCTGTGATTGACACTGCTTGCCCGGGGTGCGGAATGAGAATACGGTGCCCATTCCATCCCATCCAACCCCTGCGCCAGCAAAAAAGAACGCCTGCGGCCAAAGCACCCAAACAAATTCACAATGGAAATTTTTTTTGCAATTTTTTTTGGAAAATTTTGGAAAAATTTTCCAAATCTCCGGAACAGATGCCCCCTCACCCCTGCAACCCCCCTCCCTGTCGGCGTGCTGGGCAGTGTTGATGCTTGTGTGTGTAATCCCCCCCCACAAACATGTTTTGTGCCACCATTGTGCCAACCAGCTCCCTCTACAAGCCAACCCCCCACCGCCCCTCACCCTATTTCCTAAATGGAGGTGCTGCTGCAGTACCGATGTTGAGACACCGGATTCCTATGACCAATCGTCCAGTCTGCGTTGATAATAGCAGCCAAATGGCCCACCTGAATTGTTTGGCCTTTTCCCAACCCACAGTCACGGGGCTTCACACAACGGTTGGCCGAGCAGTCCAAGTTTCATCTCTGAGAATCGTTTCACCTGAGATATGCCCCTGCGAAACACCGAGGTTCAGCAGTACCGGAAGCCAAATTAGCCCCTGTTTGGACACCCACCAAGTGCTCTACTGATGAGCTATCCAAGACTGCAGGGGGAGGGGGGGGTTGGGGGGTCAGTAGCATGTGGCACTGAGACCATGAGAGACCAGATTGCTGGTGGACTCTAAGAGAAAGAGTCCATGTCACACGAATCGGCAGGACCAACCCCAAGAAAGAGCAGCAGCATGGGCACCAAACCCAGATGCCACATCGACATGGCACATCTGCAAGAGTGACACTGAGATGGAGGCTTACGACTTTGGCAGGACCCTCCGCGCAGGGAATCGCTTGACGGGAAGGGTGCCTGAAGGGGCAGTGAGCGGTTACTGCTGAGCAGTAAACCGGCGGGAGGCGGTTTTGGCTGTGACGGTCGAAGGTGCCGACATATGCCGCTGTGGCTGTAGAGAGTAGCTGTGGTGCATCCTCGGGCCCCTCCTCCCCTGCAAGCGATTCCTTGACCCGTGGTGGGCCTGTGCAGCTGCTGTCCCAGCGTTGTCCTTCTCTCACTCCAGTTTCTCTCCTCTACCTCTATCAAATGCGCAGAATCAGCTCAAACGCGTGGGGCGCATGTCCTGGGATGGGATATTAGATGGTCGCCGGGATAGGGTGCAATGCTCGCAACACTTCAGGGCTTGCGGCATGGGAATTCGCCGCATTGCACTCACCACCGCCACCAGTGCAAATGTCAGCTGCTGACCTTGAGCTCAGATTTGGACCGGGAACGGACTGCAACGAGGGCTTGCCGTCCTGTGGGGACTTTAAAGCGTCGTGCAATGCAACCAACAGCGAAAGATGTGCAGTGACTGTGGGTGATGGATGCGGGCAGCACTGTTGCAGGCAGGCAGTCAACAGTCAGTCCCACAACACCTGCACAGGGAAATGAAACCCTGTGTGTTACATGCACATGGGGGGGGGGGGGGTGCTGTGCAGTGCAGGCAAAAGGGAACACAGCAGTGTGCAACACTGTACACAGGGGAGGGCGTGAATAATGCTGCACTACACATGCACGGCGCATCGAAGCTGAAACAGTGCCCAAGAGGTGCACTGATGAGACGGTTAGGACTGTAGGATGGGGCAAGAGAGCCTTGAGTTTCAGCTCAACACACATCCTCCGGCAATACCGGGGCCTCCGAGACTTCCCATCTTTGAGTCTGCAGAGGCCTATTAAGGCCCAGGATGCTCTTGTGCAAAGGAGGAGGCTGCTGCCCCCGCTAAGGCACAGCATGACAGACCGACCTAGTACCAGGAGAGGAGATGGAAAGGAGCGGCGTCAAGGCAAGAGAGGGGTCAACATGAGGTATGCTGCGCTTTCATAGGGGTTCAATTTCGCGAGAGAGGATGGGATCTGAAGGGGACATGGGCCAAGGGATTCCCGCTGGGCATCAATTGTCAATAAGTGGATGTGGGGAATGGCAGAAAACTTGTCCAGCCGCCAACATTCAAAAGTGAAGGGATCGGGGTCGGCTCAGCCGGGGTGTACCTCTTTGCTGACCTTGTGCGCTGCTTTGCTGCAGTGGCCAAAATAGCAACGATGACTTCAACCTGGTGAAGAGGAGCAGGTAAATTGGCAAGGAGTGGGTGCAAAAGACATCATGTCTGGTAACTGAGACTGGTGCTGCATCACGCAGGGACTGCTTCGGCGTCGTTCTGGTGTTTTTATGAAGTTTGGGCTGTTGTGATAATGCTGTGATGACGCAGTGTGACAGTGGCGGTGGCGGTGGCAATGATGGGGGGTCAACCATGAAATTGAAGAAAAGAAGCCGGCTGATACTTGTGGTGTGACATACTCCCGATGGTGATCGGTGTGGGGTCAGAATCAATCCATTGAAACGCTTGACCAGCCAGAATCCAACCAGAATGCACCATCGGCTGACTCCCTAAGGGCTAAGAGAATGCTGTCTCCGTGCGGAACGTTACCTCGAAGCTGATCAAGGTAATTGAATGTTGCTGGATCAGAGGTCAGAAGTGGTCATCTCACTCCTACAAACCCCCACCTTTCTTCCCTTCCTGGCTTCCTGGTTGAGAAAGTGCCCAAGTCCTAGACTAGCATCAATCCTGCCAGTTAGCCTACACCACATCTAGTGGAGCCAGAGAAGTGAACAAGGCGAGGAAAACACATCGAGCATCACTTGACCCAACACCACCATAGCTAAAACCATTCTGTTGTGACCTTTCTCAGCTCTAATTCAAGATTCACAAAGGCGAATCGAACCAACGATTTAAACGGCTGCCCTCTAACCAAATCAGCAATGCTTCAGCACTCCCAGCAGGTGCTCCAGCCCTGCAAAGCAACCCAGACCACGTTTAAAACTGCTCTTTATTTCTCCACATGGCCCGCACAGAGGGAGACGCGTGCACCTTGCGCACTGCAATCGCACCACCTGTGCACCGCTTGAGCGTTTTTACCAGCCCATCTCTGGAATCTTTGTGTATTTTCAGGGTGGCAGGGACGCAGTGGCAGAAGGGCTGAGCATACAACAACGGAGGCCTCCACTCTACCTCCCATGCCCATACTTCCCATTCCCACGATGCAACCGTATCGTATCGTTTGGCGTTTTGATGTTCAAATTATCAGTTATGGGGAGTGCTCTTCCTCTTCCTACGCAGACGTTTTGGATTCCCATTTCAAGAGGGGGGTGCAAGGCACTCATGGCATTTGTTCACCATCGCCATCACAACCTCGCGTGGGACCCTGTCCTGCAGCCACAGCACACAGGTTTACCACGGGGGGCAGGATGGCGGTGAGGTGCAGAACACAGGCACAAGGGGAAAGAAAATGTTGTCTACACACATTGAAAACGCATGCAGCGCGTGTGCATCTCCCTCACATGCAACTTTTAATTCACCCCGATATCATGCAGTATGGTCCCCATCGCTGAAGAGCTATGCCGCAGGCATGGGTTGTGGCTGCTGCTCTAAATCGCAAAAGTGCAATCTAAGCGCGCCCAAGCATCACATGAAGGCACTTTCAGATACTCTCATCCAAAAACCGGCACACTTACATCACTTCCTCAGCCAAAGCTTGCTGATACTGGTCCCTCATGGTGAAGTAGTTCTTGCACTCATGTGGTTCTTTTACCTTGTTGCCTTCCATGTCAAACAAATCTCTGTGGTGGCAACACACCCATGAGCTGTCATGCCCACACCTCAGATGACAGCACATTCAAGGCTCAGGACGTGATCTCAGCACCTTGAAGCAGCACTAAACATTGACTGCACCTGGTTCTTACTGGGGGGGCTGCCTTGGCACCCTTCTTTTTCAGTACCTTATCACCCACCTCCTTTTCTGCAATTGGAATTGATGCACATATCTGTGTTGAGTTCCCTGAAACCCTGGACACTAATACACGATCCTTTTGTGTCGAACACACTTTCATGGTGTATGCAGCTGTGCCTTCTGCAACTATTTACAACCAAGTGTGCAAACGCATGGCATCCACGTCCACAACAGGATTATGTATGATGAATCTGCATCCAATGCATGACAACAGTGTGACACATAGTTTGACATCGCTCCTGTGTGTTGTATTGGGGCTGCAAGCATCTGTGCTCCACTGCAAACTATGCGAATCATGGTCCATGACTCTTGCAAACATCGCCGGGCCATTCTTAACGCCCATAGGCATTGCCTTCCATTACCATTTTTTACCTGCCACATTTGTGGTGGTCATGGGGTGACGCTCCTTAGCAAAGGGAATCTAGTGGACCCTCCGAACTAAGGTCTGTTCTCGTGAATAGTTTGGGTTTTGCTTGGTTCTCACGGGTGGCATTTGCAGAAAGATGATGGTCTGCAACAAGCCACCACAATGCAGAACTGGGATCTCACGCCGGATGAGCGTGTTGTGCTCTTGCAGAAATGTATCTTGTCGCTTTTTCCCTGTTCTGTACAAGTGGTTTACCCCACTGAACAATCGATCTCAACGCTCAATGCAAGATTGCTCATATCATCATGGGCTCCACGATGAAAAAGTGTATGTTGCTGTGTGGGGCTGTTGGCATGTGGCCGTGTAGTCTGGTGAGGAGTGCTTTTTCTGAAAAATTTGTGGCCACGCTTTTTCAAAGAAATGAGTCCCACAAAGATCGTGACTTGTACAAACAAGCCGCCCGTCATGTGGCTCATGGCATTCATCCCACAACTGGCAATACGATTTGAGGACCATTTTAGGCATCAAAAACCTTTTTTTTACCGCAGCCCCCAAAACCCATGGCCCCAGGACCTCACTACCTGGACTGGCCAAGCTACTGTGGGAAAGCCATACCTCTGGTGCTGATGAGGCCTTTTCAAGGGGAGCAGCAGTGGTATGCGGGGGGGCAGACTCCTGCAGGCATGGTGGCTCAATCAAGAAGGTCGTGTTACGGCTCTCATCAATGCGCACACGGCAGCCCGGATGCGCCTCACAAAGTAGGGACAAAGGCTCTATTGCAGGAACCTCTGGATCCTGCGACGGGGCAAGCATTGGAGAGAATGCGGGGATCGTCTTGGGAGGGCACGCCGTGCAGCCCTGCTGGGTGGCAAGATCTGAAATGGCGGCCTGCAATAGACTTTTGGCATCTGGAGTATCGATGACTTCCCATGAGATTGTACGGCTCACTTGCGTACGAGGATTGTGGTCTTCAGCCTGCGGAAAGCCCAAATAACACGTAATGGCAAGTCAAAAGAAATTGTCAGTAGCCTTTATGAGTAGGATCCCACCAATTTGGGCTTCCAACAGCCGATTGAGCACTCAGTACACACCGGTTACAACAACTCAATGGGTATGGATCTGAAAATGGTGGGAAAATAGTTGGAACTGACAATCCAACACAACGTACGAAACACAACATACACAAGGCATGGCTGCTTTTTTTTATGAACATTTTGTGCTTGAGTGCATGGGTGGTGATCTAAATCCATTCAAGCTCATTGGCTGAAGAGGCACGTCCCTTGTGTTGCAAAATTGCATTGAAGCACTGGCAAAGGGGCACTGCATGGTGGCTGGTTCCATGTGCACGAGTGGCAAACAGGTAGAGGAATTAAATAGTCGCCTACTGGTACCACAGTTAGGGCTGCCACACTGGGAGAGGCAAAAACTAGTGGCTATTTTGGTGTTTTTCAATTACCGTTGGGTGTCTGTGCCTGGCTGTGTCTCAGCATAGCTCTCCAATTGCCAGGACCATTGCCAGGTGTTGCACTGGTACCATTTGACTACCATTGTCCCGGACATGATTCAAAGCGCCACTTAGGTGGCTGCCGACTTCACCAAATGCTTTGCGATGGGCGACCAGAGTGGCGGAGTGGGAAAGCCCCTGTTCACGCAAACACAAGCAATGGCGGCACAACCTGCTGTATTGCAACCCTCTGTTTTCGAGGAGAAAATGCGCTGATGTGGGCACCATTGTTCGCGCTGGGGTAAACTGGCAAAGGGCAGGCATTTGAGGCCTGCCATGTGAGGGTCCCCAGCACACCCACATACAAGTGACAGAAAGGCATGTTTGGAAGTACAAATTTTTGACACAAATGATGTCTGCAGCCCATACTTCTGGTGCTCCACAACGTATGTGGTCTGGGGTTGTACTGTGGCTCTGGAGGCTGTCGCACCCCTTCAGGACCTCATTTCTTCAGCCATGCACAGGCTGAAAAAGCGCTCAATGGCGCGCTCCTTCCTCTTGAACGAGGCCGGCAGGCAGGACTGGCACCGTTATCCCCAACGACCTTGCCCTTGGCCATCCTGGACCTTGAGGCCTGAGGTCTTGGGGAGGCCTTGTTGCTCACACCGGAATGACCAGCACCCAAGCCACCGCTGCCATCCACTGGGCCCCACCTTCATTGCTCAGAGCATTGGGCTGCACACCAGCACTTGTCGCACTGCAGCAGTTGGTCCCACAAGGACCGCGCCACTACCTCCGACCATTTGGCCGGCATTGCAGCGCAAAGAACTCGCCTGCGGCCGACGGAGAGTAGGCCGCAGGGGCTTAGAAGCCCGAAAATGCCGTGGTCCTGGATCCCTGGATCACCACAGGCACCCTCTTGTGCTCAAGCTGCACCATGCTATACCCAAACCTCTCTGCTGTTACCCCTCCTGCCGATTGTTCTTGTTGTGAGTCGCTGCGGTCCGTCAGACCCCAAACCTCCACAATCCCAAGGTACACGCCAGGTGGGTTCATGGGAGGACCACTGCTGGGGTGTTGGGTAGGACAGGCACACGGAACGGGTACATCAAAACCTGTTTAGAATAGACTGGTGTTTCAGGTGGGCCGGGGGAGGCAGGACCGGCACAATCCCTTCTAGTGTTATGCTTTTGTGGCTGGAGCGAGTGCCATGTCACATTACCTTGCTGGACATTTGCTGGATGCACCAGATGCCGGGCATGCAGAAGCCATGAAGGACATCAACGATCCCGCACGGACCATGGACTGCAGATGCTCTGACAGTTGGTAGAGCACCACAGAATCAGTACTATGATGATGGGTGCAGACTACGTCAAAGCGTTCTGACCTAATTCTAGTTGTGCCCCCAAAAGGTGACTCCTTGACGTTGCCTCTCAGTGTGCTTGTTTAGGTGGTGTATAGGTACGCTTTTATGATGTCTTCGCGATGCCGTTTGCTAGCAGTCGAAGCGGGTCTACACATTTCGGCCTGGGTCATCTGGAGGTTGAAACCCGGAAGGAAATCATATTAAGGAGCAATAGTCCATGGGGCTTCTACCCATTCCAGCTCCCAGACTCACCCAAGGGGCAAGTCGCGCGGGTTTCTGGAGAGCTGCCGCCCTGTATGACAAGAGGCTCCTCCCTCCGTCCTTTAAGTCACCTCACGTGAGGCCCGTCCATGCTTCATGAGCCCATCCGCGCTGTTGGAAGTACCCTCCTGCATGCTGTACAGCATGGTGGAGTGTCGTGCATGGGGATCACGAACCCACCCCTGGCCCTGTCGGGCCATGCCAGGCAATTCCGTGCAGAGCCGCTGTGCCCCGCGTGGAGAGGGAAAAGTAAAGGGGTTAGGGGGCCACTCCCCCACGGAGGGTGGGGTAGAATACTGGACTTCGTACTGACCCATGTCCTCATCGCACTCACGATGAGTGCTGCCCGCACGTGGGGCAGACATCACGCTCTCAAAAAGTGGCGCCAGCAGGGTGGGGGGCAGCTCGGGGGGGGCAGAATACTGGACTGCATATTGTTGCACGTCCTCATTAGACGCACTCTGAGTGCTGTTCCTTCGCGGGGTAGACATGGCGCTCTCAAATAGGGGCGCCAGTAGGATGGGGGGCAGGTGAGGTGGATCCTGCTGTCGGTTAGACCCCCCCCCTGGTGTGCACGCGGGCGACCAATGTTCTGGGGACATGTGCCGCACTGAGTGCCAACTGGAAGTCACCGCCGGCGACCATGCCGGGGATGGCGAGTATTGCCCTGGCCTACTCAGCACCCGCGGAGACGGGGTGCTAATGTTATCGAACCCCATCGGAGGGCCGGTGGGCAGGACGGCGGCGCGTGAAGTCCTCGCGCTGGGCCGTGTTTCCCTTTGGGGCGGCAGCGGTTGTGGCCTGGCGTGAGGCACTCTGATCTGCTGTAGCATCCGTGCTATCCCCGGGGGAATGTCGCGTCCCCTTTCGTTTGGAGGCTGCACCGGGCTCCGTGTCGGTGGTGGGGTGGAGGTTGAAACCCGAGGCTGTGGTCGCTTGGCGGGGTGATGGTGTTGATTTCTGGGGCCTGCCCCCCAAATCATGCACCCACATGCACATCCGCTGATCCACCCACCCACACCCACACCCACACCCACACCCACACCCACACCCACACCCACACCCACACCCACACCCACACCCACACCCACACCCACACCCACACCCACACCCACACCCACACCCACACACACACATACAAGCATTGCAAGCACTTGGGGGTCTGTAGCGTGGGCTTTGTCAGCGGTGCCTCTATCACCATGATGACTGAATCTTGAAATGGCCGCTTGCAGCATTGCATTGGCGTCATCAACATCTTGGAAGTCAAGGACCTCCCACGATACTGTGCGGCTGCTATGTTTTGCGGCATCTTCGACCTGTGAGGAAGAGCAGTCCTCTGCATGCCCCAACACAGCCTGGTCCGTCCCACACCAAAAAAATGAATCACAATCAGCAAGTGGGTCTGACAGCAAGACAAAGCCAGGGCACGTGGCTTGGCAATGTGGCGGAAAGAATCAAAGGCATGAAGATTGTGTACAGTCGTACAAGAAAGTGTCCTGGTCCTGTTCTGGTCACCTGGTCTACTGAAACAGGTTCCTAGAGTCACCGCAAGGACAGCGCATGCTACAGATGGGGTGATGCCTAAGCTGTTGGATGGGGCTCTACTGCCCTGCCAACGTTTTGGGGTTGGCCAGGCTAGGAGGTTGGGTGGGGCGGTTCCAGATGGCGGCTCGTCATGCTGATCAGTTTGAACGCATACATGTTGATTGCAGTATTATTCAACAATTCTTTACCATTCCCCAGGGAAGTATGAGAAGTGGGGGAGGGGAGGGGTGGGGGGATCTGGGACCCAAAAAAATGTGCACCAAAACCGGCCCAACCAGATTTTCCGAATTGTAAATTTCGTTTTTTCCCACTATGGCCACTTTTGTCTCCGGGGGGAGTGGGGTACAGAGGGGGGTACCCCCCCCTCCTCCTATGATGTACGGCCATTCTAATACTTCCCTGATAGCGGGTGAGGAAGCAGTTGAAATACTTTTTTCATGTTCTATGAATCCTCTATTACATCCTTTTCTTAATGTGTGTTGTGGTGCCACAAAAGGTTGAACTCTATGAATAAATGACGGCGCACATAGGCACAAAAGCCTCGCAATATGTACAGCTGCTGCCCTTGCCGCCACAGGCTTCGTGCGTGTGACACCTGTAGTGACCGGGCTGTAGTGACTGGCACCTCCAACACCCTGTTTACCATAATTGCTCAACCTTTTGGCCCCTGCCTGGAGGAAGGGGGAAGGGAGTTCACCAAAGGTGCATGTGCGCTCCCACTGCACAAACCTGGAACTGGAGCTGACCTCAAGAGAACTCAGTATTCGATATCTGCGTTGCTGGTGCTACGTGCTACGTTTCCGCATTGGTTTGTGCGTTTGCACAAGTAAGTGCATCCAACATCCACTAATCAATTGGGTGCAATGCATATCCCTGAACATGGTAGCCTGTAATCCCTGCACTACCCTTTGAATAAGTAATGTCACATGAAGCACTGGTTGACCAGGGGGTTGGTTGTTGCACAAGCTGGTCATTGCACAGGGGCTGCAAAGCATATTCAATATTCAAACTCCACCAGCATTCTTGCGCACCATACCTTACCTTCGCAAGGGCATGATGGTCATTGCACAGGGGGACGGGGGGTACAACCTCTTGGCATTGAACATTGACCCACGCCAGGGGATTGGTTAGTGATATCAGGGGTTATCCTTACTTTCTTGGGATTTTGACCGACCCAGCAACCCACCAGATCCGAAAATTTTTCCCAAGGGGAAAAATAAAATTTATCAAAGGAGCTGAAATGGGAGGCCGATTTTGGGTGCCCACACTTTTTTGTGGCCTCAGACCCCCCTCCCCCGTGGTATAATATGGACCGGCCACTAAGCAATCCCCTGTCCCAGACATGCAAGCCAAAACCCTTTACCCCTATTGACTTGCACTACCATGTTGGGTGGGTGCCAAGTGCGTTGAAAAGGTAACCCGTACATGGAAAAAAGCATAACCCACATACTTTTTTCTGTGTAACCCACGTGTGAAAAAAAAGTGTAACCCGTACACTTTTTTTTTTATGTAACCCACGTATGGAAAAAAAAACAGGGGAGGGGTACTTTTTGTTGGTGCAACCTGCGTAAACTGTTTTTTCGATGGAACCTGTGTACATTTTTTTCTTCCGGGAAAGAAGGAGGACAACAAGAACAACCCAACAACCGCCACTGCTACCGGAGGAGGTGAAGCATATAGACCCCACAGACAGTTTGGGTACCTTGTGCATGGGTACAGCAATGGAGCATGGTGTGAAGGGTGACTTGCATGGGACTGTATACTCATTGCACCTCCCACACACTGTCCCACGCACTGCCCCAACCACCCATGTCACATACTGCCACACACTGCCATCACACACTGCCACCACCTGCTGCCACTGCTTGGCCATCACCACTGCCCCACCCAACCCCACACTGCTAGCACACACCACACCACACACTGCCGCACACACTGACGCAGCGCGCTTTCACCAGCTATTGCCATACACTACCACCACACTGCAACAACATGCCGCCCAGACAGCTCACACATTGCCACACACTCCGTCACCACGCTTTGCCACCACACAATGCTACCACCACGTACCGCCCCGCACACTCTGCCACTGTACATTTGCCACCACGCACTGCCATGGTCATGCAGCCATTGCCCACATTTTGGGCCTCGGAGACGGCAAGGGTGATTGTCCCTTCTTGCTTCCTAGCACCATTCCGCAAAATGATTCGAGCAAGGTCTCTTATTGGACACCTGGAGAACGTCCTCCTACCATCGGTACCACCTCCAAAGAGCCCCCCTCTACTTCACCTTCACAGGTGGAGGATACTGTTGTCAAGCCTAGAGACACTCTTGGGCCACCCCCTCTGCACTCAAAGAGCCCTCCTCTACTTCACCCGAACAGGTCAAGGATACCGTTGTCGAGCTTGGAGACACTCTTGGGGTCACCCTCTCCGCACTCGAAGAGCCATCCTCTACCTCCCGCACAGGTGGAGGATACCGTTGTCAAACCACAGGAAGGTGTTTGAGCCACGGGGGGGCAACTACAATCGGTCCTGATGCGACCCACCCCCAGCTATCTGTCAAAACTTGCAGGAGGGGGGGGGGCAGTTGGAGTGGGGGGGGGGGGGGTATTGGCAGCTCGGCCGGGGGGGGGGTTCCAAGGGGGGGGGGGGCTGCGCGCGACCCACTACTACCACATGCATACCTCAAGGGGGTGTGTGTGTCTGGGGGCATGGGGGGTATAGAGGTATGTATGCGATAATAGCGATTTCTCATCTTTGTCAGGAAGAAAGTCTCAAGGGTCTTAAGGGCCAAAGGCATAGTACCCCCTTCACCTAAGCATGGGACAAAAAACTTTGGCGCCGTTGGCGCCATGACCCCCACACCGCTATCTTTCAAAACTCGGGGGGGGGGGGGGGGGCATACAAGGACTGGGCCCGGCTACCCCCCCCGGTGGTTCGAGCCTCCGAGCCTTGGGCTCAAGCCGCCTCCTCCTCAGGCAGCCCCAATGCCACCAATGCGGAAAATACCCTTCAACGGGTAAAGATCCACGGAGAGTGGTTGACGGTCCTACAGGCCTATCCTAAAGGCACAACTAGTCAGTTGGAGCATGACCAACTCTTCATTGACAAGCTGATCTAGCAGCTCAAAAAGGATCTTTATGACACTTGTGCACGGAACTCGAGTCCTGGTGCCTAGCCTAAGTCGGGTGAAACCGTAACCAACTCTCGGCTTATCTACAAGAGGGTATTTGTCACCTACTTGTAGTGTTGCATGCACCCTTGGTGATGTTCCGACATTATTTATCTATTTCTACCATCTTCAGGCAGGCCCAAAATATGGGCAAAGGCTGCATAACCCTCGCCATCTTGGGGTCCCCAACACTCAATGCAGGGAAAAAATCAGAAGTGGCTACCTCACCCTCTGTCTGAGGGGCCCAAATATGGGCGATGGCTACATAAACTGTGCTGTCTCGTGGACGCCAAATAAGGGGAAGAAATAGGAACATGAGTTTTCATGTGGACCCATGTACGGAAAAAGCGTAAGCTGTGTACGTTTTATTTTTCTATGTAAACCGCATACACTTTTTTTTGGTGCAACCCGCGTATCGGAAAAGAAAGCATAACCCGTGTCCTTTTTTTGTTGGGGGGGGGTGTAACCCGCGCATGAAAAAAGTGTAACCCATGTCCGTTTTTTTTTGTGTAACCCGCATGTGAAATAAGCATGTTACGCTTTTTCTACTTTTACGCGGGTTACAGAAAAAAAAAAGTACACTCATTACACTTTTCTCCATACACGGGTTACAGAAAAAAAAAAGTACACTCATTACACTTTTCTCCATACACGGGTTACAGAAAAAAAAAAGGTACACGGGTGACAGCATGACCCAGTAACATCTTGGCCGAAAAACGGCAGCCCCACAGAGTGGTCATCAAAAACTACTAGTTTTCGCATCGCAACGGGTCACTGGACTGACAGCACCAGTACTGCAGACTGCAGAATGGGTGAATATGTGTTGTCAGCATGGTGACTAGGAAGCTGCATGTCCTTGGGCTCAGCCCTCCAACCGCTCTTGGCCACCCTAAAACACCTCCAGTCACCAACAACCACTGTTGGTTGACCTCCCAACTGGTCGGGAGAAGCATTTGGGCCGTGTGCACAAACCACACACATTGCACACCCTGGGAGGTGATTATCCCGGGAACGGCCAGAATGCTTGCTTGCAACACACACCACAAACGGCGTCATCAACCCCCTCATGTGCGTCAGATCCCATAATGCTCAGGCACACAACCATCCCTGCTCCAAGAGCGGTATCACTGGTCGCAGGGAACTCACACTTCCCACCATGCTCCTTCCACTCATGCAACGCTGACCCCTAGTTGCCTGAACACCTGCGCAACGCACCCCATGTCAAGTGCTCCCCTGAGTACCGCCATCAGCTACCCTCCAACTGCTGTCATTTACCCTCCAATCGCTGTTGATTCCATCATCGCTTACTCCGTGCCTGGGTGTAATGGACGCCGTTTTATTTGGCCATTCAGGACTGCCGTGGTGGGTTGGCCGTCGCTTAGCATGTGGACTGTGCAGAATATGCGACCATCAAATCACATCCCTCTCACTACCTATTTGGGGTGCGTTGCTCAGTCTCTTCTCCCTCCCTCACACCATCACCTTGGTTTCCTTTCCCCCCCTGTGAGCAAAGAGGCCCAGTGTAGTTGTCAATGCAATGAGCATGCGGCACTCCAATGCAACATACCTCACAAAGAACAACGTGATCTCCAGTTTCAGTTGCGAACGAGTTCACCATCAACCAATCACGAGAGGGTGATTGCATCATACTTCAATCAAACGAAACGCAGCACATCCAGGTTCACAAGCAGTCCATGTAATCTGTACAACAATGGAAGCTTGCTACCGCAAAGCCACACAGAGCCGTATCCCTAACCCCCCCATGGTATTGGCAGGGCCATGATTCTTACTTCCAAGTGCGGGTCCAGTAACAAGGGGGAGGGGGACGATTCTTCGTTCCAGGTGGGCGCCCATAGACATGCGCATGTGGAGGGGGGGGAGCCTTATGGGAAAAGCTTCCGGTGGGGACACACATGGAACGCATGGGGGGAAAGATCTGACCGCCGGATCACATGGTGGAAATTAATGAATTGTTTTTTCAGTTCCTTCATGGTTGATGCAGTGTGCAAGGTGTTTGGGCTGGTGGCAGTAGAGGGGGGGGGGGGTGGAGCCGAGCCGGTTAATTTCTGACCACCCTCTACTTTCACTTACCACGACACAAGGGTTAATTTTGTGGGCAGGGTTGAGAGGTGATCAGCCACCACTTTAGCGGCCGCGTACGTCTTCATCCCACGATGGGTTGCCACTAAAATCCGGTAGTATCCTAATTGCTGACCTAGCCGCGGGGTGCTTGGCAGTCTGAGATAACGGCGCGTGCATCCATTTCTTCTGATAGAAATAGCTTGTCCCTGAACCGTGCGCCTGAACCGACAGAGGGCCTTGTCTGCCCTTTGCGTTGCCTTTTTTCCCTGGTAGGCGTACAGTTTTCTTTTTCTCCGCTCATCCCCTGGGTGGTTCTCTGCCTCCTCCGCCAATCCTTGCTCCTCTTTGTCCGTGTGCCTAACCTGCTGGTGTGTCCGCACATAATGTGCCACTTCCTCCTTGATGTCTGCTCCTATCTGCAATGGGTCATGTCGATGCGGCATCTTCCATTTGTTCATGTGGTCCCTGAACGCCTTGATATCCAACTTCCGCCAATGCCTGATCAAGGGCGACGGGTCGTGCTTGACCCGGGGCTGCCGTTTCCCCCAGGAGACCCACACCAGTGTGTGATCTCCCTCGTGACTGAGGTGGGAATTTTCATAATCCAGCATATGTTTATACTGGGCATACTCAGGAGACATCAATATCGCGTCCCCGGGGGGGCGACTACAACCGGTCCTGATGCGACACCCCCCCAGCTATCTGTCAAAACTTGGAGGGGGGGGGGGTCCAGCCGGGGGTCGGGGGGGGGGGGGGGTCAAGCCGGGGGTCGGGGGGGGTCCAACCGGGGGTGGGGGGGGGGTCTGGCCGGGGGTTAGGGGGGTGTCCAGCCAGGGGTGAGGGGGGGGGGGGATTTGGGTTATGGTTAAGGTTAGGGTTAGGGTCAGCCCTAGGGTTAGGGTCACCGAGCTGGTGGAACCAGTCTTGGTTTTATAACCCTTTTTAGTGTCCAGGGTGGACCTACCAGGTTTAGCAGCAGCAAGCAGCAAGCAGCAAGCAGCAAGCAAGCAGCAAGCAAGCAAGCAAGCAGCAGCACGCGCGAAATGGCTAAAAATCAGAACTCCGTCGTGGTGCTTTGGATTTGGTTGAAATTTTGGTGCATGATACCTATGGGTGTGAAGTACAATCACACAAAGTTTGAGCGAGAAACTCGACGGTGGCGACCGGCAACGGGCTTCGCGGGTAGCGCACCCAGGTTTCAAAATCTGTCAAAAATGACCAGAAAATGCCATTTTTGGGTGGTTACAGTTGCCTAGCATGTCCTTGTAGGGGGGAATTGGCACGGAAACCAATGTAGATGTTGAACGAACACCTTTGGTCACTGTCTAGTGGGGTTCACACCCAAGTAGTGGGCCCAATGACCTCTTTTTGGGCCCATTTTCGACACATTTTAGCCCCTATAAGTTCCCAACCACCCTCCATTTATTTCTTCGACGCCTGAACTCCGACAACCCTCGCCTAACCCCCCACCCTCGCCGTACCCGAATGTGCATGGCTTGAGTCCTGTAGCATCTGCCCGCAAAGCCCCTCTTACCTGCTACCGGCCATTGTGGTGGCGGGGGCCATCGCACTCAAGCAAGGCATCAATGAATCATCACGTGCCTAATGCATATGAAACGGGATCGCGGTGAAGCGAAAGCCGATTGTAGTTTGTTTTCTTCGTGTCCTTAGAATGGTTGTGTATTGGTATAATATGTTGTGCTCATCCTTTTGCACTTGTGGATGTCACCTTGTACTAGGTATTTTTCCTTGGCGGGGAACGGGATTCGCAAGTGGCGGACCTCAGTTTCAAAAACTGCAGTTTAGGGTCAAACACAGCCATTTTTGGGCCAAAAAAGCCCTAGAACACATTCAAAAAGGCCAAACGAAGGGAAACGGTGGCTACACTCCATGTGCGGCTTGACTTCCCCGTGTCAACGAGCTCTTTGCCGCCCTCTAACTCCATGATATGTCCAGGAAACGGCCTAAAAAGGCCCCCAGAAGCTCCAAATGCCGACAGCCACAAACCAAGAATAGGCCATATCTTTGGCTACATGGCTCAAAATGCGATTCCGAGGGCACCTACTCCACCCGCAACCCCCCACTTTTTGTGGTTTCCACCCCTCATTAGGGTTAGGGTCACCGAGCTGGTGGAACCAGTCTTGGTTTTATAACCCTTTTTAGTGTCTAGGGTGGACCTACCAGGTTTAGCAGCAGCAGCAGCAGCAGCAAGCAGCAGCAGCAAGCAAGCAAGCAGCACGCGCGAAATGGGTAAAAATCAGACCTCCGTCGTGGTGCTTCGGATCTGATTGAAATTTTGCTGCATGATACCTATGGGTGTGAAGTACAATCACACAAAGTTTGAGCAAGAAACTCAACTATGGCGGCCGGAAACGGGATTCGCAAGTGGCGGACCTCAGTTTCAAAAACTGCAGTTTAGGGCCAAAAGCAGCCATTTTTGGGCCAAAAAAGCCCTGGAACCTACTCAAAACGGCCAAACGAAGGGAAACGGTGGGTACACTCCATGTGCGTCTTGACTTCCCCGTATCCACGAGCTCTTTGCGGCCCTCTAACTCCATGACATGTCCCGGAAACGGCCCAAAAAGGCCCCCAGAAGGTCCAAATGCCGACAGCCACAAACCAAGAATAGGCCATAATTTTGGCTACATGGCTCAAAATGCGATTCCGAGGGCACCTACTCCACCCGCAACCCCCCACTTTTTGTGGTTTTCACCGCTCAGAATTGCCCCAACGGACGCCTAGACCCCAATACCTAGGCCCACTAGGCTGCAGCAAGCTGCAAGCTCAAGCCCAAACAGGTGGGTGCCCAAATGGGTCAACAGGGTCCAGTAGGGGCAAAAAGATGACTTTTCTCAAAAATGATCCTAGACCATGTGCGACGCTGAAACAAGTGTTTTTGGACCGTTTGGAGCTTGTGGTGGCCCATTTTGGTCCTCCGAAAATCCCAAAATGCCTTGAAAATGGGTTGTTTTGGGACCAAATATGGGTCAAAAATGGGTCAAAAACGCGCTTTTCCAAACCTCATCCTAGACCATTTGGGGTGCACAAACGGGTGAAATGAGCCCGTTTTGAGCCCATTTTGGGGCATTTTGGCCCCTCAGAAGTCCAAAAAGCCTTGAAAGTGGGCCTCGTGGTGATGGGGTTCACTTGCAAGACTTTGTCAAGAGCCATCAATGTGTGAATCATTCTTGATGTCCCTCACCAGTCATAGCTGATGTTCCCTCCCCCACCAGCTCGGTCCCAATATTCAGTCTTGATTAGCCCTAGGGCCAGGGTTAGGGTTAGGGCTAGGGTAGGGTTGCTGTTAGGGCCTGCAGCCCTCCTGTAGCCCTCCTTCAGGTCAAAATTTTTTTCTTGTTGTTTTAACACAAATATGAATTCTCTACAAAATTTTGAGCATTTTGAGTATAAACACATAGTATGAAAAAAAAAATTTGGCGCCTTCGGCGCCGGACAGTTTTCTCTACGGACACTTGTTGGTGGCCGACCCGGCACCACTATCTTTCAAAACCCGGGGGGGGGGGGGGCTGGGGGGTGTCGCATACAAGGACCGGGCCCGGCCGCCCCCCCGGGATCGCGTCTAGGCGGCGTCTCATTCCCCTGGTGGGGACCACTGTCACCTCTTCATCCCCTTCTCCTACATGATAAGCCATGTCTAGCAGTTTTGTGTTGCTCAACCAGCCCTGCCATGGCCGTGCTCCTTTTCACATTTGGTCATTAAAATCACCTAGTAACACTGTTGTCCCCTTATGCGAGCGAAGCCACTCGTCCTGTTTCTTCTTGTCCCTACGAGCGTGCTTCCCATGGATATTGCAGATTAGCTAGTCCACCTCCCCCGGTATCTTGAGCTTGATGGTCACCCATGGATCCCCTGGGCCCGACACTAATCGAGCATAGTCAGCCCATGTCTCATGTACTAAAAAGCACTCGTCGCTCCCTGTGCCCAACACCCGTGAAGCATTTAGTTTGTAATTGCGAAAGACCTGCTCCGTCTTGGGTCCCCTCCATTCCGCACCTTTCCGAAACCTGACTTCCTGTGGGGCCATGATCTTCAGCCCCGTCGAAGACAATTCTTGTAGGAGTCCATTCCATCGCTTCTCAGAACATTCCGTGTCCCTAAGTTGTATTGCCCCTAGATGTTGGGTCCTAGGTTCGGGTGAACGTCGCCACTCCGCATGATTAACCTCCCCCTCCACAATTGTCCCTTCACCCCATATCTAGCATACAACCTCGGGTGGTGTATGCTGGTCCGCTTTCGATAGCGCCAGTACAGTCTCCCTCTAGTCTTACTATTGTCCCAAGCCATGTTCCATATGGCCCACCTCACCCGTAGTGTCTTCTTGTCACCCTCTATGTACCCCCAGATAAAAAACCAGACAACCAGCCATGCGACCCAGCTCACATGACTCAATAACCCTTTCCCGCCTTCGGTCTTTTTTGTGGTTTTTGTGCCGACGAAGGTTGGGCCGGTGCTATGGTTTTATCCAACTCATTCGTCTCGTCTTGCAGCTTTTGAAGTGCCTGTGCGCTCAGCCATCCTCATGCTTCCTCTTGTGCCGCCGCCGCTCCATATTCTTCTGCTGCGATCAAAGGCCACCCCTCCTCATCCTCGATCATAATCATGCTTCGTTTTCCGTTGTTCCAAAACATCTTCATCTGCCACTCCTTTGAATTCTAGGGTTCCCGCCACCATTTCGAATTCCATTCCGTCACATATCACCGACGATTCCTCATGCTTGTACACAATCTTATAACATGTGAGTCCCTAGTGATTGTACCACTGGTGATGCTCCAACTTTGTCATGGCTCCAAACATCGTGGCAAACCTCCGTACTGTGTACTCACTTACTTCCCCTCGTGTCAACACTTGTGCCTAGCCCTCCAATAGCTCGAGTTCCTCCACCCCTTTGGGCGGCCTGCAATCTGCCCACATTCCAAACCTCACCCTTTGGTCCGTGCTAAGGGACTTGATCATAATTCTTCCACCCTGCCACAATTTACCGCTAACTTCCATAGGGCCGACCCCCTGGCGGAACTTAACCAGCTTTGAGTATTTGTTCAGCGGTGTTTCCTCATCCAATAGTTCCGGACAAAAAGGGCTGTCCACCAATCTTGTGCCCAGCACCGGCACCTCCATGTCTACCACGCACAGGATTTCGGTCTTCAGGTCCAATTGGGTCTTTGTAGGAGTTAGGGATCGGGCTTGTGTGAGTATGTATACTCCTTCCGCATCGCCGTCAATAAGTACGAAGGCTGCTTCCTTTGCTCGTAAAGAGGACACCACTTCATCCTGTAGTCGCTTGGGGAAAACGTACTAATACGCCACCACATTATCATCCACCAATCCCATGTGTCGCGCTCCCGCCCATGGTAGTTTGGAGTCGTGGTATGCCGTGCTGGTGCCACAATCCTGCTTGTCATTCACCCATCGGTAAAAGTCATTTCTCGTCCTTACGGCCTTACTTGATACCACGCGTCTGACCATTATGTGTTCGTCCTCATCAAAGTCCTTGTACCGCCCCGCCTTCGCCGTTATCAGTTTTGTTGGGTGCAGTTGTGTCAGGGGGTGCCACTGTTCCCTGCCGTCCAGCAGCATGGCAAAATGCCGTGTCGCCTTGTGGTGCATCCTTATCCACGTCTCCCCTCTCCGTTGTGTCCATTTTCCATTGCCATCATATATCACCTTGGTGGCCACCTTTCTTAGATTTCTTGTCAACGTTCGTCTGTCCAGCCGAACGGCTACTCCTGCTCCGCATCCCGTTTGCCGTGTTGGGAATACCGCCCATATCTTCTGCTGCTTATTGCGTGTCACATATTTAACCAGCCGTTCGACTTGTTTGAACTGGTTTCCTATCCATTCTACCTGCTTTCCTTGGGAGTTGTATGCTTCATTTTGGCGGCCCGTCCACCTCACCCGGTTGCCGTGTATGACATTCATTTAATTGCATTTGGCCGTTTTGAGGTGGTTTTGGTGTTGTTTTGGGCCAAAAATGGCTGTTTAAGTAACCCACACAACAATGGGCTGCATCTCAGCTGCCTTGCTCAACATTGCTTGGAGGGCACACACATGGTGTGTGTGGGAAACACCATTTGTCTTTGGTGACAGGTAAGAAGATCTATGCACCCCTGCCTTGTGTCCGGCGAACAATAAAGTCCTAAAAAAAACGGTCCGAATAGGAGTGTTCCTTGGACACCCTGTTCGGTGCACGTGACAATGATGTGAAACCCAGTAACTAAGCACAAGACACCCAGCCGATTCAAACCACAATGCGATGTAGGCTTCCAATCAGCACTTTCAGAGTAGAAGCCCATAATCCCGCCCATTTCTCGGTTACTTCAAGCATACAGAAAAAATATCTCCTTCCGTTGCAGGCCCAAGAATTGTGGCTTCTACAAGCCCAGCTCTGGTACCGCTTGCATAGCACCTCCCGGCCAGGTGCAAATAGAGAATCAGCCATAGTGGGCAAAAGAGGTCCTGTATTTGTGTTGGCACAACCACCAGTCCAGGTGCAAATAGAGAATCAGCCATAATGGGCAAAAGAGGTCCTGTATTTGTGTTGGCACAACTACCAGTCCCAGGGAGCCTCTCCAAAAGCGCAAGGTGATTCATGGCAAAGCCATGGCGGATAATGATCTTTCTGTCAGTGTGCTTAAATGCAGAGCATATGCACGCAACTTGTACAGCCAAGCACAGGTCTGACAGCCATTGAGGGAGGTCTTGACCACATGCAAAGCATGAGTCTGGTACCCAGAGAGAATCCATACCAGAATCAACACTCAAGAAAAACCAACACATGAACAACACAAGGGCCAGAAAAACGACTGCCAACACATGAACAACACAAGGGCCAGAAAAACAAATGCGTAGGGCTAAAGCATAGATCAGCACAACCTGCAGCCCCAAGTGTGACAGAAATGTAATCATCCACGCTTGACCACACTTTCAGGCCCGGGTCAGGAAGCCTTGGGTCAGGAAATGGAAAAATAGTGTGGTGCAAAATGTAAATGGCGGAAGCGTTTGCCCGGCGCCCGGCGCGCTACTTTAGCACCAAGTATATATAGCCCTTGGTTGCTGAGTATAGTGTTGGTCGGGGGCATTTTGGCCCATAATGATGCGTGGTGCGCGCCCCACACGCTAACCTTCCCCCATGCACACAGGGAAAAGCACAGCAAGGGGACGGTCATGAAGCTATTATTGAAGAATCAGTGGCATTCAACACAAAGGGCCGCTCTTGCCCTGCAAAAACAAGATGTGTGTCAATATGCATTCCTCCCATTGTGCTCTGGATACACAAGGAGGCAGGGTTATGTAGGCACTTTGATTCCTCTTCGCTTTGGAGGAATCAACACAGTAGTGGTTATGTCGCCACTTTTGATGGTGTCTGCTCATCCTTCTGGTGCTATTGAGGTTAAGCGGCATATGTTATTACTCTCTGCGTAGGAGGCCCTGAAAAGGCATGGTTCATGTCGCCATTTCAGTTTCACTTTTAGTTTCAGGTCTGTCACCTCCCTTATGGACCACGGGAACACGTTCCGCGTTATGTTTGGAATGCCGTTGATGCAAACAACTCAACTGCCACATAAGATGATGGAGTGGGTGAGGGTGAGGTTGTGCATTGTGCTCCCAGAAGCACACCACCACACTTTGGGGTGAATGTAATGAAAAATATTGTGCTGAGTGTATTGACCCACACACTAGTGGGGACAAAATTGTTTCTTAGGGGGAATCCTTGCACTGTGTGCGCACTGCGCGCTACTTTGAGACTATGTTCCCCCCGAAGAGCCCCTAGGCACACCCCTTGGAAACGCCCTTAGGGGGAATGTTTGCCCGGCGCGCGCCCGGCGCGCTACCTTTCTATTAACTATCCCGACTTCAGCCCGAGATTTACCCTCTGATGGAGAAGGCCCCCCAAATAGACCATTATGGACTGCACACCTTCCCTACAAAGCACGTTGCAGAATTGAACAATAGCTGTGAATTCAACAACTCCAAATGTCATTTGTATTGTACTTAACAAACGGTACTTTGCCTTTACCTTTCCCATAGATTTCGCTATCGTAATGAGTCCCCAAGCCGCAAGCGGTTTGGACGGCGTTTCTGCCTCACGTCATAAGAACGAAGCGCAAACTCAGTATTCGCAACATCACCCCTGCCTTCTCGGGGTCCCCATGGTGGGGAGAAATCAATATGGCTACATTACCCCTGCTTTCTTGGGGTCCCCATGGTGGGGAGAAATCAACCTAGCAAGGAGTGGATGTGGTGGAAACGAGCAAAAAATGGAAGAAAATTGGTGAAACTGGGTGAGAATCCAAATATACCATATCCCGAATGTGAAAGAAGCATCAAAATACCCGTTGTCAAACAACAAGAATGCCCATAGTATCACAAAGTATGGGGTTCTAGGACAGCTAGACGTCCAAATAGTTGCGCTTAGTGCAGCCCCTAAAAGGTCACTGGTGGGGCACGGGTCAAAAAAGATGCCCGGCGCGCTAACGCTCCCCCTTAGAATGAGGTGACCCAAACTGCCCCAGCTCAAGAAAGTTGCAAACTACCTTCCCTTCACATAACACACATCATGCACAACTAGAAAAGCCATGAACAGCGCATTGGTCGCCACCCTCAACAACACACAAATGTCTTTCTGTTCCGTTGTCAACTAAGTACACATTGAGAATATGCAACTTGTGTGCACAACAGGACACAGTTGCAGAATTGAAGAAATGTCACATTGTCACATGTGTGTGTCTGTCTGTCAATGCAATCCGTACAATATTGCAGTTCACACTTGTCACACACGGACATCTTTTCAGGGTCAGACTTGGTGCAACAAAGGGCACATACATCCCCATCATCAGCCACAACATCCTCATCATCATTGTCCTCCTGTGTAGGTGCGGTCCATACATGTGCAGGTACGTGTTCCCACGGCCCATATGGAGGGTGCCGTACCTGTCTTCGAATCAAAAATTGCTGCAAATGCAAGAGTACACGCACGTACTCATGCAATTCCGTACCAGATCCCCTCCATATGTTCCTTACGATGCCCCAGTGCCACATGCATGCAAACAAGTGCTCAATATGTGCCCTATAGAAACCATGAACATCATTGTACTCCTTTTGTCGCTCGGTCAACGTCTTTCGACCGATTAATGGCCATGCCACATGGAGGCACCCCTTGTATGCACCATCCATGAATCTCATAATCCATATAATGCCCCTTGCTCCTTTTCGGCCCTTCGCGATCCCAAATGAGAACATCCGCCGATGTCCCGGGGGCCAACGGACAAATCCGAACGATGTTGCCAAGGCTGTCAATGGCAACCGTAACTTTATATATGCACCCGGCGTATTTAGGATTAAACGGGACATCACAAAGGATGCCTCCTATGGAAGCAATGGGCATGCTATCCACGTAATGCGTCACAAAATACAGAAAGTGTGGGACGTGGTTCCACTCCGACAATCTTTCCGCCCAACTCGAGGGGCCACGCAACAAAGCGTGGATTGTGAGTCCCTAACCCCAACTCAAGGGGCCACGGACCAAAGCGTGGATTGGATAATTGGCCCGGTTTCCTCAACAGCACCGGAAGGTTGGCTACATCACCCCTCATAACCGCCGCCTTACGAGGGATCCCATAGGGGTAGGGCTCCGAAATAGCCCAAAAACATGCCCTGCGTGCGCCTAACGCTCCCTCCTAGAAAAGAGTAGATGTGGTGGAGATGAGCAAAAAAGTGTGAAAAAGGGTGGAAATGGGTGAAATTGGGTGAAAATCCAAAAATGCCACATCCCCAACGTGGAAAAAGCATCAAAACCTACGCCACGTGCTAGTATCTCAAAGCATGTGTCTCCAGTACGGCCAGACACCCAAATAGTTGCACTGTGCGCGCACTCCGCTCAAGGCGCCCCCTTAGGCACAATATATGTCGCATGTGTTGAGGAAGTGGGATTCACAGCTTTGGTCTTCTGTTTTGTGCTCTGTAGGGAAGCTTTTGGGGTTGATTCTGGTCAGCTTGGGGGGCTTCTCTAAGGGAGGGTAAAGCTAGGGCTAAAGTTGGGATACATGTGGAATAGTTATACAGCCTCTACAGGTCGTGTACTTGGTGGTCAAGACGGTGACCAAAGTAAACAGCATGCTGCAGCAGGGCATCATTGTGCATCCATCATCGCACTCACACAGGGGGAAGGAGCCTCCAAGCCAAGGCATACTCAAACATTCAGCCATCAGCCCACTAAGCATCCACACAAATGTTCGCATTAGGGTGCAACTGGAAGTCTGATGTCAAGAACAAGACTAAGCATGCAACGCAAGCAGAATGTTGTGATGAGCAGAGAAACTCGGTCCATGCACAACCAAGCCCCTCTTCCCAGCCACAACCGGCTCACTCTTGCACTCTTGGCCACAAAAGGGCAACAGCTCTCTCTGTGCATTCTTTAAACTCACTGCGGCGATGCATCGCATTTGTGGCACCCCTACAGCTCTGCACTGTATGAGGCACAAACGAGCTGTGCAATACACATGGCACTGAACAATTGCATCGCATGGGCTCAGCTGTGCCACCCAAATACAACACACAGGTCAAGAAAAGCGTGGTCAGACAGGGTTGCTGTGCTTAGACAAGGCTGTGCGTGTGCAAACACGGGATGGTTGTTGTGTACACTGCTGAATAATCCACCAGCCAAGCACGGAGACAAAGTAGCTGTTGCAATAGCCCATGCGGCCCCCCGAGGCCTTGCATCAATTGGTCATAAACAGAGAAATCAACAGTATCATAAAATCAGTGATACAAGTCTCTGTGCAGGATAAACGAGACACTGGGGCTTTGTCGTGGTCGGTAGCAACAGCACCCCGCATGTAGATAATGTGCCGTAACTCATGACCATGTGGCAAAGGCCCAACAATGCATGCTATAACAGCGTCACCGTTCCCAGTGGTTTGCATGCATTGTTTGGAGAACACATGGGTGCTCTGCAATAGGCGGTACACAACTGTGAAGTGAAATGCAGCAGAAAGTGGTTCCTTGCCGTCCCTCTATGCAACACACCAACATGCCCTGAACCAAGGACCAAGGACCAAAAAGTTCCTAAAAGATGCCCCATAGGTAGAGCAAGAGGCTATTGCAATGAGGCTCATGTTTGGGTGAGGATTGTCTGGTACGTTATCCTCTTCGTTTGTACATTCCCCTTTCCCTTGAGATCAAGAGGAATTGTTTTACCAGCTTGATGCCTTGCACTACCGGGAGTGATGTTTGTAGACCAAAACGAAAATGGCATTCTGTCAGTCTCTCCGTAAAAATGGTGGTATCCCCTTTTGTGTGACTGCCCATCGAAGCATCCATGGCCTGTGCAAACGATGACAATGGCACCAAATAAGTGCGGAAACAATATTCAGTGTTGTTTGGACAGAGCCATTTTTTATTCACCACCTTATTACACACATGCCTCATGACATTGTACCCAAAAAGGGACCATCTGCGGATTGCTGTATGGGACCACACCCCTTCAGACAGCCAAAATGTAATGCCCTGCTTTCTGTGTCGCACAAACACCTAAGTTCCGGATGAATACAGTTCAAAAATAACCACACAGCCACTAATTGTGCGTCAACGGCCAGTCGGGGGACAATGACAAGGACACCATGCCCGTTGAACACAACATCCGAAAAGTGAGAGATGTTTGGTGTCCCACAGCTACGAATCACCATTTTCACAAATCATTCACGAGACCACAGCAAATCATGTAAAACCAACGGAAAAAGTGGGGCAAAATCTACAAAATGCGCGGTTCCGACAGTTTCAGCAACAACAGCGAGTGTTGTTGGGACAAGGTGTTGTGTGTGCCAAGGGCACGGTTGTTTGTGTGGGTAGGTGCCAGATACTGCCAACGAGGGAGAACCATTAGAAGGGGCTCATGCATTCGGGGGGGTGTTATTTTAATCTCGAGTGTCCGTGTGCCAGACATGAATGCTGTCGGACCTTTCGCTTTGGATGCACTGGTCAAAGAAATGGTGAAAAATTAAAGAAATGGTGAAAAATTAAAGACAAGTGTTGTTCTGACCAGGGGTTGTATTTATGAAGGGCAAAGTAGGAAACAAGACCTACTGCTGTTCTGACAAGGGTGTTGTTCTTGCAACGGCGGTACCGGTACAACTGGTGTGGGAAGCTGGGAATTTTTTTTGGGGGGGGGGGATCAGCTTGGCAGAAAATGGGGAAATTTTGGGAGGATTATAGAGTGGGGTAGGCCACAAAAGCGTAAATAGTAGATAAATATGTGCATTTCCCTCTGCGTTACAAAATCCCCAGCCACTGACCAGGTCAATGGTCAACGAATCTGGAGGGGCTGGCTCCAACCTGATTATGGGGGGGGGGGATTCCATTGAAGTGCATTGAACCCCCCTGTAACAGGGCACCCCTCCCCTGTGCAAGGATCTGAGATGGGATCCTCCTCCCGCAAAAATTCTTTAAGCGTCCCAATTTTGACAGAGTTCTGTCAAGATATATCAGCCCCCCATGGACACTGTTGTTGTGATCCAACACCGGAGAGCTGCAATTCAAACGAAGCTGAAATGCGCATCAACCTGGTAAAGGATTTGAGGATGTAGATTGTGTTGGAAGGAATACCTGCAGTTCCTCGTCAAAATTGACTGCACATTACATTGAACCACGGGGTGGTGCCCAGGTGCAGCCCCCGACAGCGACACCCCCTAAACATTTCTGAAGTGGGGGACAGGGGGGAGGCTGGGGTCCCGGGCACCCAAATATATATACCTCAAAATGACCCCCTCGTTAAATTTTGAGCATTTTGAGTTCCAACACATGGAGTAAAATCGAAATTTTACCCACCACCATATGCTACAACAGTCCGGCGCCTTCAGAGCCAAATTGGGACTGGATCTTCTCAACATTTTGGCCTTTTTTTTGGAGGGGGGGGCTGGTTGGTGTCAAAGGCTGCAGTTGGGTAACCCCCCTTGCATTGAACCCATATCCACTTTTTTCACTCCAAATATTGCATAACTTTGGAGCACAGGGAACAATCACAATTTTTTTTGTCGCGTTTTAAGAGGGGGTGGGGGCATCCCATCCGAGATTGCTTACAGGCGCGGATGGGGGGCTGATACAAGCAGTGCGATGGGATAAGGTGACAAGCTGCCCAGGAGGGCGGTTGTAAGAGGCGGTGGTCTGTGCACAGGAGGAACGCCAATATGCCCAATTATTGTTTGCGCGCGTGCGCATACACACACACACACACACCCCACAGGCTTTAGGGAACATGATTTCGTGCCCCTGACAATCCCTGCGGTGGAGGGGCGTGGTCATGAGCAATACATACATACATACATAATGTATATACACACACAAACACACACACACACACACACGGAGACATCTATGCATATATATGTTGGAGCACCCATGGGAAAACCTGTGAGTTGGTGTCCCGCACGCGTGAGCGGAGCAGGCTGAGGCCCGAAAACCCTGAAACACCGAAAAGTTCGGCCTCGGTACTCAAAAATATGGTCACCTATCCCCCCCAACCCATACATTTCTGAAATGGCCTTTTCTCACAGATTTCAAAAAGTATACACATACCCCCCCCCAGGTGACGACATGTTTGCACATCTAAGCAAAAGTTGTAGAAATTGCCAAAAAGTGCCAAAACCCAGAAAGTTGGCAGGTTATGAATGTCCCCGAGAGAGAGAGATATATATATATATATATATATATATATATATATATATATATATATATATATATATATATATATATATATATATATATGGGCAGGCAGCAGAAGCTATTTCGGATAAGGGTCAGACTTTCGTCAACAGCTATAGAGATGTCAGAGGTGGTGCATGTCCAGGGTTTTTTGGGTGTGCTGATGTCAAAAATGGTTTCGGGTGTGTCGGAATACGATTCGCTTCAAGGTGGACACTTGTGATCTGTGGGCATGAATGAGATGCAGTTACACAGCTGGGAAAAAAGTAGGACCGTGCCAGACTCTGGGGACTGAAAACTGGGGCTGAGCTTCAGGGAGCCTGAAGGGTTCATGCTCCTTTGACAGGGATACTTGTGGTGAATGGGGAGCAGTGCAGTGACGCTAAGTGAGGATCTCGGGATTGTTCCTGGAGTGGAGGTGAACCTGAGCCGGTGGGGGTATGCCCAACACTTTATAATGTCCACAACCCAATACGTGGTCCTGGCCACGAATGCGTGGTTCAGTGGAGAGAGATCTCTCCACGTCAAAGATATGTTAGCAGCAGCACATGACACCTTTTCCCCCTCAACCAATATGACTGCCTGCGATGCAGTGGGCCCCCATCCCAGGGGCATCATGAGGGATCGTATGACTGTTGACTGCATGATTCAGTAAACATAAGGTCATTATCAAAAGCGAAATCTGCCACTGCCCGCCAGAGACGTGGGATGGCTCTGACACTGTGGAGCCACCTCCTCCGACGCTGTACCGACCACGACAGTTTGAGGAGTTCCGGCCAACCCCCGTGTCAGGCGTATGTGATGACGTGGCAGCTGCCGCCGACACCGTGAACAGGCGGCTGGCTCCGAGCCAGCATCCGCGATATTTAACGTCCACCTCCCTCCGCCTGGACCCCGACCCCAGATGCCCCCCGCCCATGGCACACGCCGCGCTCAGGTCCAAGGAAAGCACGGCGGGTGTCTTAGACATGGCGTAGCTCACGCACAACCCGCAGAAATGCGCCATATCTTGAATATGACATGGCTGCGGGTCATGATACTGGATCTTTGTGATACTACGGCCTGGAGTACACAACGCACACAACCACAATGGACGCAGAGTAACAGCCCAGGAAAGACTCCACAAAAACACGGGCCATCTGGCTCCGACAGCAAGGAGCTTGGCCATAATAAGGGGCGGTTGTCAGCCTGCGGGATGTCTCCAGCATCCATCACAGGACATGCAGTTGGGGAACGGCAAGGCCAGGACACACACATGGCTAAGTGTTTGCACTGCGTGCGCACTGCGTGCATATTGTGCACGCAGAGGCTAGGATACTCACCCAAGAATACCTGTCACCTGTTTACTAGGGGGAAGACTGAAAGGTGTCAATACCATAGGGTTGGCCAGGTGTCCATCGATACTTCTGGTTGTAGTTATAACCAACACCATCGTTGAAGAAGAACTGTCCGGTCCTGGTGTCGACTCGCCACCATCGAGTATCAGCGATCGAGAGCCTTCGAGCGACGATGACCACGTGGACTTCTCTGCAGTTGTGGACGTGGCCATACCGATCGATGATCTTGAGCATCTCGGTTCGAGAATCACCTTGAAGTCGACCAAGGTTTTGGTGCACGTACTATCTGCCCGGAAGAGTACTCTGCAGGGCGAATCGAACCGCCTCTACGGATACGAGGCTCGCTGCAGTGTCGACAATGACGACGTCGAGATCCGGGTCGTGTCGACTGTGTACACTTTGTTGATGGGCCTCTTCTAGGGGGAAATGGTTGACAATTCAAATATGCCACATCCCAAATGCTTGGGAAGCCAAAAAAACCCTGGTACGGAACCAAAAACTTGTGAAAAGGGGCCAAAACTAGGGTTCGAGTGTTTGCCGACATCCAAAACTTTGCACTGCGTGCGCACTGCGTGCATGGCATTCCCCATCAATGCAGACAACACATAACGGGTCATGAGATTCGCATGGGGCGGAGGGGGGGCCATGATGTGTGGCCGGGCCATTTGCACAGAGGCGTTGTGAGGCAAGGCAGAGGGTGTCAACCCAAGATTGCTTCGCCCCCGCTCCTTTTTGAAGCGATGCGCCTCAAGTGGTTGCGATCCGGTACGTGGCCGTTGTCGTCGGTGGGTGGCTCCATTAAACAAGGTAGGTCTACCAACGTTCCACCTGCACCTTCGCATCGCACACCTTGATGAGGTTTCGCCAGCCCTCCGGCCCCAAGATAGTGCGGCGGGATCGATACCTTGAGGCCACGCATTCCCCGGCGTGCAGACCCGAGACAGCAGGGGTTAATTCCTCCCCCCTCCCCTTCCCTCCCTCTCTGGGCCCTCTGGGCGCAAAGAGGGTGCAGAAGGGTCGGGTAGAGACCTACAGAGCTGGACTAGCTCCTCGGGGTTGTGGTGGGTCCAGAGTCCTCGATCTCCATGAAGATGAAGGTGTGCACAGGCTGTGCAGCGGTGGCCAGAAATCTCCAGTACCAAAGTGCAGGACTCAATGCCAGAGCTTCCAACAAAGGCTCATGCAGGGAGCACGCCGGGAAGACCGCCATGGGAGTTTGTGGCTCTGTCCGGCCAGCCCCTGCTTTGGCTTGGTTTGGACAAACGCCCACTCACCATCTTCATCTGTTGAGGACCAGCTGTTTGTTCTCACTGTTCGTCCACTCGATGTTGCTATTGAATTGACAGCCAGGGAATATTCCAAGGGCAAGGAACTGTACAGCACTCTACTGCATGTCAGCGCGCCGGTGTGTGTCAGTGCGTGTCGGTGCGGGTGTCGGTGTGTGTGGCGGTGTGTGTGTGCCGATGTGCGTGTGTCGGTGCGATTCCATGCAGGTGCCGGTGTGGGTGCCGGTGTGGGTGTCGAAACGTGTGGGTGTGGGTGTTGGTGCGGGCGGACGTGTGCGGATGTGGGTATCGGTGCGCAGCTAGGTTGTGTTTGGTACCTGCGTTGGTGTGTGTGTGTGTGTGTGTGTCGGTTCCTGTCCTCTGGTTGCTCCTTGCGGAGCTTCTGGTGCCCGGGGGGGGGTTGGGTTGGGTTGGGTTGGGTCAAGGCCTCGCCTGGTCGCCTACCCACGGTCCGCGCCGCCTTCCCTGCGGGACCCGACTGGGCGGCCGTACCCGGGTGTCCGGTCACAAGGCCTACCGGACTGTTGACCGCCCCCAGACCCCGCGGTGGCGCTCGCGGGCGGGAGATGCCGCCGTGCCTGTGTGTATGTGCCCTTGTGTGTCTGAGGGGGGGGGGGGGAGGGCTGTGGCACACCTGCTTGCTCCATTGTTGTTCGGCGTTGGCGCACATGGCGCGGGGAAGTGTGTGCCTGGTGCTCCAGGCCCCGGCAGGGAGGCTGGAGAGCCTGACGCTGAGCCCGCCGGGGGAGATGTGGGCCTGGGCTCGCAACCTCCACGTCACAAGGACATGCTACCCAACCACTCCACGACTGCCTATTGGCACGGGAAGGCGGTGGTACGTGGCACGACTGGGGTCAGACCCGCACTCCTTGACTGCCTTAGGCACAGGTGGTGCTGCCTCCCGGGCTGGGTCCGGCTCCCACGGCCGAGGGCGTACCCTGGGCAGATGGAGGGGCACCAGGGCGCAGAGTGTGCTTCCCTGCCCTGGGTGCCACCAGTGCTGGCTGCACTGGCTGCGGCGCTACAGCCCGCGTAGACGAGGGGGCCCAGAGGGCACCACACCCGAATGGCCTCTCCGTTGAGGAAGGGGGGGGGGGGGCAGGGGTCGGCTGGTGGCTGTCTGGCCTCCAGGGGTCACCCACAACTGCACTGGAATGCACGGGGCTGTGCTGGCCTAGGCGTCTGTGATGAAGTTGGAGGGGCACGTGCACACCTGGAGGTTCCCTAGGCAGGCCGCTCAAGGGATACCCACAGCGGTCAAGCTGTGAGCCCTTCACAACCTCCACTTTTTAGGCCCTGAGGGCGCCGACTCCGTGCACCCCTCCCGTCGGGGGCGCAGGCTGGGGGGGGGGGGGGGGTAGGGTGGTGGATGGGTCTACCTGTTCACTTGTGTGGGAGAGGAGGACCACCTGCTGGGTTACCATGCGGGTCCCAGATCCCAACATACTTGTCGCTCGGCGTCCGCTCCCTGAGGGACCTCGATCACCATGTGACGGCCTGCAGTGAGGGTGTGAGGGCATGCGGGGGGGGGGGGGGTGCTGGGCCTGCTTTCGGTCCGGCCCCATTTCTGTTGGGGGGGGTGGGGGCAGCAAAAGGTCTGCTCCCCTGTTTCCTGGTCCCCAAGAGGAACCAGCCCACGGCCTGCACCCTCGCTTTGTGGTGGCTGAAATTTGGGCCGACAGAGCCCGGGGGGGGGGAGGGGAGGTCAGCCTCAGCCCCACGTGGTCATGCAGACGAAACACTGACTGAGTCATGCAGTTTGAATGGAGCGTCCAGGTCGGCCACATTGTCACCCACTGGGCACTGCAGGTTCCGGTGGTGTTGGCTCAGGTGCTGCTTCGCGCATCATCGAAATTGCTCTCCATGTTGATGCTGGCCCTTGGCCCCCGCAATAGCCCCCCCCCCCCCCCCCCAAACCTCATTCCACACTCCCCACCCCTCCGCCATAGCCTTTGCACTATCACAACTCCCCTTTGTGCAGTCTTGTGTCCTCCTCCTCCTCCTCCTACAGATTTTGTTTGTCTTGAGGTATGTTGCTGTTCAGCTGAGGATGGGAAATAATGATAAAGGTCGAAGGTTTGTGCTGTCTTGGAATGGCATGAGAGAAATGCTCGCATGGGAACCCGATTATGCACCACACGCTGCGGAAGTGTCCTTCCGTGGATTAGCGTTAATCCATTTCCAACAACATGAGGGTGGAGCACACAGGCTCCTCAACATCCTCTGAGTACCCCAACATTACAGGAGGGGGGCGGGGGGATTTCGTGCCAAGTCAAATTCGCGGTGGTAAATTTCACTATGGGAAATTTCACGGAGCCCCCTGGAGTCAGAGTCTGACCCCCTACCAGAGTCCACAGTGTGTACTGCTAGTGTGCGAGAAATTCGTGGAGAACCCTGAATTTTGCATGGGAAACTTCGCGGTCAATTTGCCACGAAAATCCCCCTCCCCCCCTGTATAATGATGATACTCAAGTATCACGGTGCAACTGTGTCGTCGTTCACGTTATCCGAATGGTTTTGGGATGTACCCACCTTTGTTTGTCCCCAGCTGCTGCACTTTTTGCAAAACAAGTACACTTCTGTATAGTTTTGAACGCAGCGCACACTTCTTGGCACACGCTTGTACAAGGAGTGCCTTGGACACGGGGGGTGGACGTGGTGCGATGCGGGGGCAACATGGAACATGGCATTTCGGGGGGGACATACACATGTGATACAAACAAGAGGCCACAAAGCTACCCTCAGGCAGGGGTGCCACCTGCGAAAAGGTCAGGTTGCTGTGTCCGCATTAGGCTCCAGCGGAGCCTGCTCCCCACGGCGTTCACCACCTACTGTCCACTCATTCGGCCTTCAGCCCGCCAACCATGGCGGGGGGAAGGGGGGGATGTGGCATTTTCCCAAACGCGGCCAACAAATGAACACAACCCACACACACAGCCCCAACAGCCCGCGTCCCCCTCGGGTGGGTGGGGGGTATGCTCATTTCCAAGCAATTGCCTGGCATCAGCACAGCAAACCTCAAACCCGTGGCACGAGGCTTTACTCCATTGCTCTGTTCTGGGTCAAAAATGGGCTTGCACAGCGACCAAGGCTGACACAATTATTAGGGTAACCAGCTTATTCGGTTAATTGGAGGCCATTTTTTGGAAATCATCTCAATAACAGGTTATTCTAACACAGCAATCAACCAGGTCTTACCCACATCAACATGTTAGGCTCGTTTCTTTTCTCATACATTCTTTGAAACCCCCAACGGAAGCAACAAATTTTTCTTGTTCATCCGCCAGTCCGGAGCTCGGCCCCTTTCAGGGAGCGGAGTCATGGCCACGCCACGGTCCGTAATGGTAGTGCATGCTGGTCTGCCTGGGGCGTTTGATAAAACGATCCCTCAGATTTCCAGTAGAAGTGCATACAACCATCAGGGTATGCCTCTCGGCCACGCGTCTACAGGAGACGCCGGGACGAGTTTGTCCCTCATAACTTCAGTGTCTTCAGCATGCATTCCACTCCCTCTATCTCCTAGTGCCTTACTCACTGCACCTGCGACTAGTCTCGTCTAGTATTGGTTCTCCCCCATCCAAGATCACTACTTATCTCGTCAGGTCGTCTTTAGCAACAGAAGAAGCAGAAGCAGAAGCAGCAGAGAACAGAAGCCAGCCCCATGACAGCCCCAAAAACTCAACATACTGGCAAGACCGACGAAAATTGGCGGCCGACTTTAAAGGGGGGGAGGAGCATGACCACCAAACAACAGATTTCGACCATGTTCAATGTTTAACGTTGACCACAGTAGGGGCGGCCCATCTCAGGGTCGTTGTGGTTGGAGTGAAGATCTGCTGGTGCTGAGTGTCCTGTGAACGTACATTCAGTGCGGTATATCTGTGTGGGTGCAGAACGCAGGGGAAGTGTCATCTAACTGACTGACTGACATGGCCCCTCGCGGGGCATCATAGCTGCGGAGAAACTGTCTTGCCCATGATCATCTGGGATGCTTGGGGGGTGGAGGGGACATCGGGAGATACGGGGGAGAGAGCGGTGTGGTGGGTAGCACGGTGGCATGATCGGTGGCATTGAAGAACAAACACGGGACAATCCAGAAAGTATGCTGCACACCGGCCACAGGTGGCAGCAATACAGTACATACAGAGCGGAAAGATATTGGGTGCATGTGCTGTGCGTAGGGGCATGTGTGCAGGCAGGAAGAGGGGACGGAGTGTTGGGAAGAACAAGGTCCACACGCATTTCTGGCGCATCAACTTCTGATTTCTTTGTGTGGTTGGACCCTTCAAGTGCAGCAGGGGTGGGGACGCAGCCGAAGGGTGGCTGACCCCATGACGACGGCTGACCCCAGCACAGGAAAAGTGCAAATTTCCACATCATACTTTAAAATTCAAAACAATGGCACAAAAAAAATCATTCTTGGACCCGGTCGTGTTGTTTTTCCAAGTTTTGGGTGCACAAATATGACAGAAATTGCAAAAAAAAAAACAAACAAAAAAGGCTATCAACGGGGCTCATCACAAAAATGACAATTCCACAAATTCTTAAATTTTGCACGGTAGGGCATGGCTCCAACTTAAGGCAACAGTCAGTATTTAGTGAATGGTTCATAGCCCTTGCCCCCTAACCTCCCTGAGATGCCGCACCCCCCTGGCTGCCCGCAACATGTTTCAGAGACCCTACACCTTACCAGACTTTCTTCTGGTGCGTATCCCAGAAAATTTTTGTGTTCCAGGTGCGTATCCAAAAAAAAAGTGTGTATCCCGGCGCCACAGGATATGCCCTGGAAGAAAGCCTGCACCTTACATGTGGTGGACATGTTGAATGAAAAAAATTTTTTGATGTCGCGACCTCACACACACCGAATTTGAATCTGTGCAACTTTATTAATAAAATCGGAAGCACGCCTGCCAGTACATTGGGGTTGTCACGAAGACAGTAAGAGCTGATGATGCTGGCATCGGAATGACAATGGATCTTAAGGCAAAGAGAACAAGATCTCTCCGTGTCCAGGCTGACTTTGCGCCCCTCACGGTTAAGTGTTCGAGAGATTCTCAGAGATCATGTACCCGTGAAGCATAATACAGGGGTCATTCTGCACATGACCAGAGCAGGGAGGCTGTAATCCAACGCTTTGATGTGCTGGAGACAATGTACCGTGCAGGAGGTCGCCGCCACGCCTGGAGGTGCACACCTCACAGGGCAACCAGCAGCCCGGGGGATAAGATCCGACAAAACTGTGCACGAGAAGCCTGTGACCCCACCATCTTTCAACTCGTGAGCACACCTGCTCGTACCTTCTTTGATGTCAGATGCAGAAAGAGAACGTTTTCAATTGCGTCGCGGCGAAACACGACGGCTGGCTACTTTGCCAGTGCGACGCGCTTGTGTCAGGGCCTCGGACCCAACGAATTGCGGCTGCCTCAAGAGTTCTGAGCGCCCGGACAGAAATGAGGGTTTCAAAGCAAAGCTGCACGAAATCTGGAGGTTGGCAAGCAGGGCATGGTGTCCACTCATCTTCACGCCTTCGAGACCACCCTCCAACCAACGCACAACTGCAGGTGTGCTTGAGGTTGCGAAGTCCATGCAGCTGTACTGGACCCCACACACAGAGGAGCGGAGGGGGGGGGGGGGTCCTCCACACGGGCAGAAGGGGAGGCCGGCGTATACCCCGGTACAACTCCACCAAGTGTCACTCCGGGTAGACATGTCCGGCTGACAGACAAACCGGGTGGAGGGACCCTCCGGAAGACTGAGGAGCGGGCGATGGGGAAGGGGGCATCCAGGCACTAAGTGGTCCGGCGTACACAGCCCGGCACGGACGGTACGCCGGGGGCAGGGATGTTTTAAAAGAGGGGGAAGGGGGGTCTGAAGGGGGAGGGGGCGGGTTGGCTGGGACCCGGTCCTCCTCCGCTGTGCGGCCATTCTAATACATCACTGGCCGGGGGGCTGGCCGGACACGGAACTACGGCCCCAGATCGTCGTCGGCCACAGGCCCCACCACCAAATCCGCATCCTGATCGTTGCGCGGCCCCCGCACCGCGCTGACTTCGACCCGCCTGTGGAGGTACTGCCCTCGCCGAGAGGACGGGGAGAGCTTGGGGGACCCGGGGCTGGGCCTTTTGCATCGGCGACACGCCAGCCACCGGGAACAGTTCTCGCACGCGCCCCCGCAGCTGGCGTCACCCTCGCCCTTGGACAGCGCCTCCGACAGTCCCGTCATCTGCGTGTTGATTGGGGGGAACTTGCGGGGGAGCGACGGGATGGTCATCTCGTAGATCTCCTGCTCCCCATCGATGCCCTTCAACGGGAACCTCCCGAGGCAGTCGAACTGCGCGTCGTGGGCGGGGGAGCGGGTGGCCTCGTACACGGTCCCGGACACCACGACTTGCCCGCCGTGCGCCATCCCCTCGAGCCGCGCGGCGAAGTTCACGTCGTGCCCGAAGTAGTCGGCGCGTTTGGACAGCAGGTTGACCTCGACTTCGGGCTCGCCCTGAACGCAGCACCACAGAAGTCTCCAAACCTTCGTGGCTTGGGGGAAGTTGCGTCATGGGTACACACAATATGAACGGCTTGATTGTAAAGAGCACCGTACGTGTGCCAGACACACGACTGCCGTTCACAGATACAAGCAGCAAGCTGGCCCAACCATTGAAAGCACGGGAAATCGAATGCCAAGAAAAAGAGCAAAGTGGCAAGGTGCCATCTCTTGTACAGTGACAAAAGTGCAGCTCATGCACATATCTGGATTGTGCTGGCTCAAAGAAAATGACGGTTGCAATCTCTGAAGCAGCTGTAGAAGTAATTTTGCTGTCGGTGTTGGTGCAGTAGGGGTTATTATGACAGAGGAGCCGGTCGTATGGTGAAGCAAACCCAGAGCATCTGGCGAAAAACTGATTGCTGGTCGAGGTGTTTTGTGGGTGGGTGGGTGGGGAGCTGCGGGAGCTGCGGGAGTATGCACAGCTTTGTGGGTGGAATGGTTGTTCCGACTACATCCAGGAAGAGTTTCCAGACAACACCTGCCTCACCAGGGGTCCCCAAAGCAGAAAACATTGGCTGCATCACAGTCCACGCCAGACGTGTCGATAAAGCGCATCACGGCTACCAGAGGATGCAGACTGTTGTTTTCTTTTTTTTGGGGGGGGGAAGCTTGGGATGCACATGTGGTACATGAAACCCAAGAACGGAGGGAAGAGATCTTGGCCATCCCCCACAACACACATGCCACGCACAAAGATTCTTCAAAGATAATTGCTTCATCGTGTCTGGGAAAGATCCGCAGGGGACTGGGGGAACGAACTGCGTAGGACTGCAAAAGCGAGAAAAGGCTGTGAGACACATGTGACACACAATCCTGAAAATTGAAAGTCAGTTGGGTACAGTAATTTGGATGTTTGGGATCCTCTTTATTGATACGCCTGGTTCACATTCCAACAAAAAAAAACCTGGCCAAAAATCTGCACCTGAGCCCAAAAGCTTCCTTGAGGAACTGTTCCAGCTTTCATCCCCCTTGAGAAAATGCTGATGACCCTCGTGGCACTATCTTTCATGGACGGGGCGGGGACCTAATTAATCTGAGGCAATCTGTGCGGGGGTTGGGGGGGGGGGGTGATTCCACGGGGGCATTTGGGGTTGACAGCACATAGGTGTTTCTGTCCAGGAACCCTTTTTGTACCTGAGGGGGAAAATGTTGTCTTGGAGGTGTGGGTATGTTCTGCTTTCTGGAATCGGCATGAAAAGGACTGTCTAATGCAATTTGAGCCAGGGTTCAACTCACTGATATTTCCGAATTTCCAGTTGTCACATGGTCCGGACCCCTGGCCACTGGCTAGGCTGTGGCCCTGGCTGGAACACCTACTACATGGGCTTTTGTTGGGTGAAATTTCGGAATTGGCCTCTCCATATGGCCTCAAAATATGTACAAAAGGGCAGATTTGAACTCACCTTGTCAAGAGCTGGGTGGCCTTGGCCCCCTTTGGGGGATGAGGGAAATTGAGTCAATGTTGAAACAGAGTGACACCCGTTTTGGGGGGGGGAAGACCTAATTAGAAAACAGACAAATGGAAACCAGAGGTAATGCACTCCACAGTAAGGCATCTTTATTCTCCATGCCAAACCCGTTTTTTTTGGGGGGGGGGGGTCAGTCCACCTGGGTCACATCTGGGTCGTTTGGGCGGATTATTTGCAGTCCAGGACACTTATTGGACAATGTCTCCCATGCATCATTTTGTTGAGGGCTGGCCCTTGGATGTTTGGGTTCCCCACCCTAAGAAATAGGGGAAGGGGGATGCACCGTTGGGGTGACTTCCTGAGGTTGGGGCCAACCACTTGTGGACGGATCCCCAAACCCATCCCCATGCGCAACAACTCCCCAAACACATCCGGTACAACTGCACCAGGAACCAAAATGTTGGCAGCAAAACACTGTGCATGTTTTAAACACAAAAAAGCCCCCCCCCCCCCCAAGTTTGCACAACCACCCCTGCGACATGCAGCCAGCCCAGCCCACGCCCGAAACAGCCGTGAAATGTGCTTACAATGCTGATGGAAAGACAATGACGATGAGGGCCGGTGTTCAGAGAGGGCCAGGGGGGGTCCGGCAGAGCAGGAAAGCCTCCATTGTTGCGGTCGCTAGAATGGCTGCCCATCGACGGCGGTTCGCGGTTCGCCGACGGCGATGGTGCACACATTGCATGAAGGCGGGGGAGGGGGGGGGGGGGGCGGAGGGCGGGATCCTGGTCCTTCAAAAGAAAAGAAAGGGCGGCCAAAGAGGCCCCCAGGAGAGGGCGATGATGGAAGGCACAGTGCACGTTCTGGACCTGGTGGAGCCCCATCCGCACTCGGAAGCCCTTGAAGACGGTGACCCCGTCCTTCTCCTCCCACGCCCCGGACGGGTGGTTGGCCAGATCCGGGGGCCACTCCGCCTGCAGCAGCCGGCGCTGCACGGCGACGGCGAACTCCACCGCGTCGCGCGGGGAGCCGAAGGCCACCATGAAGGAGTCCCCCACGGTCTTGACCTCGTACCCGGCGTGCGCCACGATGCACTCGCGGATCACTTGGTTGTGCGTCTTCAGCGCGTCCCCCATCACGAAGCCGAACCGCTGCCACAATTCGGTGGACTTCTCGACGTCGGTGAACACGATGGTCACGTCGCCGGTCGGGGCCGCCTTCAAGATCCGGCTCACCTCCCGTTTCTTGCGATACAACACGACGCCGCACACGACCACCACCCCGACCGCGAGCAGGGCCCCGAGGCCCACGATGATGGGCCACATGTGGCGGCTGTGGCCCACGACGACAAAGACCTGGAGCACCGTCTCGCTGTCCGTCATCAGGCGCTTGGTGGCCATGGCGCGGATGGTGTGCGTGCCGGCCTCGGAAATAACGATGGACTGCGTGAAGATCGGGGAGGTGGCGGTGACCGGAGACCCGTCCTGCGTGAAGTGGATGGTGGCCCCCTCCGTGAGGGTGGTCATGGTGATGTTGACGCTGCCGGAGAAGGAGTTCCCGGGGGGTGAGATGACCGGGACCGCGACTTTGCCGAAGAACACCTCCTGCCGGGCCACCTCCAACAGCGCGGTGGCCTCCTTCACGGGCACCTCCTTGAGCATGAAGCGCCGCAGGATGGCCATGGCCTTGTCCGCCATGGCCTTGGGGGTGATGATGTCGAACGCCTGGAGCACCATGTCGGCGCGCTGGATCATGTCGGCGCCCTTGACGTGGATGGGGTCGGACATGTTGTTGAGCAGGGCGTTGTTGGTGGGCAGCGTGGCGATCCGCGGCTGCACCTCCGCGCTCAGGAGGAATTCCAGGAACCGGCCGGCGGAGTCCGGGTTGGCGGCGTGCACCGGGACGACGATGCCATCGGTGGGGGCGTTCTCCCCGACGGGCACATCCTAAGAAAAGCGGAGGCGTCCTCGCCCGTTGCCCTCCCCCGACCCATCATGGGCTCGCCCACACGGCTGCCCAAACACGGAGCCAAAAACAGTCCCGGTGCCGCCGGCTGAATACAGCGAGACCAGGAGCACGTGCACCTTTGCTCTTGCGGACACACGCACAGCGCTGTCAACCGGCAGGGCAGGGACTGTGCCGGAACAGCACCATAACCCCCACATACCCCAAATTCACCCGAAAAAGTGTGCCTGGATGTCCCACGACACCACGCGTACTGTAACTTCACTGTTACAAGTCGCCCCGTACCGAGATCGCAATGCCTGATTTGGGCTGCCCCCTACTGAGAGGCCCTGCCCCTAACGCAACTCGCAAAACCCGATTTCCGGGCAATTTCGGATGGTCCCCGGCAAGAGAAATCCGAGGCCCGAAGTGGCGCGGGGCAGCCGCGGTGCTGCCCCCTACGGAACCGGGGTGCCCCCTGCACGACCGGCAAAACGCCAAAATCCCTCCAAACCCCCCCCCCCCCTACGCCGCTGTGCTCCCAACGTGAATTTACAGTACCATGATTTTCGGGAATTGGAAGAAGTCCAGGTCGTCGATGTCGCCCGCGTTCCCCCGAATGAAGTCGCCCATCAGGTACATCCCCCCGCGGTAGTCACGCAGTCTCGGAAGGGGCGCGTCCGGACCGCCGCTCTTGTCCGCCCAACTGTACGTGTGGTGGTCCGGCATGTAGAAGTCCGCATCGATGAGCTCCTTCCAGACATTGAGCGTCGCCTCGATTTCCGCCGAGGCCCAGGGCACTTTCCCCACCAACAAATCCAAATGATGCTTCGGGCCATTCACCCGCATGTTGATGTAGTCGAACCACCCGGCGGCAGGCCACAGATATTTCGTGCCGATCACGAAGGGGGCGATGCCATGCGACTTCAGAGTCGCCGCCAGCTCCTTCAGCTCGCTCCACGTGGCAGGAGGCTGGAGGTTGTACTTCTCGAACAGGGACCGACGGTAATACAACCCCCAATGGTAGAAGCTGTATGGGACACAGTAGAAGCTGCCGTCTGCAGGGTCCTGGCAGACGCTGTGCATGCTCCGGGCAATCGTCGCCTGCAGATTGTGCTTGTGCCATAGGTCCGTGATGTTGCGGATGATGGGTTTGCCATAAACGTCCGCGTCCAGAAACTGCAGGGCGCGAGTCGAGGTGAACCAGCGGAGGGCGTCAGGACCGTTTTGGATGCTCATATAACTCACAACATCTTCCTTGAACCGTTCATGTTCCTGCTCACGAAACCACACGAACAGGTCAGGGTTGGCCTCGGCAAACATTTGAGTGACAGTTCTAAAATTGTCGGCATTTGCGTCTCTGTCATTCATGTTGAACATGAAGTTGCCTGCGTTGCCGACTTTGAATGTGGCTCTGCATGGGAGCACAAAGAGGAAGAGCATCGTGAGGGGGATCCATGCCATGGTGCAGAACAGAGTCTGAGCACAAAGTGGTGGTGCATCATGCAACGGCTGTGGCAAGGTCAGTGGAGCGTGTGGGCCAAAACTGGTATTCTACACACCCACGTCACCTTGCGATCTCCTTGCTAGGAACACACAATGTGGTGGAATACTGCAGGAAAATTTGAGGGCTGTACATATACACATGTAAACGCTCATATGGTGCGTACACACATATATGCGTATACACATACGGATATATCTCTCGGGGGCATTCCATAATGTGCCAACTCGGTTGGGTTTTGGAACTTTTCCCAGGTTTTCTGAACTTTCGGTCCGATGCGCCAAAATATCGTTCCCCTAAGGGGGGGGGGGGTATACTTTTTGAAATCTGTGCGAAAAGGACATTTCAGAAATGTATGGCGCAATCATCATTCAAACTGCAACAGTTCTTGTGTTCGAGAGGATATGCTATGGACAATCTAGATGAAGCACAACGTATTCATCCGTCATAAAACTGCATCCATATCTACAATCAAACTGCAACTATCGTGCGTGTTCACCTGATGACTTATATATCGGCATGTGCTGCCTTCATGCAGAAATGTATGGGTTGGGAGGGGGGAGGTAGGTGGTCACATTTTTGAGTACAGAGCTGCAAACGTGACGACGTACACCAAAAAGGCACCGCAGAGTTTGGAACACTCATTATTCCGCACGAAATAAGTTGTTTTATGCCCCCTCTTTCTGGTGTACCTGTGCCACTGTGCATGCTTGACGGTCTTCTCCAGATCCACGGCAATGCATGTGGCCAAAAACTCCCGGTGTGAGGCCTGATCCAAAAACTGGGCTGCAAAAGCAGTGGCCTCAGCAGACGTCAGAATCTGGTGCTCCTTGTGGGTGCATGCAGGTTGCTGTGACTTGGTAGTACGAGCCTTTTTTGCCCGGCTGCCAGGCTGATGCACCTGCACCCACCTTGCACCCCCCCAGAGCGAGCCCTCTTGCACACCAAAGGCTTTTGTGGTGCATCAGGGGAAGCAACAGCTTTTGTATGCAGACATGGTAGCTGCCTGTTGACGAAAACAGGCAGCAGTGTCCAAAATGGACGAAAATCTCAAAGACATTGTCAGTACAGCATGCAGACCGGGGTGTTCCACATAGCCCATTTCATGGGCTTTCCGAATATACCCCACATACCCGCCCCCCCCCAAACGGGACACACAGTGGGCACAAATAAGGCAACAATGACGGCGACCACCGAAAACCCACTGAGTTGGCATAATCGGTCACCGAGAGATATGCATACATGCGTATGCACATACAAAGCCATGTCAGAAGAAGGGGACTGCACAGCAACACTCCATGAAAATGTGCCAAAGTCCTTCACACGCACCAGACCCCACCAAAAAAAACCTCAAAGAGATGCAGCAGATGCTATCAATGGTGGTGGTATTGTTGGTCTCTACCTGTCGCCAAAATGAGTTCCAATCTGAACCTGATGCATATCCCAACCCCCCTGGTGAGCCCCAACTGCAATGCACACACATATTTAGGCATCTTTGTGTACAAGGACCAGAACTTCCCAACTGGGCTGGCAATGGGGTTCCCAACAACATTCCTGAGGGAAAATGGGAGGGAATGGGGGGAAATGGGGAACACGTGTGGGAAGAAAGGAATTGCACCTGGTCCCCAGCGTCCTGGCATGTTAGGGTAGGCACCAGGGGAGCCTACTATTCAGTCAACCATCGTTGGCGGTCTCATCCCCTTCGAAATACGTACCGTGGCCAGCCTTTGGCAAAGACGACATGCAACAACCCCAAATCAGATGGTACAATATCTTTCTAGCGCAATACGATTTTATTATGGAAGCACAGCCCCACGGTGACTCTCACAATTCATGCTTTGTTGCCATTCACTCCGCTTAAGAGGCAAAAATCAATGCTCCATATCACACAAAGTGGAAGGGAAAGCGAGGAGACAATGTGCAACAACATACAATAGCAGTGTTGGGGTTCACATTCCTTTCTGCCAATCCAAAATCCGTGCTTGGGTGTGCTGTGAAAAAGGGGCACCTGTTTGGACAGCCAGCCAGCCAATACCCAACCATTGTCCACCATCATCAGAACATAACATCTCCCTTATTGCCCACCTACACGCCCTCCATTTCCCGAATTATTCATACTACTACTACTTACTAATAATTCTAAAGTTCTCCTGAGGTCACAGGCCAATATACCCTTACCCTGTCCATCTTTCCACGAATTCTGGGGTGATTTCACACCATTTTCCCACAAAAATTCCCGAAAATTCAACATACCCATTTCCGTCTATTTTTCCTGCTTTGCTTGCATTTCAGCCGTTGGCTTATGGTGCCAGCCCCTTCCGCATGCCCAAGACCCCTTCGCTTATGGTGCCAAGCCCTTGCTTGTGCCCAAGGCCCCTTTAGCGTGAGAATGATGTCACCTACAAGGGGGTTTTAGCACAAAAGGGAGGGGGAGATTCAAGGGGGGCACCAAATGTAGGTATGTGTGCGTGTATGGCTACAGGTCAAATGGATTTGGAAGAATCGATCTTTTCAGGTGTAGCCCTGTATTTTCTTCCTGTTTTGGTGGCCTTGGTGCTGCACATTCTTATGTGCATGCCACCTAAAGGGACCCACACATTGAGTCGCTTAATCGCTATTCACAGCCGCATTCAGCGTGGCGCCCAGGCTGCTTTGGCGATGTTGCAGACCTTTGTTTGGCTAATTGTTCGAACCAGCAGCACTCTTGAAGCTTAAGCTTTGGTGAATCATTTCATAACATCCAAATGCATCAGTCTGTGCACTCTGTGTCTCTTCTGCTTCGATTTTCTGAGCTTGATCGTGAGTAAAAAAAAGCCAAATTGGAACAGAGACTGAATGCATAAACTGATGAATTTCGATGTCATTAAGTGAACCCCCAAATTCCAGGCTTTAACATTGCTCGTGTGTCAAGAAATGAAGGCACGGTTTTGAGCCAGGGGCTAAATCTTCTTCAGCTTTTGTGCAGATTTTTAGGGCTAGCATTCTTCAAAAGCATACTCTAGAAAATGTGTTTGACCCGTACTCATGTATACACAAGGTCTAGCTAGCACTCCCACTGCCGGAGGTTTGCCGGACTTGGGCACAAGCAAAGTGCTGGCACCATAAGCAAAGGGGTGTCTGGCATACGCAAGGGGCTGGCACTACAAGCAAAGCGGTCTTGGGCATAAACAAGATAAACAAGGGGTTGGCACCATAAGCAAGGGGTCTTGGGCATAAGCAAGGGGTTGACACCACAAGCAAAGGGGTCTTGGGCATAAGAATGGGTGGCTTGTGGTCCAAAACGTTCACACACAAACACACACACACACACACACACATGTGACCACAAACTTAAGAGAGAATTGTGATCCAGTATGGTAAGAAGGGAGTGGGCATCAGGTGCTAGTACAGCAACATCGTCCAAAAAAACCTTCTGGCTGGCAATTGGGTGGCAAGCCGATGTTTCGCTCCAAAAACTCCAAACACGTGCACTGATAGCACAAGAGGGGCCCCCCGCACCAGGTACAATGCCTGACACACACAACGCATGAACACTGTCAACACGCACGACACATGTATCAACAACAACACCAATTAGCCTGCATCAAAGCCAATGCACGCCACTCATACCAAGTTATGCTCCTCATCTACAGACATTACTCATGACCCATCAACAAAACGCTGTTTTTGATGTGTAAGCGACCGAGGGAAGAATGGGAAAGCCCCCTCCAACCGCTCCTCAAGCACCTAAAGGCACACTGGGACAACAGCAAATGGGAACTCCCACTACACTGGCACCAACACCCATGGGGGACGAGTCATGAGCCGAATCCCATGTGGCTACCCCGTCTGTGTGCCAAAACCTACATTTATTCCATTGCTCTTGCTCTTGGGGGTCCCAAAACTGTATGATTGAGCCTATTTCTGGCGCAATGGTCTTCTTTTTCATGCACCCACTCTGGACTGCTTTGATTGCCTTATGTGTCTCTAGGACCTCACGGCGGTCAGTGGTGATGAGAGGTCCAAAGTTTTCAATCAGTCAAAAAAAAGTGTGTGGTTTTTCACTCATGTATAGGATGTAGAAATTGTGTTTTGACAATGACCATCCATTGCTGGCTATTTGTGTTTCTGCAACGTGCCTTGAAAAAGACCATTAAGGGACTGACAATAGGCCAAACCAGTGAAATTGGTGTCGATTCCGCGAATTTTTGACACAGTGCTTGTACACCCTGTATGGCTCTGAATTCGAACAAACTCACCACAGAACGAAATTTGTACCTCTTCATTTGCGGAAGCCTCAACTAATCGAGTGTGGGGGCAGAAGCTTGGCGCCTGGCCATTTGTCGTGTTTTGTGGCCGTTAGTAGCCATTTGGTTGCAACTTCCTAGTTGTTCCAACAACAAGGCCACGCAGACCAAGAGGCACAGAACGAACACTTGGCCCCCGCAACACCAAGGTGACCACCTACACTATGTGGCTTAGCGCGCGGGCCTTCATTTCAACGTTGACAAGACGGAGATACATGAATGGACACGTGATGACACACACGCCACCATCAGTTGACAAGGGTACATCGTGCCTACACTAGCAAAATCATGCATTATGCAACTGCGCCGGCAGAAAACTACAACCAAAAGTGCACTGGGTCCTTTGGCTCCCACTTAAACATTACGCCAAGTAGTCTGGCTCCCATGGCTATGGGGGCAGGTATGGCGGTTGGTTTTTGGAGCTCCCATCTCCCAACACCGTGCTGATCATGTGGCCATACATGCCATACAAATGTGATTTGCATTGCCTTGTCCAACACTGTCATGGCTGCCATGGTAAGCAAATTCCATATGCGGTGGGTTATGATGTGGTCTTGGGAGGTAAGTGGGGTTCATGTCGGCATCCCACATGTTGGGCACTGTGCACGCACATCGTAGAAACACCATCTATGGGGAGGCCTAGGTCCAGCTGGTAGTTGATCTTGCGAACATCAATCTTCATTGATGTTCGCAATAATAGCCGCTTGTATGTGGCTGGTTGACAACGGTACATGGTGGTGGTGATGAGGCTGGTGATGAACGACGCGTGTGTAATAGCAACATGCGACACAAAGAAATTGCTCACAAAATGCATTTGAAGCCGCAGAGCATGATCACATGACATATATCCGGTCACAATGCATTGGTGTAGACAAATTCATAGGACCTTCTTGCCCATTCCCCAATACCATGCACCTGATACGTTCACTTGTATGCAGAAAGCATACCACAAACCATCAGGGCAGCCTAGGGTTCCATACAGTACTGCAACACATGACATGTACTCCATGCCGGTTGATATGACTGTGCTCTGAGCTCCGCCTTTCATTTTCTTCCCTAGTATCCATGTTTGGGATCGCGACATTTCAGTGTTGTTAGATTGAACCTTGGTCCGCTAGCTAGGCTCCGGTGTTGTAGGAGATCTTGAGGATGCAGTAGAAATATAGAATTATATGTGTGGGCATCACACATGGTGCCAGAAAAAGTGAAACTAGAGCATAATGTCTACATTTGCAGTCAGCCGTATGCAAAAACCCGTGGATCCAAAAAAGATTTGGGACACTCTGAGAAAATTGCACATGATGGTCGGTGCGAAGTGTGTGTGTCCACCATTCCGCAACACTAAAAATCAGATCTACCTAGGCCGCAACCCATGGGGAGAGTCTAATGCAGGTCCTTCCCAAACAACATTGTCCAATTCCCACCACACAACTTGGGGTTTCCAACAGGGGCACTCTCCTTTCACCAAGTGTTGAGAAGGAGAAGGAGCGGCAGAGCATCCATGTGACATGTATATGTGTGTAAATTGCAACTCTGATTGCACATAGCACAAGTTTGCCATGACTAGTCATGGGCTGAAATTTGACCGTAGGAGTTGGTGAAGCAAACTAGTGGCAGTCAATAGGCCCTTGGTAAGGAGTTCTGCCAATGTGGGACAACAGCTCGTAGCCCCTATCGCTCTAGGCGGCACTTTGCACCAAACTATACCTTGGTGCGTGGCAAACCACAAGTCGGCACACGCGGGCGCGTCTTCCCGCAACACGTCAGCACATGTAGAACCATCCCCCCGACAGACATCAGCACACGCCGGTGCGCACCAATTTTGGGCACCTCAGAACAATTTGGTATGCGGCCCAGGTGCATGGTTCCATATTTGCACCACCCTCTACTAGATGGGCCGGACTGCTTTGCAACAAAGCTACTTGTGTCAAACTAAGCGAACCCGGTGCTCAAAGTACTGTCCCCAGGTGCCTCCTTTGCAGCACGATGTGCTGGCTGTCGCATTTTGGCCGATGCCCACTTCAAAACGGCACTGTGAGTGATGTCTCCAGCATCTTGCAAATGCGGGCCCAACAGACGCACCACCAATTTGTCCTCCATTGTGCAATCCTGCCAGACGGTGGCGTCTAGCTCCAGCGATCAGTTTAAGAATGGAATTGACATGTGCTACGGTGCTTTGTGAGACAGAGATGGACATCACAACCGCTGCTACGTGTAGGAAAGGCATCTACGAAGGGTTGTCTACTAAAACACCACTGTGCCATGGCACAAAAAGGCCATGGTAATTAGCCATTTAATGTGCCCTCATCTAGACCGATACAATGGTTTTGCTCGTATACTTGGGGCAGGGGTTGAGGCACCCATGGCAATTGTCCACTATCGTAACAGCCATCGCCACTTGGCTTGGCGCCCTATGCTGTAGCCACGGCTGCAGACAGGCTCACCGGGGGGGGGGGGGGGGGGTCATACCGGCGAGGCGTTCAAAAATACACAACGGGGGGGGGGGGGGGGGGGTTGCACTACACATGTGCCAGACGTCGGCACACGCGGGCCAACCACTCTGCCAAACGTCGGCACATGCAAGCATGTCATCCGGCGAGATGTTAGCACACACAGGCCCAACCTCCCGCTGCACACTAACACATAATCTGCTTTGTACGTCTGCATGTGTTCCCAATCACAAGTACGCACATAGTATTCGTGTTCATCGTGCCAATTTTCTGGGAAAAAAACAACCGGGACCAAATACTCATCCCCCCTAAGGATCTCTTGTGTTGGAATTGTGTACACACTAGAGGAGGGGATGGGATATTTCACATGAACCACTCATTCTCGTCATCGTGAAGGGGAATGGGGGTGGTCTTTGGGTGGGAAAGTGAAGGTCCCACCGGCGGAAATATTCCTTTGGCTACCAGACACCAGTCTTTTCACGACCATTCCTCCGGTCCTTGCATTCTGACCGCTTTGGGTGAGAATCATTGGGTACATCTCCACTTCAATACCGCTTTGTGTCACTTTAGTGTTTTGCATTGAAACGGTTAATTCACTCAAACCGGGCAGACTGGTGAGAACGGTCATCGAGGATCTTTCTAAAAGACATACCTCAGCTCAAGTCAAGGCCACTCTTTTCGCCCAAACCCGTACCCAAGATGAGTGCAAGATTGTTGCATTGGCATCCAAATGTTTCTCACTACGCGGGTTTCTTTGTTCGTGAAGTTAGAATTGAACGTTTGGTTGTTGGTTAGTGCCGGAGGAAGGAACTTCTTGCACTCTGTACTCAATGTGTGTATTGTTCAACTGCGAAGCCCAAAGGGGAACCGTGTGATCATTTTGCACTGTGAATAGAGTGACCACAACAACTATCCACCACTCTTCATACAAAAATGCTTTGAGCATTTTTGAGTTATTTTATTTGTTTTAGTTCTTTTGAGTGATACGTTCCAATATTCCTTTGGCCACCCGACTCACTCGGAAGATCGCTGTAAACACGGCGCAAACCGGTCTCTTTGTGGGAAAGGGTTGGGTCGGAGTGGCATTTGGTAGGCCAGTAGCATTGAATGTTGCCCAAGGGGACCGGTACAAGTGGTTTGTGCAAAGTGACATGAACCGTAAAATGTGCTAAAGTGGACCGGTCTGCTTGGCTTCGAAAAGAGCTTTGTCAACGCCTTTGGTGGGGCTTAATGAGGTTCTCGGGTGTGGGGGTGAGGGTGTTAGACGGAAGCTAAATGGCACACAAAGCAAATCAAGAGTAACCGTGCTGTGTGGCATTGCATGTTGTAACTTTGTGGTCCATGTCGTGGTCCAAATGACGCTTTGCGTGTGTAAAGCAACAAGCAATTGTGGCACTTGCCCGCTCTCGGTTGTTCGCACAAGAATCGTGGTGCAGGTTAGATGGGTTATATGGTACGTGTGGGGTGAGGGGGTCAAAAGACTTCAAACTTTTTTGCACATGCGGCAAAACATGCTTTGCTGCGCGGGGAAAATCGAAACAAAACCTTCAAAGTGACAAAAAAACCCCAAAATAAAGATCTCGGTGGAAGCAATGTCTACAAGGATCCACCTCCACTGAAAACGAGCACCGACGACGCCAAACTACGGAATTATCGTCTCTCGGCACGCATGTCTGTACTTGCCACTGCACCGAGGAATGACCGCCTTGACCGCTTGGCTGCATCATGTGGAGAGAGCACCGCCACCTTCAAGGAGAAGGAGGCGGTTTTGACCTTAGCCCACTCCATCTGAAAGCGGTGGGCACGGCCACTTGCGTCGTGCACTCCCCGAATCCCCTCATTTGTTGGTTGCATGTGTTGAAAGGTGTCGTGTGTGTAAGTAAGAGGGGGTAGCGGGTTTAGACCTAACGATGAAGCATTTTTCGATTACGGGGAGAACCTCCAATTAGGATTCGGTCGATGCTCCATCATACCCATTTGTCTTTAAATGCTGCAAAAAATGGAGGGCGAACAAGACTGCCAAGGACAAGGCGCAAGCGGGCGGGAGCAAAGGGATATCACCTCAATTTCAGATGTGATGTAGCACCCATAAAATTGCACACAATTGGAGTCTTCGGTGAGCGTTTGTTCTTTTGGGCACTGAAAAGATGGGCTCAATTCTGCATCCGTCCAAATCGGAGGTGCTTGACTTACAAAAAATGGGTCAATGTGGACTATTTGCGGAATAAGGGTGTCGCGACTCGAGATTACATTAAAGGATCCTGTCCCTCCGAGTCGTCGTGCATCTCCTCGTCCTCTGATTGAGCCACCTCGGTCAATTTCTTCTTCATCATCTTCAACTTGCTCCGTGTGATCTCAAACGCCCGCAATACAATCTCCTCTGCCGGAAGTGCCCCCGTGGTCTCTACCGTGAAAACGAAATTGTGTGTGCCATTGCGCGAACGCTTGAATTTGACGCTGACCAAGCCGTCGCATCCTATGTCTTCCGCCTTCATCACACACTCCCCGCAATAAATACAGTCATCTGCCCTTTCGATCTCCAAAAGCGTCGTCTTAGGTTCGTACTTGAAGACCTTCTTCGGGCAACACTCTGCCCATTCATGCTTGTGTTCACTGGGCATTTGGTCCGCCACTTCTTGATTGATGCGGATATCCGGCATGTACGCCATGGCAACGGTACATGTTGGAATCCACTTGGCATGCTCTTTTCCGATTCCTCTCCGAGCAATACATCTACAACTAATCTCTTGACCTTTTGTCAGCTTGCATATGACGACACCACCATATTTGTCGGGGTCCAAGCCACTCGGAACAAAACTCGTGAAGTCAACAGGTTGAACATCGGGGTTCGAGCTCTTCAAATCTTTGTTGGTCACCAACATTCGATTGACGTCGGGAGGACACCGTACATTTAATGTTAATTCTACCGTGCATTCGGAACATGCTCCGTCACAAGGGCAATCCATTACATTGTTCATCTCTTTCGCAACGGTGGAAGTCAACGGGATTAAGCCCAAACGTTGACACAACATTTCATCCGGTAAAACCGAACTGTTCTTTTCTAGATTCACAAGGTCGATCGCAAGTATAGGCACTTCAACTTGCATCACCCGTCTCAATGTGTTGGCCATCGTGATGTTGGTATTTCTTAGATTGAATTTGATGTATTCATTAGGTTCCAATTCCAAGATTTCGACAACGGGTTGGCAATCATCGATCATCGTTGCCCAAAAATCTACGCAACATAAGCAAGAAGTGCATAGTGCGTGGCCGTCGGTGAGAACAGTGCACGAGTAGGGTAAGGCATAGATCACTTTGCTTGTCGCACCAAGAGCTATTAAGTGCTTTGTTGATTTGCATTGTGGAAACCCCTACGCAAGTGAATGATGCGTACAAAGTTGGCGAAGGACACTCACTTGTCAAGATTCCGTCAATTTTGGGGAAACGGTACCTACCAAGTTGCATTTATGTACCAAAACAAACCATCGATGTCCAAAACAAACGTGCAGAGTGAGTTGCGCTAGCACACACACACACACACACACACACACAACACTTAGGCCACCCCTTTTCTGAGAGAGTAAGGGCAAGGTCAACACACACACACACACACACACACACACACACACACACACACACACACACACACACACACACACACACACACACACGCACAAAGGTTCTCCGGTCCTTTCGAGACGTCGGTCAAAGGCTTGCACACCCATTGCATACTGTGGCTTCATCCACGTATCGGATGTGAGAGCTCTTAAGAGCTCCGGAGCCCCCAAGAGCCCAATGGTTTATCCATACGAAAGTGACCGCACCCACACGCGATCTCTACAATCGACACCCTACCCTATCAAGTATCCGGTGTTGCGGAGGGATGGAGCGTTTGGTGGTGACGTGACCTCAATTGGCCCCTAACGTGTTGTTGGGGTACTACAATGGCCGTGAATCCTTGGCGCTTCAAATCAAGTCTCCTCTTGGGCTGGTTTCGTCGTCAAGGTGGACTTAAGCAACGCAACAAAGCACAGGCAATGAGCGAATGCCACAAGAAACACTCTTTCTGAAAGCACAGCGTGAGATCCAAGAGGCAAAACCACAAACACATACATGGGAAATTCAGTGCACTCCATTAAACTAGGTAGGTGGCGAGAGGTGGGCGCAAGCTGCAATGGGTCGTACAAGGAACGGGCCGAACAGTAAGTTTCACCATTCTTCGCCGATGCAAACGACAAATTGTGAATCTAAACAGTTGAGTGACAAGCACGTTACCGCTTCGGCACTATCCCGTAAGGACTGCTTCTTGTCAGAGTTCTTCACCTCACTTCCTGATCCAAGCTCCGGTTTCAGTTCAGTAAAAGAAATTCCCTGAGGGAGGAAGTAAGGTCGGAGGTGAGAAGTTGATGTGTTGCTGCTGCGACTCCCTTGGTGGTGAGCAAGCGATCCACGACACATCAAGGGGTTAACACGAGCACCAGCTGGACATAAAGTCGATTCGGGTTCCTGCACGATCTTTGCATATATTTATGTAGAGAATTGCAATGCAGATCGATTCATGCTAAATTTTCAGCACTTTCGTGGCCGTTTTGATGATTGCAATGGTTGAAAGACATTGGATGATCAATTCTGTGCACTAAATCGAAGAAATCGACATTACATTGTGTCCTACATTGTTGCATGGTGTGAGCATTTGTCATTTGAGCGGGATTTGGACAGAGCAGGGTGTTGGGATTGCCATCTGTCACGATTTTGCCCGAAAAACCACCCCTAACACTATGCAAGTGTGAAGAGATCGCATTTTTGTCATTCCGTAGGGTCTCTTGGGCCATCCGCATCATCTCTTCACACTTAGACTTTTTGTCCGGGATTCCTTGATTTGGTGGGGTAGTTGGGGGGAAAGCAGGCGCGAATCCTTTTGGAAGGAACAATGAAAGAAGACTGCAGTGCTTTGGTGCTGTGCATAAGCCTAGGGGTACAGTCATGCAGACAGAGCCGATGCTAAAAAAGCATGCAGCATGATTGGAAGGAATTATAGCCTATTTATGAGTAGGCAGGGGTGATCGTGCAAATACATCAAAGTTGAGTCCTAGCAAGGAAGCAATGTTTCGAAAGAAAACCCTACACAACTGTAACCTTCGTAAGTAGAAGCAAATTTTCCAAGCAAGTACGTAGCTGAAATTAGCCATCAAGATTGTTAACAGCGTGAAACCAACCCCTGAGGATGAAAAAATGCATGTGGCTGTGGGCAAGGTAAAGACAGCATGGGAGTACGGGAACTCCTTTCATTCGTTTAGACATGGTTGTCTGAAAAAATTAAGCAAAACCACAGAAAAAATCCAAGTTTGGTGTATGTTACATGGCTAGGCTTGGCTGCTGGGGCACTACGCACCCCCCCAACCAAGCCTAGCATATTCTTTCATCATTTGGTCCAAGACAAACAGGACTAAAATGCGTCCCGCCCTAAAGGGTCAAAAAGTGCAAAAACGATAAGTAATGAAAAATTAGCTTTTTGTGATTTCAAAAATCTTCAACCTTACTTTTGCAAACATGAAGATCAAAGATTTGAATGCAATCTTTTCTACTTCCGTCTTGTACAATTTGGGGGATTGGATAAGCTTACTTTAGTTTTGTATGGACTTGATGGTTTTGCAGAGACTTGATGTGTCAGCACGATGCTTTAGATGAAAGACTGTACCAAAGCAAACTTTCTTTGAGCCAACTGCAAATCATTTGCTCTGACCATATTAAACTAAAGATGGATTGCAATATACGGCCTCCTCAACCAGCCCCGTCTTTCTTGTCTGTACAAATATGCGCTCTTGCTAGCCTGGGAAGGTTTTTTGCCATAAACATACGAGCTTGAATGAAAACCTACATTTGTGGTGGTGAAGTTAGAGAAAAAACAGTTCTCGTTTCCACCAATGGTCCATCCTTTGCCAAGGCTACATTTCAAAATACCCAATAAGCCTTTGCATTCTTTTCCGCTGACATGTGGAAATTTTTGATGAGCTAAGTCTTACTTCCCATCCCTACAATATGCCCACTGCGCCTATCCTTTGCGTATGAAATTAAAGTTAGACTTACCGCTTTCTTATGTATCGCCAAGTTGCAAAAGCCCACGACTAGGAGCAAGCTCCGCTCTAAGGAATCAAATATTCTTCATTCATGCATTTAGGTGCAAGCTCTACAAAGCTAGTTGGGTAGACACCCATCGTGCGCTCGAACATCAAGGGCGACAATCAAGGAGAGACCCATGTTTTATGTTGCTTTTCTGCAAAAAAAAAAGTGAAAAAAGCAACAAATGTTGTTTAAAATGATATTATGTCTTTGTTTTTTTTTGCCGTGTTCTTTGTCCATGTGCTTTGCAGTCCTGAAAAACTTATAGCCGCCTCCGAAACTGCCATACGGGAGCACAAAAAGACAAATATTGTAGGCAGAAATATGCAAAGTTGGAAAACTTGGTCACTAAGGAACTCTTGTTCAGACAGATTTTTTTGCGAATCTTGTAAGGTAAAATGACCAGTTTTCAGTCCAGTGACCAGTTGTGGGTCCAGTTGGCCCAATTTTCTAAATAGACAAAAATCAACACAAAAACCTTGTCTCTTTGTTTGCAAAATGTTTCTTGGTCCTGCAAAATGTTTTCTTTCCATTTTCATACAAAAATCTTGCTTTTTTTTGTTTTTGAAATATGTTTCTTGGCCCAGCATAATGTCTTTCTTGCATTCCTACCTTGCCCTGAAGCACCCACTGACCACGCACTGACACAAGCTGCAAGGCTGCAAAACTGTGTCGCAGCTTTTTTGTTTCCGCGGGATTGTCGTGTTGAGGAACACACTTCCCTTACGCTTGTCCTTAAGAGCTTGAGCAAAATGACACATAGATTGTGGGGACAAAGTCTCCTTCGGAGTCGGAACTGTGTTCCATGTCCTCGGGGGGGGGGGGGGGGGGGGCTCTGGTTCTGCGTGCCCTCTTTGCCCTTGGTTGTTGGTGCTGTGGCAAGGCCCAGGGCCTTACACGTCCTGCTTGGCGCCTTGCTGCAGGCTTTTCCTCGTTCCTCTCTTGTTCTGTCTCATAATTGGCCGCTGCTTCTCTGAAAGACTGGGAAGTGACGAAACCACCAAGACTCATGTTCCATGGGTCATGCGGAGTAGCCATGTTGATTGCTCGACTAGTGGCCTGGCACTGGAAATCTACCTTGTGAACTCTTTGTGGAGATGCTTCAAGTGAGGGTAGCACAGCTTCAGCAGCAGGTTCTACAGCAGGTTCTGCAACAGATGGAGGCGGTGCTTGATAGGCCAGACGACAGGGATCCAAGCTGGCAAGAAAATTTTCCGGGGAGAATGGAGAGATGCCTGCCCTCCTGAACTCACCCATGATGACACTGGGGGTGACACACTGCATCCAAGACTCAGTGACAAATTTCACAAACAGAGAAGGTGTGATGCTCTTCCCTCAGTTCTTCGCACGCCAGTCGTGCTGTCTTTTTTTCAGCGCTGCCTTGAAAGGCTTAAAAACACTCAGGTCCAGAGGTTGCACCACATCAGTCAAGTGGCTAGGGAGCGCCACAAGGTGCACTCCTAACTTTACAGCCTCTTCAATGACGGCTCTTGTTAAATGGGTTTTGCTGCCATCCACAATGAGGACCACAGCCTTGTGGGGGTTTGCAGTTGGGTTGGTGAGGGAGGCAAACTCCCTCAGGCACTGGATAAAAATGTCCTCTGAGGACCAGCCTGTGTTAATGGCTTTCACTGAGATTGGGCGGGCCTCATGCTGAAACAGGTCTCCTCTGGTCAGAGCACTGGGCCACAACAGAGCACAAAGAACATAAAAGCCATCAGCGTGTACACATGCCACCAGGGTTACGTGGCGCCTGTCGTAGCCTGTCCTCCTGGCGCAAGTTTTAGTACCTCTTAGGACATACACTTTAAGACTGCCTGTGTCGAAGTCAATGAACATGCCTTACTCGTCTTCATTGAACACATATTGTGGGTCGTACCCCACTTTGGCGAGCGCTGGACCTAGGGACTCATTAAACCAAGTCGTCCACCCATCCTTCGTCAGCTTCTTATCCAGGCGCACACTATGAGCATGCTCCGCATTTGAGGTCTGCAGGCACGCAATTCAAAGAAATCAATTCGCAAATGGGCTCATGTTGAAAGTATACACAAAGACCTATGCAACAAAGAAGAATATGTACAATTTCAGTGCAAAACATACTTGGAGGAGCAGCAAAGTGCTAAAACATCGTAAATCTGGGCTGACCATCATAAAGTCAGATTCGCGAGTGACTTGTTAGGGAGTTACTAATTGGTTGGGGAATGGGTAGGTCCACCGGCAAGGAGGAATCACCCATCTATTGAAATAAAATCATAAATCCCCATTTGAACTCCCAAATACCTCCATTATTGAAATAGAAAAGTGGTGGAGGTAAATGATGGATGTGAATCATCCCAAATCAGGTTTACCTCATTTACCTCACACCCCCCGTAGACCCTGCATGAAGGGTCTAAATCTCACCACTTTTCGGTAGCCATCTAAAGGGCTAAAAGGGGCGTTCAAAATAAAACTGATTTGGGGGGAAGGAACTAAGAAGCAAACCAAAGTCACAAGGAACAAAGTATTCCTGAGTCTTCCCCTTAGGCCCAAAGGGTCTCAAGGAAAGGTATGTTCATGAACCAGGACGATGCACAAAGTGTCCCTTATTCCCTAGGAATCTTTTACTATACATCAATTGAAAAGAAAAAGGTAACTCATTTAAAGACCCTGTGGATCTTAGACTCTACCTCATCGAAACAATTGATTTCAAAGACCCACGGGAACGTGACGTGGTATGTAAGTGAAAGCCATATTGCTACTTGTTGCAAACTACTAAACGACTTAAAACCAAAGGGTTTTGAAAACTTAGAACACCGAAATTCAATCACCATCCAACTAGGGGGATTCCCGCAAATTCAAGGCCTCTAAATCCTGGCTAATTCCTCCACAAAAAAAACCAAAGCGCAAAACTAGCCAGGTTAATATCACCCCTGGGCTCGGTGCTGAAGCAAAACAAAACCAACATTTCCTTTATGGTCACTAAGAACAACAAAAAAAATTTCAGCTACTCTGAAAAAGAATGGAAACACATGGTGAAAAGTCTTACGTACTCATCTAAATTCCTACTAAACTTAGGTCTTCGGAGTTGTGCCACCCATATACCACCCCCTTTTCCTGCCCTTGCACATACCTCCTGGACTAAAGCCTAGGAACAGCAGTGCAAAAACCAAATTCTGAGAAACACTGAAAGCAATGGAATCAGTCTCGAATTAAAATCAGAGACAAAACAACAAAAAAAAACAAATGTGGACACATGGGCATATATATAGACATATGTATATAGACAACAAGACAACAAAAAGGAGGAACAAATGTTGTCAGGGAGGCACAAACTAAACTACCTACGGGAAACTTATGGATGTGATCATCAAAACCGGGAGTTGAGGGAAGTGTTGCTTACCTAACAAAAATCTTTGGACTAAAGCCAAAAGGTAAGAGGAGGAAAGGAGAATATATATATATAGCATACATCAAAATTCAAAGCAATCATACAGACTGGCTATTTTTACAAAGCACGTGGCCCATGTTGGCATTGGCCTCAGGGCGACCGGTGCTGCAACACTGAGAAACCTTGCCTGGCCCTGGAGGGAAGAAGTTGCCTTGGATACAATCATCTTAAGACTGCAATGGCAGATTTCCCATAAGGGGGGTGTATCACCCAGAAACTGTCATCTGGGGGACGCCAGGATGACAAAATTCCCATCAGGGGGGGGTATAACACCCTGAAACTGTCATCTGGGGGACGCCAGAATGACAGATTTCCCATTGGGGGGGGTAAACCACCCAGAAACTGCCATCTGGGGATCCCAGAATGGCAAAATTCCCGTCAGGGGGGGGGGTGAAACACCCAGAAACTGTCATCTGGGGATGCCAGAATGACAGATTTCCCATCAGGGGGGGGTAAAACACCCTGAAACTGTCATCTGGGGATCCCAGAATGACAGATTTCCCATCTTGGGGGGGGGTAAAACACCCTGAAACTGTCATCTGGGGGACGCCAGAATGACAGATTTCCCATTGGGGGGGGGTAAACCACCCAGAAACTGTCATCTGGGGGCCGCCAGAATGACAGATTTCCCATCTGGGGTCCCAGAAGTGGCAAAAAAGTCTGAGAAACTCTGCCCCCCCCCCCCACAGACATATCCAGATATCTGCAGCCCCCCCCCGGTACTCAGATGCATTCACATTCAAGCAAAAGCGTTCATTGGGCTCTGGCCATGTCTGGTTATGGCTGAATACCCTATATACAATCACCGTAGGACGACGGTCAGAATCACTTACGCACACAGCCCTGGGCGGATCCTAGTCTTGAAATCGGCCAACTGCCAGTGCCGCAGGAACGTGCCACAGCTCAGAGCTTCCATGCCTTAGCCACCCAATTGAGGTGAGTATCCGGACCGATACCTCAGGGGACCATGAGAGCCCCAAGCAATCAGTGCACAGTTATCAGACTGTCGCCGGTGTAATGAGCCATTCACAGATTCACTCTCAATCCCAGGTATTCTGACGCTTGCATAGCTTGGTCCTTGAGAGTAGCATATGGCAGGATCAACCAGAACCCTTGTCTTGATATTGGTCAACTGCCTGTAACACAAGAAGGGCAACAGTTTAGAGTTTCCATACCTCAGCCATCCCTTGAATGGCAGTTGGCAAACACATTAGAGCTATGCCCCACCACTGACTGAGACAATGGCTGCTCCGCCGCTCTGACACACAATTAGTTGCACTGTCCGCGCATTGTGCTGGGGCTCCCCCCCATCCAATTGAAAAACGAACATGTGTGTGTGGCGGAGCGGCCATGCAGTCCGCTCAACACTGATAGACACGCAGTGAGAATAAAATGAATCTGAAACCAGGATATTCAGTGGGAAACTGCCACATCCGTCGGCATCCCAGCGTGCTCTTGATGCACCCAGACTGAAGGCCAAGAGAGACAGCATAGACAGAGAGCAGCGAGACTTAGGCTATAAGTTGGCTGTTTCTCCAAGCCAATTTTCCCACTGCTAAGCCATCAGTTACTGTCAGACCTATCGCTGTGAACCCAGCATTCGGCCACTTGCACTCACTGTGACCCCCCCCCCCTTTTTTGCCTGCAACTTGGAATCCTGAAATCACAAAGTGGGTCGGTAGGTGTGAGAGAGCCTGAAGGGCACAAGGGAAAAAGTGGTCCCCAGCAGGGCATGGCAGAAAGCCCTCAAATATACTCGGGGAGCACTGTCCAGGGCTCTGGCCATGGCTGTGCCTGAGTGACTACCCTAATATACAAAAACAAGAAAAGGGGGAATGGTGCAGCACTGGACTTGGACACTGGTTGCACTGCCTGTGGACACCAGCAACAGTGCCAGCAACTTGAGCAGCACTGCTTTGCAGCAAGAACACACAGGGGGCAGCCGACGCGCATGCCCTGCACCTGAAGAGGTGCAGCCCCTCGATCGCTCAGGGCCCGGTCATCAGGGGGCTGATACCCCTGGTAAAGAAGTAGTGGCGCTAGCGACCGTCTCATTGGTCCCGCTGCCGGTAACGTCCTCATCGACGGAGATGTGGGAACCGTGGCTCATGGTATTGGGAGTGCTCCAAAACGCGTTGGCATACAGATTGGGACCCAGGGTACGGGCTGGATTCAGGGCAGCACCAGTCAGAGGTCCATCCACGAGGATACAGAAGGTGAGCGTTGATCCAATGGCCCAAGGAGCTATACCACCTGCGGACCCATACCCACACTCTGGTCAGAAATAGCGGCCACTCCATCCTTGATGATAGCCTGGAGCGCCACACGCTTGGCGACTTCCTTGCCAACAATCCGCATCTCATTCACAGGGGGGTACAGGCGCTTCAACTCAGGCCAGTGCTCACAGCACTACTCAGCCACTGTGTAACCACCCTCCATGACCATGTTGTCCGTGATCTTTGTAGCCCCCACACAGACAGCCCCAGCACCCAAAACAGGGAAGACGAATGCGTTGTCCCCCTGACCAATGGGAGCTGCGCCGTCATCTGGCAATGGAACGCCGTCAAAGGGGCTGCCACAGGCAATCAGGGCCCTGTTGTCCATCCACTTGACAATGTCTTTAGGGAAAGCCTCCATATTGGTGTTGGGGTCGGACAGAGGAATTTTGCAGTTTGTAGCAACTGCCATAACAATTCCCTCAGTGAACTGCCCTGGAATACCGCCCAAGCCGATGAGGCATGTGGCTTTAGAGCCCTTAATTGTCGGCAGCAGGTCAGGAACACCAACATCGGGAGCAAATGACTGGGCCAGTTCCGCGGTCTGGACACTGTCGTTTTTGTAAGCCTCCATCTTATGGCGTCCTTCGCACAAAAGACCAGTAGAGTCCAGCGCCATGACGTGTGCACGTGCCTGCTCGGGGGTCGGACCTTCACGGAACACCCAGGCAACACCTGCACCACCCGCACCAGCGCCGGAGCATTTGGTCGGATAGCTTCTGGTTAGTCTTCTTGCAAGCTGCATTGACACCAGCCATTGTGACTGTGCCCGCTCCAATGAACTCAGCAAGCATGACCTTAGAGTAGATCACAGGATTGGACACGTCATCATCCATCAGCGCGTACTTATTGAACAATGAACTCAGCAAATCCTCACGGCCGGTACCCGCATCGAGTGTAATGGGGCACGTCTGGAAGGGGCTCACGCCTCCAACAGCAGTGTATAAGGCGAGCTTGCCAATGGGAGTAACCCTGGTCACCAATCCCCAGAATGGCAGAAGTATCCCGCCCAACACCTGGTCAGCATTGCTGATGTTGTCCACAGAGAAGGAAAGACCACGGGGGAAGTTGGAACATGCAGCTGTACTTCCTGCAGGCCTCTCCCACGGTCGGAGTGTAGATAACCGGCCTCACCTCCGCCAGCGTAGTACAAGTGCTCATTGCGCTCCTGAAGGTGGCGGAGGTACTGGTATTTTCTCGATATTGGTCGGAATTTGGCTGTAGGCACCATAGCAGCGTTCCACTTGCTGGTCTTCACAGTGTGCCTTCCACTCCTCCAAAGTGAATGCAGCCCCCTTGTCTTGCGGGAGACGAAGAGCAGCAACTCCCTTCACAGTCACTGCTTCAGCTACAGGAGGAACGGTGCTGCCACATGAAACGCACTGCGTCGCACTGAGTAGAACTTTCGAAATCTGGACAAAAAAGGTCTGGACTACCCCCCCCCTCCAGAATTCGAAACAACTCATACAAAGCACACTGGATCTTTTGGATGGCGCCCCAGCTAGCGCAGGTGTAGGGCAGGGGGCCAGCACATATCAGTGCACACTTGTATTTTTAGATAGCGCCCAAGTTGGCGCAGGAGTAGGACAAAGGGCCAGCTCAGTATTTGGAGGAGTATCTGCAAGGGTACTGTGTTACCTCACTGAGTCACGGCACATTGCCTACGCCGAGCAGCCCCCTTTTCACCCACCCCCCCGTGGTTTCTGGTTTGAGAGGAGCGGCGTGTCACCCTCATTCGGGTGTGTTTTTGTGACTTCTCTGTGAACCAGAGAGAGCTTGGGGGGGGGGGGGCATTCCCCCTCCCCCCCAAAGTCCACACCCTACTCCGAGGACTCATCTTGGCTTGCCATGTTCGGGGAATGCAACCCTAAGTTCCCCTACTCGGCAAGCCAAAAATGCTATAGGCCTACCCTCAATCCGAAACGCCGAAGGCGCAAGGGGGGGGGGGGGGCGCTGCACTCCTACTGATTATCTGGCTAAGATCATGGGGTGCTGTGGCACTGCCAAAGGCATATGGCTGGCATGTACTCACCAGACCACATCCACATTGTTTGTACCACGCAAAATATGAAACGATTAACCTGAAACTGTGCCCTGATTCTACAGCAAGGACACACCCAACGTGTAGAGAAATTGAAGACAGGTTCCCGCCCCTCTCTTGAATTTACCGACAGGGCAAACCCCCCCTCCCATGCTCTGCTGAAAATTCAACCTGCCTTCAAATGCCAATCTGCCCTAAGACTAAAGCTACCCTGGGACTAAAGCCAAAGGTGGCTAAGGTCAAAAGGGCGATTGGCTCGTTCCGACGGACAAACTTCAGGCACCCCCAATGCGGACAACTGCTCAATGGGAAACCCATTTGGCAATATGACTTTAACGACCGCAAGTCCGCGGACAGGATTACGTGTTTGCTTTGACAGACCATAGGTCCTGAGAGCTGCACACTCCTGCCTCGAATATCCCAAACAACAGAGACGTATCACTGCAAGCAGCGATGAAATGCTTCTGTGCCTCAGCATCAAATGCAGAAATTTGTGAGTGGTGCCTGCAAGATGCAGGTCCGAGCCCGCAAACGGAGAGAGTTTCTGACCTCACTCAAGTCCAGACAATCCATACAGAGCAATCCAAGTCCCCTGCAGGATAAATGCGCTGTTGACGAAAGGTCTACGCCAGTTGCTCTATCTGGGACCTATGATAATCGAGCACAGAGTGACATCTGAGAAAATCTGGAGTATCAGAGTTGCTCCATGACTGTGCCACATCTCAGGTAAGCACAGCCCAAGTGTTGTGTCTACGCCACATGCGAGGAATATTCAGCAATTCCTGGGTCAATGGTCTCTGGGTTGTCCACTGCATGCTGCAAACTTTGCACTTCTTAAGATATTGAGTGCTGGGGGCATGCTGTCCAAGCAGAAATGACGACCATCTTTGTGTGCCAAGGGAACCTCAGGTTCAAAGAGCAAACAAAGTGAAAGTCAACTGGGGAACAAGAACAGCCCTGTTTGAAACCAAGCTTGAAAGAGAGGGATGAATTCAACCAGTTACAGAGCTGGTCCATCACTCCAATGAAGCCAGGCTTGAGGGTCAACTCCCCTGACACAGGCTTTCCTGCCAGATATTCTGTAAGGGTCTGACGTCTCACAAACTTGCACAGTGGCAATGTGTTCCCCCGAGGTGTCGTCCGCCTTGAACAGGAGTCTGCAGCCAAAAACAATATGCTGACGAGATTGGATAATTGTTGGATGATACATGCTTACCAAGCATAAGCAGGCGCCATAGTCACTGCGCAGGACAGCTGGGTGTGTCACAGCAACCTGAAACCAGCAAGAGACATGTTTCAACAGTAACCTGCATTCAAAGAAAAGAGCGGCAGGCTTCAGTTTAAAGACCTTTCAAAGGCCAATGGGCTGAGGGCAATCCTGCCCCTTAGTAAGATTAGTCACATAGCAAACAGAGGCAGGATAACAATTGCTCAGCAAAACAACAGGGCCACAAGGACACAAGGCCACATAGTACTGAAAAAGAATGAAGGGCGTAGTTCCTTAGGGAGTCAGAGCCTTCCAGTTGAATGTATGGTTTTTAAATTCAAACCCCTGTCCCTCATAACGCACAGCAATTGAAATCGTGTACATTCTGTGCTGTGCATTACAGCTGCTTGAATATATGGGGAGCATGGGGCAACCTCACAGAAGAAAAAAAAAGGTTGAATACTGCCTGCAGCGTTCACAAACATTCATTGACACCCTCCATGCTGCAGACCAGTGATTTGCTTCGAGGTATCAGGCCCCTGATCCTGAATTGCTTGGGGTATCAGGAACCTCCCTATGAAGCACTTGAGAGAACCTCAGCAATATACACCAAATGGGTAGCACAGGTTTGGCCACGGCCGCAGACCGGCCAATCTGATTCAACAGGGCAGAAGACCACGCGCAGAGACATGGCATAGGACAGCGAGTTTGCACAAGGATTGGTCCCTGAATTTAGGCCCCAATTCACCCTGCATCAATGTGCAGCCAACACTGATGGAATTGAAGAATCTTCTCTGGAACATCGGCTCAGAATGCAGTACAGGGGGGAAATGGTACGTGGATAACTGCCCGATCCATGCTCACCTTGCAGGACAATCGGCTGTGGGCCCAACACCTGAGAATGTAGGATATAGCACCATTGGCACATCAAAACAAGGAGCACTCCCCGGTGTGGCTCAATGTGACCTCCCGGGGGAAAGATACCCCTCCCCTTCACCCCCAAGGCCGAAAGTTGACCCATGTGAACGAAAATTTCAACCCCCAAGAACGAAAATGTGGCCCATTGAACGAAAATTGGCCTTCCAAAAACGAAAATTGGTCCCCCATGAACGAAGGTTGCCTCCCAAGAATGAAATTGGGGTCCCCCCTGGGCGAAACGTGACCCCCCCATGGACGAAAATTGAACCCCCCACAAATGAAATTGAGACCCTCGTAATCGCAAATTGGACCCCCATGAACGAAAATTAGTCCCCCATGAACGACAAGTGTTAGCCCAAGACTGAAATTGGACCCCCACATGGAAGAGATGTGACCCCCATCGACGAAAATTGGACTCACTTAATCGAAAATTGGACCCCTTTGAACGAAAATTCGTCCCCCATGAACGACAAGTGTTCCCCCCAAGACCGAAATCGGGGCCACCCCCATGGAACCTCAAACAAAATTTGGACCCCCCCCCCTTTCCCTCTATGGTCAAGCCCCCCCCCTCCCTTTTCCCTCTATGGTCAAGGGGGAGCGGCGTAGGCAAAGGCGGCGGAGCAATGGTCCGCCGCCTCCTCGTTGGGAGGAAGCATAAAATAGGAGGAGGCGGGAGAGTTGGGGGTTGTGGGTGTGAGTTGGGGTGAGTGAGTTGGGCTAGAGTTGGTGTCGGAATCCATTTAGGTGTAGGTGGAAGTGTTGGAGTCAAGGAAGGAGGAGCCCCGCTCAAAGGCTTGGGTACCCCCTTGTTCCTCGAGGTCCCTGAAGCCGGTTCGGACCCCCGTGGCCATCTTGGGGTCACTTGGGGTGTGTATCTATGTGCCGGCAAGCCGCCATTGGCTGATATCATACTCTCCCATCCACCTGACCTAACCCGATGTGATAGTGTGATAGGTTGGGCCATTCCGGCTATGAGCGGCCATATTCAGTACCGAGGCACCGCCAGCGGAGATTTATATATCGGAATATCAGGAATCAACAGGGTTTTATTATCATAATGTTTCCGTAATTTTTCAGCCTTTCGTTCTGATGGTCAATGTATCGGCGACTGTCAGTTGGCTCGCGATTTTGCGTTAACCGATTGGTTAACTGTTATTTCCAGATATTTTGGCGGATACTCCGTTGAAGGGTCAGATTTCATCAGCAAGGGGTTCGTTGCATCCGCAATTCTCTAAATAAGCACTCGAAATTTTAATCAGAATTTTTCGCGATGTCGAAATCGGATTTTCGACTTCGACATCGCCGCACTTGATTTGGACTTCTTCGAGTGGTCGTACTCTTTTCCCTATGCCCGAATCAGGTTTCCCTTATACTTGCCACCCATTTGACTTGGAGATATAAGGGAAACAAAAGCGAATCGTGGGACCACTTTGAAGAGCCATATCTACGAGCGAGTGTGAGGAAAGAGAATAAGGAAGGTTGGGTTGGAACTGCCTTGGTCTCAACTTAATTTAGGAAGCATCAAACGCCTTTGGTGCGTACACATGCCCGATATAGCAAGGGATAATGGTCAAGAGGGTATGAAGTGATATATAACTCTTGGACCGTGCAACCGAACATTTTATTGTGACTTTCGAGTGTACCGCATGAGTGTTGGGGTTGCATAGCAACTTTCCTTGGGTTCCTACGTATTTTTAACGTGAAGTTATGTCAATGGAGGGACATGGCTTATCATGGTGGGAGCCATATTTTGAGGGTATGTGTTGTATGCATGGTATATGTTTGATATGCTCACGCCCATGTTATATATCTTCGTGTGGCCGAAGAGATGGGGAGCCATACGTGACAAGGGCTTTGCCCATGTCCCAATTGTGGAATTCAAAGCGCTAGACCAAGTCTACCGCGTATGTATTGCTCATGGTATGTTTGACAAAGAGATCCATGGGTGCACTCCCATTTTCATGGGGCATGTAGATATTAGTGGCGAAGGTATCTCCATGCGCCCGATTGGGGATCCAAGTGGGGGAATTGTTCGCAAATGGTTCCAATCATTTGTGTATTGAACCATGAGCGGATATCATGGGTGAGCATAGAGATATACTATCATGACAACTTTGTATTTGGTCATATTTTCATGTTTTTGACCTCAATTTTTGCTCATTCTTGTGTTTTGTGTACTTACCTGGTCGGCAAACAGCAAGAAGCCTATGGAGAGTCGAACCATGGTATGTTGTTCATATGTTGGCATATGCTTTGGAGTTGAACACCACCATATGCCGGGTCGCGTACTCCATTTGGCTTGGCGCATGAAGGATTACAAAAATTGGTCTCAAGATCATGGGCTGACTTGGGCAGTGCGTGGCGCCCATATCCGAAGGGGTTTCGAGGGTAAAGTGGGGATGTACATGGGCATTGACCTTTGGTCTATATCCTCCGTGAATATTAGACTTCGATTCCATGCATGCTTTGAGCCTTCGGATAAGTGGTAACTTCAATTTTGAGCATATATGTGATACATGGCCAATATGGTGTGAATTGGCAGTTTTTTGGCACGTAATGAGTTCAAACTCATAGGTCATATCTCCAAGCCCAATCGACTCCAAGTCCAACCAAGGTTATGTCAGGGTAGGGCATGGTCCTGAGTGCCACTCTAGGCCATGACACGCCACCTCCCCTATTGGGCTAGGATTTAGAGGCTTGGGAGTGAACACATTTTTGGGGTTTATGTAATGACTTTTGACAAGTGGCATTTGACCATCTTATTGGACTGGGTTCAGGGCATCATGGTGGTGAGTCAAGGGAAGGTCTTGAGTCCAGGGAATGAGGGGTCTATGGCTGTGATTGTATAAGTTTCCATCTTTCCCCAACTTTGCTTTATTTGTGTTCATATGCCAATTTCAGGGCTTTCTACCTTGGTGCAATTCTTGTACATGCCCGCCATCGTGAGACCATCGATGTGCTGAACGGAAGCCCGCAGTGTGGATTGGATTATTGTTGGATTTGTGGGATCTGGTTGCTGTTCAGGGTTGAAGGAGGATTGTATTTTATTTTCTATATTTTTGGATTTTGGACCTTGGACTTTAAGAAATGCAAGCATTGATCCGGAGCAAATCAGCAGGGATCACAGGCGGAAGGGGCACAGCGGGGGCCGGTCCTGGTAGGGACCTTCTTTATGGTAGCAGAGGCTTACCTGCTGCCCCTACCAACCGACGACCCGGGGACTTGGGTCCTTATGAGCCCTGCCCAAGTACGCCCCGGGTGCGTATTGTGGACTCGGTGGAGACCACGCCGGAGATTGGAGCCATAGAAGAACCGAGACGTTCAAGAGCATGGCGAACTCCGGAAGTTGAAGCCCGAAGAGAAGTACGACATTCGGGAAGAGGAGGACGTGACATGGAGGACCTGGTCTCCATGTGTGAGCGTCGCTGCCGAAAGGCATGCAACCTCCGCTCCGCCGCGGAGGACTCTGATGAGGCTTGCCATTCAGGCAGCAGTGGAGGACGGGCCCGGCGCTACCGGAAGCGCGGGTCACCCAAGTCCGCAGCAAGGGACGCCGGGGCTATGGACACGGACCCCAGCCCGGTCAGGCTGTGGGAATCCGAGGGGCACTCCGAGGGCTATCGGACAGCCTACGAGCCACCTTCGGAGTCGGAGATGTCCGCGCCGATCGCAAGGGCGAACACGGCCCCCGAGCCCGCCCTGCAGCACGACGCCGAGGGCTTGGAGAGGCCAGCCAGGGCCCGGACGGCACCTGTGCCCCGGCATACGGGACCTGAGACGGACGCCATAGGCGATACGCCCATGGGCGATGAGTCCGAGGCGCCGGGAACCGCGGGATGCGCTGGATCAGGCGGACAGCACGCCGCGTGCCACTGTGAGCACGTGTCCTTCCTCATGGGCAAGTACCCGAAGATGGGGATGAACGCCATCGTGCGTCACCTTGACCGCCTGGACAACGCCAAGGACGCTCTAGAGGAGGACGTCGCGGGGATCCTGGACGACCAGTCGGCCGCGGAGAACCACATGGAGGAGCTGCGAGCGGATCAGGCCCGGTACCGGGAGAATCTGGAGCTGGCCCTGCAGAAGCAGCAGCAAGTGGTGGACAGCCTCCTCCACTTAGTGGAGGGCATGTTGGGACGCCTGAAAAGGCCAGAGGAGCGACAGCCCCTCGCCTCGGGTCCGGAGCTCCCGGCAAAGCCGGCCGCGGTAGAGCTGGTGGAGCGGGTTAAGACCCTCAGGAGCGCCATGGAGAAACCCATGGGCGGCCCTGCAGAGGCACCCTACGCGCCTCCGCGTGTTGACCCGGGTGCGCTGCCGTTTGTTCCCCTGTTCAGCGAGTCCACAATGCTCGGGGAACACACGGCACCGGCTGGGTCCATGCGGGAAGGGCACGTAACCACGGACCCGAGGAGCCTGACGGTACAGATGTCCCATGCCGCCCAGGATGTACCGATCACGACGAATATGGTGGTTTATGCGGAAGAGAAGATCGAGAACCATACCATGCAGGGGCGAACCATGGGAAGCGCCGACGGACATGGTCGAGGTCATCCAGGCGGAAACCTGTGGGCGAAGGACCCCAATACGGGGATATGGACGGCCGATGGAGCAAATCCTTCCCGCATTCCAAACCCCATGGGTTCAGGCCCAACTGGACCGCACTCCATGGAGGAGAGGGATGTACGGGGAGTGTACTCATACCCCCCGGCCACAGGTGGTATCCGTCTCGGCGGAGTGGTGGCTGGAGACGTCGGAGACGCCATCAGGATTGACGACCTCAGGGGAATCAAAATCCCCTATTACGACGGGAACCCGTCCAACCTGGATGACTTCATCCTGGACTGGGAGGACTTCGCCGAGGAGGTCGTCGGCGAGATGCGGGGAGCGCCGCGGGATAAGTGGGTATGCCGGACATTCCCACACCGCCTGGCGCAGGACCTGAAGGAGGAGCTGCGGGATCAGATCCGAGAAGGATTGATCCGTACGGAGCAGGCCTGCCTTCAGTGGCTGGAGGATGAGGAGCGGGTGGACGCTCCGAACCAGAAGCTGGAGGACCTGTGGTCCATTCCGCTGCCGCTGGACCGCGGTGAGTTGCGGGTCCGGGAGTGGAACCGGTATCTGCGGAAGTACCGCAGATGCCTCAAGCTGGTGGAAGACTGGAACGAGGCCAGTGAGATCCGCCACTTGCTGAAGGACGTCCTCCCCGGCAACTGGAAGAGACGAGTGGAGGACGAGGAGAAGAAGAGGGCCAAGAAGCGGGTGGCGGTGAGGATTATGGCGGCGGAGGATACCCATTCGGGTATCATGGAGTTCTTCAGGAGGAACCTGGGCGAGCCCAACCGGATGTTGGGACTGAAGAACGCGGTGTACGTGGAGGTATTCGGGGACTCCATGGGGCAAAGGTTGCTGCGCCTCAACAACGTGGAGTGGAGGCGCGGGGAGCCGCTGAGGATGCAAGTCATCTTCGCCAGCATGAGCCTGGACGAGATCGTGAAGTACATCACGGTGGAGTTGAAGCTCAATGCGAAGAACGAGGCCCACGTGCAGGATCGACATGGTCATGGACAACGAGGCCACCGAGAAGACCGCCATCATCGGGAGATCCAGGAGGACACGGCCAACTCTGCGGAGGATGGTAGTGGAAGTGGCCAAGACCACTGGTCCCGGGAGGATCACGAGGAGGCCCATTTCTTCGCGTTTGTGGCGCACAACGTGAAGAACCATGGGCAGGATCGGTCCAGATGGAGCCAGGTGGGACCCAAGAAGGGCAAAGAGCCAAGGAGGATCGGGAACCCACCGCTCTCGTTCCGGGAGTACAGGTCTCAGCACGACGGGTGCTGGGTCTGTTATGGCAAGGGAAACAACCACACACACGACCATCGTCAGTGCAAGGTGTATGAGGCGGACAAGAAGGCCTACTTCGCAGCCGACCCCGAGAAGAAGCCCAAGGAGCAGCGGATTTCCGACTGGAAGGCGAAGGGCGGAGACGGGGGAAAAGACCAAGGCAAAGGCCAAGGAAAAGGCGGAGGAAGAGGCTATGGTGGTGGACCTGGTCAAGACCGACGAGTGAGGTCGATCGAGGAAGTTGCTGAGGACATGTTGAGGACGTTGGAGGAACTCAGGGCCCAGCAACGTGGTGGACAAAGTCCTGGCGGATCGCAGCCGGAAGGGGCTGCGGGAAGCCAAGTCTAGAGGAGCCCCCACGGGAGTGGGACCTCGGAGGTCTCTCCTCCGAAAATCAGTGGAATCCCAGAGAAAGCGAAGGCACATCGGGTGCCGAAGAAGGCTCCGGAAGAGCCAAAACCACTGAGTTTCGCCACTCCCAACCCCTGGAGCGCCCTGCCAAGGGAAGTACATGTGGGTACGGGACATGGCAAGAAGGAAGGAGCGACCACGGAGAGCCCCGTGGACGGGCAGGACCAACCCAAGATCTACACCATCCGTGACCATACCCTTGAAGTCCTGATGCACCCGGACGTGCTAGAGTTGCATGCCGTGAGAGTCGTCCATACACCTCATGGCGACGAGCGGCAGTTGCACTTGAAAGTGCGAGTACGGTGCGGACGAGAGGAGAAGGTGGTGGATGTGTTAGTGGATACGGGTGCCCAGGTGAGCCTGGTCCGGAGAGGGTTGTTCAAGGAGGAACTCCTGCAGCCCAGCCGGAGACGGGCCCGCCTGAAGGTCGCCAACGGAGAGATCATGGGTGGTGGCACCCATGAGGCCACTATCAGTATGGAATTCTGGGAGCATGAGCGCTTGAACCGCCCTGATCAGGCGAAGAGAAGCACTCTATCTGGGAACTTTTACGTGGCCGACATTACTGATTGGGATATGATCATGGGGTATGATTTCATGGTGGCCAACGCCATTGGAGCCCTTCCCCATCGTGCAACGCTGGTCCGGGAGGATGATGAGTGCCTCACATGGCTATCCACGGACTATGCATGCGGATCATCCCAATGGAATGCTGAGGAAGAGGATCGGATCGTCCAAGCGGTGCAAGCTGTGGGTGCCAAGTCCAGAGGAGACCGTGGAGTTCAGCTCACGGAGTATGGAATGGCGCCGCAAGTGTACGCCAGGATGATTCAGACGCTGGGAGCTGAAGCGCCCGAGACGGACGTCTTCGCTTCCCGGGATGCCCCACTTCTGCGGAAGTGTAGGAGGCATTGGCATCGAGGAGACTCAGCCTGGCACAGGCATTGGGGTTTGAAGGAGTGGGGACCCATGTATTGGCATGGCTCCCTGGACAATACCAGACGTACGGTGGAGAAGATCATCGCGGATAGGGCGAAGGGGGTCCTGGTCATAACCAGCATAGGATCCACCCCATGTCCGCTGGAGGGTCTCAAGTCGACGCTGGACTCCATCACCCTGAACGAGATGTCATTCGGGCCAGAGGAGGAGTTGTTCATCGACGCCAAGGGTGTATCAATGCCCTCCCCGGGTCAAGCGTGGGGTACCAAGGCTTTCCTGGTGGATGGGGCGCAAGCCCAGCCCACGGGTGATGAAGCATTCATCCGTAGGGTGGAGGCGGTGCCCATGAAGGTCATGTTTGAGCCCAAGGAGGGGACGGATCAGCCTATTGATGGCATTGACGTCCTGTCCCACGCCGAGATCGACGACGTCGTCAACTACATGCGGATGGGGATGCACGACCGTGTGGCAGCCAAGAAGAGGCGGGCCATGGTCACATCTCCGCATTGGTGGGATGACAAGATGTTGGTCACCGGCAAGTACGAGAAGGACGAGTTCGTGGCGAGGGTCATGGATCACATCGCAGACCAATACGATGGTCCGGTTGGGTCGGACCCACCAACATGGGATTTCCCAAGAATGGGTGTCGATAGCGACAGTCACCAGCCCGAGGCCGCAAATTTTCGAAGATTATCGGTGGGAAGTGCACCCCACGGCGGTGAAGACGGCATATCGGACGAGGAGAAGTCGGATTCGGACCCGGAAGAGGCCTATACCGCAGTGCGTTCGGTTGTATCGATACCGAAGCAAGCGGCTGAAGAGGCCCAGGAGAACCCGAAGGTCGCCGAGCTGAAGGAGAGGCTGATCAAAGCCTACCCGCGGCTATTCAGTGGCGTCGCCAACAAGAACCCTCCAGATCGTGGGAGGTTTGGTACAGCGAAGATCAAGCTGAAGCCGAACCCGAAGATCTATCGTCATCGGGAGTACCAACTTCAGGGCGATCGGGCCGAGGCCATGAAGAAGCTGTTGGCGGAGTTCATTGAGCGGGGATGGATCGAACCCTCCGACAGTGAGTGGGCCAGCCCAGCCTTCATCGTGCCCAAGAAGGAGAAGGGCGAGTGGAGGTTGGTGGTTGATTACAGAGGTTTGAACGAGCAGACCGAGCACGACTCGTACTCGCTCCCCCTGATCGACTCCATCCTCCAAAAGCAACAGAAAAAGCGGATTTTCACGGTGCTGGACCTAAAACACGGTTATCACCAGATGCCGCTACACCCGGACTCCAGGCCCTGCACAGCGATGTCGACGCCGCTGGGGCCCATGCAGTGGAAAGTGGTGCCCATGGGCGCCAAGAATGGCAACGCCGCTTTCCAGCGCATGATGGAGGACCTACTCGGTCCTGTCCGGGACTGTGCCGACCCCTTCGTGGATGACATCATCATCCGGTCCGGCACGGAGAACATGACTGAGGACGAGCTCATCGACGCGCATGAGAAGGATCTGCGCCGAGTGCTCAGCGAGTTGGACAAGCACAACATGGTGTGCAAGCCCACCAAAGCCTCACTCTTCGTGAAGGAAGTGGAGTTCGCGGGTCACGTGGTTGGTCACGGGCAACGCCGTCCCATGCCTGGGAAGCTGGCGTCCCTGCACCACTGGGAGAAGCCCCAGACCATCAGCGAACTCCGGTCCTTCATGGGGTTCTGCAATTACTATTCGGGCTACGTCCGGATGTATGCAGAACTCTCGGGGCCGCTGCACAAGATGCTGCAGGTGGGGAAGTTCGATGGCCGGAAGGGGAGCAAGAAGAAGCTTGCTTGGACCCCTGAGGCTGAAGATGCGGTCAACAGCCTGAAGGAGCGACTCCTGGGGCAGTTGGGGCTATTCCTGGTGGACCCGGACAAGGGATTCGTGCTACGGACGGATGCCTCGGACTATGCTGTGGGGGCAGTCCTCGAGCAGATCCGAGACGACGGGTCACATGTACCCGTGGCGTTCTGGAGCCGGATCCTGGCCGAGGGCCAACGCCGCACCTGGACCGCGAGGGAGAAGGAGACGTACGCCATTGTTTGTGCGCTCAGGAAGTGGTCTGGCCACATCGGATTGCAACCGGTGGTGGTTTGTACAGACCATCAGTCCTTGCAGAGGTGGCACAAGGAGCACGTCGACACCCCTTCGGGACCGGCGGCAAGGAGGGCCCGATGGCATGAGACGTTCGCCAAGTTCGACCTCAGCGTCGTATACGTCCCGGGGAAGGACAACACTGTGGCAGATTGCCTCAGTCGATGGGCCTACCCCGCGGGCAAGGCTTGGATGGACATATCCAGCCATGGGGACGCCGAGGAAACCGAGGAGGCCAAGCGCATCATCGAGATGGAGAAAACCATGGAGCAAGAGGGGGTCAAGTGCTTTGTGGTGATGGCAAACCGTACGGACCTGGCCAAGTTCCGGGGTGCCCGCGTCCAAGCTATTCGAGAGGAAACCCTCGAGCAATGGATGGTGGCCCCTGTAGAGCTAGTCAGGTCGGTGCTCACAGAGGACTGGTCGGATGACCACGCGGCATCCGAGCACTGGAGCAAGTACTGGAATGCCGTGAGCGCCCCGTCGGACGACGAATGGCCCGAGGGCTTGACCGAGGATGGCGACAAGTTGTTCCTCAAGGACAAGCTGCTGGTGCCCGAAAACCGAGTGGAGGAGCTCGTTGACCATTGGCACAACGCCCAGCTCATGCACCCTGGCTGAGACAAGATGCAGCAGGACCTGGAGTGGCGCTTCAAGTTCCCTCCGGGGTACTACGCCATCCTGGATAGGTACTGCAGCGACTGTGCCGTGTGTCGGGCCACGAAGAGCCCCAACCACTCCACAGCGGGCAACCCGGTGTATACGGCTATACCGGAGGCCCCTATGCGGTCCGTGGCCATGGATGTATTCGCCATGCCTGAGGTCACGGTGGAAGGAGAGACCTACGACTGTGTCATCCTGGCGGTGGATAGGCACAGTGGGTATATCGTGGCGGTCCCTGGCAAGAAGTCCAAAAAGAAGGACAAGAAGGACAAGCATGGAGTGGGGCTGCAGGCCAAGACCGTCGCTAATGCCATGATCAGGCATTGGTTGACGATTTTCGATGTCCCGGCTGTCTTCTGCAGCGATCGGGGCAGTCAATTCGTGGGGACGTGGTTCAAGACGATGTGCAAGCACATGGGCATTCGGCACGCCAAGACCGTGGCGTACCACAGCCGGTCGAATGGCCGAGCTGAGGTGGCCGGGCGGCAGATGTTCGAGAAGTTCCGCCAGCTGCACATCGACGAACCGGGCCGGAACTGGTACAATTCGCTGTGGAGAGTGCTCCAAGCGTATCACGACCTTCTGGGACCCACTGGACTGTCGCCCCATCGCATACTGTTCCTACGGGATCGAGTGTCACGCACTCTCGCGTGGATGAACCACGGCAAGGTGGCCCGGGACGCGAACGCCATGATGGCTGAGGCGGACGACACGGCGGCCAAGGTGTGCAAGGCACTTCAGGACGAGCATGACAAGAGGGCCAAGTACTTCAAGCAGGGAAAAGTCCAGAAGTATGCTCTCCAAGACACCGTGTGGGTGGAGCGGCACCACAAGGATGTCCTGTCCAGGCATCGGCAGGCATCCTGGTATGTGCCGGGGGTAATCGTGCGGAAGGTCGGGCAGGATGTGTATGCGGTTCGTGTGGGGGATAACAAGATCCTGGACCGCGACCATACCCAGCTTCGTCCCCGAGCACCAGACCCCAGCGGACGTCCCGTCACCTTCGAGTTCACGGCCGGCGATGTGGACTCAGACGACGAGGGTGAGGACGACGACTTCACCGCTGAGAAGATCCTGGCGGACAAGCCGGACCCGGGGACGCCTGGGGGTAGGCTTTACAAAGTCCGTTGGAAGGGATTCGCCGCATCCAGGGACTCGTGGGAGCCTCCGAGCAGTTTTGTGCCGAGGTATACCACGGTCTGGATGGACTACCTAAAGAAAAAGAACATTTCTTTGGATGTCAAGGACGTGTTGGTCCATTTGGTTGCTGCTGTAGCACCGTAATGGATCCCCCCTTGGCATTTTGTTTGTTTCTGTGCTTGGGGAGACAAGTGAGGGCGTTCATCCGGGGATTTTTCGGCCTTGACTGGCCATATACCCCCTTCACTCGATCTCCACATATATATTGCATTGTGGTATACTTATTTAGGTCGACCGACGGCGTTTTTCTATCTTTGATCCCCTTGGTCCATGTTGTAGATCAAGAGGAGACCGGATATGGCGTAGGGCGCTGATTATCAGTGTCCTCACCCCTCCCTTGGGGCATGGGGGACGCCTACGACGTGTGTGGGGCCTCCATGTGTCCTTGGGACATGGAGGGGGGGGTTGGAGCCCATTGGGGTCCTCCCGTCCTCTCTTCATTGGTTTCCGAGCGGATACAACGCTCTGAGAAGGGGGGTGAAGCCGGTTCGGACCCCCGTGGCCATCTTGGGGTCACTTGGGGTGTGTATCTATGTGCCGGCAAGCCGCCATTGGCTGATATCATACTCTCCCACCCACCTGACCTAACCCGATGTGATAGTGTGATAGGTTGGGCCATTCCGGCTATGAGCGGCCATATTCAGTACCGAGGCACCGCCAGCGGAGATTTATATATCGGAATATCAGGAATTAACAGGGTTTTATTATCATAATGTTTCCGTAATTTTTCAGCCTTTCGTTCTGATGGTCAATGTATCGGCGACTGTCAGTTGGCTCGCGATTTTGCGTTAACCGATTGGTTAACTGTTATTTCCAGATATTTTGGCGGATATTCCGTTGAAGGGTCAGATTTCATCAGCAAAGGGTTCGTTGCATCCGCAATTCTCTAAATAAGCACTCGAAATTTTAATCAGAATTTTTCGCGATGTCGAAATCGGATTTTCGACTTCGACATCGCCGCACTTGATTTGGACTTCTTCGAGTGGTCGTACTCTTTTCCCTATGCCCGAATCAGGTTTCCCTTATACTTGCCACCCATTTGACTTGGAGATATAAGGGAAACAAAAGCGAATCGTGGGACCACTTTGAAGAGCCATATCTACGAGCGAGTGTGAGGAAAGAGAATAAGGAAGGTTGGGTTGGAACTGCCTTGGTCTCAACTTAATTTAGGAAGCATCAAACGCCTTTGGTGCGTACACATGCCCGATATAGCAAGGGATAATGGTCAAGAGGGTATAAAGTGATATATAACTCTTGGACCGTGCAACCGAACATTTTATTGTGACTTTCGAGTGTATCGCATGAGTGTTGGGGTTGCATAGCAACTTTCCTTGGGTTCCTACGTATTTTTAACGTGAAGTTATGTCAATGGAGGGACATGGCTTATCATGGTGGGAGCCATATTTTGAGGGTATGTGTTGTATGCATGGTATATGTTTGATATGCTCACGCCCATGTTATATATCTTCGTGTGGCCGAAGAGATGGGGAGCCATACGTGACAAGGGCTTTGCCCATGTCCCAATTGTGGAATTCAAAGCGCTAGACCAAGTCTACCGCGTATGTATTGCTCATGGTATGTTTGACAAAGAGATCCATGGGTGCACTCCCATTTTCATGGGGCATGTAGATATTAGTGGCGAAGGTATCTCCATGCGCCCGATTGGGGATCCAAGTGGGGGAATTGTTCGCAAATGGTTCCAATCATTTGTGTATTGAACCATGAGCGGATATCATGGGTGAGCATAGAGATATACTATCATGACAACTTTGTATTTGGTCATATTTTCATGTTTTTGACCTCAATTTTTGCTCATTCTTGTGTTTTGTGTACTTACCTGGTCGGCAAACAGCAAGAAGCCTATGGAGAGTCGAACCATGGTATGTTGTTCATATGTTAGCATATGCTTTGGAGTTGAACACCACCATATGCCGGATCGCGTACTCCATTTGGCTTGGCGCATGAAGGATTACAAAAATTGGTCTCAAGATCATGGGCTGACTTGGGCAGTGCGTGGCGCCCATATCCGAAGGGGTTTGGAGGGTAAAGTGGGGATGTACATGGGCATTGACCTTTGGTCTATATCCTCCGTGAATATTAGACTTCGATTCCATGCATGCTTTGAGCCTTCGGATAAGTGGTAACTTCAATTTTGAGCATATATGTGATATATGGCCAATATGGTGTGAATTGGCAGTTTTTTGGCACGTAATGAGTTCAAACTCATAGGTCATATCTCCAAGCCCAATCGACTCCAAGTCCAACCAAGGTTATGTCAGGGTAGGGCATGGTCCTGAGTGCCACTCTAGGCCATGACACGCCACCTCCCCTATTGGGCTAGGATTTAGAGGCTTGGGAGTGAACACATTTTTGGGGTTTATGTAATGACTTTTGACAAGTGGCATTTGACCATCTTATTGGACTGGGTTCAGGGCATCATGGTGGTGAGTCAAGGGAAGGTCTTGAGTCCAGGGAATGAGGGGTCTATGGCTGTGATTGTATAAGTTTCCATCTTTCCCCAACTTTGCTTTATTTGTGTTCATATGCCAATTTCAGGGCTTTCTTCCTTGGTGCAATTCTTGTACATGCCCGCCATCGTGAGACCATCGATGTGCTGAACGGAAGCCCGCAGTGTGGATTGGATTATTGTTGGATTTGTGGGATCTGGTTGCTGTTCAGGGTTGAAGGAGGATTGTATTTTATTTTCTATATTTTTGGATTTTGGACCTTGGACTTTAAGAAATGCAAGCATTGATCCGGAGCAAATCAGCAGGGATCACAGGCGGAAGGGGCACAGCGGGGGCCGGTCCTGGTAGGGACCTTCTTTATCCCTTGGACCATGCTTCCCTCTCAAATACGTGAGGGCTTGGGCCATCTAAATCCCCGCCGCAACTTTCAACCCATCGGCCCCCTTTTCAACCCTCCTCATGTGCCCCGCCGCCCCCTTGAGAATGAAAAATTCCCCCAAATCCTCCCCCTACATGAGGGCCTCCATACCCCTCTCCTCTCTCTCTCCCCCACTCGGTTCATCGATGAGTTCCTCCACCCTATCCAACTCATCTTCCAACTCCCCGAGTGCTTCCTTCATCCATCTTACCCTAGCCCTAATGTCCCCCCGTGTAACAAAATTTGACATGGAGGTTGGCGTTGCGGTCATTATCAACCAAACTAAATAAACGTGAGAAAACGTAAAAAACGTTTTTGAGTTCAAGTGGGTAAGTGCGAGGGGTTAATAGGTACGTGCGAGGAGGATCTTTGGGGAGGCCAATACATTGCTTCATATTGAAGGGCATACACGCACGTCATGAATTCCGGGGTGAACCTATCCGGAAAGAGTGCAAATAAAGCATTGGAGCCGGATTGATAGTGCCGAAGCACCACCTCCTTGTAGGCTTCCTTGCTTGGACTATTTAGGATGAGATCAAAGTCATCCTTTGCCCGTATTGACACTTGGTCCGGAGATAAACCCATGAAGGAATTATGGGGGTGAATGGAGTTATGGTTAGCACAATATTCAAAAGAAACAAAACAAAAACGGACGACGGCCACAAGCGACTCAAGCCCTCAATCTCATGGGAGAAGGAGTAAACCGGTATCTTTGAGAGGACTAGTCTAAAGCCAAGTCCCCTCGGTCACTAGACTAAAGCTAAGTATCCATATCCCTTGGAGAAAGGGAGAGTAGGGATATTCGGGAGGACTAGTCTAAAGCCAAGCCTCCCCGGGCACTAGACTATAGCTAAGTATCCATATCCCTTGGGAAAAGGGAGAGTAGGGATATTCGGGAGGACTAGTCTAAAGCTAAGTCTCCCCGGGCACTAGACTAAAGCTAAGTATCCATATCCCTTGGAGAAAATGGAAAAGTAGGGATATTCGGGAGGACTAGTCTAAAGCCAAGTCTCCCCGGGCACTAGACTATAGCTAAGTATCCATATCCCTTGGAGAAAGGGAGAGTAGGGATATTCGGGAGGACTAGTCTAAAGCCAAGCCTCCCCGGGCACTAGACTATAGCTAAGTATCCATATCCCTTGGGAAAAGGGAGAGTAGGGATATTCGGGAGGACTAGTCTAAAGCTAAGTCTCCCCGGGCACTAGACTAAAGCTAAGTATCCATATCCCTTGGAGAAAATGGAAAAGTAGGGATATTCGGGAGGACTAGTCTAAAGCCAAGCCTCCCCGGGCACTAGACTATAGCTAAGTATCCATATCCCTTGGAGAAAATGGAAAAGTAGGGATATTCGGGAGGACTAGTCTAAAGCCAAGTCTCCCCGGGCACTAGACTATAGCTAAGTATCCATATCCCTTGGAGAAAAAAAAAAAAAGGGGGGGGGGGGTTCTCCGGGAACTCAAGGGAAGGGGCGTAGATGGAGGTAATGCTCCCTATTCCTTCGGATGGTTGGTGCATAGACGCTTAGTGGGCCTCTCGGAGTCGCGATGAGTGGAACCCTTAAGACCCAAATCAAGGGTGAGGGCATTCCTTAGGTAGATGGCATTATACTTAGTGATCTCACCCTCAAGTTCAAAGGGCAAAGAAAGCCTCACACGAAGTTGGTGATACACGTAAAGAGCTCCGAAATTAATGGGCCGTATTTTGGGTTCGGGACCCAATAATTCATTCCAAGTTTCGGGTTTATTCTGGCCTCGAATTTTCAGCCATACTTTAGTCCTATGAAGAACCTCCCTTAAAATTTCGGGCTCCGTTACATGAGTTTCAACGGGCGCAGCATAGTCGGGGTGAAAGGGCCTTAGAGTCTCGGTTTCCCTTGACTCATTTGAAGCATGAAGTTCCTCACGGGCATCATCCCCATCCTCGGTCCTTATGGCACCGTCAAACCCCATATCATCCGGGTCTCCTAAGGGTCCTACCGGAATGGGAGGGGGGCGATGGATATGAGCTTTGGTCAAGGCATGTGTGGAGTGACGGAGGGAATAGGGGGAGATGACAACACACCCCCGGGTTAGTAATATCCCGCCTATGGCCTTTTTACCATCCCAAAAAGAAATCCACCCAAACCCTTTGATATTACGAAGGATGACAACCCTACACCACAACCCGAGGGACAATTTGACCGGTATGAACCACAAAGACGCACCGTCTACATGAGGGTTAAGGAAGTGGCCATCTTCACGAGACCCTTGGAATTGGTTAAAAATTGTGTTGGCCCAAATGGTTCGGAATGGCAATTTGGAAAGAAAGGACAACATAAAGTCTTGAAGTGTTTTAGGGGGTGGGGGACTCTTTGGTGTTGCTAGGACTACTTGATGAGTAACAAGGTCATATTGGTTCCCCAATTGCCATACCTTGCGATGGGGGGGTCCCCCTGGAGATTGGGAAACCAACTCCTGGGCCAACTTAAGCTCGTGCACCCCGGTTAGGAGAGAGGACTCGTCCTCCTTAAAAACGGCAACCCACTCATTATTCCCTGATATATACACCTGGAGGGAAGAACGGGAAGTACCCGAATGCACAACTCCTGGGAAAGGAGTGGCTTTTAGGAAAAATTCATCAGGTAAAAGAGCAAAGGCAGGATAAGAAATACTCTCTCTCACATCAACAACGGGCATCCTTAGGGAGAAGCAAACAACAAGAGACAAGCTCAAGAAGAACGACAACCAATGACAAGAAACTAGCCACCCCCACCCCTACTTGCTTCGTCCAAACTAAAGGCAATAACCAACAACTTGGCTAGCCCCGGACTCATGCCATGCAATTCTAGGAGGTATTGGGGACAAGATTGGGTCAACTCCCGAAGGGCTACCCAATCAATTTCATGCCATAAAAATTGTGGCAAAAGAAAAGTCCATCCATTATCCTCCAAAAACCGGCGAGTCCTTTCGTCCATTTTGGAGAAGGCGAAGCGTTGGTGGTTTGATCCTAAGGAGTAAGGTACTATGACTAGACGTTTGGGGTATGTGAGTCGGTGTGTGTGTGTGTGTGTGTGTGTGTGCGAGTGCGTGTGTGTGTTCGTGCCGAGAGACGGAAGGGCTCAGGTGAGCGTGCCGGAAGGCTGCACTAGGGCTAGGCACTAACCTTGGGTCCAACATCCTAAATAGAGAGGGGCTACCTTTTAGGCGATCTGAGCCGGGAGGATGGCGAGTTGGCGTACCGCTGGAGGCACGTAGGGGAGGAGGCTTTCGACCACGGTCTTGAGCCGCTGCACCTCCTGACTCCGGAACCCCAGCTGGAGCTCCAGCTGGAATATCCGGCTCCGCAGACACGCCATTTGTTCGTCTTCATTGGTTGGGAGATAGTGTACGGGGTTCCGCTGGCGTTCTCGGGAGGCCTGCTTATAGCCCCGGTTCTGTTCGCGCCGCTCCCTCCTCTGGCGCTCCTCCGGGGTCTCCTCCACCTCGTCGATCTTGCGTTTTCGGCTAGACGACGAGGAAGAGGGCTCCTGGGGGCCCGCTGCTGAGGAGGGGCCCGACGTGGCCTCCATGGGGAAGGCTCCAGTGGGGTCCGTGCTGGCATCCTGGATGGTGAGCCAGGCCAGGTTCAAGGACTCCTCCTCCTGGGAAGGCCAGTCCCAGGCCTGCTCAGGTTCCATGGTTGACGAGAGAAAAGCCATGACGGAATTAGAAGCTGCAGTGTATCGGGAGGACTATGGGGGGGGTTGCCCTACATCTACGACAAATAAAGTGAGAAGGGGGGGGGGTATTGGTAAAAAGAGGGGGAAAGCCGAGAGAGGGGGGGGAAGCGGGAGAGGAAGGAGTGACGTGATTAGTCTTTTCTTCGGGCTGCTAGCCTCTTGGCTTCCCGGAGAGCTGATTGTAAGTCGTGCTTTTGACAATATTTCACAAATTCGCCATTAACCCTATCCTTCCCCAGTATGAAGGCACGTACAGGTTCCCATGTGGCTTCTGTAAGGTTGAAGCCCTTCCACTTAACAAGAAACTTCCAACCTTGACGATACTCATGCTTGAGTACGTAATGGACCACATAGTACCCCCTATGTGCCATCTCTTCTGCATTCATATCCGGCAACACGTCAGGGCCCGAAATCTTACTTGGAGGGTCGGACTGGGCCTTGGCTCTTGACCTTGTCATAGGAGCTTCTCGCTCTTCGGGTTCGGATACATCCAAGATATCCTCCTCTCCCCCTTCTTCTTCATCTCTTTCCGCTATTTCTACCTCACTATCCTTCTCAGCATCAAGCGGAAACCATTCTTCGTCATCTTTGAGCTCCAGTGGAAACTTCCTTAGAAAAGAGTGGGCCACTCTGATTTCTCCTCCAAGGGTAGGGCTCAGCCGGACCAGGACACTACCGGGGCCCACTTGGGTAATCTTGTACGGACCCAAGTGAGGAGCATGAAACTTGCCAACTTGAAGTTGGGGAAATCGGTTCTTGTGAACGAGCACATGGTCCCCCACTTGATAGTTAGCGGGCACTCTCTTCCAATTAGTCCGGGAAAGGGACTTCTCTCTGAAAGCCCTCAGAGTGTCCTTGGCCAAATCACATAAGCGCTGCTCCTCCTCCAGCCAGTCCTCTACAGGGACACTAAGCTCCGAAGGCACCGGAAAGTCCAAATTTCATTGGGGTCTCACAAGGAAGAGTTCGTGGGGTGAGTAGCCAGTCCTCGTGGACTGTTGTGAATTCAAAATCGAGTTGGCGTAAGGCAGTAGTCTCAGCCAATCCTTGCCCCTTTGTTGCCTCCTTAGAACCCGCATAATGTTGATAAAGGACTTATTGAGCCTTTCGCACAGTCCATTACTTGAAGGCTTCTAAGGGATACTAAAGTGGACTCGCACACCCGTACGGGAAAGCAGACCACGCCAATACCCCTTTTCGGAAGTAAATCGGACGTCATTATCCGAGTAGACCTCGACCGGACGACCGTAGACCTGGATCCATTCTTTGAAAAGAATCTCAAAGGCTTGCTCACCGTCAATCCTCTTAGTGCAGGGATACACCCTACAGAAGCGGGTCAAGGCACAGCAAACCATAAGGATGTAGTTAAATCCTCCAAATTTGGGGACTTCAACAAAATCCACATACAAGATTTGGTTTCCCAACTCTCGGATAGGAAGGGCTCCTACAAGTCCACGATCAGCACATGTATTCTGCTTGCATTCAATGCAGATGCGGCAAGATTCGGTAATTTCTTGGATCAATTTGCGGATCTTTGTCTTAGACAGGCGGGTGAAGAACAACTGTTGAAAGAACCACAGACATCGGGCCCCGCCCGCATGCTGTTGTGCCGTCGTATGACACCATACTAGGACAGTACGAAGACAGTGGTTAGGAACGACCACTTGCTTTTCCCTATGGAGCTTGTTGGCTTTGATCACCCACATGGATCGGTCTTGAAAAAGGACGGGCTTGTTCCTCAAGGCTACTATGATGCCATGGTAGTAGTCATCCGAGGAGTAGTCATCCAAGTTCCAAGAATCGGTGGGAAGATCTAGAACCTTTTCCATTCCTAAGTCCAATTGGGTGTCCATCTTTTGAAATGCCTTCCTTGCAAGTCCCTCCGTGTCCACTTGATAGAGGGAGTTAAAGTTGTTCCGAGACAAATAGTCACATAGTTCATTCTTGACTCCTGGCAGGTGATAAATATTCAAGTTGAACTGACTTAGGAAGGTCCACCAGCGCCTCATATGCTTTTTTTCCGGAGGAGGGTTATTCAAGAAAGTGGCAGCGGGCTGTTGGTCACAGAACCATACTAGACGCTGGTCAGATAGGATCCTGTATTGGGAACCCATCAGAAGAACCCCTGATAGGAGCTCTTGCTCATAAGTAGAGTAGTTCTTACGAGCTGGGTTCCATTTCCAGTTCCAATATCCTATTGGAATAAGAATCCAATCCTCCTCATACGTATGTTGTAGCTTTCCTTCCTTGTTGGCCCCGGTAGTACAACCAGGGGTTTCATCCAACTGACCCTGCTCAGGCTTTTGCCATTGGTACAAACTTCCCCCTCCGCCGACGTCACTGGCGTCGGAAATGAGGACAAACTCTCCTCCTTGGGGGCCGTACAATGGGACCCCAAGTGAGGAAACTTGAGCGAGTTTATTCTTGAGTTGGGACATATGAAACTCATGCTCATGTGTCCAGACAAAGGTGGCCTTCTTGCGAGTGAGGTCTGAGAGTATTGAGGCATCGTAGGTGAAATTCTTAATGTGGCGCCGGTAGAAGTTACAGGCCCCTAAGAATTGCCTCACATCCTTCACGTCCTTAATGGTAGCTTCCAATATAGGAGCCACCTTGGAGGATGAAGGTCTCCACCACCCATAGCCACTCTCAAAACCAAAATATTCCACCTTGTGAACGAGGAATTGGCTCTTGTCATATCGGAGCTTGAGGTGGTTCCTATGACACACGTCGAGGAAGGCTTCCAACAAGATCCGATGGTCTCCAAATGTACGGGTGCCCAACATGACATCATCAATGTGACACTCTAATTCGCCTCCACGTGTAAACACTCTTCGTGCCTTGGAATGGGACCTGACCTGAACCATTACTTGGTTCATAATCTCCTGAAACACGGCCGGTGCATTAGCCAACTCGAATGGCATCACTTTCCACCTAAAAATCCTTCCTTCAGGCGTGATAAAGGCCGTCAGCCTTTGAGCTTCAGGTGTTAGCTTCACTTGCCAGAAGCCTGACTGCATGTCAATCTTGGACTTGAACTTGGACCGGGCCATGCATTCTAAGGTCCGTTCCATATTAGGTAACGACCCAGCATGCAAGTAGGTGAGTTTGTTCAGGCGCCCATAATCTACCACCAAACGTAAGGCGGTACTTCCGGGCTTCGGCACTAAGAAGCACGGAGAGCAATGAGTAGGGGTTTCCCCATGTTGCAATTCTTCAACCACATTGCGCCGCACACATTCTTCAACTTGCTTCCGGATCTCCTTCATGTGTGCCTCACTGCAAGGGTATGGCCTGCACTTGAGCTTTTTGTTTGCAAATTCAGGTTTCAGGCGCAACTCCATTTGAATAAGTTTCTCCACACTACCCCGTTCAGGAAGATCCCCGAAAGCCTGTATATACTTCAAAAGAATACCTTGGAACTCTAGAGGTAGGTTGGAACCCAGAATGTGTTCCTTGGTGGCCTCGAGGTCACTTGTGAGGTTTGTACCCCCCCCTACCTTTGTACTTGGGCAGCGGTCTTGGACGTGCAAAGGTACTTCACACAAGTGAGCCTCATCACCAGGTTCCCCCAGAAGGGCCATGATGCCAATATCTTCATAGTCACCCGGGAGTGGGTGGTTAGTATTGAGTTGTGCGTCTAACCCAAACTGAGCAATCTCGCCCTTGAGAATACACAGGTCTTGGTAGCTCATAGGCTCAGACTTACTGGGCTTAGCCCAATTATGCTCATCTGGAAGATGCATCGGCACTTCTTCATCCAATTGGGAACATTGGGATGTTATTCTCCACTCATGGACCAAGTCAGCTTCTTCGATTAAACTTTCAATCAGAACAGACATAGCATCAGTAAGTTCATCCAAGCAACCTCCGAAATGCTCGACTTCATCAGTTGAGGGGGGCAATTCACTTACGCCCTCCGAATCTTGTTCTAGATCCTTACCGTACTGGCGGGCAGTGCTTGCCTCCACAATAGGGCGAGCTTGTTGCAAGTCTTGTGTAGAACAAGACTCTTGGTGCCAGGGTAACCTGGCATTGGGAAAGAAATCTAAGAGTTGCACTAGTGACTTGTGCATATGCCGAACTAGGACCCACTTGCGAAGACTTGAAGGAACATCTTGTCTTGACATCCGTGAGCCTTCAAGCACAGAGATAATGGTTACCCAAGGGGGTTTGGGTAAGACTTCACAAGAACCATCCGGTATCCATAAAGGTATGTCCGGAAGGGTAACTCTCTGAATGGTCAGTGCATCCAGCGTGGGTCTCCATTTCCTGGCACTCTCACTCACTGACCAATCAGGAGTGCATATGAGGAGGTGGGCCTTATCCAAAATGACCTTGCAAAGTACATGATGGATTTTAGAGAAAGGGGGATTGGCCCACGGGCATACCTTGACGGGAGAGCGCCCATCGGTCAAAGTAGCCCAGTCGTACCGTCACGCCGACTTGCCTCCATGGCTCTTTCCACACCAAAGAGGGGAGGTATGGTTGAGCGCATTGGCAAACAAGTCAACCGACACTTCTTTTCCAAGCTCGGAGAGGGCGGCGTTCTGAACCCTAGGGTCCAATCGGTAGTTTTCAGTTTTGAACCTTGACGCGTGGAGGAAGCCAAAAGCTGATGGCGGGGGTGTGGTAGGAACCGTGAGGATAATCCTAAGCTCTTTCTTGGAGGCATTCTCAAAGATGTGAGCCGGTGGATCCAGTTCTAATGCCTTGAACCTCGGAAAGTCATCTCTGAGGAGGAAATTGAGTCCCACCACACCTTTGAAGGCCGTGGTATCAAAGATTGTGAAGTCTTGACTTACAATCTCTCCATTGTCAAATGGAATATGAAAACGACCCATGCCTTGCGTCATGACTCGGTGTCCGTCTCCCATGCGCAGCAAGGATACGGAATCACTCGTAATCAGACAAGGCGGTACTATTGAAGCGGCGACGGCACAAATAGTGGCACCCGTGTCCAAGAATGCTTCCACCGTCTGTCCTCCAACCACTATGTCCAGGGTCAATAGGTTGGCTCCTAGGAGGTTCACAAGTTCCTCCTTGAGGAAGTTGAACCTGGTCCGCTTCTTATCGGGGCCATCATTAGTAGTGTCTCCTCTGGGTTCACGGTCAATGCTCATATTGGAAGCTGCTGGCTGAACAGTCATAGAAGATGCAGTTCCTGAGGAACTCGCAGGAGCACTGGGCCCTGCAGTAGCAGCCGCCTTTGACCCAGGGTGGACTTCATTCAAAGGGCCCACGGGGTGTTCCAGCGGTGGCATCATGGGGGGTGGTGGAGGAATGTCCTCACCCGAAAGGGTAGTCGAAGACTCTTGAGCGGTACCTTTCCCTTTTCCTTGAGGACCTCGCCCGCCACGCCCTTGACCTGATTCACCCCCTTTTCCTCTTCCTTTGCCTTTTGCTTTTCCTTTGCCTTGTTCATCGTTCTGCTTCTTCCAGCACCAGGAAGTGAAGTGCCCTTTCTTGCCACAGTAGCCACACATGATGCGGGCTCTGAACATATTATACTCAAGCATCTCCTCTTCTGTGGGCTTCTTCCCCATCTTCCCTTTGCCACTCACGCTTGCGTTTATGGCCATCATGTCTTCTTCAGTAAATATAGCCTGAGTTTCTTGAACCCAGAGGGCCTCTCCTCTGTTCGGCTGCTGGCTCCAATTGAAGGTACTATAGTCTTCTCCCCAATGGGAGCCCTCTGTCCCATAGAAGGGCACATATTCAACCAAAGAATTCACCGCGGCCTCCTTTGGTGTTTTGATAGGAGGAGAGGGGTTCCGAGGGCTCTTGCCTAAAGGCGTATTGCATAACCTTTCTAGCATGCTGTCGCGAAGTCGGTCAGCATGGGCTTCTTTAGTCAACTCCTTGGCTTCGTGACGCAGCAAGGCTTGGAGGGTATCCAGCCTTTCCGTAAGATGTTTCTTCTGGTCATTATCCCGTAGGCGCTTTAAAAGCTCTTTGGGCACACGGCTTTGGAAATAAATCAGCTCTTCTTGTTGGGACATGCATCCTGGGGACATCTTAGACCGTACCTCATCCCAAGCAGTGATCAATTCCTGGACTTGGTCTGTAGTGGGTGTTGACCCTAGAGGTCGTAAAGCCAGTAGCTCCTCCCTTAAGCTAGCATCTGTATCGACACTAGGGTAGTTGGAATGGAGGGCGTCCAAGAACCTATCAAACAACTTAGGACCCGAGCTTAAACGGTTGAAGGTCTTTTCGACTGCTGTCTGGACCTTAGCCGAACAGAACTGAATGAGCCATTGGCTTTTCTTGAGGGAATTGGCGGTTGCTTGGTCAGTCAAGATCAACCACCTCTTGTAGCCCCGGCAAAAGAAAAGGAAATTGGAACCATCAAAGCAAGGCTCTTGTAGCAGGGGAACCCTTGCGGAGGGACCCCTTGGACCGCTTTCACCAGAGGCTTCTGAGGCATCTTTGTAATACATGATGGCCTCCTTTTCCACCATCTTCAATTCTTCCAGCTCAGGTGGGGTACACTCTAGTAACAAATAAGGACTCGGGGTACCCTTGTCAGGGTTCTCCATTCCCGTAGCTGTAAACTTGAGGACACGCATGGGGTCCTTCAGAGTCTTCAGATCAAGCTGCATGGAGTCTAGCTGTTCTTGAACCTTAGTAGGGGCACACAGGGACTGCTCAGCCTTGGTACTGATGAGCTTTTTCATATCCTCATACAGCACCGGCAATCCCTCTGGCAAGTGCCCCATGCTCTGCACGTCACTGTACAACCCTTGTAGGCGGTACTCTAGGTGAGCCTTTGTGGTCTCCTGGTTATTTCTTAGCTCTTGCTGCTGTTCCAGGAGGCCCTGCAATTGAGCTTGAAGAGCTCCGGTCTTGGTTGAAGAGGCCAAGGCTTCTAGCCTCAAAGCCAATCTCTGGAGGGTGGCTTGTACATCCTCCTTCTCGTTGAGCATTTCAAGCCTCAATTGGTTCATTTGGGCAGCCTGCTTGTTGAGAGTGTCTACCACAGTCTTCACCTTCACCTTTCCGCCTAAGGGTCGTGCTAATTCCTTGGGATCACCATGGGAGTCAACATTGTCCTCTACAGCCATGGAGAAGTCAGCACCAGGGGAATGGCTTCTTTCGTAGCCAGTCCCTTGGGGCTCCTCTTCAGGCACACCAGACGTATTAGAGGTGCCCCTAAGTTCTTCGGTAGCTGACGAGTCAAGTGTTACGGGAAGTGCTAAGCTCTCCCGATGCCCGCCTTGGCTAACTAATGTAGGGGAAGTGCTATTTCTTCTAGCGTACCCACAAGTGTCAGACATGTTGTCTGGCGGAGGGACGGGCAACGTCCCCCCTAGGATGTGGTGGCCCACTCCTCCAGAGTCTTCTGTGAGGTGGTCACTAACATCCTTCATGTCCAAGGATCCCACAGGTAGTTCCTGCTGACCCTCTCCCCCGTACGATCCTGGGGCCATAAGTAGAGCGGGAACATGCCCCTTTGCAGGGACATTCGCAGTAACCACGGTAGGAGTAGTATGGGATCCCATAGTAGCACTTAGACTAGAAGGTAACCCGTACTTCCGCACACGTCGTGGCGAAAGGTCTTGCAGTTCGCCAATTTCACTAGGTTCCACTCTTTCTTCTTGCTCCCGAGTGGAGGTCTCTAAGACTCTCTCCACTGTAAGTGGCTCTTTACCACGTTGAGAAGAATGTACAAACTCCTTAATAAAGGAGATGTCTTGAGCTTCGCCTGGAGAACTTGACTCACCTTGAGTTGGAGGATCCATCACCTCCTGACTCCTTTTCACCCTAGTAGTGGGCAACTCCTCGCTTGTTCTAACACCCGTGGGGTGCTTTCCCGAGTCCATGGATTCCATGAGAACAGGAGTTGGCGTGGGGGAGAGGGAAGAAATTGCCGAGAGGGGAGGGGGTGATCTGAAACCCAACTCTTCTTCTTGGGTCTCTAAACCGAGTGGTGTAGGCGATGGATTCACCCCAAAATCTCCTTCCCTCTCCACGGGAATGGCGTGCGCATGTTCCGGGGGGAGTGTGGTTCTCTGAGGTGTTGGAGTCTTTTGGCTCTGAGTATCCATTTTTTTTCGGTCTTTGTATGAAGATACGAGAGCCTTCGGAAGCCTCTAGGCAACTTGGCTCACGTAAGAAAAAGGGAAAAAATGAAGTCAAGGACTTAATGAAGAGAGCCTGTTTTTCAGGCTAGATCTGGAGGATCTGAGAAAACCAAGACCCGTCAGATTTTATCACGTTCGGGCCTAAAATGGTACAAACAAAAGCCGACTGGGGTTCCTGAACGCCTTGTAAGCAGTCAGCAAGTCAAGACCGAGGAAGTCTCCTTTGAAAACTTGATGGGACGGATCTGCGGGATTTGCTTAGCCGTCAGTTTTTGGCGCCACACTCGAGGGCACTAAAGCTACGAGTTGGCTTAGGACACGTTAAAAGCGTCCTCTGAGAGTCAAAAACGCAAAAGGTAGATTTCAGCGCTTCAATGTGCCGGATCTCAGGATTTCAGGGATCCGTCAGGATTTTAAGTTTTCTTGCCAAACTTGGAGCAAACTAAAGCTACCTGTTGGCCTGGGACACGTTACAAGTGTCCTGAAAGAGAAAAAAGCGAAAAAGGCCCCTTTTTGAGACAGATGGGGCGGATCTCAGGATTTTGAGGATCCGTCAGGAAGGAGAGTTTTCGGGCCGACTTAGGTGCAAACAGTAGCTAGCCCTTGTCCCTGAACACCTGGGTGGAGCCCGTTGAGTTTAAAAAGGGCGAAAACTCGAGTTCTGGAGCTGGATCTGGCGGATCTCGAGATTGTTGGATCTTGCAAGATTCTGGGGTGTTGGGGACTTTTGGAGCGAAACCAAGGCCCAGACCTTAGGGCAGGCGAGTATATGAGTGCCAAGCACGCTCGCAAAAGCGAAAGCGCGCTTTAGGAAGGCGAGATGCGTCGGATTTCGAGATTTTGGGGATCCGGCGGATCCTTGGGTTTTGGGCCCAAAAAAGAGCCAAACTGGGTTTCCAAAGTGTGGAAGGGGTGGTAGGGGTGGGGTACCTCTGTTGGCAACTGTCGGCTAAGAGTTTACCAGGCCTGATGCGGCCGTAGATGACCGAATGGAGGCTCAGGGGAAGGCTCAAGGAGAGCCTTACAATCCCCTCAAAACAGGCCTACGGGGCCTGGAGGACGAAGGAAAGGAAGCGCAAATACCTTGGTAGTTGCCTGGCGTGCGCAGAATCTGGACGAGGCTGGGGAAGGGGCCTAGAAGCAACCAAAGACGACGACAGCAAGCAAGACGCAACGAAACAAGAAATAGGAGGAAGAAGAAACACACTGTCCAGAATTCTGTAGAATTTGGGCGCTCCGTTGTGCCTGTTACTGTCCTGGAAGATTGAAAATCACAGAGAGCGGACACGCGCGCACAGCAGGAAACGGCGAAACGGCGAAACAGAACCACCAGCGACCGTAGATTGAGGGGCACGATCGGCACCCTCTGCTACCAGTTTGAGGTCTGCAGGCACGCAATTCAAAGAAATCAATTCGCAAATGGGCTCATGTTGAAAGTATACACAAAGACCTATGCAACAAAGAAGAATATGTACAATTTCAGTGCAAAACATACTTGGAGGAGCAGCAAAGTGCTAAAACATCGTAAATCTGGGCTGACCATCATAAAGTCAGATTCGCGAGTGACTTGTTAGGGAGTTACCAATTGGTTGGGGAATGGGTAGGTCTACCGGCAGGGAGGAATCACCCATCTATTGAAATAAAATCATCAATCCCCATTTGAACTCCCAAATACCTCCATTATTGAAATAGAAAAGTGGTGGAGGTAAATGATGGATGTGAATCATCCCAAATCAGGTTTACCTCATTTACCTCACCCCGCAAGGCGACCAGACACCTCAGGGTGGCAACGAAGGAATAGGCGCCACCACTTCTCCATACTCTTGAGCGTCAGCGTCGTCGACGGCCTGTCATGTGTTTGCACGCTGTCATTGTACATCCTGGATGCCTCGTTGATGATGTTGTCCCTTGTGGACGACCTTCACTGCTGGCGCTTTCGCTCCAACCATTCAACCAGCGCGCTCTCGTCCACGAAAGGCTTGGGCCCTCTGCGTTCGGGCTGCAAGGTGTCTCCCACACTGCAGAGACAGAAGATGAAGATAGCAGACATCAATGCAAGTTTAGATCCCAGATGACGAACAGGGCAAAGACAAGTCCGTGCTCCGTGCGGTGGTGTACCTGTGGCGATCAACAGCTGAAGCCGGTCCGGCTGCCCCACGACCGTCTTCGGCACAGACCTCGTAATGGTCAGCGCCGTGTTTAATATTTCTATTTTTTCTGTCTACTTTTTATATATGCTTTTGCATATTTTGTATTTTATTATTGTTTGCGACAGAGCGCGCTGGAGCGCTGGAGCGCTTGGAGACAGAGCGCGCTACAAAGCGCGAGATGCGGTCGCCAGATCAGCGATGTGACCGTCAGCATTGACTACAGAGTTTAGGAAAATCACGGATTTATAGTATAAAAAGCCTATTGAACGCGGTAGTTATAATTATTGCGAATGCCCGCATTTATAAAGACGATTCTCGAATGTTGTAGAGTAGATCGTTCACGAAAGGGCCAGGTGCATGCCCTGTTCTTTGTATGTTACGTGTCTGCAGGTATGCGCCAGTGGTGAGGCCCGGCAAGGGTCTATGAATCTTTCGTACAATGGGTATGGATGAACCTCCGGCAGAAGGATGCAAAAGACGACATGAAACGTGTTGAGCGTGCATGCCACTGACGGGGTTCAGGTGTTGCTTGCAGGATTTTTTGATAAAATCAGCAAAGTTTTTCCGAAACAGCAGGCGGAGATCAACGGAAATGGTCGCCAAACACCAAGACCAGGAGAACCCAAGGGGCTAGGGCTCTGGCCCTGTTACAGAAAGATTCATCAATGGTTTTGTAGGACGGCCCGACTGACAGATGGATTACGGGCGGACGGATGGACGGACGGGTTCGGAGCGGTAAGGAGGACGGACGGACGGAGAGACAGACGGACCGACGGACCGACGCCCACGGACCGACGGACCGATGCGCCGACGGACCGACCGACCGACTGATCGACCAAGAGACCGGCCGACCGACCGACCGACCTCGTCAGGGAATGGCAGGTCCTGCACCCACCTTGCACAGGCCACACCGCATGTCAGACGACGACGGTGACTTTCATTCTCCACTGCCCAGCTCAGATTCGCGTGCAACGAGTCCATCATCGCGTACCGAGTGGGAGTCATGCAGCGATGCAACCACTGAGGAGGCGCGGAGCAACGGCAATCGAAGCCATGTGGAGTACGAACACCAGTCCGGTGACAGCGCAGCCCAAGGAGATCCCTGGTGGACGGATTTGGATGAAGCAACGCTGCAGGAGCTCTTCGAAACCAGTCCAAGGGAGTCCATGGAGTTTCGTGCGGCGAGTGAAGCAGGATCAACGAGCTCAGAGTCCGTTGAGGATGCAGCAGACGCCATGCAGCGACTATCCATGACGGTGCCGCTGTGGGCACTTATTGTTCAAATGCCTGAGATCCCAGAGGACCAGCGGCATACTCGTGATGCAGCGGGTCACTGCAAAATATGTGGTCCGGATCTGTACCACATGTGCCTGCCCATGTCCCAGCCAACGAAGTGTCCGTTGAGGAAGCGTTGGTAGAGAACAGCCGTCGCCAGCAAAGTCTTCGGAAGCCATACACACCTAGAACAACGTCCCACGCCACAGGGATTTCGTCAAACCTGGGGAGCGAGTACTCCGACGTGAGGAAGGGGCGTCCACGCGTGCCGGCTGCCGAAGCGACGTAGAAGCGACGTATGAGCGGCCTACACCATCCGTGACCATCCGTGCTAGAGTTGCATGCCGAGAGAGTCGTCAGTGGCAGTTGCACTCGAAGGTACGGTGCGGACAAGAGGAGATGGAGTGGATGTGCGTGAACGGCCGGTTCCAAAACCGTCGGTTCACTTCTCAGAAGGGGGGTGAAGCCGGTCCGGCTGCCCCACGACCGTCTTCGGCACAGACCTCGTAATGGTCAGCGCCGTGTTTAATATTTCTATTTTTTCTGTCTACTTTTTATATATGCTTTTGCATATTTTGTATTTTATTATTGTTTGCGACAGAGCGCGCTGGAGCGCTGGAGCGCTTGGAGATAGAGCGCGCCACAAAGCGCGAGACGCGGTCGCCAGATCAGCGATGTGACCGTCAGCATTGACTACAGAGTTTAGGAAAATCACGGATTTATAGTACAAAAAGCCTATTGAACGCTGTAGTTATAATTATTGGGAATGCCCGCATTTATAAAGACGATTCTCGAATGTTGTAGAGTAGATCGTTCACGAAAGGGCCAGGTGCATGCCCTGTTCTTTGTATGTTACGTGTCTGCAGGTATGCGCCAGTGGTGAGGCCCGGCAAGGGTCTATGAATCTTTCGTACAATGGGTATGGATGAACCTCCGGCAGAAGGATGCAAAAGACGACATGAAACGTGTTGAGCGTGCATGCCACTGACGGGGTTCAGGTGTTGCTTGTAGGATTTTTGGATAAAATCAGCAAAGTTTTTCCGAAACAGCAGGCGGAGATCAACGGAAATGGTCCCCAAACACCACGACCAGGAGAACCCAAGGGGCTAGGGCTCTGGCCCTGTTACACAGCGCGCTGTACAACTGAGCGGCTGACGGCATGCTCCCTTGATGCTTGTCGCTGGCTCATCTATCCGGCAATGGCAGCGGTGGCGGCTTTGGTAACCTCACAGACGTCCTTGGGAAGCGGGTAGATGCAGCACGGGGTGTAATGGTCTTGTCCTTGGTTTGATTTTGATCATCCTTGTCGAAATCCTTCATTTTGATCTATCTCCTTCCAACGTCTGCGAAGCAAACAAGAACAATAACCAAAACTTAATATCATCCCGTCAATCTGTATAAACATTTTGAGTGCATTGAAGCCGGTTCGGACCCCCGTGGCCATCTTTGGGTCACTTGGGGTGTGTATCTATGTGCCGGCAGGCCGCCATTTGCTGATATCATACTCTCCCATCCACGTGACCTAACCTGATGTGATAGTGTCATAGGCTTGGCCATTTCAGCTATGAGCGGCCATATTCAATACCGAGGCGCCGCCGGCTGAGATTTATGTATCGAAATGTCAGGAATCAACAGGGCTTTTTTATCATAATGTTTCCGTAATTTTTCGGCTCTCCGTTCTGATTGTCAATGTATCGGCGACTGTCAGTTGGCTCGCGATTTTGCGGTAACCGATTGGTTAACTGTTATTTCCAGATATTTTGGCGGAGACCCCGATGAAGGGTCAGATTTCATCAGTAACGGGTTCGTTGCTTCCGCAATTTTCATGTTATACACTCGCAAAATTAATCCGATTTTTTCAGACTTTCAGAATCGGTTTTTCGACTTCGACGTCGCCGCACTTGATAGGATGAATTTCGAGTGGCCCTACATTTTTCCCCGATCACGAATCAACCTTCCTTTGGTTATGCCCTTCGTTTTTCTTGGAAATATAGGCGAAACAAAATTGATTCGTGAGGCCACTTTGAAGAATCATATCTCCGGCTCATGGCGAGGAATACCAATTTCGAGAATTGGGTTGGAACCGCCTTGGTCTCAACTTAATTTAGGAAGCATCAAACGCCTTTGATGTGTACACATGCCCGGTGTAGCAAGGGATGAGGGTCAAGAGGGTAGAAAGTGATATATACCTCTTGGACAATGCAACCGAATACTTTAATGCGACTTTTGAGTGTACCGCATGAGGGTTGGTGTTGCATAGAAACTTTCCTTGGGTTCCTACGTATTTTTAACGTGAAGTTATGTCCATGGAGGGGCATGGTATACCATGGTGGGAGCCACTTTTTGAGGGTATGTGTTATATGCATGGTATGTGCTTCGATATGCTCACGCCCATGTTATATATCTCCGTTTGTAGGAAGATATGTGGAGTCATGTGTGGCAAGGGCTTCGCCCATGTCCCAATGGTGACCTCCATAGCGCTAGACTATGTCTACCGCACATATAGTGCATGTGGGAAGGTTTACGGAGCGACGCACAAGCGCCACTATCAATTTTCCCATTTTCATGGTGCGTGTTGGGAGGAGGTTCAAAGGTGTCCCCATGCGTCCATGTGGGGATCCAAGTGGGGGGAATATTTTGCAAATGGTCCCAAGCAATTGTGTTTTGAACCATATGTCGATACCATGGGTGAGCGAAGTTATATACTATTGTGATTACTTTGAATTTGGCAATATTTGCATGTTTTCGACCTCATTTTATGCTCATTTTTGTATTTCATGTGCTCAACTGGTCGGCTAACAGTAAAGTGCCTAGAGATCCGTGAACTATGGTATGTTGCTTAAATGTTGGCATATGCTTCGGTGTTGTACCTCACCATATGCCGGATCACGTGGTCACTTTGGCTTGGCACACGAGGCCTCACAAAATTAGGTCTCAAATTCGTGAGTTGACTTGTAAAGCATGGCATGTGTATGTCCGGAGGGGTTTCGGAGCCAATGTTTGGATATTCTTGGGCATGGACCTTTGGTCTATATCACCCTTGTACATTACTTTCCGGTTTGACACATGCATGGAGCATTCGAATATTTGCCGTATGCATTTTTGAGTATATAATTGAAGTTTGGGCACTATGGTGTGATTTGCCTGATTTTGCTAGGTTGTGAGGTCATCTTCATGGGGCAGTTCTCCAAGCCCAATCGACTCCAAGTCCAACCAAAGTTATGTCAGGGCAGGGCATGGTCCTGAGTGCCACTCTAGGCAGAAACGTTTATAGTGTTTTCAGGACTGTGTTTTTGCTTCTCCTGCTGCTTGCTGTTGCTGTAGGGTTTCCTGCTGCTTGTTTTGGATGAAGAAAACCTTTTGTTTGCAGAAATAGAGTCAAAAGAGTCAATCCAGGATGACCCAAGCCAGAAGTATGCAAGGAGAAGAGGATTCAGGATCAAAGCATGAAGGGCTGCAGTGTAAACAGTGAAAGATGATTGGATATTCACAGAAACTGCAACTCAGGTTACAAATGAATGCATATTCACAAAGATAGCTGAAATGTTTTGGGAAAAGAGTTAGAAAACTGCCCCATGGTCACTCTCTCTCCATAGTGCCATCTCAGGAGATGTGCACTCTTTGTTTTGGGTCCCATATGTGCTGAGGTGGTATGGTATGTGGCGATGAGGTCACTGCCATGTCACATGGGATCTTCCTACTTAGCTAGGCTGACCAGGAATTGAACCCAGGACCTCTCAAAAAGAGGTGCCCAGCCCCCTAGGGTGCATACCACTAGGATAGCTAAGAATTCATGGAAAAACATAGATAAATTCATAGGCTCTACTTTAGGTATGTCAGTGCTCAGTCAACTCAGGAACAGATGAATTGCTTCACATTGAAAGGGGATTAAGGGGTCCACTCCATATCCTGATTGGGTGTTTGGTTCCATAGGTCAAAATGTGTTATCAGGGTTTGGGTGGGACCAATACTAAGATTAAAATGCATGGATGCTCCGTGCATCTCTAATACACCTAGAGTATGCCTCTAAGCAAAGGAAAAGCACTTTTTCTTACTCCCCCCTTGTGCTGTGGTGGCCACCACTGTCGCATTTTAGGAAAAAGGGATTTTTTCTTGGCCTTTCCTTGGTTTCCACATCTACTTTAAAATACCTACAGTTTCCCTCACACTGAAAAATGGGCGCTCACCATGGCTGGCGCTCTTTTGCTGCTTTGTATGTAACATATCCTACAGAAGACTCAGCGCTCATGGCGCTGCCGGGGCTCCTGTGGCTTGGTTGGGTTAGTATGGGAGCATGCCAAACATGTGCATATGCATCCCTCCCTCGAAGACGCAGCGTCGACACAACCCAAACGCATGACACAATATACACACTCGCATGGGTTCTCGTAAACCTGCTGGCGACCTGTGACCTGTCTTAGGGCGAAGGGAGTCTCAAAAGAAATTAATTTGCCCCTTGGTGGGGTCTTGGTTCTGCTCAGTCTCTCCAGGCACCTGCGTTTCGGCCCGAACACGGCCTACTCAGCGAGGCTGCGCGTGGGTATCTGCAGAGGCAGGAATGGGAGAATTATGGACGAATCCACGCAAAACCGAAGCGACCACACCAAAATTCGTCAAATGACGGCGTAGAATTTTTCTGAAACGACACACCTGAGCAGAATCCAATTGTGCATCAGAAGCACATTTTTATAGAAATTATAGTCATCTCTGGATTTTTTAAATCGAGAAATTCATACGCATAAAATGGCGGCGCGCAGGAGCGGCTCCTAGCGAAGAGCCGGAAAATGGAGAAATAATGGAATTATAAATGTATGTCTCACGTAGTCTTGAAAATGACGAGACACACATTAATAAATAAACATACAGATTCCACCCACACTAATAGAAGCTTCAAAAATTCAAGAATTCGAAAATGAACGAAAAGACTTCAATGAATCAGGTATAAACTACAGGTATGTTCGTCTCGCATGCCGCATACACATTGCTGGTCTCGTGTCTCCGTGAACGAGCCTTGTAGCAGCGCTAACAAAGATAGAACGCGATAGAGGGATTGATTAGAAAGATTGCAGATGGTTAGCGGTCAGATCAGGGTGATTAGGCACCCACACAAGTGCATTGCAACGTTCTTCGCGTGCGCCCCTCTCTTGCTCTCACTCTTCAGCGGTAGGTAAGGTGAGTAAGCCCAGGCGGGGCCACCCCCTGGTGGAGTTCGTGATTGGTGTTCAGATGGGCAGGTGTGCCCACGATTCAAGTGCATACGCGCGCATTCACACACGCATTAAAGGGTAGGCCACGCGAAGTGCGCACGGTAAACCTTGTTTAGGCTACCCAGGGGCTCCTCGGTACGTTCTTTAAGAGAACCTGAGGAGTCCCTTAACGCTTGCTTGCTTGACAAGGGTAGCTGCTCCTGCAGCGTGTTTGCGGACAGCGTATTATAGGTCACACTGAGAAGGGTATAATACCTGGAGTGTGGCTTGGTTCCTCCGCCGCAAACGCCCTTTCATTTGCCTTTGTTTTACAGGTGGGCAGGTAGGGTGATTGGTGCAGCAGCATTTTTTTTATGCCCTGCTAAACAAGGGCGCAGATCACACAAACAAGTAACTCGGCTCCGCCTGTGGCAGAGCAGGGAGTCCGACTTCATCGACATCTGCGCCTTGCACGCGAGAGCACTCCTTCCCTCCAAGCCCTAGCAGGGGAAACGCGTTGTGGCGTCCCCTGTTAGGCCACAGTTGCTTAGCAGCGCTGTGTTCTCTTGTCATTTCACAGGAGGGTCGCTAGGACCCATGAGACCTTTGACTTCGCAACGCCCAGTAGAGTGTGCGTGTAGGAGTGGTAGTCCTGAGTGGGGGCTTGAGCCAGTTGCCCCAGTGCTCGCCCACCAGGATGGTGCCACTGTAGGGTGTGTAGGACCTGTAGTGCGTGTGTCACTGTCCCACCCGTTTCCTGCAATTTTAGCAGGGTTGGTGGGCTGTGGCAGTGGTTAGGTCAGTGTTTTGGCCACATAGCAAAACGGCGTTTTCATGCCTTCAAAGCTTTTGGCCACCCCTCCCTGTAGTAGACAGATAGGTAGGGAAAACAATACCTGGATTAGCACGCTGGGTATTTCCCCAAGGTTTTGCGCCAGCACAGAAATTGGGCGCATAGGAGAGGGGAGACCCGGGGCGTACCCCGTGGCATCAATAAGCCAACCCTCCAGGTTTAGCAAGGGCGCAGACTTGGGTATAATTAGGACACCACTTCTGCGGCTTGCTCTCAGGACCTTAGGAATAGCACACTCACACATACGCTTTGGCAGGTAAGGGTAAGGTTCAGTCCCTAGCTTTAGTCTTGGAGGCAAGCGTCTCAGCGAGCCTCAGCAACTCACCAAGGTTGTTCTGGGACAAGTAGTCAACCAGAACTGAGTTTAGGCGTCCCTCCGGTAGAACAAATGCAGAGAAAGGCTCCCAGGTGGCCTCTTCGACTCCAAACCCTTCCCAGAGGGTGAGGAAGCGCCAACCCTGACGATAGCGGTGGCGTAGGACAGACTTCACCAGGTAGAAGCCCTCCTTAGCCATCTCCTCGGCGTTCATGTCGGGGAGTTCACCTTCAACTTCCATAGGGCTGGCAGCCCCTTGTAGGTCCACAGCGGCGATTTCCTCGTCGTTCAGCTCCCACTCCTCCCCACAGAGGTCTTCAGGATCATGGTAGCGCTTCAGGTGTTGAGCAGCGCACACCAGGGTCCCCCCTAGACGGGGAGAACACCGCACGATGATACGGTGTCCATCCACAGATAGGATCTTGTACGGCCCGAAGTATGGGTCATCGCTGGTAGAGCGTGGCCAGGTGGGTAGTCGACTGTGGTGCACCAGCACCCAGTCCCCCTCTTGGTAGGTGGCCGGTACACGGTGCTTGTTCTTCTTGTTCCACTGACGCTCCCTCACTCTCTGGAGCATAGCCTTGGCCTTGTTCACCTTCGCTTGTTGCTCTTGGACCCATTCACCCACAGAAGAATGGGTGTCCTCTGGATAGGGGGCATGTAGGAACCATGCCGGGCGCCCGAGGAATAGCTCGTCGGGCGAGTAGCCAGTAGCTGAACTCTCTTGGGAGTTCATCATCAAGGATATGACGGGGAGTAGTCTCACCCAGTCTCTGGTGCGTTCAGTTTTGCACCATATCCTGACGTTCTCCTTCAGGACACGGATCTGTCGCTCACATAGGGGGTTGCTCGTGTGCGAGTAGGGAATCCCCGTAGACACCTGGACATTGAGGGATCTCAGGACCCTCTTGTACCAGCCAGTATCTGAGCGTACTCGTACGTCCTCATCGGAGTTGATCTCCTTGAGCGCCCCATAGACACAAAACCACTCCTCCAGGAGTATCTTGATAGTCTCCTCCCCGGTAATGTGCTTGGTACATGGGAACACCCTGGTAAACCTGGTCAACCCACAGGTTACCACGAGGGCGAAGTCATAGCCCCCGAACTTCGGCATCTCCGTGTAGTCCACGTATAGAACACTGTTGGCGCAGTGTGGGATGGGCAGGGTCGAGTAGAGACCTCTGTCCTGATATCCCCTGGTTTACAGGACCTGCACGGGCACTTGTCCACGATAGGCTGGAGTGTCTTCCGCAGTTGGTCGTCAGTCCACGTAGTGTGGAACCACTGCTTGAACAGCCTCAGGGTACGGTCAGCACCCACATGACCACTGGACTCATGGGTCCACTTCAGTAGCGCTGGGACTCGGTCACTAGGCACCACAATCCGGTCCTCGTGCCAGAGGTAGCTCTTGTCCCTCTTCCACTGGTCTTGGTTGACCAGGAGGGGTTCAAGGCGTTTCTCCAGACGCTTGTAGATATCCCCGAACTCTTTCAGGTACTCCGATTGTTGGAGTCCATCCAGGGGGCGTATCATGGTCATCTTCAGGTCCAGGTGTACGTCCATACGGCTGAAAGCCTCCTTAGCCAGCGCTTCAGACCGGGCACCAATCAGGGCGTCGAAGTTGTTGCGGCTGATATAGTCGGCACACTCGTTCTTCACTCCCTGGATATGGTGTACCGTCAGCCGTAGTTGACTGAGGTAGGTCCACCAGCGCCGTAGCTTGGCCTTCTCAGGTGGGGGACCCTTCTGGAAACTGCGGACCGGTTCTTGGTCGCATAGCCAGACCACAGGGTTACTCCCCAACAGTCGTGCTTGTGCAGATAGCACCAGCATACCCGCGAGAAATTCCTGCTCATAGGTGGAGTAGTTCCCCCTGGCCTGGTTCCACTTCCAGTTCGGGTGACCCAGAGGTACTAGGACCCATTTATTTTCAGGGTAGCTGTGCTTGAGGGTTCCATCTCGGTTGAGACCTTCCGTCCCCCATTGGGAAATGGCCGAGTCGAACTCCTCCTTCTCCAGTGCTTGCCATTGGAACAACGTTCCACCACCGCCCACATTGCTGGCGTCGGTCACCAGGATAATCTCCCCTTGTGCCCGAGGCACGCCCAAGCACTTAGCGTTGGCTACCTTGTCTTTGAGCTCGTCAAACGCTTGTTGCTCTTGTGGGCTCCAGCGCCAAGTAGTACTCTTCTTGATCAAGTCCGTCAGAACGGCGCTGGTATAGGTGAAGTTCTTGATGTGGCGGCGATAGAAGTTGCACGCCCCAATGAAACTGCGTACATCATGAAGTCCTTTCTTGGGGTCTTTGTGTCGTACCTTGGCATCCATCAGGGGTTTGGCCTTAGAGGCCGCTGGGGTCCACCACCCATAGCCAACGTCAAACCCCAAGTACTGCATGGTCTCCTGCATGAACTCACACTTCTCCAGCTTGAGTCGTGTGTGGTTCTCCTGGCAGACCGCAAAGAACTCACCCAAGAGGATTAGGTGATCCTCCTGGGTATTGGTCCCGAGGCATACATCGTCGATGTGAGCCTCCATCTGGGCACCACGGGATATGAGCTCCTGCACCTTAGGTCTCCTTCGTAGGATGGACAAGATCCTGTTCATCAGCTCCTGGAATAGAGCGGGTGCGTTAGCCACGCCAAACGGCATGACCTTCCACTTGAACACCCTCCCCTGAGGGGTGATGAAGGCCAGTAGTTCCTGTGCGTTGGGCGTCAGGTCCACTTGCCAGAATCCGCTTCGCTTGTCCATCTTGGTCTTGTAGCGGCAGGAGGCTATCTTCCCCAGGGTAGACTCCATATTGGGAATGGACCCTGAGTGGTTCAACGTCTTCTTGTTCAGCTCTCCATAGTCCACCACCAGCCGTTTGGCTGTAGACCCAGGTTTAGCCACCAGGAAACAGGGGCTGCAGTGTAGGGGGTAGTCCCCGTCCTTGTACTCCAGGACTAGGTCAGCGTCGATACATTCTTGTATCTGTCGCTCAATCTCGTCGGCCTGCTCTTTAGGAGCTGGATAGGGTCTCCTCCGGATCTTGTGACCCACGAACTCGGGTTTCAGCTTGAGGTCCATCTGTACCAGCTTGTCACATGAGGCTGGAGGGGGTAGTTCTCCGAACACCTCCAGATAGGTCCTTATAAGCTTCTGTACCCGCGGGTCCAAAACCTTGATCTTGTCCTCCATGTCCTCGTCGGAGTGTAAGTTGCTTGCCCCTTGAATAGACGTCGGGAGGTGGTCCTCCACCGACTCTTCGCCCGCGGTAGTGTCCTTCAGCCCTTGGTAGGCATATAGAAGGTCTTGTTCAACCATCTCCGATGGACGATGGCAACATAGGCACGCTCGAGGGGGTTCACATACACATTCCTCCGAGAGGTCGTCCTCCTCCGAGGTCCTCACATGGGCGCCCCACACGCTCTTCATGAGCTTGAGATCTACCTCCCTTTGCCAGGTGGTGATCTTCTGTTCGAGGTCCTCCTTCAATTGGGATAGGTCTCCCATACGTCCTTGCTTCAGTGGCCATGAGCTGCGGGTAGGCTTCGCGTAGCATAGCTTTTTCGCCACCATCTTCCTCTTGGAATCCACATACTCCCTGAGCCTGGATCGAGGGTCCAGCTCCTCATCCACGGGGTCTTCCACCCTCATGGAGAGTAGGGGTTTTAGTGGGGCGACGTACTCGGCGTTCTCCACTTCCTCCACCGCGGTCTGCACGAAGAAGGCGTCGTGGTCAGTTTCGTCGTCTGAGTGGATGGAGCTAGGTAGCTCAGATAGTCCACACTTGTCGCGTGCGCTGAACCTCAGCGCCAGAATAAAGTAAAAAGACGAGTAAAACACGACGAAAAATTTTTCTGAATCGCTGAAAATAAAGCTAATTAGCAAGAAAAACGCTTAGGCCAAAAAGCGCGCTGCGAAACGCGTAAAAACGCGACAAAATTTTTTTCGACGTGAAATAGGTGAATAGTTAACGCCGTAAGCACCGTAACGCTCGTGGGACCCCAACGCCGTCCTTGCCGTCGTCTAACTCGCTATAGGCGCAAAGAAAAACGCGTCGCGAGCAGCGCGTAAAACTCGAAAATTTTACATAACTCGCCACGACCCCTCACGTCGCGCCCTGCCGCCTTTTTCTTCTTCTTCTCCATGCACCTCCCTCCCCATCCTCGTGCCCATCACTCCCCTTGCCCTGCAGCTCAGGCGGCGGCCCTGGGGGAACACGGTTAACCCTTAGCAATGAACGCCAACACGCTCCACGACGCCACACAAGAACAAGGCCGAGAACATCAAGAACAACGGGTGGCACGTAAGGCACAGCAGCGAACGTGGTCTTGCTGCACGCGAGTGTGTTGGGTCGTGTATAATTTTATTTTATTTTCAAATTTTTTTTTTTTTTTTTTTTTTTTTTTTTTTACACAAAATTAAGCAGCGGTTTTTCAAGTAGGTACAACCACACCCACGCAAGAAACAAACCCAACAAGGCGACAGGACAGGACACCACGGCACCACGCGGCAGCACGGCACCAGGGCACGAGGGAAAGAGCACCACAGCGCGCAGACACCACCACCGGGCAAAAAACAGCACAACCAACCAACAGCACAACACAGCACAGCGCGACAGCCCACAGAAGGGCAAAGCAAGCCCCAACAGCACCGCAAAAAGACAGCAGAGAGCAACAGCACAGCGCCACGCGACAGCACAGCACCACAGAACACGACACAAGAAAACAGGGCACCACAGCAGACCACACCAACCACAGGGAAGCAGACCAAGCGGCCAGACAGGGACACCGACACCGAAACACGCCACCAGCAAACAACCACGGGCCAACAGAACCAGCACCGCACCACGGCACACCACAGGAAACAGCACAACACACAACAGCGCACCACAGGCGCCAGCAACGGCACGCACCACACGAACAGCACAACGCGAGCGCACCAGCACAGCGAAGCACAGCACCGCGCAGAGCGGAGAGCACAGGGAACGCACAGCACAGCACCCCGGGACACACACAGCACAAAGCAGAGCGGCGAACAACAGCACGCACCACCGCGCCACGACAAAACACACACAGCACAGAGCACACAGCGCGGGGGAACGCCGCAAAACACGGCGCCGCAGAGCACAGGGCCCGAGGGCGACGGGCAGCGCCAGAGGGCACGGCGCAACAAGCAGCGGCACCAAACGAGCGCAACACGGCACAGGACAGCACAACACCGGGCGACACAACGCGCAGCAGCGCAGCACCCAGCCACACACAGCACAACACGGCACGGAGCACCGAGCGGCGGCGACGGAAACCACGAGAAACAAAAGGGGGGGGGGGGGGGGCAGCAACCACGAGGGAGCAGCCAACAGCCAGGCGGAAAGCACGAAAGAGGAACAAGCGCACGGAGAGCCGAGAAGCGGCAGGCCAACAAAGCAAACAACCCAAGCGCCGAGGCCCAAGGCAACCGGGGCCGGAAACCAGAGAAAGCAAGAGACAACGGGGGCGCACGGTGAAAGAAGAACGGGAAGAGGAAAGAAAAAAAAAAAAAAAAAAAAAAAAAAAAAAACCAAAAAAAAAAAAAAAAAAAAAACACACCACCCGGGCACCAAGGGGCAGCAACAAAAACCGCGGGACACAAACGGGGAGGGAGGTGGGGGGGCAACCACCAACGAGCAGCCAACGGCCAAGCGGGAGACACCAACCAACCAGGCAGCGGGAGGGGAACAAAAAAAAAAAAAAAAAAAAAAAAAAAAAAAAAAAAAACCAAGGTCCAGGGCAACGAGGAAAGGCAGCAGCAGCGAGAGAGAGGGGGGCAACCCCAGCCCGGAGGGGGCCAAGCAAAGTAGAACGACAAAGCGGCCAAAGGAAAAGGTGAGGCGCACCAGAACGCGCCCGGGAGGCCGGCCCGCCCGACCCGGCCAAGCAGAGCACGCACACGAACACACACGCACACCGGAACCCGGGCTGCCCGCTCCAGAGGACGGGCGGCCGGGGGAGGGACAGCGCCTGACACCAGGCGCCCCTCACAACGGCGGAAGGCACCCCCCCCGGGGACGCCCTTCCGCCACCCCCACAGCGCGCAACGCCGGCCCGCAAGGGCGCACGCTGTGGGGCCGGTGCAGGGTCCACACGCCCGCATCGACCGCACCCGGGACACACGGGTCGCGGAACCCTGGCGGCCCGCTCCAGAGGACGGGCGGCCGGGGGAGGGACAGCGCCTGACACCAGGCGCCCCTCACAACGGTGGAAGGCACCCCCCCCGGGGACGCCCTTCCGCCACCCCCACAGCGAGCAACGCCGGCCCGCAAGGGCGCACGCTGTGGGGCCGGTGCAGGGTCCACACGCCCGCATCGGCCGCACCCGGGACACACGGGTTGCGGAACCCTGGCTGCCCGCTCCAGAGGACGGGCGGCCGGGGGAGGGACAGCGCCTGACACCAGGCGCCCCTCACAACGGCGGAAGGCACCCCCCCCGGGGACGCCCTTCCGCCACCCCCACAGCGAGCAACGCCGGCCCGCAAGGGCGCACGCTGTGGGGCCGGTGCAGGGTCCACACGCCCGCATCGACCGCACCCGGGACACACGGGTCGCGGAACCCTGGCGGCCCGCTCCAGAGGACGGGCGGCCGGGGGAGGGACAGCGCCTGACACCAGGCGCCCCTCACAACGGTGGAAGGCACCCCCCCTGGGGATGCCCTTCCGCCACCCCCACAGCGAGCAACGCCGGCCCGCAAGGGCGCACGCTGTGGGGCCGGTGCAGGGTCCACACGCCCGCATCGACCGCACCCGGGACACACGGGTGGCGGAACCCTGGCTGCCCGCTCCAGAGGACGGGCGGCCGGGGGAGGGACAGCGCCTGACACCAGGCGCCCCTCACAACGGCGGAAGGCACCCCCCCCGGGGACGCCCTTCCGCCACCCCCACAGCGAGCAACGCCGGCCCGCAAGGGCGCACGCTGTGGGGCCGGTGCTGGGTCCACACGCCCGCATCGACCGCACCCGGGACACACGGGTCGCGGAACCCTGGCTGCCCGCTCCAGAGGACGGGCGGCCGGGGGAGGGACAGCGCCTGACACCAGGCGCCCCTCACAACGGTGGAAGGCACCCCCCCCGGGGACGCCCTTCCGCCACCCCCACAGCGAGCAACGCCGGCCCGCAAGGGCGCACGCTGTGGGGCCGGTGCAGGGTCCACACGCCCGCATCGGCCGCACCCGGGACACACGGGTTGCGGAACCCTGGCTGCCCGCTCCAGAGGACGGGCGGCCGGGGGAGGGACAGCGCCTGACACCAGGCGCCCCTCACAACGGCGGAAGGCACCCCCCCCGGGGACGCCCTTCCGCCACCCCCACAGCGAGCAACGCCGGCCCGCAAGGGCGCACGCTGTGGGGCCGGTGCAGGGTCCACACGCCCGCATCGACCGCACCCGGGACACACGGGTCGCGGAACCCTGGCGGCCCGCTCCAGAGGACGGGCGGCCGGGGGAGGGACAGCGCCTGACACCAGGCGCCCCTCACAACGGTGGAAGGCACCCCCCCTGGGGACGCCCTTCCGCCACCCCCACAGCGAGCAACGCCGGCCCGCAAGGGCGCACGCTGTGGGGCCGGTGCAGGGTCCACACGCCCGCATCGACCGCACCCGGGACACACGGGTGGCGGAACCCTGGCTGCCCGCTCCAGAGGACGGGCGGCCGGGGGAGGGACAGCGCCTGACACCAGGCGCCCCTCACAACGGCGGAAGGCACCCCCCCCGGGGACGCCCTTCCGCCACCCCCACAGCGAGCAACGCCGGCCCGCAAGGGCGCACGCTGTGGGGCCGGTGCTGGGTCCACACGCCCGCATCGACCGCACCCGGGACACACGGGTCGCGGAACCCTGGCTGCCCGCTCCAGAGGACGGGCGGCCGGGGGAGGGACAGCGCCTGACACCAGGCGCCCCTCACAACGGTGGAAGGCACCCCCCCCGGGGACGCCCTTCCGCCACCCCCACAGCGAGCAACGCCGGCCCGCAAGGGCGCACGCATTGGGGCCGGTGCTGGGTCCACACGCCCACATCGGCCGCACCCGGGACACACGGGTTGCGGAACCCTGGCAGCCCGCTCCGGAGGACGGGCGGTCGGGGGAATGACAGCGCCTGACACCAGGCGCCCCACACAACGGTGGAAGGCACCCCCCCCGGGAACGCCCTTCCGCCACCCCCACAGCGAGCAACGCCGGCCCGCGAGGGCGCACGCTGGGGGGCCGGTGCTGGGTTCACACGCCCGCATCGACCGCACCCGGGACGCACGGGTCGCGGAACCCTGGCCGCCCGCTCCAGAGGACGGGCGGTCGGGGGAGGGACAGCGCCTGACACCAGGCGCCCCTCACAACACGGTGGCAGGCACCCCACCCGGGGACGCCCTTCCGCCACCCCCACAGCGGGCAACGCCGGCCCGCAAGGGCGCACGCTGTGGGGCCGGTGCTGGGTCCACATGCCCGCATCGACCGCACCCGGGAAACGCGGGTCGCGGAACCCTGGCCGCCCGCTCCAGAGGACGGGCGGCCGGGGGAGGGACAGCGCCTGACACCAGGCGCCCCTCACAACGGTAGAAGGCACCCCCCCCGGGGACGCCCTTCCACCATCCCCCCGGCGAGCAACGCCGGCCCGCAAGGGCGCGCGCTGGGGGGCCGGTGCTGGGTACACACGCCCGTATCGACCGCACCCGGGACACACGGGTCGCGGAACCCTGGCAGCCCGCTCCAGAGGACGGGCGGCCGGGGGAGGGACAGCGCCTGACACCAGGCGCCCCTCACAACGGTGGAAAGCACCCCCCCCGGGGACGCCCTTCCGCCACCCCCACAGCGAGCAACACCGGCCCGCAAGGGCTCACGCTGTGGGGCCGGTGCGGAGATCCCACGCCCGCACCGACCGCACCCAGGACACGCGGGACGCGGAACCCTGGCTGCTCGCTCCAGAGGACGGGCGGCCAGGGGCCGCCGCCCCCGCAACCCCAAGCCAAGTAGGGGGGAACCGGGACCGGACCGCCCCCCCCCAAGCACGCCAGACGGAGCACGGGACCGGGGCAGGACACGCGGAGGGGCACGGACCAAGTGGAACGGCCCTACCAGCGCCCAGTGCCGGGACCACGCGAGATGCGCGCGCCACACCACCCAGCGGGGGGGGGGGCGGACACCGCGAGAGCGCGAGCGCACACACACGAAAAGGACACGCGGGGACTACCGGAAGGGCAACCGGACCGAGCGCGCGGAACGCACAGACCGCATGGAATGGCGTACCAGCGAGCGAGGGTAAGGGACACCCGGAGGGGACGGCCCGCCACACGCAGCGCGGAACACGCGGGGCGGGAAGGGGGAAACAGGAGAGACACAACACCAGGTACCGGCCCGAACCCCCCCCGAACCGGCCGCGAGCGCCGCGCACACACAGACGGGGGACTGCACCCGCCAAGGCAGTAGTGGCGCACAGCGCCACGCCCCAACCCCTAGGCTAGGCAGCCTCCGCGCCAGCCCAAGGGGGTCCCACTGGCGACAAGCCAGTAGCACGGGCCCGGCGGCGCCGGCGCCCCGGGCGACCACGCATTAGGGGGGCGACGCAGTGGGTAAGCGCCCGCAGCCACGGCTGCGAATTGATGCACTGACCGAGGAGTGGCGAAACGGGGACGCCGGGGAAGGACGGGGCTCCGAGCTCTGTGAACCCGGGGGACTCCGCCACCAGGCAGGAGGTGCGTCTTGGAGGGCCCCCCACTAGGACCCGGTGGGGAGGATATCACCTGGCCCGACCAGGTGGCCCCCCGGGGCCGAAAGGCGTCTAGTACCCGCAAAATCAAACCTCAAACCTCAAACCTCAGATAGTCCACACTCAGAAACTCCATCAGGAACAGGTACATGGCAGGGAGAGTTGGGGGCGTTGGTGTCGGTCACGACGTACTCATCTCCTCCGGGTGTAGTCTCAACAGCATCTTGAGGTCGTAGGCGATCCTTCAAGTCACCCAAGGCGAGTCCATCGCTTTCTCGCTGTATAGCCTGGACCAGAGTCGGGTCCAGATCCTCCCAGGGAATGGAGGCAAGACCTCCGTCCACCACGCTAAGCATACTCCCCCATCGGGGCCTCCCAATAGGCGTCTTGCGTCCCAGAGGCACGTAGATGGCCTCATCAGGTAACCGCACAGAGCTGATAGTCAGCTTGTCAAGGAGGGTTCGCCAGTACTCGTTGCCCCCATGGGCTCCCCAATCGGGGGAACACAGGACCATACGGGAACGTTCCAAGGCCACCTTGGTCAGCACCTTCCCCAGTTCACTGAATCTGGGGTTCCCGTAGGCCATCCCGAAAGAGAGCCAGTAAAATTTGTAGCTGCAGTTCTTCCCCTTGCTGCAGTAAAGGTCCAGTACATGTTGCTTGTCGCTGGCGAACAACTCCACACTCAGGTCTTCTCGAGAGTTACCCAACTCCTTCAGACCTTGGTCTAGGACTTCCCCCAATAGTTGATAGTCCTCAGTTTTGGAGGCCGCCATCATGTTAGAGGGCTCCTCCTTCGATAGCCTCAGGTAACTCGAGGTATGTTCCGACTGCTCCAGTGGCACAGACTCTCTGCCACTGCCGTGGTCCACGTAAAGGAGGTAGGGCGCTTGCAGCGTCAGGGATTGTATCTGGGAGTGCTGCACGAAGAAGTCAGTCCCCAGTACAAAGTCGAAGGCATCAGTGTCCATCACATAGAACCGATGGGCGATAGTCCTCCAGCCCATAGGTACCTCCACTTCACAGTCCCTGCAGCTGTGCACCACATGTCCATCCCCCATGCGTATAGCGGCGGTGGTCATGGTGTTCTTCAGGCTCCCACAAGGTAAACTTTTCTTGGCCACTATAGATATTGTGGCACCAGTATCCAGTACCCGCAGGTATTCATGTCCCCCTAGTCGGATACGTACCCAAAACACCAGGTCTTGGGTGCCACCAGAGCGTCCCTGTCAGAACTCCGCTGGACAGGTCACCTCGAACCCCTTCTTCCGCAACTTGCGGGCCATCCTCATGAGACGGCTCCTCTTCTTAGCGTTGCCGTCGTCACCACCTTCATGCTCACGCTTGGCTCCTTGTTCTTGCTGGGCCTGCGTCTGTGAGCGTGTGGTAGGACCAGACTGCCCTCCCGAGGGCTCGGAGTTCCCCCCTGGATTACGGTTGGGGTTGCCTCCGTTCTTGTCCTTGTTCTTGTTGTCGGGCTGGCGGTTAGCGCCTCCTCCTCGTCCACCTTGACCCTTGTCTTGACCACCTTGACCACCTCCTTTCGAATTGCCCTTGCCGGAGTCGTTGCCTTTGGCCTTGCCTCCACCTTTGCCTGAGCCTTTGCCAGGATCTTATCCCTTAAGCTTCTTCGATAGGCGTTGCTTGTGGTAGCACTCATCCTCGTAGTGCTTCCGCTTACCGCAGAATGCACACGTGATGGTGCAGCGGTAATGATCCGGCAGCTTCGCTTTGGCGCCGGTGTTCTCCTCCCGCTGCTTCCCCTGGACGACGAAGCAGTGTCGCTGCTCGCAGTCAGAGGCGTGCTGCAGGTGGCCCTGCTCATCTTTGGCATCACACCAGAATAGCTCCTTCACGTTCTCCATTAGACGGGCGTGGGCGTGTTTGGGGGTACTCCCCTGCCCAGGTCGGGACCCTTGGTACCCTTTGCCTCCAGAACCTCCACCACCAGGACGGTAGTTGGTCAAGTGCTGGTCGCTCTCCTTCTCCAGCGCTATCTCCAGGAGCAGCACGCATAGATCCTCGTAGCGGAGGGATCTAGCCTTGCGCTCAGCCGTCAAACAGCACTCGTCCCATAGCTCTCGGGGGAGCTTGGCGCACAACCAGAACAGCAGGTCGTCGCTGCTGTAGGAACCGGGCGTCAGTCGTCCAGCCCAGTGATCCAGGTCAGCCAACAGCTCGGAGACCCTGCCAGGTTTGGGGTTGTTGGGCAGCACGGGCAGGTTCTGGATCTCGGCCCTGATGGAGAGGTCGGTCTCGTAGGTCGGGTACTGCCTCTCCAGGGCAACCAACACATCGGCAAAGGTGGCGGAGTTAGTTACGATCTGCCTGACCTGCTTCTCCAGGTACTTGGTCTTGCAGCACTGCAGGAGCAGATCGCACTTCACTCGCCCACTCGCGTGGGTTTGGCCGGTCAGTCGTAGGAACCGGCCAAAGTTCTCAGCGAACTCGCTGAGGTCCTTGCCTGTGAACTCAGGCAGGTTCACCACTATCTTGGAGGTGGCAATAGCCTTCGCCTCCTGAGCTCGGCGTCCTTCAGGGCGTCGGGTCTTCTTCTTCTTCTTCTTCTTCTTCTTACCCTTGGGGTCCTCGGGTTCCTCAAGGTCATCGTCATCTGAGGGCGAAGAAGAATCCATCAACGGCGGCTCGTCATCGGAGGGGTCTCGGCCAAGATCACTAGAGCCATAAGGCTCTACGTCCACCATAGCCCTTAAGGCTGTCAGCCCCAGCTGGTCCAGCTTGGCCCTCGTCGAGTTCGTCACGTGGCTGTAGGGCGGCTGGGCCGTTCTCGGGACGAATGGACTTCTCGGTATTGCTGCAGGAGTCGGCATCGGTCGGCTCCTCAGGCTCCCCAGGGTATTTGTCAACCCTGCCGCCAGGTGGTTAGCCTGTACTCGGTGGGGTGACATTCCCACTGTCATAGGTGACGCATGGGACGGGATCATCAGGGGCTCCAGCTTCTCACGGATCTCTTGAGTGAGGTCGCCCACGATTTTTGAAGTGGCTCCTCGGAGCACCTCGTTGATCTCCGACCGCGTCAGGGACCTGTTGGAGGATCTCCCCGATCCTCTACTCCTGCCTCCCAGAGACTCTGGACCTCTCCTCAACCCACTCAAGGGTGCATACCCAGGTGCATACCCAGGAGCATACCCTGGAACATCCACATAGGTTCCAGTAGCGTGTAGTGGATGGGGATAGTCAGCCGCATACCATCGCGGCGCAGAGCTGGAAGCCACCGGCTCACTGGCAGTAGTTGCCTCATGGAGCGCAGTGGTAGGTGGGCCCATACCATAGGCGGGGTAGTGAGGCATGCCAGTAAAGCCTGTGCCCTCTGCCATAGGCAGGTTGGTTGTGGAAGTGGATGTTGCGGCGGCTGGGAGTGTGGTGGTTATGGGAGAGGGTGATGCGTGGAGGCCCGAAGCGCTTGGTGCGCCTTCGAAGGTAGGGATACTCGTCAGGTCTTGCCCTTGTTCCTCTCCTTCGTCTGCTTCTCCTCCAGCATCCTTCTCGCTCTCGTTCTCTCTCTTCCTCTTCACAGGCTGAGGCTGAGAGACCACTTCCTCGACCGACAGGGCCCCGAAGGCCGTCTGGAGTCCATCCAAGGAGTCCTCAGCCGTATCCACTGGCCCATGTAAGGGCTCCGCCGAAGGTACAGCGCCAGGTGCCGGCCTTGCCGGTGCCTCAGGCGCTGGCGCTGTCTTCACGTCGGCGTCCACCTTTCCTGGATCCATCTTCTTTCACCCTTCAGCTTATATTTGCCCGTACTCGGCGCACTGGATGTACGGCACGGGCTTGCTGCCGGTGCGCAGAGACAGGCTGCCTCTTGCTACCAGAAAAGTTTATAGTGTTTTCAGCACCGTGTTCTTGCTTCTCCTGCTGCTTGCTGTTGCTGTAGGGTTTCCTGCTGCTTGTTTTGGATGAAGAAAACCTTTTGTTTGCAGAAATAGAGTCAATAGAGTCAATCCAGGATAACCCAAGCCAGAAGTATGCAAGGAGAAGAGGATTCAGGATCAAAGCATGAAGGGCTGCAGTGTAAACAGTGAAAGATGATTGGATATTCACAGAAACTGCAACTCAGGTTACAAATGAATGCATATTCACAAAGATAGCTGAAATGTTTTGGGAAAAGAGTTAGAAAACTGCCCCATGGTCACTCTCTCTCCATAGTGCCATCTCAGGAGATGTGCACTCTTTGTTTTGGGTCCCATATGTGCTGAGGTGGCATGGTATGTGGCGATGAGGTCACTGCCATGTCACATGGGATCTTCCTACTTAGCTAGGCTGACCAGGAATTGAACCCAGGACCTCTCAAAAAGAGGTGCCCAGCCCCCTAGGGTGCATACCACTAGGATAGCTAAGAATTCATGGAAAAACATAGATAAATTCATAGGCTCTACTTTAGGTATGTCAGTGCTCAGTCAACTCAGGAAAAGATGAATTGCTTCACATTGAAAGGGGATTAAGGGGTCCACTCCATATCCTGATTGGGTGTTTGGTTCCATAGGTCAAAATGTGTTATCACCAGTTTTGGTGGGACCAATACTAAGATTAAAATGCATGGATGCTCCGTGCATCTCTAATACAACTAGAGTATGCCTCTAAGCAGAGGAAAAGCACTTTTTCTTACTTAGGCCATGACACGCCACCTCCCCTATTGGGCTAGGATTTAGAGGCTTTGGAGGGAACCAATTTTTGGGGTTTGTGTAGTGACTTTTGACACATGGCGTTTAGCCATCTTATTTGACTGGGTTCAGGGCAGCATGTTGGCGAGTTAAGGGAAGGTCTTGAGTCCAGGGAATGAGGGGTCTATGGCTGTGATTGTGTACGTTTCCATCTTTCCCCAACTTTGCTTTATTTGTGTTCATATGCCAATTTCAGGGCTTCCTCTTTGGTGCAATTCTCTGTACATGCCCAACGCCCGTGTCTCCGTGTGCACCGTGAGACAACCGGCGTGTTGAAAGGAGTTGTTGAGTGTCAACGCGGGACCTCAAACACCCTTGGAAGCCCACAGTGTGGATTGATTGGATTTGGATTGTACTTGGGAGTTGGTTATTGCAAGGGATCAGGGTTTGTGTGAAGGAGCCATTTTTGCTATTTTTTGTGGGAAATTGTGCAGGATAGGGCAAGATCATGCAGAACCTGGTGAGAAGCAAGACCATAGGAGTGACGGGAAATGGTGGAAGGGGTACAGCAGGGGCCGGTCCTGGTAGGGACCTTCTTTATGGTAGCAGAGGAGTACCTGCCCCCTACCGCCGCACCGGGGACTTGGGCCCTCACGAGCCCTGCCCAAGGACGCCCCGGGTGCAGATCGTCGAGTCCGTGGAGTCGACGCCGGACTGGGAAGCCCGAGAAGAGCAAAGATGCTCAGAACGGAGAGCCCTTGCAGGACATGGGCTAGACATTGAGGACCTGGCCTCCATGTGTGAAAGGCAATGCCGCAAGGTTTGCAATCTCCGCTCCGCTGCGGAGGAGTTGGAGGAGACTGGCAGCAACGGCAGAGCCCGGCGTTACCGGAAGCGCGGGTCCCCAAAACCCGCGGCGGAAGCCAGGGCAATGGAGACGGATCCCAGCCCGGTCAGGCTGTGGTCAGCTGCAGATTCCGAGGGGCACTCCGAGGGCTATCGGACTGCTTACCCTTTTGAGTCGGAGGAGATGGCCAGGCCGCCCACAAGGGCGCACACGGCCCCCGAACCCAGCCTGGAGCATGACGCCGAGGCGTTGGAGAGGCCTGCCAGAGCCAGAACGGCGCCTGTGGCCCGGCACACGGAGCCAACGCGGGATAGCATGGGCGACACACCCATGGCGGAGGAGTCCGAGGCGCCGGGAACCGTGGGATGCGCCGAATCAGGTGAAAAACACGTTGAGTGCCGCTGCGAGCACGTATCCTTCCTCATCGGCAAGTACCCAAAGATGGGGATGGACGCCATCGTGCAGCACCTCGACCGCCTGGACACTGCGAAGGACGGCCTAGAGGAGGACGTCGCGGGGATTCTGGATGACCAGTCGGCAGCGGAGAGAGACATGGCAGGACCGGTACCGGGAGGAGCTGGAGATGGCCCTGCAGAAGCAGCAGCGAGTGGTGGACAGCCTCCTCCACCTGGTGGAGGACATGTCGGGACGCCTGAAAAGGCTAGAGGAGTTACAACCCCTCGCCTCGGGTCCGGAGCTCCCGGCAAAGCCAGCAGCCGCAGAGCTGGTGGAGCGGGTTAAGACCCTCAGGAGCGCCATGGAGAAACCCAAGGGCGGCCCTGCAGAGGCACCTTACGCGCCTCCGCGTTCTGACCCGGGTGCGCTGCCGTTTGTTCCCATGTTCAGGGAATCCATAATGCTCGGGGAGCAGACGGCACTGGCTGGGTCCATGCGGGAAGGGCACGCAACCACGGACCTGAGGAGCCTGACGGTACAGATGTCCCATGCTGCCCAGGATCCACCGACCACTACGACTGCCCATGCAGTTTATGCGGAAGAGGAGATCCAACACCAGACCATGCAGGGGCGAACCATGGGAAGGGCCGACGGACATGGTCGAGGCCATCCAGGCGGAAACCTGTGGGTGAAGGACCCCACTCCGGGGATATGGACAGCCGGTGGAGCAAGTCCTTCCCGCATCCCAAACCCCATGGGTTCAGGCCCAACTGGACCGCACTCCATGGAGGAGAGGGATGTACGAGGAGTGTACTCACACCCCCCGGCCACAGGTGGTATCCGTCTCGGTGCAGTGGTGGCTGCGGACGTCGGAGACGCCTTCAGGATTGACGACCTCAGGGGAATCAAAATCCCCTACTACGATGGCAACCCCTCCAACCTGGATGATTTCATCCTTGATTGGGAGGACTTCGCGGAGGAGGTCGTCGGCGAGATGAAGGGAGCGCCAAGGGACAAGTGGGTATGTCGGACATTCCCACACAGGCTGGCGCAGGACCTGAAGGAGGAGCTCAGGGATCAGATCCGCGAGGGAGTGATCCAGACGGAGCAGGCCTGCCTCCAGTGGCTGGAGGACGAGGAGCGAGTGGACGCCCCCTACCGGAAGTTGGAGGATTTGTGTTCAATTCCGCTGCCGCTGGAGCGCGGGGAATTGAGGGTCCGGGAATGGTGAAGCATTTGGGGGGAGGGCAACCTCCAAGCCTCCCTTGGCATGCGCAACCCCAAACCCACGAAATCCAAGATGCGAACTCGAATTTGGGTATCTCCAAAGTTTTCTGGAATCCTTGCCTCGGCCATGACACAATCTGGCGTCCTGGGCAAGAGATGGAAGTATATGTAGACAAAGAAAACATGTAGACAAGTAATATGTACAAGTAACAATTCTATACTATAAAATAGCATAAAAAAGAAGACGAAATGAAGGCGACGGCGTCGCCGCCATCAGAAAATCTGACGGCTACGAGGCGTCGCCATCAGGATCTCCGCTGAGATCCTGCCCAAACTGGGCCAAACAGTGGTTTTTGGGCGAAAAACAATGAAATATAGTGATTTTTGAGTCAAAAACACTCATTTCACGCGTCTCCCCCCAACGCGTCGCGTAGCCGACACGACGCGTTTCTGTACCAATTCAACCTACATATGAAAAGGCCCACTGTTGGGCCACACCATGGGCGCCTGGGCGATTCCTGGGATCGCCTCAGGATTTTTTGAAAAATGCGTGAACGTGACTTTTTTCGCAAAAATTGACGTTCGCGGAACGCCGCGAAAAAGGTCACGCTATAATCTTTTATTTCTGAAAACGATAAAACAATAATAAAATTGCCTAGAATCTTTAGAAATCGAAGAATAAAACTTCGATCTGGAGCTGCGTCGCGCAGGCGACGACTGTCGTCGCCAGCCCAAAAAAGACGAAAAAAGATGATTTCTGGGGTATTTTACAGAAATCCCACAGAAATCAGGATGCCGTAACATCAACAGGAAAATTCCTGATCCGGCCTGGCGAAGAGCGCCACAGGCTGGGCAGCGGGTATGGGTGAAGCACCCCATCCCGCTTCACCCCCCTGCTTAGAAGCCTTGCCTATATCCAAAGGAAGGCAAGGCCAAGGAGGCGCTCTGAGCCCTGCACTGCCCTTGTTTCACAACTGATTCAGCAGAACAGTGGGGGGGGGGGGGCTTCGTGAGTAATTTACATGCCACACACATGTAAATTTTTATTTTTTTTTTGATCTTGAAATATTCATAGGGCAATTGCCCCTCAGGCGACCACACTGGTCCCTGGCACTCCTTGTAGCCTGTAGTTACATGAACAGAGGCGCTGCAGGGCCTTCCGCCCTGACTGATGGCGCTTAGGCGCACATATTGGCCCTTTTTCTCCATGGGCATGGAAATCAATAATTCAATAAATTCGGAAAAAATTATTCAGGGTCAAACCCAAGGCAACGACTTCCTCGCACCTGAATTTAGGGCCATTTCCTGCCCAAGGCAACCCGTGCCAGTTTAGGGTCGATTCCCAACCCAGGGCGACGAATTAACGCCCCTAATTAGGGGGATTTAGGGTCATTTCCTACCCAAGGCGCCCCACGCCTATTTAGGGTGGGACCTCCGGAGGGTCAACCAACCCAAGGCGACGAATTAACGCGCCTGCTTGTGCGGTTCGGTACCTGGCGTCGTCGTCGCTGTGGTCGTCGCCCAGAGGCGGGAAGCCAGTGTAGACTTGGGGGCTCCATAGGGTCCATGGGGAAGCCATGGTCTTATCCATCGTCGGAGTCAAGGAATTCCTCCTTCATCATGTTGATGCCCTGGACCTTAGCTCCTGCAGTTTCCCAGCGATCAGCGATCAGCGTACTCCTGCAGTCTGGGCGTCGTCGCCGTCCGCAGGCCGTCACGCGCCCTTGGTGGCCTTGGCGTCGGCAGAAAACTTTTGAAGCATTTGGGGGGAGGGCAACCTCCAAGCCTCCCTTGGCATGCGCAACCCCAAACCCACGAAATTCAAGATGCGAACTCGAATTTGGGTATCTCCAAAGTTTTCTGGAATCCTTGCCTCGGCCATGACACAATCTGGCGTCCTGGGCAAGAGATGGAAGTATATGTAAACAAAGAAAACATGTAGACAAGTAATATGTACAAGTAACAATTCTATACTATAAAATAGCATAAAAAAGAAGACGAAATGAAGGCGACGGCGTCGCCGCCATCAGAAAATCTGACGGCTACGAGGCGTCGCCATCAGGATCTCCGCTGAGATCCTGCCCAAACTGGGCCAAACAGTGGTTTTTGGGCGAAAAACAATGAAATATAGTGATTTTTGAGTCAAAAAGACTCATTTCACGCGTCTCCCCCCAACGCGTCGCGTAGCCGACACGACGCGTTTCTGTACCAATTCAACCTACATATGAAAAGGCCCACTGTTGGGCCACACCATGGGCGCCTGGAGGATTCCTGGGATCGCCTCAGGATTTTTTGAAAAATGCGTGAACGTGACTTTTTTCGCAAAAATTGACCTTCGCGGAACGCCGCGAAAAAGGTCACGCTATAATCTTTTATTTCTAAAAACGATAAAACAATAATATAATTGCCTAAAATCTTTAGAAATCGAAGAATAAAACTTCGATCTGGAGCTGCGTCGTGCAGGCGACGACTGTCGTCGCCAGCCCAAAAAAGACGAAAAAAGACGATTTCTGGGGTATTTTACAGAAATCCCACAGAAATCAGGATGCCGTAACATCAACAGGAAAATTCCTGATCCGGCCTGGCGAAGAGCGCCACAGGCTGGGCAGCGGGTATGGGTGAAGCACCCCATACCGCTTCAATGGAATCGGTACATCCGCAAATACCGAAGAAGCCTCAAGCTGGTGGACAACTGGAATGAGGCCAGCGAGATCCGCCACCTGCTGAAGGACGTCCTCCCCGGCCACTGGAAGAGAAGAGTGGAGGATGAGGAGAAGAAGAGGGCAAAGAAGAGCGTGGCCGTACGGATCATGGCATCGGAGGACACCCACGCCGGAATAATGGAGTTTTTCCGGCGAAACCTCGGCGAGCCCAGCCGAATGTTGGGGTTGAAGAACGCCGTCTACGTGGAGGTATTCGGCGACACCATGGGGCAAAGGCTGATGCGCCTCAACAACGTGGAGTGGAGGCGCGGAGAGCCGCTGAGGATGCAGGTCATCTTCGCCCGCATGAGCCTGGACGAGATCGTGAAGTACATCACGGTGGAGCTGAAGCTCAACGCCAAGAACGAGGCCCACGTGCAGGATTGACAAGGCCAAGGACATCGAGGTCATTGAGAAGATCGCCACCACCGAGAGGTCAAGGGAGACACGGTCGGCACCGCGGAGGAAGGGAGTGGAAGCGGCCAAGATCTCTGGACCGCGACCACCCCGGAGGATCATGAAGAAGCCCACTTCTTCGCGTTTGTAGCACACAATATGAAGGAGAATGGGGAACCGCCTGGACCCCGGGACCAAGAACCGCAGAGAACCGCGGAGGATTGGGAACCCGCCGCTCTCGTTCTGCGAATACAGATCACAGCACACCGGTTGCTGGGTCTGCTATGGCAAGGGGAACAACCATGCACATGACCACCGGCATTGCAAGGTATATAAGGAGGACAAGAAGACCTACTTCGCCGCCCATCCCGACAAGAAGCCCAAGGAGCAGCAGATTGCCGATTGGAAGGCAAGGGGCGGTGGAAAAGGCCAAGGAAAGGGCCAAGGGAAAGGCGGAGGAAAAGGCTATGGTGGAGGACCCGGCCCAGACCGACGCGTGAGGTCAATCGAGGAGGTTGCTGAGGACATGTTGAGGACGTTGGAGGAACTCAAAGCCCAGCAATGTGGTGGACAAAGTCTGAGCGGATCGCAGCAGGAGGGAGCTGTGGCAGGCCATGTCTAGAGGAGCCCCCACGGGAGTGGAACCTCGGAGGTCTCTCCTCCGAAAATCAGTGGAATCCCAGAGAAAGCGAAGGCACATCGGGTGCCAAAGAAGGCTCCAGAAGAGCCAAAACCACTGAGTTTCGCCACTCCCAACCCCTGGAGCGCCCTGCCAAGGGAAGTTTATGTGGGCAAGGGACGTTGCAAGAAAGAAGGAGCGACCACGGAGAGCCCCCTGGACGGGCAGGACCAGCCAAAGATCTACACCATCCGTGACCATACCCTCGAAGTCCTGATGCACCCCAATGTGCTACAGTTGCATGCCGTGAGAGTCGTCCATACACCGCATGGTGACGAGCGGCAGTTGCACTTGAAGGTGCGTGTACGGTGCGGACAAGAGGAGTTGGTGGTGGATGTTTTGGTGGATACGGGTGCCCAGGTGAGCCTGGTCCGGAGAGGGTTGTTCAAAGAGGAATCCCTGCAGCCCAGCCGTAGACCGGTACGCCTGAAGGTGGCCAATGGAGAGATTATGGGTGGTGGCACCCATGAGGCCACTATCAGTGTGGAATTCTGGGAGCATTAGCGCATGAACCGCCCTGATTTGGCAAAGAGAAGCACTCTATCCGGGAACTTCTATGTGGCCGACGTTACAGATTGGGATATGATCATGGGGTATGACTTCATGGTGGGAAACGCCATTGGAGCCCTTCCCCATCGTGCAACGCTGGTCCGGGAGGATGATGAATGCCTCACATGGCTGTCCACGGACTATGCATGCGGATCATCCCAATGGGATGCTGAGGAAGAGGATCAGATCGTCCAAGCGGTGCAAGCTGTGGGTGCCAAGTCCAGAGGAGACCACGGAGTTCAGCTCACGGAGTATGGAATGGCGCCGCAGGTGTATGCCAGGATGATCTAGACGCTTGGAGCCGAAGCGCCCGAGACGGACGTCTTCGCTTCCCAGGATGCCCCACTTTTGCGGAAGTGTAGGAGGCATTGGCATCGAGGAGACTCAGCCTGGCACAGGCATTGGGTTTTGAAGGAGTGGGGGCCCATGTATTGGCATGGATCCCTGGAAAATACCAGACGTACGGTGGAGAAGATCGTCGCGGATAGGGCGAAGGGGATCCTGGTCATAACCGGCATAGGATCCACCCCATGTCCGCTGGAAGGTCTCAAGTCTACGCTGGATTCCATCACCCTGAACGAGATGTCATTCGGGCCAGAGGAGGAGTTGTTCATCGACGCCAAGGGCTTATCAATGCCCTCCCCGGGTCAAGCGTGGGGTACCAAGGCTTTCCTGGTGGATGAAGCAAAAGCCCAGCCCACGGGTGATGAAGCACTCATCCGTAGGGTGGAGGCGGTGCCCATGCGGGTCATCTTTGAGCCCAAGGAGGGGACGGATCAGCCAATTGAGGGCATTGACGTCCTGTCCCACGCCGAGATCCACCGCGTCGTCAACTACATGCGGATGGGGATGCACGACGGTGTGGCAGCCAAGAAGAGGCGGGCCATGGTCACATCTCCGCATTGGTGGGATGACAAGATGTTGGCCACCGGCAAGTACGAGACGGATGAGTTCGTGGCGAGGGTCATGGATCACATCGCGGACCAATATGATGGTCCGGTTGGGTCAGACCCGCCGACGTGGGAGTTTCCAAGAATGGGGGCCCGTAGCGACAAGAACTCGACTGAAGCCGCAAATTTCCGAAGATCATCGGTGGGAAGTGCACCCCACGACGATGAAGACGGCATATCGGACGAGGAGAAGTCGGACTCGGACCCGGAAGAGGCCTACACCGCAGTGCGGTCCGTTGTATCGATACCGAAGCAAGCGGCAGAAGAGGCCCAGGAGAACCCGAATGTCGCCGAGCTGAAGGAGAGGCTGATCAATCACCAGATGCCGCTACACCCGGTCTCCAGGCCCTGCACAGCGATGTTGACGCTGCTGGGGCCCATGCAGTGGAAAGTGGTGCCTATGGGCGCCAAGAATGGCAACGCCGCTTTCCAGCGCATGATGGAGGACCTGCTCGGTCCTGTCCGGGACTGTGCCGATCCCTTCGTGGATGACATCATCATCGGGTCCGGCACGGAAGACATGACGGAGGACGAGCTCATCGGAGCGCACGAGAACGATCTGCGCAAAGTGCTCAGCGAGCTGGACAAGCACAACATGGTGTGCAAGCCCACCAAAGCCTCACTCTTCGTGAAGGAAGTGGATTTCGCGGGTCACGTGGCTGGTCACGGGCAACGCCGTCCCATGCCTGGATAACTGGCGTCCCTGCACCACTGGGAGAAGCCCCAGACCATCAGCGAACTCCGATCCTTCATGGGGTTCTGTAATTACTATTCGGGCTATGTCCGGATGTATGCAGAACTGTCGGGGCCGCTGCACAAGATGCTGCAAGTGGCTAAGTTCGATGGCCGGAAATGGAGCAAGAAGAAGCTTGACTGGACCCCTGAGGCCGAAGATGCGTTCAGCCGCCTGAAGGAGCGACTCCTGGGGCAGCTGGGGCTATTCCTGGTGGACCCGGACAAGGGATTCGTGCTACGAACGGACGCCTCGGACTATGCTGTAGGGGCAGTCCTCGAGCAGGTCCGGGACGACGGGTCGCACGTACCCGTGGCGTTTTGGAGCCGGATGCTGGCCGAGGGCCAACGTCGAACCTGGACCGCGAGGGAGAAGGAGACGTACGCCATTGTTTGTGCGCTCAGGAAGTGGTCTGGCCACATCGGATTGCAACCGGTTGTGGTTTGTACGGACCATCAGTCCTTGCAGAGCTGGCACAGGGAGCACGTCGACACCCCCTCGGGACCGGCGGCAAGGAGGGCCCGATGGCATGAGACGTTTGCCAAGTTCGACCTCAGCGTCGTGTACGTCCCGGGGAAGGACAACACTGTGGCGGATTGCCCCAGTTGATGGGCCTAACCCGCGGCCAAGGCTTGGATGGACATATCCAGCCATGGGGACGCCCAGGAGACTGAGGAGGCCAAACACATCATCGACATGGAGAAGGCCATCGAGCAAGAGGGGGTCAAGTGCTTTGTGGTGATGGCAAACCGTACGGACCTGGCCAAGTTCCGGGGCGCCCGAGTCCAAGCTATTCGAGAGGAAACCCTCGAGCAATGGATGGTGGCCCCTGTAGAGCTGGTCAGGTCGGTGCTTACAGAGGACTGGTCGGATGACTATGCGGCATCCGAGCACTGGAGCAGGTACTGGAATGCCGTGAGCGCCCCGTCGGACGACGAATGGCCTAAGGGCTTGACCGAGGATGGGGATAAATTATTCCTCAAGGACAAGCTATTGGTCCCTGAGAACCGAATGGAGGAGCTCATTGACCACTGGCATAACGCCCAGCTCATGCATCCTGGTCGGGACAAGATGCAGCAGGACGTGGAGTGGCGCTTCAAGTTCCCACCGGGGTACTACGCCATCCTGGACAAGGACTGCAGCGACTGCGCCGTGTGTCGGGCCACGAAGAGCCCCAACCACTCCACGGCTGGCAACCCGGTGTATACGGCTATACCGGAAGCCCCTATGCGGTCAGTGGCCATGGGTGTGTTCGCCATGCCTGAGGTCACCGTGGAAGGAGAGACCTATGACTGTGTCATCCTGGCGGTGGATAGGCACAGCGGGTATATCGTGGCGGTCCCTGGCAAGAAGTCCAAGAAGAAGGACAAGAAGGACAAGCATGGAGTGGGTCTGCAGGCCAAGACCGTCGCTAATGCCATGATCAGGCATTGGCTGACGATTTTTGATGTCCCGGCTGTCATCTGCAGCGATCGGGGCAGTAAATTTGTGGGGACGTGGTTCAAGACGATGTGCAAGCACATGGGGATTCGGCACGCCAAGACCGTGGCGTACCACAGCCGGTCGAATGGCCGGGCTGAGGTGGCCGGGCGGCAGATGTTCGAAAGGTTCCGCCAGCTGCACATTGACGAACCGGGCCGGAATTGGTATAATTCGCTGTGGAGAGTACTCCAGGCGTACCATGACCTTCCGGGACCTACTGGACTGTCGCCCCATCGTATCCTGTTCCTGCGGGATCGAGTGTCACACACTCTCTTGTGGTTGAACCATGGCAAAGTGGCCCCGGATGCAAACGCTATGATGGCTGAGGCGGACGACACGGCGGCCAAAGTGTGCAAAGCACTTCAGGAGGAGCATGAGAAGAGGGCCAAGTACTTCAAGCAGGGAAAAGTCCGGAAATATGCTCTCCAAGACACCGTATGGGTGGAGCGGCACCACAAGGATGTCCTGTCCAGGCATCGGCAGGCGTCTTGGTATGTGCCGGGGGTAATCGTGCGGAAGGTCGGGCAGGATGTGTATGCGGTTCGTGTGGGGGATAACAAGATCCTGGACCGCGACCATACCCAGCTTCGTCCCCGAGCACCAGACCCCAGCGGACGTCCCGTCACCTTCGAGTTCACGGCCGGAGATCTGGACTCGGATGACGAGGGTGAGGACGACGACTTCACCACAAAGAGGATCCTGACGGACAAGCCGGACCCGGGGACGCCTGGGGGGAGGCTATACAAGGTCCGTTGGAAGGGATTTGCTGCGTCCAGGGATTCGTGGGAGCCTCCGAGCAGTTTTGTGCCGAGGTATACCACGGTCTGGATGGAGTATCTCAGGAGGAAGAACATCTCCTTGGATGTCAAGGACGTGTTGGTCCATGTGGTGGCTGCTGTAGCACCGTAATGGATCCCCCTTGGCATTTTTGTTTGTTTTTGTGCTTGGGAGACGGGGGAGGGCGTTCATCCGGGGATTTTTGGGACTTGATTGGCCATATACCCCCTTCACTCGATCTCCACATATATATTGCATTGTGGTATACTTATTTAGGTCGACCGACGACGTTTCTCTATCTTTGATCCCCTTGGTCCATGTTGTAGATCAAGAGGAGACCAAATATGGCGGAGGGCACCGATTACGAGTGTCCTTACCCCTCCCTTGGGGCATGGGGGACGCCTACAACGTGTGTGGGGCCTCCATGTGTCCTTGGGACATGGGGGGGGGGTTGGAGCCCATTGGGGTCCTCCCGTCCTCTCTTCAATGACTTCTGAGCGGATACAATGCTTCGAGAAGGGGGGTGAAGCCGGTTTGGACCCCCGTGGCCATCTTGGGGTCACTTGGGGTGTGTATGTATGTGCCGGCAAGCCGCCATTGGCTGATATCATACTCTCCCATCCACCTGACCTAACCTGATGTGATAGTGTCATAGGCTTGGCCATTCCAGCTATGAGCGGCCATATTCAACACCGAGGCGCCGCCGGCTGAGATTTATATATCGAAATGTCAGGAATCAACAGGGCTTTTTTATCATAATGTTTCCGTAATTTTTCGGCTATCCGTTCTGATTGTCAATGTATCGGCGACTGTCTGTTGGCTCGCGATTTTGCAATAACCGATTGGTTAACTGTTATTTCCAGATATTTTGGCGGAAACCCCGATGAAGGGTCAGATTTCATCGGTAACGGGTTCGTTGCTTCCGCAATTTTCATGTTATACACTCGCAAAATTAATCCGATTTCTCAGACATTCAGAATCGGATTTTCGACTTCGACGTCGCCGCACTTGATCGAATGAATTTCGAGTGGCCCTACATTTTTCCCCGATCACGAATCAACCTTCCTTTTGTTATCTCCTTCGTTTTTCTTGGAGATATAGGGGAAACAAAATTGATTGGTGAGGCCACTTTGAAGAATCATATCTCCGGCTCATGGCGAGGAATACCAATTTCGAGAATTGGGTTGGAACCGCCTTGGTCTCAAGTTAATTTAGGAAGCATCAAACGCCTTTGATGTGTACACATGCCAGGTGTAGCAAGGGATGAGGGTCAAGAGGGTAGAAAGTGATATATATCTCTTGGACCATGCAACCGAATACTTTAATGCGACTTTCGAGTGTACCGCATGAGGGTTGGTGTTGCATAGAAACTTTCCTTGGGTTCCTACGTATTTTTAACGTGAAGTTATGTCCATGGAGGGGCATGGCATACCATGGTGGGAGCCACTTTTGGAGGGTATGTGTTATATGCATGGTATGTGCTTCGATATGCTCACGCCCATGTTATATATCTCGGTCTGTAGGAGGATATATGGAGTCATGTGTGGCAAGGGCTTCGCCCATGTCCCAATGGTGACCTCCATAGCGCTAGACTATGTCTACCGCACATATAGTGCATGTGGGAAGGTTTACAGAGCGACGCACAAGCGCCACTATCAATTTTCCCATTTTCATGGTGCGTGTTGGGAGGAGGTTCAAAGGTGTCCCCATGCGTCCATGTGGGGATCCAAGTGGGGGCATTGTTTGCAAATGGTCCCAAGCAATTGTGTTTTGAACCATATGTCGATACCATGGGTGAGCGAAGTTATATACTATTGTGATTACTTTCAATTTGGCAATATTTGCATGTTTTTGACCTCATTTTATGCTCATTTTTGTATTTTATGTGCTCAACTGGTCGGCTAACAGTAAAGTGCTTAGAGATCCGTGAACTATGGTATGTTGCTTATGTGGTGGCATATGCTTCGGTGTTGTACCTCACCATATGCCGGATCACGTGGTCACTTTGGCGTGGCACACGAGGCCTCACAAAATTAGGTCTCAAATTCGTGAGTTGACTTGTGAAGCATGGCATGTGTATATCCGGAGGGGTTTGGGAGCCAATGTTGGGATATTCTTGGGCATGGACCTTTGGTCTCTATCAGCCTTGTATATTACTTTCCGGTTTGACACATGCATGGAACATTTGAATATTTGCCGTATGCATTTTTGAGTATATAATTGAAGTTTGGGCACTATGGTGTGATTTGATAGGTTGTGAGGTCATCTTCATGGGGCAGTTCTCCAAGCCCAATCGACTCCAAGTCCAACCAAAGTTATGTCAGGGTAGGGCATCTGTATAAACATTTTGAGTGTATAATACATACCCAAATTATGCTTTCTGATATGCCTACTTTATTCTGATCTGGCCTATGCTACGCATGCGGGACACACGCGATCGCACTAGCGATCTTTACTCTGTGTCCTATTACACTCCCTTCTCAAGCTATTTGCTGGGGTTTACCTCAGCAAATGGCTGACTAAGGAAAATAGACACTCAGATCTTTACTCTAGTCTGGGGGGGGGGGGGGGGGCTGAGCTGCTGTAGACAGCCCAGAGCAAGGTGTCAAACAAAAAAACTGTCAAACACACACGCCAAAAATCTACAGTGGCGTGCTGCAGTACAGAAGCACACTGCAGCCCTACATACTAGTTAGAGTGGGGGTGGTTGTCTTCCTCAGGGAGGTCCTGGTGCTGCAACCCTACAATACTAACCTGCCTACACACTGAAGAAACTGCCTGCAGCAATGGCTAAGCAGGCACTGCAGCATAAAAATTTTTTCCTGGGACATACGGGGGGGGAGGGGCTGTCAGAAATCTGTAACAATTTTCCGCCTGCCCGAAAAGGTTAGACACCGTACAAAAATTGCCTGCCTGCCCTGCAGTAACACAGCAAGTGGAGATCGGTTTTTCTTGTTAACCTGTAAACACATTTTCTTGGTGCATGGGGGTTGCCCCCCGGCGAGCATAACAAAAGCGGCCTAACCACGGGCAAGTGAGCATTCATGGCGAGCCGAAGTTCATCGAAGGACAGCAGCCATATGTACAGTAACTCAGGGGGTGTGACCCTGCTCCAAAATGCACCAAAGGCCTGGTTACTGTGGGCTGTGGCTTCGCCATTGGCCCTGTGCTTGGTGTTATGGCGCGAGACGAATCGAAAATGAAATGGGCTATATATATATATATATATATATATATATATATATATATATATATATATATATATATATATATATATATATATATATATATATATATATATATATATATATATATATATATATATATATATATATATATATATATATATATATATATATATATATATATATATATATATATATATATATATATATATATATATATATATATATATATATATATGGGCCAGCTGGCTCCTGTTCACCGGTGTGCTCGCTCGGTGTGTTGTGTCGCATGTGCGGTGTCCTGGGCCCCTGGGCTCCTGTTTACCGGTGTGCGTGCTGTGTGCGGTGCGCGTGTGCCATGGGTGGTTGTGTCCCTCTTCCTCCCCCCCTAATTTTCGTTTTTTTTTTGTTTTTTTTTTTTCCTGTTTTTTTTTTTTTGGAAAAAAGAAAAAGAAAAAACAAAAAAGAGGAAAACAGAGGCGCGCGTACACTGCAGGCACAGGCATGGGCAGCTGGTGCGGCGGTGCTATAGCGTTGTGTCCTCTGGCGTGTGTCGCCGGTGCTGTGGCGGCGGTCGCGCCCCAGGGGTGCGGCTCGCGTGTCCTGATGTACATGGGTATGGGTCAGGGTGGGTTTGGTTAGGTGTCTCTTTGCTTCTGGTGCTGGCTGGTTAGGCGGCTGTGTGGGCTGTGGCTGTGGGCTGTGTCTACGCATTTCCCTCAGCGGGCCTGGTTTGGAGTCAAGGGTTGACGGTTTCGGGATGTGGCTCGGGTTTGATTTGTGTTGGGGCTTCGGCCTGGTTAGGCTTGGGTCAGGGTGGGTTTGGTGAGGCGTCTCTTTGCTTCTGGAGCTGGCTGGTTAGGCGGCTGTGTGGGCTGTGGGTGTGGGCTGTGGTTGCGTTGTTCCCTCGGCGGGTTTGGTTAGGAGTCAAGGGTTAGCGGTTTCGGGGTGTGGCTCGGGTTTGATTTGTGCTTGAGTTCTGGCTCGGTTAGGCGGTTGCGCGGGGCCGGGCGTGTGGGTAGCGGCGTCGCCGGAGTCGTGCGCCCGAGGCGGGTGCGGGGTGGTGCGTGCGGGCCGGCCGTTGGCCGGTGGCCTCACTGGGAGTCCCACACGGAGGGGTCGACGGGCGTGCCGGGGGCGTACGCAGCGTGCAGGTTGGGCAGCAGCGGGCGCACGTGCAGGGCGTCGGCGTGCCCGATGGGGACCTCACTGAGGACCGAGGGGTTGGCGGCAAGTAGTATGCGATGCCCGGGAGGGGTGGTGGCGAGGAGCGGGAGGATGTCCGCGGCCCGCGACGTGGGGGCGAACACGGCGTGGGTCGGGTGCGGCCCCGGGAGCGGTGCTGGGGGGAGCGGGACCACAGGACGGCGGTCTACTGTGAGGTGCCAAGTGCTGCGATGGTGGAGGAGCCGGACTAGGGCGATGCTGTGGCGCAGTGTGTGGGGCTGGGTGCTGGGCGGCGTGGGGACGTGCAGCGGGAGGGGGGGGGGGCGGGGCGGTGGCGTGGGAGGGGGCACGGCGGAGGAGTGACGTCAGTGACGTGTGTGTCGTGCTGAGGGTGGAGGAGCCCACGGTATCGGGCCCGGGTTCGGCGCCTTTGGGCGTAGTGGTGCTCGTTGTCGTGTGCGTTGGCTTCCTTCGGCGTCTGGTTTGTTTGGTGACTTCTGGGCGGGGCCTGGCGTGGCGCCCCGTGGTGGTGCTGTGCTGGATAACGGGGTTAGATGGCGGCGCCGCTGGCCGGGGGGTCAGGCGCGTCGTGTTGTGTGGCGCGCAGGGCTCCTGGGGTGTTGTGGGTGTCGCCGGTGTCGGTGCGCCGACGCTTGTGGGGTGGTGAGGGGGTGTGTGCGTGCGGGGCTGGGCTTTGGGTGATGTCCCACAGGCGGATGCCGTCTCGCCGCGCTTCCTGGAGGGTCTCCCGCAGGCGCCTGAGGACGTACGGGTGGTCCTGGGGCGCGGGGAGGTTGCGGGGGTGGAGTCCCAGGGGGTGGAGCGCATCGGCCAGCATGGCTTCCCATGCGGCCTGCGGCATCCACCCCCCCGCCGGCCGGAGGCGGCAGTTCTCCACCGACCCCTTGCGGGGCCGATGGACCAGGCCCTCGAGGGAGGGCTCTCCCCGGGCCCACTTCCGCAGCTCCCAGAGCTGCGTGTGGGTCCAGCGCTGCCACCACTGTTCCTGGGCGGGCCTGCGGTCTTGGGCGGAGGAGTGGGCGTGGGTGGGTGTGACGGGGTCGTGGGGGCCGGCGGCGGTGGCGGGCCTGGGGGATTCCTCGTAGTCCTGTTCCGTGGGGGTGCGTGGGGAGTGGGGGTGCACGCGGATGTGGACCCGCGGGTGTGCGCGTACGGTCTCCGCCTCGGGGTTGGGCGGGGATTCGCGGCGGCGGCGGTAGTGGGGCATGCGTTGCATGTGGGCTGTCATCGGGGGCCGGTAGGGGGGCGGGGGCGCTGCTGGTGGACCCTGGAGCGGTCCGTGGGCCTGGGGTGCGGGCTTTGGGAGGTGGTGGGACGAGGCGCGTCGCGCTTCGGCCGCGGCGCGCTCCGCCATGAAGGTGGTGGCGGTGGCGTCGGTGACGGTGGGGGGGCGCCGCGCTGGGCGCTGCTGCCTTCGGGCCTGGGACGGCTGGGGCCGGATGTCGTAGAGGACATCCTGGGGGTGCCGGGCCCGAGCTGCCGTCGTGGCGCCGGGTTTGGGCTTGGGCTTGGGCTTGGCTGCGGGCCGCCGTTTGGCGGCGGCCTTGGGCTTCGGCTGGGTCGTGGGCGTGGGCTTCGCCGGGGCGTGGGCTTTGGCGGCGGCGGGGCTGCTCGCGGTGGGGGCGGGTTTGGAGGCCCGTTTGGGAGGTGTGTTTTTTGGTACCCCAGGAGATCCTTGGCCGACTTGGAGTTACTTGTTTGTTTCTGATTTCTATATATATATATATATATATATATATATATATATATATATATATATATATATATATATATATGCAGCGATGTAGGATGTAGGAATGTTGAACCCCGCAGTTTGAGCATGATTCGAATGGAAGCCTTGGTAATTTTCGATATATATGATACTGCCCCTCGTCCTGACCTTTGAGCACGTGGGGCGAATGACTAATGTGCCCCCTCCCGCCCCCTTACGCATACATGCGGACACGCACATGCTTTGTGCGCGGTAGTCCGCTCCATCTCTGTCTTTTTTTTTTCGATCTCTTACAGGAACTTTTGATGGATCCCCCCCGGCGACCAGGCGCCGCGGGGGGTACAGTGAAACCCTGGCCGGGGGGCAGCCGGGGCCTGCTAGGGCCGCGCCCCCCGCGGCATTTGGAACAGCCACCCGCGGCAGCGGCTCCTGCGGGAGCCGTGGCAGCGGCGGGCAGCCGTAGCGTGATGCTTCTTTGGCAGCACGTGCAGTCCGGCGCCCAGAGTATAACTGGTGGGCAAGGTGCAGGTGCGTGCCGTGCGAAATGCTTGCAAATTGCGTGCGTAGTGCCCTGCATAGAGACAAGCGTGAAACAGAGCAGGGGAGGGCGAGAGTAGGGCAGCCAAGGAGCAAGAGAGGGGGACGGGTTGCCTCGCGAATTGCTCTGCGCAGTGCTGCAAAGTGCGTGCATGGACAGGGGGGGCAGGAGACGGACGGAGGGGTGGGGTCAGGGCGCCAGGAGGCAGGGCCCCGCGCAGCCGAGCACAGGGGCAGAAAGGTGAAGGGTGGAGCAAGGCAGAGTATGCCTCGTAAAGAATTGTGCGTAGTGTCCTCGCGTAGTGTTGTGCATCTTGCACGTCAGTATCTCCTCCACCCTGGTGAAGCCTTCGACCCTTTGGTTTTGGCTGACGATCCTGACACTTTCGCTGAGCTGGAGGTGAAGGAGATCAAGAACGGCTGCTTGGTTATATTCTCTGTGTTCGGCTACTACGTGCAGGCCATCGCGACTGGAGAGGGTCCTGTTGAGAGCTGGGCCCCCCACACCGCCCTCCCATTTGCCGTGAAAGGTATGACCAGCGCCAATGCCACCCTGCCTGCCTGTTCGCTTTTTCTCCTGTGGCCATGTTCGCCACCCCTGCCTGGTATGGCCCTGAGCGCAGCAAGTGGTTGGGCCCATTTTCTGATGCCTCCTCTCCTGGCTGCCTCACTGGTGAGTACCCTGGTGACTACGGTTGGGACGCTGCCGGTTTGGCTGCTGACCCTACCACCTTCGCCGCCGTGTACCATGAGGCCGAATTGACCCACGCTCGTTTGGCTATGTTGGGCACTTTGGGCTGCTTGACCCCTGAGTTGTTGGCCAAGTACGCTGGTGTGCAAATCGATCAGCCTGTGTGGTTCAAGCCTGGTGCTCATATCTTCCCTGAGAGCGGTCTGGACTACCTTGGCAGCTCCAGCCTGGTGCACGCCAACTCCATCCTTGCTGGCGGGCCTATTGTGTGCAGGGTGGTCCGCTGCACGAGTATCTGCATCTGCTCCACCCTGGTGAGGCCTTCGACCCTGTGGTTTTGGCTGACGACCCTGACGCTTTCGCTGAGCTGAAGGTGAAGGAGATCAAGACCGGCTGTTTGGCTGTGTTCTTTACGTTCGGCTACTACGTGCAGGCCATCGCGACTGGAGAAGGTCCTGTTGAGAGCTGGGCCCCCCACATCGCCGACCCATTCGCCGTGAAAGATATGGCCGGCGCCAATGTTGCCCTGCTCGCTCCTTTCCCGGTGGCAACGTTCGCCACCGCAGCCTGGTATGGCCCTGAGCGCAACAAGTGGTAGGGCCCATTCTCTGATGCCTCCTCCCCTGACTACCTCACTGGTGAGTAGCCTGGAGACTACGGTTGAGACGCCGCCGGTTTGGCTGCTGACCCTACCACCTTCGCCGCCGCGTACCATGAGGCCGAGTTGACCCACGCTCGATGGGCTATGTTGGGCACTTTGGGCTGCTTGACCCATGAGTTGTTGGCCAAGTACGCTGGTGTGCAAATCGATCAGCCTGTGTGGTTCAAGGCTGGTGCTCATATCTTCCCTGAGGGCGGTCTGGGCTACCTTGGCAGCTCCAACCTGGTGCACGCCCAGTCCGTCCTTGCTATCGCGGCCCGCCAGTTTGTCCTGAAGGGTGCCATTGAGGCCTACCGTGTGAAGGGTGGTCCTCTGCGCGTGCATCTGTATCTGCTGCACCCCGGTGAAGCCTTCGACCCTCTGGTTTTGGGTGACGACCCTGACACTTTCGCTGAGCTGAAGTTGAAGGAGATCAAGAACGGCTGTTTGGCTATATTCTCTGTGTTTGGCTACTACGTGCAGGCCATCGCGACTGGTGAGGGTCCCGCTGAGAGCTGGGCCTCCCACATCGCCGACCCATTCGCCGTGAAAGGTATGACTAGCGCCAATGTTACCCTGTTCGCTCCTACCCCTATGGCCATGTACGCCACCGCTGCCTGGAATGGCCCACAGCGCCACAAGTGGTAGGGCCAATCTCTGCACCTATGATTTTAGCAGCTGTTTTTTCCCAAAATTCAAAAAGTCGACAAAAAGGGGTTTTTCGCGAGAAATGACCTATTTTTTTGGTTTCTACGGCCCCAATATAGGGGGGGGGGTCCTCCCACCCGAATTTTGTCCAAAAATATCAAAAACCCTGAAATTTGGCCTATTTTGGGGTATTTTTGCCTGCTCTGGCCTGGTCCTGCAGAACAGTGCTGCACACCAGTGTACCTGCCTATAGAGGATTTTCGACAGAAATTCCAATTTTCTTTGGATTCTCTGGCCCCAAAATAGGGATGGGGGGGTTCCGAGCTTTCTCCCAAACCATCAAAAACCCTGGAATTCGGCGCATTTTGGACTATTTAGGTCTGCTATGGGGTGGTGCAGCAGAACAGTGCTGCACACCACTGTACCTGTATAGCATAGTATAGGCCAGAAAAAACCATGAAAATAGGTTTTGTACCCAAAAAGACCAAAAGTGACCTTTTGTTTTAATTATACAGCCCGCAAATAGCAGGGGGGGGGGGGGTTCCTCCTACCCCATTGTTCCCCAAAAATAACAACCTAAGCCCCAAACATCTGTGTGTATGGTGATAGGCACGCAAAAGCCTACCTATGAACCATATGGAAATGGACCACAAACGGTGCACAATAGGGCCAAAAACACCTCAAATGTTCATCGCTCATCCCGTTCTTAAGCACATACTATCATGTTTTATGTAGTTCTTTGGCGTATTTCGCTTTTTTGCAACGAGCACCCTCCAATCGGGAGGGGGGGGTGGTTTAGCTGCTTGTTTCAGGCTAAAAAAAACAAACAATTTTTGATAAAAAAATGGCTATTTTTCGCCGATTTTGTTGAAAAATGGCAGATTTTGGGGCATAAGAATGCTGTAAATTGTGTTTGGGCAATCGGTGTGTCCACACAGCATGCTTTTTTGCATCCAGCACCCTCAGAATGGGGGGGGGGGGGGCTCTGCAACTGCCTGCCTGAGGCCAAAATACTCAATTTCTCACCAAGAAACGGCCATTTTTGGCAGTTTTTCCATGAAAAATAGCAAATTTTGGTGCACACAGATGCTGTAGACTGTGCTTTTGTAGTCCGTGCGTGCATACAACTTGCTTTTTTGCATCCAGCACCCTCAAAATTGGGGGGGGGATCCTTCAACTGCTTGTACGAAGCCAAAAAAAATCGATATGTGACCAGAAAAGGGCCATTTGTGGCCGTTTTTTTCGTGAAAAACGGCAAATTTTGGTGCGTACGGATGCTGTAAATTGTGTTTGCGTGATCTGTGTGTCCCTACAATCTGCTTTTTCGTATCCAGCACCCTCAAAATAGGGGGGCAGTCTTCAACCGCTTGTCTGAGGCCAAAAAAAACATTTTTTGACCAAGAAATGGCCATTTTTAGCCGTTTTTTCCATGAGAAATGGCAAATTGTGGTGCATACGGATGCTACAAAATGTGTTGTCATGATGTTTGTGTGACCACAACTTGCTTTTTTGCATCCAATCCAATCCAATGCATGACTTTGAATTTTGGGAAAAAACAGCTGCTAAAATCATAGGTCGATGCCTCCACCCCTGACTACCTCACTGGTGAGTACCCTGGTGACTACGGTTGGGACTTCGCCGCATACCGTGAGGCCGAGTTGATCCACGCATGTTGGGCTATGTTTGGCACTTTGGGCTGCTTGACCCCTGAGTTGTTGGCCAAGTACGCAGGTGTGCAATTCGATGCGTCTGCGTGGTTCCAGGCCTTCTGGGTGTTTAACAGTGTTTAACAGGTGGCCAAGGTGCGTGTCGTGCGACGTGCTTCGCAACCTGTCATGCGTCGTGCTTCGCATAGTGCGCGAGAACCACCGGAGGGGGCAGAAGCAGGGCAACCAGAAGGCGGGAGAAGGTGAGGGCATTAGCAACATAGGTGCCCAAACAACGGGCGCGGAGAGGGCGAGGCAGGGGCGAGGGGGCGGGTTAAGCAACGCACATTGCATGCACAGTGCGTGCGAGAACAGAGGGGGCAGGAGAAGGACGGAGGGGCGGGGACAGAGCGCCAGGAGGTGGGACACCGCACGGCCAGGTGCAGGGGTGAAGGGCGTGTCGTGCGACGTGCTTCGCAACTTGTCATGCATAGTGCTTCGCGTAATGCACGAGAACCACCGGAGGGGGCAGAAGCAGGGCAACCAGAGGGCAGGAGAAGGGGAGGGCAACAGGTGCCCAAACAACGGGCGCGGAGAGGGAGAGGGAGGGGCGGGAGGACGGGTTTGCATCGCACATTGCACGCACAGTGCGTGCGCAGACAGAGGGGGCAGGAGAAGGACGGAGGGGCGGGGACAGAGTGCCAGGAGGTAGGACGCCGCACGGCCAGGTGCAGGGGTGACGAGTGGGACAGGGCAGGGTGTGCCTCGTATAGTGTCACGCGTAGTGCCTGTAGTAATAAACTGGCCTGAGGTGCTGCTCGGCCGCTGGGCATACACTGGTGCCTGACCCCTGAGCTGCTGCTATCGACAATGGTGCCAGTACAGGTGTGTAGTTCGAGGCTGGTGCCATGGTCTTCGAGTCTTATGGCTTGAACTACATGGGTCCCCCCGCGTTGGTGCGCGCCCAGTCCATCCTTGCCGTGTTGGCCTGCCAGGTTGTCCTGATGGGTGCCATCGAGGCTTAACGTGTGAACGGTGGTCCATTCGGTGGACGTGACCTTGATCTGGTGTACCCTAGTGGCAAGTGATTTAACCCTCTTGGTTTGGCCGACGACCCTGATGTGGCTGCCGAGCTGAAGGTGAAGGAGATCAGGAGCGGCCGTTTGGCGATGCTCTCCAAGTTCGGCTACTATGTGCAAGCTGCAGTCACCGGCCAGGGCCCTGTTGAGAACTGGGCCTCCCACATTGCTGATCCATTTGCGGTGAACAGGTTGACCCTTGAGATTGCCACCCAGAACACGCCATCTGTTGCCATGTTCGCAGCTGCTGGGAAGTAGACGGCCGCCGCCCCAAGGTGGATTTGTCTGGCTGGTATGGCCCTGACTGCAAGAAGTGGTTGGGCCCTAACACTGCAGGCAGCGGCGTCCCAGACTACTTGACCGGTGAGTACCCTGGTGACTACGGTTGGGACAGTGCTGGGCCTGCAGCAGACCCTAAGGCCATCAAGCGCCTCTGCAAGGCTGAGGTGCTGCACGATCACTGGGCTATGTTGGGTACTCTCTGGTGCCTGACCTGCGAGCTGCTGCAGAAGTACACCTCTATCGACAATGGTGCCAGCAAAGGTGTGTGGTTCAAGGCTGCTGCCGTGATCTTCAAGTCTTATGGCTTGAACTACATGGGTGCCCCCGCGTTGGTGCGCGCCCAGTCCATCCTTGCCGTGTTGGCCTGCCAGCTTGTCCTGATGGGTGCCATCGAGGCTTACCGTGTGATCGGTGGTCCATTCGGTGGACGAGACCTTGATCTGGTGTACCCTAGTGGCAAGTGATTTAACCCTCTGGGTTTGGCCGACGACCCTGATGTGGCTGCCGAGCTGAAGGTGAAGGAGATCAGAAGCGGCCGTTTGGCGATGCTCTCCAAGTTCGGCTACTATGAGCAGGCTGCCGTCACCTGCCAGGGCCCTGTTGGGAACAGGGCCTTCCACATTGCTGATTTGTTTGCGGTGAACAAGTTGACCCTTGAGATTGCCATGCAGTCCACGCCATCAGTTGCCATGTTAGCAGCTGCTAGCTGCTGGGAAGAAGCAGGAGGCCACCCCCAAGGTGGATTTGTCTGGCTGGTATGGTCTTGACCGCAAGAAGTGGTTGGGCCCCGACGCTGCGGACAGCTATGTTTTTTGATTACTTGACCGGTGAATACCCAGGTGACTACGGATGGGACAGCGCTGGGCCGGCAGCAGGCCCCAAGGCATACGGGCCAGCACGTGGGTTGCATCACCATCTTCAATCTCGTCTTGTGCCCATGCTTGCTGCTTTGTTTCTTGGTTGCTGCAGTGCTGCCCCCCTAGGCATTGTGCTTGCTTGTTGCAGTGCTGCTGCTCTGCCATGCCTTGCCCCTTACCCCCGGCGAACAAACGGACCAGCGTCCGTCGCCGTTGCTAATGCTAATGCTCTGCAGTCGCCACTGCCCCCAAAGGCTGGTTGGCCGGTATTCCCGGTCCTCTGGGTCCTCCGTCATGCTGTGGGCCACCTCAGGCAGCCCTGGGACCCACGGGATCGAGCAAGGCAGGAAACACCTGTCGGTGCGAGATGCCCGGTAACTCCAGTAGACGGCATGATAAGTGGTTATGACTATGACTATGACTATATATATATATATATATATATATATATATATATATATAGATATATATATATATATATATATATATATATATATATATATATATATATATATATATATATATATATATATATATATATATATATATATATATATATATATATATATATATATATATATATAGAAATCAGAAACAAACAAGTAACTCCAAGTCGGCCAAGGATCTCCTGGGGTACCAAAAAAGTCCTCCAGTTAAGTGGAATCCACTGACTTCGCTGCACCAGGCTCCAGTCCAGAGACTCAAAGGATACCCTCGGATATCACTGATCTCCATACATCTGGGGAAAGTCCACAGTAGACCTCCAGTAGACGTCTGGGGAAAGATCAGATTTCTGAGAATCAAGGATGATGTACTTGGCATCGACACTCAAAAATCATCATGGATCACCACGCTAAATAGGACTCCGATCTCCAAAGTCCTGAATGATGTACGAACAGGAGCAGGGGCAAAAAGATCAGAAAGAGAGTGTTGTGGTTTGTTTCTTGGGAACTCGACTGCACTCCTGTGCCTCTTTGTTTCTCAAAATCCGAAATCCAAAATCCTAATCGACAAACCTCGCAGGATCTTTAGACGGGGCACCAATAATAACACAATCTCGAAGACATAAACCCTGTTCAAAGATCGAAGTATCTTACAGCGCTCATTCACAGTTGGCATTTGATGCTTCTTTATTATTCACAGACTGTCAGCGCGATTGCGACTGCGACTTGCGATTTGCGCGCTGCTGCGCTGCTGCTGTTCGAAGCCATAACACTACCCCCCCCGTTGAGACCTCGAAGAGGTCTCACTCACCTGAGCGGGCGTCACAATGTCGAATACAGAGCAGGCCCAGAAAAAAAATTTTGGGCCTCGACATGTGTTGGCTACAGAAGCATAACAGTGGACCAATCCTGGTCGAAACAGTGGACCAATCCTGGTCGAAACAGTGGACCAATCCTGGTCAAAACTCACACACTGAGGTGCAGTCATGGTACACCCGTCGTCAGCGCCTCATTCACACGCCGTGTTCGACTCTGCCACGGCTGCGGCTCTCGGCGGAAGCTGCAGAAGACAACCTCGCCAGGCACACTGCACGGGCGCTGTACCCGCAGCAAGGCTGTGGGCACGTCGAACCATAACATACCATAACATTGGGCACAGCTATCGAAGCTGGATGCTCAGCAGACCAACAGGCCTACACATCTGTCAGCTCGACAGGACATATGAAGGCAGTCGATACCATTAATGGCATCCAGACTGTCGAATAAGCCATTACTTGGCATCCAGACTGTCAAATAAGCCATTACTTGGCATCCAGACATGTCGAATCAGCACAGACATGTCGAATCAGCAGTCCGTGCCCCAGGTGAACGTGTACGAACGATCCACCGGAAGTCGACATACTTCATGCACTTCCTTCAGTGTCTCGACGCCAGCCATGAACTTGAAGGTGTCATGACCCGTGTAGTGTCGACGGATATCACTGTCGAGGGCACGCTTCTGAATCAGGATACCAGATCGATGGTTCAGCAATCGAAGGTTGGGATCACCAGGTCGGTCGTCGACGGGGCACTTGTACTGGAATACGAAGACATGTTCACGGGCAAGCGCTCGAAATTGTCCAGGTCCCAGTGTTTGTGCCCTGGTCGAATAGAAGTCCCAGAGGCTCGACGGTTTCCAAACGTCCTCACGCCACAGATCGGCCCGATTGGTGGCCTCGAAGGAGCATCCGTCATGTCGACCAGTAGTCCATCGATAGGTTTCCTTCGATCCAGTACCAGCGGCCATGCTGTGGTAGAACTGACCAGTTCGCGTATCGACTCGCCACCACGGCGTGTCGGCAATCGAAAGTCGTCGTACGACAATGACGGCGCTGATGTCGTCGACTTCAGGGCCGAGGGCATATCGGTCGACGATCTCAAGCATGCCGGTTCGAGAACCTTCTTCTTGGAGTCGACCGAGGTGCTGATGCACATACTGGCCATCAGCGAGGGAATCCTGCAGAGCGAATCGAACCGCTTCTGCAGTCACAAGGCTCGAAGCCGTGTCAACAATGACCGCTTCGAGGACTTGGTCTCGGCAGCTGACCTTGCGTCGATGTGCAGCCTCAAAGTCATCGTGGATCGGTGTGAGGTACTTGAAGAACGGGATGTCGAAGTGGTGCTGATAGGCGTTCGACTCCATCGACAAAAACCGGTGATCAAGGGGGTCCGGGTGGAACGGGTCGCTCGCAGGCGAGTCGGTTTTCTCGATCTCCTCCCGTTCATCGGTATAGACATCCCTTCGAAACTTGACCGCTCGACGCCAATGTTGTCCATCTTCGTATCCGGCCTCGAAGGGGGACATGAGGTATGTCGAGGTACCCAGGCGTGGAACCAATTCGGGGGCATCCACGAAAGGGAAAAGATTGGCATACTCTTCATTCGATGAGTGAAGGGCAGCAACTCGTCGGATCGCCCTATCGAAGTCGTGGTACCCGAGCCGTCCGGGTCCAGTCTGGTAGATCGTCGCCAACTGGACAAGGTCGATGGGGGCGCCTGGTGCGACGGCGTTGTACGCATAGGGTTCGATCTGTTCTCCGAGTCGAAAGTACTTCTGGAGCTGGACCGCAAGGTCCTGTGTTCGATGTGGAGCGCACCCATACCGCTTATACCCAAGTCGAGAGGTGCCTCGAAGGCCGCGCAGTTCGTGTCGGCGAAGAAGCAAATCGACTTTGTACGCAAGGAAGGGGGCTCGATCTTCGAAGAGCCAGTCGTTCGCCTGGCAAACCTTTTGAAGATCACGGATAACTCCCAAAATCGAAACGGCAACGGGAGCTTCTCGTCTCATCCTTTCGTGCGTCCAGAAGCGTCAATATTTGAAGATCAGGTCGATTCCATCGGCAACGTTTATCAGGTCGTCGATACCCGAGATCTCTCGATGCATGCGGTTGGGTCGAGCAATTTGACTCGGCAGGGTATGTTCGGTGAGGTCTTGTTGGAATCCCCAATCGAGTTCTTCATCATAGTGTCGCCATGCCATGAGGGCCGCTCGAAAGTTCTGACAAGCCACTTCGATTTTTGTATACCACTGGTATCCCGGCTTACCACCAAGATTTCCACGCTCATCGAAAGACGTGTCAGGGGCGCTTCGAGCCAACTCGTAAGGGAATGGTGCGGTTCGTCCCCAACTGTCGATGCAGATGGTCTTGCCTAACCCGGAAATGGCGGCATTTGCCTTTGACACGACTTCATAATGTTTCTCGTTCAGGAACGTGTGCGGTTTTCGAAGACCAGCCATGGTACTCGACGCAATAGTGAGTACCGATGGTTCGAGCTTAGTGTACTCCGTCTTCATCGGATCATCCTCATGTGTCCCAAATCGATAGGGTGGCTTCAAGCCGAACGTGCCCAAGTGTCGAAGTTCGTCGATGGTCTCGATTTCATGATTGTACTGCCGCATGTTATAGGGCTGCCACTTCGACTCCGGCACCGGCACAGAATCGTAGCTGGGTGGTGCTGTCGACCACGCGGGTTCGTAAGGATATTCTCCTTCGTCGTCGGACTCGAGTGGCCAGGGTTCAGCGTCGTAGTTGTGGTCATCGTCGTGGTAACAGGAGTCGGATTGATTCGTTCGAGTAGAAGCTTGTGTTTTCGGGGCATTCGAATGCCAGGATTGGTCGACCCAGTCGTCTTCGACTTTCGGCTCTCCGGTACCCGGATCCTCTCTGGATGACCTTGATGTCCAGGTGTTCGGCCTCGATGTCCAAGAGCTGTCGACCCATCCGGGCGCTGAACAGAGAAGAAAGATCAGTTGTCGTACCCCGTGTAGCAAGCAAGATCTTCATCATCAGAATCGAACCAGTCAGGGCTTGAGCACCGCGCTCGAAAGTATTCTGCATCGACCGGGGGAGGGGGCCTGTACAGCTTACAGAGTTCTGGCGGCATGTCGGGTGGGGTCCCTCCCTTCGTCGGTTCCAGAACAGGCAAGTTGGCCAGGGCTATCTCGAGCACTTCCAAGCCTTCGGCGCCTCCTGTCATGATGGTTCGTCCACTCGGCGCTATTCCTGCAAATTTCCCGCGAGGGAACACACCTCCCTTGCCTCCTTTCGACGGGCCTCCTTTTCCTTTCGAGCTCCCAGCATATGCCGACTGGCTGTAGTTCGGTGGTTCGAATGGATCGAGAGGTCGACTCGGACGAGTTGGCGCTGATGCTACCGACAAACAGCGGCAAGTTGAAGTCGTCCTCGCTGGGGGCTCGATCCCGTCAACATCGATGACGTTCGACGGTGTCGCTCGAGAAGGCGGAGGTCGAGAGGAAGTTCGGGGCGTCCGGGATGTAGTACCATAGGCGGAGGCTCCGGTGATCGACCCGGAACCTCGCATGAGTTTTTCGAAAAACCACGCTGCAGAGAAGATTAAGGGTGTTACTCAGTTACTCAGGGTGGAGTCGAAGGAACTCAAGGTACACAGGATCCTCCTCTAGAGCCTTGCTCGACTCCCAAGACCATGTGTCGTCATCCCATTCACAACGGTACAGGAATGTGCGGCGCTTTTTAGATCCCACTCGACGTCTAGCCACAATCTTGACAAGCCGAGGGGATTCTCCAGTTTTGACAGGGGGCATCGGAAACTCCCACACCGGCTGTCCCTCTCGATGGACGTAGGGTTTTATGCTGTCTCGATTGAAAACTCGCAACCCAACGAAGGGGGCAGGGATGTCCAGTTTGACATTCTCGCCCTTGTTCAGTACCTCGAGTATTTTGTAAGGGCCGCACCAGACAACATCGAGTTTCCCTTTATGTCGATATTCCGGCACCAACATCCACCATCGTTCACCGATTTCAGGCACTCGAACGTGTCGGTCCATTTGCAGGACCACATGCATCTGGCGTCGACGTTCCTCGGCAAGCATTGCACGCACAGAATCGAAGGTACGTTCCGCTCGTTGCATGTAATCATTCACGGTCGATGGTTCATGTGAATGAGAAGTCATTCGGGGAAAATCCAATGGAAAATGGGGTGTTCGTCCTTCATCTATCTCGAACGGGGATAGTCGAAGACTATTGGATGTCAGGTTGTTGAACTGGAATTCCGGCGAACAGGAGGTCGACATCCCACTCGTTGTTGCCGAAGATGCCGTGTGTACGCAGGCGCTGGAGGATGGACTGATTGCTGCGCTCCGCCAGGCCATTGCCTCGAGGGCGGTTGGCCACTGTTTGATGCATCTCAATCTTGAAGCGCTGGGCCAACTCCTTCCACGCCTGAGACTGGAACAGCTTGTCTCGGTCAGAAACAATTTGTCGAGGGCATCCTTTCAATCGAATAACCTCACGTAGGAACACATAGATGAGGTCATCGGCTGTCATATCCTTGCGACAAGGGATGAACATTCCACGCTTGGAGAATCGGTCGACTACAGTCATGATGGCGTCATGGCCCCTTGTGGTCGGCGGCAATCCCGAAACCCAATCGATGGACACACTGTGCCATTTGGTGTCGGGCACCGGCAATGGTCTTGGCACTCTGGCGGTGTCGACTCGTCTTGATTTCGCCGCTTGACAGACATCGCAGCTTAGTATGTATCGCTCGACATAGTGTCGAAGGTGTGAACATACGTAGTCGCGCTTAATCAGGGCCATGGTTCGAAGGACTCCTGAGTGGCCATAGAACTCCGACTCGTGATACATAGCCACAATCGACGTAACCAGCGTTCGGGGAACAAGCACACGTTTGCCCATCGTCGACAAATGCAAGAATTTGCCATCATCGAAGGACAACTTGGCATCTCGAAGCTGGTGTCGTGCCGCAGGGCTTCGAATCGCGACTTCGTAGATGTGTTTCGTCCGGGGATCCTCTTGATAGGCTGCCGCCCACACAGCTGTCGAAGTCAAGTCTTTGCACTGATAATGTCGATGTACTCGGCGGTATGTACCCTTAAGACCCGAAGGGTACGGCGTGTTCGACCCAACCTTCGGCAAGGGAACTGATTGCAACGTGCCGTCACGGTGACGTCGACAGCGAATCAGTTCCGCCATGGTCGGAGCGTATCGAAGTTCATTGCCAAAGGTGACTCGAAGGGGGCGATCCATGCTTACATCGGGGAGGTCGTCGGTGTCGATAGACGTGTCTGGCTCATTGCCAGCCTCATCGAGATGCATGTCTGGTTGGTGTGAATTCTCAGCCATGATCTCGTCCGATGGTGCTGGATCCAGTCTCAGGTCCTCCGGCTCAGCAGTTGTCGCGCTCGACGGTAGCGGCTCCAGGTCCTCCGGCTCGACGGCGGGTTCGGTGTCGAATTGGAGGGCTGGTTCCGCAAGCTCATCTGCGTCAAGTTCCTTCCCCACGGAGCGTCCGCTTCGTAGTGAAACGTACAGGTGGTCGTACGGCTGGGGCCACACCTTGTCATGAGAGAATGAGTCTTCGAGTACATGTAGGAACTCATCGACAGATTCTCCTTCCGGTGAAGCCCAATCTTCGACCAGGGGAATTGCGAAAGCCCGTGTACGTGTGGCATTTTCGATATCCATCAACTGCCGCGAAGTTAGACGGGAGCAGGCGTCTGCCGCAGGGTTCTCGAGGCCCGGCACGTACCACAACGTCAGGTTGTATTCCTCCAGGAATTGGGACCATCGTGCTTGCCGTGGTGTCAGCGGTCGAGGACGGGTCTTGAGATATCGAAGACTTTCGTGGTCGGTGTGCACGTGCACCTGCTGCGGTCCTCAAAGTAGGTGAAACCATTGTTTCAAGGCTAATACGATGGCCAACAACTCCTGTTCTCGAATCGGGTATCGAGTTTCGGCAGGCTGCATTTTCCGCGACATGAAGGCAATAGGTCGAAGACATCCCTTGTACGTCCCATGTGCACATCGTTGCGCCAGCGTAGCACCCACGCAGTCCTTGAAGCGTCTGTGTACAGGTGATACGGCTGTCGGGGGTCGATAGCACTGAGATGTGTTGCACTGATCATCGCCTGCTTCAGCTTGTCGAAGGAAGCCTGGTGGACGGCTGTCCATTCCCACTCGAAGTCTGCCTTAAACATTGCAGTCAGAGGGGCTGCGACAGCTTGGAACCCTTCGACAAACTGCTGGTAAAATCCACACAATCCAATGAACTGTCGAACTTCATGGACCGTAGTTGGTGGAGGCTAACCTCGAATGACCTTGATCTTTTAGGGGTCCATGTGTACTCCATCTTGGTCGATGATGTATCCGCAGAAGGGCACTCGACTCTGAAAGAATGTGGATTTATCGATGCAGGGGAAGAGCTGGTGCTTACGGAGTAGTTCATGTACCAGGTCGAGGTGTCGTTGGTGTTTGTCCGCTTCCTTCGAGAAGACGAGGATGTCGTCAATGTACACCCATACAAAGATCCCCAAGTGGTCTCGAAGGACATCGTTCACGACGCGTTGGAATGTCGATGGCGCATTACAGAGGCCAAAGGGCATAACAACCCACTCGAAGGCGCCAAATTGTGTGTTGAAGGCGGTTTTCTCGACATCTTCGTCTTGAATTCGGATCTGGTGGAACGCACTAACAAGGTCAATCTTTGAGAATACGGTGGAACCCCCCAGTGTACTCAAGATGGATTGGATCGATGGCAAGGGATATCGATCTCGTACAGTTCGTGTATTCAACGCTCGGTAGTCGACGCACATACGCCATTTACCATTCGCTTTCTTCACCAGTAGGCAACCCGCTCCGTATGGACTCGAGGATGGTCTGATGCGACCAGATCGATGCAACTTGTCCAATTGTCGTCGAAGTCCATCTAGTTGGCTCGGATCCATTTTGTAAGGGTGTACCCACGGTGGATTGTCTTCCGAATCGAGGCGTATTCCATGATCTCTTCCTGGTCGATGCGGAGGTAGGTCTCCATACTCCGCTTTCTCCCGGTCGTAGAGGTCTGCCCACTTGTGTAATCGACTCGGTAGTTTGCGTCGAACAGGGTCAAGCCCGTCATCATTGCCATCACTGGCTTGCATCTTATACATTTGATCGACCGGCACTGCTGGTCGAGGCATGCAACACAGAAATACTTGATCTCCCGTGAGATCAGATCAACGGATCTCTCTTTTGAGTTTCGGCAACGAAATGTACTCAATCTCCATATCGCTGCACTCCTCATCGGTGATACCATCTTCCGTTTCGGACTCATCGTACATGTCAGTACCGCGCTGAACGTGTGTCGACGAGTGTAGGTCAGGGTGTTCGTTGGCATGTGGGGTAGGATTCCCAACCTGACTCGCTTTCGAGGAACTGGATGAAAGTATCGAAAGAAGGTCCAGCTTCGAAGCTGCTTGAAACTGCAGCTGGGTGGAATGTCTTGATTCGCCAAAAGACAACCGGTACGAAATCGAACCATGTTGGATGTCGGCGTATCGCTCCTTCCAGTTGACACTTGGATTGTAGCTTCGAAGCCATGGTAGTCCAAGCACTGCATCCGGCAAAATCTCCAAGACCTTGAAGTGATGACGAAATACAAGCTCTCCAACTCGAACATAAGCTCGCGTGTAGTACCGTACTTCGACTTGGACACCTCCTGCTGTCAAGACATGTCCAGGGTTTCTCACTTTATAGAGGGGAAGTCGCGCCCTCTTTGCTGTTTGCATCGACAAAAAGTCACTGGTCGCTCCACAGTCGACCAACAGTTCCACGCTGGAGTCAAAGGAGTCTTCACGACATGCGCAAATGCGCCCTCGAACCGTGAACAGAGACGCATGCTCAGGTTCGGTTCCTTCGACAGTGACACTTCCAAGCGTCGAATTCTTTTCGGGTTTATTGGTGCTGGTGGTGGTGTTCAGCTCTTCTCGAGGACGTCCGCCACCAGGTCTTCGGAATTGTTTTCTAGGCCGTTGTAGGCCTTTCTCTGCTCTTGGAGCGGGATCGAAACCGTCCCTTGCTGTCTCGACTTTGATCTCGTTTCGGTGTGTTCGACCTTGATTCCCGACGTTCTCGTCCTCGGGATGGCGGTCGACTTTTGGACAGTCACGGGCCAAGTGTCCTTGTTCGCCACAATTGTAGCAACGTCTGCTTTCTCGACCATCTTGGCGTCCGCCATGTTGACGTCCGAACCGTTCACCAATGTAGGCATGTAACTCTTCTCGAAGCTTGGCAATTGCATCGAGATTCATCGGCTCTGCCACGATTGAAGCCGTGGGCGCCGCAGCTGGGGTCGGCATCGGGGTGACGTGTGGCGTTGGCATAGGGTTGGATGGAAACGTGGAAGTCGAAGTAGGTGGGACCATCATAGGCAGGGGTCTCGACACTGCAGGACCCAGGGTGTGATCTGATGTCGTTCTCGATGCGTTCTGTACCTCTTCCAGTTGATACCCAGCCGCAATGTAGGCTTCCGCGATGGTCTCTACCAAGGTATCGAATCCAAATGGATTATTAGAACGCCATCTCGAACGGACTTCAACGATGTACTGCCGACGCACAGCGTCATTCGACAACCCTTCAACAAATCCAGAGCTGACGAGGAATCCCATCTGGAGTTCACTCGTGTTGACCTTCGACTTGATAACGCATGTACGAAATTCTCGAACGTAATCTGCATGTCGGGGAAACTCGCTCTCTTTCAAGCTCAACATTCTTGACAAATACACTGGCTCATGGGATATGCAGTCGAAACGCTGGCCTAACACACGCATGAGCTCGAACCAGTCATCTTGTACAACTTTCGTCAGGCTATGATAGTACTCAGCGGCATCACCATCGAGGAGGAATGACATCGTTGCTGCCTGATCGAGGGGTGAGGTGATGTCCGACAAAGTGAAGGCTCGTAGTAAGTCTTCTTTCCATGTTCGAAATTCTCCACATCCAGGTTTACCCGTGAACCTCTTGACCAGTCTGTTCAGGCGCTCGACGCGGCGTCCCAAAATCTCCTGCGAAGGAGCACGTTGAACTACGAACTGGGGTAGTGGTTCGAAGGTAGGCTGCTGTGGGAGTGGTTGTTGTGGAGGGTGAGGTTGGTTCGAATTCTAAGAAGACGGTGGTTGCGGAAACTGTTGTTGTTGTGGTTGCGGAAACTGGATGTTGTTCGGAGGTGGTGGACTCGAAGTTCGTACAAATTCGTTGAGAAGAGCGTAACATTGCGTCAATTCATGTTCTACGCGTCGAAGTTCATTTGCAGCAGCTTGCGTTGCATTTTCCGTCGAGGACTGCAAGGTATCGATGCGCTGGCCAGTTGCTGCTATAGCACTTGCTGCTGTTGCCTGTAATACATCGATGCGTTGTTCCAATTCGATAACTTTGGGTTGAGTATCTGCAAGCTTCTGCGAACAGCTGTGAAGATCACGAGAGAGACATGGAAACCACTCGCTTTCTCGACTAGCGATGCGCTCTGCGATGAACTTCTCTAACGAGGTCGAAAATTCGTGATGCAAGGGTGAATCACTTCGAAACAAACTGTCTCTGATGAAATGCAGCATAGCTGCGTCGTCGAAGGGCCGCTCCATTGTAGATCGAAGTCCAAATCAAGTTGACGGCGTCGCGGCGTCGAAGATTGATCTCGAAGATTGATCCTTCCCGCCACCTAGCTGGCTACCACTTGTTGTGGTTTGTTTCTTGGGAACTCGACTGCACTCCTGTGCCTCTTTGTTTCTCAAAATCCGAAATCCAAAATCCCAATCGACAAACCTCGCAGGATCTTTAGACGGGGCACCAATAATAACACAATCTCGAAGACATAAACCCTGTTCAAAGATCGAAGTATCTTACAGCGCTCATTCACAGTTGGCATTCGATGCTTCTTTATTATTCACAGACTGTCAGCGCGATTGCGACTGCGACTTGCGATTTGCGCGCTGCTGCGCTGCTGCTGTTCGAAGCCATAACAGAGAGCATCAATAGAGAACAGAGATAATTCGTTGACATGAACGTGGTCCCATCTCGTCGATCTGTCAAATGGTATCAAGGGACTATGGGGGAGGGGGGGTGCAGATCGCAGGTGCTGAAGATGAGGAGGACAGTGAAAAACCAGAAAGAAACAAAGAAAAAAAAAGAAGGGGGGAGAAACTCGTCACCCGGAGACCAAAGCGGGGCAGAAACCCCCCAGTCGCTTGCGGAGCTTAGTTTCTTTTCGCGATGGCTTTTTAGGGTAATGTGTTTCTATGTGGGTAGTTACGGTAAATTAAGTAGTTGGGATTTGGTTTTTTTGTTGTTGTTGTGTATGTGTCTGTGTTTGTGAGGGTGCTTATTGGCGACTGTTGTGTTTGTCCGTTTTGGGTAGGTCAACAAGGTGGGGTTGTGAGATGAAGTGCTGTAAATGGAGTATTGGTTGTTCCATGGGTTGTCTGCGGAATCTGGTTGGAGTAAGTGCAGATCGTTAATTGGGTTTTGTCTGAGCCAGGTTTGTGTTTCTTGTAGTGCTGTTTTGAGTCTTTTTCTCCTGTATTTAAAGGCTGTGTTTAGATTTTGTAGGTGTTGGAAGTAGGGAGTGTCGGGTGGGATATCTTTTAGTGCATTCCTGAGTGAGTTGGGAATGAGGGTGCGGATGTAGATTTGTCTTTCTCCTTTTGTTGCATGTTGCCACCAATTGATGACTGTTTGCTTGAAGGGTTGTTGCCAGACCTCAAAAAAGAGGTCACGAATAGGTTTCGCTGTGCCGCATTCGGTCACTGTAGTTATGGGGTCGAGGGGGTGATGAGTGTGGCATTTGGGGCATTGATATGTGTTAAGTTTGTAATGGGGAAGAAAACCAGTGCAACAGTACAGTCCGTTTGTCCATTTGAAAGCTAATCTGGAAAACCACGATGTGTGAGCGTAGAAGTCGGTGCTAGAAGGTAGGTGTATGTTGTTGTGTTTATGGTTTGGGAGTAGGTGTTTGACAGTTTTGCGTGTAATGCGTCCTGGTAGTGGTGTATGATTATGGTATATGAAGTGAGAAGTGTCGAGGTTGTGATTTTCTGGGTGTTGGGGGAGGTTGAGTGAGACCAATTTGGAAATTTTGTCAGAACCTGTAAACACATTACGGAAACCTGACATAATGTACAAATCCCATTAACCTGTGCCTTGTTAAAGTTCTCTGGTCCTGCTCCGAATTCAGGATCTCTGATAGTGTCCGAGATTGTAACTCTGGTCCTGCCCCGAATTCAGGACCCTCTGATGTTTGTTGAAGTCCTCCACTTGCTGGCACTGCAAAAGCAAAACAGAAAGAAAACATGCAAATCATATAAAAAAACACGACGACGTGTCGGATCGTCATACCAACAAATATCCCGCATGCAACACTGCTGACTCCCAATTATGTCGACCTAACCTGCATGAATGCACGGGAGTTAGAAAATACACACACCCAAACGACAACTATGCTAATGCACACGATGTATAAAAACGCAAACAAATGTCCAGGTAAACACAGCGTGAAAAGTTTTTACCATTATACCCTGTTGTCAAACGCGTAACCGTATTCGTAAAATCTACAATAAAAAATAATCAGGCTGGTTCAAGCTAACTTATGCTAACGCATGGACACCTCGTATGCACGCACAAATGCACATGCTCACCATACTTGAAAAGAAATGAAAAACACTGCAAAAAACACATGGTACCAATTACCTAGACAGAGGGAAAATAAAAACTGAAACATAAAAGACTGAAAATAAAAAGACTGGGCAACACACAAAAACCGAGTAATTAAAAGACATACACACACCATCACGGGTCATGTGGAAAATATTATTCAGAGTGCCTACACAGAAGAATAAAAACCGTCAAGCTGCCCGAGGCAGCGGTAACACTCTAGTCTACCTGCGCTCCCGCAGGCAAACAGAGGCCGCGGCGAATCACCCGCCCGACCCGAGTAGGCGCCACCCCCAGAAAAAGAATCGGCCTTCAACTCAAGGTGGGGTGTCCTGCCGTACCAACCCAAGGCCAGGACCGACAAAGTAAAGGGCTTAAGAAGGCGCCCAAAGGCCTACGAGGCGCCTCGAGCGGGATTCGCTATGCCTACAGTGGGGGTTACTGTCCTCCCTAAACGACTGCTCGCTAAGCACAGGACCAACCAGACAACAAACTGCCACTCACCGGCCAAAAACAGAAAAAGTAGAAGTAAAGACCACTGACAACACAAACAGAAAATGAAAGAAACAAAGAGGTAGCAGAAGCACCCCAACTGGGTCGTGCGTGTCCACCGAAGGCGAAGGAACGCAACTGCAACCAAACAAACAAGCCCCAAAAAGACACAAATGAAACCGAAATGAGAAAAACTGACAAAAATTGCCAAAACAGCAAAAGGAAGGCATGCCCACATATACATATACACAGACGAACACGCTGCAAGTCGAAAAGCTCACGATCTGCACACCCAGCACATACCCTAAATGTACATTCAACTCATTTGCATCTCACATTCACTCACCTTGTTCCAACCTGCAAAGGCAGGCGAGGGGACACAAGGAAAGAGACACAGTGACAGAGAGCAAAGAAAAAAAATGAAACACGGAAAACACGAAGCCAGGCGGCAGGCAAACCAGAAACAGGCGAACACAAAGCAGGCACGCAACAGTCGCCACACCTGAAATGTGTGCGTTGTTGCTCACCATACCCGCATCCCACTGCTCTCGTGCCGCCGCTCCTATGACACGCTTGTGATGCTGTACACCTGCAAAGCAGGAGTGGCACACAAAACACAAAGCAGCGTCACAAATTAACAATACAGTGACAACGGTTGCTCAAGCGAATGCAGCAAACGACACAAAATACAATCCGACGCAAATTAAAAGGCTCGAAAGCAGCCAACACCAAAATTTACCTACTGTCACTCTCTGCCGTCCCTTGTCAAAGTCCACAGGTGCCTTCTCATAAAGCGCCAACGGCGCCACTGCGGTCCAAAGCACCGTGGATGCCTCACTCCTTCCGCTGTAATCAAGGGGCTGTCTCACCAAACCTGGCGCTAACCAAGTAGGCGCCCCATTCCGGCTGACGGCGGTGACCAAGGCGCAGTTTCGCTCTCCTGGCACCCAAGAAAGTGCCGCTCTTGATGAAAGAGCCGTCAACTCCTTCTGGTGGCGCTCCTATCAGCGCCCTACTTCTGCTCGTGGCGGTCTGCACGGCGTAGTCGTTGATGAAGGCGCTGTCGGCACCTCACTCCTTTTAGCGGCGCTCCCATCAGCGCCGTCCTGCTTCTGCTCATGGCGGCTGGTACAACGCAGCCGCTCACAGCGCTCTAGGCGCTGTGCAATTGCCCTTGGCGCCGATGTCGATCCTTGGCGCCGTACTCGTCCATTGTGGCAGCAAGCACGCACACCATAAGCAAGACCTCTTTTTCGATTGACGGGATTGTAATGGTCTTGTCCTTGGTTTGATTTCGATCATCCTTGTCGAAATCCTTCATTTTGATCTATCTCATTCTAACCTCTGCAAAGCACTCAAGAACAATAACCAAAACTTAATATCATCCCGTCAATCGGTATAAACATTTTGAGTGTATAATACATACCTAAATTATGCTTTCTGATATGCCTACTGCCTGATGGCACGCAGACAAAGAAGAATCCGGTAGATATGAGGGCAGGACAGGTGTACGATGTCACCACGCAGGGGGACGTCTGTAAGGAGACCGAAGGGAAAGGGGCAGCAGTGGCGCCCGTCGCATGGACTGGAGCGTCCGGGACTGGGCACATAGGGCGGAACAAGAAGCGGGCCAGGGGGGAGCGGGATGGGGTGATATGACGAGGGGAAAGTGAAGCGGGTATCAAGAGAAAAGTACATAGTGGTTTCAACACTGTGTTTTTGCCTCTCCTGCTGCTTGCTGCTGGTGTAGGGTTTCCTGCTGCTTGTTTTTGGAGATGAAAAGCTTTTGTTTGCTGAAATACAGTCAATCCAGGATAGCCGGAGCCAGAGGTGTGCAAGGAGAAGAGAATCAGGATCAAAGCATGAAGGGCTGCAGTGTAAACAGTGAAAGATGAAAGGATATTCACAGAAACTGCAACTCAGGTCAAATCGGATTGCATATTCACAAAGATAGCTGAAATGTTTTGGAAAAGAGTTGGAAAACTGCCCCATGGTCACTCTATCTCCATAGTGCCATCTCAGGAGATGTGCACTCTTTGTTTTGGGTCCCATATGTGCTGAGGTGGCAGGGCATGTGGCGATGAGGTCACTGCCATGTCACATGGGATCTTCCTACTTAGCTAGGCTGACCGGGAATTGAACCCAGGACCTCTCAAAAAGAGGTGCCCAGCCCCCTAGGGTGCATACCACTAGGACAGCTAAGAATTCATGGAAAAACATAGATAAATTCATAGGCTCTGCCCTGGATATGTCAGTACTCAGTCAACTCAGGAAAAACAATTTTCCTCACATTGAAAGGGGATTAAGGGGTCCACTCCATATCCTGATTGGGTGTTTGGTTCCATAGGTCAAACCGTGTTATCACCAGTTTTGGTGGGACCAATACTAAGATAGAAATGCCTGGATGCTCAGTGCATCTCTAATACAACTAGAGTATGCCTCAAAGCATTGGAAAAGCACTTTTTCTTACTCCCCCCTTGTGCTGTGGCGGCCACCACTGTCACATTTTAGGAAAAAGGGATTTTTTCTTGGCCCTTTCTTGGTTTCCACATCTGCTTTAAAATACCTATAGTTCCCCTCACACAGAAAAATGGGCGCTCACCATGGCTGGCGCTCTTTTGCTGCTCTGTTTGTAACATTTCCTACAGAAGACTCAGCGCTCATGGCGCTGCCGGGGCTCCTGTGGCTTGGTTGGGTTAGTTTGGGAGCATGCCAAAACATGTGCATGTGCATCCCTCCCTCCAAGACGCAGCGCGACAGAAACCCAACGCAAGACACAATATACACACTCGCATGGGTTCTCGTAAACCTGCTGGCGACCTGTGACCTGTCTTAGAGCGAAGGGAGTCGTAAAAAAGATTAAATTGCCCCTTGGTGGGGTCTTGGGTTCTGCTCAGTATCTCCAGGCTGCTGCGTTTCGGCCCGAACACGGCCTACTCAGCGAGGCTGCACGTGGGTATCTGCAGAGGCAGGAATGGGAGAATTATGGACGAATCCACGCAAAAGCGAAGCGACGACACCAAAATCCGTCAAATGATGGCCTAGAATTTTTCTAAGACAACACACCTGAGCAGAATCCAATTGTGCATCAGAAGCACATTTTTATAAAAAATATAGTCATCTCTAGATTTTTTAAATCAAGAAATTCCAACGCATAAAAAGGCGGCGCGCAGGAGCAGCTCCTAGCGAAGCGCCGGAAAATTGAAGCCGGTTCGGACCCCCGTGGCCATCTTGGGGTCACTTGGGGTGTGTATCTATGTGCCGGCAAGCCGCCATTGGCTGATAGCATACTCTCCCGTCCACCTGAACTAACCCGATGTGATAGTGTGATAGATTTGGCCATTCCGGCTACGAGCGGCCATATTCAGTACGGAGGCGCCGCCAGCGGAGATTTATATATCGGAATATCAGGAATCAACAGGGTTTTATTATCATAATGTTTCCGTAATTTTTCAGCCTTTCGTTCTGATGGTCAATGTATCGGCGACTGTTAGTTGGCTCGCGATTTTGCGTTAACCGATTGGTTAACTGTTATTTCCAGATATTTTGGTGGATACTCCGTTGAAGGGTCAGATTTCATCAGCAAGGGGTTCGTTGCTTCCGCAATTCTCTAAATAAGCACTCGAAATTTTAATCAGAATTTTTCGCGATGTCGAAATCGGATTTTCGACTTCGACATCGCCGCACTTGATTTGGACTTCTTCGAGTGGTCACACTCTTTTCCCTATGCCCGAATCAGGTTTCCCTTATACTTGCCACCCATTTGACTTGGAGATATAAGGGAAACAAAAGTTAATCGTGGGACCACTTTGAAGGGCCATATCTACGCGCGAGTGTGAGGAACGAGAATAAGGAAGGTTGGGTTGGAAGCGCCTTGGTCTCAACTTAATTTAGTAAGCATCAAACGCCTTTGGTGTGTACACATGCGCGGTATAGCAAGGGATAATGGTCAAGAGGGTATAAAGTGATATTTAACTCTTGGACCGTGCAACCGAATATTTTAGTGCGACTTTCGAGTGTACCGCATGAGTGTTGGGGTTGCATAGATACTTTCCCTGGGTTCCTACGCATTTTTAACGTGAAGTTATGTCCATGGAGAGACATGGCATATCATGGTGGGAGCCACTTTTGAGGGTATGTTTTATATGCATGGTATATGTCTTGATATGCTCACGCCCATGTTATATATCTTCGTGTGGCCGAAGAGATGGGGAGCCATACGTGACAAGGGTTTTGCCCATGTCCCAATTGTGGAATTCAAAGCGCTAGACTAAGTCTACCGCATATGTATTGCTCATGGTATGTTAGGCAAAGAGATCCATGAGTGCACTCCCATTTTCATGGGGCATGTAGATATGAGTGGCGAAGGTATCTCCATGCGCCCGATTGAGGATCCAAGTGGGGGAATTGTTCGCAAATGGTTCCAATCATTTGTGTATTGAACCATGAGCGGATATCATGGGTGAGCATACAGATATATTATCATGACAACTTTGTATTGGGTCATATTTTCATGTTTTTGACCTCAATTTTTGCTCATTTTTGCGTTTTGTGTACTTACCTGGTCGGCAAACAGCAAGAAGCCTATGGAGAGTCGAACCATGGTATGTTGTTCATATGTTGGCATATGCTTTGGAGTTGAACACCACCATATGCCGGATCGCGTACTCCATTTGGCTTGGCGCACGAAGGATTACAAGAATTGGTCGCAAGATCATGGGCTGACTTGGGCAGTGCGTGGCGCCCATATCTGAAGGGGTTTCGAGGGTAAAGTGGGGATGTACATGGGCATTGGCCTTTGGTCTCTATCCTCCATGAATACTAGACTTCGATTCCATGCATGCTTGGAGCCTTCGGATAAGTGGTAACTTCAATTTTGAGCATATATGTGATATATGGCCAATATGGTGTGAATTGGCAGTTTTCTGGCATGTTATGAGTTCAAACTCATAGGTCATTTCTCTCAGCCCATTCGACTCCAAGTCCAACCAAGGTTATGTCAGGGTAGGGCATGGTCCCGAGTGCCACTCTAGGCCATGACACGCCACCTTCCCTATTGGGCTAGGATTTAGAGGCTTGAGAGTGAACACATTTTTGGGGTTTGTGTATTGACTTGTGACACATGGAATTCAGCCATCTCATTTGACCGGGTTCAGGGCAATATGTTGGTGAGTCAAGGGAAGGTCTTGAGTCCAGGGAATGAGGGGTTTATGGCTGTGAATGTGTATGTTTACCTCTTTCCCCAACTTTGCTTTATTTGTGTTCATATGCCAATTTCAGGGCTTTCCTCTTTGGTGCAATTCTTGTACATGCCCGCCACCGTGAGACGACCGGTGTGCTGAACGGAAGCCCGCAGCCTGATTTGGATTGTGAATTGGGCTATTGCTGTATTTGTGGGATCTGGTTGCTGTTCAGGGTTGAAGGAGGATTACCTTTTCTATATTTTTGGATTTTGGACCTTGGACTTTGAGGATTTTGAGAAATGCAATCGTTGATCCGGAGTAAATCAGCAGGGGTAACAGGCGGAAGGGGCACAGCGGGGGCCGGTCCTGGTAGGGACCTTCTTTATGGTAGCAGAGGCTTACCTGCTGCCCCTACCAACCGCCGACCTGGGGACTTGGGCCCTTATGAGCCCTGCCCAAGTACGCCCCGGGTGCGTATTGTGGACTCGGTGGAGACCACGCCGGAGATTGGAGCCATAGAAGGACCGAGACGTTCAAGAGCATGGCGAACTCCGGAAGTTGAAGCCCGAAGAGAAGAACGACATTCGGGAAGAGGAGGACGTGACATGGAGGACCTGGTCTCCATGTGTGAGCGTCGCTGCCGAAAGGCATGCAACCTCCGCTCCGCAGCGGAGGACTCTGATGAGGCTTGCCATTCAGGCAGCAGTGGAGGACGGGCCCGGCGCTACCGGAAGCGCGGGTCACCCAAGTCCGCGGCAAGGGACGCCGGGGCTATGGACACGGACCCCAGCCCGGTCAGGCTGTGGGAATCCGAGGGGCACTCCGAGGGCTATCGGACAGCCTTTGAGCCACCTTCGGAGCCGGAGATGTCCGCGCCGATCGCCAGGGCGCATATGGCCCCCGAGCCCGCCCTGAAGCACGACGCCGAGGGCTTGGAGAGGCCCGCCAGGGCCCGGACGGCACCTGTGCCCCGGCACACGGGACCAGAGACGGACGCCATAGGCGATACGCCCATGGGCGATGAGTCCGAGGTGCCGGGAACCGCGGGATGCGCTGAATCCGGCGGAAAGCACGCTGCGTGCCACTGCGAGCACGTGTCCTTCCTCATGGGCAAGTACCCGAAGATGGGGATGGATGCCATCGTGCATCGCCTTGCCCGCCTGGACAACGCCAAGGACGGTCTAGAGGAGGACGTCGCGGGGATCCTGGATGACCAGTCGGCCGCGGAGAACGACATGGAGGAGCTGCGAGCGGATCAGGCCCGGTACCGGGAAAATCTGGAGCTGGCCCTGCAGAAGCAGCAGCAAGTGGTGGACAGCCTCCTCCACTTAGTGGAGGACATGTCGGGCAGCCTGAAAAGGCTAGAGGAGCGACAGCCCCTCACCTCGGGTCCGGAGCTCCCGGCAAAGCCGGCCGCGGTAGAGCTGGTGGAGCGGGTTAAGACCCTCAGGAGCGCCATGGAGGAACCCATGGGCGGCCCTGCAGAGGCACCATACGCGCCTCCGCGTGTTGACCCGGGTGCGCTGCCGTTTGTTCCCATGTTCAGCGAATCCACAATGCTCGGGGAACACACGGCACCGGCTGGGTCCATGCGGGAAGGGCACGTAACCACGGACCCGAGGAGCCTGACGGTACAGATGTCCCATGCCGCCCAGGATGTACCGATCACGACGAATATGGTAGTATATGCGGAAGAGAAGATCGACACCATGCAGGGGCGAACCATGGGAAGCGCCGACGGACATGGTCGAGGTCATCCAGGCGGAAACCTGTGGGCGAAGGACCCCAATACGGGGATATGGACGGCCGATGGAGCAAATCCTTCCCGCATTCCAAACCCCATGGGTTCAGGCCCAACTGGACCGCACTCCATGGAGGAGAGGGATGTACGGGGAGTGTACTCACACCCCCCGGCCACAGGTGGTATCCGTCTCGGTGGAGTGGTGCCTGGAGACGTCGGAGACGCCATCAGGATTGACGACCTCAGGGGAATCAAAATCCCCTACTACGATGGCAACCCCTCCAACCTGGATGACTTCATCCTGGATTGGGAGGACTTTGCCGAGGAGGTCGTCGGCGAGATGCGGGGAGCGCCGCGGGATAAGTGGGTATGCCGGACATTCCCACACCGCCTGGCGCAGGACCTGAAGGATGAGCTGCGGGATCAGATCCGGGAAGGACTGATCAGGACGGAGCAGGCCTGCCTCCAGTGGTTGGAGGATGAGGAGCGGGTGGACGCTCCGAACCAGAAGCTGGAGGACCTGTGGTCCATTCCACTGCCGCTGGACCGCGGTGAGTTGCGGGTCCGGGAGTGGAACCGGTATCTGCGGAAGTACCGCAGATGCCTCAAGCTGGTGGAGGACTGGAACGAGGCCAGCGAGATCCGCCACCTCCTGAAGGACGTCCTCCCCGGCAACTGGAAGAGGAGAGTGGAGGACGAGGAGAAGAAGAGGGCGAAGAAGCGCGTGGCGGTGCGGATCATGGCGGCGGAGGATACCCATTCGGGTATCATGGAGTTCTTCAGGAGGAACCTGGGCGAGCCCAACCGGATGTTGGGACTGAAGAACACGGTGTACGTGGAGGTATTCGGGGACTCCATGGGGCAAAGGTCGCTGCGCCTCAACAACGTGGAGTGGAGGCGCGGGGAGCCGCTGAGGATGCAAGTCATCTTCGCCCGCATGAGCCTGGACGAGATCGTGAAGTACATCACGGTGGAGTTGAAGCTCAATGCGAAGAACGAGGCCCACGTGCAGGATCGACATGGTCATGGGCAACGAGGACACCGAGAAGACCGCCATCATCGGGAGATCCAGGAGGACACGGCCAATTCCGCGGAGGACGGTAGTGGAAGTGGCCAAGACCACTGGACCGGATCCCGGGAGGATCACGAGGAGGCCCATTTCTTCGCGTTTGTGGCGCACAACGTGAAGAACCATTGGCAGGATCGGTCCAGATGGAGTCAGCTGGGACCCAAGAAGAGCAGAGAGCCAAGGAGGATCGGGAACCCACCGCCTTCGTTCCGAGAGTACAGGTCTCAGCACGACGGGTGTTGGGTCTGTTATGGCAAGGGAAACAACCATGCACACGACCACCGTCAGTGCAAGGTGTATGAGGCGGACAAGAAGGCCTACTTCGCCGCCCACCCCGAGAGGAAGCCCAAGGAGCAGCGGATTTCCGATTGGAAGGCGAAGGGCGGAGACGGGGGAAAAGGCCAAGGCAAAGGCCAAGGGAAAGGCGGAGGAAGAGGCTATGGTGGTGGACCTGGTCAAGACCGACGAGTGAGGTCGATCGAGGAAGTTGCTGAGGACATGTTGAGGACGTTGGAGGAACTCAAAGCCCAGCAACGTGGAGGACAAAGTCCTGGCGGATCGCAGCCGGAAGGGGCTGCGGGAACCCAAGTCTAGAGCAGCCCCCATGGGAGTGGGACCTCGGAGGTCTCTCCTCCAAAAATCAGTGGAATCCCAGAGAAAGCGAAGGCACATCGGGTGCCGAAGAAGGCTCCAGAAGAGCCAAGACCACTGAGTTTCACCACTCCCAACCCCTGGAGCGCCCTGCCAAGGGAAGTACATGTGGGTACGGGACATGGCAAGAAGGAAGGAGCGACCACGGAGAGCCCCGTGGACGGGCAGGACCAACCGAAGATCTACACCATCCGTGACCATACCCTTGAAGTCCTGATGCACCCGGACGTGCTAGAGTTGCATGCCGTGAGAGTCGTCCATACACCTCATGGCGACGAGCGGCAGTTGCACTTGAAAGTGCGAGTACGGTGCGGACGAGAGGAGAAGGTGGTGGATGTGTCAGTGGATACGGGTGTCCAGGTGAGCCTGGTCCGGAGAGGGTTGTTCAAGGAGGAACTCCTGCAGCCCAGCCGGAGACCGGTGCGCCTGAAGGTCGCCAACGGAGAGATTATGGGTGGTGGCACCCATGAGGCCACCATCAGTATGGAATTCTGGGAGCATGAGCGCTTGAACCGCCCTGATCAGGCGAAGAGAAGCACTCTATCCGGGAACTTCTATGTGGCCGACGTTACCGATTGGGATATGATCATGGGGTATGACTTCATGGTGACAAATGCCATCGGAGCCCTTCCCCATCGTGCAACGCTGGTCCGGGAGGATGATGAATGCCTCACATGGCTGTCCACGGATTATGCATGCGGATCATCCCAATGGAATGCTGAGGAAGAGGATCGGATCGTCCGAGCGGTGCAAGCTGTGGGTGCCAAGTCCAGAGGAGACCGCGGAGTTCAGCTCACGGAGTATGGAATGGCGCCGCAGGTGTACGGCAGGATGATCCAGACGCTGGGAGCCGAAGCGCCCGAGACGGACGTCTTTGCTTCCCGGGATGCCCCACTTCTGCGGAAGTGTAGGAGGCATTGGCATCGAGGAGACTCAGCCTGGCATAGGCATTGGGGTTTGAAGGAGTTGGGGCCTATGTATTGGCATGGCTCCCTGGACAATACCAGACGTACGGTGGAGAAGATCATCGCGGATAGGGCGAAGGGGATCCTGGTCATAACCGGCATAGGATCAGCCCCATGTCCGCTGGAGGGTCTCAAGTCGACGCTGGACTCCATCACCCTGAACGAGATGTCATTCGGGCCAGAGGAGGAGTTGTTCATCGACGCCAAGGGTGTATCAATGCCCTCCCCGGGTCAAGCGTGGGGTACCAAGGCTTTCCTGGTGGATGGGGCGCAAGCCCAGCCCACGGGTGATGAAGCATTCATCCGTAGGGTGGAGGCGGTGCCCATGAAGGTCATGTTTGAGCCCAAGGAGGGGACGGATCAGCCAATTGATCGCATTGACGTCCTGTCCCACGCCGAGATCAATGACGTCGTCAACTACATGCGGATGGGGATGCACGACCGTATGGCAGCCAAGAAGAGGCGGGCCATGGTCACATCTCCGCATTGGTGGGATGACAAGTTGTTGGTCACCGGCAAGTACGAGAAGGATGAGTTCATGGCGAGGGTCATGGATCACATCGCGGACCAATACGATGGTCCGGTTGGGTCGGACCCACCAACGTGGGGTTTTTCAAGAGTGGGAACCGGTAGCGACGAGCACCAGCCCGAGGCCGCAAATTTTCGAAGATTATCGGTGGGAAGCGCGCCCCACGACGATGAAGACGGCATATCGGACGAGGATAAGTCGGACTCGGACCCAGAAGAGGCCTATACCGCAGTGCGATCGGTTGTATCGATACCGAAGCAAGCGGCTGAAGAGGCTCAGGAGAACCCGAAGGTCGCCGAGCTGAAGGAGAGGCTGATCCATGCCTATCCGCGGCTATTCAGTGGCGTCGCCAACAAGAACCCTCGAGATCGTGGGAGGTTTGGTACAGCGAAGATCAAGCTAAAGCCGAACCCGAAGATCTATCGTCATCGGGAGTACCAACTTCAGGGCGATCGGGCCGAGGCCATGAAGAAGCTGTTGGCCGAGTTCATTGAGCGGGGATGGATCGCACCCTCCGACAGTGAATGGGCCAGCCCAGCCTTCATCGTGCCCACGAAGGAGAAGGGCGAATGGAGGTTGGTGGTTGATTACAGAGGTTTGAACGAGCAGACCGAGCATGACTCGTACTCGCTTCCCCTGATCGAATCCATCCTCCAAAAGCAACAGAAAAAGCGGATTTTCACGGTGTTAGACCTGAAACACGGTTATCACCAGATGCCCCTACACCTGGACTCCAGGCCCTGCACAGCGATGTCGACGCCGCTGGGGCCCATGCAGTGGAAAGTGGTGCCTATGGGCGCCAAGAATGGCAACGCCGCTTTCCAGCGCATGATGGAGGACCTACTCGGTCCTGTCCGGTACTGTGCCGATCCCTTCGTGGATGACATCATTATCGGGTCCGGCACGGAGAACTTGACTGAGGACGAGCTCATCGACGTGCATGAGAAGGATCTGCGCCGAGTGCTCAGCGAGTTGGACAAGCACAACATGGTGTGCAAGCCGACCAAAGCCTCACTCTTCGTGAAGGAAGTGGAGTTCGCGGGTCACGTGGTTGGTCACGGGCAACGCCGTCCCATGCCTTGGAAGCTGGCGTCCCTGCACCACTGGGAGAAGCCCCAGACCATCAGCGAACTCCGGTCCTTCATGGGGTTCTGCAATTACTATTCGGGCTATGTCCGGATGTATGCAGAACTCTCGGGGCCGCTGCACAAGATGCTGCAAGTGGGCAAGTTCGACGGCCGGAAGGGGAGCAGGAAGAAGCTTGCCTGGACCCCTGAGGCTGAAGATGCGTTCAACTGCCTGAAGGAGCGACTCCTGGGGCAGTTGGGGCTGTTCCTGGTGGACCCGGACAAAGGATTCGTGCTACGGACAGACGCCTCGGACTATGCCGTGGGGGCAGTCCTCGAGCCAGTCCGGGACGACGGGACTCATGTTCCCGTGGCGTCTTGGAGCAGGATCCTGGCCGAGGGCCAACGCCGAACATGGACCGCGAGGGAGAAAGAGACATACGCCATTGTATGTGCGCTCAGGAAGTGGTCTGGCCACATCGGACTGCAGCCGGTGGTGGTTTGCACGGACCACCAGTCCCTACAGAGCTGGCACAAGGAGCATTTCGACACCCCCTCAGGACCAGCGGCTCGGAGGGCCCGATGGCACGAGACGTTCGCCAAATTCGACCTCAGCGTCGTATACGTCCCGGGGAAGGACAACACTGTGGCAGATTGCCTCAGTCGCTGGGCCTACCCCGCGGGCAAGGCTTGGATGGACATATCCAGCCATGGAGACGCCGAGGAGACCGAGGAGGCCAAGCGTATCATCGAGATGGAGAGGACCATGGAGCAAGAGGGGGTCAAGTGCTTTGTGGTGATGGCAAACCGTACGGACCTGGCCAAGTTCCGGGGTGCCCGCGTCCAAGCTATTCGAGAGGAAACCCTCGAGCAATGGATTGTGGCCCCTGTAGAGCTAGTCAGGTCGGTGCTCACAGAGGACTGGTCGGATGACTACGCGGCATCCGAGCACTGGAGCAAGTACTGGAATGCCGTGAGCGCCCCGTCGGACGACGAATGGCCCGAGGGCTTGACCGAGGATGGCGACAAGTTGTTCCTCAAGGACAAGAAGCTGGTGCCCGAGAACCGGGTGGAGGACCTCATTGACCATTGGCACAACGCCCAGCTCATGCACCCTGGCCGAGACAAGATGCAGCAGGTTCTGGAGTGGTGTTTCAAGTTCCCTCCGGGGTACTACGCCATCCTGGATCGGTATGCAGCGACTGTGCCGTGTGTCGGGCCACGAAGAGCCCCAACCACTCCACAGCGGGTAACCCGGTGTATACGGCTATACCGGAGGCCCCTATGCGGTCAGTGGCCATGGATGTATTCGCCATGCCTGAGGTCACCGTGGAAGGAGAGACCTACGACTGTGTCATCCTGGCGGTGGATAGGCACAGTGGGTATATCGTGGCGGTCCCTGGCAAGAAGTCCAAGAAGAAGGACAAGAAGGACAAGCATGGAGTGGGGCTGCAGGCCAAGACCGTCGCTAATGCCATGATCAGGCATTGGCTGACGATTTTCGATGTCCCGGCTGTCATCTGCAGCGATCGGGGCAGTCAATTTGTGGGGACGTGGTTCAAGACGATGTGCAAGCACATGGGAATTCGGCACGCCAAGACCGTGGCATACCACAGCCGGTCGAATGGCCGGGCTGAGGTGGCCGGGCGGCAGATGTTCGAGAAGTTCCGCCAGCTGCACATCGACGAACCGGGCCGGAATTGGTACAATTCGCTGTGGAGGGTACTCCAAGCGTATCACGAACTTCCGGGGCCCACTGGACTGTCGCCCCATCGCATCCTGTTCCTACGGGATCGAGTGTCACGCACTCTCCCGTGGTTGAACCATGGCAAAGTGGCCCGGGATGCGAACGCTATGATGGCTGAGGCGGACGACACGGCGGCCAAGGTGTGCAAGGCACTTCAGGACGAGCATGACAAGAGGGTCAAGTACTTCAAGCAGGGAAAAGTCCAGAAGTATGCTCTCCAAGACACCGTGTGGGTGGAGCGGCACCACAAGGATGTCCTGTCCAGGCATCGACAGGCATCTTGGTATGTGCCGGGGGTAATCGTGCGGAAGGTCGGGCAGGACGTGTATGCGGTTCGTGTGGGGGATAACAAGATCCTGGACCGCGACCATACCCAGCTTCGTCCTCGAGCACCAGACCCCAGCGGACGTCCCGTCACCTTCGAGTTCACGGCCAATGATGTGGACTCGGACGACGAGGGTGAGGACCACGACTTCACCGCTGAGAAGGTCCTGGCGGACAAGCCGGACCCGGGGACGCCCTAGGGGTAGGCTTTATAAAGTCCGCTGGAAGGGATTCGCCGTATCCAGGGATTCGTGGGAGCCTCCGAGCAGTTTTGTGCCGAGGTACACCACGGTCTGGATGGACTACCTAAAGAAAAAGAACATTTCTTTGGATGTCAAGGACGTGTTGGTCCACTTGGTAGCTGCTGTAGCACCATAATGGATCCCCCCTTGGCATTTTGTTTGTTTCTGTGCTTGGGGAGACGGGTGAGGGCGTTCATCCGGGGATTTTTGGGCCTTGATTGGCCATCTACCCCCTTCACTCGATCTCCACATATATATTTCATTGTGGTATACTTATTTAGGTCGACCGACGACGTTTCTCTATCTTTGATCCCCTTGGTCCATGTTGTAGATCAAGAGGAGACCGGATATGGCGTAGGGCACCGATCATCAGTGTCCTCACCCCTCCCTTGGGGCGTGGGGGACGCCTACGACGTGTGTGGGGCCTCCATGTGTCCTTGGGACATGGGGGGGGGGGGGTTGGAGCCCATTGGGGTCCTCCCGTCCTCTCTTCAATGACTTCCGAGCGGTAACAACGCTCTGAGAAGGGGGGTGAAGCCGGTTCGGACCCCCGTGGCCATCTTGGGGTCACTTGGGGTGTGTATCTATGTGCCGGCAAGCCGCCATTGGCTGATATCATACTCTCCCGTCCACCTGAACTAACCCGATGTGATAGTGTGATAGGTTTGGCCATTCCGGCTACGAGCGGCCATATTCAGTACGGAGGCGCCGCCAGCGGAGATTTATATATCGGAATATCAGGAATCAACAGGGTTTTATTATCATAATGTTTCCGTAATTTTTCAGCCTTTCGTTCTGATGGTCAATGTATCGGCGACTGTCAGTTGGCTCGCGATTTTGCGTTAACCGATTGGTTAACTGTTATTTCCAGATATTTTGGCGGATACTCCGTTGAAGGGTCAGATTTCATCAGCAAGGGGTTCGTTGCTTCCGCAATTCTCTAAATAAGCACTCGAAATTTTAATCAGAATTTTTCGCGATGTCGAAATCAGATTTTGGACTTCGACATCGCCGCACTTGATTTGGACTTCTTCGAGTGGTCACACTCTTTTCCCTATGCCCGAATCAGGTTTCCCTTATACTTGCCACCCATTTGACTTGGAGATATAAGGGAAACAAAAGTTAATCGTGGGACCACTTTGAAGGGCCATATCTACGCGCGAGTGTGAGGAACGAGAATAAGGAAGGTTGCGTTGAAAGCGCCTTGGTCTCAACTTAATTTGGGAAGCATCAAAGGCCTTTGGTGTGTACACATGCCCGGTATAGCAAGGGAGAGTGGTCAAGAGGGTATAAAGTGATATTTAACTCTTGGACCATGCAACCGAATATTTTAGTGCGACTTTCGAGTGTACCGCATGAGTGTTGGGGTTGCATAGATACTTTCCTTGGGTTCCTACGCATTTTTAACGTGAAGTTATGTCCATGGAGGGACATGGCATATCATGGTGGGAGCTACTTTTGAGGGTATGTTTTATATGCATGGTATATGTCTTGATATGCTCACGCCCATGTTATATATCTTCGTGTGGCCGAAGAGATGGGGAGCCATACGTGACAAGGGTTTTGCCCATGTCCCAATTGTGGAATTCAAAGCGCTAGACTAAGTCTACCGCATATGTATTGCTCATGGTATGTTAGGCAAAGAGATCCATGAGTGCACTCCCATTTTCATGGGGCATGTAGATATGAGTGGCGAAGGTATCTCCATGCGCCCGATTGAGGATCCAAGTGGGGGAATTGTTCGCAAATGGTTCCAATCATTTGTGTATTGAACCATGAGCGGATATCATGGGTGAGCATACAGATATATTATCATGACAACTTTGTATTGGGTCATATTTTCATGTTTTTGACCTCAATTTTTGCTCATTTTTGCGTTTTGTGTACTTATCTGGTCGGCAAACAGCAAGAAGCCTATGGAGAGTCGAACCATGGTATGTTGTTCATATGTTGGCATATGCTTTGGAGTTGAACACCACCATATGCCGGATCGCGTACTCCATTTGGCTTGGCGCACGAAGGATTACAAGAATTGGTCTCAAGATCATGGGCTGACTTGGGCAGTGCGTGGCGCCCATATCTGAAGGGGTTTCGAGGGTAAAGTGTGGATGTACATGGGCATTGGCCTTTGGTCTCTATCCTCCATGAATACTAGACTTCGATTCCATGCATGCTTGGAGCCTTCGGATAAGTGGTAACTTCAATTTTGAGCATATATGTGATATATGGCCAATATGGTGTGAATTGGCAGTTTTCTGGCATGTTATGAGTTCAAACTCATAGGTCATTTCTCTAAGCCCATTCGACTCCAAGTCCAACCAAGGTTATGTCAGGGTAGGGCATGGTCTCGAGTGCCACTCTAGGCCATGACACGCCACCTTCCCTATTGGGCTAGGATTTAGAGGCTTGGGAGTGAACACATTTTTGGGGTTTGTGTATTGACTTGTGACACATGGCATTCAGCCATCTCATTTGACCGGGTTCAGGGCAATATGTTGGTGAGTCAAGGGAAGGTCTTGAGTCCAGGGAATGAGGGGTTTATGGCTGTGAATGTGTATGTTTACCTCTTTCCCCAACTTTGCTTTATTTGTGTTCATATGCCAATTTCAGGGCTTTCCTCTTTGGTGCAATTCTTGTACATGCCCGCCACCGTGAGACGACCGGTGTGCTGAACGGAAGCCCGCAGCCTGATTTGGATTGTGAATTGGGCTTTTGCTGTATTTGTGGGATCTGGTTGCTGTTCAGGGTTGAAGGAGGATTACCTTTTCTATATTTTTGGATTTTGGACCTTGGACTTTGAGGATTTTGAGAAATGCAATCGTTGATCCGGAGTAAATCAGCAGGGGTAACAGGCGGAAGGGGCACAGCGGGGGCCGGTCTTGGTAGGGACCTTCTTTAAAATGCAGAAATGATGGCATCATAAACGTATGTCTCACGTAGTCTTGAAAATGACGAGACACACATTAATAAATAAACATACAGATTCCACCCACACTAATAGAAGTATCAAAAAGCCAAGAATTCGAAAATCAACGAAAAGACTTCAATGAATCAGGTATAAACTACAGGTATGCTCGTCTCGTATGCCGCAAACACATTGCTCGTCTCGTGTCTCCGTGAACGAGTCTTGTAGCAGCGCTAACAACGATAGGACGCGATAGAGGGATTGATTAGAAAGATTGCAGATGATTAGAGGTCAGATCAGGGTGATTAGACATACACACAAGTGCATAGTGACGTTTTTCGCTTGCGCCCCTCACGTGCCCACTTGCTCTCTCTCTCCAGCGGTGGGTAAGGTGAGTAGGCCCAGGCGGAGCCACCCCCTGGTGGAGTTCGTGATTGAGGTTGAGATGGGCAGGTTTGCCCAAGGTACTCGTGCATGCTCGCGCATTCACACACGCATTAAAGGGTAGGCCACGCGAAGTGCGCACGGTAAACCTTGTTTAGGCTCCCCAGGGGCTCCTCGGTACGTTCTTTAAGAGAACCTGAGGAGTCCCTTAACGCTTGCTTGCTTGACAGGGGAGCTGATCCGTCAGCGTGTTTGCGGACAGTGTATTATAGGTCACACTGAGAAGCGTATAATACGTGGAGTGTGGCTTGGTTCCTCCGCCGCAAACACCCCTTCATTTGCCTTTGCTTTACAGGTGGGCAGGTAGGGTGAGTGGTGCAGCCGCATACCATTTTTTTCATTCCCTGCTAAACAAGGGCGCAGATCACACAAACAAATAACTCCCCTCTGCCTGTGGCAGAGCAGGGAGTCCGACTCCATCGACATCTGCGCCGTGCACGCAAAAAGAGCACCTCTTCCCTCCAAGCCCTAGCAGGGGAAACGCGTTGTGGCGTCCCCTGTTAGGCCACAGTTGCTTAGCAGCGCTGTGTTCTCTTGTCTTCTTCACAGGAGGGTCGCTAGGACCCACGACATGTTCTTCAACAACACCCAGTAGAGTGTGTGTGTAGGAGTGGTAGTCCTGAGGGGGGGTGTAAGTGCGGCTAACCCCCATCCGCTCAGATTTTAGCAGATCTGCCCCAGATTGGGTACATTTTGGTCATTTTCTCTGCTTCGGCGGAATCGCCGCCTCGCAGCTCAGTCTCAGGATCAGACCTATATATTTCGGATATGCCGGATCTGATTCCGCGGTCCATTCTCCGTAAATCCGCCGCATTCCGATCATTTACCTGGAATCGCCATTTGCCGCTGACGCGCGCTCGCGGGCCAGATCGGCCAAATATTTTTCACAATCGGATTTATATAAATCTTTTCAGGCAGATATGGACACTCAGATGTACTTAGGATAATCCGCATCAATTTTCTTCATAGACTGGGATTTTCTGCCGGATAACAATCCGCATGGATCTTGCTTCCGTTGTTGCTGCTCTCGCCTCCGTTGGTGTCCGTGTATCCGGTTCTACCCCCAACAGCAGCGTTCAGGTCGACTCCTCGCGTGCCTGCCCCACTGGTCTTGCCGGCCCCGAGCCCTCCGGCACCTTCCACGACCCAGGGCAGCACTTTCATGGTAGCAGAGGGTACCTGAATGTTGTTCCTTTGGTGTCCCAACCACAGCCCGCTCCCCAGTACGGCCCCGTAGACCCCGCCGCTTCTGGAGAAGTAACGATTACACTGCCTTGGTGCTGCGCGAACGAGGCCTTGAGAGGAATGCCTTGCGCGAGTCCAAGCTGCCCAAGAAGGGCACAAATCAGCAGCTGTGGGGACCCAGATTACCACAATCCCAGTCGAAATTGGCCATCGAGCAGCTGGAATCAGCCGGCCTACGACGATGGCAACGCTCCGGTAGACCTTACGGAGCTGGCAGGTACCAACATTCCTTACCAATGTCCAACATTTGAGACCACGGTCGCCGATCTGAACGACATTGAGATGGGTGGTCCAGGTGAGGTACCTAGCTATAATCGACCAGCCTCTTGGGCACAATGGGATGACCATTTGTCCCTAGAAGTGACCCGTAACCTTCAGAGCCTTGAGGCCCTTTGTCTCTTAGCCACGTCTAAGCTGATCGGACAAGAAAGAATCGCCTCTGATTTTTTAATGGAATATTTTTTCCTCCTTCAGGACGAAATTAATACCAGGATGTGGTGGCGTTCTCAAGAAGATGACTCTTTTGCCATTTTTTTGCAGATCTGGAAGGCAAGCCCCTTCCCGAAGGAGAAGGGCACGGCACCTGTTCCCGGGCCCTCCGCCCCTCATCCCCCTGTTTCCATCCGCGACGATCTAGCCGCCGCAGTTGAGGAGGGAATTTTAGAGGCGGCCAGGCAGGCAAGCCTGGAAATCAGGGCTGAAGGAGCTCCCCAAGTGGACTCCTGGCTGCGGACCACCGAGATCAGCGGTCCGACAGCCTGCACAGGCCCTTCAGGACACGGTATGTACTGTCCTGCCGACTGTTCCTGCAGATTCCAGCGAGATTCGGAGCTCCAATTGCTCAAAGATCAAATGCACCTCATCATTCAAACGCTGGGAATAAAAAATATTTTCAAGACGCACATGCGGTCTGAGGGCGCCTCATCGGTGGAACAAGCAACAGAGCCGTCGGAGGAGGCGACAGAAATTTTTTCAATTGCTCCTTCGGTGGACTCCAGGACCACCGATGCAAGGATCAGCAGGACCAAGCTAAAGGAAAGGGTTAAAATCTCTCGTTCTGAGAGTAGGACGGCGAAGGCTAGGACTGAGGCTCAGAATGCCAAGCGAACTGCCTCCCGTACTGCCCCTCCTGCTGCTGATTCCAATGCCTTAGCCCAGCTGTTGCTCGCCCAGACCCTCGCCGGAGCTGGTGTGGCGAATGATGCCGCCAAGGTGTCTGCCATTACGGCCGGTGTTGGGCTGGATTCGCTTCTTAATCCTACTTCATTGCGACTTCGTCAGGTTGCCAAGCAACCGAAGTATAATGGAAACCCCCGACGTTGGCCTCAGTTCCAACGGGAATTTAAATTGTGGGTTAAGACTCAAAAACTCCAAGATGATCAGTTCCTGATGGCCCTCTTGGACTGCCTTGAGGGAGCGCCGGCCAACACTTGGCTCAGGACCTGGAGTGATCGTGAGGATACAAGTTCCCCCCTTACCTTTGATGAGGTGTGGGAACAGTTGGAGGTACGTGGATCCCGGCTGCCAGAGGACCATTACCACCAAATGTTGAAGAATTTTCCTTCATTCTCGGGATTAATCTTGCACGAAGTGCAAGACAAAAGACAGCGCTTCTGGAATTTAGTGGAAGAAGCTGAACATTCAGGCGAAAAATTTTCTAGTGCCGAGCTGAAAAATCTGATTTTTGACAAGATCCCCTCAGAAACTGCCGCCACCCTTCGGAACAGACAGTCCGAAGAAAAGGTCAAGACCTGGTGGGCGGAGGTGGAAGGCTTCGATGCCTCTGCCAACAGGTTCTCCGTCAGGGAGGCACTTCAAAAGTGCTCCCCCACGTCCTTCACCAAGGTGAAATTCACTGAGGAGACGTGGAAAATCAAGTTTAATGAACACGAGGATCGGGACTTGTTTGTCCAAGTCCTCAACAGGGGAGTAAGTTTCCATGGCCATCGCCTGAAGGCCAAGAACTGGGTGTTTTCGTTCACCCCGAAGGAACTCTGGGAAGAGGTTGAGCGGCTCGCCGACGCCGCCAATCAGAATTTCCATGAGGGTCTTGGGGGAAACAAGAATACCCAGCAAAACACCCAAAATGGGGCCCAAAAGGGCAACAAAAAGGTGAATGACACCCGGAATGTTCAGGATCACTGTAGCATCTGCCTTCTTTTAGGTTCTACGAACCGAGCTAAGACGCATTCTACTGGTAATCACCGATGGTCTCCTTACGATCACAAGGTGATTGGTGAAAATATCAGTAATCCGCAGAATTCAGACAGGAATGACAGACAGGTGCATGGTGGAAAGGCTGGAAAAGGGAATCCGACCCCCTCCGGTGGAAACAAAAATCCTGGAGGCCCTGGCGGGTCCCAAGGCACAGGAAATCGGACTCCATCCGGCTCCGGTGGGCAGCCGAACGGCCAGAAAAATCCCAATAGCAACGCCGGAGGCGGAAATCGAAATCCAGGCCAAACCCCTCAATCCGGTACAAACAAGGGAAATGCTCCAGGATTCCAGGGTAAAGGTAAGGGAAATCCTTCAGGAACCCCTTCCTCTGGTAAGGGCAGAGGGCGTGGCGACGGTGGAGGTCCATCATCCGGCGGCCGTGGCCGTGGACGTGGAAAGGGCAACCATCGTGTGGATCAGGTCTCAGGTGCAGATCAGGTGTCCGATGCGGATCGAGATTACGTTGAAAATGCCTTGAATCCAGCAGATGATCCGTTCCAAGATGAGTGGGTCGACGAATCCGGGTGTGTTCACAATGTTAACGCAGTCACTGGAGGTCAGAACGCCTAGGGGAGCCACGAAAATCGCCCCTCCCCAGGCGATTTCAGGCATGATCCCCAGATTCCTTCTCGACCACTACTTGATGTAGGGTCGCTTGTCTCCTCTCCCCTGGATCCGGCAGCGGATCCTCCTGTTGTAGTGGACGAGGTTGGTGTACAGTCCAAGCACAGGGCCCGTCAGTTTGTCACAAAGCTGTGGGTCTCTGATCGCAAGGGAAATTTCCACCTCGCCACTTGTTTGTGTGACAATGGATCAGAGGTAAATCTCCAATCCAATTCTTTCTTACCCGACGACTGCGTGTTTGAGTCGCCTCATCCTGTTACCCTCGAGGGAGTTTCTGGACATTCTCTCGCAGGTGGGCAATGCGGTTGTTATATATCAACTCATTTGGTCGCTCAAGACCTTTGGGAAGAAGGTAATGTGGAGGAAGTTGTCCTTAAGGATGACTACTTCTATCGTGCCGACATAAAGTACGACCTTTACTTGGGCCATCCTTGGCTTAGCAAGAACAGGGTGGCGCCCGTAGGTCATCGGCGTTGTTTTTTGCTGGAGTCAGGTCCCTTGGAGCGTCCTGAATTTCGTTTTTTGCACGCAGGGTTTAAAAGTGCAGAAGAATGTTTGAAGCGAAAGGTTACACCAAAATTTGGCGAAGATGTCACCATTGCAGAGGTGAATGGGAGTGCCGATTACTCCCGAGAGTTAGAATGTCTTCGTAGGGACTCCCAGCCACGACGCCCTTCGCGCTGGCACTCTTCATCCTACAGAGTTGTCGACAAATGGCGCGATACAATTTGTGAATATTTTTATGAACACCATTCCTTTTGGCCACAGTATGATGCCTTTGCTAACCGCGAGAACAAACGCTTTGACAAGCACTTTCGCGACGCTTGGGCCCATAAATGGGACAAGAAGTTATGGATTAATCCTCCGTTTCACTTAATCCAGCAGGTCATCCACAAAATCAAGCAAGATAAAACCCAGGCGATTTTAGTTGTGCCCTTGTGGGACGACAAGCCTTGGTTTCAGGAATTACAAGACATTTGTGTAGATTACATCGAACTTCCCAGGAAGATTAAGCTGTATGTCAGGGACGACACAGGTCCCCTGCCACAGCGGTCCTGGAGTTCGCTTGCATTCCTGGTGGATGGAAAGCTTTCTGACTCTAATTCTGCTGATTCTGGTACTGATTCCTGTGTTGGGTCTGAATCTGAGGTTGAGCGTGGTACTGATGATGAATCTATTTTTTCTGATTTTTGTCCGTCAGATACCCAAGGTGATCCAACGTCAAATGGATCCGCCTCGTCTCCCTCTTCCCCAATACGATCGACATCGAAAAGAATCTTCAGTACACGGGCGAAGAAAAATTTCAAATCGCGCCGCAAATTCAGAGTTTTTTATGAAAAACCCCGTGTGGAAGCTTTCATAGATCCTTTCGAGGAGCTGGATCACGAAGAGAATCTCTGGAATGTCGACACTCAACCCACCTATCTTCAAGAGGCAGTTGATACGGACCTTTTTAGGGACATCCGTAAGAAGATTCTTTCTGCCAAGGCCGAAGAAATCGCCAATGTTTTTTCGACAGTAATTCCTGGCGATCAGGTGGACACTGAGTTGTGTTCAGAGACAAGAGAAAAGATTTTTGAGGAACGGAAGGACACAACCCTTTCGGGGAAGTTGATCAAAGACCCCCCTGTCCGTGGGCAGTTCGGTGAAGCCTTCATCGAGCTTCGTGAAGGTTACAAGGCGAAGAAACAACATCCTTATGAGAACCATGGACACAAACATGAGATACTCAGAAAAATAATCGAGAGAAATCTCAGGGAATTTGGTTGGCTTGAGGGTTGTATGACCAGCGAATGGTGCTGTGCACCCTTCACAGTCCCGAAGCCGCCGCCTGCAGACCAGAACACTATTGATGGTTGGCGAATGGTTGTTGATTTTCGCAACCTCAACGCCGAAACCAAGGCGGATTCGCACCCCCTGCCCCTCATTGAGGAGGAAATCGCCAAGAGGGCAGGAGGTCGTTTGTTTTCTGTGCTGGATCTCCGTCACGGCTTTCACCAAATGCCGTTGAGGAAGGACAGCCGACCTCTCACCTGTATGTGCACGCCATGTGGCCCAGTCCAGTGGACGGTCATGCCCATGGGCCTGAAGAACGCCCCTTCGTTTTTTCAAAGAATGATGGAGGATGTGCTTTTTACAGCTCATCCTGAGCTTCGTGCCTTCGTGAGTGTGTACATAGATGATATAATCATCGCGACAGAGGGGGAGGGACTGACCGAAGCCGAGCTGGTGGCCCTACATGAAAAGCAGCTGAACCAAGTTTTGGACATTCTTGATGCCAATCAGCTGATTTGTGGGCCAGAGAAGGGAAAACTATTTTTAAAATCAGTCGAATTTTGTGGTTCTCTCCTTGAGAATGGCACCCGACGGCCCAGTCCAGGGACGCTCGTCGCTATTCAGAAGTGGAAGCGCCCTGAGACGATCACGGAATTGAGAGGATTCCTGGGTTGTTGCAATTTTTACCACACTTTCGTGCCGAATTATGCCAAATTTGCTGCCCCCCTCACTGAATTATTGAAGGTAGGGAGAGATGCGGGCAAGGCAGGTTCAAAGGTTCGTGTCAAGTGGACTGACGAGTGCGAGGAGGCCTTCCATCACTTGAAGGCGGCCCTCTGCGAAGTCGCCACGTTGCATGTGCCGAAATTTGACCGACCCTTCTACATAAGAACCGACGCTTCTAGGTACGCGATCGGAGCTGTTCTTGAACAGGTTGATGAAGCCACCGGCGACAATTACCCTCTTGCATTTTGGTCTCGGAAGCTAGCCCCACGCCAAATGCAATGGTCGCCGCGTGAGCAAGAAACATATGCCATAATCTGTGCGCTGAAAAAGTACCAATCGTGGGTTGGCACCAATCGAGTCGAGGTCCTGACGGATCATCGATCTCTGGAATATTGGGCCACCGAACACATTGATACTGTCGCGAGCCCAGCTGGTCGACGGGCCAGATGGCACGAATTTCTCAGTCTGTTTGACCTCCATGTGTCGTATTTGCCTGGAAAACACAACACGGTAGCGGATGCTCTGAGCCGATGGGCTTACCCCGCTTCAGAGGGGCTGCAAAGTACCAACATCCATGGTACGGAGCAGGACCGCCACGTCGTAATCGAGTGGGATCAGGAAGAAAAAAAGCTCATTCGACGTGAATGCATGCAATGCGCTGTTAAACAGCATGCATTACCGTGTCACGACATCACGGCCTTTTCAGATCCGGCGCATGCCCATGAGATCTGCACCAAATCACTGAAAGTCGTGGAAAAAGTCACCGATCCCTCCTCAGGGAGTGTGAAACGGTTTGACTATACCCGACGTGTAAGTGGATTTCGGTTGATTCAGGGCATTAAGCGTCGAGATCCGGCCAAAACTCCACCCCTGCCGAAAGATTCCCTTATCATCCGTGACTGGACGTCCGATTATCTGCATGATTCCATGTTTAAAGAGGTCTTTGAGAATCTCAAATCCAAAGATGCTCACAAAGATGGAATTTTTTCTGAATATTCGTTGGATGGGGGGAAGCTGTGGATGGAGGGTAAATTGTGCGTACCAGACGCCCTGGCCCCCCGAGTGTTAAACTGGTGGCACAAATGGGAGTCCCCCCACGCACATGGCCGTAGATTATGGTCAATGATAAAACATAGGTTGTTCGGCTCAAGGCTATATACTCATTGTATGAAAGTAGCCGCCGGATGTGCCCAATGTGCTGTCGCGACGCCACCCAGCGCGAAGAAGCACGGCCATCTGAGGCCACATCCTATTCCGGAGCGCCTCTTTAACAGAGTCACCAGTGATTTTTTCTATCTTGGTGAGCTCGATGACGAAGAGTGCCATTGGACGAATAAAAAAGTCAATGGTGTGCTCCTTATTCAGTGCCGTCATTCCGGCTACATTCAAGTGTTGCCTTGCAACATTGAGTCGATGACTGGCAAGGCTGCCGCCAAATGGTGCGCGCAGACCTGGATGGGAGGTTGGGACGTCCCATCCGAGGTGGTTACCGACTCAGGCAAAGAGTACACCTCCGAATGGTGGAAGGAATTATGTGCTCGCCTTGGAATCCACCACCTGAGATGTGAAATCCACTCGCATCGAGCGCTGCCTGGCGAAAGAGCCGGCCGCTCTGTTATAAATATGCTTCGTAAGGAGCTCGCGAGTGAGAAAGATTTCCATTGGCTTGAAGTTCTCTTCGCATTGCTTCGCCGTTACCACAACACGCCTTTGTACCATGGCCTTTCTCCAAATGAAATTGTCTTTGGACGAAAGAAGTGTTGGTGGAACATGCCGTTGAATAATCCTCGCCCTTGTAAAGATGCTTCGTTGTTTTTGGACGACGTCCAACGAGCAGATAAAACTGTCTCGAAATTAATTGATAAGCATCAAGCTGACTGGCTTTGGGTCCAGAATCAAGGCCGAAAAAACCCCCACAATTTTGAAGTCGATGATCGAGTTTGGCTTCGAAAATCCGAAACCACCCTGGACGGAGATGATAAGCTTCTTCCCTTGTGGGAGGGGCCATTCGCTGTTACAGCGCGTCTAGGTGAGAACAGGTGGAGGATTCGTGTGGATGTCAGCAGGGAAATTGACGTTTCGGGCGATCGCCTCAAGAGAGAGATCCCCTCCCCCAAGGATGGGGTTAAACCCCTTTCTTGGACTTCGAAATTTTTGTCCGATCGGGTCATCGAAGGGGGGAAGTACGAACTCAAGAGGATTTTAGAAGCAAGACGTGACGAAAAGGGCGAATGGGAATTTCTATGTGAGTGGAGGGGCTTTGATTCCAGTCACAACAACTGGGAACCAGCCCATTCTTTTGTCCATGGGTACACCAAGGGGTTCATCGACTTCCTCAAGAAGCACCCCGAAATTGGCGTACTCCTGACAGACTGTCTGTCGAAACCAGACAGACAGGTGGAGAGCGACGGAAAAAGACCTGTGGTGAATCGAGATCCAGCCTTTTACGGCCCTCAGCAACCACATTCCAGGGCTGATCCGTCGATCCCCCCTCCTGCGGTCAGGCCAGCCCAGGAACCAAATGAGGACCACGCTTCGAGTTCGGCCGCTGATTTGCAGCGCCCAAGCCGTACGAGGGCCCCACCAGACAGGTTGGTGGTCACATGTATTCGTGCTTGGCCGAATTGAGGGAGATCCGTCGTGACTTGAGTCGCCGACGCCATAATCTGGGTAACAGTCGTCTAGTCCAGGGCGTCATGGCACTCGTCGCTAGGGCTCAAGGGTGTAGGTTCGAAACCCTTGCATGTCCAACTCCTACAAAAGCTCCAGCCTCGCCCCGTCGACCACTTATTCCAATGTGAGTGTTCTGACGACTTGAAAAAAAAACCACATTCTGCTCAATCCACTGTTCATTCTTCCTGATTACATCATTATGTGGAGAACTGCGAATGTTTGATAATTTGACGTCAATCAACTTTTCTTTGGTCTCCGTTCGGCAAACAAGGCGTAGATACGCTGCCGAAAGCCACGGAGTGTGCTGCCGTGTTCAGAAAAAACCAAACTCAGGCTTAATTCAGGCAGATTCGGGGTAATCTGGTCTCTGTTGGTCTGTGCATTTTTGGAATTTGGCTACTCGTGCAGATGGAAGCAAATGTACATAGTAAAAACGCTGGCCAGCGACATTCAACCCTACAGGCACCCCCTGTAGTACTGGCTGCACCAGATGCGACGCCAGGAACTCAGATCTTACCTTCATTTGCCGTGATGCGGAAGCCAAAGTCCAGATTCAGATCCAGGATCCTCAAATTTGCCTTGAATTTCTCAGGTTTGTCCTTCATTCTGCCATTGTTGCACGAAACCCCGACGTCAATTGTTCAGACGACCTTCAGACAGAGGCTCTAGGGACTTCTAACAGCAACCTCTGAAGTCCGCAAGCTTCGTTGTATTTTTGGCACACGCCAATGTGAGCTCAATCCGACCTGAAACTGTCGAAAATGGTGAATCCAAGTGTCTTGTGGGACTTAATCAAAAGATTGGCCTTGTCCAAGTCGATTGACACCGCCGCCACTGTAAATAAAGGACTACTCGGTGTCTCTCAGTTATATACTGTCAGTAAAGCGCCTTCAGCGAACCTTCGGCGCGTTACATGCCAAGGATCCAGGGCTATCATGTCCCATCATGAAGCATCATCACATGATCCACATTTTGATGGAATCTGTTGGATGCTCGCGAACCGACGTGCCGGAAAGCACAATTGAGCTGAATAAACGACAATATATATTAACTCTAGTCTAAACGAAAGTGTTAGTAGTTTCAGTTCTAGACATTCCGCTGCATTTTACCTTCATCTTAGGGAATTTCCTCATTTTAGGACAATTTAGGTTGATTTCCTTGTCATCTCCTCTCATTCCTCGAAGATCTGTTTAAGGCTTTGCATAACTTCGTTGACGCTGATGTTTTTCTGTACACTTAGGGCCTGCAGACTTCATTTGTATTTGTTTTCCCTCTCGGTGATTGGTTCATCTCCTTCATCCCTGCCGAAATTGACTCTCAATCTTGCTGAATCTAGTGATCATCCACCAGATGCGCCAAATCTGAAGCACATGCTGCACTTTTCAGAACGAGAAAAGCGGGAGTAACACGATGTAGAGTTCGGCGAGGACACCGTAGCGTGCCCGCGACAGCGAAACTGTGCCAGAGCGCTGAGATGTCACTCCATTTCTTGATTCCCCCACTCAATCCACCAATAATCTACCTCATTCTCAACCAGTGCATGGTTTGGTATCGATTCTCGATACGTTTACATGCTTTTTAGCCCTTAACCTAATGTTTTACTGCACGGAGGACTGTTCGTCACTCCTCATTCTGTCTCATTTCAGGTTCATCCATCCTGATTCAGTGCCAATTCAGCCCAAATCAGGTCAGATCAAGCAGATTTCGCCCCATCGAGGCTACATTTCTTTTTTTTTCTGGGACTTACCCGCACTACGTTCTTCGTTGACGTAGCGACACACCCCAGTGTGTTTTTGGAGGGGGAGTGTAAGTGCGGCTAACCCCCATCTGCTCAGATTTTAGCAGATCTGCCCCAGATTGGGTACATTTTGGTCATTTTCTCTGCTTCGGCGGAATCGCCGCCTCGCAGCTCAGTCTCAGGATCAGACCTATATATTTCTGATATGCCGGATCTGATTCCGCGGTCCATTCTCCGTAAATCCGCCGCGTTCCGATCATTTACCTGGAATCGCCATTTGCCGCTGACGCGCGCTCGCGGGCCAGATCGGCCAAATATTTTTAACAATCGGATTTATATAAATCTTCTCAGGCAGATATGGACACTCAGATGTACTTAGGATAATCCGCATCAATTTTCTTCATAGACTGGGATATTCTGCTGGATAACAATCAGCATGGATCTTGCTTCCGTTGTTGCTGCTCTCGCCTCCGTTGGTGTCCGTGTATCCGGTTCTACCCCCAACAGCAGCGTTCAGGTCGACTCCTCGCGTGCCTGCCCCACTGGTCTTGCCGGCCCCGAGCCCTCCGGCACCTTCCACGACCCAGGGCAGCACTTTCAGGGGGCTTGAGCCGGTTGCAGCAGTGCTCGCCCACCAGGATGGTGCCACTGTAGGGTGTGTAGGACCTGTAGTGCGTGTGTCACTGTCCCACCCGTTTCCTGCAATTTTAGCAGGGTTGGTGGTCTCTGGCAGTGGCTAGGTCAGTGTTTTGGCCACTTAGCAAAACGGCGTTTTCATGCCTTCATAGCTTTTGGCCACCCCTCCCTGTAGTAGACAGATAGGTAGGGAAAACAATACCTGGATTAGTACGCTTGGTATTCCCCAAAGGTTTTGCGCCAGCACAGAAATTGGGCGCTTAGGGGAGGGGAGACCCGGGGCGTACCCTGTGGCATCAATAAGCCAACCCTCCAGGTTTAGCAAGGGTGCAGACTTGGATATAATTAGGACACCACTTCTGCGGCTTGCTCTCAGGACCTTAGCAATAGCACACTCACACATACGCTTTGGCAGGTAAGGGTAAGGTTCAGTCCCTAGCTTTAGTCTTGGAGGCAAGCGTCTCAGCGAGCCTCAGCAACTCACCAAGGTTGTTCTGGGACAAGTAGTCAACCAGAACTGAGTTTAGGTGTCCCTCAGGTAGAACAAACGCAGAGAAGGGCTCCCAGGTGGCCTCTTCGACTCCAAACCCTTCCCAGAGGATGAGGAAGCGCCAACCCTGGCGATAGCGGTGGCGTAGGACAGACTTCACCAGGTAGAAGCCCTCCTTAGCCATCTTCTCGGCGTTCATGTCGGGGAGTTCACCTTCAACTTCCATAGGGCTGGCAGCCCCTTGTAGGTCCAGAGCGGCGATTTCCTCGTCGGTCAGCTCCCACTCCTCCCCACAGAGGTCTTCAGGATCATAGTAGCGCTTCAGGTGTTGAGCAGCGCACACCAGGGTCCCCCCTAGACGGGGAGAACACCGCACGGTGATACGGTGTCCATCCACTGATAGAATCTTGTACGGCCCGAAGTATGGGTCATCGCTGGTAGAGCGTGGCCAGGCGGGTAGTCGACTGTGGTGCACCAGCACCCAGTCCCCCTCTTGGTAGCTGGCCGGTACTCGGTGCTTGTTCTTCTTGTTCCACTGACGCTCCCTCACTCTCTGGAGCATAGCCTTGGCCTTGTCCACCTTCGCTTGTTGCTCTTGGACCCATTCACCCACAGAAGAATGGGTGTCCTCTGGATAGGGGGCATGTAGGAACCATGCCGGGCGCCCTAGGAATAGCTCATGGGGCGAGTAGCCAGTAGCTGAACTCTCTTGGGAGTTCATCATCAAGGATATGACGGGGAGTAGTCTCACCCAGTCTCTAGTGCGTTCAGTTTTGCACCATATCCGTACATTCTCCTTCAGGACACGGATCTGTCGCTCACATAGGGGGTTGCTCGTGTGCGAGTAGGGAATCCCCGTAGACACCTGGACATTGAGGGATCTCAGGACCCTCTTGTACCAACCGGTATCTGAGCGTACTCGTACGTCCTCATCGGAGTTGATCTCCTTGGGCGCCCCATAGACACAAAACCATTCCTCCAGGAGTATCTTGATAGTCTCCTCCCCGGTAATGTGCTTGGTACATGGGAACACCCTGGTAAACCTGGTCAACCCACAGGTTACCACGAGGGCGAAGTCATAGCCCCCGAACTTCGGCATCTCCGTGTAGTCCACGTATAGAACACTGTTAGCACAGTGAGGGATGGGCAGGGTCGAGTAGAGACCTCTGTCCCTGATATCCCCTGGTTTACAGGACCTGCACGGGCACTTGTCCACGATAGGCTGGAGGGTTTTCCGCAGTTGGTCGTCAGTCCACGTAGTGTGGAACCACTGCTTGAACAGCCTCAGGGTACGGTCAGCACCCACATGACCGCTGGACTCATGGGTCCACTTCAGCAGCGCTGGGACTCTGTCACTAGGCACCACAATGCGGTCCAACTGCCAGAGGTAGCTCTTGTCCCTCTTCCACTGGTCTTGGTTGACCAGGAGGGGTTCAAGGCGTTTCTCCAGGCGCTTGTAGATATCCCCAAACTCCTTCAGGTACTCCGATTGTTGGAGTCCATCCAGGGGGCGTATCATCGTGATGTTGAGGTCCAAGTGGACGTCCATACGGCTGAACGCCTCCTTAGCCAGCGCTTCAGACCGGGCACCAATCAAGGCGTCGAAGTTAATGCGGCTGATGTAGTCGGCACACTCGTTCTTCACTCCCTGGATATGGTGTACCGTCAGCCGTAGTTGACTGAGGTAGGTCCACCAGCGCCGTAGCTTGGCCTTCTCAGGTGGGGGACCCTTCTGGAAACTGCGGACCGGTTCTTGGTCGCACAGCCAGACCACAGGGTTACTCCCCAACAGTCGTGCTTGTGAGGATAGCACCAGCATACCCGCGAGCAATTCCTGCTCATAGGTGGAGTAGTTCCCCCTGGCCTGGTTCCACTTCCAGTTCCAGTGGCCCAGAGGTACTAGGACCCACTTGTCGTCAGGGTAGCTGTGCTTGAGGGTTCCATCTCGGTTGAGACCTTCCGTCCCCCATAGGGAAATGGCCGAGTCGAACTCCTCCTTCTCTAGTGCTTGCCATTGGAACAACGTTCCACCACCGCCCACATTGCTGGCGTCGGTCACCAGGATAATCTCCCCTTGTGCCCTAGGCACGCCCAAGCACTTAGCGTTGGCTACCTTGTCTTTGAGCTCGTCAAACGCTTGTTGCTCTTGTGGGCCCCAGCGCCAAGTAGGACTCTTCTTGATCAAGTCCGTCAGAACGGCGCTGGTGTAGGTGAAGTTTTTGATGTGGCGGCGATAGAAGTTGCACGCCCCAATGAAACTGCGTACATCATGAAGTCCTTTCTTGGGGTCTTCGTGTCGTACCTTGGCATCCATCAGGGGTTTGGCCTTAGAGGCCGCTGGGGTCCACCACCCATAGCCAACGTCAAACCCCAGGACTGCATGGTCTCCTGCATGAACTCACACTTCTCCAGCCTGAGTCGTGTGTGGTTCTCCTGGCAGACCGCAAAGAACTCACCCAAAAGGATTAGGTGATCCTCCTGGGTATTGGTCCCGAGGCATACATCGTCGATGTGAGCCTCCATCTGGGCACCACGGGATATGAGCTCCTGCACCTTAGGTCTCCTTCGTAGGATAGACAAGATCTTGTTCATCAGCTCTTAGAATAGAGCGGGTGCGTTAGCCACGCCAAACGGCATGACCTTCCACTTGAACACCCTCCCCTGAGCGGTGATGAAGGCCAGTAGTTCCTGTGCGTTGGGCGTCAGGTCCACTTGCCAGAATCCGCTCCTCTTGTCCATTTTGGTCTTGTAGCGACAGGAGGCTATCTTCTCCAGGGTAGACTCCATATTGGGAATGGACCCTGAGTGGTTCAGCGTTTTCTTGTTCAGCTCTCCGTAGTCCACTACCAGCCGTTTGGCTGTAGACCCAGGTTTAGCCACCAGGAAACAGGGGCTGCAGTGTAGGGGGTAGTCCCCGTCCTTGTACTCCAGGACTAGGCCAGCGTCGATACATTCTTGTATCTGTCGCTCGATCTCGTCGGCCTGCTCTTTAGGAGCTGGATAGGGTCTCCTCCGGATCTTGTGACCCACGAACTCGGGTTTCAGCTTGAGGTCCATCTGTACCAGCTTGTCACATGAGGCTGGAGGGGGTAGTACTCCGGACACCTCCAGATAGGTCCTTATAAGCTTCTGTACCCGCGGGTCCAACACCTTGATCATGTCCTCCATGTCCTCGTCAGAGTGTAAGTTGCTTGCCCCCTGAGTAATAGACGTCGGGAGGTGGTCCTCCACCGACTCTTCGCCTGTGGTAGTGTCCTTCAGCCCTTGGTAGGCATATAGAAGGTCTTGTTCAACCATCTCCGGTGGACGATGGCAACATAGGCACGCTCGAGGGGGTTCACATACACATTCCTCCGAGAGGTCGTCCTCCCCTGGGGTCATCACATGGGCGCCCCACACGCTCTTCATGAGCCTAAGATCTACCTCCCTTTGCCAGGTGGTGATCTTCTGTTCGAGGTCCTCCTTCAATTGGGATAGGTCTCCCATACGTCCTTGCTTCAGTGGCCATGAGCTGCGGGTAGGCTTCGCGTAGCATAGCTTTTTCGCCACCAACTTCCTCTTGGAATCCACATACTCCCTGAGCCTGGATCGAGGGTCCAGCTCCTCGTCCACGGGGTCTTCCACCCTCATGGAGAGTAGGGGTTTCAGTGGGGCAACGTACTCGGCGTTCTCCACTTCCTCCACACAGGTCTGCACGAAGAAGGCGTCGTGCTCAGTTTCGTCATCTGAGTGGATAGAGCTAGGTAGCTCAGATAGTCCACACTCAGAGACTCCATCAGGAACAGGTACATGGCAGGGAGAGTTGGGGGCGTTGGTGTCAGTCACGACGTACTCATCTCCTCCGGGTGTAGTGTCAATAGCATCTTGAGGTCGTAGGCGATACTTCAAGTCACCCAAGGCGAGTCCATCGCTTTCTCGTTGTATAGCCTGGACCAGAGTCGGGTCCAGATCCTCCCAGGGAATGGAGGTAAGACCTCCGTCCACCACGCTGAGCATGCTCCGCCATCCGGGCTTCCCAATAGGCGTCTTGCGTTCCGGAGGCACGTAGATGGCCTCATCAGGCAAACGAACAGAGCTGATAGTCAGCCTGTCCAGGAGGTTTCGCCAGTACTCGTTGCCCCCATGGGCTCCCCAATCGGGGGAACACAGGACCATACGGGAACGTTCCAAGGCCACCTTGGTCAGCACCTTCCCCAGTTCACTGAACCTGGGGTTCCCGTAGGCCATCGCGAAAGAGAGCCAGTAAAATTTGTAGCTGCAGTTCTTCCCCTTGCTGCAGTAAAGGTCCAGTACATGCTGCTTGTCGCTGGCGAACAACTCCACACTCAGGTCTTCTCTAGAGTAACCTAACTCCTTCAGACCTTGGTCTAGGACTTCCCCTAATAGTTGATAGTCCTCAGTTTTGGAGGCCGCCATCATGTTCGAGGGCTCCTCCTTCGATAGCCTCAGGTAACTCGAGGTATGTTCCGACTGCTCCAGTGGCACAGACTCTCTGCCACTGCCGTGGTCCACGTAGAGGAGGTAGGGCGCTTGCAGCGTCAGGGATTGTATCTGGGAGTGCTGTACGAAGAAGTCAGTCCCCAGTACAAAGTCGAAGGCCTCAGTGTCCATCACATAGAACCGATGGGCGATAGTCCGGGAGCCCAGAGGTACCTCCACTTCACAGGTGCCGCAGCTGTGCACCACATGTCCGTCCCCCATACGTATAGCAGCGGTGGTCACGGTGTTCTTCAGGCTCCCACAAGGTAAAATTTTCTTGGCCACTATAGATATTGTGGCTCCAGTATCCAATACCCCCAGGTATTCGCGTCCCCCTAGTCGGATACGTACCCAAAACACCAGGTCTTGGGTGCCACCAGAGCGTCCCCGTCAGAACTCCGCGGGACAGGTCACCTCGAACCCCTTGTTCCGCAATTTGCGGGCCATCCTCATGAAACGGCTCCTCTTCTTAGCGTTGCCGTCATCACCACCTTTATGCTCACGCTTGGCTCCTTGTTCTTGCTGGGCCTGCGTTTGTGAGCGTGTGGTAGGACCAGACTGCCCTCCCGAGGGCTCGGAGTTCCCCCCTGGATTAGGGTTGGGGTTGCCTCCGTTCTTGTCCTTGTTCTTGTTGTCCTTGTCTGGCTGGCGGTTAGCGCCTCCTCCTCGTCCACCTTGACCCTTGTCTTGCCCTTGACCACGTCCTTTCGACTTGCCCTTGCCGGAGTCGTTGCCTTTGCCTTTGCCTCCACCTTTGCCTGAGCCTTTGCCAGGATCTTCACCCTTAAGCTTCGCCGACAGGCGTTGCTTATGGTAGCACTCATCCTCGTAGTGCTTCCGCTTCCCGCGGAATGCACACGTGATGGTGCACCTGTAATGATCCGGCAGCTTCGCTTTGGCGCCGGTGTTCTTCTCCTGCTGCTTCCCCTGGACTACGAAGCAGTCTCGCTGCTCGCAGTCAGGGGCATGCTGCAGGTGGCCCTGCTCGTCTCTGGCATCACACCAGAATAGCTCCTTAACTTTCTCCATGATACGGGCGTGGGCGTGTTTGGGGGTAGTCCCCTGCCCAGGTCGGGAACCTTGGTACCCTTTGCCATGGCCTCCAGAACCTCCACCACCAGGACGGTAGTTGTTCAAGTGCTGGTCGCTCTCCTTCTCCAGCGCCAGCTCCAGGAGTAGCACGCCTAGATCTTCGTAGCGGAGAAATCTAGCCTTGCGCTCCGCCGTCCAACGGCACTCGTCCCATAGCTCTCGAGGGAGCTTGGCCACCAACCAGAACAGCAGGTCGTCGCTGCTGTAGGAACCGGGCGTCAGTCGTCCAGCCCAGTGATCCAGGTCAGCCAACAGCTCAGAGACCCTGCCAGGTTTGGGGTTGTTGGGCAGCACGGGCAGGTTCTGGATCTCGGCCCTGATGGAGAGGTCGGTCTCGTAGGTCGGGTACTGCCTCTCCAGGGCAACCAACACATCGGCAAAGGTGGCGGAGTTAGTCACGATCTGCCTGACCTGCTTCTCCAGGTACTTGGTCTTGCAGCACTGCAGGAGAAGATCGCACTTGACTCGCCCACTAGCGTGGGTTTGGCCGGTCAATCGGAGAAACCGGCCAAAATTCTCAGCGAACTCGCTGAGGTCCTTGCCTGTGAACTCAGGCAGGTTCACCACGATCTTGGAGGTGGCAATAGCCTTCGCCTCCTGAGACCTGCGTCCCTCAGGGCGTCGGGTCTTCTTCTTCTTCTTCTTCTTCTTCTTCCCCCTTGGGTCCTCGGGGTCCTCCGGGTCATCGTCCTCTGAGGGCGAAGCAGAAGTCATCGACGGCGGCTCATCATCGGAGGGGTCTCCGCCTAGATCACTAGAGCCATAAGGCTCCACGTCCACCATTGCCCTCAAGGCTGTCAGCGCCAGCCGGTCTAGCTCGGCCCTCGTAGAGTTCGTCACGTGGCTGTAGGGCGGCTGGGCCGTTCTCGGTACGAAAGAACTTCTCGGTATCGCTGCAGGGGTCGGCATCGGTCGACTCCTCAGGCTCCCCAGGGTGTTTGTCAACCCTGCCGCCAGGTGGTTGGCCTGTACTCGGTGGGGTGACATTCCCACCGTGGTAGGTGACGCTTGGGGCGGTATCATCAGGGGCTCCAGTTTTTCTCGGATCTCTTGAGTGAGGTCGCCCACGATTTTTGAAGTGGCTCCTCGGAGCACCTCGTTGATCTCCGACCGCGTCAGGGACCTGTTGGAGGATCTCCCCGATCCTCTACTCCTGCCTCCAAGAGACTCAGGTCCTCTCCTCAACCCACTCAAGGTTGCATACCCAGGTGCATACCCAGGAACATCCACATAGGTTCCAGTAGCGGGTAGTGGATGGGGATATTCAGCCGCATACCATCGCGGCGCAGAGCTGGAAGCCACCGGCTCACTGGCAGTAGTTGCCTCAGGGAGCGCAGTGGTAGGTGGGCCCATACCATAGGCGGGGTAGGGAGGCATGCCAGTAAATCCTCTGCCCTCTGCCATAGGCGGGTTGGTTATGGGAGTGGATGTTGCAGCGGCTGGGTCTGGAATTGGGAGTGTGGTGGTTATAGGAGAGGGTGATGCGTGGAGGCCAGAAGCGCTTGGTGCGCCTTCGAAGGTAGGGTCGTTCGTCAGGTCTTGCCCTTGTTCCTCTCCTTCGTCTGCTTCATCTCCAGCATCCTTCTCGCTCTCTCTCTTCCTCGTCACAGGCTGAGTGACCACGTCCTCGACTGAGAGGGCCCTGAAGGCCGTCTGGAGTCCATCCAACGAGTCCTCAGCCACTTCCACTGGCCCATGTAAGGGCTCCGAAGGTACAGCGCGAGGTCCAGGTCCAGGTTCACCAGGTGCTGGCCTTGCCGGTGCCTCAGGCGCTGTCTTCACGTCGGCGTCCTCTTTCCTTGTATCCATCTTCGTTCGCCCTTCTGCTCATATGTGACTGCTCGGCGCACTGGATGTACGGCGCGGGGTTGCTGCCGGTGCGCAGAGACAGTCTGCCTCTGCTACCAGAAAAGTTTATAGTGGTTTCAACACTTTGTTTTTTGCCTCTCCTGCTGCTTGCTGCTGGTGTAGGGTTTCCTGCTGCTTGTTTTTGGAGATGAAAAGCTTTTGTTTGCTGAAATACAGTCAATCCAGGATAGCCCAAGCCAGAGGTGTGCAAGGAGAAGAGAATCAGGATCAAAGCATGAAGAGCTGCAGTGTAAACAGTGAAAGATTAAAGGATATGCACAGAAACTGCAACTCAGGTCAAATCGGATTGCATATTCACAAAGATAGCTGAAATGTTTTGGAAAAGAGTTGGAAAACTGCCCCATGGTCACTCTATCTCCATAGTGCCATCTCAGGAGATGTGCACTCTTTGTTTTGGGTCCCATATGTGCTGAGGTGGCAGGGCATGTGGCGATGAGGTCACTGCCATGTCACATGGGATCTTCCTACTTAGCTAGGCTGACCGGGAATTGAACCCAGGACCTCTCAAAAAGAGGTGCCCAGCCCCCTAGGGTGCATACCACTAGGACAGCTAAGAATTCATGGAAAAACATAGATAAATTCATAGGCTCTGCCCTGGATATGTCAGTACTCAGTCAACTCAGGAAAAGATGATTTGCCTCACATTGAAAGGGGATTAAGGGGTCCACTCCACATCCTGATTGGGTGTTTGGTTCCATAGGTCAAAATGTGTTATCACCAGTTTTGGTGGGACCAATACTAAGATAGAAATGCCTGGATGCTCAGTGCATCTCTGAAAATAAAGCTAATTAGCATAAAAAACGCTTAGGCCAAAAAGCGCGATGCGAAACGCGTAAAAACGCGACGAGAAATTTTTCGACGTGAAATAGGTGAATAGTTAGCGCCGTAACAACCGTAACACTCGTAGGACCCTAACGCCGTCCCTCTCGTCGTCTAACTAGCCGTAGGCGCAAAGAAAAACGCGGCGCGAGCAGCGCATAAAACTCGAAAAGTTTTTCTCAGCTGCCGCGTCCCTTCGCCCTATTTCCCTTCCTTTTCTTTCCTTCTCCATGCACCTACCCCCCCTTCCTCCTGCCCCCCCTCACCCCTTTTCATCAGCTTAGGCGACCGGCCCTGGGGGAAAAACGGTCAACCCCTAGCAAGCAAGACCACCATCTTCGCGGTCGGGTGGCAACACGTAAGTCAGAAATTTCACCTTGGTATTGCTGCTTGCCTGCGTGCGTGAGTTGCGTAGAGTTTGATTTTCTAAAGAGAAACATTTTAATTTTTGGTTTGCGGAAAGTTTTCAAAGGCACGGAAAAACGGCAGGGGTTTTTAGCAAAGGAAAAGAGGACAAAAGGAAAAACAAACACCAGCAGTGCAGACAACCGCACAGCACAGCCAACCAGCACAGCACCGCAGGGCAGCACGGCACCGCAGGACACGGCACAAGGCGCCGGACACCACAGGACAACGCACAGCACAGCAAGACACCACAACACACCAGAGCAGCACCACCACACCGCAGAACGCCCAAGGAGACACCACAACGCACAGGGATACGCCACAGCACGAAGCACCAACAACAGCGCAGACCACAGTGGCGCCGCACGACAGGCCGCAGGAGGGCAAAGCAAACACAAACAGCACCGCAAAACGACAGCAGAGCACGACAGCACAGCACCACGCGACAGCACAGCGCCACAGCACACGACACAGGGAAGCAAGGCGCCACAGCCAGCACAACAAGGCACCGCAGCGCACAGAGCAGAGAAGACAGGGAACGCACAGCACGAGGAAAAGAGCACCACAGCACGCAGACACCACCACCGGGCAAAAAACAGCACAGCCAACCAACAGCACAACACAGCACAGCACGACAACCCACAGGAGGGCAAAGCAAGCCCCAACAGCACCGCAACACGACAGCAGAGCACAACAGCACAGCACCACGCGACAGCACAGCACCACAGAACACGACACAGGAAAGCAGGGCATCACAGCAAACCACACCAACCACAGGGAAGCAGACCACGCGGCCAGACAGGGACACCGACACCGAAACACGCCACCAGCAGACAACCACGGGCCACCAGACCCAGCACCGCACCACGGCACACCACAGGAAACAGCACAACACACAGCAGCGCACCACAGCACCAGGCGCCAGCAATAGCACGCACCACACGAACAGCACGACGCGAGCGCACCAGCACAGCGAAGCACAGCACCGCACAGAGCGGAGAGGACAGGGAACGCACAGCACAGCAGCCCGGGACACACACAGCACAAAACAGAGCGGCGAACAACAGCACGCACCACCGCGCCACGACAAAACACACAGAGCACACAGCGCGGGGGAACACCGCAAAACACAACGCCGCAGAGCACAGGGCCCCAGGGCGACGGGCAGCGCCAGAGGGCACGGCGCAACAAGCAGCGGCACAAACGAGCGCAACACAGCACACGACAGCACAACACCGGGCGACACAACGCGCAGCAGCGCGGCGCAGCACCACACCCAGGGACGCACAGCACAACACAGCACACGGCACACAGCACCGAGCGGCAGCGACGAAAACCGGGAGACACAAAGGGGAGGGGGAGGGGGGGGGGGCAGCAACCATCAGGGAGCAGCCAACAGCCAGGCGGAAAGCACGAAAGAGGGACAAGCGCACGGGGAGCCGAGAAGCGGAAGGCCAACAAAGCAAACAACGCACAGCGCCGAGGCCGAGGGCAGCCGGGGCCGGAAACCAGAGAAAGCCAGAAACAACGGGGGCGCACAGAGGAGAAGAAGAAGAAAAAAGAAAAAAAAACACCAAGGCACCAAGCAGGAGCGACGAAAACCGTGAGACGCAAAAGGGGAGGGGGGGAGGGGAGCAACCACCAAAGGGCAGCCAACGGCCAAGCGGGAGACACAAACGAGGCGCGAGCGCACGGAGAGCCAGGCAGTGGGAGGCCGAGAAAAACAACCAAAACACAGCGCCAAGGCAACGAGGAACGGCAACAGCAGCGAGAGAGAGGGGGGCAACCCCAGCCCGGAGGGGGCCAAGCAAAGCAGAAAGACAAAGCGGCCAAAGGAAAAGGTGAGGCGCACCAGAACGCGCCCGGGAGGCCGGCCCGCCCGACCCGGCCAAGCACGCACACGCACACACACACACACGCACACCAGCCGCCGTCCGGATGGACGAGTGCGCGCCCAGGGGGTATCCAGCCTCTACCGGCTACAGAACAGCCGCCGTCCGGATGGGCGAGTGCGCGCCCGGAGGGTACCCAGCCCCTGCCGGCTACGAACAGCTGCCGTCCGGATGGACGAGTGAGCGCCCCGCAGCGACGCCCCGCACAGCAACACACCACGCGCAACCCAAAGCACAGCACACAGAGCGAACACACCGGTGAACAGGAGCCAAGTGGCCCAGGACACCGCGCACGCGACACAACACACCGAGCAGGCACACCGGTGAACAGGAGCCAGATGGCCCAGGACACCGCACACGCAACACAACACACCGAGCGGGCGCACCGGAGAACAGGAGCCAGGAGGCCCAGGACACCGCACACGCAAAACAACGCACCGAGCGGGCACACCGGAGAACAGGAGCCAGGAGGCCCAGGACACCGCACAGCCAACACTACACACCGAGCGGGCACACCGGTGAACAGGAGCCAGGAGGCCCAGGACACCCCACACGCAAAACAACACACAGAGTGGGCACACCGGTGAACAGGAGCCAGGAGGCCCAGGACACCGCACACGCGAAACAACACACCGAGCGGGCACACCGGTGAACAGGAGCCAGGAGGCCCAGGACACCGCACACGAAAAACAACAAACCGAGCGAGGACACCGGTGAACAGGAGCCAAGTGGCCCAGGACACCGCACACCCAACACACCACACCGAGCGGGCACACCGGTGAACAGGAGCCAGAGGGCCCAGGACACCACACACGCAAAACAACACACCGAGCGGGCACACCGGTTAACAGGAGCCAAGCGGCCCAGGACACCGCACATGCAACACAACACACCGAGCGGGAAGACCGGTGAACAGGAGCCAGGAGGCCCAGGACACCGCACACGCAAAACAACACACCGAGCGGGCACACCGGTGAATAGGAGCCAGGAGGCATAGGACACCGCACACGCAACACAACACACCGCGCGGGCACACCGGCGAACAGGAGCCAAGTGGCCCAGGACACCACACACGCAACAAAAACACACAGAGTGGGCACACCGGTGAACAGGAGCCAGGAGGCCCAAGACACCGCACACGGAAACAACACACCGAACGGGCACACCGGTGAACAGGAGCAAGGAGGCCCAGGACACCGCACACCCAACACAACACACCGCGCGGGCACACCGGTGAACAGGAGCCAAGTGGCCCAGGACACCGCACACACAACACAACACACAGAGTGGGCACACCGGTGAACAGGAGCCAGGAGGCCCAGGACACCGCACACGCACAACAACACACCGAGAGGGCACACCGGTGAACGGGAGCCAAGTGGCCCAGGACACCGCACACGCAACACAACCCACCGAGCGGGTACACCGGTGAATAGGAGCCAGGAGGCCCAGGACACCGTACACGCAACAGAACACACCGAGCGGGCACACCGGTGAACAGGAGCCAGGTGGCCCAGGACACCGCACACGCGAAACAACACACCGAGCGGGCACACCGGTGAACAGGAGCCAGGAGGCCCAGGACACCGCACACGCACAACAACACACCGAGAGGGCACACCGGTGAACGGGAGCCAAGTGGCCCAGGACACCGCACACGCAACACAACACACCGAGCGGGCACACCGGTGAACAGGAGCCAGGTGGCCCAGGACACCGCACACGCGAAACAACACACCGAGCGGGCACACCGGTGAACAGGAGCCAGGTGGGCCAGGACACCGCGCACGCAACACTACACACCGCGCGGGCACACCGGTGAACAGGAGCCAAGTGGCCCAGGACACCGCACACGCAACACAACACACCGAGCGGGCACACCGGTGAATAGGAGCCAGGAGGCCCAGGACACCGCACACGCAAAACAACACACCGAGCGGGCACACTGGTGGACGGGAGCCAAGTGGCCCAGGACACCGCAGGCGCAAGACAACCCACGGAGCGGGCACACCGGTGAACAGGAGCCAGGAGGCCCAGGACACCGCACACCCAACACAACACACCGCGCGGGCACACCGGTGAACAGGAGCCAGGAGGCCCAGGACACCGCACACGCAAAACAACACGACGAGCGAGCACACCGGTGAACAGGAGCCAAGTGGCCCAGGACACCGCACACCCAGCACAACACACCGAGCGGGCACACCGGTGAACAGGAGCCAGGAGGCCCAGGACACCGCACACGCAAAACAACACACCGAGCGGGCACACCGGTGAACAGGAGCCACGAGGCCCAGGACACCGCACACGCAAAACAACACACCGAGCGGGCACACCGGTGAACAGGAGCCAGGAGGCCCAGGACACCGCACACGCAACACAACACACCGCGCGGGCACACCGGTGAACAGGAGCCAAGTGGCCCAGGACACCGCACACGCAACACAACACACGGAGTGGGCACACCGGTGAACAGGAGCCAAGAGGCCCGGGACACCGCACACGGAAACAACACACCGAGCGGGCACACCGGTGAACAGGAGCAAGGAGGCCCAGGACACCGCACACCAAACACAACACACCGCGCGGGCACACCGGTGAACAGGAGCCAAGTGGCCCAGGACACCGCACACACAACACAACACACAGAGTGGGAACACCGGTGAACAGGAGCCAGGAGGCCCAGGACACCGCACACGCACAACAACACACCGAGAGGGCACACCGGTGAACGGGAGCCAAGTGGCCCAGGACACCGCACACGCAACACAACCCACCGAGCGGGTACACCGGTGAATAGGAGCCAGGAGGCCCAGGACACTGTACACGCAACAGAACACACCGAGCGGGCACACCGGTGAACAGGAGCCAGGTGGCCCAGGACACCGCACACGCGAAACAACACACCGAGCGGGCACACCGGTGAACAGGAGCCAGGTGGCCCAGGACACCGCGCACGCAACACAACACACCGCGCGGGCACACCGGTGAACAGGAGCCAAGTGGCCCAGGACACCGCACACGCAACACAACACACCGAGCGGGCACACCGGTGAAAAGGAGCCAGGAGGCCCAGGACACCGCACACGCAAAACAACACACCGAGCGGGCACACCGGTGGACGGGAGGCAAGTGGCCCAGGACACCGCACATGCAACACAACCCACGGAGCGGGCACACCGGTGAACAGGAGCCAGGAGGCCCAGGACACCGCACACCCAACACAACACACCGAGCGGGCACACCGGTGAACAGGAGCCAGGTGGCCCAGGACACCACACACGCAACACAACACACCGCGCGGGCACACCGGTGAACAGGAGCCAGGTGGCCCAGGACACCGCACACGCAACACAACACACCGCGCGGGCACACCGGTGAACAGGAGCCAGGAGGCCCAGGACACCGCACACGCAAAACAACACACCGAGCGGGCACACCGGTGAACAGGAGCCAAGTGGCCCAGGACACTGCACACACGTAGGGCGGCCGAGGAACAGGAAGGAACCAGCACCCCATGGGTCGGACACACTGGGGCGACCCAGCCGACCCACCGGGCCAGTGGCAGGAGCGGTACTCCACGGCCACTGGTCCGACCTCGGCCAGGCTGCATCGGGGACCAGGGCAAACGTCACCCGGAGCCATGGAAGCAACCGGTGACAGGCGAGCCGGTACACAGTCCAGGAGGGGGTCGCCTGCCAAGCGGAGCGGCCCCGCAACTCAAGCCACAACGGTGAGGCGGTCGTACCGTAGACAAGCGGGAGCAATACCCCTTGTGGTGAGAGATACTCCACACGGCTGGGCAGCCCCCAGAGCTGCCGCCCAAAGGAGGGGGCATGTGGCCCTACTCATGGACACATGTGGGGACACCCGCCCACCTGGGACACATGGACCGGGTGGCCGCGACAATGCCTTCCCAAGCACATGCGGGAGCGGCTCAAGAGGCACCTAACATAGGGCAGTGGGAGGGACAGGACGTCCCCTTGGTAAGACCTTCTTCCTGCATTGTCAAAGGAGGCATCCCGAGCTCCCGAAGATACCTACCTATCTACCTCACCAAGGTTGTTCTGGGACAAGTAGTCAACCAGAACTGAGTTTAGGTGTCCCTCAGGTAGAACAAACGCAGAGAAGGGCTCCCAGGTGGCCTCTTCGACTCCAAACCCTTCCCAGAGGGTGAGGAAGCGCCAACCCTGGCGATAGCGGTGGCGTAGGACAGACTTCACCAGGTAGAAGCCCTCCTTAGCCATCTCCTCGGCGTTCATGTCGGGGAGTTCACCTTCAACTTCCATAGGGCTGGCAGCCCCTTGTAGGTCCAGAGCGGCGATTTCCTCGTCGTTCAGCTCCCACTCCTCCCCACAGAGGTCTTCAGGATCATAGTAGCGCTTCAGGTGTTGAGCAGCGCACACCCGGGTCCCCCCTAGACGGGGAGAACACCGCACGGTGATACGGTGTCCATCCACTGATAGAATCTTGTACGGCCCGAAGTATGGGTCATCGCTGGTAGAGCGTGGCCATGTGGGTAGTCGACTGTGGTGCACCAGCACCCAGTCCCCCTCTTGGTAGGTGGCCGGTACTCGGTGCTTGTTCTTCTTGTTCCACTGACGCTCCCTCACTCTCTGGAGCATAGCCTTGGCCTTGTCCACCTTCGCTTGTTGCTTTTGGACCCATTCACCCACAGAAGAATGGGTGTCCTCTGGATAGGGGGCATGTAGGAACCATGCCGGGCGCCCTAGGAATAGCTCATGGGGCGAGTAGCCAGTAGCTGAACTCTCTTGGGAGTTCATCATCAAGGATATGACGGGGAGTAGTCTCACCCAGTCTCTGGTGCGTTCAGTTTTGCACCATATCCGTACATTCTCCTTCAGGACACGGATCTGTCGCTCACATAGGGGGTTGCTCGTGTGCGAGTAGGCAATCCCCGTAGACACCTGGACATTGAGGGATCTCAGGACCCTCTTGTACCAACCAGTATCTGAGCGTACTCGTACGTCCTCATCGGAGGTAGGTAGGTAGGTAGGTGGCTTCGGGAGCTCGGGATGCCTCCTTTGACATTGCAGGAAGAAGGTCTTACCAAGGGGACGTCCTGTCCCTCCCACTGCCCTATGTCAGGTGCCTCTTGAGCCGCTCCCGCATGTGCTTGGGAAGGCATTGTCGCGGCCACCCGGTCCATGTGTCCCAGGTGGGAGGGTGTCCCCACATGTGTCCATGGGTAGGGCCACATGCCCCCTCCTTTGGGCGGCAGCTCTGGGGGCTGCCCAGCCGTGTGGAGTATCTCTCACCACAAGGGGTATTGCTCCCGCTTGTCTACGGTACGACCGCCTCACCCTTGTGGCTTGAGTTGCGGGGCCACTCTGCTTGGCAGGTGACCCCCTCCTGGACTGTGTACCGGCTCGCCTGTCACCGGTTGCTTCCATGGTTCCGGGTGACGTTTGCTATGGTCCCCGATGCAGCCTGGCCGGGCTCGGACCAGTGGCCTTGGAGTACCGCTCCTGCCACTGGCCCGGTGGGTCGGCTGGGTCGCCCCAGTGCGTCCGACCCATGGGGTATTGGTTCTTTCCTGTCCCTACGCCGCCCTACGTGTGTGCAGTGTCCTGGGCCGCTGGGCTCCTGTTGACCGGTGTGCCCGCGCGGTTTGCTTTGGTGCGTCTGCGGTGCCCTGGGCCAGCTGGCTCCTGTTCACCGGTGTGCTCGCTCGGTGTGTTGTGTTGCATGTGCGGTGTCCTGGGCCACTGGGCTCCTGTTCACCGGTGTGCGTGCTGTGTGCGGTGCGCGTGTGCCATGGGCCGTTGTGTCCCTCTTCCTCCCCCCCTAATTTTCGTTTTTTTTTTACTTGTTTTTTTTTTTTTTGGGGAAAAAAAAAAAAGAAAAAAAAAAAAGAGAAAAACAGGGGCGCGCGTACACTGCAGGCACAGGCACGGGCAGCTGGTGCGGCGGTGCAATAGCGTTGTGTCCTCTGGCGTGTGTCGTCGGTGCTGTGGCGGCGGTCGCGCACCAGGGGTGCGGCTCGCGCGTCCTGATGTACACGGGCTTGGGTCAGGGTGGGTTTGGTGAGGTGTCTCTTTGCTTCTGGAGCTGGCTGGTTAGGCGGCTGTGTGGGCTGTGGGTGTGGGCTGTGGTTACGTTGTTCCCTCGGCGGGCTTGTTTAGGAGTCAAGGGTTAGCGGTTTCGGGGTGTGGCTCGGGTTTGATTTGTGCTTGGGTTCTGGCTCGGTTAGGCGGTTGCGCGGGCCGGGCGTGTGGGTAGCGGCGTCCACGGGGTCGTGTGCCCGAGGCGGGTGCGGGGTGGTGCGTGCGGGCCGGCCGGTGGCCGGTGGCCTCACTGGGAGTCCCACACGGAGGGGTCGACGGGCGTGCCGGGGGCGTACGCAGCGTGCAGGTAGGGCAGCAGCGGGCGCACGTGCAGGGCGTCGGCGTGCCCGATGAGGACCTCACTGAGGACCGAGGGGTTGGCGGCAAGCAGTATGCGATGCCCGGGAGGGGTGGCGGCGAGGAGCGGGAGGATGTCCGCGGCCCGCGACGTGGGGGCGAACACGACGTGGGCCGGGTGCGGCCCCGGGAGCGGTGCTGGGGGGAGCGGGGCCACAGGACGGCGGTCTACTGTGAGGTGCCAAGTGGCGCGATGGTGGAGGAGCCGGACTAGGGCGATGCTGTGGCGCAGTGTGTGGGGTTGGGTGCTGGGCGGCGTGGGGACGTGCGGCGGGAGGGGGGGGGGGCGGGGCGGTGGCGTGGGAGGGGGCACGGCGGAGGAGTGCCGCCAGCGACGTGTGTGTCGTGCTCAGGGTGGAGAGGAGCCCACGGTAGCGGGCCTGGGTTCGGCGCCTTTGGGCGTAGTGGTGCTTGTTGTCGTGCGCGTTGGCTTCCTTCGGCGTCCGGTTTGTTTGGTGACTTCTGGGCGGGGCCACCGCGTGGGGCCCCGTGGTGGTGGTTTGCTGGGTTACGGGGTTAGATGGCGGCGTCGCTGGCCGGGGGGTCAGGCGCGTCGTGTTGTGTGGCGCGCAGGGCTCCTGGGGTGCTGTGGGTGTCGCCGGTGTCGGTGCGCCGACGCTTGTGGGGTGCTGAGGGGGTGTGTGCGTGCGGGGCTGGGCTTTGGGTGATGTCCCACAGGCGGATGCCGTCTCGCTGCGTTTCCTGGAGGGTCTCCCGCAGGCGCCTGAGGACATACGGGTGGTCCTGGGGCGCGGGGAGGTTGCGGGGGTGGACTCCCAGGGGGCAGAGCGCATCGGCCAGCATGGCTTCCCATGCGGCCTGCGGCATCCACCCCCCCGCCGGCCGGAGGCGGCAGTTCTCCACCGACCCCTTGCGGGGCCGATGGACCAGGCCCTCGAGGGAGGGCTCTCCCCGGGCCCACTTCCGCAGCTCCCAGAGCTGCGTGTGGGTCCAGCGCTACCACCACTGTTCCTGGGCAGGCCTGCGGTCTTGGGCGGAGGAGTGGGCGTGGGTGGGTGTGACGGGGTCGTGGGGACCGGCGGCGGTGGCGGGCCTGGGGGATTCCTCGTAGTCCTGTTCCGTGGGGGTGCGTGGGGAGTGGGGGTGCACGCGAATGTGGACCCGCGGGTGTGCGCGTACGGTCTCCGCCTCGGAGTTTGGCGGGGATTCGCGGCGGCGGCGGTAGTGGGGCATGCGTTGCATGTGGGCTGTCATCGAGGGCTGGTAGGGGGGCGGGGACGCTGCTGGTGGACCCCGGCGTCATTCTGGCTTGGTCGGGAGCGGTCCGTGGGCCTGGGGTGCGGGCTTTGAGAGGTGGCGGGACGAGGTGCGTCGTGCTTCGGCCGCGGCGCGCTCCGCCATGAAGGTGGTGGCGGTGGCGTCGGTGACGGTGGGGGGGCGCCGCGCTGGGCGCTGCTGCCCTCGGGCCTGGGACGGCTGGGGCCGGATGTCGTAGAGGACGTCCTCGGGGGGCCGGGCTCGCGCTGCTGTCGTGGCGCCGGGTTTGGGCTTGGGTTTGGGCTTGGCTGCGGGTTGCGGTCGTGGCGTGCTGTCGGGTTTGGGTGGCCGTTTGGCGGCGGTCTTGGGCTTCGGCTGGGTCGTGGGTGTGGGCTTCGTCGGGGCGTGGGCCTTGGCGGCGGCGGGGCTGCTCGCGGTGGGGGCGGGTTTGGAGGCCCGTTTGGGAGGTGTCCCCCGCGGCCTGGGGGGTGGAGTGCTGGATGAGGACGTGGTGGTGGTGGTGGATGAGGTGGTCGTGGTGGTGGAGGTTGTGGAGTCGGAGGCGGAGGAGAGGGCTGTGGGAAATGGCGGAGGGTCCTGGGCTTCGGGGGCGGGCGTATGATGCTGGGTCCTGTAAGCAGCGAGAACGAGGGTGCAGGTTCGGGCACCGGGCGTGTGCGCGCGTTTTCCCTGGTGATCCGTGCGTGCTGGTGCTGGCGTGGCGGCGTTGTCTCGGCTGCGCGGGCACGTGGGTTACCCGGGGGTGGGCCATATCTGCTCCAGGACGTGCGGGTGTGTTTGCTGGAGGTAGTCGAGGGTCTGGAAGAAGCATCGCTGGATGCCGGGCATGTCCTCCTCTGTGAGGTGGGGGTAGTTTCGGGTGGGGGTGTGTGGGCCCGGCCACAGCAGCGTCATGAGGCGGGCTGCCACCATGTACGGGCATAGTTGAAGGGTGGTGGGGCGTGGGGGGGTGGGTCCCCTGCGGTTTGGGGGGGCTTCCCTCTGCTGGGGGCGCAGCGTGACCACCCACACCCATCGGTCCGTGGGGATCCCCCAGGTCCGTTGGGTCCACTTGGCGAGGCAATACATCGCCCTACCAAGGCCCTGGTAGCCGCTGCGGATGGAGAGCAGCGTGTCCAGGGATTTGGGTTCCCACGTGCCACAGATGTGGGGGTCGTCCGGGTCGTCCCCCCTGGCGTACGTGTCGGGGCCTGGGTTGTGTGGGGGGGGGGTGTAGTCGGCGGGGAGGAGGGAGTCGGTGCCGTGTACCACCCAGTGGTCTGTGGGTGCGTGGTAGCTGGTGGTGGAGAGGGTGTAGTGCAGATTGTACATGAGGGTCATGTACGTGGAGGGGGCTGGCTGCTGCTCGTCGGGGGTGGGGATGTCCCCCGGGACGTGGTGCCGGAAGTTGCTCAGGGAGGCCATCCGGGCTACCCATGTTTCCCGCTCCCACTCTTTGGTGCTGTCAGGGGTGGCGTCGGGTGGGGGGTGGGCCATGTCGGGCTCGTGGTAGCGGGTGCGGCCCTTGGTGTCCACCCGCCCCAGCACGGGGTGTCCGACCAGGTGTCGCCCCCAGTCGATGGGGGGCACTCAGATCCGGCTCCCCGTGGGGGGCGGGCTCTCGCCGTCGGGGGTGGCGCGTGGGGGGCGCTCGTGTCGGGCGACGTGGAGGAAGGCGTCGAAGAGGAAGTCTCTGACGCCTTCCCCCAGGGTGGCCGCCTGGACCAGGGTGGCCGCCCGGATGGGGGTGCTGGTGCCGGAGGTGCGGAGTGTAAGTGCGGCTAACCCCCATCTGCTCAGATTTTCACAGATCTGCCCCAGATTCACTACATTTTGGTCATTTTCTCTGCTTCGGCGGAATCGCCGCCTCGCAGCTCAGTCTCAGGATCAGACCTACATATTTTTGATATGCCGGATCTGATTCCGCGGTCCATTCTCCGTAAATCTGCCGCGTTCCGATCATTTACCTCGAATCGCCATTTGCCGCTGACGCGCGCTCGCGGGCCAGATCGGCCAAATATTTTTCACAATCGGATTTATATAAATCTTTTCAGACAGATATGGACACTCAGATGTACTTAGGATAATCCGCATCAATTTTCTCCATAGACTGGGATTTTCTGCCGGATAACAATCAGCATGGATCTTGCTTCCGTTGTTGCTGCTCTCGCCTCCGTTGGTGTCCGTGTATCCGGTTCTACCCCCAACAGCAGCGTTCAGGTCGGCTCCTCGCGTGCCTGCCCCACTGGTCTTGCCGGCCCCGAGCCCTCCGGCACCATCAACGACCCAGGGCAGCACTTTCATGGTAGCAGAGGCTACCTGAATGTTGTTCCTTTGGCGTCCCAACCACAGTCCGCTCCCCAGTACGGCCCCGTAGACCCCGCCGCTTCTGGAGAAGTAACGATTACGCTGCCGTGGTGCTGTGCGAACGAGGCCTTGAGAGGAATGCCTTGCGCAAGCCCAAGCTGCCCAAGAAGGGCGCACATCAGCAGCTGTGGAGACCCAAATTACAATAATCCCAGTCGAAACTGGCCATCGAGCAGCTGGAATCCGCCGGCCTACGACGATGGCAACGCTCCGGTAGACCTTACGGAGCTGGCAGGTACCAACATTCCTTACCAATGTCCAACATTTGAGACCACGGACGCCGATCTTGACGACATTGAGATGGGCGGTCCAGGTGAGGTACCTAGCTATAATCGACCAGCCTCTTGGGCACAATGGGACGACCATTTGTCCCTAGAAGTGACCCGTAACCTTGAGGCCCTTGAGGCCCTTTGTCTCTTAGCCACGTCTAAGCTGATCGGACAAGAAAGAATCGCCTCTGTTTTTTAATGGAATATTTTTTCCTCCTTCAGGACGAAATTAATACCAGGATGTGGTGGCGTTCTCAAGAAGATGACTCTTTTGCCATTTTTTTGCAGATCTGGAAGGCAAGCCCCTTCCCGAAGGAGAAGGGCACGGCACCTGTTCCCGGGCCCTCCGCCCCTCATCCCCCTGTTTCCATCCGCGACGATCTAGCCGCCGCGGTTGAGGAGGGAATTTTAGAGGCGGCCAGGCAGGCAAGCCTGGAAATTAGGGCTGAAGGAGCTCCCCAAGTGGACTCCTGGCTGCGGACCACCGAGATCAGCGGTCCGACAGCCTGCTCAGGCCCTTCAGGACACGGTATGTACTGTCCTGCCGACTGCTCCTGCAGATTCCAGCGGGATTCTGAGCTCCAATTGCTCAAAGATCAAATGCAACTCATCATTCAAACGCTGGGAATAAAAGATCTTTTCAAGACGCACATGCAGTCTGAAGGCGCCTCATCGGTGGAACAAGCAACAGAGCCGTCGGAGGAGGCGACAGAAATTTTTTCAATTGCTCCTTCGGTGGACTCCAAGACCACCGATGCAAGGATCAGCAGGACCAAGCTAAAGGAAAGGGTTAAAATCTCTCGTTCTGAGAGTAGGACGGCGAAGGCTAGGACTGAGGCTCAGAATGCCAAGCGAACTGCCTCCCGTACTGCCCCTCCTGCTGCTGATTCCAATGCCTTAGCCCAGCTGTTGCTCGCCCAGACCCTCGCCGGAGCTGGTGTGGCGAATGATGCCGCCAAGGTGTCTGCCATTACGGCCGGTGTTGGGCTGGATTCGCTTCTTAATCCTACTTCATTGCGACTTCGTCAGGTTGCCAAGCAACCGAAGTATAATGGGAACCCCCGACGTTGGCCTCAGTTCCAACGGGAATTTAAATTGTGGGTTAAGACTCAAAAACTCCAAGATGATCAGTTCCTGATGGCCCTCTTGGACTGCCTTGAGGGAGCGCCGGCCAACACTTGGCTCAGGACCTGGAGTGATCGTGAGGATACAAGTTCCCCCCTTACCTTTGATGAGGTGTGGGAACAGTTGGAGGTACGTGGATGCCGGCTGCCAGAGGACCATTACCACCAAATGTTGAAGAATTTTCCTTCATTCTCGCGATTAATCTTGCACGAAGTGCAAGACAAAAGACAGCGCTTCTGGAATTTAGTGGAAGAAGCTGAACATTCAGGCGAAAAATTTTCTAGTGCCGAGCTGAAAAATCTGATTTTTGACAAGATCCCCTCAGAAACTGCCGCCACCCTTCGGAACAAACAGTCCGAAGAAAAGGTCAAGACCTGGTGGGCGGAGGTGGATGGCTTCGATGCCACTGCCAACAAGTTTACCGTCAGGGAGGCACTTCAAAAGTGCTCCCCCACGTCGTTTTCCAAGGTGAAATTCACTGAAAACACGTGGAAAATCAAGTTTAATGAACACGAGGATCGGGACTTGTTTGTCCAAGTCCTCAACAGGGGAGTCAGTTACCATGGCCATCGCCTGAAGGCCAAAAACTGGGTGTTTTCGTACCACCCGAAGGAACTCTGGGAAGAGGTTGAGCGGCTCGCCGACGCCGCCAACCAGAATTTCCATGAGGGTCTGGGGGGAAACAAGAATACCCAGCAAAACACCCAAAATGGGGCCCAAAAGGGCAACAAAAAGGTGAATGACACCCGGAATGTTCAGGATCACTGTAGCATCTGCCTTCTTCTAGGTTCTACGAACCGAGCTAAGACGCATTCTACTGGTAATCACCGATGGTCTCCTTACGATCACAAGGTGATTGGTGAAAATATCAGTAATCCGCAGAATTCAGACAGGAATGACAGACAGGTGCATGGTGGGAAGGCTGGAAAAGGGAATCCGACCCCCTCCGGTGGAAACAAAAATCCTGGAGGCCCTGGCGGGTCCCAAGGCACAGGAAATCGGACTCCATCCGGCTCCGGTGGGCAGCCGAACGGCCAGAAAAATCCCAATAGCAACGCCGGAGGCGGAAATCGAAATCCAGGCCAAACCCCTCAATCCGGTACAAACAAGGGAAATGCTCCAGGATTCCAGGGTAAAGGTAAGGGAAATCCTTCAGGAACCCCTTTCTCTGGTAAGGGCAGAGGGCGTGGCGACGGTGGAGGTCCATCATCCGGCGGCCGTGGCCGCGGACGTGGAAAGGGCAACCATCGTGTGGATCAGGTCTCAGGTGCAGATCAGGTGTCCGATGCGGATCGAGATTATGTCGAAAATGCCCTGAATCCAGCAGATGATCCGCTCCAAGATGAGTGGGTTGATGAATCCGGCTGTGTCCATAATGTTAACGCAGCAACTGCAGGTCAGAACGCCTAGGGGAGCCACGAAAATCGCCCCTCCCCAGGCGATTTCAGGCATGATCCCCAGATTCCATCTCGACCACTACTTGATGTAGGGTCGCTTGTCTCCTCTCCCCTGGATCCGGCAGCGGATCCTTCTGTTGTAGTGGACGAGGTTGGTGTACAGTCCAAGCACAGGGCCCGTCAGTTTGTCACAAAGCTGTGGGTCTCTGATCGCAAGGGCAATTTCCATCTCGCCACTTGTTTGTGTGACAATGGATCAGAGGTAAATCTCCAATCCAATTCTTTCTTACCCGACGACTGCGTGTTTGAGTCGCCTCATCCTGTTACCCTCGAGGGAGTTTCTGGACATTCTCTCGCAGGTGGGCAACGCGGTTGTTATATATCAACTCATTTGGTCGCTCAAGACCTTTGGGAAGAAGGTAATGTGGAGGAAGTTATCCTTAAGGATGACTACTTCTATCGTGCCGACATAAAGTATGACCTTTACTTGGGCCATCCTTGGCTTAGCAAGAACAGGGTGGCGCCCGTAGGTCATCGGCGTTGTTTTTTGCTGGGGTCAGGTCCCTTGGAGCGCCCTGAATTTCGTTTTTTGCACGCAGGGTTTAAAAGTGCAGAAGAATTTTTGAAGCGAAAGGTTACACCAAAATTTGGCGAAGATGTCACCATTGCAGAGGTGAATGGGAGTGCCGATTACTCCCGAGAGTTAGAATGTCTTCGTAGGGACTCCCAGCCACGACGCCCTTCGCGCTGGCACTCTTCATCCTACAGAGTTGTCGACAAATGGCGCGATACAATTTGTGAATATTTTTATGAACACCATTCCTTTTGGCCACAGTATGATGCCTTTGCTAACCGCGAGAACAAGCGCTTTGACAAGCATTTTCGCGACACTTGGACCCATAAATGGGACAAGAAGTTATGGATTAATCCTCCGTTTCACTTAATCCAGCAGGTCATCCACAAAATCAAGCAAGATAAAACCCAGGCGATTTTAGTTGTGCCCTTGTGGGACGACAAGCCTTGGTTTCAGGAATTGCAAGACATTTGTGTAGATTACATCGAACTTCCCAGGAAGATTAAGCTGTATGCCAGGGACGACACAGGTCCTCTGCCACAGCGGTCCTGGAGTTCGCTTGCATTCCTGCTGGATGGAAAGCTTTCTGACTCTGATTCTGCTGATTCTGGTACTGATTCATGTGTTGGGTCTGAATCTGAGGTTGAGCGTGGTACTGATGATGAATCTATTTTTTCTGATTTTTGTCCGTCAGATACCCAAGGTGATCCAACGTCAAATGGATCCGCCTCGTCTCCCTCTTCCCCAATACGATCGACATCGAAAAGAATCTTCAGTGCACGGGCGAAGAAAAATGTTAAATCGCGCCGCAAATTCAGAGTTTTTTATGAAAAACCCCGTGTGGAAGCTTTCATAGATCCTTTCGAGGAGCTGGATCACGAAGAGAATCTCTGGAATGTCGACACTCGACACACCTATCTTCAAGAGGCAGTTGATACGGACCTTTTTAGGGACATCCGTAAGAAGATTCTTCCTGCCAAGGCCGAAGAAGTCGCCAAAGTTTTTTCGACAGTAATTCCTGGCGATCAGGTCGACACTGAATTGTGTTCCAAGAAAAGAGACAAGATTTTTGAGGAACGGAAGGACACAACCCTTTCAGGGAAGTTGATCAAAGACCCACCTGTCCGTGGGCAGTTCGGTGAAGCCTTCATCGAGCTTCGTGAAGGTTACAAGGCGAGGAAACAGCGTCCTTATGAGAACCATGGACACAAACATGAGATACTCAGAAACATAATCGAGAGAAATCTCAGGGAATTTGGTTGGCTTGAAGGTTGTATGACCAGCGAATGGTGCTGTGCACCCTTCACAGTCCTGAAGCCGCCGCCTGCAGACCAGAACACTATTGATGGTTGGCGAATGGTTGTTGATTTTCGCAACCTCAACGCCGAAACCAAGGCGGATTCGCACCCCCTGCCCCTCATTGAGGAGGAAATCGCCAAGAGGGCAAGAGGTCGTTTGTTTTCTGTGCTGGATCTCCGTCACGGCTTTCACCGAATGCCGTTGACTTAGCCCACGCAAACTGCACCCTGTTTTGCGCGCCGAACGCGCAAAAAAGGACCGGTTCGCAACAGGGCAAAAAAACTATTTTTTTGGATGTTTCATGAACGTGATTTTAGACGTAGTGAAATAAATTGCTTTTTTCGTGTTGTGCAACTCCGTGTTCCTCAATGTGACGTTTTTTACATTTCTCTGGCGTTCTGAGTGCGCGAGGCCTCGCGCACTCAAGATAGCGAAAGCAGAGTTTATCACGAAACGTAACAACCCGTAAGGACTGGCTTTTGCGGAAATACGCAGCTCCCACACGGTATTAAAATTAGGATTGTGTTGACCAGGGAGCATTGGAAGTGTATGGCTGTCGGACTTCCCATGTTAGGGGAAACACATGTACTGTAAAGTGAAAATAAAATACAAATTTAAGCAACCTGAGTGCGCGAGGCCTCGCGCACTCAGGTCACGTTATGTATTGAATTTTCAGACTGGATGTGACGCGTACAATTGCAGGTACAGTACGAGACGGACAAACACGTTTGATTTTTCCGGTGTATATGTGTGTAGACACCATGTTGATCAGATTCAACACGGTATAGAACATTGTTTCCCCGGAAACAATCAGTGCGCGAGGCCTCGCGCACTTAAATGACAGAAGAAAATGAAAAAGCGATCAAGCTAGGCTACGCCGGTATTTACATTCCCCTTCACGTCTACCACCTGTGACAGTCGATTATACATCGGTAACCTTCGTCATATTTTTCAGGGGATCAGGGGAATGATTTGCTTTTTTCCAACAGCCACTCGATGGTAGACGTGTCCGGTTTTAATAGCGGCGTAGCCTTCGTTGACCGATAGACATGGTTTTTTTTTCCAACTGGGTTTAAAGACGGACGCAGAACAGGAAATTGTGGTTGCGAAAACAGTTTGCGGTTACTGGGAACGGAGCGCACGCAGACACCAAATCCAATTTGCGGCGACAGCACACGCACCAGAATGACGACAGGAAAAGGCCAGATGTTTTCTAATACATTTTTTTTAAAGGTCGCTGTGCGAAACGATAACCAACATATGTGCGCAAATATAATTCCACAGAGAAAGACGCAAAATGCCACTTCGAGCCAGAAAATCCGTAGAGCAACGCATGATTGCAGAAGTAAGCAAAGGAGCAGCAGCACTACGAGAGGCATGCGCGGCAGAACCAGCATACCAAACAGCAGGTGACCTATGGAAAGGACTGAAACGGAACGACCTGGCGGCGCAACTGGTGTTAACATTTGCACAGCGACTCAGGTTCAACAAAAGAACGCGCCACAGTTTACCAGCAGCTAAACGACAGGAGGACAAGCGCTGGGTGCGCATTTTGCAACAGGAGGGCTGGAACCTGTACCTGTTGATGCGTCAACGGGCAGTACCAAACAGGAAAAAACCGGGAAACACAACAGGGTACCTGACGCAAACAGAAAGACGAACAAAAGTACGACTCGGGCAAGCAGACGCTGCCGCAGACACAGTGGACGAACAGGCAGCAGCAGCACTTAAAGCAACTTGGTCACTGGTGCTTTCGTCGTGTTGCGTGCTGTGGATAGACAACTGGTACCGGGCACAATACACGACACACCCAGACGAAAGTGACCGGTCGCAAAACTGTACTGCAATGGCAGTACTTCAACTGAAACAGAGGCCCACGTATTGGGCAGGACATCCAGCCATTGAGGAACTGGCAGCACGGATAACGACAGTCGCAAGGGCTCTGCAACAGCGTGAACGGAGAATCCACCAGACATTGCGTGACATGGGGTATGCAGATGGGTGTACACCAGACGCTGGAAACGTGAGAGCGCCGTTGGATGTGAGGAGGGATGCAAGGACTGTACAGGCACCGGTGTGGCGCCCGTTTGCCCTGTCCAAAGAGAAGGTAACTTGTGGTGTTGGTCTGTTAAACTTGTTACACTTTGCAAGGGACGTAGCACAACAGACAAACAGAGTTCTACCGCTGTTGGTTGACGAAAACATACACTACAGGGTACTAAAGTTGTTGTACGGTGCCAAGAACCAACGATGGAACATGCGTGCATACCTGCGTTACGTGCCTGTAGTTTACGGTGTCTGGCATGCCTACAAGTTCGTTGTTACTCATACTTTTCGGGTGTTCTGGCCTATTCTAACCTACCTACGGAAAGGTCTGCTACGACCTGGTTCCACCATACTATCATACCCCAAACTGATAGTTATGGAAAAAACTATTGCTGCGCTGATGCTTGCCACACCCCGAATACTACGCCCGTATCGGCGCAAGGCACAAGCTGCAACCGCGATCAGTGGTCGTGACACTACGCATGCCAACAGGGCAGCAGTGGCAAACGCAGTCTTGCATTTGTTGTCGGATTGGTGCCCGTTGTTGTTGTACTTGGGTCACCTGGTACGGGAGTGCAATTGGTCGGGGGAAAACAACGCTACAGGGACACGAGCTCAGGAGGTGTTGCAGTTGAGTTTGTGTCTGTTGCGGAGGCTGCGTCGAGGACCGTGTGACACCATACTGAAGTACGAGCGCACAATCATGTGCACATTGTTGTACAACAGCAAGTGGCACCAGGACCTGCCCGGTCAGGCACACTCAGAGGAGTTTGGAGAAGGGATGTTGAGCAAGCTGGTGCGGGACAAGGCGAGAAACACGGGTTCTGTTACTGTTCAGGAGGTGGAAAACCATTACTTGTTGCTAAAGGTTGGTCCTGGTGGAAAACGCGTGGGGGTGCAAAACGTTCCCAAGAACCTGGTACACAGCATGCGACAACGACTGACCAGATTTTTGGCGACAGACCGGATATGCATGGCCTATGTGGAATGGGAGTCGGACAGAGTAAGCACGGTTGCACCTTCTTGGCCGCGGAGGTTACCGAGATTTCCGCCCTCACCTACACAACCCCTCGGTTACGACCACTACCGGCTACTTGGTCACAGCGTACTAGATGCCCTCATTGACCAGAAAACAAATCCCACCAACCAACTGAAACGGAAACTGGATGCTGTTGTGGGACAGAGAACAGATATGGATGCCGACAGACAGGAAGCAGCAACACGCAACGTGCGGCAACGCTTGCGGTAACTGACACCCGCAGTGCGCGAGGCCTCGCGCACTAAACGTTATGAAAACAGGTATGTAATGCGATGTGAGTGCGCGAGGCCTCGCGCACTGAGTACTTCGCTAAGTGCCGTGGATTAAGTCACAACAAAGACGTTTGTGGAACAGATTTCCGAAAACGACCTGCAAAATACCGTTTCGACTGATTTCAGAGTTCAAATGACCGTGTTTCATGTCATGCCATTTGCCCTTTTCAGGTATTGTTTGGCATCATGAGTGAACCAGGGTCGCCAGAACGTCCAGTAACAGACGCAGAGGCCATGGAGTCGTCACCAGGGACCGACCACGGGGACACGCCGAAGAAAGGACGCAAGAAGAAGGGTGAGAAGAAAGCAATACCGGAGATGAAGCTCACAGTCGAAGTGGCACAGTGGCTGCGGCAGGAGAATGGTAAAGCCGTGAAGGTAAAGATTGCTGATTTGAAAATTGACAAGACCAAGGAGCGCGGACAGATCCGATCCATCAACTATGACGACGTTGCCAGAAAAGTGGCAGGATACCAAGCACTGCCACCAGCTGGACCGTTGCGCATAACGGCGTGGGAGGATGGTGGTATGACTCGCTTCGCTTTCGATCGAAGACGGTTCTTCTTTTTGCTTCGGTACATGATTTGCTTTGCAGATGGCTCCCTTTACGTTCTGAATGGTCAACATGGCACAGAAACATGCAGAAAGATTCAGCAACAGCGTCTCGAAGAAGGCAAAGAATTGGAGGATTGGCAGGAGTTTTGCTACGTTGACATTCTGAAGTACGAAACGCCTTGGAGGATCCGTGCCAAGGTTGCAGGATTGCAACAAGCTGGCAGCCAGTCTGTGACGTGGATTCCGCTGTCCGAGGCGCTGGACAACATGTTGTTGTACATTGAGGATCAGAAGCGGGAAAAAGAGCCACAAGATTTCGAGAGGTTCAAGATTGCTGTTGTCCAAGCTGCCGTCAACTCTGCGTTTCTTGCACCCGAGGCTTTGGAGGAAGCAGGACATACAGTATGTATTCGTGTATCGCACGGTTACAGTGCGCGAGGCCTCGCGCACTCCATGACACTGTCTCCCCCCACAGGACTCGACATTCAAGAATTGGAGGGACATCTTCTCCCTGGCGTATTACTGCGGCCGTGAGGCGGTTACTGGTATGAGGAACCTCGAGAGTAAGAGCAAGAAAGAGGACGTTACAAGGAATGCCTTCAAGAGGCTGGAGGGGCTGCATCTACCGAGCCTATTGCAGAAAGTCTGTGCGCACATGAACCTGAAGGACTCGACCTTGAAGACCACCCAGAACTACATTGACGCGCAGATTACGGAACAATGGGTTATTTTCCATCTTGACCATCCGGACAATACGCAGCATGTCAACCAGACCGCAGGTATGCGTCACTGTCGCAGCTGCAGTGCGCGAGGGCTCGCGCACTTCACCACGTTTGTCACATCCGTACAGCTGCCGATGCGAAGATCCGAGCAGAAGTCGCAGCACTGGGCACGCCGCAATTGAAAATTGGGCTTGGAAATTGGGGTTATTGGGTGGACGCAAAAAGTACGAAGTTTCGGTCGCCCTGGCCAAAATGGAAGACGTTGCTCACTGCACCTCTGTGGCGCACTGGGGACAAGGGCGCACCTCCATTACCACAGACGTTGGCCGTGCGGAAACAACTGCAAAGGAAGGTTGAGGCACCATCATCGGCACCTTCACAGACACAGCTCAGTAATGGCGATGTGATCAATGTCTCCAAGTCGGACGAGCAAGGGATCAAATACGCTTTGACAGCCTGCCGTATTGAGAATATTGAAGAGACACCGCCAGGCCGTTTCCGGGATCTGCAGTACCCGTTGTGGATCATCAACGCTGACCTTTTCATTGAATACGACTCTCCAGGATTTGTTCCGAAGTGGCTGTTCGATGTGATGATGCTGGGGAAAGACGTCATTTTCTATGGCGAGGCTGATGTTGTGCACCGTATTGGCCGCGAAATGCAGAGGCTCTGGCGTATGGAGAAGGACAAGGATCCAACCACAGTGCCATTCTACCATGTTCGGTTGCCGGTGTACTCTTGGTTATCGGGTCCCGTGACCAGCAGTACGTATCAGTTCGACGAGCACTGTATGTGGATCGGAACAACGAGTCGCTGGGATAAGCAGGTATATCTGCTTCTTTCGATTGTTACGATGCCGTTGTGTGCGCGAGGCCTCGCGCACTGCTGCCTCCGTTATTCGTCTATATTCATCACATTTACAGTTGCCGAACTATGTGTCGTATTCCGCTGGACATTTCGAAGAGATGCAAGAGAAGAACCTCGGCGGTTTCATGCCTCTGATTCACGTGCTGTGGTACCTGGACAGATACGTTTTGTGCAGTGGGCTTCCTGATGCAGTGGTTGTTGTGGACGACACGCCTGCCATGGCCGCAAAGATTGCGATGTCTGACCTCAAAACTAAAGTGGCGTTTCTGGCTGTGTCAACGATCAAGCAAAAGGACCTAGGGAATGCCGTTGGAGGTGCTCTGCAGCATGCAATCGTGATGCGGTACATGCTGGAGGCCGATCAGACGGAGCAGGGAGCAACAGCTGCAACTTGGGATACTCAAGAAGAGTGGCTCCAGCGTGGCATTCCACTGTGGGTTTTGGACAGCAAACGAGGGCATGAAGGGCACCAGCAGGTGCATGCTGCAGAAGCCGTCCAGCAAGATGTCGTGACTGAGGCCCCCGCTGAAGACACTGAGCCTGGTGCGCCTGCACCTACCTTGCCAATGCAAGCCAAGATGAAGAAGACTGCCAAAGTTGTACCAACTCAGGGTACTGCAGCCGGAAAAGGAACACCCTCGAGTACCAAGAAGCAAGCAAAAGGGAAAGAGAAGGAATCGGACAAGCCCGCGGAATCAGACGACGACGATACTGACGAGGAGTCAGAAGAAGACGATCTGGAGCAAGTACTGGAGACCCAGCAGAAGCGCAAGCGGGCATCCGCCTCTCACTTCGATGCAAGCAGCCCCGACTCTGGTAAGGAACAGTCCAAGAAGAAAGCGAAGACTGCTGCCAGTGCTACTGCAGAGTTCAAGCCGCCCTCGCGTTCTGGTACCCTGCCGTCTCGAGGTACCGTTGCCTCTCCAAGTGGGACAAGTACAACAGCAAGAAGCCTGGGTTCCAGGTTGGCTAAGGTTGCTGGACCGAAGAAGAAGTAAGTCACCATTAACCCAAGTGTTACGCCTCTTTTTGCAGTCATGAGTGCGCGAGGGCTCGCGCACTCGCCTTCGACGCGAATGCAATTATATGCCCTTAAAGGGTTGTACATTTTTGCCAAGCTTTTATCTCAGTGTTTGTACGTTGTGCACTTCGTGTCCTGTTTTTGTTGCCCTCTGTACACAATTGTTTCCATGACCTTGAGTGCGCGAGGCCTCGCGCACTCAGGTACACAAAAAAGCAATTTATTTCGCAGGACAAACATAGGTGCAACTGGAGACCCGCAGAATGTCATATTTTGAAAATGAGCTCCCGAACAGGCACCAGTTGGCTTTTGAAATACAAAAACGACAAGATTGGTAAAACACACCCCTCAAATCAGACAAAATAATAGTTTATTTTGATAAGCAAAAAGTGGAAAAAAGCAGCAAATTGGGTAAAATTGTATTTTTTCGGTGGCATCTGGGCCATGTGTGTTGCAAATGTCCAAAAAAAATAGTTATTTGGGCGGTCATTTTTTAGGTCCTTCTCTTCCAAAAGGGGGTGCAGTTTGCGTGGGCTAAGGTTGAGGAAGGACAGCCGACCTCTCACCTGTATGTGCACGCCATGTGACCCAGTCCAGTGGACGGTCATGCCCATGGGCCTGAAGAACGCCCCTTCGTTTTTTCAAAGAATGATGGAGGATGTGCTTTTTACAGCTCATCCTGAGCTTCGTGCCTTCGTGAGTGTGTACATAGATGACATAATCATCGCAACCGAGGGGGAGGGACTGACCGAAGCCGAGCTGGTGGCCCTACATGAAAAGCAGCTGAACCAGGTTTTGGACATTCTTGATGGCAGTAAGCTGATTTGTGGGCCAAAGAAGGGAAAATTATTTTTAAAATCAGTCGAATTTTGTGGTTCGCTCCTTGAGAATGGCACCCGACGACCCAGTCCAGGGAAGCTCGTCGCTATTCAGAAGTGGAAGCGCCCTGAGACGATCACGGAATTGAGAGGATTCCTGGGTTGTTGCAATTTTTACCACACTTTTGTGCCGAATTATGCCAAATTTGCTTCCCCCCTCACTGAATTATTGAAGGTAGGGAGAGATGCGGGCAAGGCAGGTTCAAAGGTTCGTGTCAAGTGGACTGACGAGTGCGAGGAGGCCTTCCATCACTTGAAGGCGGCCCTCTGCGAAGTCGCCACGTTACATGTGCCGCAATTCGACCGACCCTTCTACATAAGAACCGACGCTTCTAGGTACGCGATCGGAGCTGTTCTTGAACAGGTTGATGAAGCCACCGGCGATCATTACCCTCTTGCATTTTGGTCTCGGAAGCTAGCCCCACGCCAAATGCAATGGTTGCCGCGTGAGCAAGAAACCTACGCCATAATCTGTGCTTTAAAAAAGTACCAATCGTGGGTTGGCACCAATCGAGTCGAGGTCCTGACGGATCATCGATCTCTGGAGTATTGGGCCACCGAGCACATTGATACTGTCGCGAGCCCAGCTGGTCGACGGGCCAGATGGCACGAATTTCTCAGTCTGTTTGACCTCCATGTGTCGTATTTGCCTGGAAAACACAACACGGTAGCGGATGCTCTGAGCCGATGGGCTTACCCCGCTTCAGAGGGGCTGCAAAGTACCAACATCCATGGTACGGAGCAGGACCGCCATGTCATAATCGAGTGGGATCAAGAAGAAAAAAAGCTCATTCGACGTGCATGCATGCAATGCGCTGTTAAACAGCACGCATTACCGTGTCACGACATCACGGCCTTCTCAGATCCGGCGCATGCCCATGAGATTGTCACCAAATCACTGAAAGTCGTGGAGAAAGTCACCGATCCCTCCTCAGGGAGTGTGAAACGGTTTGACTATACCCGACGTGTAAGTGGATTTCGGTTGATCCAGGGCATTAAGCGTCGAGATCCGGCCAAAACTCCACCCCTGCCGAAAGATTCCCTTATCATCCGTGACTGGACGTCCGATTACCTGCATGATTCCATGTTTAAAGAGGTCTTTGAGAATCTCAAATCCAAAGATGCTCACAAAGATGGAATTTTTGCTGAATATTCGTTGGATGGGGGGAAGCTGTGGATGGAGGGTAAATTGTGCGTACCAGACGCCCTGGCCCCCCGAGTGTTAAACTGGTGGCACAAATGGGACTCCCCCCACGCACATGGCCGTAGATTATGGTCGATGATTAAACATAGGTTGTTTGGCTCAAGGCTATATACTCATTGCATGAAAGTAGCCGCCGGATGTGCCCAATGTGCTGTCGCGACGCCACCCAGCGCGAAGAAGCACGGCCATCTGAGGCCACATCCTTAACGGAGCGCCTCTTTAACAGAGTCACCAGTGATTTTTTCTACCTTGGTGAGCTCGATGACGAAGAGTGCCATTGGACGAATAAAAAAGTCAATGGTGTGCTCCTTATTCAGTGCCGTCATTCCGGCTACATTCAGGTGTTGCCTTGCAACATCGAGTCGATGACTGGCAAGGCTGCCGCCAAATGGTGCGCGCAGACCTGGATGGGAGGTTGGGACGTCCCATCCGAGGTGGTAACGGACTCAGGCAAAGAGTACACCTCCGAATGGTGGAGAGAATTATGTGCTCGCCTTGGAATCCACCACCTCAGATGTGAAATCCACTCACATCGAGCGCTGCCTGGCGAAAGAGCCGGCCGCTCACTTATAAATATGCTCCGTAAGGAACTCGCCAGTGAGAAGGACTTCCATTGGCTTGAGATTCTTTTCGCCATGCTTCGCCGTTACCACAACACGCCTTTGTATCATGGCCTTTCTCCAAATGAAATTGTCTTTGGACGAAAGAAGTGTTGGTGAAACATGCCGTTGAATAATCCTCGCCCTTGTAAAGATGCTTCGTTGTTTTTGGACGACGTCCAACGAGCAGATAAAACTGTCTCGAAATTAATCGATAAGCATCAAGCTGACTGGCTTTGGGTCCAGAATCAAGGCCGAAAAAACCCCCACAATTTTGAAGTCGATGATCGAGTTTGGCTTCGAAAATCCGAAACCACCCTGGACGGAGATGACAAGCTTCTTCCCTTGTGGGAGGGGCCATTCGCTGTTACAGCGCGTCTAGGTGAGAACAGGTGGAGGATTCGCGTGGATGTCAGCAGGGAAATTGACGTTTCGGGTGATCGCCTCAAGAGAGAGATCCCCTCCCCCAAGGATCGGGTTAAACCCCTTTTTTGGACTTCGAAATTTTTGTCCGATCGGGTCATCGAAGGGGGGAAGTACGAAACCAAGAGGATTTTAGAAGCAAGACGTGACGCCAAGGGCGAATGAGAATTTCTGTGTGAGTGGAGGGGCTTTGATTCAAGTCACAACAACTGGGAACCAGCCCATTCGTTTGTCCATGGGTACACCAAGGGGTTCATCGACTTCCTCAAGAAGCACCCTGAAATTGGCGTACTCCTGACAGACTGTCTGTCGAAACCAGACAGACAGGTGGAGAGCGACGGAAAAAGACCTGTGGTGAATCGAGATCCAGCCTTTTACGGCCCTCAGCAGCCACATTCCAGGGCTGATCCGTCAATCCCCCCTCCTGCGGTCAGGTCAGCCCAGGAGCCAAATGAGGACCAAGCTTCGAGTTCGGCCGCTGATTTGCAGCGCCCAAGCCGTACGAGGGCCCGACCAGACAGGTTGGTGGTCACATGTATTCGTGCTTGGCCGAATTGAGGGAGATCCGTCGTGACTTGAGTCGCCGGCGCCCTAGATTGGCTATCAGTCGTCTAGTCCAGGGCGTCATGGCACTCGTCGCTAGGGCTCAAGGGTGTAGGTTCGAAACCCTTGCATGTCCAACTCCTACAAAAGCTCCAGCCTCGCCCCGTCGACCACTTATTTCAATGTGAGTGTTCTGACGACTTGAAAAAACCACATTCTGCTCAATCCACTGTTCATTCTTCCTGATTACATCATGATGTGGAGAACTGCGAATGTTTGATAATTTGACGTCAATCAACTTTTCTTTGGTCTCCGTTCGGCAGACAAGGCGTAGATATGCTGCCGAAAGCCACGGAGTGTGCTGCCGTGTTCAGAAAAAAACCAAACTCAGGCTTAATTCAGGCAGATTCGGGGTAATCTTGTCTCTGTTGGTCTGTGCATCTTTGGAATTTGGCTACTCGTGCAGATGGAAGCAAATGTACATAGTAAAAACGCTGGCCAGCGACATTCACCCCTACAGGCACCCCCTGTAGTACTGGCTGCACCAGATGCGACGCCAGGAACTCAGATCTTACCTTCATTTGCCGTGATGCGGAAGCCAAAGTCCAGATTCAGATCCAGGATCCTCAAATTTGCCTTGAATTTCTCAGGTTTGTCCTTCATTCTGCCATTGTTGCACGAAACCCCGACGTCAATTGTTCAGACAACCTTCAGACAGAGGCTCTAGGGACTTCTAAAAGCAACCTCTGAAGTCCGTAAGCTTCAGTGTATTTTTGGCACACGCCAATGTGAGCTCAATCCGACCTGAAACTGTCAAAAATGGTGAATCCAAGTGTCTTGTGGGACTCAATCGAAAGATTGGCCTTGTCCAAGTCGATTGACACCGCCGCCACTGTAAATAAAGGACCATTCGGTGTCTCTCGGTTATATACTGTCAGTAAAGCGCCTTCAGCGAACCTTCGGCGCGTTACATGCCAAGGATCCAGGGCTATCATGTCCCATCATGATGCATCATCACATGATCCACATTTTGATGGAATCTGTTGGATGCTCGCGAACCAACGTGCCGGAAAGCACAAGTCAGCTGAATAAACGACAATATATATTAACTCTAGTCTAAACGAAAGTGTTAGTAGTTTCAGTTCTAGACATTCCGCTTCATTTCACCTTCATCTTAGGGAATTTGCCTCATTTTAGGACATTTTAGGTTGATTTCCTTGTCATCTCCTCTCATTCTTCGAAGATCTGTTTACGGCTTTGCCTAACTTTGTTGACGCTGATGTTTTTCTAATCACTTAGGGTTTGTAGACTACATTTGTATTTGTTTTCCCTCTCTGTGATTGTTTCATCTCCTTCATCCCTGCCCAAATTGACTCTCAATCTTGCTGAATCTAGTGATCATCCACCAGATGCGCCAAATCTGAAGCACATGCTGCACTTTTCAGAACGAGAAAAGCGGGAGTAACACGATGTAGAGTTCGGCGAGGACACCGTAGCGTGCCCGCGACAGCGAAACTGTGCCAGAGCGCTGAGATGTCACTCCATTTCTTGATTCCCCCACTCATTCCATCAATAATCTACCTCATTCTCAACCAGGGCATGGTTTGGTATCGATTCTCGATACGTTTGCATGCTTTTTAGCCCTTAACCTAATGTTTTACTGCACGGAGGACTGTTCGTCACTCCTCATTCTGTCTCATTTCAGGTTCATCCATCCTGATTCAGTGCCAATTCAGCCCAAATTAGGTCAGATCAAGCAGATTTCGCCCCATCGAGGCTACATTTCTATTTTTTTCTGGGACTTACCCGCACTACCTTCTTCGTTGACGTAGCGACACACCCCAGTGTGTTTTTGGAGGGGGAGTGTAAGTGCGGCTAACCCCCATCTGCTCAGATTTTCACAGATCTGCCCCAGATTGACTACATTTTGGTCATTTTCTCTGCTTCGGCGGAATCGCCGCCTCGCAGCTCAGTCTCAGGATCAGACCTACATATTTCTGATATGCCGGATCTGATTCCGCGGTCCATTCTCCGTAAATCCGCCGCGTTCCGATCATTTACCTGGAATCGCCATTTGCCGCTGACGCGCGCTCGCGGGCCAGATCGGCCAAATATTTTTCACAATCGGATTTATATAAATCTTTTCAGACAGATATGGACACTCAGATGTACTTAGGATAATCCGCATCAATTTTCTTCATAGACTGGGATTTTCTGCCGGATAACAATCAGCATGGATCTTGCTTCCGTTGTTGCTGCTCTCGCCTCCGTTGGTGTCCGTGTATCCGGTTCTACCCCCAACAGCAGCGTTCAGGTCGACTCCTCGCGTGCCTGCCCCACTGGTCTTGCCAGCCCCGAGCCCTCCGGCACCATCAACGACCCAGGGCAGCACTTTCACGGAGGTACAGCACGACGTCCTGTTCCCCGAGTCCCCGGAGGTGCTGCCGTACCGCTGCGGGGTTGTGTAGGGCGTAGGGTTCGGCCGGTGTGGCGGCTGGTGGTGCGGGGTGTGATGGGGGGGGTGGTGTGGGTTGGGGGGGGTGGTCGTCGTTGTCGCGCGTGGGGTCCGGTGATGGGGTCTCTTGTGCCGGTCGCGGGAGGGGGGATTCGCGGTGGCGTGTGTCGGCGGGGGTATCGACGTCAATTGGCTGGTGCTGGCTGCCGCGTGTTGTGTCCGTGGCCTGGTCTCGGGGGGGGGGGGGGGGGGCGGGGATGGGTCGTGTTGGGGTGGCGCTGTTGGTGGTGCGGGGGGCGGGGGTGGGTGTTGTGCTGGCTGGGGGTCTGGGCGTCCCTGTGGGTCGTGTGGGTGTTGCGTGTGTGCGCCGTGCGGCCCTTACGGTTCTTGACTGGTTGAGGTGCCGGGGTGTGGGTGGGAGGCGGCCGCATGAGCGTCCGGGTGGGGCTGTGGTCCGTATGTAATGGGTGGCTGCTGATGGATGGTGCTCGCTGGTTTGGGGTGTGGGGGGGGGGGCTGCTGGTGGTGGTGGGGTGGGGGGGGCGGGGGTGGGTGTTGTGCTGGCTGGGGGTCCGGGCGTCCCTGTGGGTCGTGTGGGTGTTGCGTGTGTGCGCCGTGTGGCCCTTGCGGTTCTTGACTGGTTGTGGTGCCGGGGTGCGGTTGGGAGGCGGCCGCATGAGCCCCCGGGTGGGGCTGTGGTCCGTATGTGATGGGTGGCTGCTGGTGGATGGTGCTCGCTGGTATGGGGTGTGGGTGGGGGGGCTGTTGGTGGTGGTGGGGCGCTCCTACTAGGCCTGGTGTTGCTGGTGTGCGTGCGCGGCTCCTCCCGGGTCCATGGGGGTGTACCGTGGCTCGTATGTCGTGGGCCCCCGTAGCGGGGGCGGCGGGTGGTGCTGGACCGCGTGCTGGTGGTGTGGAGGGTGTGCCGGTTGTGTGTGGTACCCAGGCGTTGGTGGGTGTGGTGGCAGGGGCTGGTGGTGGTGGAATACGTGATGGTGTGGTGCGGTGATGTGCGCTATGTGGGGTGGGTGGTTCGCGGGGCCTGGTTGTACTGGGGCGTGGTGGGGATGTAGCTGGTGGGGGTCGCTGTAGCATGGGGGCATTAGGGGGTAGGGGTTGGGAGGGACGGGGGCGTGGTGGTGGTGTTGGTGGTGCCATGTCCCCTGGCTCTGCGCGAATGGTGGTCCTGGCATGGTGTGGACGTGTGTGGGCGGTGGTGGCTGACTAGGCTGCAGAGTTTGGGTGCTGCGGTACGGTGGTCGTGGTGGGCGCTGGTGGTGGCGGTGTTGTTGGTGTGCCCCGGGGGTCTGGGCGTGGGGTGGTGCGGTGTGGCTGGACCCGGGCCTTGGTTGGGGCGTCGCGCCCTGCTGGCGGGCGCGTTGGCGGGCCCCCTGACCTGTCTTGGTCTTCTTGGCCTGGTGGGTGTCGGGGGTGGGTGAACCCCCCTGTCTCCGTTGGGGCGACGGGGAGCGGGCGTGCCAGCGGTGTGCCTCTTGGAGGCTCGTCTTGAGGCCTCTGACATAGGTTTCCTGGTCCGTGAGGCCCATCCGCGTGGCGGTGGCCTCGTCGGGGGCGGCCAGGTGGGCGTCCCGAAAAGACGCCCAGCCCTCCGGGGGCTTCTGTTGTGCGGGGTGGGGGTGGTGTGCCGGGTAGAGGAGTGCGCTGAGTGGGTAAGGTGTTCCCTTCCGTCGGCCGAGGGCGTGTTTGAACCGGCGGCAAGTGATTCGGAGGTAGGCTGCTATCTCCTCTGGTGCCGTGTCGGCCCACGCTTCCGGCGTCAGGGCTGCTGCTTGGGGGGCCGGGAGTTGTGGGTCTGGGAGGTGTAGGTCTCGGTGGTGGAGGTATAGGGCGAGGAGGATGTGGCGGGCCGCCACGTTCAAGCCGCCTCCGCTGTGGCGTAGGGGTGGGCTGTGGGGGGGCAGGGGTGTGCTGCCCGTGGCCACGGCTATGGTCCATGCGTGGTCCGCCGCATCCGCCACGTAGTACCCTCCCAGGTGGTCCCGGAGGGTGTCGGTGAGGAACCCGAAGAAGCTGGGGTGGCTGGCGGGGGGGGGGTGCGGCTGGGGCCGCGGGCCGCTCGCGGTGGGGGGGGTTGAGGTCCCCGCAGTGGGGGCAGCGGGTGAGGCGGTGCGCGGCTCCCAGGCAGACCCAGTGGTCTGGGTTGCAGGGCAGGGCTGTCTGTGGTAGCCGCTGGCGAACGCAGAGGGGACATGCGGTGGCTGGTGGTTGGTGGTACCTGTGGACGGACGGCGGCGTGGGGGGATGGGAGCTGGTGGCGCGCGCATGCTGGTGGGAGTGTGTGCGGTGCCTGTGGTGTCCGTGTGTGCTGTGCCAGTTCTGTGCTCGGTGGACGGTGTGTAGACGTGGTGGGGGTTCCGTGTTGGTATGTCACGGGGTAGGTTCTCATGGTTGGTAGAACAGGAGTTTGAGGAGGTGGGCTTGGTCTGTTGGGGGCAGGGTTGCCGCATGCTGCAGGTATTTGTGGGTGCGGTATGTGAGCTGCTCCGCCGTCTTAGCAACGGCCGTCCGCTGCATGTGCGCCGCCGTGGCCTGGGGGTCCTCCGCGTGGGTGCGTAGCAAGGTGTAGACGGCAGTGGGGACGAGTCCCCTGCGGACTGCCTCGAGCACCTCCGTCTGCTTGAGGACGGTGGTGAGTTGCTGGGTCGCCGGGGACTGCGCCAGCCATCCGGCGTGCTGTGCGATGGTGTGGGTTGGGTTCCAGTCTGTGAGGGTGTCCAGTCCTCTGTACAGGGGGCACGCCTTGAAGTGGTCCCATGTTTCTTCTTCCGTGTGGCTGCAGATGCATTTGGTGTGTCCTGCGGGGACGTGGATCAAGCGGCGCGTATACCATCGGTGGTATCGGGTGAGGAGGGGAAGTTGTTCGAGGGCGAGTTGGGGTCGGGGCTTTTGTAGGTGTACTGGGAGGCTATCCGGGCGCAGGGCGGAGTAGTAGAGGGGGGTGTGGACGGAGTCTTCGAGGCGTCGGAGGAGTTCGGTGTTCGCTGGGTGGCCCAGTGTGGTGGCCAGTTGCTGGATGGGTGTGGGGTAGTGGTACTGCTTGTCTCGATCCGTGTACGGCGTGTCCTCGGGCATCCATTGGGGGGGCTGTGTGGCCGGGGGTATCGGGGGCAGGTGCTGCAGGTGGCTGTGGTGTGGGGTGTCCAGTCGCACGCGTTCGAGCCCTGGGGTGTGGTTGGTGTTCTGGTGTTTGGCCTGCGTGTCTGCGCGTCCATTGCCGTATGCGTAGCGGTGTGACTCCTGCTTGACGATGTGTAGGGCGTCCTGGGGGTGCATGCCCTTGAAGGCCATCCATAGTCCCAACGCTTGTGTGGTGAGGCCGCACTCGAGTGCTTTGTGGAGGGGCAGGTCCGCAAGGCGCCTGGTGAGGTGGATGTCGACCGTGGCGTCCACGACTACCCAGATGTTGCGGGGCCGGATCGTCGTGGGTGGCGGTGTGGCGGTGACGGCGTCTGCCATGGTGCGCAGTTCGCCGTGGGAGGACGCCCGTAAGATGGTGGCCCCGGTGTGGTGTTCCACGTGGAGGCCGTCCGCGTGCCGGGTGATGCGCACGGAGGCGCAACGGACCGTGGGGGTGCGTTGCTGGGTGCCGGATGCGTCAGTAAAGTAGATGATGTCGGTGTCGCTGGGTATGGGTAGGCGGGGGATTGCTGTGGGGTGATAGACGTAGATGGGGTTCCCCTGGGCGGTTCTGGCGGTGATTTGCGTGGGTTGCAGTAGTGGCGCTGCATAGACGCCTATCCCCTGGGTGATGATGGCCTGGGCTCGTGGGGTGAGGCGGGGGAGGCCCCTGTTTGGGCGTCCCTGGGTGATATACACGTACCCCTTGTGGTGAGAGATACTCCACACGGCTGGGCAGCCCCCAGAGCTGCCGCCCAAAGGAGGGGGCATGTGGCCCTACTCATGGACACATGTGGGGACACCCGCCCACCTGGGACACATGGACCGGGTGGCCGCGACAATGCCTTCCCAAGCACATGCGGGAGCGGCTCAAGAGGCACCTAACATAGGGCAGTGGGAGGGACAGGACGTCCCCTTGGTAAGACCTTCTTCCTGCATTGTCAAAGGAGGCATCCCGAGCTCCCGAAGATACCTACCTATCTACCTCAACAAGGTTGTTCTGGGACAAGTAGTCAACCAGAACTGAGTTTAGGTGTCCCTCAGGTAGAACAAACGCAGAGAAGGGCTCCCAGGTGGCCTCTTCGACTCCAAACCCTTCCCAGAGGGTGAGGAAGCGCCAACCCTGGCGATAGCGGTGGCGTAGGACAGACTTCACCAGGTAGAAGCCCTCCTTAGCCATCTCCTCGGCGTTCATGTCGGGGAGTTCACCTTCAACTTCCATAGGGCTGGCAGCCCCTTGTAGGTCCAGAGTGGCGATTTCCTCGTCGTTCAGCTCCCACTCCTCCCCACAGAGGTCTTCAGGATCATAGTAGCGCTTCAGGTGTTGAGCAGCGTACACCAGGGTCCCCCCTAGACGGGGAGAACACCGCACGGTGATACGGTGTCCATCCACTGATAGAATCTTGTACGGCCCGAAGTATGGGTCATCGCTGGTAGAGCGTGGCCAGGCGGGTAGTCGACTGTGGTGCACCAGCACCCAGTCCCCCTCTTGGTAGGTGGCCGGTACTCGGTGCTTGTTCTTCTTGTTCCACTGACGCTCCCTCACTCTCTGGAGCATAGCCTTGGCCTTGTCCACCTTCGCTTGTTGCTCTTGGACCCATTCACCCACAGAAGAATGGGTGTCCTCTGGATAGGGGGCATGTAGGAACCATGCCGGGCGCCCTAGGAATAGCTCATGGGGCGAGTAGCCAGTAGCTGAACTCTCTTGGGAGTTCATCATCAAGAATATGACGGGGAGTAGTCTCACCCAGTCTCTGGTGCGTTCAGTTTTGCACCATATCCGTACATTCTCCTTCAGGACACAGATCTGTCGCTCACATAGGGGGTTGCTCGTGTGCGAGTAGGGAATCCCCGTACACACCTGGACATTGAGGGATCTCAGGACCCTCTTGTACCAACCGGTATCTGAGCGTACTCGTACGTCCTCATCGGAGTTGATCTCCTTGGGCGCCCCATTGACACAAAACCATTCCTCCAGGAGTATCTTGATAGTCTCCTCCCCGGTAATGTGCTTGGTACATGGGAACACCCTGGTAAACCTGGTCAACCCACAGGTTACCACGAGGGCGAAGTCATAGCCCCCGAACTTCGGCATCTCCGTGTAGTCCACGTATAGAACACTGTTAGCACAGTGAGGGATGGGCAGGGTCGAGTAGAGACCTCTGTCCCTGATATCCCCTGGTTTACAGGACCTGCACGGGCACTTGTCCACGATAGGCTGGAGGGTTTTCCGCAGTTGGTCGTCAGTCCACGTAGTGTGGAACCACTGCTTGAACAGCCTCAGGGTACGGTCAGCACCCACATGACCGCTGGACTCATGAGTCCACTTCAGCAGCGCTGGGACTCTGTCACTAGGCACCACAATGCGGTCCTCTTGCCAGAGGTAGCTCTTGTCCCTCTTCCACTGGTCTTGGTTGACCAGGAGGGGTTCAAGGCGTTTCTCCAGGCGCTTGTAGATTGTAAGTGTTTCGGGGCGTTGATGAAGTTCCCTTTCTTATTATTATCTTCTGATTTCTGAAAATATGTCCTCATTATTGATATTGTCCACTGGACAACCATCGAAGTTGAGCTGGTATGGCAAAGCAACAAGAACAGACACGTGAACTCAACACATACATGGCGTACTTGAAGTCCTGCACCGGTCCAGAGTCGCAGAGGCAACTCAGGCTCTTACATGCCCCTACATAACATGCAAGCATAACATGTACAATTGCACATACACTGGACCTATATTTACATAATCATTGAGCGCAAATTTTATTGTTCTGGAGCGTGATTTCTCTGCTGCGCGTGCGCGTGCTCTTTTCTCTGTGCGCGTGCGTTTTCTCTCTGTTCTCGCTCTCGGGTTTCTCTCTCGGTCGCTCTCTCTCTCACTCAGTCTCACGTACAGTCACCCCTTTCCTTACCTCGCCCTCGCTCTCTCACTCGCTTCCTCACTCCTACCCTCGCTCGGCTCTGTCCTTACACTCCCCTACGCCGGGCGGCGGGGTTCGCCGGGGCGGGTGGTGGGCGAAACCAATGAAGCAGCAAAAGAATAGCTTCACCACAACCTCAGTTCCCGAAAAAACAGAATGATGTTCGGGCGGTGGGTTGGGTGTTGTGCCTGCACTGAACTGTGAGCTGAAGTGTTGGCCCCTAATGCCGGAGAGCTTGCTCGGAGGCATTAGACAATGCAAGATTGAAATCTGGAGTGAAGATAGATGGTGGCTGCAGAACTGAGCGTATCAACCACGCTGCAGAACTGAGCGTATCAACCACTGGTCGTCGTCAGGCTTGCGCCTCCGATCCGCCAGGGAATTCTGATGTGAACAGTAAATCCAATTGACGACATGACCCAACCGTGACTCAGACATGGAAAAAGAAAATGCTTGTTGGCCTGATGGCATCATCCGACTGTCCCTCACAGTCAGTGTGGTGTCTGTCTCTGTGCTTGTGCTGTGCCTGATCTAGGTGCGAAACTCAATGACCTTGTGGCTGGTCTGAATAGAAAATTGGATAGAAGACAGATGGTGGCTGCAGAACTGAGCGTATCAACCACGCTGCAGAACTGAGCATCAACCACTGGTCGTCGTCAGGCTTGCGCCTCCGATCCGCCAGGGAATTCTGAAGGGGACAGCAAATCAATTTGACAGAGAGTATCCAAAGAAATGCCTACACTTAACTTAGTGTGTGTAGCACGCATGTGTATTTGTACCTAAGGAGTGCCAGAGCACTCCCCTACATGCCGGAGAGCTTGCTCGGAGGCACAAAAAACAATAGCCTCATGCTTCGGTGTATGTTGCACACTGTGCCCTTTCTGCCTGTCTGCTGTTTGCGTGGGCCGCGCGCGCTGTGTGCGTCGCTGTGCGCCCTGTGTGGTGTTTGGTCCCTCTGTTGGGTCTTGGTGCCTGGCGCCCTCTCTGGGTCCTCCTGGCTGTGGTGTTCGTGGTTGTTGGCCTCAGCAGGGAATTATTCCCCATCACACGCGTACGCATACGCCTGTGCCTGGCATCTGGCTGGGTGTGCATCGGGTACCTTGGTGGTGGGCCCGCGCTTGCTCTGTGTGTTGGTGGCTGTTTTTTTCGTCTGCTGGTTGCTTGTTGCACCGAGGCGTCACCTAAGCCGTCACTCGGTTGGGTTTCATGTTTGTGTGGTACACGAGTAGTCTTGGCCTACGTAAGAGGATGCTTACATGTAGACTCAGGTAATATGACACTACTCCGTGTTGATGGTTGTGGTCCTGCACTGGCACTCACTCAGGTCTGCCGGTCACTGGTGGTCTCATCCTACACTGTTGCCCGCATTGGTTCCTTTCCTCTACCCTAGTCCTCGTCACGCCATGCCCCGTACTGTAACTTGGCCTGTCTGCACTCAGGTTGGCCTTGGGTTAGACATCGTGGACTCCTCGGTGTACCCCATCACCACAGCGGTTAGTCCAGTTTAGGAGCACACTCCGACCGCACTGGTAGCTCAGTCCACTTAACCCTCACTGCAATGCAAATATGGCGAGAGGTTACCGGTGGTGGCAGGTAGGTAAGTGACAGACTATGCGGACGTGAACTAACAAGGCGACTATATATACCCTTTTTATCACAATGCGTTCTCCGTGTCCTGACCAACACAAGCGGTAAGAGAGTCACACTCACACAGTAAGAAAGATCTGAAAAACCTGTGTTTACCTTGGCACCTGGAGGTTAGGCATTGGTGCTGGTGACGCGTTCCCGTGGGGGGCCGGCCACGGGACGCTGCGGTGACACGCACAAGTGAGCAGGCAGGCAAGGCACTACGCTCACAAGGGCATCAATACGCCTGTGTCATGTGACAAAGCGTTTCAGAATCCTTGCCACTCTGCAAAGAGGGAACGAAAGTATGTACAGCAACACATCAGGATATGTACACATGGGGTTAAGACTGGACTGGGGTAAGGGCATCAAGGGACAATAGACACTCAGTCCCGACTCATATCCCAATCCCAGGTCCGACCCTCTCAGTGGCTGATGGGGGCGGGGGCTCAAACACAACCCATGCCCTGCTCAGTCCGGACCCTGAAACCCTGCCAATGGGAGAGGTGTCCCGCACAGCCACAGGCGAGTTCCTGGGAACCAATGGGCTCCAAAGCCAACCGACAGTGGCTCCCTATGCTCCCTTAACGGCAGGTCCCAACTCCACTCTGAGCCAGAGATATGGCTCCGCCCTTATCACCCAGGAGTTGGTAGCTGAAAATGGGCTGTTTCAGCCCAGACTGAAATTAGCTTGAAAAACTCCAAAATTGACCCCTCGTCCGGACCCGCCAGAGGTAGAGACGAGGCAACTGACCCTATGCCCTTCGAGTACGAACTCCCTGGAGCCCTCACCCAACCTGGTTCCCTCTGAGGTCCCCGCATCAGGGCAACACGGATGAGTCAAGTGGGGTCATGATGCCAAAATCACCAAAATTGGCACCATTCCCATGCGTGGCTCGCCCGGCCAAGGTAAGGCCAATGGCTCACAGGGTAGGAGGCAGGACCTAGGACTTATATCTGAGTGTACAACTTGGATTTAGGTCCGGGCTCCCTATGGGCTTAGAGAAATGGGGCCGCCAATTGACCACACGGAAGGGGGAAATTGGGGTCCCAAAATTGGGTCATTTTGGCTGCTTGAAATGAGCCAAAATTCAGTGTGCTCCCAATAGTATATCTCCACGCCGGCTTGGAGATCGGATCCGGCATTCCATACGTGATCCACCGGGAGTCCAACGGAGACTCCCATGCCCTTGGCTCTCAAAGATCTCCATGCCACTCGGCGTGGTGACGATCCCAATTGGGTCCACAAATGCAAAAATGACAAAATTGCCCATACTCAATTTGGCCTAGCGCCTTAACGAAGGCGGCTCCGCTTCGCCCACGTGGTGTGTGGACCATGGGGACCATTACCCATAACACCCATGTCATATATGGTCCATTGGTCCATGCGTCCGGCGTGCACGAAGGTTAGAACATGGGGCACGGCGGGCAGCGAAAGTGGAAAAATGCTCAAAATGGCCAAAATTGCGCACACTCATGGTTGGGGCAAATGAGGCACATGCCCGACTCGGACCGGAGTGTGCCATAGGATTGGTATCAAGTCATATATGTCCAACATATCTTTGGGGCGTCGCCCAACTCCTCCGGTATTGGGAATGGCAGGGTCGCCAAGTGAGCCCATGATTTGGGATAGTCCCAAATCGCCAACATGGCGGCCACGGTATGCCAAGCCTAAGAGGAGTTATTCGCCGGGTCCAAGATATGTTGGCTACCGAAGTATGTACCCTCATATTATACTTGGGTCATGATGTCAATTGAGCGCGACGTTGAGATACACGGTCGCCACTTGACATCATGACGAGCCAAAAATGGCAAAATTGACACAATGACACACAAAAGTGCCTTGAAAGGTCTACAATTACATTATAATATCCCCGGCTTGGATCGTGCAATCACTTAATCCTTCTATACACAATGACTTGACCCCATTGACCTTCGATCCCACATATGTGCTCCACTTGGGGCGCCTTGAAAGGTTACGAGCGCTACTTCCCAAGTGGGCACATGAAAATATGGAAAATTGTAAAACACACACCTTGCTCCCAACGCATCGCTTCGGGATCACCACACAAGCTTCCCTTCACGAAGGTTAGGCTTGCAATTGACCGTAGGGAGTACGGAGAAGGGGCTTGCACAATATGCGGTCCATTGGCGGGCTTGTCTTGGAGCAATGGGCCCGCCAAATGGGCACGCAACACAACACATGGCACATACCAAATATTGCCCAAAAATGTAGCTCCCACCACGATATGTCATGCCCCTCCAAGGGCATAACTTTGTGTTAATCGCTCATAGGAACTCAAGGAGAGTTCCTATGCAACACCAACACTTGCGCGCTACACTCGAAAGTTATCTTAACGCACGCAATATCATGGTCATTGAGTTATGACGCAAACTCTACCCTCTTGACCATGATCCATTACACTAGCGCGCATGTGTAGAAACGCAAGGCATATGAAGCTTCCTAAATTACGTCGGGAGTATTGTGAATACATCCCACGTTTCCTTATCGTCAACACTCGCAAGCGGCACGAGATATGACCTTCACAAGTGGCCTCACGAATCAACTTTGTTTTGCCCATATCTTTAAGACAAATGGAGGGCAGGATAAAAGGGAAGTTGATTCGTGCATACGGAAGCACGTAGGTCCACTCGAAAGAGGTCAAATCAAGTGCGGGGATGTCGAAGTCGAAAATCCGATTTCGACATCCTGAAAAATTCGGATTAAGGTTGCGAGTATTAATTATGAAAATTGCGGAAGCATCCATGCAGTTCCTGGCGACTTTGGAGCCTTCGTGACGGATAACGTTAAAATTTCCATTATAAACAGTTAAACTGGCGGTTACGGTAAAGTCGCGAACCAACCGCCAGCAGTCAAAACAGTGAGTATCGGAACGGAAGCATAGAAATTGACGGAAACAATATGAAAATAAAACCCTGTTGATTCCTGATATTCTGATACACAAATCTCCGCTGGCGGTGCATCGGTTGCCGATGCGGGGCTTCACGGCACGGAACACGCCGTGCATGGGGTTAGTGGACCGGAGACCGGTTATATGCCGTAACCTGGCCATGGGGTTCTGGGTACCGCTTCACCCCCCTCCTTAGAGCAAACCCTGGGGGGGGCTCGATAACACCCACGCATGGCAGCGGGTACCCAGGACCACTCCCTGAAAGGGGGGGGGGGGTGTCACATCTTCACTTCAGTAAGTCACAGTAAGATAGGTATCCCACAGTGGGATAGGTATGCTGCTGTAACAGCCCGTAGCACATGTATAGTATCAAGTATCAAGTCCCGGGTCCTGGCGGCGATTGTTCGGCATCCAAAGGACCCGTTAACCCATACCAGGCGCACCGGGTGCCGGCTGCTACGGTCACCACCACAGTGGCTGTGGCATACACGGCCAACATAGGCGTCACACGACGGCCGAGGTGGCCCCACAAGTCGAGAGCGACCACAAAGATCCATCAGGCTACCCCAAGCTTCCCAAGGCCCGCCGACTGGGGAGAGTCCCCACGGGTCCTTCCTCGGGCGCACCATGTCCATATCCATACGACGCGAGTCCAGAGTGCCATAGTCGAACTCCTTACGAACCCCAAATCGTAAGGGAACTCCTCCTGAAGGGATCGGGCATCAAGGCCGTCTTTTCCCTCGCCCTACTACCACGAAGCGTGGCCATACATGAGGGAGTCCCCATGCAGTGTGGGCGGAGGCGTCGACTCCTCAAACCACCAGTTTCCCAGGCAGACTGACCGAGGTCAGGAGCACCGGAGGCCGCCATCCGAATGCAAGTGCGTCTGCAAATCGGTAGGCTCACACTGGGACTGACAGTGGCGGACCGCTGGGAGTGTAGTCAGGCAACTGGGCTTCCCGCCTGGCGCCATCAGGATCTCCACACACCACAGCGAATAGGGCAACACGGTATTACGGGCACTCAAACAGTAGAATCTGTAACCAAGTACTGGTCCAGGCTGGACCAGGCTGTAAGGATATGTACACGGCGACTCAAGGCGCCTCTGTATCCCGATTCGTGGTGAAAAACAGTCCACCCCTCAGCGATGGGCTGATGACACTTAACATACAGATGCATATATCCTGGAGGGCAGAAAAGCAAGCAACAATTTGGGTAAATAGGCGTGTAAACACACTCAGAACAGAGTGCCAAACCACGCCACGGTCAGGATAAGGCAAATGCAGGAGGATGGACAGGATAACGCCTGAGTTCAGGCATATATAGTCTCGAGACACACGTCGACTGGTCTGGATTCCGCAAATGCCATGGAACCAGACCACACACCAAAAAATCGCAATGCCGATGACAGCGGCATCCGTTGCGCAACGTCGTATGGGCTTCAAGGCCCCAAGAGCTCAAAAATATGAAGGTCAGTTTCCCAAGGATTCAGCAGGGGGGGAGTGACGAATAGAAGAAAAGAGGGGCCATCCTCCTCTGGATACAGCAGGGGGGGGTATATGGCCACTCTGTCACCAAAAGATGGAAGAGAGCAAGCAAGTAAGGGACGATTCGTCGGTTTCACAAGCGCTCATAACACATCAGGGGAGAGCTCAGGGCGCTGATCAGGCACCCCTGGCTGCAATCGCCCGGGTGAGTGCTGCCAAGTCCGAGACATGGATCTTGGTCTTGTGCTTGCGGATGTACTCCATGAAGGGAGTATTGACCCGCGGCACGAATGAGGAGACGGGTTCCCAGGTGTCGTGGGACGGCCCATAGCCTCGCCAACGAACCTTGAACTCCAGACCTCCGGGTGCCGAGGCCTTCGGACGCTGAGCCAGGATCTTCTCGACAGTATAGTCGTCCTGCTCAGCATAGTCGTCGTCCGAGTCGGCCTCATGTCTGGCATAGTCCAGGGACACATGTCGGCCACGGAGGTCGGGTTCCCGCGCACGGAGTTGACTCTCGTGGCGCTCCCGGAACTGTCCGTGACCCACCTTGATGCGGTAGGTGTCCTCACCAATCCTGCGGACCACCTCGCCGGGTGTGAACCAGGTCTTGGTGCGGTGGGTGCCCATGGGGCGGGGTCTGATCACCCACACCGGGTCTCCCACCCTGAACTTCTGCGCTGTCGAGCTCGGGGCGGACTTCTGACGCTCAGCATGCTCCTTCTCCAGCTGCTGGCGGATGTCCCGCGCCGTTTGCTCCTGCCGCGCGAAGAACTCCTTGGCATCCATAGCCATGCCATCACCAGACAAAGGAAGTCCCCTACCCAGGGGGTCCCTGCCAAACAGAATCTGGTGAGGGGACAAACCGCCCGGAGTGGGGGTGTCATGATGGGCCTTTAGAGCAGGCCACATCTCCTCGAACCAGTTCCGCCGTGGATTGGTGATGTGGATCTTGCGCAGCTTCTCGAACAGCTGCCGTCCAGCCACTTCAGCACGGCCGTTAGACCGGCTGAGATAGGCGACGCTCTTGGCATGTCGTATTCCCATGAGGGAACACATAGCCTTGAACCAGCCACCAGTAAACTGGGGCCCTCGGTCACTGCAAATGGTGCGGGGGATGTCAAAGACGGTCAGCCAATGACGAATCATCATGACTGCCACTTCCTTGGCAAGCAATCCCTTTTTGCGTGCCGGAACGGCTACAACGTAGCCGCTGTGGCGGTCCACACAGAGAACCACACAGTCAAAGGTCTCCTTGCCAATGTGCACTTCGGGCATGGAGAAGACGTCCATGGCCACGCTCTCCATGGGCTGGTCAGGAACCGGGGTCCATTGGGGTTCCCCCTTGACGTTCCGGTTATCGGGATTGCAGGCCTGACAGACCGAGCAACCCTTCCTGACCTTCTTGATGGCGGTGTAGAGAACGATATGGTCGATCTCGAACCGACGCTGCATGTCAAGAGCTTGCTTCTTGACCCCTGGGTGCAGCATGTGGTGGTGCCAAGCTTCACACAGCTCGAGCACCCGGGACTCTGGGACTAGCAGCTTACCATTCCGGTAGAGCTTGCCATCTTCCTCAGTCAGCCCCTTTGGCCACTTCTGCCCGTCGTCAGGGTCGGTCACAGCCCTGTACTCGGCCGCAAAGGCCTCAGACTTGGCGTAGTCGTCGGTCCAGTCGTCCTGGAGGCAAGACTCTGGGAAGAGGTGCTTGTCGGACTCAGTTCCCACAGGGGGTGCCGGACCGGGCCTTCCGCCCGCGGCGCCCACAGGGGCGAGTACACTGACCGTTCTGCTCACCCTCGAAGCGAGGGGGGCATCTGCAGCCATGACGACGAAGCATTTAACATCCTCCTCCTCCATCAGGCGCTCCATTTCGATGATCTTCTTGGCTTCAGCGGTCTCAGCCTCATCGCCATGGGCAGAGATATCCTGCATGCCCTTGCTGGCGGGGTAGGCCCACCTACTGAGACAGTCCGCCACGGTGTTATCCTTTCCAGGAATATAAACAACCGTAAGGTCGAACTTGGCCAAGGTCTCATGCCATCTTGCCCGTCGGGAGGCGGGACCTGAGGGGGTGTCCACGTGCTCCTTGTGCCACGACTGCAGACTCTGATGGTCGGTGCAGACGGTGACGGGATGGAGGGCTATGTACCCAGCCCATTTCCTGAGAGCCATGACGATGGCATACGCCTCCTTTTCACGGGGCGTCCACGTCCGTCTCTGGCCTTCCGCCAGGACTCGGCTCCAGAAGGCCACGGGCACGTGCCTCCCATCGTCAAGCACTTGCTCCAACACAGCCCCAATGGCGTAGTCGGAAGCGTCGGTGCGCAGGACGAACCCTCGGTCGGGATCCACGAGGTGCAGACCCACTGCGGATAGCAGCGCCTGCTTCATCCCCTCAAAGGCACGGTCAGACTCTTCAGTCCAGACCAGAGCCTTCTTGGACCCCTTCTTGGTCTCCTCTCGGTTGCCCTTGAGCATGGTCGTCATGGGGGCTGCATACTCGGCATACATCTTGATATACCCCGAGTAGTAATTGCAGAACCCCAAGTACGCCCGTAGCTCAGAGACCGTTTTGGGCTTTTCCCAGTGCTCAATCGCAGCCACCTTGCCAGGTATGGGCTTTCGCTGCCCGTTCCCAACTACGTGGCCAGCGAAGACCACCTCGCTTACCGCAATGGTGGCCTTGTCACTGCTGCCCGTGAGTTTGTGCCGAACCAGGAGGTCCAGCACTCGAGTGACGTCCCTCTCGTGCGCCTCCAGGAGCTCCTCGTAGCTCATGCTGGGGTCCCCGGACGCGATGATCACGTCGTCCACGAAGGGGTCCGCACAGTCGCGCACCGGCTCAAGCAGGTTCTCCAGCATCCGCTGAAAAGCCGCATTGCCGTTGGTAACGCCCATAGGCATCACCTTCCACTGGAGAGGTCCAAGTGGGGTGCTCATGGCTGTGCAGGCACGGGACTCCTCGGCGAGAGGCATCTGATGATAACCATGTTTCAGGTCAATCACCGTGAAGATCCTCCGCCGGTGTTGCTTTTGCAGCATGTCCTCTATGAGGGGCAGCGTATAGCTGTCATGCTGCGTTTGGGCGTTCAGGCCGCGGTAATCGACCACGAGCCGCCACTCACCGGCAACCTTCTTGGGGACGACGAAGCAGGGAGAGGCCCACTCGGAGTGGCACGGCTCAAGCCAGCCTCTCTGGATGAAGTCACGGAGGATCTTCTCCATGGCCTCTTTCCTCTCGCCCCTCAGGGCAAACTCCCGGTGACGATACACACGGGGGTCCTGCTTCAGCCGTATCTTGGCCTCGCCATACGGTCCACGCACCGGTGGGGGGAACACAGGCTTTCCGCTGAAGAAGGTCTCGCCATACTTCCGCTTCAGCCTGGCCCTCAACGCCTGGATCTTGGGGCAGTCATCGGACTCCGCCTTGGCTTTTCCGGGCACTTGAACCACGGAGCTTACTTGAGGGGTAGCGACCCCGCTCGCTTTCGGCTCAGGCGGTCTTCCCAGGTGGCCCAACGGGCCATCTCTGGTCTTGCCTCGGAACAGATCGCCGTAGGTGGGTGGGTTACCGCCAGGTGGCTCGTCTTGGCTGGACATGTGATCCAGCACCCTCTGCACGAAGGTATTCCCGTCATAGGAACCAGAGACGATTGAGTCCACTTCCCACCAGGCTTTGTCCTGGCCTTTGCCCTCACGCTGGTTTCCCCAGTCGTGAAAGGGCTGATCCATATACCCCTGAACCAGATCCCACTCCTCTTCAGTGAGGGGGTCTTCGGAGTCCGATTCTTCGATGTCAACAGGGGGAACCGCAAAGCATTGCCTCCAAGGCTCTGCTATGATGCGGTTGACACACACGAAGTCCGTGGTGTCGGCCTGATCAAGGCCCCCATCCACATAGTGGAATTCTGTTGGCCATCTCTGGGGCGGCATGGGCTGTCCCTTAGCGTCCTGATAGACACTCTCTCCAGCCGGTAGGACGACCTTGTTCAAGGTCATGTTGGTCAATGAGGCTACCCAATGTCGGGTACTTTCCTCCTCGGTGCATCCCATAGGAACAACCAGCACTGCCTTGGAGCGGTCCTTGCGAATCTTCGCTATCGCTCTTGGAATGTCCCAACGGGGGCAATGGATCCACATCAATCCCTGATGCGGACCCCAGTGCTTCTTCCACGCGGAGTCCTGGGCGCTCCAGTACTTCTCACATACCCGCAGATGGGCGGAGGTTCCTGATGAGAACGCATCCAGGGCCAGATCCGACGCTCCCAGGTCCGCAACCACTCGGTTCGCCACTTCCGGCCTTACGCCGTACTCCTGATTCGCTGGCCCAGTGGGCTCAGTGTCCAGCGCGGCCACTTCGAGCTGATAGCGTTCGGGGTGGATCCATTGGCATTCCACATGGTGCTCAGGTGACGAAAGCCACGAGAGTTGGTCGTCCTGGTACAGGGTCATGGAAGCCTGGGCCGGGAGGACGCCGGAGTCCGTCTCCATCATGAAGTCGTACCCGACGATCATGTCCCATTCCATCTCGGCCTCGTAGAAGCTACCGTGCAGGAGGATTTCCTTGCCGAGGTCTGGGCGGCTCAGTTCACGATGGTTCACGAACTGCAGCCCAATGGCCGCTTCCTTCGTGCCTCCCACCATGTACTGGCCGTTCGCCACCTTCAGCCTGACAGGTTTCCGACTGTCGGTAAGACACTCTGGCGGAAGCAGGCCAGCCTTGACCAAGCTGACTTGAGCTCCCGTGTCGACCAACACGTCGAAAACCTTTTCCACTTCCCCGCATAAGGCACGGACCTTAAGATGCAACTGCCGCTCGCGACCGACACGGCGCACGGCGTGCAAACTCAGGATCTCCGGCCGTTCCAGAAGCTCCACAAGCGACTGGTGCAGGTCGTGGACAATGGGCTCAGGCTGCCCATCTGCAGCATCCAGCTGCGGTCCGGGTGATCCTCCGATACTCTCGGATAGATCCTGTAGTACATCAAACACGTTCTTGGTCGCGAAGGACGGACGGGCGCAAGGGTTCGTGCCTTCACTTGCCCTCACCCTGCCTCCGCGACTGGGCGCCAGACCGGGCCTTCCGCCCGCGGCAGTCCCCTTGTGTTTACCGACTCCCGACAGGGATGGTTCGGCGCTTCCCACGTCACCACCCTGCGACCGCCCTAGCTGGGGCCCTTGGCTGCAGGGGCTCCGCTAGGGGGCGTCGGTTGTGGAAGAGGGGGTGTTCTCCTCGGCCTCAACGTCGTTGACGCCCTTCCTTCTTCCCCCTTTACCTCCTCCTTTACCCTTGTTCTTGTCCTTGTCCTTGTTCTGGTCATTCTGGTTGTTCTCCTTGTTCTTGTTGTCCGATCTGGGGACCCAGTTCCTCTTGATCTCCTGGATCTCCTTGGCCAACTCAGTCCCCACCGACGACATCAGCTTGGCCAGCTCTTCCTTGTCCACCTCCATCTTGGCTTCCCGGATACCCGCGGGCGCACGCTTCTTCGACCCGTGCGCCTTCTTGTAAGCCTCCGTGTCGGCCTTGTGGACGGGGCATGTTCGGTGGTCATGGTTGAAGCCTTTCTTCCTCCCATAACACACGAAACAGCCCTGAGGGTGAGCTCGTACGAACTCCCCAAAGGACAGCGGAGGGTCGCCAATACGGCGAGGGTCCCTCTTCTCCTGCTTCTTCCAACCTGGCTGCAGGGGCTTCCAGTTTGCTGGCTTGGTCCCCGCGCTCATGTTCTTGGCCACGAAGGCACACACGGCCATTTCGGCGGGCTCATCGTCGTCGTCATCGTCGACGAGAGTCTCATCGCCGCCGGTTCCCGCTGGGTCCATGGCAGATTCCCCGCCAGGCCCCTCGCCAACGTAGTTGACGTCGCGGTCGCCGGGCTTCAACCCGCGGGTGTGGTGGAGGTTTCGGTACTCCTTGAGTACTTCCTCGCCAACCCACTCCAGGATCTCGTCGCAGCTCATCCGCGCCGGGATGGGCTGCAGACGGATGGTCTGGCCGCTCAACTCACAGTCGTCAAGGCGCCAGATCGCGGTCTTCTCGCGATCGCCCGAGACGGTGATGAGAAGAGCGTTCCGCAGGGAGTGCCGTTTGACATCCCGGGCCACGTTCTTCTTCGCCCAACTCACCACGTTCGTATGATACTCCTTGGGGAGCATCATCTTGACCGTGTGGTTGGACTTGGCCCTCTTGGATTCCTCCTTGGTGACCCTCTTGATCCATGCTTCCGGTAGCATGGAGAGCAGGCGAGCCTGCTCGTCACCCTCGTTCCAATCCTCCACGTTGCGGCGGAAGAGGGTGTATTTCCCTCGGAAGTCACGCCATTCCCGCAGGCGGATCTCCCGTCCATCATGCTCAAGCTTGATGGACTTCCAGCGCTTGGCAGCCACCTGCAGAGCGTCCACCCGCTCCTGCTCGTTGAGCCACTTCTTGGCGTCCTTGAGGGTCTTGATTTTCCCCTCCTTGGTCGCCACGAAGTACAGCTCGCCGAGCACTTCCGGCAGGCGGTACCTGAACCGTTTGAAGACATATCTCTCCGCATCCGCGGGAGGTTGGTCTTCAGTGACGGCCAGCCCCCAATCGTCCAGCTTCTCCAGGAAGCGGTCGAGGTTGAGGGGATTGCCGTCGTACATGGGGGGCTTGATGTCCTTCAAGTCTTCCCACACGGCGGCGTCCGCGGCCTTAGAGACCATGAACGCCGGCCGCGAGGTCGACCGAGGTTCCCATCGGCCTCGCCCACGGACTCCCACGGCCGCCACGTCCATCTCCTCCATGGAATCCCTGTGGCTACGCCGCGGTTCCTCCACGTACGCTGAACCGAAATGTTCACGCCGTACTGCATCCATGTACGCATCCTCATCACGGCGCCGGCGGCTGCGTTCAGCGGCCTCCCGTCGTACACCACGCGGCGGGCTGATGTCGAACTCCTCCAGGTCCAGGTCCAGGTCCAGGTCCTCACCTTCGCCGACATCCCACTCCACGTCTCCTCTGGGGACCTCATCCCTGAGTCCACCATAACGTCCTCCAGCCCTGGGGATTGGCGCCGGGGCTGGTGGCGGGCGTCGGGGGCGTACAGGCGTCCGCGGTGGGGCACGGCGGTTGTGGTAGTCCGCGCTGAGCCACTCATCGCGCCATTCCTCACTGCCACTGCCGGGCGGCACGCGTTCGTTGCGGCGGCCCGCGCTGTGGTGAGAGGGGGCGGAGAGAGAGGGGGCACTGGCGCTGGGGCGACTCCTGGGGGCTCCGCCGGGGGCGTGGGGTCTGCCTGGACCTGGTCCGGGTCCCCAGTCGTCGTCCGACGAGCCTGACTCCAGGGGTGGGTGGTCGCTGCCGACCCTCCCACGGGCTTCCAGCGCATCCAGCCTATCCTGCAGGCCGCTGACGACGTTGGTCAGCGACTTGGTCTCGGCCCTGGCGATGTCCAGGTTCTTCTGCGCACGCGCGGCGACCGTGGAGATGCGAGCCATCTCGCTCTTGCCCGTATCTACCTCCAGCTCGAGCAACTGGACTCTCCTGCGGAGGTAGACAATCCACCACCAGGTGGCATCCGGGACACCGTTCCCTGGTGGGTCGCCGGGGTCCCCAGGGGGTCCTCCAGGAGGGCCTCCGCCGGGTCCGCCCGGTCCAGGGGGTCCTCCCCCGCCCGGTGGTCCGCCTCCAGGGGGTCCACTTGGTGGGCGTCCTCCCGGGGGTCCTGAAGGTCCTCCGCCAGGAGGTCCCGGTGGGTCTCCGCCGGGTCGCCTCGGTGGGTCCGAGGATGGGCGCCTCTTCGTGATGCCGAAGTCCATGTCGTCATCCTCGTCCATGTCGCCCCACCTGGGCGTCTCGGTCACGGAGGACTCGGAGCTCCGGTAGGGAGGAGGGGGATCCTCATCCTCACCTTCCATGGGGACGTCTCCGCCACTTCCACCCGTCCAAGCCACCACTTGGCGATGTCGACGGCCTCGTTCGTCCCCGTCACTGGCGGTGAAGAAGGGGTCACTGTCGTGGGGGTGCCCACCCGCTGGCCTCCGCGGCCTCTCGGGGGTCTTCCCCTTGCCCTTCCTCCGTCGACGGGCGGTGGTGCTACCGCTCCCACTGCTGCCCGTGTCCGCCTCATCCAGCTTCATCCTGGAGGAGGCGTCCCCTTCGAAAAGCCTTCGAAGGGTCTCCACTCGCGATCCTCCCGGGGGAGTCTCGTGGCGGAGTTTGGCCTCTGCCTCCTCCATCGCGGCGGCGGTGGCTGCGGCAGCTCGCGCCTCGGCCTCTTCCCGAGCACGAGCCGCCTCGGCTTCCCGGGCCTGCAGCAGCTGCGCCTTCTGCGCCTCCAACGCCGCCAGCTCCGCCTCCGTCTTGGCCTTCTCCTCAGCGACCTTCCGTCGCGCGGCCTCGATGGCTTCCTTCTTGGCGGCATCCTCCTGGGCCTTAGCCGTCGCTTCGGCGTGGGCCCTTTCCTCCGCCTCCTTCTTTGCCCTCTCTTGGGCAAGCGCCTCTGCCAGCGCCTTCACCTCGGCCTCCTTGCAGGCAATGGCCTCCTGCGTCAGGCGGGCCTCCTCGTCGACTGCCGCCAACTCACCGTTGACCCGGGCAGTTGCTGCACTATGGGCGGCCACGGCCGTGAGTCCAGCCGCGATGGCCGCCACGGTCTGGGTGTGGATGGCCATGCCATGCGCCCACTGCGCAGCCTCCTCCTGGGCGATGCCGGCGGCGCCCTCCACAGCAGCGCTGTACTGCTTGGCCCGTTGCCGGGCAACCCGACGGTTGCAGGGCACCCCACAGGCGCGCTCACAGGCGCGCGCCACGTCCCTTTCGGGAGCGACGCTGCTGCTGGAGCTGGCCTGGTCGGCCGGCGTCCTCCCGCGGTGGGCCGACTCGATGTCGCTGCTGGGGCCTGCTGAGGCCTGCCGGGCCCTCAGGAGCAGCGGACGGGGCTTGGCCTGGGTCTGCTTGGCGACTTGGATGTAGTCGCCAAGGGTGGTGGAGCCGGGGTGGTGTCCACCATTGGGCCGTTGGGGACTGGGGGCTGGGGTTCCGCCCTTGGCGCCTTGGGCGGCTTCGGCAGCCAGGGACTCCTGGTACTCCCGCCACCTCCGGTCCCTCTTCTTGTCCCCGGCGGACCTCTTCTCCGTCGCCGGAGACGCGCTGCTGCTGCCCTGCAGCCTGCGCTCGTTCCCCGGTTCCGGGAACTTCTTCTCGATCACGTCCCACAGGGAGACGTTGATCGAGGCGCCCGACGGGTAGGCGTTGGGCTCCTCGTCCTCCTCAATCCCGTCGGGGCGCAGCCCTTCCCCGGGCCTGTCCGGCCGGGTCCACGCCCTCCAGCGCCTCTGCTGGTGGCGGTACTCATACCCCTCCGCCCGCAGCCAGTCCTCCACGGCCTGCAGGCGGTCGGGGGCGATGTCCGTGCGGAGCTCGAAGCTCCTGGGCATGCCCCCTTCGCACTGGGGGTTGCTGTGGCGGTAATGCTGGTCCCAAACCAACCCACGCAGCAGGCGTGCTGCATGGGGGTGGGGCCGCGGCCACGTCCTGCCCGCTTCCTGCCAATTCACCATGGCAGCGGGGGCGTAGATGATCTTGAAGTCCTTGATGTGCACTCGTTCACCTCAACGAACTGGTTGTGGTTGTTGGGGAGGGTGCTGCAGCACTGGATTGGAAGTGCGGCTGGTGCTGGTCAGCCGGTGGTTGTGGAGGTGGTTGACGCGGCCTTACTGGTCGGCCGTTGGGACTCCGGGTCGGCCGATGGGGCTGATGCAGGAGTCCTGGTCTGTGCACCTCTTCCACGGGCGCTGCGCGGTCAGGGCGAAGCACTGGACGGCGCTGCGGGCTCCGTGACGAACTCGGCGCTGTCGCTGAGTGGCGCTGCGAGCCGCTGCGCTGCGCTGCGGGACGCTGCGCTGCGCTGCGAGCTGCGAGCTGCGCCGCGCTGCTGCGACGCGCTGCTCGGGGTTGGTGGCCCCGAGTGGCACGCGAGGGTTGGGTAACCGCGCGGCGGTGAAACGCTTTTGACGCGTTCCCGTGGGGGGCCGGCCACGGGACGCTGCGGTGACACGCACAAGTGAGCAGGCAGGCAAGGCACTACGCTCACAAGGGCATCAATACGCCTGTGTCATGTGACAAAGCGTTTCAGAATCCTTGCCACTCTGCAAAGAGGGAACGAAAGTATGTACAGCAACACATCAGGATATGTACACATGGGGTTAAGACTGGACTGGGGTAAGGGCATCAAGGGACAATAGACACTCAGTCCCGACTCATATCCCAATCCCAGGTCCGACCCTCTCAGTGGCTGATGGGGGCGGGGGCTCAAACACAACCCATGCCCTGCTCAGTCCGGACCCTGAAACCCTGCCAATGGGAGAGGTGTCCCGCACAGCCACAGGCGAGTTCCTGGGAACCAATGGGCTCCAAAGCCAACCGACAGTGGCTCCCTATGCTCCCTTAACGGCAGGTCCCAACTCCACTCTGAGCCAGAGATATGGCTCCGCCCTTATCACCCAGGAGTTGGTAGCTGAAAATGGGCTGTTTCAGCCCAGACTGAAATTAGCTTGAAAAACTCCAAAATTGACCCCTCGTCCGGACCCGCCAGAGGTAGAGACGAGGCAACTGACCCTATGCCCTTCGAGTACGAACTCCCTGGAGCCCTCACCCAACCTGGTTCCCTCTGAGGTCCCCGCATCAGGGCAACACGGATGAGTCAAGTGGGGTCATGATGCCAAAATCACCAAAATTGGCACCATTCCCATGCGTGGCTCGCCCGGCCAAGGTAAGGCCAATGGCTCACAGGGTAGGAGGCAGGACCTAGGACTTATATCTGAGTGTACAACTTGGATTTAGGTCCGGGCTCCCTATGGGCTTAGAGAAATGGGGCCGCCAATTGACCACACGGAAGGGGGAAATTGGGGTCCCAAAATTGGGTCATTTTGGCTGCTTGAAATGAGCCAAAATTCAGTGTGCTCCCAATAGTATATCTCCACGCCGGCTTGGAGATCGGATCCGGCATTCCATACGTGATCCACCGGGAGTCCAACGGAGACTCCCATGCCCTTGGCTCTCAAAGATCTCCATGCCACTCGGCGTGGTGACGATCCCAATTGGGTCCACAAATGCAAAAATGACAAAATTGCCCATACTCAATTTGGCCTAGCGCCTTAACGAAGGCGGCTCCGCTTCGCCCACGTGGTGTGTGGACCATGGGGACCATTACCCATAACACCCATGTCATATATGGTCCATTGGTCCATGCGTCCGGCGTGCACGAAGGTTAGAACATGGGGCACGGCGGGCAGCGAAAGTGGAAAAATGCTCAAAATGGCCAAAATTGCGCACACTCATGGTTGGGGCAAATGAGGCACATGCCCGACTCGGACCGGAGTGTGCCATAGGATTGGTATCAAGTCATATATGTCCAACATATCTTTGGGGCGTCGCCCAACTCCTCCGGTATTGGGAATGGCAGGGTCGCCAAGTGAGCCCATGATTTGGGATAGTCCCAAATCGCCAACATGGCGGCCACGGTATGCCAAGCCTAAGAGGAGTTATTCGCCGGGTCCAAGATATGTTGGCTACCGAAGTATGTACCCTCATATCATACTTGGGTCATGATGTCAATTGAGCGCGACGTTGAGATACACGGTCGCCACTTGACATCATGACGAGCCAAAAATGGCAAAATTGACACAATGACACACAAAAGTGCCTTGAAAGGTCTACAATTACATTATAATATCCCCGGCTTGGATCGTGCAATCACTTAATCCTTCTATACACAATGACTTGACCCCATTGACCTTCGATCCCACATATGTGCTCCACTTGGGGCGCCTTGAAAGGTTACGAGCGCTACTTCCCAAGTGGGCACATGAAAATATGGAAAATTGTAAAACACACACCTTGCTCCCAACGCATCGCTTCGGGATCACCACACAAGCTTCCCTTCACGAAGGTTAGGCTTGCAATTGACCGTAGGGAGTACGGAGAAGGGGCTTGCACAATATGCGGTCCATTGGCGGGCTTGTCTTGGAGCAATGGGCCCGCCAAATGGGCACGCAACACAACACATGGCACATACCAAATATTGCCCAAAAATGTAGCTCCCACCACGATATGTCATGCCCCTCCAAGGGCATAACTTTGTGTTAATCGCTCATAGGAACTCAAGGAGAGTTCCTATGCAACACCAACACTTGCGCGCTACACTCGAAAGTTATCTTAACGCACGCAATATCATGGTCATTGAGTTATGACGCAAACTCTACCCTCTTGACCATGATCCATTACACTAGCGCGCATGTGTAGAAACGCAAGGCATATGAAGCTTCCTAAATTACGTCGGGAGTATTGTGAATACATCCCACGTTTCCTTATCGTCAACACTCGCAAGCGGCACGAGATATGACCTTCACAAGTGGCCTCACGAATCAACTTTGTTTTGCCCATATCTTTAAGACAAATGGAGGGCAGGATAAAAGGGAAGTTGATTCGTGCATACGGAAGCACGTAGGTCCACTCGAAAGAGGTCAAATCAAGTGCGGGGATGTCGAAGTCGAAAATCCGATTTCGACATCCTGAAAAATTCGGATTAAGGTTGCGAGTATTAATTATGAAAATTGCGGAAGCATCCATGCAGTTCCTGGCGACTTTGGAGCCTTCGTGACGGATAACGTTAAAATTTCCATTATAAACAGTTAAACTGGCGGTTACGGTAAAGTCGCGAACCAACCGCCAGCAGTCAAAACAGTGAGTATCGGAACGGAAGCATAGAAATTGACGGAAACAATATGAAAATAAAACCCTGTTGATTCCTGATATTCTGATACACAAATCTCCGCTGGCGGTGCATCGGTTGCCGATGCGGGGCTTCACGGCACGGAACACGCCGTGCATGGGGTTAGTGGACCGGAGACCGGTTATATGCCGTAACCTGGCCATGGGGTTCTGGGTACCGCTTCACTGGACTCAAGGCTTGATACAAAAGGGAGACAATGAATGATTCACACGAACCTTTACACAACTAGAACAAAGTTGTCTGCTGACTCGAAACAAGCAATGGTGTGCCAATATGCTGTGACTGCATAACACTTCAACAATCAAGTCAAGCAACAATCAACTCAAGAGCTAACACAAGAATATTTCCACAACTATTCGTCACTCGTCAAACAGACCTTTTGAAAACAACCGTCACAAAATTGACTCATGAGGTACACAGCTCTAACTGGGTGGTCCCAACAATCAACAGACTAGACAAAGTAGGCAAGGCACTGCAACTAAAGTTCAAACAAGTCTTGTAGACCAAAGGCGGTGTTCAACCGACGCTGGTCGCTTGAGGCAAAAAATGTGTCACAGTATTGAGAAATCAAATCTAAGACAAAATGAGTCTCCAAAAACTGAACAACAAGCTTGAAAGGCGTTGGCGCCACAGAAAACGAGTGGCGACGAGTGCGACGAACGCACTTGTGTGTCGAAAAACCACAACGATGAGTGTCACCCAGGACAATTGTCCAAAATTATTTTTTTGTTTGACTGAAAACTCAAGGTGAACCAAAATGGAGCTAAAAGCACAAAGGAAGAGTGGCGACGAGTGGAATAAACACAACCGCACTCAGAAACGACTTGCCAGAATGGTTCCACGCGCGAGTTCTGGTCATGGAGAAAGAAGAATAACTTCGACCTACCATACTTGTTCACAACCTTTGGGTATTCACCACAATTTTTGTTCAACATTCAGAGAAAGGGAAGAAGGTAGGAAAGTGTCATCAATTCAGTTTCTCAAAGCTTCAAACTACTTTAGAGCGCCCTGGCAGGCCCAGCACCAGACAATGAAGGAGATGTGGAGGATGATCCTTGACCATGTGCCCATGTTTTGCCTGCAGCCCAATTGAAAGGTTGTGGGTCAAGATCAAACCCACCAACACTTGAATGGAGTTAGAGACCAAAGAGGGTCTCACGCACGCAGCCAGTAGGTCGCGCGTGCGCCCAGTAGGTCGCACGTGCGCGCGAGAATGGTCTCACGTGCACCAAATTCCAAGATGTCCAGAATTGACCAAATTTGACCAAAATGGCCAATTTAACCCCATATGAGGCCATAACAAGCCACAGAAACTCTCTCGCAGCACACAGACACTCGCCGACGACCGTCGACGCGCGCCGAAGCACTTCGCGTGCTTCCATTTGCTTCGAATTGTCCAAATCAGAGCTCTGAGACTCCAGTTGGTCCAAAAGTGCCCCAAACTCCAAATTGCAAAGGACGGACAAGAAGTAAACCTTGTAAGTACTCAGAAGAGAAGTTGCAACTTGTGTCCAAAGCCAGAAAGCCTACATGTGACGCGCTGGAGCATAAAGGTGGTGAAAACGCGTCCACAGACTCCAATTCCTTGCATTTGTGAAACTCAACTTGCTGATCAAACCTTCAACAAATTCAGAAAGATGCGCAAGCAGCAAACACCAAGAAAACTGCAATTTGATCGCGTCGCTTTTTCCAAGCTCCTTGTCGTTGTCGGCAAAAGCACAGATGCAATGGACTCCTGCAGAGCTCGCACCAAACGAGAGTTCAAGTGCACTGGAATCAAAAAATCAAAGGTGTCTTCTGGGCTTTGTTCGAAGGTGTCATCGGTCGCACTGAGGCAAGCAGGTCGCTGAGTGACGCCTTGTAAGATGAGTTGGCTTGTAAGTGTTTCGGGGCGTTGATGAAGTTCTCTTTCTTATTATTATCTTCTGATTTCTGAAAATATGTCCTCATTATTGATATTGTCCACTGGAAAACCATCGAAGTTGAGCTGGTATGGCAAAGCAACAAGAACAGACACGAGAACTCAACACATACATGGCGTACTTGAAGTCCTGCACCGGTCCAGAGTCGCAGAGCCAACTCAGGCTCTTACATGCCCCTACATAACATGCAAGCATAACATGTACAATTGCACATACACTGGACCTATATTTACATAATCATTGAGCGCAAATTTTATTGTTCTGGAGCGTGATTTCTCTGCTGCGCGTGCGCGTGCTCTTTTCTCTGTGCGCGTGCGTTTTCTCTCTGTTCTCGCTCTCGGGTTTCTCTCTCGGTCGCTCTCTCTCTCACTCAGTCTCACGTACAGTCACCCCTTTCCTTACCTCGCCCTCGCTCTCTCACTCGCTTCCTCACTCCTACCCTCGCTCGGCTCTGTCCTTACATAGATATCCCCCAACTCCTTCAGGTACTCCGATTGTTGGAGTCCATCCAGGGGGCGTATCATCATCATGTTGAGGTCCAAGTGGACGTCCATACGGCTGAACGCCTCCTTAGCCAGCGCTTCAGACCGGGCACCAATCAAGGCGTCCAAGTTGTTGCGGCTGATGTAGTCGGCACACTCGTTCTTCACTCCCTGGATATGGTGTACCGTCAGCCGTAGTTGACTGAGGTAGGTCCACCAGTGCCGTAGATTGGCCTTCTCAGGTGGGGGACCCTTCTGGAAACTGCGGACCGGTTCTTGGTCGCACAGCCAGACCACAGGGTTACTCCCCAACAGTCGTGCTTGTGAGGATAGCACCAGCATACCCGCGAGCAATTCCTGCTCATAGGTGGAGTAGTTCCCCCTGGCCTGGTTCCACTTCCAGTTCCAGTGGCCCAGAGGTACTAGGACCCACTTGTCGTCAGGGTAGCTGTGCTTGAGGGTTCCATCTCGGTTGAGACCTTCCGTCCCCCATAGGGAAATGGCCGAGTCGAACTCCTCCTTCTCTAGTGCTTGCCATTGGAACAACGTTCCACCACCGCCCACATTGCTGGCGTCGGTCACCAGGATAATCTCCCCTTGTGCCCTAGGCACGCCCAAGCACTTAGCGTTGGCTACCTTGTCTTTGAGCTCGTCAAACGCTTGTTGCTCTTGTGGGCCCCAGCGCCAAGTAGTACTCTTCTTGATCAAGTCCGTCAGAACGGCGCTGGTGTAGGTGAAGTTTTTGATGTGGCGGCGATAGAAGTTGCACGCCCCAATGAAACTGCGTACATCATGAAGTCCTTTCTTGGGGTCTTCGTGTCGTACCTTGGCATCCATCAGGGGTTTGGCCTTAGAGGCCGCTGGGGTCCACCACCCATAGCCAACGTCAAACCCCAGGTACTGCATGGTCTCCTGCATAAACTCACACTTCTCCAGCTTGAGTCGTGTGTGGTTCTCCTGGCAGACCGCAAAGAACTCACCCAAAAGGATTAGGTGATCCTCCTGGGTATTGGTCCCGAGGCATACATCGTCGATGTGAGCCTCCATCTGGGCACCACGGGATATGAGCTCCTGCACCTTAGGTCACCTTCGTAGGATGGACAAGATCTTGTTCATCAGCTCTTGGAATAGAGAGGGTGCGTTAGCCACGCCAAACGGCATGACCTTCCACTTGAACATCCTCCCCTGAGGGGTGATGAAGGCCAGTAGTTCCTGTGCGTTGGGCGTCAGGTCCACTTGCCAGAATCCGCTCCTCTTGTCCATTTTGGTCTTGTAGCGACAGGAGGCTATCTTCTCCAGGGTAGACTCCATATTGGGAATGGACCCTGGGTGGTTCAGCGTTTTCTTGTTCAGCTCTCCGTAGTCCACTACCAGCCGTTTGGCTGTAGACCCAGGTTCAGCCACCAGGAAACAGGGGCTGCAGTGTAGGGGGTAGTCCCCGTCCTTGTACTCCAGGACTAGGCCAGCGTCGATACATTCTTGTATCTGTCGCTCGATCTCGTCGGCCTGCTCTTTAGGAGCTGGATAGGGTGTCCTCCGGATCTTGTGACCCACGAACTCGGGTTTCAGCTTGAGGTCCATCTGTACCAGCTTGTCACATGAGGCTGGAGGGGGTAGTTCTCCGAACACCTCCAGATAGGTCCTTATAAGCTTCTGTACCCGCGGGTCCATCACCTTGATCTTGTCCTCCATGTCCTCGTCAGAGTGTAAGTTGCTTGCCCCCTGAGTAATAGACGTCGGGAGGTGGTCCTCCACCGACTCCTCGCCTGTGGTAGTGTCCTTGAGCCCTTGGTAGGCATATAGAAGGTCTTGTTCAACCATCTCCGGTGGACGATGGCAACATAGGCACGCTCGAGGGGGTTCACATACACATTCCTCCGAGAGGTCGTCCTCCTCTGGGGTCCTCACATGGGCGCCCCACACGCTCTTCATGAGCTTAAGATCTACCTCCCTTTGCCAGGTGGTGATCTGCTGTTCGAGGTCCTCCTTCAATTGGGATAGGTCTCCCATACGTCCTTGCTTCAGTGGCCATGAGCTGCGGGTAGGCTTCGCGTAGCATAGCTTTTTCGCCACCAACTTCCTCTTGGAATCCACATACTCCCTGAGCCTGGATCGAGGGTCCAGCCCCTCGTCCACGGGGTCTTCCACCCTCATGGAGAGTAGGGGTTTCAGTGGGGCGACGTACTCGGCGTTCTCCACTTCCTCCACACAGGTCTGCACGAAGAAGGCGTCGTGCTCAGTTTCGTCATCTGAGTGGATAGAGCTAGGTAGCTCAGATAGTCCACACTCAGAGACTCCATCAGGAACAGGTACATGGCAGAGAGAGTTGGGGGCGTTGGTGTCAGTCACGACGTACTCATCTCCTCCGGGTGTAGTGTCAATAGCATCTTGAGGTCGTAGGCGATCCTTCAAGTCACCCAAGGCGAGTCCATCGCTTTCTCGTTGTATAGCCTGGACCAGAGTCGGGGCCAGATCCTCCCAGGGAATGGAGGTAAGACCTCCGTCCACCACGCTGAGCATACTCCCCCATCCGGGCTTCCCAATAGGCGTCTTGCGTCCCAGAGGCACGTAGATGGCCTCATCAGGCAAACGAACAGAGCTGATAGTCAGCCTGTCCAGGAGGTTTCGCCAGTACTCGTTGCCCCCATGGGCTCCCCAATCGGGGGAACACAGGACCATACGGGAACGTTCCAAGGCCACCTTGGTCAGCACCTTCCCCAGTTCACTGTAACTGGGGTTCCCGTAGGCCATCCCGAAAGAGGGCCAGTAAAATTTGTAGCTGCAGTTCTTGCCCTTGCTGCAGTAAAGGTCCAGTACATGCTGCTTGTCGCTGGCGAACAACTCCACACTCAGGTCTTCTCTAGAGTAACCTAACTCCTTCAGACCTTGGTCTAGGACTTCCCCGAATAGTTGATAGTCCTCAGTTTTGGAGGCCACCATCATGTTCGAGGGCTCCTCCTTCAATAGCCTCAGGTAACTCGAGGTATGTTCCGACTGCTCCAGTGGCACAGACTCTCTGCCAATGCCGTGGTCCACGTAGAGGAGGTAGGGCGCTTGCAGCGTCAGGGATTGTATCTGGGAGTGCTGTACGAAGAAGTCAGTCCCCAGTACAAAGTCGAAGGCCTCAGTGTCCATCACATAGAACCGATGGGCGATAGTCCGGGAGCCCATAGGTACCTCCACTTCGCAGTCCCCGCAGCTGTGCACCACATGTCCATCCCCCATACGTATAGCAGCGGTGGTCATGGTGTTCTTCAGGCTCCCACAAGGTAAAATCTTCTTGGCCACTATAGATATTGTGGCTCCAGTATCCAATACCCCCAGGTATTCGCGTCCCCCTAGTCGGATACGTACCCAAAACACCAGGTCTTGGTTGCCGGCAGAGCGTCCCCGTCAGAACTCCGCGGGACAGGTCACCTCGAACCCCTTGTTCCGCAATTTGCGGGCCATCCTCATGAAACGGCTCCTCTTCTTAGCGTTGCCGTCATCACCACCTTCATGCTCACGCTTGGCTCCCTGTTCTTGCTGGGCCTGCATTTGTGAGCGTGTGGTAGGACCAGACTGCCCTCCCGAGGGCTCGGAGTTCCCCCCTGGATTAGGGTTGGGGTTGCCTCCGTTCTTGTCCTTGTTCTTGTTGTCCTTGTCTGGCTGGCGGTTAGCGCCTCCTCCTCGTCCACCTTGACCCTTGTCTTGCCCTTGACCACGTCCTTTCGACTTGCCCTTGCCGGAGTCGTTGCCTTTGCCTTTGCCTCCACCTTTGCCTGAGCCTTTGCCAGGATCTTCACCCTTAAGCTTCGCCGATAGGCGTTGCTTATGGTAGCACTCATCCTCGTAGTGCTTCCGCTTCCCGCAGAATGCACACGTGATGGTGCACCTGTAATGATCCGGCAGCTTCGCTTTGGCGCCGGTGTTCTCCTCCTGCTGCTTCCCCTGGACTACGAAGCAGTCTCGCTGCTCGCAGTCAGGGGCATGCTGCAGGTGGCCCTGCTCGTCTCTGGCATCACACCAGAATAGCTCCTTAACTTTCTCCATGATACGGGCGTGGGCGTGTCTTTGGGGGTAGTCCCCTGCCCAGGTCGGGAACCTTGGTACCCTTTGCCATGGCCTCCAGAACCTCCACCACCAGGACGGTAGTTGTTCAAGTGCTGGTCGCTCTCCTTCTCCAGCGCCAGCTCCAGGAGTAGCACGCATAGATCTTCGTAGCGGAGGGATCTAGCCTTGCGCTCCGCCGTCGAACGGCACTCGTCCCATAGCTCTCGAGGGAGCTTGGCCACCAACCAGAACAGCAGGTTGTCGCTGCTGTAGGAACCGGCCGTCAGTCGTCCAGCCCAGTGATCCAGGTCAGCCAACAGCTCAGAGACCCTGCCAGGTTTGGGGTTGTTGGGCAGCACGGGCAGGTTCTGGATCTCGGCCCTGATGGAGAGGTCGGTTTCGTAGGTCGGGTACTGCCTCTCCAGGGCAACCAACACATCGGCAAAGGTGGCGGAGTTAGTCACGATCTGCCTGACCTGCTTCTCCAGGTACTTGGTCTTGCAGCACTGCAGGAGAAGATCGCACTTGACTCGCCCACTAGCGTGGGTTTGGCCGGTCAATCGGAGAAACCGGCCAAAATTCTCAGCGAACTCGCTGAGGTCCTTGCCTGTGAACTCAGGCAGGTTCACCACGATCTTGGAGGTGGCAATAGCCTTCGCCTCCTGAGACCTGCGTCCCTCAGGGCGTCGGGTCTTCTTCTTCTTCTTCTTCTTCTTCTTCCCCCTTGGGTCCTCGGGGTCCTCCGGGTCATCGTCCTCTGAGGGCGAAGCAGAAGTCATCGACGGCGGCTCATCATCGGAGGGGTCTCCGCCTAGATCACTAGAGCCATAAGGCTCCACGTCCACCATTGCCCTCAAGGCTGTCAGCCCCAGACGGTCTAGCTCGGCCCTCGTAGAGGTTCGTCACGTGGCTGTAGGGCGGCTGGACCGTTCTCGGTATGAAAGGACTTCTCGGTATCGCTGCAGGGGTCGGCATCGGTCGACTCCTCAGGCTCCCCAGGGTGTTTGTCAACCCTGCCGCCAGGTGGTTGGCCTGTACTCGGTGGGGTGACATTCCCACCGTGGTAGGTGGCGCTTGGGGCGGTATCATCAGGGGCTCCAGTTTTCCTCGAATCTCTTGAGTGAGGTCGCCCACGATTTTTGAAGTGGCTCCTCGGAGCACCTCGTTGATCTCAGACCGCGTCAGGGACCTGTTGGAGGATCCCCCCGATCCTCTACTCCTGCCTCCAAGAGACTCAGGTCCTCTCCTCAACCCACTCAAGGTTGCATACCCAGGTGCATACCCAGGAACATCCACATAGGTTCCAGTAGCGGGTAGTGGATGGGGATATTCAGCCGCATACCATCGCGGCGCAGAGCTGGAAGCCACCGGCTCACTGGCAGTAGTTGCCTCAGGGAGCGCAGTGGTAGGTGGGCCCATACCATAGGCGGGGTAGGGAGGCATGCCAGTAAAGCCTGTGCCCTCTGCCATAGGCGGGTTGGTTATGGGAGTGGATGTTGCAGCGGCTGGGTCTGGAATGGAGAGTGTGGTGGTTATAGGAGAGGGTGATGCGTGGAGGCCAGAAGCGCTTGGTGCGCCTTCGAAGGTAGGGTCGTTCGTCAATTCTTGCCCTTGTTCCTCTCCTTCGTCTGCTTCGTCTCCAGCATCCTTCTCGCTCTCTCTCTTCCTCTTCACAGGCTGAGTGACCACCTCCTCGACTGAGAGGGCCCTGAAGGCCGTCTGGAGTCCATCCAACGAGTCCTCAGCCACTTCCACTGGCCCATGTAAGGGCTCCGAAGGTACAGCGCGAGGTCCAGGTCCAGGTTCACCAGGTGCTGGCCTTGCCGGTGCCTCAGGCGCTGTCTTCACGTCGGCGTCCTCTTTCCTTGTATCCATCTTCGTTCGCCCTTCTGCTTATATGTGACTGCTCGGCGCACTGGATGTACAGCGCGGGGTTGCTGCCGGTGCGCAGAGACAGTCTGCCTCTGCTACCAGAAAAGTTTATAGTGGTTTCAACACTGTGTTTTTGCCTCTCCTGCTGCTTGCTGCTGGTGTAGGGTTTCTTGCTGCTTGTTTTTGGAGATGAAAAGCTTTTGTTTGCTGAAATACAGTCAATCCAGGATAGCCCAAGCCAGAGGTGTGCAAGGAGAAGAGAATCAGGATCAAAGCATGAAGGGCTGCAGTTCAAACAGTGAAAGATGAAAGGATATTCACAGAAACTGCAACTCAGGTCAAATCGGATTGCATATTCACAAAGATAGCTGAAATGTTTTGGAAAAGAGTTGCAAAACTGCCCCATGGTCACTCTATCTCCATAGTGCCATCTCAGGAGATGTGCACTCTTTGTTTTGGGTCCCATATGTGCTGAGGTGGCAGGGCATGTGGCGATGAGGTCACTGCCATGTCACATGGGATCTTCCTACTTAGCTAGGCTGACCGGGAATTGAACCCAGCACCTCTCTAAAAGAGGTGCCCAGCCCCCTAGGGTGCATACCACTAGGACAGCTAAGAATTCATGGAAAAAAATAGATAAATTCATAGGCTCTGCCCTGGATATGTCAGTACTCAGTCAACTCAAGAAAAGATGATTTGCCTCACATTGAAAGGGGATTAAGGGGTCCACTCCATATCCTGATTGGGTGTTTGGTTCCATAGGTCAAAATGTGTTATCACCAGTTTTGGTGGGACCAATACTAAGATAGAAATGCCTGGATGCTCAGTGCATCTCTAATACAACTAGAGTATGCCTCAAAGCATTGGAAAAGCACTTTTTTTTACTTCAATGGACGCAAGCGGACAAGAGGAGCGAGGCCGGGGGTGCGGGGACGAGGACGACGACAGTGCAGACCAGAACGAGGCCGATGGCCACCAGGCGACATCCTCAGATCGCGGAGAGAAGACGTGGAAGAGGAGCCGCAGGTGTACCAAGAGCACAACACACGTAGGGCGCGCGAACAGAGGGGGTAAAGGGCGTAGGGCTTGGAACCGGTTTTTCAGGTATTGCCAATAACCGGTACCTGTTTAGCATGGTTGTTTGAAACCAATAACCGGTTTCATTTTCTGCACACAAGCCAATAACCGGTTTTGTTTTTTTGCTAAACATCCGGTATTGGCAATTAAATCATAAATAGTTACGTTGTTCTGTATTGTCCAAACCACTTGTACAATTGACAATTGGACACCCAAATTATCAATAACCGGTACCTGTTTAGATACATAAGTCCAAACCAATAACCGGTTTTTAATATGATGAAAAGACCAATAACCGGTTTGGATTTTTCAAGTGAGCAACAATAACCGGTTTTGGATGTCAAAAAAGGTTCCAAGCCTTAAAAGGGCGTGGGTGGTGGGGGAAGCGGCGACAGTGCGCGGGGCTCAGGCGCGATCCCATGTGTGCAGCGCGATGCCCCACAAGCCTGACTCGAAGCCCAGCCAGCCACCGGAAGTGAGGGCAGAGGTGGCCCGCATGCAGGCGGGTGCAGCCCCGCAGCCCCCCTCGCCGGCGTCCTCGGCGACATCTGCGGACGTGTCGTCTCCCTCGTCTCCGGAGAGCCCGGAGACGGTCAGGAGGGAAGGGCCTGGGGCGACATGGCGGCACAGGGGGGAAGGAGCCATGGTGGGGAAGGGAGAGGGAGGGGACAAGAGAGGACAGGCGGAGGCGGGGAGGGACACGGCAGAGGGGGTGGCGGCAGGGGCTGAGCGGCAAGGGGAGGGGCAGGGGCAAAGGGCGGCGGAAGGGCCACGGCCGGACCCGTTCAACGTCGCAGATTGAGGGCGGGCATGGATATGAGGAGGAGGGAGTGGAGGAGTCGGAGGGAGTCGGTAGTCGTCGACATCCTCGAGGTTTCAGAGGATGAGGGGGAGGGGGCGGGGAGGATGGGCGTGGAGGGAGGCCCAGGACAGCCCTCAGCGCCAAATGTGCCGGCGGCTGCCATGAAGTCCATCCTCCCGGAGGTGCGGAGGCAGGAGGAAGGCAAGGGCGGCCGAGGGCAGCTAGAGGCGGGAGCGGCAGGGAGCGGAGACAGCAGCGTAAGCGCCAGAGGGAGAGGGCGGATGGGCAAGGGAGGGAAAGGGCAGGCGGGGACGTCGGGGGCTGTGCACGCAAAGGGACACCTGGCAGGGAAGGGGGGAAAAGGGAGTGGACGGGGGCGACAGTGGCCGCAGCCTCAACGCTCGTTCAGGCAGTCGCCGCCGAGGTCGCCCCCACGGGTCAGTGCGACGGTAAGGGCGGAGGAGGAGAGGGAGGTGCGCCGCCAGCAGGCGGCGGGGTAAGAGGCGCTGGCGCACGTGGAGCACCAGCGCCGTCGCCGCCAGCCCCCGGAGCAGGGACCGGACACCATCTACCAGTTGGAGATGGAGCCGGGGAGGACGGGGATGAGGGGGGGGCAGGCGGAGCAGAGCAGCGCATGAGTGCAGGGCAGTGGTGCGGGACAGGTAGAAGGCGGCAAGGGCAAGCAGGGGAAAGGAGCGAGGCAACAAGGGCTACAGGGGAAGGGACAGGGGAGGGCGGGACTCCACGGAGTAGGCGGCAAGGGACACGGGGCGATGGGGCAAAAAGGCAAAGGGCAGGGGAAGAAGAGTGGCCATGGGTACGTGGGCTCGCCGGTGTTCCCAGGGAAGGGATTGGGATGGTTGGGAGCTGTAGTCCTGCCAGCCGTCCCACCAATCGTCCCACCATTCCTGCCGCCGCCATACCCGGCGATGGGGATGGTGTACCCGCCCCTGCCGGCGTACCAGGGCATGCAGCCACAGGCGCACATGCAGCAGCGCCAGCAGGCCGGTGGGACAGCGTGGGGGGCGAAGGAAGGGAAGGGAGAAGAGCACAGGAGGGCGTGGGAGAGGTTAGGGGAGGCAGAGAGGAGCCTGCGGGAGAGAGAGGCCAGGGTCAAGGGTGAGGTGGGCGGGGCGGAGGGCGGGAGGACGGAAGGGACCGACAGGCCGCAGGGAGGGGACGCACAGGCAGTGGAGGAGCTACAGAAGTCGTGGGCGGACCTTCGGGGAAGGCAGGAGGGGGTTGAGAGGGAGGACGACAAGAGGAGGGAAGGGGGAGGGAGGGTACCCCACTGGTGCCGTTCCGACAGCCGGCTATCCCGCCGGAGCAGGAGGGAGAGATGCAGGAGAGGGCATGGAGTCGGATCATGGGGGAGGCGGCGAGGCTGGCGGAAAGGGACAGGGAGGTGGCGGCGCGGGAGCGCAGGGTGCGGGAGAAGGAGGAGGCGGTGGCCCGGGGGGCCCTCCAGGTCCTCCTGGATCCGGAAGGGGACACCCGCTCCACGGATGTTAAAGAAGGTCCCTACCAGGACCGGCCCCTGCTGTGCCCCTTCCGCCTGTTACCCCTGCTGACTTGCTCCGGATCAGCGATTGCATTTCTCAAAATCCAGGGTCCAAAATCCAAAAATATAGAAAGTACAATCCTTCTTCAACCCTGAACAGCAACCAGATCCCACAAACACAGCAATAACCCAATCCACACTGCGGGCTTCCGTTCAGCACACCGATTGTCTCACGGTGGCGGGCATGTACAAGAATTGCACCAAAGAGGAAAGCCCTGAAATTGGCATATGAACACAAATAAAGCAAAGTTGCGGAAAGAGGTAAACATACACAGACTCAGCCATAGACCCCTCATTCCCTGGACTCAAGACCTTCCCCTGACTCACCAACATGATGCCCTGAACCCAGTCAAATCAGATGGCTAAATGCCAGGTGTCAAAAGTCACTACACAAACCCCAAAAATGTGTTCACTCCCAAGCCTCTAAATCCTTTTTAATTTAGACCATGTCAACTCCTTCAGGGTTCATGTGGTTCACATTGGGCTCCACGTGGGAGTGTAGGGGGCATGATGGTGACCACACATGGGTAATTGCGGCTGCAAATGCCCCACTGTGGCTAATCCACTGGCCCAGCACGATACACTGTGGTCCTATGTTACATTACATTAAACCTGGTTCTGAAGTAAGTACAGGGCCAGTTACCTGGGCCCTGTCACTCCTCCTGGCTACACCTCAGCGGGTTTGCACAGGGCTCTGGACGGAGTGTGAATCTTCACACACAAAAATTTTAAACAAAATGAAATCCCAGTGGCTGCCAGGTAGCAGAGGTTTTGCAAAAACACTGCCAGAAAAAAGAAAAGCTGGAGACCGAAGAAGGTAGATGATTTGGATGGAAGTGTTTAAAAACATGAAAAAAGGTGCCGTTAGAAGGCTAGAAAGTGTGTCATGTGCCTGCAGTTGTTTTGCCCCTAGGGGAAAATAGCAAAGGCTGCTGCAGGAAATGGCCCTGGTGGCTGATCAGAGCTTCTCAATATCAGACGTGCAAGGCAACACAGAATGAATGGGTACCATCACACCAAAGTTCTGGCCAGGCACAGTCTTGGATGATAAATGCAGGAGCGCGAATGTTAATATGCGGAATGACAGGTCGCCTGTCACATAGACGAATGTGGCTGCCCAAAAGCAGGCGCAGCGACGTACATGGAGTAAGCAAAGGAGCAAGAGAGGTTGCTACTGCCGGCCAGGGACTGACTGCTGGCTGAGATATATAAACGCGCCGACGGTATGCTTGTCAGTGAATCCTTACGTCTGCACGTTTGTGATGATGTGTGTGGTTCTGTTTCACCGGCGCTTATATACCCAGCTTTAGTGCAGGACTGCCTTAAGGCATTGAGCAGGTTACATGCTGCAGCGTTGCTTAAGCGGAAAAGAGATCAGCAGAGATCCGGTTCTTCGTCTTCCTATCGTGGGGATGATATGGTGAACCACAGAGATTGTGTCGCACTGGCCTCCTTCTCTAAAACCGCGGTCACATAGAAGTAAGCCAACTGTTGCATATGTTCTCCAAATGCAAGAAAGTGGGGCGGAACACTGTCTGGTTGTGCTTCTACACCCGGGTACGCGCTTGCCCATAAGTAACTGGCTTGCTCTCGGAGGACTTCGAGTACATCAGCCAAATCCACTTGGGCGTCAAAAGTGTATAGTTCAGCGAGCGTGGACGTTAACGGACGTGCTGTCGGGTCGACTGGTTGTCTACGCCCCTCATCGTGGGGCTGGCCCTCCGAACACAAAGTTACTGGCGTTGTCGGCGATGCTTCCGCAGTCGCCGTGTGATCAGTTGGCTCTCCAACGACTAGATCGCGTATCAAGGACTGCTCAGACTCCTCCAGCTGATGGCGTGCGCGTAGGCGTATGTTGACCTGGCTTATGGATTCGCTGGGAAGTGAGCACGCCTCGGCAGGTGGTGCTTCATCAAAGGACTGCGAGGCCGGGAGCGGCAAAGTTGCCCAAGCGGGAGTGCGGTCTTGGCGATTGTTTTGCTGTAACGGGCATGTCCGGCGTGGCGTGTGGGTGACTTCCTGTTGCACGTGATTGTGCCGAAGTAATCGTTGAGACGCCAGGTACCCTTGCAAGGAACACACCGTATGCGCCTGAACTTTCAGCGGCAGGGATTTGACGGCACAGTGGCGTTCCCATTGCTGACGTGCTTTGGGCGAGGATCTCTGGTTGGCTTTGATTGTAGTCCGCAGGCGATGGATGTAGTCCGTGGCATTGTCGTCTTCTAGCAGACTCGGCGCGGCTTGCAACTGCTCGCTGGTGATGGAGTAGAAAACACCATGCCATGCTTTGATAGCAGATTCCAATTCAGGGTTATATTGTTGCACCCATGAATTCGACGCGGTTGCCAGGTGGATTTGTTGCAGCTTCTCCCATTCTTCCCGTTGGATGGGGCCGTCCGCTGCTTCTGCGGGTGTTGTTTGCGGCGGTGCGTTGTCTCTGGATATCCGACTTGAGTTGTCCTCTGTGTCCTCAGATTTGTGACATTCATCAGGCAGCGGATCCCATAGTGTGTGTGAGCCTGAAAGGAGTTGCATGCGGCGACACGTAGAGGCGCCTGCGAGCTCTTCTTCGCTTAACGATGGGCATCAACGGCGCGGTGTGTCCACGCGCAGTGAGTTCCGTTGGTGTGTCTTTGCGGCGTGTGGCGCTCTTGTTCAACGCGTAAGGTTCGTGTCGGGACGGTTTATCTCGCGAGCGTGAACTGTGGGATTCAGTTGTGCTGGAGCTGTGGGATTCCACAGGGGGCGGCGAGTCAGAGGCGTTGGATCTGGATCTCTCGTGTCCTGGCGCAGTACCTTGTTGAATCCCTTGCTCGTGCATGGCGGCTGCGAGGGTGTTTGGTAGGAAGGGAAATTAGACTCTGGCTGCGGAGTTGAGAATTCTTGGTGTCCTTGGTCGCCCTGTTGGTGTTGAGGACTGGTGGTGTGCGCAGAAGAATTACATGACGCAGGTGTCCAAGGTTCCGGCCGCGGTTGAAAACTGGGAAGGCTTTCGTGCAACCGTGATGAGCACTCGAACTGGTGAAATGGCTCGTGATGTACTTGGTCCTGACACGGCGTGTATCTCGGGAAGGCCGCGGCACCAGGCACGGACGGTGGAACGAAGTTTGGCTGTTGCGGCCAAAACTCTGGCTGGTAAGCCTGTTCGTAGCCTGTCTGCTCGTTTGGCGGACATGGCGGAAAGCCTGAAAAGGCGGAGGCGACGGGCGTGTATGATACGATGTTCGCTGGCGTCGAACAAGTACAGCTGAGCGCCTGGAGAAAGGACTGCACAGCAGCAAGCGGGACGTACAGATGGTGGCCAGGAAGCATATTAGCAGCGGTTATGGACAGTAGTCTGGGAGTTCACGTAAAATGCGCTGGAGCGCTCTGCGCAGATCTCGCTGTTGGCGTGACTGTCGATATCGCCAGCGCTGTTGGTTCGCTTGACGCAGTAATCCGCTTGGACGCTGTAGGTTTGTCGTAGGACTGCTTGGATGCAGTTTTTATTGATGGATCATGCCCAGGTCCCCAAAATTATGGCGGTTCTGGGGAAATCGAAAGAAAAAGACACTCAGAAAGTGTCATGGCCTAGAGGGGCACCCAAGACCATGCCCTACCCTGACATAAACTTGGATGGACTTGGAGTTGATTGGGCTTGGAGAACTGCCCCATGAAGATGACCTCACAACATGGCAAAATCAGGCAAATCACACCATTATGCCCAAAGGTCAATTATATACTCAAAAATGCATACGGCAAATATCCAAATGCTCCATGCATGTGTCAAACCGGAAAGTAGTATACAAGGGTGATATAGACCAAAGGTCCATGCCCAAGAATATCCCAACATTGGCTCCGAAACCCCTCCGGTTATGTACATGACATGCTTCACAAGTCAACTCAGGAATTTGAGACCTAATTTTGTGAGGCCTCGTGTGCCAAGCCAAAGTGACCACGTGATCCGGCATATGGTGAGGTACGATACCGAAGCATATGCCAACATATAAGCAACATACCATAGTCCACAGATCTCTGGGCACTTTACTGTTAGCCGACCAGTTGAGCACATAAAACACAAAAATGAGCATAAAATGAGGTCAAAAACATGCAAATAATGCCAAATTCAAAATAATTACAATAGTATATAACTTCGCTCACCCATGGTATCAACCTATGATTCAAAACACAATTGCTTGGGACCATTTGCAAACAATCCCCCCACTTGGATCCCCACATGGACGCATAGGGACACCTTTGAACCTCCTCCCAACACGCACCACGAAAATGGGAAAATTGATAATGGCGCTTGTGGGTCGCTCCGTAAGCCCTCCCACATGCACTATATGAGCGGTAGACTTAGTCTAGTGCTATGGAGTTCCCCATTGGGACATGGGAAAAGCCCTTGCCACGTATGACCCCATATATCTTCCTACAAACGGAGATATATAACATGGGCGTGAGCATATCGAAGCACATACCATGCATATAACACATACCCTCCAAAAGTGGCTCCCACCATGGTATGCCATGCCCCTCCATGGACATAACTTCACGTTAAAAATACGTAGGAACCCAAGGAAAGTTACTATGCAACACCAACACTCATGCGGTACACTCGAAAGTCGCAATAAAATATTTGGTTGCATGGCCCAAGAGTTGTAAACCACTTTCTACCCTCTTGGCCATTATCTCTTGCTATACCGGGCATGTGTACACACCAAAGGCGTTTGATGCTTCCTAAATTAACTTGAGACCAAGGCGATTCCAGCCCAATTCTCACAATTGGTGTTCCTCGCCGTGAGCCGGAGATATGATTCTTCAAAGTGGTCTCACGAATCACTTTTGTTTCGACTATATCTCCAAGCAAAATGAAGGGCACAACAAGAGGAAGGGTGATTCGTGATCGGGGAAAAATGTATGACCACTCGAGATCCATCATATCAAGTGCGGCGATGTCGAAGTCGAAAATCTGATTCTGAAAGTCTGAAAAGATCGGATTAATTTTGCGAGTGTATAATATGAAAATTGCGGAAGCAACGAACCCTTTAATGATGAAATCTGACCCTTCATCGGGGTTTCCGCCAAAATATCTGTAAATAACAGTTAACCAATCGGTTACCGCAAAATTGCGAGCCAACTGACAGTCGCCGATACATTGACAATCAGAACGAAAGGCTGAAAAATTACGGAAACATTATGATAAAAAACCCTGTTGATTCCTGATATTCTGATATATAAATCTCAGCTGGCAGCGCCTCGGTACTGAACATGGCCGCTCATAGCCGGAATGGCCAAACCTATCACACTATCACATCAGTTTAGGTCAGGTGGATGGGAGACAGGGTTGGAAAAGACGGCGTATATATACGCGTAACGTATATATACGCGTACTGTATCGCGAGAATACAATACAGTACACGTCTTGTTCCTAGGCTAGCATCTGGCGCCAGCCGCGGGCGCCGCTGAGCAAACAAACATGGCCAAGGATTGACAGTGCAAATGTGAGGTACTTTATAGAATTTGCAATGATTTTAATTTGGACTTCGTTTCATTAACATTGGTGTTTGAATTTTTCTGCCTGTCTTGCGTTTGCAGGGCCTCACAAGAAGCAAGTGAAGAAGAAGGAGAAGAAGAACAGGAGGGAAGAATATGAAGAGAGAAAGAACAGAAGAAAGAAGCGGAAGAGGCGAAGGAGATCAAAGAGACGTTAAGAAGAAGACAGCAGAAGATCGAGAAGCTGCAGCAGCGAAGAAGACTGAGGAGTGAAGACAAAGAAGACGAAGAAGGAGCACAAAAGGAAGAAGGTGCTGTGAGTGTCATTTGAGTGTCGGCGCGTGTTGTGAGTGTTATTTGAATGTCGGCGCGTGCTGTGAGTGTCCTTTGAGTGTCGGCGCGTGCTGTGAGTGTCATTTGAGTGTCGGCGCGTGCTGCGAGTGTCATTTGAGTGTCGGTGCGTGCTGTGAGTGTTATTTGAATGTCGGCGCGTGCTGTGAGTGTCATTTGAGTGTCAGCGCGTGCTGTGAGTGTCATTTGAGTGTCGGCGCGTGCTGTGAGTGTCGTTTGAGTGTTCGTCGCGCTCGCTTCTGTTGTCTCGACAGTGAGCCTTCGTTGTCCTTTATATGACCCTTTATGGTGGACTCAGTCAGTTTGCTGCTGCATCTCAGTGATGTCATTTGAATCTCAAAATTTCACTTCTGCACAGAGGCTTCAAGTGACGCCAGGGACCTGTTATGTGTGCTGCAGCAGCTGTACAGATACATGCGCTTGCTTTATTTTTTGCTGGTTGCTCACTTTTTGCCATTTGCCATTTTTGGCCATTTGGTGGTCAGCCTGGGGACAGGTGCCTTTGTGAGGCTGGATCTCCTGGGGCCTTGTTCGAGAACGCAATGGTTTTCAAAAATATCTGAAGTATTCTTTTTTCAAAAGAAGCACAATGGTTTTTAAAAACATCCGAAACATTATTTTCTCCACAAAAAACATTGTGAGTCTACTTTTTTTGAAAAAGCACTAGGAAGGGGCACAATAGAAGCAAGTAAACCATTAGAAGCAAACCGAAACAACATGAACAAGGAAAAAATTAACACACGATGTTCGTTTATTTTCATCGTTCGTTCGTTCATTCGTTAATTTTCAAAAAAAAATTAACAAGCAACGTTTGTTCATCCCAACCCTGTCTTGAACATCATAAATAAATATAGAACAAAAGGAATCCAGAAAACGTAAACAAAGGCAAAAAACTGTTTTCGCAAACCATTGCAGGTTGTAAACTAAAACACTACTTTGTCAGAAAAATTAGAGATACAATACATTACATTACAGTACTGTATCGGAACGATACAATACATTACACGTACTGTATTGTACCAACCCTGATGGGAGAGTATGATATCAGCCAATGGCGGCTTGCCGGCACATAGATACAAACCCCAAGTGACCCCAAGATGGCCACGGGGGTCCAAACCGGCTTCACCCCCCTTCTCAGAGCGTTGTCACCGCTCGGAAGTCATTGAAGAGAGGACGGGAGGACCCCAATGGGCTCCAACCCCCCCCCCCCCTTGTCCCAAGAACACATGGAGGCCCCACACACGTCGTAGGCGTCCCCCACGCCCCAAGAAAGGGTTGAGGACACTCATAGTCGGTGCCCTACGCCATATCGGGTCTCCTCTTGATCTACAACATGGACCAAGGGGATCAAAGATAGAGAAATGTCGTCGGTCGACCTAAATAAGTATACCACAATGAAATATATATGTGGAGATCGAGTGAAGGGGGTATATGGCCAATCAAGGCCCAGAAATCCCCGGATGAACGCCCTCACCCGTCTCCCAAGCACAAAAACAAACAAAAATGCCAAGGGGGATCCATTACGGTGCTGCTGCAGCCACCAAATGGACCAACACGTCCTTGACATCCAAAGAAATTTTCTTTTTCTTCGGATAGTCCATCCAGACCGTGGTATACCTCGGCACAAAGCTGCTCGGAGGCGCCCACGAATCACTGGATGCGGCAAATCCCTGCCAACGGACTTTATAAAGCCTGCCCCCAGGCGTCCCCGGGTCCGGCTTGTCCGCCAGGATCCTCTCGGCAGTGAAGTCGTCGTCCTCACCCTCGTCGTCCGAGTCCACATCGCCGGCCGTGAACTCGAAGGTGACGGGACGTCCGCTGGGGTCTGGTGCTCGGGGACGAAGCTGGGTATGGTCGCGGTCCAGGATCTTGTTATCCCCCACACGAACCGCATACACATCCTGCCCGACCTTCCGCACGATTACCCCCGGCACATACCAAGATGCCTGCCGATGCCTGGACAGGACATCCTTGTGGTGCCGCTCCACCCATACGGTGTCTTGGAGAGCATACTTCTGGACTTTTCCCTGCTTGAAGTACTTGACCCTCTTGTCATGCTTGTCCTGAAGTGCCTTGCACACCTTGGCCGCCGTTTCGTCCGCTTCAGCCATCATAGCATTCGCATCCCGAGCCACTTTGCCATGGTTCAACCACGGGAGAGTGCGTGACACTCGATGCCGCAGGAACAGGATACGATGGGGCGACAGTCCAGTAGGTCCCGGAAGGTCATGGTACGCCTGGAGTACTCTCCACAGCGAATTGTACCAATTCTGGCCCGGTTCGTCGATGTGCAGCTGGCGGAACCTTTCGAACATCTGCCGCCCGGCCACCTCAGCCCGGCCATTCGACCGGCTCTGGTACGCCACGGTCTTGGCATGCCGAATCCCCATGTGCTTGCAAATCGTCTTGAACCACGTACCCACAAATTGACTGCCCCGATCGCTGCAGATGACAGCTGGGACATCAAAAATCGTCAGCCAATGCCTGATTATGGCATTAGCGACGGTCTTGGCCTGCAGCCCCACTCCATGCTTGTCCTTCTTGTCCTTCTTCTTGGACTTCTTGCCCGGGACCGCCACGATATACCCGCTGTGCCTGTCTACCGCCAGGATGACACAGTCATAGGTCTCTCCGTCCACGGTGACCTCAGGCATGGCGAACACATCCATGGCCACGGACCGCATAGGGGCTTCCAGTATAGCCGTATACACCGGGTTGCCAGCCGTGGAGTGGTTGGGGCTCTTCGTGGCCCGCCACACGGCGCAGTCGCTGCAGTACTTGTCCAGGAGGGCGTAGTACCCCGGTGGGAACTTGAAGCGCCACTCCAGGTCCTGCTGCATCTTGTCCCGACCAGGATGCATGAGCTGGGCGTTGTGCCAGTGGTCAATGAGCTCCTCCATTCGGTTCTCTGGGACCAATAGCTTGTCCTTGAAGAACAGTTTGTCCCCATCCTCGGTCAAGCCCTCAGGCCATTCGTCGTCCGACGGGGCGCTCACGGCATTCCAGTACTTGCTCCAGTGGTCGGATGCCGCATAGTCATCCGACCAGTCCTCTGTGAGCACCGACCTGACTAGCTCTACAGGGGCCACCATCCACTGCTCGAGGTTTCCTCTCGTATAGCTTGGACTCGGGCGCCCCGGAACTTAGCCAGGTCCGTACGGTTTGCCATCACCACAAAGCACTTGACCCCCTCTTGCTCCATGGCCTTCTCCATCTCAAGGATGCGCTTGGCCTCCTCGGTCTCCTCGGCGTCACCATGGCTGGATATGTCCATCCAAGCCTTGCCCGCGGGGTAGGCCCATCGACTGAGGCAATCTGCCACAGTGTTGTCCTTCCCCGGGACATATACAACGCTGAGGTCGCACTTGGCGAACGTGTCATGCCATCGGGCCCTCTGTAAGTGCAGTGCTGACTTGTCTTGTAAGCACTTTGATTCTTTCTCGGGGTACAGCCTGATTGGCAGACGAGGCTTTTGGAGTCTCTCTCTTTATGCCCACTATCTTGAATGTTTGATAATGAAATCCAATAACGAAATCCAGTACAGGAAATCCGACAAGGCAAACACGTAGCGGGCAGAGCAAATACGAGTTGTGTTAGTTGACTCATATACGGCGGTGATATTCACATGTCCACAGGAGACTCACTCCTCAGTAGACAATTCATGCTGAGAATCCCCTAAAGGAAATAGACACATACCATGGCCCGTAAGTATACACGAATGCGAATCACGCATATTGACATATATCGCTTATCTCTATTCATGAGCGGCGCAAAAATTCTGCTCTGGTGTGCGCGTGCGCTCTCTCTCGCTCACTCTGGCTTCTCTCGCTCGCTCTCTCACTCACTCGGGCTCACACCACGCTTCATCCCTCGTTCACTCACTCGCTCGCTCCCTCCGACCCTCGCTCACTGGTTCTCTTACACTCCCCTAAGCCGGGCGGTGAGGATGGTTGGGGTGGGCGGCGGCAAGAAGAAAAAAACTGTCGTCCCAAAGGACCGGTGTACATGTACACGCAGTAAGTGCCATACACTGTACAGCACAAAGTAAAAAAGTAGGGAGTGGCGCAGCGACTCTCCCCTAATGCCGGAGAGCTTGCTCGGAGGCATTAGACAAAGCAAGATTGAATGATTGGATAATCGGATCGGGTAATGATTGGAATGAAGACAGATGGTGGCTGCAGAACTGAGCGTATCAACCACTGGTCGTCGATAGGCTTGCGCCTCCGATCCGCCAGGGAATTCTGACTTACTAACTGACTTGTGGCGAAAAACTGCTTGACTGCAGGTGTGACTTGTGGCAATTAAGCTCTGTCTGCCTGCTGTGGCTCGTGGTAGTGGCTCGTGGTTTCTGTTCTGGGTGCTCTGACTGCTTCTGCTGGCTGTGTAATTTACATGCAGCGACTGGCTATGGCCGTTGGACAAGCCATACAACACACAACATATAACTGGCAAATCAGTTTCAGCCACACTAGGCACATCGAAACTACTCAGCTTGAACAAAAACTGCAAACAAATTGCAAACACCACTAACTGTCAACCTGTGTAAACTGTCATGAATCAACACACAGTAAACTTTTAAAATGAACCTTAACCTGAACCAACATGACTGTTTGTAGCTGTGAATAGGGCAAAGGATTGTAACCATTGTAAAAAGGCCGCTCGTTCAGTGTGGTGTCTGTCTCTGTGCTTGTGCTGTGCCTGACCTAGGTGCGAAACTTTGTTGGCCTGATGGCATCATCCGACTGTCCCTCACTGTCAGTGTGGTGTCTGTCTCTGTGCTTGTGCTGTGCCTGATCTAGGTGCGAAACTCAATGATCTTGTGGCTGGTCTGAATAGAAAATTGGATACAAGACAGAGGGTGGCTGCAGAACTGAGCGTATCAACCACGCTGCAGCACTGAGCATATCAACCACTGGTCGTCGTCAGGCTTGCGCCTCCGATCCGCCAGGGAATTCTGACTTACTAACTGACTTGTGGCGAAAAACTGCTTGACTGCAGGTGTGACTTGTGGCAATTAAGCTCTGTCTGCCTGCTGTGGCTCGTGGTAGTGGCTCGTGGTCTCTGTTCTGGGTGCTCTGACTGCTTCTGCTGGCTGTGTAATTTACATGCAGCGACTGGCTATGGCCGTTGGACAAGCCATACAACACACAACATATAACTGACGAATCAGTTTCAGCCACACTAGGCACATCGAAACTACTCAGCTTGAACAAAAACTGCAAACAAATTGCAAACACCACTAACTGTCAACCTGTGTAAACTGTCATGAATCAACACACAGTAAACTTTCAAAATGAACCTTAACCTGAACCAACATGACTGTTTGTAGCTGTGAATAGGGCAAAGGATTGTAACCATTGTAAAAAGGCCGCTCGGTCAGTGTGGTGTCTGTCTCTGTGCTTGTGCTGTGCCTGACCTAGGTGCGAAACTTTGTTGGCCTGATGGCATCATCCGACTGTCCCTCACTGTCAGTGTGGTGTCTGTCTCTGTGCTTGTGCTGTGCCTGATCTAGGTGCGAAACTCAATGATTATGTGGCTGGTCTGAATAGAAAATTGGATACAAGACAGAGGGTGGCTGCAGAACTGAGCGTATCAACCACGCTGCAGCACTGAGCATATCAACCACTGGTCGTCGTCAGGCTTGCGCCTCCGATCCGCCAGGGAATTCTGAAGGGGACAGCAAATCAATTTGACTGAGAGTACCCATAGCCTCATGCTTCGGTGTATGTTGCATTTCTGTGCCCTTTCTGCCTCTCTGCTGTTTGTGTAGGCCGCACTGTGCGCCCTATGTGGTGTTTGGTCCCTCTGTTGGGTCTTGGTGCCTGGCGCCCTCTCTGGGTCCTCCTGGCTGTGGTGTTCGTGGTTGTTGGCCTCAGCAGGGAATTATTCTCCATCACACGCGTACGCATACGCCTGTGCCTGGCATCTGGCTGGGTGTGCGTCGGGTACCTTGGTGGTGGGCCCGCGCTTGCTCTGTGCGTTGGTGGCTGTGTTTTTCGTGTGGTGGTTGCTTGTTGCACCGAGGCGTCACCTAAGCCGTCACTCGGTTGGGTTTCATGTTTGTGTGGTACACGAGTAGTCTTGGCCTACGTAAGAGGATGCTTACATGTAGACTCAGGCTCAAATTTAATACTACCCCGTGTTGATGGTTGTGGTCCTGCACTGGCACTCACTCAGGTCTGCCGGTCACTGGTGTTCTCATCCTACACTGTTGCCCACGTTGGTTCCTTTCCTCTACTCTAGTCCTCGTCACGCCATGCCCCGTACTGTAACTTGGCCTGTCTGCACTCAGGTTGGCCTTGGGTTAGAAATCGTGGACTCCTCGGTGTACCCCTTCCACAGCGGTTAGTCCAGCCTAGGAGCACACTCTGACCTCACTGGTAGCTCAGTCCACTTAACCCTCACTGCAATGCAAATCTGGCGAGGGGTTACCGGTGGTGGCAGGTAGGTAAGTGACAGACTATGCGGACGTGAACTAACAAGGCGACTATATATGCTAGCTTATCACAATGCGTTCTCCGTGTCCTGACCAACACAAGCGGTAAGAGAGTCACATTCACACAGTAGGAAAGATCAGAAAGAACCTGTGTTTACCTTGGCACCTGGAGGTTAGGCATTGGTGCTGGACTCAAGGCTTGATACAAAAGGGAGACAATGAATGATTCACACGAACCTTTACACAACTAGAACAAAGTTGTCTGCTGACTCGAAACAAGCAATGGTGTGCCAATATGTTGTGACTGCATAACACTCAACAATCAAGTCAAGCGACAATCAACTCAAGAGCTAACACAATTATATTTCCACAACTATTCGTCACTTGTCAAACAGACCTTTTGAAAACAACCTTCACAAAATTGACTCATGAGGTACACACCTCTGACTGGGTGGTCCCAACAATCAACAGACTAGACAAAGTAGGCAAGGCACTGCAACTAAAGTTCAAACAAGTCTTGTAGACCAAAGGCGGTGTTCAACCGACTCTGGTCGCTTGAGGCAAAAATGTGTCACAGTATTGAGAAGTCAAATCTAAGACAAAATGAGTCTCCAAAAACTGAACAACAAGCTTGAAAGGCGTTGGCGCCACAGAAAACGAGTGGCGACGAGTGCGACGAACGCACTTGTGTGTCGAAAAACCACAACGATGAGTGTCACCCAGGACAATTGTCCAAAATTATTTTTTTGTTTGACTGAAAACTCAAGGTGAACCAAAATGGAGCTTAAAGCACAAAGGAAGAGTGGCGACAAGTGAAATAAACACACCCGCACTCAGAAACGACTTGCCAAAATGGTTCCACGCGCGAGTTCTGGTCATGGAGAAAGAAGAATAACTTCGACCATACTTGTTCACAACCTTTGGGTATTCACCACAATTTTTGTTCAACATTCAGAGAAAGGGAAGAAGGTAGGAAAGTGTTATCAATTCAGGTTCTCAAAGCTTCAAACTACTTTAGAGCGCCCTGGCAGGCCCAGCACCAGACAATGAAGGAGATGTGGAGGATGATCCTTGTCCATGTGCCCATGTTTTGCCTGCAGCCCAATTGAAAGGTTGTGGTTCAAGATCAAACCCACCAACACTTGAATGGACTTTTCTTTTACATGTTTTACAGGTTTTACATGGATACAATAAATGCATGGATTTTGCCTACAGTGTTGGATTGCATAATTTCGGGGGTGGAGGTGGGTGGGTGGGTGGGGGGTCCTTGTGTGCATTATCCCCAAAACTGCCAGCATAGTTTTTTTTGCAAATACTGCTCTGGGGGTTCTAGCGCCAATGGCCTCCAAAACTTTTTCCATGCCTGCTATTTAAAACACTCAAATTCTAATGGACAATTCAACGATGACATGTAGCCATGTTGGAACTGAGTGTTGCATTTCAAGATGCATCTTCCAAGTATTCAAAGTAGCTGCATTGGTCTATGTGTAGGTCTAGTATTGAAGAACATCATGTTGGACACCTTCCTTGAGCAAATTTACTGTGTGTCCTTTTGCACGGTGCCCTATCCTGATCAGCCTCATCATCAGCAACAACAATACCATTATGTCAATGTCACCATCATCAATGGCCAATATTGGATGAGACCAAATGCTATGGATGCCATTGATAGCACAATGCACTGTTCCTTAGGCAGGGCAAACACTGCATACTCAACACATACCAACAACTCACCACCATTCTTATTCCAACGAAGGTGTTAAGGTGTGTCCCCGGCATGCAGGATGGTCAAGCGCAAAAAATGTCGGGGGACTACCTTGATGAAAAATCTCATGGGTGTTTTCCGTGAGCTTCTATGGACAGCATTTGGTCGATATGATGTGTTGGGAGAGATGCATCAGCTTTGTATTTAGGGTTTTTGTGGGGGGGGGGGGGGGCTGATTTCAGACCGATCCTTCCACAAATGATGGTTCTGTGATGCAGTACCGCCAAGGACTGCAACAGGACGCGTTGTGTGCTGTGGCAGCAGATGTTTCAAAATTTTCATGCGCCGCTTGCAGAGTCCCCTCTGTTTCATGTTCCCACTACCATTCTCCCTGATGCCCCCTGTTGTCCGGTTCTGTACCATGGCAGGGAGAGCTGCTGTGCAGTTCGCCGACTTATTTTTCTTTGGTGCAGCATATTACACTCCCTGAGCCACTGAACCATCTGTGAGAGTGGCAGGACTGTTGTACGTTTGCTTTAAGCAAGGCTCTGGGCCATTTTAAAATTGGCAATCAATGATAGTTGCGAGTTTCTCCTTCGAAATTCATTGTCAGTTGTGGTGGTGCGGTGGCCAGGCATCCAGGGGGGAAAGTTTAGACTTCGCCGACAGTCATGGCGAAGCGAGCAGCCTACCTGCCAAAGCCGGTTGGTTACCATGCCACCAGTGTCCAGTGCAATGTCTTTTGTGTGACCTTCTTTTATTGATGGAGGGTGTTGCTGTCCATCAGGAGTGGCGGAGGGAACAACTGCAGTTTCGTGGGTCAGAGTGCTTGGGGTGCACTACTCGCATACTTCCTGGGAGTCCCCCCAAAAAGGGGGGCGCCGTAAATTTGAAAAAAACCGCCTGAATGGCGTGCAACACGTCTGATCCAGGGGGGTAGCAGGCCTGTCGACGACATCATGAAATTTACGGCGGATCCGCCGTAAAATTTACGGTCCAGAAATGAAAAATGCCACAATCCAGGACGCTCTCCTTTTCACTTTACCTGTCAAAAACAGCACTGGAAAACGAACTGGCATAGTGAAACATGGCCCAAATCTGTAATTGAACGCAACAGGTACCGTGCGCAACACGTTGTGTGCCACTCAACATTGTACCCTTATCACTGCAACCTTTTTTTCCCATCTGAAAATTTTGTGCACCAGGAAAGCTCATTGGAAAAAAGAAACTTGTTTGCCTGTCCGTAGCCCAGTGTGACACTTGTACAGCAGTAAAGTACACCGCAAAAATCATGAAAACGCAAAACGGAACGACCGGTACAGCAGCCCAAAAACTGGTGGTCTCCGTTTCTCCGTTTTTACCCGACCAGTAAACATCCTGTATGACACGTTAATGACGCAAAAATTTTACGGCGGAGGCGCTGTAAAATTTTACGGCGCTTCTGCCGTAAAAAATTTACAGATAAAGCGTCAGACATTGGACCACAGGCTGTGGCCCATGTTGCAAAATGTTGTGCTACAAACGTTTGGCTGTGCATAAGCCACCGTACAGCCAACAAGGGCACACGAGCGTTTGTACCTATCATGCACCATGTAAGCATACATCATGGGAGATCTGAGGGAGACCTCACAACGGTTTGCCCGCATTCACACTGGTATCCAGATGTTATACTCACTGATTTTGGAGTGGTTTGAAGCGGGCAGCAGCAGCCTGGAATCGCCCCAAGTGGGGATCCCCCCCAGTCTCAGTGCAGTGCCCAACATTCCTAAATCTCTTGTGTCTGGCGGGTGTCACCACAATGGGGTTTTCGTGGCCCTGCCTGTCACCGGCCCCAACGAGAAAACGTCTCTCCACCGCCATGGGTCACATGGGCTGTAAATTTTACGGCGCTTCAGCCGTAAAATTCTTAACATTCTTCGCTGCACTTGTTCCCCCCCCGTGTGCCCCTGAACTTTACGGCGCTTCCGCCGTTAACAAATTGGCCTAGTGTCAAGCATATTGGTGAAAAAGGGGGGTAGGGACCCTGGGACACAAAAAGGGGTGAAAATGTGCTCAGTGCGCGCATGGCACTCCCGGGAAGTACACGAATAGTGCACCCCAAGGAGTGGCGTGCTTGTCCTGCTCGTTGCAGCATTGCTGCGCCCTCGTCGTCCACCTCCCCTCCGTTGCGTGGTGGGGCTGTCTATGGCCGGACTAGTGATGGAACCCATTCGAGCATGCCTGCATTCTCAAAGCAGCAGCAAAACATTGTCCATTGTGCCATGTCCCGAGCTCCGTAGGGCAGGCGCCTCATGGGCAACTGCTGGCTCTCTGTGGCTGCAGGTGGGTGTGTGTGGCTCTGTGTGGCCACAGGGGGCGTTCAGACTCAAATCCTGACCGGGGGTAAAAATTGACTTCACCCTCTGTGTGTGTGCTCAAAATGCTCAGAATCGCATGGGGAATTCAAATATGCATGCAAAACAGGGAAAAAGTTTTCACCCTGACCCCCCCCCCCCACGGGGCCCGAAAGTTTTCAGGGGGGGTTGGGATGCCACCGGATGCCAAAAAAAAAAATTCCGGCGCCTTCGGCGCTAGGTTTGGGCCAAATGTGGACCGAATCTCCTCAAATTTTGGACCACCCAAGGGGGTGAGAGGGGGGAGGGGGGTTCAGGATCTGAGTCTGAACACCCGCCATGTGTGTGGCTGTGTCTCGGCTGGACTTGGTCGTGCGTCCGAAATGAGCGAGCATATCAGTGTGCTCCCGCTTCCAACGAACACCTCTTCGGTGCCTCTGGTCCCTCTGCTTGTGCCTAATCAAAGGAATCGGGTTGGAGAACGGATTAAAGTCAGTCCTCAGGCCCTTTGAGGCATGTGCGGTGACTACACACTCGAATTGCTGCCCCAAACTGCAAACTACGATTCCGAGCCTGCAGGCAAAGGCGGCACCGCCTCATTCAGGTCAACATCCTACTTCACTGCAGGGCTTTGCGTACTGGAGAGGGAAATGCAGGCGGGGAGGCGGGGGGGGGGGGGAACCCTGACTCAGCCCCAACTGTTGGGCAGTGGAGTAGGACCCAGCCCCATTCTCAGAGCTGGGAACCAGCTCTGACCTGCCCCCATCCCCACCCCAGTCAGCAGGGACTAGCTTCTAGCAACGAAGTCAATCTTACAATTGGCAAGAAAGGTAAATACAGCGAGCTTGACTGTATGCCAAACAGAACAAGAGATCACCAACGTGTAACCGGAATGGTCAGGGCAAGGTTTGTGGCTCGGGGCTCTCGGTCGCCCTTTTTTTCTGCCGCCCAACAGTATCCCAAGACCATTGACCAGACAACGAGACAGGGGAAAGCCACGTCAGCACGACAGCACGAGCCACAGCACCACCTCGAGCTAAGAATTGTCACGGGCGATTTTGCAGGGCCCCACAAATTTACAAGTCAACGACATGTTCTATGGGTCGGCGGTCCGGCTTGATTGGCGCGTGTTAGGCCGCTGCTAGGCATTGCCCTGATCCCTGACACGCTTCACACCATTCGGAGGCCGCCTCTTGGGGGTCAGTCATGCTCCCGAGGGGTTGGCTGTTGCCCTCGACTTGGGCTCTGCGTGGATTTCGGATGGAGACCCAGGCCTCCCTGTGGCTTGTACACCCCCGACACCCCTGGGCCAGCGTCTCGACCCCAGCCCGCAACACGGGGTACCGTGCCGTCATATATAAAGGTCAAGGCCAAACCCGATGTTTGGGTCTGCGAGGACGAAGGCGTTCGGGGGAGGGGGGGGGGGGTGCCAGAGGCGGGGAGGATGGCGATACCCTGCAACCTGCGGGTCTATTGCCACAAGGTCAAGTGGGGCACCTGCGTCGCCGGAGCGTGCCAGGCTCCCAGATCCGAGTTCAAAGGGATAGCACCAACAGGGACCGGCAACACGTTCCCCTGGGGACCTGGATAAACCCGGGTATCAACAGCAACGCGCCTTTGTGAGAGTGGGCTCAGCCACACACGCCGCACACCCGAAACGTGAAAGCCCCAACACTGGGGGGATCGGCACTGACGAAGCATCGCCAGGTTCGAAGTCAGCATCGCAAAGCCGTCTCTGGGAAGGGGCCCAGAAGAGTCGTCAGAGGCCCCCCGGCGCACATCCAGCGCAGCGACAGTCCCCCCCCCCCCGGTCCATCAGATCCACGTGCAATGCACAGCAGGCGACTGTACTGGGGGCGTTGTCGCAGAGTAGACGAGTGGGAGGGTCGTGACCCACGAGTGGCTGACGCGAAGGGGCTGCTGGAGCCCTTCGCTCGCGGCCCTTCAACCCCCCCCCCCTTGCAGAATGGGGAGCAGGAACAGTCGTGGGTGCCTTACCGCATCCAAACCAGAATTGACCCTAAAAAAGGAGGCGCACACCCTCTTAGGCACCACTGGAAATGATGTTGCATGTGGCCGAACTCAAGAGGGGGCACGGAGATGTGGGAAGCCACCGAGTCCTTTTGTTCCTGCCCTTAGAGCAGCAGGCACTTTGTGCCAGGGGATTGGCAACTGCACTACCACAAATGCTGACCACCACAGGGACATGGGCAAGCCGTATGCACGCCACTTACCTAGGGGCTCAGCAATGGGAACCACGCACCCTTGTGCCTTGCCCTTTGACACCCCGCACCGCATCGGCGCAGCCTTCAGCCCGCCAATCTCCCTTACCCCCCGACCCTCCTCTCTGACCCCTCCTCCGACCGCTGCTTCCCAATCCCCCACGCCTTACCCCTCACCCACTCTTCTTCCCCCACATTCCGCACCAGTCACGCTGTCGTGTATATCACCTTCATCTGCACCGTCACAAGCCCCAGGGCGTAGCGCACCGTCGAAAGGGCTTCGGCCAACGTGCCATCTTTGGCAGGCTGACAGACCATCGCTGTGGGTGTGCCTGGGTGTGTACTCCACGTCACGTCACACTCAGTTCCTTGCCATCTCGCCCCTCCTCAGCCAAAGCAACGGTCAGACAGAGACCATGCGCTTACACAAAGAGGGAGATATACGCACCGCGCGCACCGCGTTGTGCACCGCGCGCGCACCGCGCGTGCGTTTCTACCAACCCTTTCCTGCATTTTTCACATGTTTTCAGGGTGGCAAGGACGCAGTGGCCTAAGGGGTAAGCACACAACAACGGAGGCCTCCACTCCATCCTCCTCACCAATGGTGGTTGTGGCCGCCCACACCCCCTGCCAGGGGAGGGCCGTAGGACGAGGAAGAAGAGGATGTAGAACTCTCCGGTACGGCCGCTCGACCGAAGAGCCTAGTGCCCCACAGGGAGGGGCGAGGCACCCGTGGCAATTGTCCGCCATCGCGACAGCCATCGCAACCTGGCTTGGCGCTTTATCCCGCAGCCACGGCACACGGGCTCACCACAAGGGAGGGGCAAATAGTGGTGAGGTGCAGAAAACAGCACAAGGGGAAAGAAAAGGTTGTACGCGCACGTGGAAAACGAATGCACCGCGCGCGCACCGCGTGGTGCACCGCGCGCACCGCGCGTGCGTCTCCCTCAAAAAGCCTCTGCCCTTGGGCTTGTGCCCTTGTGCAGATGCAGTGAGGAAACGGAGGGCGTGATAAGCGGAGCATTGAACGAAGCCCTTCGTTCCCTGTGCAATCCTCTGTGACCCGAGAACGGGGCGTTACGGTCCCTTGCGCACTGTCGGTTCAGAGATCGCAGGTGGGAAGGCAATTTGGGGGCTGAGCAGTGCCTGGAATACCACTCGGTCCCCCCCCCCCTCAGTCCGCAGGGCTCGGAGGTTCCTACGGCAGCAACCCCCGACCCTCAATAGGAATCACCTGCATGCAAGCTACCGAGGAACTACCTACACATCAGCGCCCATCCCCTACGAGCCGCGTGCGTAACCCCACTCTGTTCCCTGCGAATCACCGGTTGTGTAGGAACAATGTGCATGCCAGCGCCTGGAAGGTACGAGCCACCCGCATGCATGCCAGCCCCATCTCCCTCGGAACCATCTACATTCCAGTCCCTGTTCCGACCGCAACCGCAACATCCACCTCGACTCGTTTCTACCATTTTGACCCCAACCATTCCGCCTTACACACAGACGGATCCCTGAGCCCAGATTTGGAGACAGATTAGGGACTCGTCGGAGGTGTCTCGGAGATCGGAGACGGCGGAGAACGCGCCTCCATGGTCAACAGGACCTGATCGGCAGATGCGCCGGGGGCGGCGCTGGGGCCCTCCTAAGGAACAAGGCGTGACATACGGGAAAAAGCACACACCACGTGGCACACGCACGGGCCCGGATGCGCAACGGGGCAGACAAAAGCACACGGACGCGCAGACCCACCCGTGCGTGCGCACTGCCCCGACCTGTCTCCGGGACAGCGAACGAGAAGCGTCCTGTTATCTGGACACGCGCTTGCTAGCTTGTTGTAAGCGCGTTCGGAGTACGTGCTCACACAGTTGTACTGTTGGGGTGTCTGTTGTAACATGTACTCCAGGCACAGGCACAGTAATTATCTTCTGAATCGTATCCACACTGGATGATGCATGCTGTTGTGCACATCCAGCAACATTGGAATGTGCAGAATGTGCGCTATGAGCCCTATGGCCCATGAGACCATTTCTTAAGTGGCATTTATGGGCAGCCCAAGGGCACAAGGCGTCGTGCCTGCAATTACAATTCCTCGGGCTCGTTGCCTGCGTCTGTTGAGGAGGAGGAGGAGCGTAGCTGATGTTGTGAACACCGAAACAAGAAATGATACAACACGGCTGCAGCATGGGAATGGGCACGTTTCCTGGCAAACATCTCGTGCTTCTTCGGCTTGGGAAACGGGGCTATGAAGCCTAATCGGCCACACACGTCAAAAACATACGCACCGCACGCACGCGTGTCTTTCTCAATCCCTTGTTCATGATAACACACAAAGCAGCAAAGCAGCGCCTCTACAGAAATAATAGATACACCCCAAACCCGGTCCGGCCCACCCAAATGATTTATCCCGGGATGCCATACCTTTTTGTTTCGGGGGGGGGGGGGGCGTCTACGTTCACGTGTACACACACGAATACGAATACGAATGTGTTTTACGCATTTGTAATCTAACGCGTCTTCTTGTAGGTCTTTTTGAACGTATACACGCACGCATGTGTGGACGTACCTCCGTATTTGTGTTACATATTCTAACCAACGTCAACACCCGGGAACCACCGTCCTGACCCTTCAACGACCCTCTGAAGAGCCCTTGACACCCCACCAACAAATTGACGAAGAAGCGACCCCCAAAATCCTCCGAACCCATCGCCGCATGTAGAATACTGCCACATGCGCACCCACCCCCAGGCACACCTCAACATGCGCCGGTGACCGTGAACCCTCCTCAACATCTCTGGGGATCTCATGCAGCTTAAATGACAAATAGGTCCTCAGTGACATCAGCAGCAACGTGAGGGCGCGGCAGACAACCAGATGCACACCCACAATCAGGAACGATGTCACAAACCAGCCATCAGACCACCCCATCATCGCCAGGGTGAGGGCTCCTGAGTAGCGCAGTCGGGGCAGGGATTGCAATGGCGACAAAGCATCCTTGTGTGCGCCACGCACGCGGCGACACAGACGTGAAGACTCGTGTTCGATCCGCATGCGTAGCCCAAGCATGTGACAAGGAGCGGTATCGGCTGTGGGCTGTGGGCATCATGTTTGGTCGCAGCAGCAGGAGGAGGCATGAAAAAGGCCCCTTGCACACCGAGCAGTGCAGCAGGACGAAGCATCGGGGCTGACCAGAATGAAGGGACAGGTCACTGTGTGTGCAGCATGGGGCTGCCCACCCCTGTGTCACGTGCTACCCCGCAATCCCTGGCCCGGCCCTTCGAGCGCTCAACATGATCTGCAAACCATCTCAAGCGCGCACCAGCGTGACTGATGTGCGACTCACGGGGGCAAGACCCGGTCGACCGGTGACCTACCGTAGAAGTGACTTTCAAAACGTACCCTAACCTTAACCTTGCCTTGGGGGGGCGCAGGGAGGTCTGCAGAACTCAGTCTGGCTACGGCGGGCCGAGGGCACCTGCAAACTGTTGGGTATCCAGGGACATGTATTCTTACAATGTGAACGATATGTGACCAAACATTGCGAACGCACATCATGGCGGCCTTCTTTGAACATCATGCAGATGCGCTTGCAAGCAGCCGCTTGCGTATCTGTGTTTCGGTCATGTTTCAGAGAGTCTGCGGTGAAGCAGTCGACACGTGTGGCTGCTGGAGCATGCAGCAGGCAACCAACTATGACCCATAGCCAAAGAACAACGGATAAATGGGGCAAGAAAATGGACAAGAACTGCCGATTGGCATGCCCCAAACAATAGTCACCGCAAAAAAGCCTTTGGCCCGGCCGGCGCGATATCTTTTGAGAGCGGGGAGCAAGTGGGGCGTCGGGTGCTTGGACTGGTCTCCCCATCCCCACGTGGTGCGACTCATCGGTGCGACTCATCGGAGGTGTGCAGCGGTTGGGCCCAACCGCACGATGTGTGATCATGGGCGACTCAGTGCACGTCGGACTCCGTCGGACCGCACACCTTGACCCGCATCTGGTATGACTCGGTAAGACCCACCGACGTCAGTGCGACCTGATGTGTGGCCTTCCTATATCTGAGTGTGAGCCCCGCTGTTTGTCACTTGATGCCATCATCAGACCTTAAACGAGAAATGTGTCTTTCTTGCCAACTACCAGCCTCTGCAGCCACAATGCGGGCCGCACCTTGTCACCACGATGCAGTGCATAGGGCATAGAGCGGGCGTTCACCTGCATCAAAAGACTTGCGGTCCCCGCCCTCTGCAAAGCACACGTCATGCCACACGGTTGCCTCTTGTAAGGCGTGGGTCCTGTTTGTCCTGCACATGGCCGGTCAGCGCAGTGACACAGAGGCGGGGGGCGGGCATAGAACACCGCACACACAGGGAGCGGCATAGTGTGAGGGTGCCAGTCATACAATGTGCACGAAGTCGTCCACCGCCCCCCCCCCCCCCAAAACAATTGCCGTTCCGGGATCGGTGCCCCACAGCTAAAGAAACATCTGGTCGGCGTCTACAAATGGCAGCCGCGTCTACTTGTGGCAAATAATGTCTATAAATCGCAGACGATGCATACTCTCACAAGCTTCGCGGGCGACTTCATGCGATATGTGCCTTCAGGGGGGCGTTGCAGGAGGGTGGGGGCTGGGGGGGGGGGGGGCTTGGCAGGGGCTTCGGCTGGAGGGGGAGAGGGGGATGAGGTGATGTGCACGGGTCATCGATTGAGGCAGGGTGGGATGAGGGGTCCCCAAAAATCGTCTAACGCGGTCCAACCCCTTCAGACCAGAACTTGGATACGGGAGGTTCAGGGGGTTTTACCCTGGATTCACCAGTGCGGAATGAGGATGCCGGGCTTGGAATGCCGCGGACTGTACTCCATGGCTTTGCAGGTGCAGACCTCCCTCGCAGGAAAATGCAACTCCGACCTCACAAACCCTCTAGAATCACGGTCCCTTGAAACTACACAAAGGCCGGCTGCAGCCCCTAGGGGACCCCTGCAGCCCAGCGTGCAAAGAATCATGCGCATGCCGCCGAATCCAGTTGCCTGGGCATCCCCTGCATCCCATTTCCCGGGTAACTGCCTGCATTTCAGCCCCCATGAACGATCTGCGTCCGACGCCCTGCTCCCTGCCAATCATCGGCTGCACCCGAATGCCTGGCCCTGGAGCCTGTGATCCACCCGCACCATGCCCATTCCAGTGGCCGAGAAACCCTCATGCATCATCATGGGGGCCATGGAAGCAGGCAGCAGACAGTTGGTGCCTCGTGTTGCTCTGAGCGTGGACCCGCAAAAGTCGTCCAGGAATGCGGCACCCCTTCCGTCCATAACCTGCAGGGCTGTTGACAGAATGTTTGGCCCCAGCAGCAGCGAGGAGGCACGGAAATGGCTGTCCGGGCTGTGCGGGTGGATGCAGGCCGCAGTCCCCAGGCAACCTGGGCGGCGCACGGTGGTTGGTAAGACATGTCCAGAAATGAGGGGCTGGGGTTCAAAAAGCAGCACTGGGTCAATGCAGGTGGTTCCTGGGGAACAGGACTGTGCAAAGAGCGCGCGGGCCGCCGCCATCACGATCCCCGTGGTTGCCTTCAAAACCCGCACTGTCCTCACACGCTACTAGAGTCCACACCTGTGGCGAAGTGTCTGAATCACGGTGGACAACTCATTGCAATCGATCTGCAGCGCAGGATTCGATAACATGTTTATCAGAACACTCACCCTAAACAAGCAGGACGTTTGGGGAAGCGGGGACGGGGTATTCACTGGACGACTGCATGCATCACTCCGCTTTGCAGCAGGCCGGAGTCGAATCGTCATGCAGCGCAAAAGCCTGTTCCCCTTCAACAAGCGCACCTGCTGAGCCAGGAGGCGGTGATGACGCAATGACGATTACGATTGCTCTCTTTTGGCTTTACAGGTTGCATGTCCCAAGGCAGTAGGGGGGACGGTGTGACAGTACGTGCATCCGTGCGCGCTAGTTCGGGCAGACTAGTGAATAGTAATGGCAATCGTCAATGGAATCTATGCCACCCATAAGCAGGTGTTAAGCAGAGTAGTCTAGTGTCTAGTGCCTCAGCAGTATATGCACAGCGCTGCGGATTGAGCATCCTTGATTCCTTCCTTACCCCTCCACAACAGCGGTCTCAGGCAGAGGCGATTGGTGCGGTCTCAGGTTGAGCTCTTCATTCGGCCCTCGGTGATCGCCGGTGCCGCCGGTACAGCCTTCATGGACGCACCCACCCCTAAGACCTCCCCAGGACATCAGCTCTGCTGGCCGGGACCCCGGACCCGAGGGGGTTTGCCTGGTTGACGCAGCGCAGCACCACAATCCAATCCGCGCGACGTCACGCCGCTTTATGGGTGTGGCGGACCTGAGGAGGTACGACTGGATGCACCCGTAATACGCCCACTGAATGGCAAAGAAGACGTTCTCATACTCAATCAGAAGTCCGTTAGTCACGCAGCCAATCTGCAGATGGAACATGGGAGGTGTGGCTAGGTGGAAGAAATGGAGGGAGGATCAAGATCAACAGGGTGGTTTGTCGGGAGACAAAGGGGAGGGGTTCACGCCAGACCTGGAGATAGAGTGTATCCACACCGGCACGGGATACACACTTTTTGTTTTTGGGATACACACAGGATACACACTCGAGAACCCTGGGATACACATGTGATACATGCAAACCATGAAAAAAAAGAGAGAAATCTTGGCCATCCCCCACAGGATACATGCTATGGTAACATGCACCCTGTAACATATACATGTGATACACACACTTGAAAGTTGGGATACACATTGGACACACACTTCTAAAGCCTGGGATACAGTCGGATACAATAATTATAAGTTTTGGGATACACTCTACCTCCAGGACTGGTTCACGCGCAAGAGCATGCTTTATCAGGAGAAACAGGGGCAGGATCCCACGCAGAGGCGTGGTTCATTGGAAGAAAGAGGGGACCTGGTCCACTTGCACTAACACCATGAGCATGATCCTGCTTCTGCTGCCTACGTTTCGTTGACTGTTCTATTTCGTGAACTGTCATACCACTGGGATGTCCCTTTGGCAGGTGCCCATTGCAACACACAGTGGCAGCCATAGTGGTTCAAACAGTGCTACTTTCTGTTGGGAACCTCAATGAAATTGTGGAGAGACCACTGCGCTGCAAGGCATTGCAAGCCCCTTTGTTGGGGCCCAAAGCAGACCCGATGTGCCGGTCGGGCCCAGGGGAAAAGCCAGCCCAGGCGCCTTGCCCATACCGCGGGGGGTACACCCAGGGCTCTGTGTGGGGACCCAAATGGCCGGGAGGCGGCAGAGGCTGGCGTGCAGTGACGCCTCAACGACCGAGGCTCGCGCAGGCGTTTCGAAGTACGAAAGATCCGATGCTGGGCTTTGCCGCGGTGCTGGGGCTGGCACGAAGCGCCACCTCATGTTGCACGAGGGTAGCGCCCTCTGATGTGTTCGGGTGGTGTGGGGGAGCGTCGGGGCACCTGTTTCCCGTGCACCGGAGCCTCCGCGTCCACCAGCGCTGGGCGCTGGTGTCCACCCGTCCTCCAGGAAGCTGCTACTGCTGCCCCTCGCTGTCCTGCCCTTGAGGGAGCGGCAGGTGCCGAGAGACAGGGGTCGGTTGCGGTTCAGCCACGGCGTCTAATGGCCTGCGGTGGATGAGACAACTGTTGCGCCCTTTTCCAATGCGAACGCTTCTGACGTCGAAAAGTTGCTCGACATTATCTCTGCCCGCGGACCAGGTGCGCTCCAGCGATACCTCCCGCACGCTGCCCATCCCCTGACACATACCCCGACCACCAAAAAAATGACGGAGTACGCAAGGCCAGAGTTGTCCGTGCAGAAGCTGATGAAGCACATGAGCGCCTGAAATGACATGGCGGTCCACACGAACATCGCCGTCTGAGCCAGCACCTTCGGGCCATCTGCGGGCAGAAGAACAGGGTCGAGGTCCAGAGTGGTTTGCACATCACAGACGTCGCTGGGGAAGCGGCTGGCGGCTTCCACCGCAGGTACACAGCGGCACACGGCATGGGACACAGACCAGAACTTTTCCAAACCCTCACGTGCACATCAGGCGTGTGCAACACAACGTCGGAGGGCTGTCGCACGTGCGTGTCAAACGACATGACGTGTGTGCCACGCCACTTGAGGCGTCTGTCGCACGACAAGTGCTCCGCACCCGTCGCACAATAATAAAGGGGTGTGTGCGGCAATAGGGGTGTGCGTCGCAGCATATCCTGTGCGTGTCCCGGCGCACCCCCTTGGGTGTGTGTCGCACACCCTCGGGCATCTGTCGCACATGACTGGGCGCGCATCACCCGCCCTTACAGGGGTGCACAACAGGAGGCGCGTGTCACACCGCCCTGAGTGCGTGTCACAGATCGTTAGGTCACACAGCCCCGGGACTCTCAGCAGATGGAGACCCAGCTGCCTGGGGCCCGGAGGGCTTTCGGGGGGTGGGGGGGGGGGTGGGGGGGGGGTGGGGGGCATGACGCCTGCTTGTGTTGCTGTCTGCGGCTGGCGGTGCCGATTGGCCTCTCGCCACTTAGCGCTGTCCTTTCCTTGGACCCTTTCCCTCCATAGGCGGCGGCGCCCGTCGGCCTCTCATCCCCTTGTGCCCTAGCCCCCGGACTGTCCCTGTTTCACTGCTCCGTGTCGGGTGAATACAGAGGAGGGCACCGGCCCTCGCCGTTGGCCAGACGTCCAAGTGGACACCCCATACCGGCGGTGTGTGTGTGTGTGTGTGTGTGTGTGTTTTGGGGGGGGCGGGGGTCCTGGCGGCTACATAACCCCTGCCGTCACAGGGTGCCCACATTGGGGAAGAGGTGGCACGAAGGTGGCAAGTGGCACTGTCATAGCGCGGAGGGCCTTCAGCGCGGGGGGCTTGGGTTGCCTGAAGCAAGAGTCCCGTGCCCACAACAGCAGGCATCTGTCGCACAACGTTTGGGGTGTCTCACGCAGCGCGGAGCATCTTTCACACAAAATCAGGTGCGTGTTGAACCGCATTAGACGTCTGAGGAACAACCGCAGACGTGCGTCACACCGTAGCAGATGTGTTTCGTGTGCCGTCAGGGGTGCGTGACACATCAATCGGTGTACCACCGGCGCTTGGCCATAGACCCACGATGGTCGTCATCCTCCAGAATCACTCTGGTGTCCAGATTGTTCAGCAATGCGCCGTCCGGCGCCACCACAAAAAGTTCATGAGTCCAGCAACGCGCCGTGAGGCCCAGCCAAGATTGGGTTTCAGGTCAGAATCGTGCATTTAGGCCACGTCAGAAGCATTCTCGATTACCCTCCTGCCCTACCGCCGTCAGTTGTCACTGACATCCGTACCATAGTCCGTGTCCCACACTCGCAGTGACGCTGCCCCCAGCGCCCTGTCCCTCACCCTGTCACTGACATCCGTGGAAAAACCATCCCACCGGCGCTTGGCACACCTGAGTCTATCCCAACCAACAGCCACCCCATTGCCAGTACAATGACCGTGTGTAGCACGGCCCGGGGGGACTCCGTGGACATTGTCATCAGCAAATATGAAACGAATCGGTAGTCCCCACTCTCACGTTCCTGCGGGCAAAGACCAGCACAAGAATCGAGTGCCGCCGATGAACGCCGCACGCGCCGCCTGACCTATGGTGCTCCAACTGAAGAGGCGTACGGGGCCCACACCGTTCTGGAGGCCTGTACCAGCGAAATGGCGGGGAGGGATGCCGCCAGTGGCCAGCCACGCCCGGGCCACATGCGTCACCGGCAATGCACGTCTTTGTGGCCCGGTGCGACTCGACGCCGCAACTGCAATTCATGCAATTGCAGTGCCCGAGGCGGTGCCTGCGCAGGGTCTGGGGACTTCGGCACCCGGTGCAGGGTGCTGTCGGGTGCCGGTTGGGCATGTTGGCTGGGCACTTGGCAGGCTGCGCAATGCCACTGTTTGAGTGGGGCTACTCACAAGCAATCTCTGACCCGTCAAGGCGTGGGTGGCGCCCCTGGCTTCGTTCCTAGGGGGGATGTTTTAGACGCAGTCCACGCGAAGCAGTCCACCCGTTGGCGCGAGAACAGGCAATCCCTTGCTCTCATCCGCTTGTGTCGGTGACAGCCTGAATGACATACTTTTTGAGCGGGGCAACCCAGAAACCTCGGATCATTTCACGCCATGATTTCACACTTTCCACCCCTGCCAGGTTGTCCCCGGTTGCCCTATTACTTGTGCTGCGCGTCAAACGAGGTGCCGCATGAGACGTCTGTGGCATGACTCAGCCTGGGCCGCGCTGTGGAACCTGCAGTCTGCCATATGTGATTGCAGTGAAGCGGCCACCGCCCACGTATCTCCTTCAGACCGCCGCTGGGAGGGGCACACAGTCCGGGGAAGACGCACAGCACCTTGTTGAGGACCTGCCGTTCCGAGAAGAGCTCAGGGACAGAGATCAGGTACTGCACAATACAGACGTACGATGCAGCCAAGATGATGAACATCATCTGTTTGTAGGCCTGTGGAGCAGAGGACGTTGCAGGGTGGGAAGGGGAAAGGGGGTAAGGGGGAGGGAGACGGGCTTGGGGACAGACGAAGTGGGGGGGGACCCCCCCCCGCACCACCCAAAAACCTAAACACGACCGCTCCCATACACCACACAAGAGACCCTTACCCGAGATCGCCACGAGACACACTCACGCCTTGATGCCCCATGTGTGGCCAGCCACACCATCGCATTGCATCCAGCGACCTCAAACAGAAAGGACCACTGCCCTTTTGGGGCGCCCTCGCACTGGCATCCCCGTCCCCCCTGTCTGCTCTTGAATAAGAATTCAGGCCTTCGAATACCTAGATCCCCCAGATCTAGGGTGCCACGTCGCGGACGTATCAAGGAGACATGGCCCGGCTTGTTGCGGCCTCGATGGGGTGACGGCATCGATGGGGCCAGCCTACCTGGGCGCTGCGGGTGGCTATTCCGCCCCCGACTGCCGGGTAATGTGCACAGGCGTGCCCGTCGCCAAATCCCCCACCACTCGAAATCCCTGGAAGTTCCCAGACATCTGTATGTCATTCTGCAAAATGCCGCCCCCCACTGGCCCTCGGAAACGCAACCATTGGCACTACTTCACTAATTCACTCATTCATCACCAATGAATGCGCTAAAAGCACCCGAATCAGCAAAAACTCACAAGCATGTAGCGGCGTAACTTGCCATCCACACCCCGTCTCGCACAACATGACGCCAGTCCCATACACCAGAACACTACAGCACAGCACCATACCACAGCGCGAGACCACAGCACCAAGACCCTACTGTTGTCTACCAGGACCAGTCCTGCCTTCAATGAGCCAATACACAAGGGGGCTCAACCTCCTGTTTCCATGCTACATGCAGGTTCTTGGAATTGCCGCACCTACATTTACAATACCCTGTGATCAGTCTTTAGTGATGGACAAAATACCCAATGGTAGCAGGGGAGTGCGCAAATGGAAAAAGCGGTGGCAAAAAAGTGCACCTACAAAGATGCATTAAGGAAGCAATGCAATGCACGGCACTTTGGGCGCAGGACTGAAATCTGGGGCAGCTCAACACCTTCGACAGCATCTTTGGTAACTGGGTAACAGCTTGTGCCCCGGTGCAACTGCTGTGGGGCAGCAAAAAAAAAATGCAAATACACCTGGCATCTGCAGGTGCAAGCAAGTGCAAAATATGCAAGAAAACTCAGTATGCCAGACCCTGCCCATTGCTGGGGTCCTTGACGCAAACAAAAAAATCTCGTTGATGTTCGCCTTACCCAAAAATTCACACAGCAAGTTTCAAAGTGTCTTTGTGATACATCCATCTAAAGGTTAGTCGTTCGTCAACGGAAGACGTCTGCGTTGTCAGCCGGTATTCCATGACTGAATTGGCCATTCACCGCCGGTGATTGGCGGTGAGACGGCAGCGGTTGGCGGTTGACCGCCGCCCAGAGGTCTTAGTGAATATAAAAAATCTCGTTTTTAAATGGCCCATCGATGCTACACGTCAGTGCCCTATGTTCTGTGGGTACAGTGGAGAGGGGGGTCAGTGGAGAGGCCGTCAGTGCAGAGAGGAAAGGTGGAGAGGACAACAGTGGAAGCAAGAAAACAATCTAGTGCACCTCCCCAAACTTGTTGCTGCAGTCGTACATGAAGCATAGAGCAAGTACGGCGCTGACGAGCACCACTTGCCCGCCGTTGAGCAGGGCCTTGACGCGGTTCTGAGGGCTGTACTTACGAGCCAGCCGCCGAGCCAGCAACACCACCATGGCATTGCACAGGTGCTGCTGCCGTTTTGCACTGGACAACAAACGGATACTGTCACAGGGGCAGCAGGGCAGGGCGTGGCATGTGCGCTGGTGTGGGACATCAACACAGACCATCCGTATATTAGCTTGGGGGTCTTGAGGCAACTATGAGGAGCCCCTTTTCCTTTTGGTAACCCCCTTCCCTTGGCAGGGGCTCTTTGCGCCAGCTGCCGAAAGAGCCCTTTTGCCAGACCCCCACCCCTTTGCCCAAAGAGCGCCTGTTTAAGTGTTTTCAGACCAACTTTGTAAAAATTAACCCAACAACACGAGGGATCTCGTTCCCCAAGGAGGCAATGATGGCCCACTGGCGGTGCTACAGCGACCGCACAGGCGCCCGAGTTGACACCGCATATGCCAAGCACGCCGCCCACCTCCTCCACCGCATGACGCACAACCACCAACCCACTGTCAGGGAGGCGGCAGCGATCCACATTCAAGCAGCACAAGAGGCCCACAACACCTGCCCCAAATGGATCCTGGTAACCCACCAACGTGGGCGCCAGCATCTGGAACTAGCTACAACTCCTCCTCCCCGGCCACACACACACCATCCTCACCAAGCACCACCGCAACCAACACAGGCCCGTCGTGGCCACTCACAGGGACATCCACCGGCACCTAGTAGGAACGATGGACAACCTACAACTTGTGGAGGCCACCATCACCATCGTGTACATCACGCCCACTTAAATGGGCACCATGGCCCGGTGCGGGTCCCACCACGCCCCATTCCTCAGCGACCGCGAATGGCCAGCAAAAGACGTATTCTGGGCGTACCCGAGGGCCTATGCCACAACCACGGGCCACAACATGGCGGAGGCCAACACCATCATCGTACAAAGCCTTCAGCCAACAGTACCCATGCCCACGCCCAGCGGAGGAGGAAGTGCCCAACAATGGGGGCACCACACGTGACGAACCCACCCAACCCGGCACAAGTTGGACCCTGCCGACCATCCTATTACTGGCCCCCAACACCCACAAGCACGCCACCTGCACCGTCGTACACCACACCACACACACACTGGATAATACCCAAACACAACACCACGACAACTGACATACAACCCGTCTACTACATCAAGCACGGCACACCAGAATCTACTGACACTGCGGAAACGAGGCACTAGACACCCCATGGCCCTTGCTACACCTTGTCGCAACACACCACTACACCCCGACAGCTGCACCTAAGCCAGCATGCATCGCTCGCACTCTAGCTCACATAGTCCCCGCGGACCAACCGGCACATGTGGCATGGGCCACACCATCCATGGCCGAATGGACATACACTGGCGGACAAACGGCCAACCCCGACGTAGCAATCCGGTATAACCACTCCAATCCACACTGGGCCAGCCCTCACGAGCCACGGGTGGGCCCGAGCAACCACAAGTGCGCCACGCTGCGCGGCTACCGGAAACATAGGCAAACAATCACATGCCACCGGTTCCACCCCAACAAGGGTACATCTCCCACATAATGTACGCATACATCACGTAAGGCTGCCCCGACCATGGACTCTTGCGCCTCACACCTTGGGCCAAGACGATCATCACCCAAGGAATCGGCGTGTACGCAATCCTGATACTCCAACCCACACACCCCACTACCCACGCGCCTCAAGGCAACCCCATCTACATTTACCACCCCACCACAATTGCACGCCTAACCCCCCCCCCCCCAGCGACAGCAACATCGCATCCGGGAACACGCAGCTCACCCCCACCACAGGATGCGCGTCCATTCCTCCACTGTAGATGCTAGACGACACACCATATACGGAGAAAGACAAACACTACGAATACTTGACCCCCATCCAGCAGCAAGCCACAATACTCAGCAAACCCAGGGACACAAAACTCATAAAGAGACTAGAGGACTCTGCAGGCACCCCCCTCTATTACGCCACCCTCCAGCCTGACAGCCTCCTAGCACACCTGCGAAAACTGCGGCTCAAACTTGCCCTCAAACAGCTACCCATGCTCACCCAGTACCGACGATGGTACACACGCCGTAATATACAACAAAGCGCGGTATGTGAAGCCATGCTAGGAAGAGCAATGTTAGCCCGGGCCGAGAATCAAATCCAAACAAACAGCATGGGGTTGCAATGTGTGGTACAATTTTGCTATCAACAGAATGCACAATCACAAACATGAATGAGCCCCCCTTTCCCTCTACAAATGCATCACAAATGCCCAATCTTGCATTCAAACGACAAAAAACAGTGGTCCCAAAAAAATTGTGAAAACATCCACTTGGACAGGCCCATGCTTGCGCAGGGGGGTGATGCCGCGGCACGTAAGCAACAGCCAGACCACCGCCGGCCTAGCCCACCACCACAGCCCCACCTTGCAACCAACGGAGGGTACGACGGTGCCACCAACCACACCACAAGTACGGAACTCAATCCGAGCACAGATGGAAAAGCGCAAGTAAGGAGCAAAAAGGCAACATCGCAACCTAACCGAACGGACAGCATACTTGTCCAACAAGACCGTGCGGTGGGTTCAAATCCCATTGGAGGCGCATACTAGGCATATAGGACAACAAATGGCCTTCTTGGGATATATGCGGCGGCGCGGCATAGCAAGTATGGGCATAGCAAAATACACTAAAAACACACACCCACATGAGGATACGTTTTTCCAAAACAACCGACACCCCCACGGCACAACCAAAGACGGTCCAAAACCACACACACGGACACGGCCACTCGGAAACCAACTCCCACCCCCACACCACAGCCACCCAACCCCGGCCGCACATAGCCACCCTAGTTTGCACCCAACGACCATCCCCGCTTGGCCTCGTGCATCCTCACCACATCGCCACATACCGCCCGTCATCCGCCAAGTCTTGAAACCACCCGAACAACACAAACACACACACGCGCGTGTGCACGCACACACACCAACACAAGTGCACCGCCACTGATGACCCAAGTGCCAAGCAAAATGCTGCCAACCTGGTCCCCCATCCACACTCCCGCGCAGCCCTGCCACAGGTAAAAGTTACGCCCGTACCTTCCTGTACGCACAACCCACTGGCCCACACCCGGCATCCCCACGCCCGACCATGCCCCCACCCAGGCGGAACAAGAACATCAGCGGCTCGCAACCATGCCTCCAACCACCACCACGCCGGAAGCCAGGCGCAAGTGACCACCTGGACTAGCAACACCACCGGCCACCAACCTCACCACCCAGCCGAAAACCGTGAGCACTAGACCCCATGAACGCCAAGCCAAACCCCCAACCACAGCCCACAAAAAGCACACCCATACCACCAAAAACACCATCACCCAACCGGACTAGCCCACGACACGGCACAAACAGCACCAACGTTGGACGCAACACAAGGCAAACAGGCCACCACCACAAAGCCCACTCATCAAGGGCCACCAGCACCTGAACTACCGAACCACCACCAACGAACTCCATTGCCCCGCCATCTCCCCAACCCCGAATCTAGGCTGCACAATCACACCGCCCATACCATAGCAAGCCGGCGACCAACCGCACCCGTTCTAGCCCCTGGAACCACCATTCCTGAACCCCGTGAAGCCAAGCCGCTGCACCGTTGACCCATGCCCATAGAGCCAAAGACCAAGCTAACCTCAAACACGCCAACAACCCACAAGACGCACCGCCAAAAACCACTGCACACAACACAGACCGAACCACCACCACACAACAAGGCACAAACCATCATCAAACCCCCCATGCCATGCTAACAGAACAACAAGCAACCTCACCCGTTTTGACCCCTCAAACTACACAGCTAAGCCCCAAGGAACCAAACCACCGAGCTGCCGACCCCAAACCATAGAGCTAATGACCAAACTAACCTCAAGCGCACCAAAGAAAGAAAGAAAGAAAGAAACACCGGGTGCATCTACCGAACACACTGCCGAGCACCACTGTACACAACACCAGTAAAGCAGTGAACCACCACCCAACAAAGGAGCACACACCACCACGAGCCCAGCGGCCGACCTAACCTAACCTAGCGGTACTGCACCGCACAACGACAACGAACATTGCAGCACAACACAACCCACACACACTGGGACCACAAGCACTAGGAGAGCACTGCACCCATGGGGCATAACCACGACCAAACCCATAACCAACAGCACACATGGCTAGCAAAGAAAGCTAGTGCACACACGTACTGGTGTGCCAGGCAGGGTGGAACGATAAGGGCCAGAGGGCAGGGTGCGGAAAGCCAGTTTCTTTTGTTGTTATGGCGGTCCCTTTTCACTCGACACTAGGACGCAATGGAGACAGCAGACTAGTACCAATGGGAAAACACCATAGGCAAGCGTATTTTTTTCCTTGTACAACCGAAGATACGGAAGACAGGCAAAGAGTAACCAAGGAGCCAAGGCAAGACGGGATGAAACTCACACACACACCAACACAAAGGCAAGCGAACATGGCCCTAGTGCCACCGACGACCGCACACCACGCGCCACACACTCACACCACTCAGAACATGGCGAACAAGGGCCCTCGTGCCATGAACGCCCACACCCCACACACTAAACACTTCACAACACGCACCACACGGTGAACAAGAGCCCAAGTGCCATGGGCGCAAGCACAAACCACACCACACACCCAAACCACACACACACACACCCGGACGGTGACAAATGGGGTGACCCACACCGTCCACCGGGCCACGGGCAGGGGCGGTCCCCCACAGCACGCAGGCTAAGACTGGTCAGGTTGAGATGGGGACCTCGGCAAACATCACGCAGAGTCAAGGCAACAACCACTACCACGAGTGCCGATACACAACCTAGGAGGGAGTAACTTGCAAGCTAGAGTGACTCCAACTTGAACCATAGGGGTGAGGCAATGTTACCGTAGACGCGGCAACTATACCCGTTGTGGTAGGAGAACCTCCACACGGCTGGGAAGTCTGTAGAACTGTCCCCCAAAGGAGGACGCATGTGTGCAATATGACCTACCATGGTAACACATGTGGGGACATCCTCCCACCCGGGACATGTGAACCGGGTGGCCGCAATATTGCCTTCCCAAGACACATGCGGGAGCAGCTTTGTGGGGCATCTAACATAGGGCAGTGGGAGGGGTGGTCACCCCCATGGTAAGTCCTTCTTCTTGCACTGTCAAAGGAGGCATCCCGAGCTACCGAATATCGCTCTCTCTCTCTCTCTCTCGAACCAGTATTCGGATGTTTTGCTTGGATTGAGGGGGGCGGGAAAGGGTTTCGCAAGGGGGTCGTACAGAGTGGTACGGGGGCTCGGGGGGGGTGACATCAATGCTAGGGGGTTGTGGATGATTGATGGTGACTCATGAGAGGCGGTGGATGATTGTTGTGAATTCTTGATGGGCACTGCATGACTCCAACAGGGTAGCTCAGATCTGGACCCCAACAACCCACGGTGTGAGCAGGGGAAGTGGGCTTGGATGACACACCCTCCTCCCCCATGGATAGGATTGCTGTCCACAGCTGGCGACACCTATTGGCCTCTGACTACTTACCCTCATCCTTTCGTTAGACGCTTTCGCCCCATAGGTAGTGGTGCCCATTGGCCTCTCACCTCCTAGTGCCCTTGATCTACTGGTTTTGCCTGTCCTCACCTCACACCACCTTCCGTTCCTCCGGTAGGTTGTGCCACGGGGGGGGGGGGGGGGCGACTACAACTGGTCCTAATGCGACCCACCCCCCAACTATCTTTCAAAACTGGGGGGGGGGGCAGTTGGGGGGGGTCTAGCCGGGGGTCGGGGGGGGGTTGTTCCTACCGGGGATCGGGGGGGGGGTCCGGCCGGGGGTCAGGGGGGCGTCCACCTAGGGGTGAGGGGGGGGGGTTAGGGTTAGGGTCACCGAGCTGGTGGAACCAGTCTTGGTTTTATAACCCTTTTTAGGGTCTAGGGTGGACCTACCAGGTTTAGCAGCAGCAGCAGCAGCAGCAAGCAACAAGCAAGCAAGCAGCAAGCAAGCAGCAGCACGCGCGAAATGGGAAAAAATCAAAAATCCGTCGTGGTGCTTCAGATTTGGGTGAAATTTTGGTGGATGAGACCTATGGGTGTGAAGTACAATCACACAAAGTTTGAGCGAGAAACTCAACGGTGGCGGCCGGCAACGGGATTCGCAAGTGGCGGACCTCGGTTTCAAAAACTGCAGTTTAGGGCCAAAAACAGCCATTTTTGGGCCAAAAAAGCCCTGGAACACATTCAAAACAGCCAAATGAAGGGAGACGGTGGGTACACTCCACGTGCAGCTTGACTTCCCCGTGTCAACGAGCTCTTTGCGGCCCTCTAACTCCATGATATGTCCCGAAAACGGCCCAAAAAGGCCCCCAGAAGCTCCAAATGCCGACAGCCACAAACCAAGAATAGGCCATATTGTTGGCTACATGGCTCACAATGCGATTCCGAGGGCACCTACTCCACCCGCAACCCCCCACTTTTTGTGGTTTCCACCCCTCAAAATTGCCCAAACGGACGCCTAGACCCCAATACCTAGGCCCACTAGGCTGCGGCAAGCTGCAAGCTCAAGCCCAAACAAGTGGGTGCCCAAATGGGTCAACGGGGTCCAATAGGGGCAAAAAGATGACTTTTCTCAAAAATGATCCTAGACCATGTGCGACGCTAAAACAAGTGTTTTTGGACCGTTTTGAGCTTGTGGTGGCCCATTTTGGTCCTCCGAAAATCCCAAAATGCCTTGAAAATGGGCTGTTTTGGGACCAAAAATGGGTCAAAAAAGGGTCAAAAACGCATTTTTCCAAAAGTCATCCTAGACCATTTGGGGTGCACCAACGGGTGACATGAGCCCATTTGGAGCCCAATTTGGGGCATTGTGGTCCCTCAGAAGTCCAAAAAGCCTTGAAAGTGGGCCTCGTGGTGATGGGGTTCACTTGCAAGCTGATTTCAATTTGTCAAGAGCCATCAATGTGTGAATTATTTTTGATGTCCATCACCAATCATAGCTGATGTTCCCTCCCCCACCAGCTCGGTCCCAATATTCAGTCTTGATTAAGGTTAGGGTTAGGATTAGCCCTAGGGTTGGCGCTAGGGTTAGGGCTAGGGTCACCGAGCTGGTGGAACCAGTCTTGGTTTTATAACCCTTTTTAGGGTCTAGGGTGGACCTACCAGGTTTAGCAGCAGCAGCAAGCAGCAAGCAAGCAGCAGCACGCACGAAATGGGAAAAAATCAAAAATCCGTCGTGGTGCTTCAGATTTGGGTGAAATTTTGGTGGATGAGACCTATGGGTGTGAAGTACAATCACACAAAGTTTGAGCGAGAAACTCAACGGTGGCGGCCGGCAACGGGATTCGCAAGTGGCGGACCTCGGTTTCAAAAACTGCAGTTTAGGGCCAAAAACAGCCATTTTTGGGCCAAAAAAGCCCTGGAACACATTCAAAACAGCCAAATGAAGGGAGACGGTGGGTACACTCCACGTGCAGCTTGACTTCCCCGTGTCAACGAGCTCTTTGCGGCCCTCTAACTCCATGATATGTCCCGAAAACGGCCCAAAAAGGCCCCCAGAAGCTCCAAATGCCGACAGCCACAAACCAAGAATAGGCCACATTGTTGGCTACATGGCTCACAATGCGATTCCGAGGGCACCTACTCCACCCGCAACCCCCCACTTTTTGTGGTTTCCACCCCTCAAAATTGCCCAAACGGACGCCTAGACCCCAATACCTAGGCCCACTAGGCTGCGGCAAGCTGCAAGCTCAAGCCCAAACAAGTGGGTGCCCAAATGGGTCAACAAGGTCCAATAGGGGCAAAAAGATGACTTTTCTCAAAAATGATCCTAGACCATGTGCGACGCTAAAACAAGTGTTTTTGGACCGTTTTGAGCTTGTGGTGGCCCATTTTGGTCCTCCGAAAATCCCAAAATGCCTTGAAAATGGGCTGTTTTGGGACCAAAAATGGGTCAAAAATGGGTCAAAAACGCATTTTTCCAAAAGTCATCCTAGACTATTCGGGGTGCACCAACGGGTGACATGAGCCCATTTGGAGCCCATTTTGGGGCATTTTGGCCCCTCGTTGGTCCAAAACGCCTTGAAAGTGGGCCTCGTGGTGATGGGGTTCACTTGCAAGCTGATTTCACTTTGTCAAGAGCCATCAATGTGTGAATTATTTTTGATGTCCATCACCAGTCATAGCTGATGTTCCCTCCCCCACCAGCTCGGTCCCAATATTAAGTCTTGATTAGCCCTAGGGTTAGGGCTAGGGTTGCTGTTAGGGCCTGCAGCCCTCCTGTAGCCCTCCTTCAGGTCAAAATTTTTTCTTGTTGTTTTGACACAAACATGAATTCTCTACAAAATTTTGAGTATTTTCAGTATAAACACATAGTATGAAAAAAAATTTGGCGCCTTCGGCACCGGACAGTTTTCTCTAGAGACACTTGTTGGTGGCCGATCCGGCACCACTATCTTTCAAAACCCGGGGGGGGGGGGGGCTGGGGGGGGGGTCGCATACAAGGACCGGCCCGGCCGCCCCCCCCAGTGGTTGTGCCAACAGAGTCCCTTGATTGTCCCTGTTTCTGCTCTATGTCGGCTCGGCATAGAGGAGGCTGTCACCAATTGCCAGGTGCATCCAGGCAGACACCCAGTACCAGCGGTGGGGGAACAGCGACTGTTGGGCCTTGGGTTGTCTACTTGCGGGGTCACTTCCCCAATGGAAGCACTCAACCTGCCCTTCCCCATGCTCAGTCCTCCTGGTGGCGAGCGCATCATGTTTCCCCCTTCCCCCCACCCGGTCCCCACATGTGCACAGTGGTGGGGGCTCAAATTGATTTCGGAGGTTTGGGCCATTTTTGAATTCCTGGTCCAATCCACGAGTGTGGGCGGGGGGGGGGGGGGCCATTCCCCATTCACCACTAGTGAAAACAAATTCAGGAGTTCTGGATGCATGACCCCTGCTGTCTCAGGGCCGGGCTCAGAGTGTGCGGTGGTGACATGCACCCCGTTGAAAAAATCGCTCATCTCAATTGGCGTAGGTTGGGGTTTGGTCTGTGGTTGTGGGGGGGTATCCAATGGGATGACTGCTGCTACTTCCTGGAGGGTTTTGGGTAGTCGGTGCATCAAGGACGCCATGCAGGAAAAGCACATCATGGGATGGAAGGTGGGCAGGCACCCTTCTGTGTGGCAATCGAATCCTGTGGCAGAGTGTGGCAGAAAGAGGAGTGGGGCAAAATCAAATGTATTTACCCTCTAACACATGTGTTATACACTGTGGGCAAAAAGGGACTTTTGCGTTGCAATATGGCAAGATAGCAGGATGGCGTTACCCCAAGCTACCCTCAGGAACCCCAGCGCACCAAAGGAACGCAAATCTCCATCCACCCACCCAAACCAACTCCAATATGTGCCCCACACCACCGTGACAAACCACGAGGCACCCAAGCGGGCTTGTAGGCACCCCAAGTTACCCCACCACCACCGGGCGGGTCTTTCTGGAAGACACCAGAAGGGTCGCGGTGGAGTGAAGACAACACCAGCGAGACCAATAGAGACACAAAGTTCCCACTTCAAATGTTGGGCTTCAATGCATCTGGGTCGCTCAAAGTCAGCGGTGGCCTGTAATCCCCAGGCGGAGGGACCTGAGACGTCCTGATGGGTCAGCCGTAGTACCTTTGGGGAAAGCTCTTCAGGAGCTGTCAACACTGGTTCTAGACACACTCCCATCCCATCCTCCTTCCCTGTGCACAGCCCCCCACTTGACCAGCACTGGATGTGCAAATCACACCTGACAGGCACACACCCCCTCTCCTCCAAGTCTGCACAGAGGGTTCGGATCGCTCTGGTTGTGGCAGACGCCTGGGGGCTGGTGCAGTACACGGCCGCCAGATCTACGGGCTCTGCGCCCCGGCGGTCGCTCTCGGGGTCCAAATCCAGGGCATCGATGATGACATCCCCAGGGTTGGCCCCGGGCACTGGAGTGACGGCCTCAGTCTGCCAAAGGCAACGGCGGAACAGGGGGAGATGCAGCACCAGCCTGAAATGGCACAAACCCGTGCCAAAAATAGATTCCCCATCCTCATGCCTCGTTGTTGCAGGAAATCCCATGTGCACGAGCAAGTGCACCAGCTTCTTCTCAGGATGCTGAGAGAAAAGCATTTCCCTTTGTGCATCTCATTTTTCGGGCCCATTTTATTTCATGGTGATTGGTTCGTTGCTGTCCCTTTAGTGGTGCTGGTTTTTCTTAGCGGTTCTTGATTTCCATTTGGCGTAGTACATCCAGTGATGCATTGGACTTCGCTAGAGCCCCTGCTCTGCCACATCTGCGTGTGTTTTGTTTGCTTCCGCCCCGTTCTGTTCTGGCGGTGCGCACTACATCGGTGGTAAGGGGTCATGGTGCGTGCTGCGTTGAGTGACAAATCACAAGATGTGCTTTCGCTGCGGCACTCCAAGAGTGGGAAGGACAGGCCCGGATACCCCGTCAGGTGCCACAGCACAGCGCCAATATGACACACATTTCACTTTATTCTCCCACAGTTGCTGAGTCGGAACCGACCCATCCGTGCTCACCAACGACAAGTCATGTAAACAGAGACCCATGAAATGGCACAGCTCATATCAAGCCAATCGATTAGCTGCCACACGACAACAAGAAACCCACCTGGTGAGCTCACCCGTGTTTGCTTCTCGTTGTGTACACAGGTAATCCCCAAGAAATTGCGCTGTTCTTCCCACAAGAGGCCCCGGGGCGCTTGCCTTCGTGCATTGCGCCAGGAGCTGGTGCAGAATGTCATGTGAGGCGGTTTTACTCCATGACCATCCTCTGCGGAACAGGTGATGGTGCTCGTTTTGTGAGAGCCCCAAACTCACAATGTCCGATGATTTTGTGTGTACCGTGCGAAGCGAGAGGCGTGGAGCAAATGTGGTGCTCTCCCAGGCACAGAGAGGGTGACAAAAACCTGGAGGGGGGGCGGGGGGACCATCGAAGTGTTGACTACCTTGTTTAAAACGGCGGGTGGGGGGGGGGACTTAGTAGAAACGAGGTAAAACCTATTAAACAAAATTTTCGTTATAAAAAAATTACAAAAAAATTTACTAAGTTGTACCTCGTTTCTACTGAGTTATACCAAATTTTACTAAGTTTTAACTTGTCTGGTACTAAGTTTTACCGAGTGGAATCAAGGCAACAGAACACCCACGCACGTCCGCAACAGACACACTCACGTCATACTGGCCCAGACCACCACATCGACCAACGTGCAGACCCACAACCCACGTCTAATCACGCTGATTGCGCAACTGAACTGTCGCCTTATGCCATGGAGGGTACACCCAGTCGCCGTGCCGGCCCAACCGGCTTCTCAAGCTTCTCTGAGAAGCCGAGTCAAGAACACCGTCATGGCTCATGTGGACAACCACGCGCACATGAGGGCTACACCTGCGCGCCGCACGCGCGCCGCAGGGCAGGAATAATCCTCCTAAACTGCAGAACTTGAAACTTGCAACAAGAAGCAAATCATCATTCCATGACCACTTGGAGTACCTGCCTATACAAAACCCACTAAGTGGGAGGGGGTTGCGGTTGGGGGGGAGGGAGAGGGGTGCACATTGATCTGTTGACACCATCGCTCTCTACAATGGAGAGACTACGGCCCTGACACCATGAGATACAAACGTTGAATCCGCTCCTCCCAATCGAGCCCAAGCTTTGTGGACACATCGCGACAAACTGCCCACGTGTACAATTGGGTAAATCGCCGTGACGAGATACAGGTACAACGGGGGGAACTTGTTCAACCGACCAGCCCAAACTAACTCGTCAGCACAATCAAGGAAGTAATCCAATGCCGACCAAAGCCACATTCCCCATCACCCCAAACCCAAGCCCCCACACACACGGGTAAGCGGGGGGCGGGGGGGGGGGGGTCAAAAAAGGAAAAAGAGTCCTCAATGGACGCATTGCATAGTGTAGAGGGGTGGAGTGTGAAAATGTAGGGAATACAATAACAGTAAATTGCCTGTCTTGTTTGCTGTCAGAATTAGTCCTAATGCGCGCTGCAGGTGTGTCGTAGGGCGCGCCGCAGGCACCGCAGGGGTGTAGCCCTCCATGACCACCACAGCCACTTCTCACCGGCTAAACCCCTACACTCAGTCATACAGTGGCCTGAAATGCAGCTGCAGGAAGAGCAGTCATACCCGTACCAAGTACCCCACAGCATCCTCCGCTGCACCGAAGTATGCCACGTGTCCTCCAGTCGCAAGCAGCATCAAATGTGTGAAGATAGCCATGATTTCTGGACGGGGCTGGTGGATGGTGGTAACTATTGTGTGGCCTCGTCGCGCAAAGCTGAAAGCAACACAGCAAAATTCAGCTGGAAGGCTTGACACCAGTGGCCATTATTGTAGATCCCCTGAGCCGACATTCGCATTTGCACAAACCTTTTGAGGTGTCCGGAACAGAGCAATCAAATGCAAACAAGCCAGCAAGCCTGCTGTGAAATGAGGGGTAGAATCTGTGATGCAGTTGTTGTGTTGCAGTTTGGGCCCAAACTCTGATGTAGGGCATGTCTTGGTCAAGACCCCTAGCACCAGAATTGCATGTTGGGGTGGAGACCCAAAATGCCCACCCATCTGGATCAAATGCCAGGGACACCCATCTGGATCCACTGCCTATGTGCAACACGTGTTTAGGGCAAGCACGCCTGCCAGAAAGGCCCGATTTCCCTGTTCGCACACCGTTTGCACAGCGACGGTCGGTATGCTGGTTGAGATGCATGCGCTTAAGCATAATAATATCAGGGCCAAATCGCGTGTTCTTGGTGTTGCTGGCTGCCCTCTGGATTTTTTTCTGCTAAAAACAAAAAAACCTTTTCTGTGCCACCCACTGGATTTTGGGGCTGCTGTTTGGCGTTGCTGACCGGCCGTTGATGTCTCTGGCGGCCCCGTGGTTGTTCTGGCCGCCCCCCCCCCCCCGAATTTTCCGCCCGCCCCTTGGTGTTTACGCCTGCCCCCTGAATTTTTTTGGGTGCCCAATCCACCCATTCGGGTTCAGTGGAGGGGCGGACGTGCGGTGCAGCAACCCCGGCACCGCTGGACAAGGGGGAGGGTGCGGGTGTAGAGCACCGCTTTTCATGCCGAAGGGTGAAGAGCCTCATTCCGGCGCAGGTGAAACCAGACTCCCCTCGAGAAGGGGATACCGGCGGCCAATGGGCAGGGCACATGCTCAGCCCATTACACACACACACACACACACACACACACACACACACACACACACACACACACACACACACGATGAGAACCGCAAACACACACACGCACGCACGCACGCACACGCACACACCCTCCTACAGAGAGAGACAGCCCTCAGGCCAAGCTGGCGCAAAAAACCCATAGCCACTGCATGAGAGAGAGAGTCTCTGGTGTGTGAACATATGGAAACAGTCACCGCTGCAAAGACGTCATGATTGCAAAAAGGGGGGGGTGTAGGGGTAGAGGGCTTAAGACGTGAATCTTTGGGCGGCGATTTGCGATTTTTCGTCCAATTTGTAGGGTAATTTCTGGCACAATTTTTCATGTGTGTGTCATGGGTTGGAACAACTGCAGTGCCTGCACGCAATGCGCAATCAGTGCCCCCCTAAACTGCGGTTCCAACCCTATGTCTCAAATAGGGGACACACCCCTTCAGAAGACGGACCAACTTCAGACTGGACGTCCCATCGAGACCGGAGGTGGGCTCGTCCAACAGCAGAATGCTCGGCGACACCAGAAGCTGCTCCGCAATCGACAGCCGCCGCCGCTGCCCCCCACTGATCCCCTTGAACGTTACGCCACCAATCAAATTGTGCGCGGCGCTTTCGAGGCCGCAACGATTGAGAAGGCGACACACAATGCTGTGGATGAAAGTGATGGTGGGGGAAAACAGCGTCGATGGCTGGAACTCCACCCCATCATGGGGATGTTGCTACTGAACTGAAGAGGAAGAATTTTGCAACCTTTTTCTCTGATCACCCCCCCTTTTCCACCTTTTTTCCCCAAAGATGAGGGTACAATGGGGCAGGAAAGCCCCACTGCTATTTGCTTTCTCCTCTCTGTGCAACATTTTTGTTCACAGCTGGTGCCTTTGAGCACCCGCCCGTGCTACCTTTCCAGCATGCAGCACAAAGAATAGGGTTTGTGTCACAACGCTGTGTAAACTACCCCATGTACATTTTTTCTTGAATATTCTATTCAACATGCCATGAAACGGTTGTGCGGCATGAATACGAAGAAATTTTTACCACCACCTTTTCTTCAACCCTTTAAACAAGTGACGCTGGGACTCACCACTGGACTCATCAGGACAGTGTACTGGACAGATCCAGATCCACAGTACCTCAGGGCCCTGCACAGACTCAGGCAGGGCGGATAGTGCCCCACACGACACCATAGCAGCGTATTTAAATCGCTAGAGTGCTGTCTGCTAGCCTGGGGCCTTCCCCTACCATTGCCTCTCTAGGCCACCATTTTGGAGGTGCCAATAGGGACTGCATGTGTGGGAGTACCCCCCTTCCCTAGCTAGCATGGGCTTTGTCCAAGCCTGGAGTGGACGTTGAACCGCTGTTTTCAGGGTTTTTTGGGGGCGCTGTTTTTTGTGGTCCCGAATGCAGGATTGGGCGTTTAGCACAAACACTGTTACCAACAGCAACAAATCTGACTCCCATTGCAAGGGGCTCACGTCAGTGTCCCTCACGCTCTGCTTCTGCTACTTCTCCTGATATCAATAGTCTGCCTGGAGTTGCTCCATTGCAATGCTTGGCTTGACCATGTGGTGTACCAAATCCTCAAATCCGTCCCTGCATCAACCCAGGGCCTGCCTAAACCTAAGACGCACTTTTAGACGAAAGGGGGGGCTCATTCATGTCTGTGATTGTGCAGTCTGTTCATAACAACATTGTACCACACATTGCAACCCCATGTTGTTTGTCTTGATGTGATTATCGGCCATGGCTAACATTGCTGTTCCCAGCATGGCTTTCACGTACTGTGTTTGCTGTCATTTGTGTCCTGCGCAAGCACGGACTTGTCTAAACACGAGGTGGGCGCTGTTTTGCCTCGACTTGTGGGACCGCGGCCATGTTTGCGCAAGGGGGGGGGGGGCGAGGTTACTTTAGATGCCTAGCCACCTTGCGTGGAGGTGATGTAGCGACAGCACTCCTCGGTACTTGCCTCACCACAACGTTGCCAGGTACACCACTTTGAGTGTATGTTCTAGGCGGCTAGGGCCTCCCATGTGTCGCCTATCGCCGCCTCTCCGTCATTCTCCCACCTCTGCCCTCCCTGGCCCCAGGCTGGGCTACGCAGCATTGTTGGTCTCTAGAGCTCCTGGGTATGCTCGTGCCTGATATCCGTGTAAATGGGACCATCCAGATCCTAGCTCAGGCAGGCAGTCTAACCTGAGCAGTGGCAGGCAGGGAGACCCGAGTTTTGCAGGGTTTCGGAGTTGTCCCCGGAGATCTTGGAGGGGGGAAGGGGGAGAAGTTTGGTTTGTTTGGTTTGGTTCGCCCTACGGTATTGGAGGCCACCACAGGGCCGCGTCCTCACGCTCCCCGTGATCAGGGCCCGGGGTCACTAGACCGGAGGCCGCGGCGCACAGTCTCCCCGGTCCAGCGTCCTGTGGGGGGGGTTGTGGGTCGGGGGATCGCAGCGCTGTGCTCTCCCCCAGTGGTGGGTGTCCTGTGCCCGTGCTGTGCTGGGGGGTCCACACATGCAGGCCTCGCTGAATGGTTCTGCCCAGCATAGGGCACCACCATCAAGCATTGGAGGATTCCGCCCAGCATCGGGCACCACCCACAAGAAATTCACAATGCCAACCAGTGGGAAGGGGGGCGGGGGGGGGTTTACAGGGCTGGGTGACATAAAAGCTCAGTCAGTGAGCTGGTTGGTAACGCGAAGTGTGCGCACTTATTTGGGGGTTTTTTGGGGGGGGGATTGTCTGAATTGTTTGCCTGCAGACAGCAAAGAAACTTAGTTTTGGTAGCTGAGAGTGCAACAGTTGTCCCTCCACTGCCAGCACTGACCGTGTTCACATGGAATCTTTCCCAAGACTGTAAAGGTTCGGAGAGTGCTCTCCAGCACATCAAACATGGGAAATGCAACACAGGGCCAACAAGGTCCGGATCACAACGTGAGACACAACAGTGGTGCGCCTTTTTGGTGACCAGCAAGGGGGGCTTGGCAGTGCAGTCTATGGGCCACAGCCAGATGGACACAAACCAGGGGAACTTGAGGAGACAGATTCTTCACCTCACTTCGGCCCCTGCAGAAGAACATGCCTGTGCCGGGCTTCTGGGCTCTTGCAGGGGAGCTTCATGGCTGCTGCAAAGTCCATAGTCTGCCGGACCGTCAAATCCTCCAGGAAGTAATCGGTTTGCAGTACGTAGCCCTGTTGCTTCATCAATGCGCGATACTTGTTCACAGGGTACGTGCAGGCGTTGAGCTTCAGCTGCCCGGAGTACTCTCCGAATTTGGCCCGGCCACTCAGCAGATTAAGCAGCGTGGTCTTGCCTGCGGAGCATACGCACCAAGCACACCCAAGCATACCCACCCAAGCACAAGAGAACAAAGGCGGCCTGTAACAGTGGGTACTAGTCCGGCTGTTGCCGGCACAACCACCTCAAAAGGTGCGCGTGGCAAATATTCTCCCAGAAAACAAGGCCAACCGGTGGTCTTCTATTCAAGATAAGTGGTCTCACGGTGTCTGCAGACCTGTGTTTGTGATTTCAGTGCCCATCACCAAATGGCCCATCCTCAAGTCTGAAGGTGCCACAGAACTCAAATCTGTGGGTGGATCCGATCCCATGAAGTATTTCATTCACAATGACAGTGTGCGCACGAACGTGCCACCCGCATCTCCCAAACATGCGCCGTATTGGGGCCACAGTGGGAACAGCACTTGCGTTGGTGGAAATGAGGAAAATGCCATGTGGAAAAGCGAGAGAAAATTGATTTCTTGGGCCGTGCTTCTCCGTAATTGTGCCCTCAATGCCTCACATTTTCTCTCACCTCCGAGCCTTTTGTTTGCATGTTTTCTTTGCTTCACGTCTGGAGAAGCATCTGTGCCATCTGTAAAGCTACACACACTGATTTGAGACAAGTATTGGGACGTAGGGTCAACTTTAGGACCACAGGTAGAAAGTAGGGCAGGGATGTGGGGCTGGCTGCGTGTCCGACACTGTGCGATGGCCCCCGAGGCCCCGCGCCAGAGGCTGATAACGCAAAGACAAAAGGGCACAGGACCGTTTTTTTCGCTTCACAAATGATATGCGCAGCTGCGGTGCACAAAGGGGAATACGCTTGTCCACGTCACGTTTGACCACTGCCAATCACTGCACAGGGGGTTGGTCCCACCACAAACCAACAGCCACCCTCTTGATAGCTGTAGCCAGATATCAACGGATGAGGGCCCAGGATGCGGGCTGATTCGGAGAATCCGGGTGCCCGAACCAGGGGAGAAGAGGGGTGCTTGCGACGTGGCATGGCTTTGTTTCCCAATACCCGCAGGTCGTTGCCATTCTCCGGTCTCCCTTTGACGACATCTGTCCACGGTCGTGGGTTGGCAGGCTCAGGGGTGTGTGGCAGTGCCAATGCTTATTCTTTTGACGAAAGATGACGCAGGGGACAGCGCCCCCACACCACACGTCCCACAAGTCCCACGCATACCTGAGCCCGATGGGCCCATGATCGACACGAGGCTGCCGGGCGCACAGTAGCCCGACACATCGCTCAAGATCGCCTTCCGCTTCCCCGAGCTTGTCTTGACATAGTAACAGAGGCGCGAGAACGTGATGGTCTGCGGGGTGCACTGCGTGTTCTCGTAAAGGCTCTCCAGTTCCACGGCCTGCGCCGGGCACCGGCGCAGCTGACGCAGCAGCAGCAGGGCCTTGCCATGCACGTAGCAACTGGCCGCCATAATGACCACGAAGAGGACGGTGTTGCCCAGCACCACCGCTGCGGTCAGCCGCCTGGAGCAGAATATGGGGTCTTTGTGCACCAGCAGACCCGCTTGCATGCGTTGCATCGGGTCCGGTGGGCGCAGGCCCGGGATCTCCGGTGTCTCTGGCGCCTTGCCACAGTACTGCCGGTAGGACAGGGAGTGCACGTCCCACAGCGGGGGCGGTGCGCGGTGCTGAGGGTGGTCCTCCATGGCAACCCCGTCCCGCCGTGCATCCCCTCCAGCACCAGACACGCGAGGGACACGGGGGTTGCAGTCCACATGAATGCACAGAGTGAGGAGCAAGGCCAGCCCTATCCGCCATGATCGCCCACCGCTACACATGGCAGCGAACCGCCGACGTGTCTCAACAACACCACATCATGGCACTAAAAAACAGTCGCACAACGATTGGGCGGTGGCGCAGACAGACACAATACTCGTGCTGCTGATGGGTTTTGGCACAAGCGTGGTCGGTCTCTGACGCTGGATGGCCCCGCATAGACACTTGCACCCAATGCTCAGTAACGTCATGACAAACATCCACACATGCGACTGCTGCACTACTACATCCAACACGAGTATGTACAATTCAAGACCCTCCCAGAAATTGGTGTGGCTGGGTATTTGTCACACCTCCCTCTCAATAGATGAGGTGGAGGGGCGTCGCTCTGGAATGATAGGCTTTGGTGGTTTGGGCGTTTGGTGCCCCGTAGGACTCCGAGGAATGGGCCTCGGCACATGTCCCTTGGGCTCTCCCGTTTGTTACTCTTTCTTAGCCCACAGGCCCACGTCGGGCCGTTGTTTTTCGGACACTTTTGGTCAAGAAAGTGACTGGACACAAATGTGTAAGAAAGAGGGCTCAACCTCTTCTCCACTTGAACCCGAGAACAGCATGCCTCAGCGGATGGTCGGTCCCCCCACCCAAAACCTGATGGACAACAAGCTTCTACAGGACTACTTGTGCTGTCTATGCTCCAGATTCTCTGCCGGTTTTTATATTGTGCAAGACTTTGACTGTGGAATGTGAGTTCATACTGTGAGAACCTAATTAGATGCCCATTTTGCCCTGTTTTCTTGATGCTCATGTTGCTAATCAAGGGGCTTTCTGTGAGGGTCCATTTGGAGGGTGAAAGCTGTGCCCATTATTGCCCAAAAGGGTGTACACTGTGTACGCACCGTGCACCCGTCACCCCATGGAGCGTTTTCTTTCCATTGTCCACAATGTCCCTCCCACCCTCACTGTGTGCTACAATGGGGCTCGGTTTTCAGGGTCCTAACCTCCTCCGCTAGTTTTGGGCGTGCCCAATCCTTGGGTGGTGTAAATCGAGGTATGAACGCACTGTTGTTGAGCCCGGCAGCAGGGTGCTTGGACATGAAAATATGGTTTGCTGCACACGTTGAGAACCTCGCAGACGTTTGAGCTGACAGAGCCCCCTGCTATACAGGCAAGGTGCCCATTTCCATCAACATATCTCCTCGCTGAGAGGGGTGCGGATCACACCATCATTATACCTCGGTCCCTTGTTGACAAGAAAAAGGCCGCTAAAAAAGGGGACTTGCAAGGTTTTAATCCCTACACATGTGGCGGTATAGAGTGCAGTTACTTGTAAAAGGGCACGCAAGTGCAAGATATCTATTGGACAAGAAGAACAAACTGGAATTGTCGAACTTTTCGCTAATGGGTTGTGTTGCATAATGAGAAACACGTTATATTTGCATTTTCATTCATTTTTGCTTTGGAGGTTTGATGGACAATATACAGGAAACGTGACATGATAACGTTTCTTGGCCAAGAAATGTTATCTACTCACATTTCTTCGCCAAGAAACGTTATCAGCCAGCGGGGTCGGTGATCACATTTCTTCGTCGAGGAATTGTGAGACCGATAACGGATATAGCAATGGAAGTAAAGACAATTCATGCGGTTTTCGGTGATGCTCCCTGCTGCCCTGCAATTTGTAACACCTCAAAAAGCTAAAAAAAAATTTCCACGGTGGACATAGACATTGGGACCTCTGTGCTTTTGCCTCCAAGATTATGGATGCGCATCCACTAGGTGCCACACATGGGTTCGTCATGAGCAAGTGAGCATACACCAAATTCATCAATGGCTGGCCATAGGCTGAGGAGGTGCTCCCAGTCGGGCGGCTGCGGGCGGAAGGCCTTTTTTGGACCAAAATGGACCGATTTTGCACCCATTGATAGCACACTTGCGACATGGGGTGTGTGAACATGGGGTACAAAAATGGGTTCTCATGCTGGGTTTCTATGAGCCCACTTTGCAGAACCATCACGTATCAACCCAAAAAACCAATTTTAACCGAAAAATTGTTATGTTGGGCGATGACATAGCCATCAGAAGAAAGGGTGACCCACTTGGTTTTGCCAAATGCTTCTTCCAGAAAGGTCCTTGTGGCACAATTCTTGTCTTGTGCACGTCCACTTGACAACGGTTGGATGCTTTCGGGTGCCCCACTCGGTTGTTGTTGTGCTCCCGTACGGCATTTCCCATGTTTCAATATATTTAGGCTCATCCTCTACTTCCCCTGCAGCTTGTGATTGGTAGTTGTGTTGTATCCAAATTAGTGTGAAATAACTTTGTGCCTCTACTAGCCAGTGTAACCCCCACTCTTCCCCACGCAATAGACGAAAGAAAATAGACACTGTTGTGAATGATAGGTTCCATGTTGTTGATCTATTGAGCGCTGCTCACTTGTCTCTCAGTTTACTCCCTCCCCCCCGATAGTAGACCCGGGTCTCTTAATTTTTTGACCCGGAGTCGAAGCCTTGGGTCTCTTGAAGTGTACTTTTTCAAGTGGGTCTCTTATATTGTCATTCTAGAGCTTGTTGTGACCTGTTTCTGGACCCACCGAAACAAGCCGCACGCAACAAGCCTTGGGCTGAGGCACTAATGTTAGTGTTCACTAAGGCTATATATGTCATTTGAAGGCCCGTTTCTTGAAGTTTATGAGACTGTCCCACAATATTCAATGTTGGAGCATCCGGTTACAAGTATCTTGTCACAATAGGGCTTGGGCTTTGGTTGGGGTTCGACTTTGTATCTTTTTGCAACTGGGTCTCTTAAAGTGTACTTTTCGCAGTGGGTCTCTTAGCGCTTTGGTCAGGGCCGGCTCCGAAATTCGACTGGGTCTCTTATATGGTCTTTTGCTGGTGGGTCTACTGTCGGGGGGGAGGGAGTATGGCACGAATGTGCACCCCTTGTCTCTCGTCGTCAGGCGAATTGGCACCTTCAGCGGCAGGACATGCACAAAGAAGATGCGCAACCAATGGTTTCTGAAAGCAAGGTCGCGAAGCTTGGTGTACACAATGCAAATAGAGTGCAATGGTATACAATAACCATGGAGCGATTAGTTTTTCCATCAAACCAAGCCGGGTTTTAGTAGCATGCTCTAGCTAGTAAACTTCCCTATGCCATGGTAAAGACAGACTTGCAAGGTCCAATCACATGAGATCAAGTCGAGAAACACAAACAATGAACCACCTTGAATTAATGATGAGTGAAATGGTTGCAAGACCCCCGCTCAGGCGCGGGGGTCTGACTCGCTGAGGTAGTTTACAAGGATTTGGGAGCAAGGTCCCAGCGGGGCAGGATCCCACCGGGCAGGAGTAGGTATGTCCCATCGTCGTGCCATATATCGCAGCTTTGGTGCCCACAGGCCCTGATCAAATCCCTTACAGTGTAAAACCCCTCCCATCTGTGCAAAATTGGCTGTGGCTCTAGACAGTGAGGTTCTGTAGAACTGACTCTTGCGACCCATATTTGGCATCGCTGATTGCAGCATGCGAGGTGCATTTGGTGCCGACGGGTCTATCATCCTTCTGGTATCACCTGGATGAGATGAGCCCTCTGGAGGGGACAACACTGCACTTTTTACTCTGATGAAATCATCAATGTCAAGGGGGCGAAGACGGCATTCCAGAAAATCCAAATCCCTGCCATATTGTTCAATTGTAGACTTCATACCTGTCAGCTGCTTTGTTGTGTTGCAAATGTCAATGTAACTAGTAAGGCCACAATACAAGGTTTCGGAATGCCTCATTATAGAAGTTTAACTTTGGATTTTGCGGTCTTGGGTGAAGCCCCTCCCTAACCTAGAAGTGTAGTTGACATTAGATTTGGAAGCCCAGGTACATGCATGTAACTGTTAAGAAGTTGTTGACTAACCACATCTTGGGCTAACTTTGGCGGCCAAGCTGCTACCGGAAAAAATGCGGCCAAACTTCTTCCGGAAAAAAAGCAAATTTGAAATTGTTTTGAATCTTGCAGATATTTGCCTCTCGTCCAATGATTTAGCTGTCCAAGAACGCGGTGTTCCGGAACGACCATTTGTGAGTGACGAAAACGTAGACTGTAGACCGTTAGTGATGAGTGATGCTAGAGAAGTGATGCTTGCTCTAGGCGCCTACCTTTGGGCTTCCCGCAACAAGGTCACCATCTTAATTTCCAAAAACAGTCATTTATAGAACCGATTTTTTCCTCTCTCCCCACACCGTCTAAAGACGGCAAGACTCTTTGTGACTTCCGAGGCACGACGACAGCACCATTGTGGATGGTGTACACACGATTTTGTCTACACTGTCCAGGTCCATCCATACACTCCATGGGGCATGCATGCATGTATGCATCGTACTAATTCATGAGTGCCCCGTTCAAGGCCTCCTCGCCAGCCAGTTGCGCTTCGCGCTGCCACAGCTGGCTCGTAGCCGTGGAGTGATTTCCTTGCTTTTGCAAAATGAAATCTTGAACTGTTGTACTCACTTTCAATTTTGTTTGATGCCCGAAAGCGATCACACGTATCACATTTCAGTGTGTTATCACATTTCAGTGTGCTGTTATGGGCGTGAGCGTTATTGCTTTCTCATTGCCCGCCGAAGAGGACATCAAATTTAGAATTGCAAGTATTGTCGGTGTGTTGCATGCATTCCGCCCACATTACACCAATTGGTTTGTCAAACATGAAAATTCAGCAGCACAAGTTCTGCCAGAAAAAGCGCTGGCCTTGGTTGGCAAAACCAACCTGAAGCCGGGCACCAATTGTAAATGCAAAGAAAAGGAGGAAAACACAAAATGCCCGACCAGAGGCTCTGCTGTACCACAGGCCCTGCTGTAGTCTGCAGCGCCCAGAGGTGCGGGCCTTCGAGGCCTCCCGGAGGGATTGTCCAGCCTGGTGACCGGCAGGAATCGAACCCACAGATCCGGCATCGTGCCGGCCGCCGTTACCATTGAGCTACAGCCACTACTGGCCGTATGTGCATGAATTGCTTTTTTGTAGCATTATAACACCATTAATCACCCACAAATGTCTAGAACCATCAACAATCAGCGGAATCATTCGACGCCAATTTTGGAGGCAAATACTGTACTGCATCTGCAGGGTAGATTAAAACAATTACGAAACAGCTCCCTGATAAGTTACATGCATGTTAATGGGCTTTTCTTTGGGGACCCTGATCTTCATATGCACTCCCTTTCTCGGAAGTACCGGAGCACCGAGGCATGTAACATGTACCATGGTAGCTTATTTGCGTCAAATCGTTCACCACGAAGACGCAAATGCAGAAACCTGCAGTGCAGCACAGCACATCTCAACTTGCCTCTTGCTCTGCCTTCAGCTTTTTCCCCTTGGCGTTCAATTTCTCCTGCTGTTTCCTTAATAGCGTCTTTTGCTGCTTCTTGCGCATCTTCTCTTTTTCCCTCTCAGCTTCCACTCTGGAGAATATTACTATGGTGTGAAGCAAGAAAAATGGGAACAGCTGTTCCGAGGGCAAAAAGTGCCAAGAGGACAAAGAAAGAGCAAGGAAGGACAGCAGGAGGAAATTTTGAAAGTCAGCATGCCTTTGTCATGACTTTACACAAGCATCTGAATCCGAACATCGCACCATGCGCATGACTCCCACAAAAAAAAATCAAGCCCAGTTCTTGCATGTGTCCATTGTTTTCACTGGAAAGATACCCGGAGTGGTCACCCTTTCCTGACGCCGCAACACCACAGCAACACCGCACTTTCGCCACTTGTCTTCCTCTTTCCGTTCCTTGTTCAATCGCTCCTGTTCTTCCCTTCCCTGTCGCTCTAGCCGTGCCTCAAGGTCCTCCTCCTCCTTCTTCCCCTTGTCTGCATCTATGCCCCAAGCCTGACCCTGCAAGAATCACAAACGAGAGTTGCTGACGGTTTTACAGATAACATTGCTTGTGTGGAGGAGATGTATCAGATAGCATGAACTATCCGGAAAGAGGGAGGACATTCGTCTGGTACACATACGATAGCATATACAAAAAAAAATTGGCAGCAATGGGGATTCAAAAAACGAGGGTGGCTTCTGGATTGCCCTTGGCAATTCACTAATAATGGGAGCCAGCGCACTTAATTGAAGGGGGAACAATACACCTCGAAGGAAAATGAACCCAAAAACGTTCAATTGCAACCACAAACACCCATTCATGCAACAATGGAATGGACAGGACCATGCACTAGCAACAGCATCATGTGTAGGCAAACGTTCTGCCGCAACATTGCAGTGAGGTATGCAAAAGGCTGCACCATACTTGGCACTAACACCTGCCAAGGCAGGTGTTGGCAGGTGTCACAAAATTTTTTGGCAGGTGTCGGCAGGTGTCACAAATTTTACTGGCAGGTGTCAGCAGGTGTCAGGCAGTTTGGCAGAAGCACAGGGAAACACACACACAGACGCAATCCACAGACTTACATGTAGCGGAAAACCAGGCCATGTTCTGCAGGAGAAAAGAAATATATCTTGGACTGATGGATTACTGACTGCCAAGTCCATCCACCCTGTAGTACCGGTACCTCTGCGTAACCTGCTCTGTAGCTTCTGTAGGTTGGGAGGGACTGCTTGCTGGGGGCTGGTTATCCACCCGACGGTCCCTCTGAAAAATGGGCAACATGATTCAAAGTGCCTGTGACACCATGCAACCAAAAATCACCACTGACAAAGGGAAGACGACACTGACCCATGCACACATACACACCACACAAGTCACAAGAAGTCTTGGCAGGTGTCAGCAGGTGTCACAATAATTTCTGGCAGGTGTTGGCAGGTGTCACAAAAAGTTTTGGTAGGTGTTAGCACCAAGTATGGGCTGCACCGCTGTACAAAGGGATCCACTCCAGAGCATTAAATTGGATGCAACAGCAAATACCTTGCCACGACCACTGCAAATATCTTTTGCATTTTGTTTCCCGGCCTCTTCTTTCTGCTCGTGAACTTTTCTTGAGCTTGTTACTCTTCTCCCTCAACTTGAAGGAAGAAGGCAAGGAGACGAATGCTATTGTCATTTTAGACCCATATTCTGTACATAGAGCACAAATGCTTTCCAGATCGGATGAAGGCCAAATTGGCCTTGACGGTACTGAACCTCTGGTACATTCCAGGTTGCCAGTAGCAGTACACCCATTGAGGCTTTTGAAAACATAACGGTGCCCGCAGCAGCTGGTTCTTTTTTGCTTGTGATTGGCATGGCAGGGGTGAAATCCCTGGCAGAATGGCTGGCTATCCTGATCTATACAAAACTTGGACACAAGGAAAGGTACCCATTTCAACGATGATTGTTTGTATTCTTGCAGACAAGAAAAGAAAGAAAGCTTCCAGAGCAACAAAGAACTGACAGGGACCTTTGCGTAGAGGTTAGGTTCAGAAGGATGAGGCTTCTGTTGGTAAGAACCATCGTAGGCAGGTAACCAGCACACCAGCTGCGAACATCCTGGGTGAGAAACTCCCACTGCACGTCATCTTTCAGGGTAAAACCTGCAGGAGTCTGCCTGTCGTAACCAGTTTCCTCATGAGGTTGTTTGGTCTCCCTCCCATTGGTGCACCGACTCTACCTTCAAGCATGGCACTTCAGCGTTGCTTTCGTTACCACACGGAATGGTGCCTCGGCCGAAGCCTGGACAATATTCCTAACAAGCAACGCGCACGGGCCCTAAAATCCGAATACTCCTAAAAAAGCAGAAATACTCAGCAGAAATACTGTGTGCAACGCGGGTGGTATGTGCACGTGGTTTCTTTGGTTCTACACGACAGCGACCACTGCGGCACAGGACCAGGCTCGAGACACCAAGAACGCAGCACAACGCGAACAACACAAAGACACAACCCAACACGGGGAAACCGCACCACAGCGGGCAGTTGGTCGTGGACACATTTACACGTTATCGACAGTGTGGGAAGTATTGGGAAGGAACACGCCGTCCCTGGTGGGTTCATGTTTGGTGTTGTGTTGGTGCACGGTGACCTTCTAGGCGCCTATTGTTGTATTGTGGTGCGGCGCGTCCAGTTATGCTGTGTTGCGCTGTGTTGCGTTGCCTTGTGTTGCATTGTGATATGTCGTGTGGTATTCTTTTCGATGTGTGGTGTCTTGTTGTGTGTTGTGTGTGGTTGCAGGTTATGATCACTTCTGTTGTGTTGCTTCCGGCTGTGTTGTGCTGTGGTGTTGGGTCGCTTTGTACTAGTAAAGGTTAGAGATAGCGCGCGCTCCTAACCAACCTGGTTGAGATCCTCACCGACAACGTCAATCCTTGGAGCCTCCGGGCTGCTGCAGGCTTAGGCTTGGCCACCTGCTTGACTGGCGATGCAATCTGCGCCTGGGGCTTGGCAGGTCTGTGTGGGGGCTCAGACACTGCCTGCTGTGATGTGGAGGGCTTTTGTGCCTTGGCTTTTGCTGGGGGTGACGCCTGCTCAGGTTGCTTCTTGTACTGCTGCACCTTCTGTGACGCATCCTTGTGCGACTGCTGTTTGTGCTGCTGCTGCTGCTGCTGTTGGTGCTGCTGGTCCCTGTGATGCTGCTCCTTCTGTTGCTATTTTAGCTGCTGCCCCTGCTGCTGGTCCCTGTGATGCTGCTCCTTCTGTTGCTGCTACTGCTCCTTTGCTGCTGGTGCCCGTGCTCCTTTTGCTGCTGCTGCTGCTGCTGCTGCTGCTGCTCTTTGAGCGACTGCTCTTTGTGATGCTCCCCCTTCTGCTGGTGATGCTGTGAAGCTGAAGGCTTCTCCTGCCCCCCTTGCTGCTTATGCTTATCATGGTTTTGATCATGGTTGCTCTCCTTCTCCTTTGCTTTTGCCTTCGCCTCTTCCTTCTTCTTTTTTCTACTGCAGTGCAGCCAGGGCATCCGACACCTGATCCTGAGGCATCTGGTCACAAGGTGTGCTTTGTGGGCCCAAGGCCGACATCTTTGCTGTCAAACAACCCACAGGATTGGTTTGATGCTCAAGGATGATGCATGGTTACAGGCAACCTGCCCCGATCCGTCCATCCACTTATCCATCAACCATCTATCTATCCAACGCATTCATCTATCTGGCTGCACATATCCACATGTCTACCTACCTACATCCATGCATCCATCCATCCATACATGCATACGCACGCACGCACGCCCATGCACCCACGCGCACGTACCAGCACACCAGCGCATGCACCAGCACACCAGTGCACACAACATGCGCACACCCACTCCCAGCACACCCACTCCCATGCGCACCCCCCCCCGCCCCGTCCGCATTAGAAGCCCCTGTCAGGAAAATGATCCTGCAGATGCACGCATCAGCACGCACAAGTCAGCCAGCATGGACTTGGAGTGTGCATCTGGATGCACCTGGTCAAAGGCACGGGCAACAGCCTGTCTCTGGGACAGTCAACCCCGGAGTAGTCAAACAGGACAAGTCATCCAGGGGCTCCGTTGACACAACCAAAACACGGTCGAAACGTGCAAGGGCGAGAGGCCAATAGGCGCCGCCAAAGGCAAACAAACCAACACCATAGCCTCCCCCCCCCCCCCCGCACCCCACCACACACATCCATCCCAAGTCCACATATCCATCCATACATCCATCCTTGCATCCATGCATCAAAAACATGCACGCATGATGCATGCCTACACACATATCTGAATGGCACATGTTGGACGCTTGTTGCCGCTTGCTGTGCACAAAATGATGGAGACCCTTGGTGCTCCTGGCTCGATCACTTCCATCCCGTTCATCCTCGGGAGTACTGAGGCATGCAGTGCAATTCAAACATGGGGGAACCACTCAGGACACCGTGGAGGTGTTCCCAGCCCAGGGGTCTCCCGTGCCCTGCAGGGGTGTCCTTAAGGGGCCCGCTATTTTTTTGGTTGGGGGCAGCTCTTTGGAACAGACCCAGTCTGCATTTGCTATGGCCAAGCCCACCCCCAAAACAGAAGCCCCAAAAAGTGTGGTGTGCTCACCGGCCCGTGACAGCAGGCGGAGCTATTGCTGTGACTACTGCAGTGCTCATCCCCAGTTTCATGTCAGTTGGGAGTTTCTGGCGAAACCCCATCCATGAACCAGTGGTCTGGGGCGTGACGGCGGTAGTGGACGGCGGTCCCCCCCTGCGTGAACTGACGGGCAGCCCCAGTCGTCCACGGTGTCGGGGCTTCTGTGACTGTGGGTAAAATGCAGGTGGGACGGCCGTCGTAAAAGTTGTGCTATCGTGGCCCACCCTCGTCCCGATGCATTGTGTTGTGTTGCTCCTTTGCCACAGTGCCCGACGATGCGCTCCCCCCATCCCAACATTTCGGAGACATACTGCAGGATGTCCCCCAGGGCCCTGTGATGCCTGGGCAGTCGGCCGTTGTCAATTTCCGAGGGGCACATCCCAAGAACCGTTTGCTGACCGGCTCATCGCACATTTGGGTGGAACGCCAGGTCTCACATTCTGCTCCCAGACAACTGCTGGTTGGATGGCCCCAGTGCGTAAGGCGGGTGCGGCAGGCGGAGGGACCCTGGCACGACCCGGTTACGAGTGCCGTTGGTCCCGTTTGCAGTTGCCCAGCCAACGAATGGCGCTGCATGTAGCAGTACCCTCAAGCCTTGGGACATCTTGTCGGTCGGAGGGGTCGACCCTCAGCTGCCAGACCCCCCCCCCTTTCCCTGGCCTTGGGCCATACTGCCAGTCGCCTCACGTGGCCATGCTGTGGCCTGATATGGCCATTGGTGCCGAAGGCGCCGGAAGTAAAACTTTGTGGACTGCAGCCTACCACACCAACGGCAATGACGCATGTCCACATGGCCACATGGCACACACGGACCACCTCTCTGCCCACACGGAGGGGTATAAGTACACCATGCCCCTCAGAACCCTACAGAGCCGGATGCTACAACAGCACCTGGGCATTCCCCAAGGCATGATACAGGGAGTGCAGGGAGCACACGTAGGGGCCACGGCGGCCCTCCCATTCGTATGGTTTGTGGGCCTAAGTCTAAGCAAAGATTACCAAAGGCAAATGTTACCAAAAAAAACACCTAACCCCAAAAAAATTAACAAAAAATTAAGGTTGTTTTGGTAATTGTGGTTTCCCCCTGGTCATGTGCCTTGTAAAGAATTCCAAGGACACGGCTATTGCTGAAATGTCTGTGTCTCACATGCCTACACTACGAAAGCGTAAATATGCTTTATTGGCAGGGGCCATTAAGGACCTACCAGTGGACTCCATTGTCCGCTCATGGGATGCCACTGGGATTCCGCGAGCCCTATGGGGAGATGTGCCCTCTATCAAACCGATGTTCGACATTCTCAAGAAGCTTCGTTGTGAAGAGACACAACACCCTTGTGACTGTGGTTCCTTGACTGCACGAAAGTGTCTCTCTTGCTCCGAATATGTGTGTGATGGCTTTTGGTTGGATCACACCACAACCATTTGCCCCGTTGTTTAATGAAAACCATCTATGGTGCGACTCACATGGGTTTCCCGTTGCTTTGTGTTGCATCGTGGCAGGGAAGGATGCCGTCCCCTGTGCTACGTTACTAAAATATTACCACAAAAAATTTCTCACCATTGGGGTTGCCTTTGGGGGGTTCGGGGCTTTTACCCAGTCCCCCGGCCCTCCCTTGCTGTTGGCCAGGGGCGTACATTATACAAGTACTGAGGTTGTTTGTTTATATAGCTACCTTACTTGATACATACACATCACATAGGTCCAGTATCCAGTTTCCTCAAGAAAACAGGACTGCATGGTCTGCGGCGGGCGGCGCAAGGGCGGCGTGGCCTCGAACCGCTCCACCAGCGGGGCCACGCCGCCCATTCCGGGTGTTGCGGGGTCCCCTCCCCTTTCAGTAGCATTGCTCTAGCTGCTCCGGGGCAGCGAGCTGTGGCAGCCCTCCGGGCTACTATGGTACGTAGGGTCCCTTAGTGCTCTAGCCGCCCTATGGCAGCGAGCAGCGGCAGCCCTCCGGGCTGCCATTTTGTTTAGAGTTTGGGCAAGGAGGGGGGTATGGACAGTAGCACGGGGGGTCTGGGTTGGGCCCCCCGTGTTTGTCTGAGCCAGAGGCTTCTCGGGGTTCCTCACTCTTACACCTCTCTAACCCACCCACCCACTCTGCATACCTGCCCGTCAGCTGCCCACGCGGCCGGCCGCCGACGCGGGGGCTGGGGGCGCGCCGCACGGGCGCTGCCAGCCTGTGAGAGGGGCATGGGCTGTAGAAGGGGTGGGGGGTGCATTGGGCAGGGGAGGTGGCAGGGAGCGTCTGGGAGAGGTAGCGCATGGGAGGCACTGTGGGCTGCATGGGGGTGTGTGGGATGGAGTTGGGGGGAAATTCTGGCCCCGGCGCATGTGGGGCCCCTCACTCTCACGCCTCCGTCACCGACGCACACACCTTCCATACCCGTCCCGGTCCCGCCGCGTCGCCGAAGCCCTGTGCTTACGCGGCCGGCCGCCGATGCGGGGCCCTGGAGGCGCGCCGCTCGGGCGACGCCAGCCTGTGAGGGGGGGCAAAGGGCAGAGACAGGGAGGGGTCACGGGGCAGGGGAGGTGGCAGGGAGCGATCGGGGGAGGTAGTGCATGAGGGGGCAACGGGGCGCTCGCGGGGGCGGCGGGGGGGGGGTAGAGGCAGGAGCGCGGGGGGGGCGCATGCGTGGGCTCCACTGAGGGCCCGGTGTGTGGGCGGGCGCGTAGGGGGGAGAGGAGGGGGAGGCTAGGTCAGCCGTCCTCGCTAGGGGTCGCTGACCGTTCCCAGGGCCGAAGCGTCCGGTACTAGGGGCCGCGGGGTCCCTGGGGATGGTGCTTGGCACTGTGACGTGCACACACCCGACACTGTTAGTACACTGCCTAAGGGCAGTGCCCGGGCCCTGTCGTCGGGGGCTTCACACCCGGCACCCAACTCATGGGTAGAGCTGGGGAGTACTCAGGGTGTGGTGTGGTGTGGTGTGGTGTGGTATGGTGTGGTGTGGTGTGGTGTGGGGTGGTGTGGTGTGGTGTGCTGAAGGCGCTGTCACCAGAAGGCAACGGCTGGGATGTCTTGCTTACGGGCATAGCTAAACGGGCAGGAGCGTGTGCGTGTGCGCGCGCTTTGTTACGCACCTATGCGGCGGCTGGGTTCGGCCGAGCGTTTGGCAGGTTTAGTTCAACGCCGTCCTGGGAACCCTTGCCGCTCCGCTTGTTGATGCAATTGCAACTCACAGATTGCCCACGCCATGGTGCCCTGTGGCCCTGGTCGGGCCTTGATGAGGCCCTCTCTTGCCTTGACGTGGGAGAGCCACACTCTGTGGGACCCTGTCACAAGTGATCTGAGGAACACCGTCCCGATGTCATGTGGTCCCGCCAGTCCCAGGCGGGCCACACGGCATTGCGGTGGCCGCCGCCCACTGCTCCAAGACGGTTGGGTCCCAGAACTCACCCTGCACCTACGAGGACTGTAGCCCGATGTAGGTGTTCAGCCACAAGTGCAGGCGTTGCCTGGCCGGGCGCCACTCGTGGGACTGCACCGGACATTTCCACAAATGTCGAGCTGTTTCCAGGCCAGTACTACATAGCAAGCACCGCACGTGCATGTGCACGTTGCGGTGTAGTGCACGCTCCACCAACACCGTCATGCTGGGAAGGTTGCACATGCGGCGGGCCATTGTGTGCCGCTGTTGGTCGCTAAACAAGTCGTTGTCCAGGGACAGGCCCAAGCTTTGGTGGTAATTGAGCCCCAGCCAGTGCCCGTAGTGCACCGGTGCGGGTACTGCCACTTGCTCTTGCAACCACTCTTGCAGGTCTGTCGCAGCTAGCTGACGGTGGTCCTGGTACCGTACCGGGGGCAGGCATGCGTGAGGGCGCCGCGGCATCCAAGTGAGGCCCGCCCGCGGCTCCTCCGTGGCCGCCGCGTCTACCTGAATGTTGATGGAGGTGATCCAGTGGGATGGGGTGACCACCACGTTGATCGCAGCCCTCGGAGACAAGAGCTCGCCCTCCATACGTTATGGGTAAGGCAAAAATTACCGAACGTCAAAATTAGCAAAGGTGCCCCTTTTTTGGCGCACCACCAGAGGGGGCATGTCTGTAGGGTACAAACTGTAAATATTTGATAACTCAACAAGTAGGCCTTAGTGCCGTAACGTAATGCGAATCGGGTTAATTGGCCTCCCCCATGGCCGTTTCCGTGCGCCACCCCCAGAGCCGGACCCGACCGGCCGCGTTGAGGCGGGCCCGGTTATCCGGGTATAGCAAGCCAGACGTAAGTGCTAGTATAGCTACGCCTCTCCACACCCTGCGGGCTTAAATTGTGCAAGGGGTTCCGTAGCGTTCGGGAGTTAAGCCCCGGCGGGATTTAGGGTTGTTCTGGTTAAGAGGACTCACGTTGAGTCCCTGATACTGCTACCCCGGGGCTATGACCTCTGGTAGTGCATGCCTCCTTCGCCCGCTTGTTGCGTAGCCCTTCAGGACACTCCGACCACCCCTTGGTCTTGAAGACGGCTGCCCCCCCACGGGCCCTACAGGACGTTCCGACCACCCCCTGGGCAGGACTCCCCGTCCCCCCAGGCGGGTGTGCCCGGGTCTTGGGGACTGCAGCCTCCCCACGGGCCCTACAGGACGTTTTGACCACCCCCTGGGCAGAACTCCCCGTCCCCCCAGGCCGGTGTGCCCGGTTTCTGCAGACTGCAGCCTCCCTGCAAGCCCTACAGGACACTCCGACCACCCCCCAAGCACAACTCCCCGTCCCCCCAGGCCGGTGTACCCGGGTCTTGGAGACAGATGCCTCCCCGCAGGCCCTACAGGACACTCCGACCACCCCCTGGGCAAGACTCCCCGTCCCCCCAAGCCGGTATGCCCGGTTTCTGGAGACTGCAGCCTCCCCGCAGGCCCTACAGGACACTCCGACCACCCCCTAGGCAGGACTCCCCGTCCCCCCAGGCCGGTGTGCCCAGTTCCTAAAGACTGCAGCCTCCCCGCAGGCCCTAAAGGACACTTCGACCACCCCCTGGGCAAGACTCCCCGTCCTCCCATGCCGGTGTGCCCGGTTCCTAAAGACTGCAGCCTCCCCGCAGGCCCTACAGGACACTGCGACCACCCCCTGGGCAGCACTTTCCGTCCCCCCAGGCCGGTGTGCCCGGTTCCTAAAGACCGCAGCCTCCCCGCAGGCCCTACAGGACACTTCGACCACCCCTTGGGCAGAACTCCCCGCCCCCCCAGGGCGGTGTGCCCGGTTTTTGGAGACTGCAGCCCCCCCGCAGGCCCTACAGGACGCTCCGACCACCCCCTGGGCAGGACTCCCCGTCCCCCCAGGCCGGTGTGCCCGGTTTCTGGACACTGCAGCCTCGCCGCCGGCGCTACAGGACTCTCCGACCACCCCCTGGGCAGGTGTCCCCGTCCCCCCAAGCCGGTGTGCCCGGTTTCTAAAGACCGCAGCCTCCCCGTAGGCCCTACAAGACACTCCGAACACCCCCTGGGCAGGCAGGATTCCTCGTCCCCCAGGCCGGTGTGCCCGGTTTGTAGAGACCGCAGCCTCCCCACGGGCCCTACAGGAAACTCGGACCACCCGTTGGGCAGGACTCCCCGTCCCCCTAGGCCGCCGTGCCCAGGTCTTGGAGATTGCTGCCTCCCCACAGGCCCTATAGGACACTCCCACCACCCCCTGGGCAGGACTCCCCGTCCCCCCAGGCCAATGTGCCCGGTTTCTGAAGATTGCTGCCTCCCCACAGGCCCTACAGGACGCTCCGACCACCCCCTGGGCAGGACTCCCCGCCCCCCAGGCTGCTATGCCCAGGCCTGGGTGACTGCTGCATCCCCGCAGGCCCTCCAAGACGCTCTGACCACCCCCTGGCCAGGACTCCTTGTCCCCCCAGGCCGGTGTGCCCGGGCCTTGGAGACTGCTGCCTCCCCGTAGGCCCTACAAGACACTCCGACCACGCCCTGGGTAGGACCCCCCGTCCCCCCAGGCCGGTTTGCCCCGTTTCTAAAGACCGCAGCCTCCCCGCTGGCCCCGCAAGACACTCCGACCACCCCTTGGGCAGGACTCCCCGTCCTCCCAGGCTGGTGTGCCCAGTTTCTAGAGACCGCAACCCCCCCACAGGCCCTGCAGGACACTCCGACCACCCCCTGGGCAGGACTCCCCGTCCCCCCAGGCCAGTGTGCCCGGTTTCTGAAGACTACTGCCTCCCCACAGGCCCTACAGGACGCTCCGACCACCTCCTGGGCAAGACTCCCCGCCCCCCAGGCTGGTATTCCCGGGACCGGGTGACTGCTGCCTCCCCGTAGGCCCTCCAAGAGGCTCCGACCACCCCCGGGGCAGGACTCCCTGTCCCTCCAGGCCGGTGTGCCCGGGCCTTGGAGACTGCTGCCTCCCCGCATGCCCTACAGGACGCTCCGACCACCATTCACTGCCCACTGCCCCCAGGCAGTGGGGCAGTGCATTGCAGGAGTTCCACTGCCCGTTGCCCCCAGGCAGTGAGGCAGGGTATTGCAGGAGTTCCTCTGCCCACTGCCCCTTAGGCAGTGGGGTAGTGTACAGCAGGAGTTGCACCGCCCACTGCCCCCAGGCAGTGGGGCGGTGCGTTGCAGGAGTTCCGTTGCCCAATGCCCCCCAGGCAGTGGGGCGGTGTATTGCGGGAGTCCCAACGCCTACCGCCCCTAGGTAGTGAGGTGGTGCATTGCAGGAGTTGCACTGCCCACTGCCCCCGGGCAGAGAGGCGGCGCGTTGCAGGAGTTCCAATGCCCACTGCCCCCAGGCAGTGAGGCAGTGCATTGTAGGAGTTGCACTGCCCACTGCCCCCAGGCAGTGAGGCAGTGTATTGCAGTTGTTCCACTGCCCACTGCCCCTCAGGCAGTGAGGCAGTGTATTGCAGGAGATCCACTGCCCACGGCACCAAGGCGGTGTGGCGAGGCACTGCAGAGGATGCACTGCCCGCTGCCCCGAGGCAGCAGGGCAGTGCATTGCAGGAGCTGCCCTGCGCCTACGCAGTGAGGCAGTGTATTGCCGGAGTGCCACCGCCCGCTGGCCCAGGCAGTGAGGCGGTGGGTTGCAGGACTTGCACTGCCCACCGGCCCCATGCAGCGGGGCAACGAGTTGCAGGAGTTCCACTGCCCACTGCCCCCGGGCAGTGAGGCAGTGCATAGCACGAGTTCCACTGCCTATTGCTCCCAAGCACTGCGGCACTACATTGCAAGAATTTCCTTTTCCCCTGCCCCCAGGCAGTAGGCAGTGAATTGCAGGAGATCCACTGCCCACTGCCCCTCAGGCAGTAAGGCCGTTCATTGCGAGATTTCCACTGCCCACTGCCCCCGGGCAGTGGGGCGGTGTTGCAGAACTGGCACCGCCCGCTGCCCCCAGGTAGTGCGGCAGTGCGTTGTAGGAGTTCCACTGCCCGCTGCCCCCAGGCAGTGAGGCAGTGTGTTGCAAAAATTCCACCGCCCACTGCCCACAGGTAGTGAGGCAGTGCGTTGCAGGAGTTCCACTGCCCACTACCCCAAGGCAATGAGGCAGTGGTTGCGGGAGTTCCACGGCCCACGGCCCTCAGGCAGTGAGGCGGTGCATTGCAGGACATCCAGTGCCACTGTCCCCAGACAATGAGGCGGTGCATTGCAGTGAGGCCGTGCATTGCAGGAGTTCCACTGCCCCCTGCCCCCCAGGCAGTGGGGCAGTGTACTGCAGGGGTTGCACTGCCCACTGCCCCCAGGCAGTGAGGTAGTGCGTTGCAGGATTTCCGCTACCCACCGCCCCCCCGGCGGTGCGGCAGTGTCTTGCACAAGTTCCACTGCCCGCTGCCCCCAGGCAGTGTGGCAGTGTATTGCAGAAGTGTCACCGCCCAGTACCCCTCAGGCAGTGAGGCGGTGCGTTGCAGGAGTTCCGCTGCCCACTGCCCCCAAGGTAGTGCGGCCGTGCGTTGCAGGAGTTCCACTGCCCACTGCCCCCAGGCAGTGAGGCAGTGCATTGCAGGAGTTCCGCTGCCCACCGCCCCCAGGCGGTGCGGCAGTGCATTACAAGAATTTTGCTTTCCCCTGCCCAAAGGCAATGAGGCAGTGTATTGCAGGAGATCCACTGCCCGCTGCTCCGAGGCAGTAAGGCAATGCATTGGAGGAGTCCCACTCCCCACTGCCCCCAGGCAGTAAGTGCATTGCAGGAGTTCCACTGCCCACGGCCCCCAGCCGGTGCGGCAACACATTACAAGAATTTTGCTTCCCCCTGCCCCCAGGCAATGAGGCAGTGTATTGCAGGAGATCCACTGCCCGCTGCCCCCAAGCAGTAAGGCAGTACATTGCAGGAGTCCCACTGCCCATTGCCCCCAGGCAGTGAGGCACTGTATCTCAGGATTTGCGCTGCCCATTGTCCCCCCGGCGCTGAGGCAGTGCATTGCGGACGTTCCACTGCCCACTGCCCCCAGGCAGAAAGGCAGTGTCTTGCAGGAGATCCACTGCCCACTGCCCCCCAGGGAGAAAGGCAGTGTCTTGCAGGAGTCCCACTGCCCGTAGCCCCCCAGGCAGCGGGGCAGTGTGTCGCAGGAGTCCCACTGGCCACTGCCCCCAGGCGGTGCGGCAGTGCATTGCAGGAGTTCCAATGCCCACTGCCCCCAGGCAGCGAGGCGGTGCGTTGCAGGAGTTCCACTGCCCACTGCCCCCAGGCAGTGGCGCAGTGTATTGCAGGAGTTGCAATGCCCATTGTCCCCCCGGTGCTGAGGCAGTGCATTGCGGACGTTCCACTGCCCACTGCCCCCAGGCAGAAAGGCAGTGTCTTGCAGGAGATCCACTGCCCACTGCCCCCCAGGGAGAAAGGCGGTGTATTGCAGGAGTCCCACTGCCCACTGCCCCCACGGCAGTGGGGTAGTGTGTCGCAGGAGTCCCACTGCCCACTGCCCCCAGGCGGTGCGGCAGTGCATTGCAGGAGTTCCAATGCCCACTGCCCCCAGGCAGCGAGGCGGTGCGTTGCAGGAGTTCCACTGCCCACTGCCCCCAGGCAGTGGCGCAGCGTATTGCAGGAGTTGCAATGCCCACTGCCCCCCAGGCAGGGAGGTAGTGTATTGCAAGAGATGCACTGCGCACCGCCCCCTGGCGGTGCGGCAGTGCATTGTAGGAGTTGCACTACCCACTGCCTTCCAGGCAGGGAGGCAGTGTTTTGCAGGAGATCCACTGCCCACTACCCCCCTGCGGTGCGGCAGTGCAATGCAAGAGCTCCACTGCCCACTGCCCCCAGGCAGTGAGCCGGTGCGTTGCAGGAGTTCCACTGCCCACTGCCCCCAGGCGGTGCGGCAACGCATTACAAGAATTTTGCCTCCCCCTGCGCCCAGGCAATGAGGTGGTGTATTGCAGGAGATCCACTGCCCGCTGCCCCCAAGCAGTAAGGCAGTACATTGCAGGAGTCCCACTGCCCACTGCCCCCAGGCAGTGAGGCACTGTATCTGCAAGATTTGCGCTGCCCACTGCCCCCCGGCGCTGAGGCAGTGCATTGCGGAAGTTCCACTGCCCACTGCCCCCAGGCAGAAAGGCAGTGTCTTGCAAGAGATCCACTGCCCACTGCCCCCAGGCAGTGAGGTGATGCGTTGCAGGAGTCCCACTGCCCGTAGCCCCCCCGGCAGCGGGGCAGTGTGTCGCAAGAGTCCCACTGGCCACTGCCCCCAGGCGGTGCGGCAGTGCATTGCAGGAGTTCCAATGCCCACTGTCCCCTGGCGGTGCGGCAGTCCATTGTAGGAGTTGCACTGCCCACTGCCTTCCAGGCAGGGAGGCAGTGTATTGCAAGAGATCCACTGCCCACTGCCCCCTTGCGGTGCGGCAGTGCAATGCAAGAGCTCCACTGCCCACTACCCCCAGGCAGTGAGCCGGTGCGTTGCAGGAGTTCCACTGCCCACTGCCCCCAGGCAGTGAGGCAGTACGTTGCAGGAGTTCCACTTCCCACTGCCCCCAGGCAGCGAGGCGTTGTGTTGCTGGAGTTGCACCGCGCACTGCCCCCAGGCAGTGAGGCGGTGCTTTGCAGGGGTTCCAATGCCCACTGCCCCCATGTAGTGAGGCGGTGTGTTGCAGGAGTCCCACTGCCTACTGCCCCCAGGCAGTGAGGCAGTCTATTGCAGGAGTTCCACTGCCCACTGCCCCCAGGCAGAGAGGCGGTGCATAGCAGGAGTTCCACCGCCCACCGCCCCCAGGCGGTGAGGCGGTGCGTTGTAGGAGTTCCGCTGCCCCATGACCCCAGCCAGTGAGACGGTGCGTTGGAGGAGTTCCACTCCCCACTGCCCCCCGGGCAGCAAAGCAGTGCATTGCAGAAGTTGCACTGCCCACCGCCCCCGGGCAGGCAGGCGATGCGATGAAGGAGTTCGGCTGCCCACTGCCCCGGGCAGTGAGGCGGTGTATTGCAGGAGTAGCAGCGCACTGCCCCCAGGGATTGAGGCAGTGCGTTGCAGGAGTTCTACTGCCAAGTACCCCCCAGGTAGTGAGGCGGTGCGTTGCACGAGTTCTACTGCCCACTGCCCCCAGGCAGAAAGGCAGTGTCTTGCAGGAGATCCACTGCCCACTGCTCCCAGGCAGTAAGGCAGCGCATTGCGGGAGTCCCACTGCCCACTGCCCCCACGGCCGTGGGGTAGTGTGTCGCAGGAGTCCCATTGCCCACTGCCCCCAGGCGGTGCGGCAGTGCATTGCAGGAGTTCCAATGCCCACTGCCCCCAGGCAGTGAGGCGGTGCGTTGCAGGAGTTCCACTGCCCACTGCCCCCAGGCAGTGGCACAGTGCATTGTAGGAGTTGCAATGCCCACTGCCCCCCAGGCAGGGAGGTAGTGTATTGCTGCAGATGCACGGCCCACGGCCCCCCGGCGGTGCGGCAGTGCATTGTAGGAGTTGCACCGCCCACTGCCTCCAAGGCCGAGCGGCGGTGCATTGCAAGAGCTCCAATGCCCACTGCCCCCAGGCAGTGAGGCAGTGCGTTGGAGGAGTTCCACTGCCCACCGCCCCGCAAGCGCTGCGGCAGTGCCTTGCAGGATTTCCACTGCCCACTGCCCCTCAGCCAGTGTGGCAGTGTATTGCAGAAGTTCCGCTGCCCAATGCCCCAAGGAGGTGGGGCAGTATATTGCGGGAGTATGCAATACCCACGGCCTCAAGGCGGTGAGGCAGAGCATTGCAGGAGTTGCCCGGCCCAAGGCCCCAAGTCAGAGAGGCAGTGTATGGCAGGAGTTCCACTGCCCACTGCCCCCAAGCAGTGGCGCAGTGCATTGTAGGAGTTGCAATGCCCACTGCCCCCCAGGCAGGGAGGTAGTGTATTGCAGGAGATGCACTGCCCACCGCCCCCTGGCGGTGCGGCAGTGCATTGTAGGAGTTGCACTACCCACTGCCTTCCAGGCAGCGAGGCACTGTATTGTAGGAGATCCACTGCCCACTGCCCCCAAGCAGTGAGGCAGTGCGTTGCGGGAGTTGCACCGCCCACTGCCCCCAGGCAATGAGGCGGTGCTTTGCAGGGGTTCCAATGCCCACTGCCCTAAGGCAGTGAGGCAGTCTATTGCAGGAGTTCCACTGCCCACTGCCCCAAGGTAGAGCGGCGGTGCATAGCAGGATTTCCACCGCCCACTGCCCCCAGGCAAAGAGGCGGTGCGTTGTAGGAGTTCCACTGCCCACTGCCCCCAGGCGGTGAGGCGGTGCGTTGTAGGAGTTCCCGTGCTCAATGACCCCAGGCAGTGAGACGGTGCGTTGTAGGAGTTCCACACCCCACTGCCCCCCGGGCAGTGAAGCGGTGCATTGTAGAAGTTGCTGTGGCCACCGCCCCCGGGCAGCCAGGCGATGCGATGAAGGAGTTCGGTTGCCCACTGCCCCGGGCAGTGAGGCGGTGTATTGCAGGAGTAGCACAGCGCAATGCCCCCAGGCAGTGAGGCAGCGCGTTGCAGGAGTTCTACTGCCCAGTGCCCCCCAGGTAGTGAGGCGGTGCTTTGCACGGGTTCCACTGCCCACTGCTCTCAAGCAGTGAGACCGTGTATTGCAGGAGTTCCACTGCCCATTGCCCTCAAGCAGTGATGCAGTGTGTTGCAGGAGTTCCCTTTTCCACTGCCCCCAAGCAGTCAGGCATTGCGTCGCACGAGTCCCACTGCCCACTGCCCCCAGACAGTGAGGCAGTGCATTGTAGGGGTGGCACTGCCTACTGTCCCCGGGCGGTGAGGTAGCGTATCGCAGGGGTGGCACTGCCCACTGCCTCCAGGTGGTGAGGCAGAGCATTGCAGGAGTTGCCCGGCCCAAGGCCCCAAGTCAGAAAGGCAGTGTATGTCAGGAGTTCCACTACCCACTGCCCCTTGGCAAAGCGGTAGTGCGAAGCGGGGGTTCCACTGCCCACATCCATCAGGCGGCGTGGCAGTGCGTTACACTGCCCACTGCCCTCTGCCCACAACAACAGTGCAGCGGCGCACACACAGTGCAGTGCAGTGCACGGCACCAAGCAGTGCGGCACCACACAGAAAGCACTGATGGTGCAGCGCGGCACGCAGGGAGCAGAGGACCAATGAGACCCCGTGTGACTGCGCACAGGCGTCGGACGAGCGGTGCCGGCCAAGTGCGAGATTGCACTAGTCAACTGCTGTGCAACAACGCACCTACACACAGTGCGCACACAACACACACAGCCCCGCCCATTTACCTTTGCCCCTTGGTAGACATCCCGGCCTTTGCCTTTTGGTAACAGCGCCTTCGGCACACCACACCACACCACACCACACCACATGCCACACATTGGGGGACCACCGCCGGGTGGGGACACCCTGTCCCCCCAGCCGGTGCGACCGCGCCAATGGGGGATGTCGTCCCCGGCAGGCGCTCTCCAGGCCGCGACCACTACTTGCGTGGGACACCCCGTCCCCACAGCCGGAGGGACCGCAGCAATGGGGGAAGCCGTCCCACGCAGGCGCTCTCCAGGCAGCGACCACCGCTTCGGTGGGACACCCCGTCCCCCCGCCGGTGGGACCGCGCCAATGGGGCATGCCGACCCCTGCAGAAGCTCTCCAGTCAAAGACCACCGCCTGGATGGGACACCCCGTCCCCCCCTCCGGTGGGACCGCGCCAACGGGGGATGCTGACCCATGCAAGCGCTCTCCCGGCAGTCACCACCGCATGGGGGGGACGCCCCGTCCCCCCAGCCGGTGGGGCCGCACCAATGGGGCATGCCGACCCCTGCAGAAGCTCTCCAGTCATAGACCACCGCCTGGATGGGACACCCCGTCCCGCCCGCCGGTGGGACCGCGCCAACGGGGGATGCTGCCCCCTGCAAGCGCTCTCCAGGCAGTGACCACCGCATGCCCTTGGTACGCGTTTGAAACCCAATGTTGTTCCGGCAAAATTGTTCCAATGTTCTAGGCTATCTGGCCGGAACAAAAAAAGTTCAAAATTTCTTTACCCCCCAACCAAGCCTACCCGTACATGGTGGCAAAATATGTTGTTTGCTAGCCTTGGGGGTCCCCGCTGGTATGCTCATATTTGTTGCCCGGCGCGTTGCAACGTGAAAAAAACTTGTTTTCAAAAACAGTTTTTGTTAGAACACCATTGGAACACCGCTAGAACAAGTGATTGGAACGTCGCCGGAACAAGCACTCTACAACAAGAGCAAAGCACAAGGAAGGGTAAAATGGTAACATACATTGTTGTGTAGGGTGCCCCCGGGGGCCCATCGGGTTAGTCTCTTGTTCTCACCTAAAAGTCCTGCGTGGTCGGGGGCCCGGCGGGCGCCCCCGAACTCTTGTCACCCGCCCCACTATCCCCCCCATCCCCCTCACCGACCACCACCCCTTCACCCACCACCCCTTCACCCTCCACCCCTTCACCCACCACCCCTTCACCCTCCACCCCTTCACCCTCCACCCCTTCTCCCACCACCCCTTCACCCTCCACCCCTTCGACCTCCATCCTTTCCCCCTCCACCCCTTCGACCTCTTCCCCGACACCCCCATCCCGGTTAGCCCCGGTAGCACCCAAACCTGCCCCCGGTCCATCCCCTTCGTCTCCCCCGTCCCCGTCCCCGTCGTTTCTCTCGTCCCCCTCCTCGTCCTTGTCCTCCTCCTCGGCCGCCATCATCTTGGCGAGGAACTTCTTCGCCTGCGTCTTGGTTTTCCAAACCGACGCTCTCGGGATGGCGAAGAGTTCGGGGTCTTTGGGGAAGGCGATCCACGTCTCCCCAACCCCGGGGGGGCCACCCGCGGCAAGGGCCTCTTTGCCCTGCTCGATCCCCCACTGCCCATTGTCCCGAAAAACTACATACACTTGCTCCCCCGCTTTGTATTTGCACCCCCCCCCCCTCTTGCCTTTGGCTTGGCCTTGGGTTGGGGTTGGGGGGGCAAGGCCTTGGGTTGGGGGGGCGCGGCTCTCTTGGGAGCCTTGCGAGGGGGTTTGGTGGGCTCCTTGGCCGGGGGGCGGGGCTGGGGCTCCTCGAACGCCGAGGAGTCGGTGGTGGACCCCGAGGAGGAGTCCGTTGAGGAGTCGCTGGACGACTCCTCGCTGGAGGACTCCCCCGGGAGCCTCTTCCTTTTTTGGGGGGCTGGTTTGGGGGCGCTCTTGGGTTCCCGCTTGGGGGGGCGTTGGGGTTTGGGTTTGGGTTTGGGTGCTGTTTGGGGGGCAGGCTGGGGGTTCGGGGGTTGGGGTTGCACGGGCGGTGCACACGCGGGCGGGGCGGGGGCCTCTGCGGCCACTTGTTGGCAGTGCGGCGGCGCTGGAGACATGTCGCCAATGCTGCCCCACCCCTCGATGCGCGTCGCGAGAACGCTGCCGCGGGCTGCCACGTAGTCCATCATGGCCGTGAGGAACTCGAGCACGGCGACGGGCTGCAAGTGCAACTGCTGAAGCAACGTACCCAAATAGATGGGCCGGGGATCGCTTCCTGGCCAACGAAGGATCACCCGAACGGCGCGCGGGTCCGAAGGGTTGACCTGGATGTCCTCCACTTACATGGAGGATAGCCAGGATGAGTGTTCCAGCGACGTTCCAATAAGCTGTTCCGGCGACGTTCAAAAGACTTTTCAAACATTTTTTGGTGACAGATTGGAACGTCGCCAGAACAAACTGTTTGGAACGTCGCCGGAACAATGCACCGGCACGCCAACCATGTGCATTTTTGGGCCCTATTGGCCATGTGGACATGCTTGCGGGGGGGCATACCCGCACGCGCGTGTCCACGCTCTCCTTGATCGCCGCCAACGCTTGCCGCAATTGCGAGGTCGGCGTGCGCTCACGTTCCGCTAGCACTGCCCGAACGGCAGATTGTTGGTGCCGCTGCGCGTCGTCCTCGCACTTGACGCGTAGGGCGCCAGGCCGCGACAGCGTTTGGCCAACGATGAAGCCATGGTATTTGCCTTCGTCCTCGACCACATAGATGCCGTCGCGGAGGATTCCGGTCCAATTGGCCCGAAAGAGGACGGTGTCCTTGCGGGGAGTCGCCCTCACCTCGCCAAGGCCGTGGTCGGCCCAACGCTCAAAAATGAGGTGCCAATGGCAACTCCCCGCACTGACGGAGCCCGCGGTTAGAAATTTGCCCCCCTGCGCCTTGCTGGGGAGCCAGTCGTTGGGGAGGGGTGCCGTGCGCCCTGTCCCCGGCCCGGTCACCCAGGACACCGGGACCCCCCCTGGCGCGGACCCCTCCTCCCGGCGCCAGCGGCAATCACGCTGCTCCTTGCAGTGCAGTTGCTTGTGCAGGAAGCGCTGCAGCAGCCAACGGAGCGTGTAAATGGTGGGGTGGGGGGCTCGTAGGACACAGGCGTCCAGGGGGGGGGGGGTTGGGGCCTACCATCTCCCTTGTCCAGGGAAAATTGGCAGCTTTTGCTGCCAGGGATGAGCCAAGTCGGTTGCGCATCCAATCCGTAATGCGCAAGACGCCGCCGGCGTCATCCCCCTCCCCCTCCCCATCCCCATCCCCCTCCCCATCCCCATCCCCCCCCCCCCCCTCTTCTTCCTCTCTCTTAACCCCCGGGTTAGCCCTCCGCTCTTCATCCTTCTCATCCACCACCGCCTCACCCAGCTCCACAATGTCATCGTCGTTGACACCCCCTTCCTGTTTCACCTGCACCTCCCCACCCATGCCCTGCAACTCTCTTTTAAGCACCTCCACCGCCTTCTGCGCCTCCCTTACCCGCCGGTTCCCCTCCAGAACCCTCTCGCCCGCGTGCCGCCCCCCGGTGATGTCCCCACGCCGCCGGCACTCCGCCAATTTCGCAGACCATTTTTTCACCCAGCGGCGGAGGCTTTCAACATTGCCCCTCGCCTCTTGCAGCCCCCCCAGAACCACGGCGTGCTCCCGAACCCCCCCCCCCCCGTTACTCATTGAGCTCCCAGTCGAGGGCTCGGGCAACTGGGGGCGATGCGCTTGGAGAGGCGCGACTGGCGTGGCCCCTTGTGGGGCAGGCCGTGGCGCCTCCGATGGCCGGTGAGCGGGGGTTGCCCACGGAGGATGTTTGGGAGCGCCCTGAGGTGGGGGAGGGGCTGGCGAAGCGAGCGCAGAGCTGCTGCGTGGCTCGGAGCGCGTGGCCCCCTGTGCCCCCAGTGGGGCTGGCGGGGGTGGTGCAGCCAGTGCTGCCCCCAGGGCCTCGGTCTCGGTCATCCCGTCCTGCAGACAAGGATGCCGGAGAGAGGCCAACCCTACCCAGACACCTTGTTCCGGCGACGTTCCAACAACCTGTTCCGACGACGTTCTGGCGACGTTCCAGTGGCCGCTGGAACGTCGCCAGAACGTCGCCGGAACAGGTTGTTGGAACGTCGCCGGAACAGTGGAAAATAGGCACAGTTCCGCGCGCGCACAGGGCGCATTGCGTGCACTACGGCCCCGTGGGGGGGGGGGACATCCACTACAAAGAATCCTAGCCCCTTTATGGGCATGGGGCACGAACAATCACTGGGGGTTCTTGGGTTTTCCCCTTCCCCTGGACAACAAAGGGTCCTAGCCCCTTTATGGGCATGGGGCACGAACAATCACTGGGGGTTCTTGGGTTTTCCCCTTCCCCTGGACAACAAAGATTCCTAGCCCCTTTATGGGCATGGGGCACAAATAATCACTGGGGGTTCTTGGGTTTTCCCCTTCCCCTGGAGAACAAAGATTCCTAGCCCCTTTATGGGCATGGGGCACAAATAATCACTGGGGGTTCTTGGGTTTTCCCCTTCCCCTGGACAACAAAGATTCCTAGCCCCTTTATGGGCATGGGGCACAAACAATCACTGGGGGTTCTTGGGTTTTCCCCTTCCCCTGGACAACAAAGATTCCTAGCCCCTTTATGGGCATGGGGCACAAACAATCACTGGGGGTTCTTGGGTTTTCCCCTTCCCCTGGACAACAAAGATTCCTAGCCCCTTTATGGGCATGGGGCACGAATAATCACTGGGGGTTCTTGGGTTTTCCCCTTCCCCTCAACAACAAATCATCAAATTCCTAAAGAGCAAAAAGCAAAAGGGACACAGGGGGGAGCGGGGGGAGCAGGGCAGGCAGGGACACACAAACCCAACGCACTGATTTCCACTGCGCGCAAAGCGCGCCAAAGCATACACCCAAACCCAAACCCCAACCTAGGCCCAAACCAAAACCCGCACCCGAACCCACACCCAACCCCTAGCCCAAACCCAAGCCCAAACCCACACCCAAGCCCAAACCCACACCCAGGCCCAAGCCCAAACCCACACCCAGCCCCAAGCCCAAACCCAAGCCCAAACCCCCACCCAAGCCCAAACCCGCAAACCTGCATATTCTTGGTGGCCTTCAGAAGCGCCAACATCATTTGCATCATATCTGCGCTGACGGGCGCGGCCATGGATAGGAGCAGGGGAAAGAAGAGAGCTGAGGAACGGGGGTGGTGCAGAGGGGGTGGTCTCTAGAGCAGCCCTGGGAACACAAGGCACATGTCGAACAGCATCATGTTGGTGGAGATGAATGTGAAAGTACAAGAAAACCCATTCTTGTTTTAGTCTTTTAAAACCTTGAATGACCAAAGAGGGTCTCACGCATGCAGCCTGTAGGTCGCGCGTGCGCCCAGTAGGTCGCGCGTGCGCGCGAGAATGGTCTCACGTGCACCAAATTCCAAGATGTCCAAAATTGACCAAATATGACCAAAATGACCAATTTAACCCCAAATGAGGCCATAACAAGCCACAGAAACTCTCTCGCAGCACACAGACACTCGCCGACGACTGTCGACGCTCGCCGACGACCGTCGACGCGCGCCGAAGCACTTCGCGTGCTTCCATTTGCTTCGAATTGTCCAAATCAGAGCTCTGAGACTCCAGTTGGTCCAAAAGTGTCCCAAACTCCAAATTGCAAAGGATGGACAAGAAGTAAACCTTGTAAGTACTCAGAAGAGAAGTTGCAACTTATGTCCAAAGCCACAAAGCCTACATGTGACGCGCTGGAGCATAAAGGTGTTGACGACGCGTACACAGACTCCAATTCCTTTCATTTGTGAAACTCAACTTGCTGATCAAACCTTCAACAAATTCAGAAAGATGCGCAAGCAGCAAACACCAAGAAAACTGCAATTCGATCGCGTCCCTTTTCCCAAGCTCCTTGTCGTTGTCGGCAAAAGCACAGAGGCAATGGACTCCTGCAGAGCTCGCACCAAACGAGAGTTCAAGTGCACTGGAATCAAAGAATCAAAAGTCTCTTCTGGGCTTTGTTCGCTGCTGGTTCGCTCCCAGAACCTGCTCACGCAACGAATTTGAATTCACTCTGAGCTCCTTCGTTGAAGACTGAGCTGGCGCCACAAATTTTCAGTGGGCGCAGAAGACATTGAGTCAGCGATCAGGGAAGGTTATGCAAGTTTGCGAACATACAGCCATACAGAGTTAACTCCCCTCTCAGGGGCACGACGGAGAGGGAATTGCTGTCATATGAGGGTTTTCGGGCTTCACTTGACCTGGCGAGGCGACTGCACTGGGGTTTCCTGTGATTTGACCCACTTGCACGGATCGTACCATGATTCTGCGGAGTTTCCTGCGCTGTCTCTTTTCACGGCGTTGAGCTTGCTTCAAGGCATCTCGTTCCGTCAAGCACTCTTCTCGGTGACATTCTTGAGTGGTGTAGGTTCTCCACCCAGGCCGGCCATTGTGACGGCACAACCGACCTGCTGCCTCATCATCAGAGCATCTGCTCATGCATTGTCTTGTAAGTGCAGTGCTGACTTGTCTTGTAAGCACTTTGATTCTTTCTCGGGGTACAGCCTGATTGGCAGACGAGGCTTTTGGAGTCTCTCTCTTTATGCCAACTATCTTGAATGTTTGATAATGAAATCCAATAACGAAATCCAGTACAGGAAATCCGACAAGGCAAACACGTAGCGGGCAGAGCAAATACGAGTTGTGTTAGTTGACTCATATACGGCGGTGATATTCACATGTCCACAGGAGACTCACTCCTCAGTAGACAATTCATGCTGAGAATCCCCTAAAGGAAATAGACACATACCATGGCCCGTAAGTATACACGAATGCGAATCACGCATATTGACATATATCGCTTATCTCTATTCATGAGCGGCGCAAAAATTCTGCTCTGGTGTGCGCGTGCGCTCTCTCTCGCTCACTCTGGCTTCTCTCGCTCGCTCTCTCACTCACTCGGGCTCACACCACGCTTCATCCCTCGTTCACTCACTGGCTCGCTCCCTCCGACCCTCGCTCACTGGTTCTCTTACACCCTCCTTGCCGCCGGTCCCGAGGGGGTGTCGACGTGCTCCTTGTGCCAGCTCTGCAAGGACTGATGGTCCGTGCAAACCACCAGCGGTTGCAATCCGATGTGGCCAGACCACTTCCTGAGCGCACAAACAATGGCGTACGTCTCCTTCTCCCTCGCGGTCCAGGTTCGGCGTGGGCCCTCGGCCAGGATCCGGCTCCAGAACGCCACGGGTACGTGTGACCCGTCGTCTCGGACCTGCTCGAGGACTGCCCCTACAGCATAGTCCGAGGCGTCCGTCCGTAGCACGAATCCCTTGTCCGGGTCCACCAGGAATAGCCCCAGCTGCCCCAGGAGTCGCTCCTTCAGGCGGCTGAACGCATCTTCGGCCTCAGGGGTCCAGGCAAGCTTCTTCTTGCTCCCCTTCCGACCATCGAACTTCCCCACCTGCAGCATCTTGTGCAGCGCCCCCGAGAGTTCTGCATACATCCGGACATAGCCCGGATAGTAATTGCAGAACCCCATGAAGGACCGGAGTTCGCTGATGGTCTGGGGTCTCTCCTAGTGGTTCAGGGACGCCAGTTTCCCAGGCATGGGACGGCGTTGCCCGTAGCCAACCACGTGACCCGCCAACTCCACTTCCTTCACGAAGAGTGAGGCTTTGGTGGGCTTGCACACCATGTTGTGCTTGTCCAGCTCGCTGAGCACTTGGCGCAGATCCTTCTCATGCGCTTCGATGAGCTCATCCTCAGTCATGTTCTCCGTGCCGGACCCGATGATGATGTCATCCACGAAGAGATCGGCACAGTCCCGGACAGGACCGAGTAGGTCCTCCATCATGCGCTGGAAAGCGGCGTTGCCATTCTTGGCGCCCATAGGCACCACTTTCCACTGCATGGGCCCCAGCGGCGTCGACATCGCTGTGCAGGGCCTGGAGTCCTGGTGTAGCGGCATCTGGTGATAGCCGTGTTTCAGGTCTAACACCGTGAAAATCCGCTTTTTCTGTTGTTTTTGGAGGATGGAGTCGATCAGGGGAAGCGAGTACGAGTCGTGCTCGGTTTGCTCGTTCAAACCCCTGTAATCCACCACCAACCTCCACTCGCCCTTCTCCTTCTTGGGCACGATAAAGGCTGGGCTGGCCGACTCACTGTCGGAGGGTTCGATCCATCCCCGCTCAATGAACTCGGCCAACAACTTCTTCATGGCCTCGGCCCGATCGCCCTGAAGTTGGTACTCCCGATGATGATAGATCTTGGGGTTCGGCTTCAGCTTGATCCTCGCTGTACCAAACCTCCCACGATCTGGAGGGTTCTTGTTGGCGACGCCACTGAATAGCCGCGGATAGGCATTGATCAGCCTCTCCTTCAGCTCGGCGACCTTCGGGTTCTCCTGGGCCTCTTCAGCCGCTTGCTTCGGTATCGATACAACCGACCGCACTGCGGTATAGGCCTCTTCCGGGTCCGAGTCCGACTTCTCCTCGTCTGATATGCCGTCTTCATCGTCGTGGGGAGCTCTTCCCACCGATAATCTTCGGAAATTTGCGGCATCGGGCTGGTTCTTGTCGTTATCGGCTCCCATTCTTGGAAAATCCCATGTTGGTGGGTCCGACCCAACCGGACCATCATGTTGGTCTGCGATGTGATCCATGACCCTCGCCACGATCTCATCCTTCTCGTACTTGCCGGTGACCAACTTCTTGTCATCCCACCAATGCGGAGATGTGACCATGGCGCGCCTCTTCTTGGCTGCCACACAATCGTGCATCCCCATCCGCATGTAGTTGACGACGTCGTCGATCTTGGCGTGGGACAGGACGTCAATGCCATCAATTGGTTGATCCGTCCCCTCCTTGGGCTCAAACATGACCTTCATGGGCACCGCCTCCACCCTACGGATGAAGGCTTCATCACCCGTGGGTTGGGCTTGCGCCCCATCCACCAGGAAAGCCTTGGTACCCCACGCTTGACCCGGGGAGGGCATTGATACACCCTTGGCGTCGATGAACAACTCCTCCTCTGGCCCGAATGACATCTCGTTCAGGGTGATGGAGTCCAGCGTCGACTTGAGACCCTCCAGCGGACATGGGGTGGATCCTATGCCGGTTATGACCAGGATCCCCTTCGCCCTATCCGCAACAATCTTCTCCACCGTACGTCTGGTATTGTCCAGGGAGCCATGCCAATACATGGGCCCCAACTCCTTCAAACCCCAATGCCTGTGCCAGGCTGAGTCTCCTCGATGCCAATGCCTCCTACACTTCCGCAAAAGTGGGGCATCCCGGGAAGCGAAGATGTCCGTCTCGGGCGCTTCGGCTCCCATCGTCTGGATCATCCTGTCATACACCTGCGGCGCCATTCCATACTCCGTGAGCTGAACTCCGCGGTCTCCTCTGGACTTGGCACCCAGCGCTTGCACCGCTCCGACGATCCGATCCTCTTCCTCAGCATTCCATTGGGATGATCCGCATGCATAATCCGTGGACAGCCATGTGAGGCATTCATCATCCTCCCGGACCAGCGTTGCGCGATGGGCAAGGGCTCCAATGGCTTTTGCCACCATGAAGTCATACCCCATGATCATATCCCAATCTGTACCGTCGGCCACATAGAAGTTTCCGGATAGAGTGCTTCTCTTCGCCAAATCAGGGCGGTTCAAGCGCTCATGCTCCCAGAATTCCATACTGATAGTGGCCTCATGGGTACCACCACCCATGATCTCTCCATTGGCCACCTTCAGGCGCACCGGTCTACGGCTGGGCTGCAGGGATTCCTCCTTGAACGACCCTCTCCGGAACAGGCTCACCTGGGCACCCGTATCCACCAAAACATCCACAACCAACTCCTCTTGTCCGCACCGTACTGAAAGTGCTGCCCTGGGTCGTGGAAGGTGCCGGAGGGCTCAGGGCCGGCAAGACCAGTGGGGCAGGCACGCGAGGAGTCGACCTGAACGCTGCTGTTGGGGGCAGAACCGGATACACGGACACCAACGGAGGCGAGAGCAGCAACAACGGAAGCAAGATCCATGCTGATTGTTATCCGGCAAAAAATCCCAGTCTATGAAGAAAATTGATGCGGATTATCCTAAGTACATCTGAGTGTCCACATCTGTCTGAAAAGATTTATATAAATCCGATTGTGAAAAAACATTTGGCTGATTTGGCTTCGGGCGCGCATCAGCGGCAATTGGCGATTCCAGGTAAATGATCGGAACGCGACGGATTTACGATGAATGGACCGCGGAATCAGATCCGGCACATCAGAAATATATAGGTCTGATCCTGAGACTGAGCTGCGAGGCGGCGATTCCGCCGAAGCAGAGAAAATGACCAAAATGTAGCCAATCTGGGGCAGATCTGTGAAAATCTGAGCAGATGGGGGTTAGCCGCACTTACACTCCCCCTCCAAAAACACACTGGGGTGTGTCGCTACGTCAACGAAGAACGTAGTGCGGGTAGGTCCCAGAAAAAAATAGAAATGTAGCCTCGATGGGGCGAAATCTGCTTGATCTGACCTGATTTGGACTGAATTGGCACTGAATCAGGATGGATGAACCTGAAATAAGACAGAATGAGGAGTGACGAACAGTCCTCCGTGCAGTAAAACATTAGGTTAAGGGCTAAAAAGCATGTAAACGTATCGAGAATCGATACCAAACCATGCACTGGTTGAGAATGAGGTAGATTATTGGTGGATTGAATGGGAGAATCAAGAGATGGAGTGACATCTCGGCGCTCTGGCACAGTTTAGCTGTCGCGGGCACGCTACGGTGTCCTCCACGTACTCTACATCATGTTACTCCCGCTTTTCTCGTTCTGAAAAGTGCAGCATGTGCTTCAGATTTGGCGCATCTGGTGGATGATCACAAGATTCAGCAAGATTGAGAATCAATTTGAGCAGAGATGAAGGAGATGAAACAATCACAGAGAGGGAAAACAAATACAAATGTAGTCTGCAGGCCCTAAGTGAACCATAGAAGGTAGGGATGTTTTTCTGTTCACTTAGTTAGGCAAGGCCTAACTAAGCTTCGAGGAATGAGAGGAGATGACAAGGAAATCAACCTAAATTGTCGTAAAATGAGGAAATTCCCTAAGATGAAGGCGAAATGAAGCGGCATGTCTAAAACTGAAACTACTAATACCTTCGTTTAGACTAAAGTTAATATATATTGTCGTTTATTCAGCTCAATTGTGCTTTCCGGCACGTTGGTTCGCGAGCATCCAACAGATTCTATGAAAATGTGGATCATGTGATGATGCATCATGATGGGACATGCTGGCCCTGGATCCTTGGCATGTAACGCGCCGAAGGTTCGCTGAAGGCGCTTTACTGACAGTATATAACTGAGAGACACCGAATGGTCCTTTATTTACAGTGGCGGCGGTGTCAATCGACTTGGACAAGGCCAATCTTTCGATTGAGTCCCACAAGACACTTGGATTCACCATTTTCGACAGTTTCAGGTCGGATTGAGCTCACATTGGCGTGTGCCAAAAATACAACGAAGCTTACGGACTTCAGAGGTTGCTGTTAGAAGTCCCTAGAGCTCCTATCTGAAGGTTGTCTGAACAATTGACGTCTGGGTTTCGTGCAACAGTGGCAGAATGATGGACAAACCTGAGGAATTCAAGGTAAATTCAAGGAATCTGGATCTGAATCTGGACTTTGGCTTCAGCATCACGGCAAATGAAGGTAAGATCTGAGTTCCTGGCGTCGCATCTGGTGCAGCCAGTACTACAGGGGGTGCCTGTAGGGGTGAATGTCGCTGGCCAGCGTTTTTACTATGTACATTTGCTTCCATCTGCACGAGTAGCCAAATTCCAAAGATGCACAGACCAACAGAGACAAGATTACCCCGAATCTGCCTGAATTAAGCCTGAGTTTGGTTTTTTCTGAACACGGCAGCACACTCCGTGGCTTTCGGCAGCGTATCTACGCCTTGTCTGCCGAACGGAGACCAAAGAAAAGTTGATTGACGTCAAATTATCAAACATTCGCAGTTCTCCACATCATGACATAATCAGGAAGAATGAACAGTGGATTGAGCAGAATGTGGTTCTTTCAAGTCGTCAGAACACTCACATTGGAATAAGTGGTCGACGGGGCGAGGCTGGAGCTTTTGTAGGAGTTGGACATGCAAGGGTTTCGAACCTACACCCTTGAGCCCTAGCGACGAGTGCCATGACGCCCTGGACTAGACGACTGTTACCCAGATTATGGCGTCGGCGACTCAAGTCACGACGGGTCTCCCTCAATTCGGCCAAGCACGAATACATGTGACCACCAACCTGTCTGGTCGGGCCCTCGTACGGCTTGGGCGCTGCAAATCAGCGGCCGAACTCGAAGCTTGGTCCTCATTTGGCTCCTGGGCTGGCCTGACCGCAGGAGGGGGGATCGACGGATCAGCCCTGGAATGTGGCTGCTGAGGGCCGTAAAAGGCTGGATCTCGATTCACCACAGGTCTTTTTCCGTCGCTCTCCACCTGTCTGTCTGGTTTCGACAGACAGTCTGTCAGGAGTACGCCAATTTTGGGGTGCTTCTTGAGGAAGTCGATGAACCCCTTGGTGTACCCATGGACAAAAGAATGGGCTGGTTCCCAGTTGTTATGACTGGAATCAAAGCCCCTCCACTCACATAGAAATTCCCATTCGCCCTTTTCGTCACGTCTTGCTTCTAAAATCCTCTTGAGTTCGTACTTCCCCCCTTCGATGACCCGGTCCGACAAAAATTTCGAAGTCCAAAAAAGGGGTTTAACCCGATCCTTGGGGGAGGGGATCTCTTTCTTGAGGCGATCGCCCGAAACTTCAATTTCCCTGCTGACATCCACACGAATCCTCCACCTGTTCTCACCTAGACGCGCTGTAACAGCGAATGGCCCCTCCCACAAGGGAAGAAGCTTATCATCTCCGCCCAGGGTGGTTTCGGATTTTCGAAGCCAAACTCGATCATCGACTTCAAAATTGTGGGGGTTTTTTCGACCTTGATTCTGAACCCAAAGCCAGTCAGCTTGATGCTTATCGATTAATTTCGAGACAGTTTTTTCTGCTCGTTGGATTTCGTCCAAGAACAACGAAGCATCTTTACAAGGGCGAGGATTATTCAACGGCATGTTCCACCAACACTTCTTTCGTCCAAAGACAATTTCATTTGGAGAAAGGCCATGGTACAAAGGCGTGTTGTGGTACCGGCGAAGCAATGCGAAGAGAACTTCAAGCCAATGGAAATCCTTCTCACTCGCGAGCTCCTTACGAAGCATATTTATAATAGAGCGGCCGGCTCTTTCGCCAGGCAGCGCTCGATGCGAGTGGATTTCACATCTTAGGTGGTGGATTCCAAGGCGAGCACATAATTCCTTCCACCATTCGGAGGTGTACTCTTTGCCTGAGTCCGTAACCACCTCGGATGGGACGTCCCAACCTCCCATCCAGGTCTGCGCGCACCATTTGGCGGCAGCCTTGCCAGTCATCGACTCGATGTTACAAGGCAACACCTGAATATAGCCGGAATGACGGCACTGAATAAGGAGCACTCCATTGACCTTTTTGTTGGTCCAATGGCACTCTTCGTCATCGAGCTCACCAAGGTAGAAAAAATCACTGGTGACTCTGTTAAAGAGGCGCTCCGGAATAGGATGTGGCCTCAGATGGCCGTGCTTCTTCGCGCTGGGTGGCGTCGCGACAGCACATTGGGCACATCCGGCGGCTACCTTCATACAATGAGTATATAGCCTTGAGCCGAACAACCTATGTTTAATCATCGACCATAATCTACGGCCATGTGCGTGGGGGGACTCCCATTTGTGCCACCAGTTTAACACTCGGGGGGCCAGGGCGTCTGGTACGCACAATTTACCCTCCATCCACAGCTTCCCCCCATCCAACGAATATTCAGCAAAAATTCCATCCTTGTGAGCATCTTTGGATTTGAGATTCTCAAAGACCTCTTTAAACATGGAATCATGCAGATAATCGGACGTCCAGTCACGGATGATCAGGGAATCTTTCGGCAGGGGTGGAGTTTTGGCCGGATCTCGACGCTTAATGCCCTGAATCAACCGAAATCCACTTACTGGTCGGGTATACTCAAACCGTTTCACACTCCCTGAGGAGGGATCGGTGACTTTTTCCACGACTTTCAGTGATTTGGTTATAATTTCATGAGCATGCGCCGGATCTGAGAAGGCCGTGATGTCATGACACGGGCATGCGTGCTGTTTAACAGAACATTGCATGCATTCACGTCGAATGAGCTTTTTTTCCTCTTGATCCCACTCGATTACGACGTGGCGGTCCTGCTCCGTACCATGGATGTTGGTACTTTGCAGCCCCTCTGAAGCGGGGTAAGCCCATCGGCTCAGAGCATCCGCTACCGTGTTGTGTTTTCCAGGCAGATACGACACATGGAGGTCAAATAAACTGAGAAATTCATGCCATCTGGCCCGTCGACCAGCTGGGCTCGCGACAGTATCAATGTGTTCGGTGGCCCAATACTCCAGAGATCGATGATCCGTCAGGACCTCGACTCGATTGGTGCCAACCCACGATTGGTACTTCTTCAGAGCGCAGATTATGGCTTATGTTTCTTGCTCACGCGGTGACCATTGCATCTGGCGTGGAGCTAGCTTCCGCGACCAAAATGCAAGAGGGTAATGATCACCTGTGGCTTCATCAACCTGTTCAAGGACAGCTCCGATCGCGTACCTAGAAGCGTCGGTTCTTATGTAGAAGGGTCGGTCGAATTTCGGCACATGCAACGTGGCGACTTCGCAGAGGGCCGCCTTCAAGTGATGGAAGGCCTCCTCGCACTCGTCAGTCCACTTGACACGAACCTTTGAACCTGCCTTGCCCGCATCTCTCCCTACCTTCAATAATTCAGTCAGGGGGGCAGCAAATTTGGCATAATTCGGCACAAAAGTGTGGTAAAAATTGCAACAACCCAGGAATCCTCTCAATTCCGTGATCGTCTCAGGGCGCTTCCACTTCTGAATAGCGACGAGCTTCCCTGGACTGGGTCGTCGGGTACCATTCTCAAGGAGAGAACCACAAAATTCGACTGATTTTAAAAATAGTTTTCCCTTCTTTGGCCCACAAATCAGCTGATTGGCATCAAGAATGTCCAAAACCTGGTTCAGCTGCTTTTCATGTAGGGCCACCAGCTCGGCTTCGGTCAGTCCCTCCCCCTCTGTCGCGATGATTATGTCATCTATGTACACACTCACGAAGGCACGAAGCTCAGGATGAGCTGTAAAAAGCACATCCTCCATCATTCTTTGAAAAAACGAAGGGGCGTTCTTCAGGCCCATGGGCATGACCGTCCACTGGACTGGGCCACATGGCGTGCACATACAGGTGAGAGGTCGGCTGTGCTTCCTCAACGGCATTTGGTGAAAGCCGTGACGGAGATCCAGCACAGAAAACAAACGACCTCTTGCCCTCTTGGCGATTTCCTCCTCAATGAGGGGCAGGGGGTGTGAATCCGCCTTGGTTTCGGCGTTGAGGTTGCGAAAATCAACAACCATTCGCCAACCATCAATAGTGTTCTGGTCTGCAGGCGGCGGCTTCGGGACTGTGAAGGGTGCACAGCACCACTCGCTGGTCATACAACCCTCAAGCCAACCAAATTCCCTGAGATTTCTCTCGATTATTTTTCTGAGTATCTCATGTTTGTGTCCATGGTTCTCATAAGGACGTTGTTTCTTCGCCTTGTAACCCTCACGAAGCTCGATGAAGGCTTCACCGAACTGCCCACGGACAGGGGGGTCTTTGATCAACTTCCCCGAAAGGGTTGTGTCCTTCCGTTCCTCAAAAATCTTGTCTCTTTTCGTGGAACACAACTCAGTGTCCACCTGATCGCCAGGAATTACTGTCGAAAAAACTTTGGCGATTTCTTCGGCCTTGGCAGGAAGAATCTTCTTACGGATGTCCCTAAAAAGGTCCGTATCAACTGCCTCTTGAAGATAGGTGTGTCGAGTGTCGACATTCCAGAGATTCTCTTCGTGATCCAGCTCCTCGAAAGGATCTATGAAAGCTTCCACACGGGGTTTTTCATAAAAAACTCTGAATTTGCGGCGCGAAGAAAATTTTTTTGTCGTCCGTGCGCCGTAGATTCTTCTGGATGTAGATCGTATTGGGGAAGAGGGAGACGAGGCGGATCCATTTGACGTTGGATCACCTTGGGCATCTGACGGACAAAAATCAGAAAAAATAGATTCATCATCAGTACCACGCTCAACCTCAGATTCGGACCCAACACAGGAATCAGTACTAGAATCAGCAGACTCAGAGTCAGAAAGCTTTCCATCCACCAGGAATGCAAGCGAACTCCAGGGCCGCTGTGGCAAGGGACCTGTGTCGTCTCTGGCATACAGCTTAATCTTCCTGGGAAGTTCGATGTAATCTACACAAATGTCTTGCAATTCCTGAAACCAAGGCTTGTCGTCCCACAAGGGCACAACTAAAATCGCCTGGGTTTTATCTTGCTTGATTTTGTGGATGACCTGCTGGATTAAGTGAAACGGAGGATTAATCCATAACTTCTTGTCCCATTTATGGGTCCAAGCGTCGCGAAAGTGCTTGTCAAAGCGCTTGTTCTCGCGGTTAGCAAAGGCATCGTACTGTGGCCAAAAGGAATGGTGTTCATAAAAATATTCACAAATTGTATCGCGCCATTTGTCGACAACTCTGTAGGATGAAGAGTGCCAGCGCGAAGGGCGTCGTGGCTGGGAGTCCCTACGAAGACATTCTAACTCTCGGGAGTAATCGGCACTCCCATTCACCTCTGCAATGGTGACATCTTCGCCAAACTTTGGTGTAACTTTTTGCTTCAAAAATTCTTCTGCACTTTTAAACCCTGCGTGCAAAAAACAAAATTCAGGACGCTCCAAGGGACCTGACTCCAGCAAAAAACAACGCCGATGACCTACGGGCGCCACCCTGTTCTTGCGAAGCCAAGGATGGCCCAGGTAAAGGTCATACTTTATGTCGGCACGATAGAAGTAGTCATCCTTAAGGATAACTTCCTCCACATTGCCATCTTCCCATAGGTCTTGAGCGACCAAATGAGTTGATATATAACAACCGCGTTGCCCACCTGCGAGAGAATGTCCAGAAACTCCCTCGAGGGTAACAGGAAGAGGCGAATCAAACACGCAGTCGTCAGGCAAAAAGGAATTGGATTGGAGATTTACCTCTGATCCATTGTCACACAAACAAGTGGCGAGGTGGAAATTGCCCTTGCGATCAGAGACCCACATCTTTGTGACAAACTGACGGGCCCTGTGCTTGGACTGTACACCAACCTCGTCCACTACCACAGAAGGATCCGCTGCCGGATCCAGGGGAGAGGAGACAAGCGACCCTACATCAAGTAGTGGTCGAGAAGGAATCTGGGGATCATGCCTGAAATCGCCTGGGGAGGGGCGATTTTCGTGGCTCCCCTAGGCGTTCTGACCTCCAGTGGCTGCGTTAACATTATGGACACACCCTGATTCGTCGACCCACTCATCTTGGAGCGGATCATCTGCTGGATTCAAGGCATTTTCCACATAATCTCGATCCGCATCGGACACCTGATCTGCACCTGAGACCTGATCCACACGATGGTTGCCCTTTCCACGTCCACGGCCACGGCCGCCGGATGATGGACCTCCACCTTCGCCACGCCCTCTGCCCTTACCAGAGAAAGGGGTTCCCGAAGGATTTCCCTTACCTTTACCCTGGAATCCTGGAGCATTTCCCTTGTTTGTACCGGATTGAGGGGTTTGGCCTGGATTTCGATTTCTGCCTCCGGCGTTGCTATTTGGATTTTTCTGGCCGTTCGGCTGCCCACCGGAGCCGGATGGAGTCCGATTTCCTGTGCCTTGGGAACCGCCAGGGCCTCCAGGATTTTTGTTTCCACCGGAGGGGGTCGGATTCCCTTTTCCAGCCTTTCCACCATGCACCTGTCTGTCATTCCTGTCTGAATTCTGCGAATTACTGATATTTTCACCAATCACCTTGTGATCGTAAGGAGACCATCGGTGATTATCAGTAGAATGCGTCTTAGCTCGGTTCGTAGAACCTAAAAGAAGGCAGATGCTACAGTGCTGCTGAACATTCCGGGTGTCATTCACCTTTTTGTTGCCCTTTTGGGCCCCATTTTGGGTGTTTTGCTGGGTATTCTTGTTTCCCCCCAGACCCTCATGGAAATTCTGGTTGGCGGCGTCGGCGAGCCGCTCAACCTCCTCCCAGAGTTCCTTCGGGGTGAACGAAAACACCCAGTTCTTGGCCTTCAGGCGATGGCCATGGAAGCTTACTCCCCTGTTGAGGACTTGGACAAACAAGTCCCAATCCTCGTGTTCATTAAACTTGATTTTCCACGTCTCCTCAGTGAATTTCACCTTGGTGAAGGACGTGGGGGAGCACTTTTGAAGTGCCTCCCTGACAGAAAACCTATTGGCAGAGGCATCGAAGCCTTCCACCTCCGCCCACCAGGTCTTGACCTTTTCTTCGGACTGTTTGTTCCGAAGGGTGGCGGCAGTTTCTGAGGGGATCTTGTCAAAAATCAGATTTTTCAGCTCGGCACTAGAAAATTTTTCGCCTGAATGTTCAGCTTCTTCCACTAAATTCCAGAAGCGCTGTTTTTTGTCTTGCACTTCGTGCAAAATTAATCGCGACAATGAAGGAAAATTCTTCAACATTTGGTGGTAGTGGTCCTCTGGCAGCCGGGATCCACGTACCTCCAACTGTTCCCACACCTCATCAAAGGTAAGGGGGGAACTTGTATCCTCGCGATCACTCCAAGTCCTGAGCCAAGTGTTGGCCGGCGCTCCCTCAAGGCAATCCAAGAGGGCCATCAGGAACTGATCATCTTGGAGTTTTTGAGTCTTAACCCACAGTTTAAATTCCCGTTGGAACTGAGGCCAACGTCGGGGGTTCCCATTATACTTCGGTTGCTTGGCAACCTGACTAAGTCGCAAGGAAGTAGGATTAAGAAGCGAATCCAGCCCAACACCGGCCGTAATGGCAGACACCTTGGCGGCATCATTCGCCACACCAGCTCCGGCGAGGGTCTGGGCGAGCAACAGCTGGGCTAAGGTATTGGAATCAGCAGCAGGAGGGGCAGTACGGGAGGCGGTTCGCTTGGCATTCTGAGCCTCAGTCCTAGCCTTCGCCGTCCTACTCTCAGAACGAGAGATTTTAACCCTTTCCTTTAGCTTGGTCCTGCTGATCCTTGCGTCGGTGGTCCTGGAGTCCACCGAAGGAGCAATTGAAAAAATTTCCGTCGCCTCCTCCGACGGCTCTGTTGCTTGTTCCACCGATGAGGCGCCCTCAGACCGCATGTGCGTCTTGAAAAGATTTTTTATTCCCAGCGTTTCAATGATGAGGTGCATTTGATCTTTGAGCGTTTGGAGCTCAGCATCTCGCTGGAATCTGCAGGAGCAGTCGGCAGGACAGTACATACCGTGTCCTGAAGGGCCTGAGCAGGCTGTCGGACCGCTGATCTCGGTGGTCCGCAGCCAGGAGTCCACTTGGGGAGCTCCCTCCCCCCTGATTTCCAGGCTTGCCTGCCTGGCCGCCTCTAAAATTCCCTCCTCAACCGCGGCGGCTAGATCGTCGCGGATGGAAACAGGGGGATGAGGGGCGGAGGGCCCGGGAACAGGTGCCGTGCCCTTCTCCTTCGGGAAGGGGCTTGCCTTCCAGATCTGCAAAAAAATGGCAAACGAGTCATCTTCTTGAGAACGCCACCACATCCTGGTATTAATTTCGTCCTGAAGGAGGAAAAAATATTCCGTTAAAAAATCAGAGGCGATTCTTTCTTGTTCGATCAACTTAGACGTGGCTAAGAGACAAAGGGCCTCAAGGGCCTCAAGGTTACGGGTCACTTCTGGGGACAAATGGTCGCCCCAGTTTGCCCAAGAGGCTGGTCGATTATAGCTAGGTACCTCACCTGGACCACCCATCTCAATGTCGTTCAGATCGGCGTCAATGGTCTCGAATGTTGGACCTCCGTAAGGAAGGTTGGTACCTGCCAGGTCCGTAAGCGCCACCGGAGTGTTGCCATCGTCGTAGGCCGGCGGATTCCAGCTGCTCGATGGCCAATTTCGACTGGGATCATAATGGTAATCTGGGTCTCCACAGCTGCTGATGTGCGCCCTTCTTGGGCAGCTTGGGCTTGCGCAAGGCATTCCTCTCAAGGCCTCGTTCGCGCAGCACCATGGCAGCGTAATCGTTACTTCTCCAGAAGCGGCGGGGTCTACGGGGCCGTACTGGGGAGCGGGCTGTGGACTGAAGGGCTGTGAAGCAACATTCAGGTAGCCTCTGCTACCATGAAAGTGCTGCCCTGGGTCGTGGAAGGTGCCGGAGGGCTCAGGGCCGGCAAGACCAGTGGGGCAGGCACGCGAGGAGTCGACCTGAACGCTGCTGTTGGGGGCAGAACCGGATACACGGACACCAACGGAGGCGAGAGCAGCAACAACGGAAGCAAGATCCATGCTGATTGTTATCCGGCAAAAAATCCCAGTCTATGAAGAAAATTGATGCGGATTATCCTAAGTACATCTGAGTGTCCATATCTGTCTGAAAGGATTTATATAAATCCGATTGTGAAAAAATATTTGGCTGATTTGGCTTCGGGCGCGCATCAGCGGCAATTGGCGATTCCAGGTAAATGATCGGAACGCGACGGATTTACGATGAATGGACCGCGGAATCAGATCCGGCACATCAGAAATATATAGGTCTGATCCTGAGACTGAGCTGCGAGGCGGCGATTCCGCCGAAGCAGAGAAAATGACCAAAATGTAGCCAATCTGGGGCAGATCTGTGAAAATCTGAGCAGATGGGGGTTAGCCGCACTTACACGTACACGCACCTTCAAGTGCAACTGCCGCTCGTCACCATGCGGTGTATGGACGACTCTCACGGCATGCAACTCTAGCACATCCGGGTGCATCAGGACTTCGAGGGTATGGTCACGGATGGTGTAGATCTTGGGCTGGTCCTGCCCGTCCAGGGGGCTCTCCGTGGTTGCTCCTTCCTTCTTGCCACGTCCCTTGCCCACATAAACGTCCCTTGGCAGGGCGCTCCAGGGGTTGGGAGTGGCGAAACTCAGTGGTTTTGGCTCTTCTGGAGCCTTCTTCGGCACCCGATGTGCCTTCGCTTTCTCTGGGATTCCACTGATTTTCGGAGGAGAGACCTCCGAGGTCCCACTCCCGTGGGGGCTCCTCTAGACATGGCCTGCCGCAGCTCCCTCCTGCTGCGATCCGCTCAGACTTTGTCCACCACGTTGCTGGGCTTTGAGTTCCTCCAACGTCCTCAACATGTCCTCAGCAACCTCCTCGATCGACCTCACTCGTCGGTCTTGGCCAGGTCCACCACCATAACCTCTTGCTCCGCCTTTCCCTTGGCCTTTGCCTTGGCCTTTTCCCCCGTCTCCGCCCTTCGCCTTCCAATCGGCAATCCGCTGCTCCTTGGGCTTCATCTCGGGGTGGGCGGCGAAGTAGGCCTTCTTGTCCGCCTCATACACCTTGCACTGACAGTGGTCATGTGCATGGTTGTTTCCCTTGCCATAACAGACCCAGCACCCGTCGTGCTGAGACCTGTACTCCTGGAACGAGAGCGATGGGTTCCCGATCCTCCTTGGCTCTTTGCCCTTCTTGGGTCCCACCCGGTTGCATCTGGACCGATCCTGCCCATGGTCCCTCACGTTGTGCGCCACAAACGCGAAGAAATGGGCCTCCTCGTGATCTTCCCGGGACCCGGTCCAGTGGTCTTGGCCACTTCCACTACCATCCTCCGCGGAGTTGGCCGTGTCCTCCTGGATCTCCCGATGATGGCGGTCTTCTCGGTGGCCTCGTTGTCCATGGCCCTGTCGATCCTGCACGTGGGCCTCGTTCTTGGCGTTGAGCTTCAGCTCCACCGTGATGTACTTCACGATCTCGTCCAGGCTCATGCGGGCGAAGATGACCTGCATCCTCAGCGGCTCTCCGCGCCTCCACTCCACGTTGTTGAGGCGCATCAGCCTTTGCCCCATGGTGTCGCCGAATACCTCCACGTAGACGGCGTTCTTCAACCCCAAAATTCGGCTGGGCTCGCCGAGGTTTCGCCAGAAGAACTCCATTATTCCGGCGTGGGTGTCCTCCGACGCCATGATCCGTACGGCCACGTGCTTCTTTGCTCTCTTCTTCTCCTCATCCTCCACTCTTCTCCTCAAATGCCCGGGGAGGACGTCCTTCAGCAGGTGTCGGATCTCACTGGCCTCGTTCCAGTCCTCCACCAGCTTGAGGCTTCTTCGGTACTTGCGGATGTACCGATTCCATTCTCGGACCCTCAGTTCCCCGCGCTCCAGCGGCAGCGGAATAGACCACAAATCCTCCAACTTCTGGTTGGGGGCGTCCACTCGCTCTTCGTCCTCCAGCCATTGGAGACAAACCTGCTCCGTCTGGATCACTCCCTCGCGGATCTGATCCCTGAGCTCCTCCTTCAGGTCCTGCGCCAGCCTGTGTGGGAATGTCCGACATACCCACTTGTCCCTTGGCGCTCCCCTCATCTCGCCGACGATCTCCTCGGCGAAGTCCTCCCAATCCAGGATGAAGTCGTCCAGGTTGGAGGGGTTGCCATCGTAGTAGGGGATTTTGATTCCCCTGAGGTCGTCAATCCTGATGGCATCTCCGACGTCCGCAGCCACCACTCCACCGAGACGGATACCACCTGTGGCCGGGGGGTGTGAGTACACTCCCCGTACATCCCTCTCCTCCATGGAGTGCGGTCCAGTTGGGCCTGAACCCATGGGATTTGGAATGCGGGAAGGACTTGCTGCACCGGCTGTCCATATCCCCGTAGCGGGGTCCTTCGCCCACAGGTTTCCGCCTGGATGGCCTCGACGGTATCTGTCGGCGCTTCCCATGGTTCGCCCCTGCATGGTCTGGCTCTGAATCTCCTCTTCCGCAGAAACTGCATGGGCAGTCGTAGTGGTCGGTAGATCCTGGGCGGCATGGGACATCTGTACCGTCAGGCTCCTCGGGTCCGTGGTTACCTGCCCTTCCCGCATGGACCCAGCCGGTGCTGTGTGTTCCCCGAGCATTGTGGATTCACTGAACATGGGAACAAACGGCAGCGCACCCGGTGCAACACGCGGAGGCGCGTAAGGTGCCTCTGCCGGGCCGCCCATGGGTTTATCCATGGCGCTCCGGAGGGTCTTAACCCGCTCCACCAGCTCTGCCGCTGCTGGCTTTGCCGGGAGCTCCGGACCCGAGGTGAGGGGCTGTCGCTCCTCTAGCCTTTTCAGGCGTCCCGACATGTCCTCCACTAGGTGGAGGAGGCTGTCCACCACTCGCTGCTGCTTCTGCAGGGCCAGCTCCAGATTCTCCCGGTACCGGTCCCGTTCCGCTCGCAGCTCCGCCATGTCTCTCTCCGCGGCCGACTGGTCATCCAGGATCCCGGCGACGTCCTCCTCTAGGCCGTCCTTCGCGTTGTCCAGGCGGTCGAGGCGATGCACGATGGCGTCCATCCCCATCTTTGGGTACTTGCCCATGAGGAAGGACACGTGCTCGCAGTGGCACTCAGCGTGCTTTCCACCTGATCCGGCGCATCCCGCGGTTCCCGGCGCCTCGGACTCCTCCACCATGGGTGTGTCGCCCATGCTATCCCGCGTTGGCTCCGTGTGCCGGGCCACAGGCGCCGTTCTGGCTCTGGCGGGCCTCTCCAACGCCTCGGCGTCATGCTCCAGGATGGGTTCTGGGGCCGTGTTCGCACTTGTGGGCGGTCTGGCCGTCTCCTCCGACTCCGAAGGTTGCTCATAAGCTGTCCGATAGCCCTCGGAGTGCCCCTTGGAGTCCCACAGCCTGACCGGGCTGGGGTCCGTATCCATAGCCCCGGCGTCCCCTGCCGCGGGCTTGGGTGACCCGCGCTTCCGGTAGCGCCGGGCCCGTCCTCCACTGCTGCCTGAATGGCAGGTCTCCTCAGAGTCCTCCGCGGCGGAGCGGAGGTTGCATGCCTTTCGGCAGTGACGCTCACACATGGAGACCAGGTCCTCCATGTCAAGTCCTCTTCTTCCCGAACGTCGTACTTCTCTTCGGGCTTCAACTTCCGGAGTTCGCCATGCTCCTGAGCGTCTCGGCTCTTCTCTGGCTCCAATCTCCGGCGTGGTCTCCACCGAGTCCACAATACGCACCCGGGGCGTACTTGGGCAGGGCTCATAGGGGCCCAAGTCCCCGGGTCGGCGGTTGGTAGGGGCAGCAGGTACGCCTCTGCTACCATAAAGAAGGTCCCTACCAGGACCGGCCCCTGCTGTGCCCCTTCCGCCTGTTACCCCTGCTGACTTGCTCCGGATCAGCGATTGCATTTCTCAAAATCAAGGGTCCAAAATCCAAAAATATAGAAAGTACAATCGTCCTTCAACCCTGAACAGCAACCAGATCCCACAAACACAGCAATAACCCAATCCACACTGCGGGCTTCCGTTCAGCACACCAATTGTCTCACGGTGGCGGGCATGTACAAGAATTGCACCAAAGAGGAAAGCCCTGAAATTGGCATATGAACACAAATAAAGCAAAGTTGGGGAAAGAGGTAAACATACACAGACTCAGCCATAGACCCCTCATTCCCTGGACTCAAGACCTTCCCCTGACTCACCAACATGATGCCCTGAACCCAGTCAAATCAGATGGCTAAATGCCAGGTGTCAAAAGTCACTACACAAACCCCAAAAATGTGTTCACTCCCAAGCCTCTAAATCCTAGCCCCATAGGGGAGGTGGCGTGTCATGGCCTAGAGTGGCACTCAAGACCATGCCCTACCCTGACATAACCTTGGTTGGACTTGGAGTCGATTGGGCTTGGAGAACTGCCCCATGAAGATGACCTTACAACATGGCAAAATCAGGCAAATCACACCATTATGCCCAAAGGTCAATTATATACTCAAAAATGCATACGCAAATATCCAAACGCTCCATGCATGTGTCAAACCAGAAAGTAGTATACAAGGGTGATATAGACCAAAGGTCCATGCCCAAGAATATCCCAACATTGGCTCCGAAACCCCTCCGGTTATGTACATGACATGCTTCACAAGTCAACTCATGAATTTGAGACCTAATTTTGTGAGGCCTCGTGTGCCAAGCCAAAGTGACCACGTGATCCGGCATATGGTGAGGTACAACACCGAAGCATATGCCAACATATAAGCAACATACCATAGTCCACAGATCTCTAGGCACTTTACTGTTAGCCGACCAGTTGAGCACATAAAACACAAAAATGAGCATAAAATGAGGTCAAAAACATGCAAATAATGCCAAATTCAAAATAATTACAATAGTATATAACTTCGCTCACCCATGGTATCAACCTATGATTCAAAACACAATTGCTTGGGACCATTTGCAAACAATGCCCCCACTTGGATCCCCACATGGACGCATAGGGACACCTTCGAACCTCCTCCCAACACGCACCACGAAAATGGGAAAATTGATAATGGCGCTTGTGGGTCGCTCCGTAAGCCCTCCCACATGCACTATATGAGCGGTAGACTTAGTCTAGCGCTATGGAGTTCACCATTGGGACATGGGCGAAGCCCTTGCCACGTATGACTCCATATATCTTCCTACAAACGGAGATATATAACATGGGCGTGAGCATATCGAAGCACATACCATGCATATAACACATACCCTCCAAAAGTGGCTCCCACCATGGTATGCCATGCCCCTCCATGGACATAACTTCACGTTAAAAATACGTAGGAACCCAAGGAAAGTTGCTATGCAACACCAACACTCATGCGGTACACTCGAAAGTCGCAATAAAATATTCGGTTGCATGGCCCAAGAGTTGTAAACCACTTTCTACCCTCTTGGCCATTATCTCTTGCTATACCGGGCATGTGTACACACCAAAGGCGTTTGATGCTTCCTAAATTAACTTGAGACCAAGGCGGTTCCAGCCCAATTCTCACAATTTGTGTTCCTCGCCGTGAGCCGGAGATATGATTCTTCAAAGTGGTCTCACGAATCACTTTTGTTTCGACTATATCTCCAAGCAAAATGAAGGGCACAACAAAAGGAAGGGTGATTCGTGATCGGGGAAAAATGTATGACCACTCGAGATTCATCATATCAAGTGCGGCGATGTCGAAGTCCAAAATCTGATTCTGAAAGTCTGAAAAAATCGGATTAATTTTGCGAGTGTATAATATGAAAATTGCGGAAGCAACGAACCCTTTAATGATGAAATCTGACCCTTCATCGGGGTTTCCGCCAAAATATCTGTAAATAACAGTTAACCAATCGGGTACCGCAAAATTGCGAGCCAACTGACAGTCGCCGATACATTGACAATCAGAACGAAAGGCTGAAAAATTACGGAAACATTATGATAAAAAAACCCTGTTGATTCCTGATATTCTGATATATAAATCTCAGCTGGCGGCGCCTCGGTACTGAACATGGCCGCTCATAGCCGGAATGGCCAAACCTATCACACTATCACATCAGTTTAGGTCAGGTGGATGGGAGAGTATGATATCAGCCAATGGCGGCTTGCCGGCACATAGATACACACCCCAAGTGACCCCAAGATGGCCACGGGGGTCCGAACCGGCTTCAATGTGGAGGGGCGGTCGCCGTCAGGGAAAAGGGCCAGGGAGGAGGACGAGGAGGCGGGGCAGGAAAGGGGGAAGCGGCGCAGGGGGGAGGAGCGAGGCGCAGGGGAGGCGGAGGGGGCGCCGCGGCCGGCCAGCCCCAGCCCAGAGCCGATGCCCACGGACTGGGACTCGGAGTCCCCGCCGCCGCGGCAGTATGCGCCGCCGCCCGTGCGGAGGGGACCCGGGACGGTCACGGGGTGGACGGCGGGGGAAGTGGCGGAGCTGGCCCGCTACGTGAAGTGGGCGGGGAAGACGAGGGGAAGGCGGGAGAAGAGGGGGACCCGCCCCTTCAGTGACCTGGTCGGCAGGGCAGGGAGGCCCAGGGAAAGGGGGCCGGAGATCAATGAGGGGCGGTGGAGGAGGATGCTGGGAGCGGCGCTCCCGGGGGTGCGCCTAGACTGTCCCCAGGAGAAGGGGAAGAAGCCCAGGGTTCAGATGCTGCGAGAGCTATTGCAGCGGGAGGGGCGGTACGGTGGCGACGCGTAGGGCCGGGCAGGAGCAGGAATGGGAAGCGCCAGGGGCCAGGGGCCAGGGGCGTGCGGAGGGACGGGCAGATGGGATGCGGGGAGGCGGACGCGGGGGGTCGGCGGAGGTGGAGGAGGGTGAGGAGGGGATGTGACAGACACGAGGAGAGGAGGAAGGGAGCGGAGAGGTGCAGGTGCGCAGGGGAGGGCAGGGACACGGCTGAAAGTGCAGGGGGATGTGGTGATGGCGGACGCGGACGAGAACCCCAAGCGGAGAGCACAGGGCCAGCGGCGGGGGAGAGGGGAGATGGGGCGGCGGAGTACGGGGGCGCAGGCGAGTGCGGAGGGAGCAACCGGGCAGCGGGACGCGGGACGTATCGTGGGTACGGCGAGCAGTGTGGGGCAGAACGAGAAGCAGACGGGATGCAGTATCGGAATGTGGTACAGTGACGGAGCAGAGCGCAAGGTCGTGACTGACGAGAACGGCCTGAGATGGCGTGGAGCAGCGCTGTGCCCTTCGGGTGCAGCACGGTGCCAGGGCTCTGACTTGCAGGAGAGGCGAACGGGCAGACGAATCCAATATTCCGACACGTTGGTGCCAGGGTCTTGGCTGATGGTGTGATCGGAGAGATTGCTGGGATGGGCAGGTGGCAGTGCAGGTGTACTCGAGTCCGGTGCAGTGGAGCCACGTCTCGGTGGCGCCCCTGTGGACTGGCAGCAGGAGTGTGCGGGCTATCCGCCGACTTGTTACATGGCGGCAAAGCTCTCTGCATGACAAGATGGTGCTGCATTGAAACCATTGGACATCACCTATGATTTTGTGGGGCATTCTGCGGCCAAAACCGCATTTACGCTACCGCACTGGATCTGAAACGGCTTACTGGATCTGAAACGGCCGCGGTGCCAAAAATTTGTCGTTCAAACATGAATTTTTGCAAAATCCATTGCTTGAATACATTTGATTCCTTGGCACAAAAGTCCGGATGCGTCAGAACATTACCATGCTGTGGTTGAATCTAAAGATGCCTGCCAAAAGTCGTTTTAATATTGTTGTTCTGCTGTTTTTGTGCTGCTCAGCTGTAGTGCAGATCGATCCGGACATTTCCGGCTATTGACTGCTAAATTTTGACACAACAGTTCGGACTTATGCTTTGCAATTGCCTTTGTTTTGCCTTGCTTGCAAACACAACGTTGAACTGGTGAGAACTGTTGAGAACTGAGGTCCCTGGGACTTGATTTGTATTGCTGGTAAAGGTTTCGGAACAGTTGACAGTTGACGTGCTGTGCACTTGCTTGTGTTGTGCCCTGTGTTGTACGCGCGCCCTGCTCTGAGGGGTTGACCACGCCAGGCCTTGGTGGCCGCCGGCGCCATGGGACACCTCCGAGGTGCAACGAAGCGTGAACCCTTGGTGACCGCGCCGGGTCCGCATGGGGGCTCTGGTCCGCAGCTGGTCTATGCGGCTGGGCTCCACAGTGCAAATGCAGTGAAGGGCATTCGACAAGCGTCTCACTGACGTTCTCTCTGTGTTCCTTCGGCACATGCGGTGGCTCATGGTGCGTAGGAAACCAACGTCCATGCCAGTCCTCGGGCAGGGCCACAGTCCAGTCCGCAGATACACCCCCCCCCCCACACAGGGCACAAGGCAACCAGGATGAGGTGAGAGACGGGGACCGAGGGAGCACTAGGGTGGAGGAGACCCCAGGGAAAAGGGTACGGGCGACGGGGAGGGGCAGGGGTAGAGCACGCAGGTGGCACACACGAGTGACAGCGCGGCTTAGACAGGGAAGGCAGACGTACAGGCAGGGTCGACAGCGAGAAGGAGAATGGGAGGGGAGACAGGCGAGTGAGGGGGCGCAAGGCAGCGGGACAGGGGTAGCACGGAGAAGAGCAGGGGGCACACGCAGGGCGCGCGGGCAGCGTTGAGCGCGAACACGGGAAAAAAAAACCAATGGCAGAACAGGCGGACACACAGGAAGGACACGTAGAGGAGGAAGGGCGCGGGAGGTGGGGGGAACAGGGGGCCAACAAGGGCACAAAGGAACACAATGTCTCTCACAGAGAAGCACCATGCCGATGACCCGCATTGAGCCGTACCGGCCGCTCCGCCCGACCATCAGGGAACGGATGGAGAGGCGGCCGGCGGGAGAGGACGAAGGGGGAGTCCCCCCGAAGGGGTGTCTGGGGAGGCCGCCCAGGTCGGCCTACAGATCGGAAGACAGGGCGGAAGCCCAGAGGCGCCTGAGGGCTCGCGAGATACAACCATGGCGCGGGGACGACCAGCGGCGAGCACACGGAGCAGGAGAACATCACTAAGTGGGCGGGCAGGAGACAGAGGGGAGGGGAGGGTGGAGAGGAGAGAAAGAAGATAAACGTACAACAACGCGGGCTAAAAGGCTGGGTCGCGAGGGAGGGGCGCCCACCTTGCATGGCCGGGGACCGCCAAGGGCCGCGCCACAGGATGGCGGTGGGACTGGACGAGAGCAATGAACGGAACCGAGACAGATGGCGATGCAGTGTTGTTGTGCGTGCATGCAGGGAGGAGGGAACAACGCGAAAAAAAGCACGGCGGAAAAAAAAAAACGCGAACAGCAGCCCGCAGCACCACAAGGAGACGGGACAGAAAAGGGCGCGTGGCTAGGGCCACGCGACGGTCCCAGGGGACTAGGACAGCATGGGAGGCGGCACAAGAGTGAGGGGCGGGGGCGGGAGGGGAGCGACCCGTGCTAGGCGCACAAAACGGTCCCCGGATGGATGACGATCTAGTGGGCCCGCGCCACAGGGTTGCTGGCGGCCCGGTGGGGTATAAACACGGGATGAGGGATGGGATGGGGCCGCACAAAAGCCCAGGGGATTAGGCCGGGGCCGCGGCACAGGGGAAAAGGGCGGGAAGGGAGCGACACATGCTAGGCGCACGAAACGGTCCCCGGATGGATGAGGATCCAGTGGGCCCGCGCCACAGGGTTGCTGGCGGCCCGGTGGGGTATAAGCATGGGATGAGGGATGGGATGGGGCCGCACAACAGCCCAGGGGATTAGGCCGGGGCCGCGGCACAGGGGAAAGGAACGGGGGCGGGAAGGGAGCGACCCGTGCTAGGCGCACGAAGCGGTCCCCGGATGTAAGAGGATCCAGTGGGCCCGCGCCACAGGGTTGCTGGCGACCCGGTGGGGTATGAACACGGGATGATGCGACAAGGGGACGGGGCGGGGAAGGTTGTGTAGCTAGGGCCGCACAACGGCCCCACGGGGTAGGGAGTCCATGGGACGCTGGGAACGGGCCGGTGCCGGGATGAGGCAAAGGGGAATGGGACATGGGATGGGCAGGGAGACCGAAAGCGCCAAGCAACAGCCCCGTGGGATTTGGAAACCAGTCGCCATGGAGGGGTGAACCATGGGCCAACCATGGGGAACTTGACCACGGGAAGTCGGGAAAATGCATTGAACTCCGGGACGGCCGTGAGGTGTCCGCAGGGGTGAGGGTTGACCTTGAGATCCCCGGGTCAATGGCCTGAGTACACGTAGGTTCACGCGTGAGCGGGACCAGGGGGAGCGTGGAAAGGGTCGCCCCCTGGCCTCCAGCCGTGGATGGACGACACCCAAGTGCATCCGGGAGCCGAGTGGGTACTCCAACCCGTGAGGGATGGGGAGTGGTGGAATGTGGTTGACAGAGAGAAAAACTCCTCTGTCGGCGAGGGCTATCCACAGGAAACCCGCCTGCAGGCGCCCAATAGGCTGTGCTAGGGGGGGAAGGCCGGGAGATCCTTCAAAGGGTGACCGGAAGGAGCTGAAACCGTGAGGGCAGCGACTGAAGGGAGCCTACCGCCGGTCATGCCCCAAGGGAACCTGGTTGAAGTTCTCGGCCGTGAGGTGAGACAGGGGTCGCCAGGGGAACTGATGGTGGAGAGCTCTCCTTCCCGCCAGAGGCGGCCACCATGTAAAACAAACAAGAAGATGTCATATGAGGCTGCGGACGCGGCCGTTCTTACTTACTTACTTACTGTTCCAACCTGCAAAGGCAGGCGAGGGGACACAAGGAAAGAGACACAAAGAGAAAAAAATGAAACACGGAAAACACGAAGCCGGGCAGCAGGCAAACCAGAAACAGGCGAACACAAAGCAGGCACGCAACAGTCGCCAGAACCTGAAATGTGTGCGTTGTTGCTCACCATACCCGCATCCCACTGCTCTCGTGCCGCCGCTCCTATGACACGCTTGTGATGCTCTACACCTGCAAAGCAAGAGTGGCACACAAAACGCAAAGCAGCGTCAGAAATTAACAATACAGTGACAACGGTTGCTCAAGCGAATGCAGCAAACGACACAAAATACAATCCGACGCAAATTAAAAGGCTGGAAAGCAGCCAACACCAAAATTTACCTACTGTCACCCTCTGCCGTCCCTTGTCAAAGTCCACAGGCGCCTTCTCATAAAGCGCCACCGGCGCCACTGCGGTCCAAAGCACCGTGGATGCCTCACTCCTTCCGAAGGCGCTGTGAACGGCGCCGCTGTTATCAAGGGGCTGTCTCACCAAACCTGGCGCTAACCAAGTAGGCGCCCCATTCCTGCTGACGGCGGTGACCAAGGCGCAGTTTCGCTCTCCTGGCGCCCAAGAAAGTGCCGCTATTGATGAAAGAGCCGTCAACTCCTTCTAGCGGCGCCCCTATCAGCGCCCTACTTCTGCTCGTGGCGGTCTGCACGGCGTAGTCGTTGATGAAGGCGTTGTCAGCACCTCACTCCTTCTAGCGGCGCTCCCATCAGCGCCGTCCTGCTTCTGCTCATGGCGGCTGGTACAACGCAGCCGCTCACAGCGCTCTAGGCGCTGTGCAATTGCCCTTGGCGCCGATGTCGATCCTTGGCGCCGTACTTGTCCAATGTCGCAGCAAGCACGCACACCATAAGCAAGACCTCTTTTTCGATTGACGGGATTGTAATGGTCTTGTCCTTGGTTTGATTTCGATCATCCTTGTCGAAATCCTTCATTTTGATCTATCTCATTCTAACCTCTGCGAAGCACTCAAGAACAATAACCAAAACTTGATATCATCCCGTCAATCTGTATAAACATTTTGAGTGTATACTACATACCTAAATTATGCTTTCTGATATGCCTACTTTATTTTGATCTGGCCTATGCTACGCATGCGCGACACACGCGATCCCACTAGCAATCTTTACTCTGTGTCCTATTACAGGGGCGGCCTTTGGGCGTCGCGGCTTCCTTTGCTTCTGCTGAGGCCTTCAAGACCTTCTTGGCTCCCTTGAGGTGACCTCCATGAGCCAGGCCTTTGCACGACCCTTCGCCGCCCGCATCTCAATATTCAAATAAAAGGAATCAAAGTTAAAAACAAACGAATAGGCACTAATTGTTAATGAAAGCATTCAAATCAGCGTAATACACCTCTTCTTGCCTGGCTTAGCTTTGGTCACCACCCCAAATCCGGTGCGATTTCGGTGCCCGGCAGAAGTGAGATTTCCCCACCCACTAATGAAATGCAACTGAGGAAGGATTTAAAATAAAAACTTTCATTGTTGATCTACCTACATGTCCAAATTTACCATCCGACAGCAATCGCCGCCGCCAGGCCCAACGCTAAATATGTGGCTTCATAACTGCTCATTTTACCTTAGCACATTTCCATCTGGCAAGACTGTCATAAGAGGTGGCAACATTCTTCCGATTTGTACTTTTGGCAAAGTGTTTCGTTGCAAACTACACACTACATCTGACACCAACTCAGCTAGAATGAACAAAACTAACTGATTCCATGAATACCAAGAAATTTCATATCATTAACGTACCATTCCCGATGCTCACTTGCTGAAAGCTTTTGTTGGAGATTCCGCTTGTTCCACATAGGAGCTAATAAGTTGTATTTCACTGAGCTACATCGCCCAAATAGACAAGAGCAAAGAAGCAGTTTTAGACAGTTGGAAAAAAAACTACCGCAGCAGCCATCTAACAGTCGGATTTGCCTCCTGCGGAAAAGTCAATTTTTTTGACTTCATTTGACGATTTTCCGTTCACATCAGTTTGTGCGGATTTGGTGTGTATTTTAGTTTCCTTTCAGATGAGGAAAAAATACGCCACTGGCTCGAGATGGCCTGGGGTGTTCCTTCACTACCTAGGGAAGGAATTGCCTAAGGAAAATGCTCGCCAATTGCGAGCTGTGACTGCCTATGGAGAGGCAAATCATAATCAGTGTCATAGGGTTAGGGTTGCGATTTTTTTATCTCATGAATTTTTTCACGCAACGCGATCGCCCCAAGCCTGCAACTAGGGTGAAATCGCCGCCACCCAGCTGTCGCTGCGTTTCTGGCGTCGATTTAACCCTAATTGCAGGCTGGGGGGCATCGCTTTGCGTGCAAAACTCGTGTACACGCGACCGATTCTGCGAGCTCTCATCAGCTCGCAATTCGCGCGCATTTTCCCTAGGTAGTGAAGGCAGTGCTGATAAACTGCCGCAATCTGGTTCATTAGTTACGTCGCAAGAGGTATGAACACACATGGTGGGAGGAGATTTTACGCAGCAAGCTGTCACAGAGAGGATGCCCTAGACGATTCGTCAAACAAGTGCCGAGCTAACTCATATAGGTTACAGGGACATGGACCAAGCCCACAGTGTACTATACATAGTGAGGCAAGGGACGCACACCACACATGACACAGTGAGGTGAGATATGGTTACATAGGAGTTAGAGTTACGCCTTGTGGCTGCACACAGGCAGGTGCCCAGCACTCATCAGTCCAGGTCACTGGTATTCACTGCACGAACCATGGAGGACGAAAGCCAGCCAGGAAACTGTACCCTGACCTCCAGGAGTTGGCCCACTTACGTGGGCCAGTCTAAGGGAACATGGGATCGCTCTACCGAACAGTTTCCATCACTGTTTCTTTAGGCTTTGTCAAATGTGTTTTGATTTGCAAAGCGTGCACGTCGTGTAACACGTTCGGCTGTATTGACACTGAGGAGCACTCGTGAGTGTGGGAATAATTTGTCAAAAGAAAACGTCCAATTATGTCCCAGAAAAAAGTCTCGTAATGTCCCAAATGGGCTTGATCATGTCCCAAGACTTATGATTTTGAAGTCTCGGGACAAGTCTACTAATGTCCCAAAATGATTTTCAACTTGTGATTTTTGGCGCATCGACACATCGAGTACCCTAGCGGCCAGCGCGCTGTTGGCACAAGTTGGTTCAAATGTCATGCCATCGCTGATAAAGCTTTTTTGCACTAGCATTCGTTCTGCACCATCGTTTGTTCCTTGCTTGCGCTGCCGATGGTTCGTTCGTTCATTCATTGGTTTTAAGACTGACTGCACCGCACCCGAGTCACAAGTTGCAGAATTTGTGTTTTGGATGTTTGTAGACACAATGCGGAATGCTATTTGTTGTTTTCGTTTTTTCCAGGTTAACACGGGGGGGGGGGCGGGCGAAGAAAAATTTTCTACGGAAAAAAAGGGGGGGAGGGGGGGCGCGAAGCGCTTGAAGAAAAATTGTCCACAAAGTCTGGTAATGTCCCGGGAAAAAGTCTCATAATGTCCCGACTGGTTCCAAACGGTGCCCATATAGTCAAGTCTCATAATGTCCCAAATGGGTGGCCCCGAAGTCTCATAATGTCCCGCATGGCTTGATTTTGTCCGGGAAATTATTGGACATTTTACCATACAGAAATGATGTTTCACCCAATGAAACTTTTACACGGCCTCGCCGCTGATGTAGCCCGAGTATGAAACTGATAGATGAAGTATAGCAGCCATTTACATTTCATCGTATATGTTAGAGCATTGTGAAAAAGAGTGACTGTAGCTCGGTCGAGGGAACCGTCGCTTGGTAGTTTTAGGGGACCGATTCATGGCACCAAGGAACTCGTGTAACATCGACCTCAACCACCTCCCGTGTTCCTCAAAATTGGAAGACACAAACACCCGGCACCAGGTGCAAAGTGGGACTCAGCGGGTAATGTTGCTGTGTTTGTGTGTATCTTGTGCTCGTTTGTCGGTGGATTGGTGTTGTGATTGCCCTTGACTCCCAAACTACCAATGAGTGGTATGAATGACCATCTTTGAACCACTTTTGCGCACTTTTGGGGTGACGGAGCTTACCCAGCCACGGCGGGGGGGGGGGGGGGGGCTCGGGCCGTGCCGTGCCACGGTGCCGCCACATAGGGTGTGTCGTGTCACACGGGGCCGCCGCTGTGTCGTGTTGTGTGAGGGTGATCGGCACTTGTGTCACCTGTGTCACCTGTGCCGGCCATGCCGGCATGACACGGAGGGGGGGGGGGGGGGGCATCGGAAAGTGTGCCGCGGCACGTGCCGTGACATGGGTAAGCTCCGACGGTGCCTTAAATCGAACCTTGTGCCCAATTCGGGCCACCCTTTCTCAAGGTACTGGTTTGCCTACATGTGTGAAGAGCAGGTGGGGAGAAATAGTCTTGTCTCACACAAAGTCCCTCCTTCTAGTCAATACACCTGCATGCCCGTTGTGTGTTGGCCGTGATTTGCCTCGCGACCATTTTCAATTTGCTCACTAATCGGGGTGCAATAGCCATGCCTTGGTGATACGAGTGACATCACTGCGCCCACGCACCATCACGCTAACACGTTTGTGCAATCCCTCTTCGTGATACCCAGGTGATGTTCGTGCCCAACAACGCAACCGTATTCTTTAACATGTGAAGCAACTGCCGCAGCAGTGCTGTGGGCACAACGCATGGAGGCAGACGTGGCGTCTTCGGATGACGAGGACGGAAGGCTCCAAATACAACGCATCATCAAAGAATATGAAAGGAGAGCAAGTCAAGGCTATGGTGCAAACGGAATGGAGGTGCTGTTTTCATTCATTGCGATCCAAAAGTGGAACTTGGAGAATGGATGGATCGGAGAAGTGACGGAAAACCTTTTTGAGTGATCCATTCCTCCCACTCTAACGTGAGATGCAACCAAAAGTAGATGTACCAACCCATGAATCATGAAAGTTCTTCGGGAAAAAAAGGGTATTATACAGTATTTGTGCCTATGCCACGGATATCTCCGTTGTATCCCGTGGCATCTTCCACGGATATCGACCATACACAATGCTCTCCTTCTCATTGAGCTCATATGTAGATGGTTCCCTCTCACTCAATTGTGTCAATGGGAAGGAGGCATACTCCTCCTCCGCAGTGATTTCAATGGTAATCCCTGCAGAGGATGGAGAGGGTGTCCGTTCCTTTCGTTTCTTCTCTGCTTTAACTGGACTGAATTTGGTCGCTTTTGAGTTTTGGGGGAGTTGACCCGGGATATCCACAGATATCCGCGGTATATAACCCGGGATATCACCGCTGCGGGCCTATGTCACGGATATAAACTCTCACCACACCTTAGCATGAGCACTTTTGGCTGTTGTTCTTGCCGTGCTCTGTGACATAGTTGTCATCTTCTTGAATGCTTTGTTGGATGCTTGGTAGGTGCCGCATCAACCTCACGTTGTGGATGGAAGTGTAGAACCAAGTGTAGATCCTGTGACGTTGATGCGGGCATCTTTTTCCGATGGCTCAAGAGAGCAAAATATGGAGGATGATGAGGTGTGTTGATTGGATTTGTATGTCCCCATTTTCGTGCCCCCGTCTGTGGGGATTGTTGCTAGGGGGACTAGCCGCTTGCCGTGACAACGAACCATCAATGTGTAGGCCTTCTAGAGGAGCACACAACTCCAACTGCTGCATGAGAGCGATCATTTAGGTGGAATGTTGGCCTTTTCGAGGCTTCGAGGTTGCTGCACACGTCGAAACCCCAGGTTAGGTCGAAACCCAATATCGGAAAACCTGTGTATACGCTTGGTCATAACATTTGATGCCCACCGCCTCTGCCGCTATGGGATACGGATGCGTGTGCACGACCGGTACCGTCAGGCACAAAGCAGAAGTGCAGAGCAAAAGTCAAAGAGAAAAGCTCTTTTTAGTGACATGCCATAGGCGGGTTTCGCGAAAAAAAAATAGACACTCAAAAAGCCCCCCCCCTCCCCCAGTGTAGGAGGCTGAAATCGCCAGTTTGCAATTTGGAACCCATGGCTGGATTTGGATTTTGACAGGTTCCTCAAGCTGCCCACAGTGTCCGTGAAAAGCGAAGTCGAATTCGCCAAATCGGGATGCGAATCGCATCGAACGAGTACCAAAAGTGTATGAGTCGCACAAATCTAATACACTTTTTGGGAGTAGTTTTGCCTCTTGTTTGTATCACAAGTATCACAAGTATCACAAGTTTGTATCACACGAGAGACCAGGTGAGCAGGCACAGCACAGCACAACACGGCCAGTCACAGCAAAGCACAGCACGGCACGGCACAACACAGCACAGCAAGGCACAGCACGGCACGACACAGCACAGCACAGCACAACACAGAACAGCACAGCACAGCACAGCACAGCACAGCACAGCACAGCACCACACAGACCGAACACACAGAACGACAGCTGGTCCACGAAAAACGACTAGGTGAGCATATGATGTGTATGTCCACATACGCGTTGTACATGCATACGATATTGAATACCCATGCACATGAATAGCTGCCAGCATGATATCACAGTCTATGCAATGGGTGGCAATTCAAGTGCCCTGCCTTGTTCTGAAAACAGATCGTTTGTTTATGTTAGCGCCTGCTTGGCTCTTTTGCTCCGTGTGCGCCTGAAGAGGTACAAGGTTTGGCTTGGGTAAATCAAGACTGGGATTGAGAAGTCTATGTCCCCCCTGAAATGCCATGTTCCATATTGCCCCCGCATCGCACCCCCCCCCCCCCCCCGTGTCCAATGCACTCCTTGTACAAGCGTGTGCCAAGAAGTGTGCGCTGTGTTCAAAACTACACAGAAGTGCACTTGTTTTGCAAAAAGTGCAGTAGCTGGGGACAAACAAAGGTGGATACATCCCAAAACCATTGGGATAACGTGAACGACGACATAGTTGCACCGTGATACTTGAGTATCATCCTTATAATGTTGGGGTACTCAGAGGATGTTGAGGAGCCCGTGTGCGCCACCCTCGTGTTGTTGGAAATGGATTAATGCTAATCCACGGAAGGACACTTCCGCACCGTGTGCTGCATAATCGGGTTCCCATGCGAGCAGTTCTCTCACGCCATTCCAAGACAGCACAAACCTTCGACCTTTATCATTGTTTCTCATCCTCAGCTGAACAGCAACATACCTCAAGACAAACAAAATCTGTAGGAGGAGGAGGAGGAGGACACAAGACTGCACAAAGGGGAGTTGTGATAGTGCAAAGGCTATGGCGGGGGGGGGGGGGGGTTGGAATGGGGTTGGGAGGGGAGGGATTGAACCAGGGCAGCCAATAATGGGAAGGTATGAGTGGGAATTTGTGTGAAATTCGCACGAAGTTCATACAAAATCTGTGAATCTGTGAATGGCAATGTTCTTGCACTGCGTGTCACTGCATGCATATTGGCAAAAACCACAAAAGGTTCATGGACTTCATTCATTTATTCATTCTGTGGCGGCCTATACCCCCGCCTGGACAAATGCTTCATAGATGGGTTGTTATGCCACATGTGCTTTCGTATCAGGAGTTTGATTTTCGTTTACCGGACGTACAACAGACATCTGCTGGCCGCGCCGCACCATGGGAGTCATGCAATTTAAGGTTTGTTCCCTTTGTTTGGTTGGTTCGTCTCCGTTGTAGGGCTGGCCCCTGCTTTTTTGGGTGTCCACCAATGATGCATCCCAAGACTGTACAATTCTCAATGCACGATCATGAAGAATCATCAGCAGCATCCTTGTGAGCAGAGGTTGTGAAATGGCCTGCAGGGCCGCACGCGGCAGGAATCCCAGGCCCATCCGGTCTGCTCGGAAAGTGATGGCATATTGATGTCTATGGCGCAGGGAACGTTGTGCGGACACTCGATGCGGATTTGATTGCATTGGGGATTAGCACAATTATCTTGGGTTGGGCTGCCGTCCACTCGTTGGGTCAGTGCGCTGCCTTTGTTATGCAGCAACATTAATGCCCCACCCAGAGTTGGGCACACCTTAAGGCTGGCACTCGCCAAGCCTGCGCCTCTCCAAGTAAGCCTCCCAAGCCTCCCCGTCCCTAAACCTCCAATTGATTGAGCCGTTCTATCTCTAAGCCTCGCCACCCCCAAAGGCTCAAAGTCTCATCGGCAAGCCTACCCATCGCCATGCCTCCCCCTCCAGGAGCCTCCCCATCCCCAAGCCTCCCATTTCCTAAGCTCCTGCATCCCTGAGCCTCCCTGCCCCTGATCCTCCGCACCCCTGATCCTCCCAGTTTCTAAGCTGCCCCGTCCCTAAACATCCCAATCCCGAAGCCTCCCACTCGCTAAGTCTCCCCGTGCCCAAGCCTCCCATTCATAGCCTTCCAGTCTCTATGCCTCCCACTCGCTCAGTTTCCAAGTCCCTAAGCCTCCCACTCCCTGAGCCTCATCCCTAAGCCTCCTACCCGTCAGCCTCCCCTGCCCAAGCCTCCCCGGGCTCCACTCCCAAACTCCCTCTTCCAGCCCTGTCTTTTCTTGCTGCTGCAGGAGGTCCCCCCAGAGCCCCACAAGGCCAAACCGTGTTTCCAGTCTACACAGCGTGCGCAGCGAGGCCCGTGCTCTTCTGGACTCTTCCATCAAACCCGCACAGCCCCTGCGGTGCAGCAATGCGTCTCGCGCAAGCACCAGCAGTAGTAGCAGCACCAGCGAACGGGGGCCAATGCCGGAACCCCCAGAAGCTGACCCCCGAGAAAGTGCCCGTGGCAGCTCAAGCCACAGTACGCACCTCAAGTCCCGGCCCACCCTCACACATGGTGTGCTTTTGCTCTCAGGCGTTGCTCAACGAGACTGTTCATCCGTGTGGGTCGATATATACCACCATCTATTGCCAAAACACATTCCTGCCAGCGGGTTCTGATCTTTGGAGGGGGATGGCAACCGCCTCAAGGGGTGTTGCAACCCATGCACAGCAGTCATTTACTGTGTGCACAGTCCATGCCTGACAGTACACGTGCACTACGGATACATTGTGTGCTGTTAGGCGGATTGCATGGGAGGAAGGCGGTATATAGAGGCAGTGTTTGCAGAGGTAGGCTCCAGGTGCTCGGAGTCTGGCCTCGGGGCACAAATGAGGAACGCCTGGGACGCCAGTACAGGACACATGGATCCTGCTGATGGCTGGCGTAAATTCCGCTGATGTTGATGATTCAGCCGCATCGGAGAACTCATATATGGAGGTAGTTGAAGGCCCAGCTGCACTTTTGGAGGAGAACGAGTGTGATATTTGCGGTGCGTTCATTCACACTGCAGCACAAATCCAAACGTGAACTTGGGATGCGACACCCTGACCTGAATGTCAGTTTAGCCAGTTTCACCGCAGTGACGCAGGAGTTGTGCATGCTGCTGCCGGGGAGAGGAACGGCATCTTGTGGTTTTTGAAGGGGACGTGCCATCCCCACCTCATTCCCATGCTGCCCCCTATCCTTCCATGGCCCTTACCCCCTGGGATCTGCATCAAACTCCTCCTTAGAAATTGTATCATCACTGGTCGTGGTACAGTCAAAGAGCTCACTCAGGTCGCCAGGATTTGTATGCGTCTGCGCGTTCATGGGGCAGTATCAAGCCAACACCGTGTGGCGAGATGGGATCCACATTGGTTGCTGAGCGGCGATGTGTGTGCGTGGATTCTGGGGTCTGCAGACGGTCGAGGTTGTAAGGCCCGGCACACGAGGCAGTGACCATACTGAGTGCGAAGCCTGTCGGCGCTGGGGAGAGGATGCCACGGGGGCAGAAAGCTGCAGTGTGGGCAGTGGGTCAGCATGTCACTCTTCGTTCCATTGACCATCAAATTGCAACCCTCACCCCCCCTCCAGTCCCCGAAGAATTGACCGTGACCAACAAGCATGGCATACAACCGACATGGCCCGGCACACCGGTTGCACCACACGGGACCCTAGCCGCCTTATGGAACCACCCATACCTCCCCCCAACCCCATGCACAAGCACCGCACACCCTTCCCATTCCTTGCCCCCATACCTGGTGGCATTGGAGGGCGGCATGTGCTTAACGTGTGCTTTCGTTGCACAGGAACCTCGGCTTGCCTGATGCCCCAAACCGTCTGCTCCAAGTGTGTTTTGTTGTGCGGGGATGGTGATGCTTGGGGTCTGGGGGTTGGGTTGCTGGCAATCGCCTTGGGGCCGGCTTTCGGAGTGCATGAGTGGTACGGGTCCTTCGTCATTTGAGCACCGGAAGATGCAGTGCACTGACGTTGGTGATCCGGACCCTCCGAACTTCACTGTCATGGGAAGGACTGCATGTGAAGCCTCTCAGCTCCGGCAAGGGAGTGCACACAAGGGCGCAGTATCCTGCACTGGTGAGCAGTGGCATCACCTTTCCACGCTGACCAATGCAACTGCTTGGGTATATGGCATGTTTTTGAGGACACCCTATTTGATGAAAGACAGTGCTGTCCCAACAAATCTGTCCGTTCCCAAGGGGACGGGACGATGTCGCCACCAGTTCTGCACATGCCAAGAAGGCCCATGACCCGGGAGAGCATGGTCAGCTCTTCAGGATGAAGAGGGATCGGGGGGTCTGGTGGCCAGCCAGTGCACTTGCTCTCGGAGGTTCCACCAGGTGGGTCGGAGTACGGTGCTGCCTTTCTTTCCTCTCCTTTTTGGAGCTTTGGCGGCCAAACAGAATTGCATGAGATTGGTCTCTCCTCCGAACTGAGAGTGACCGTAGATGCAACCGATCACGTAATCGCCAGCATGGCGCATGCCGCAGAGCCCGGAGGAATGTAAATGCAAGATTATTGTCACGTGCACGCCTCCATCCGCAGCATTTTTTGAGTGCGAGGATGTCGTGTCGTCGTGTTCAGCATTTTCTTGTTCTCCAACCCCCCTCCCCTTCCTTTGAGTGACTCGATTGACCCGCATCTTTCCGCTCCTGCATCATGGTCTCAGAAACCGCAGAAAGCCGCGGCGTTCTTCTGTTGACATGACCGGTGGTTCGATGGCCGCAGCTCTGAAAAGGTCTACTGTGAGTTCTGGGCCATGCGAATAATGCCCTGTGCACTAGGGGGCGCTTTGTAGGAATTTGTCTTTGCTGAGTGGATTGTTGCACCCCCCTTTTGCCCCCTTTGCGCAACGACCGCCTTACACAAGGACCACCCCTTGGCCAAACGGCACGTTTTTGTGAACCCACGTTTTGAAAGAAGCGAACTTTGAAGGAGTGGTATTGGTCTCTGAGTCGGGGACAGGCCATCGGGGGGTTTATCGCGTGCTGTGCGGGCAATCCGTATAGCACCGCGCCAGAGACCTACATAGTTTAGGGTAGTGGGGGACCTGTTGTTGTTGGATACCAAAAGTTGCCTTTCTACCCAACAACGGGTCTGGGATATTTCCTTTTTTACCCATTTTCGCCATTGCAATGAGGAAGTGTACGGTTTCCCTTCTATATTTTGACGGTGGTGTCTTGGGGCACGGGGCTACAATGGGCTCAAGGAGGGGATTTTGGGAGTGCACTACGCAATGGAGAGACAAACTGCACACAAAAACTGTAAATTGTGGTAAATTTCCATCATTGGCCCCCGGAGAATGTGCACTTTGCGCGCCATGTGCGTGTGCTGTGCAGAACCTCACCCTGGGGCTGCCTACAATCACCGTGCTCACTTGTTCGCTGGCGATCAAGCTGCATGAATGACTTGGGGAAATCTCTGTAGTCTCTGCGTGCACACCAGTGCTCACAAGTGTGATGGTATTTGGAGTCTGATTTGTTGTGCTTGTGGTGCTTGTGAAATCTGTGTGGCGAAGGTTAGGCGCACTTTATAAGCCGCACTTTGAGGTACATGGGATGATCTTGTATGCTTAAGGGGTGGCATTTGGCGAACTGTGTGGCGAACATCACAGTATCCACACACGCGCGCGCGCGCGCACGCACACACACACACACACACACACACACACACACACACACACACACACACACACACACAGGGAATGCTTTCCTTGCGGCGCCTGCGGTGCGCCCTATGGCGCGCATTTTGGGTAATTATACCAGAATACAGGTGGAATAGTGCCGCATACATACACACATTTGTTACATACCGTTTACCCCCCCCCATCCCCACTTTTTTCTCCTATTTGATTGTACATTCCCCCTTTTGGGCCTTCATCTTTCACAAATGGTGCAAATGGTGCATCCGTGATGGGCACTCTTTCATTCGAGGCCGTGGAGAGCATCTGTTTGCCCAATTGTACACTTGTGCTGTGTGCCGCGAGCCGTGCACCAAGTTGTGGATGAACTGGGAGGAGCGCATCCTACGACTCCATTGGATGGTCCATGCTGTGAACAACATTTCATCAACAAGTGCAACGTCAAGTACAAGCCGTACGGTCCATGGCGTCATTTTCTTGGACAGTGTACACTAAAGCTAATTACCCTTTCCCTGTGGCGCCTGCGGTGCGCCCGCGGCGCGCAGGAAGCATTCCCACACACATACACGTCTTCACCTGCCTACAAAGGCTTTGTTGTTTAGCGGACACACAGCTCATCAGAACCTTAGGGCGCTATCCGGTACTGTGGTAGACCCCTTTCGGCTCAGGTGAAGTGCCGCCAAAGATTGTGCCGGACGATCCCTTCCAACCCTAACACTTAACCCCAACCCCCTCACCCCCTGCCGGCCGCTGTATCTGATCTCACTGAGCTATGGACAGATCTTCCCGAAAAAAAAAATACGACTCTGTGCGAAATGACCCTTCCACCACCACCACCAACGCACCCACATGGACGTCCGTGTGAGGGCATATGTTGGGCAGTGCATATGTGCCCCACTGCGTGTTGCATCTGCAGATTCGAAGAACGGTCCCGCTCTGGGGGGCCCGTGCTGTCGCCAAGGAAGAAGAGCTCCCCTGCAAATGGGCATGTTCATGCAGTGCTTATGGGACAGGGAGGACGGCACCAAAATTACGGCCGCGTTTTTGATCCGTCACTCGAACACAACACAATAAATTGCGCAGACGCCCCCCCCCCCCCATGCACGGCTTCTTATGGCTTTGTGGATTGCCCCCTTTGGACGCACTTGTGCCCTACCCTTAGTGCATTTTACAGCCGGGGCTGGTGGATTTTGCCTGTGGGGAGCGGCCCAGGAGGTGTGAGGGCTGTGCGTCTCCTAAGCTGCTCCATGGGATGGTGCTGGACAATTTTGCTGTGGCATGGGTATCCCTCGCGTTTGTGCGCTCAGCCCCCCCTCCCCCCCACTGAATGATTCCTGACAGCCATGCCTGTGGGCGTGGGGGGTCAAAGGCATTTATCAGTGATTTTTTAGGGAAATGATCCCTTCCCCCCTCCCATGGGAGAAAGGGGATGGGGCTGGGATTGAGGGCATTGAAATGGTGTATGCGAAGCGTTGGCCAGTGCTCTCCACAATCAACGCCCCCCCCAACAACCAAATTATTTTGCCCAGTGGCTTGGGACAACCAATGGTGACAATGTCATCCTGAAACTAAAGCCAATGCGCACACCTGGCATACTTTGTTAGCCTTCAACCCCCCCCCCCCCTTGCTAACGATGGCCCTTCGCAACCGGTAGAAGTAGGCATTGAAGAGCCACTTGGACTCATCCCCGCCCTGGGGACCCCGGGACGGCAGCAGTGAGGCAAACATTGCTCTGACCCGCAAAACTACATGTCCTTCCCCACTCCTGAGAAACACAAAGGATGGTGGTCAACAAAACCAGATCACACAAATGGCATCGCACTGGACACCGGCTGTACAACCCTCTGTGGAACACCGCCCGTTGCCCAGCAGATCACTGGCCACGAAAAAGAAAGCCCCAAACACAGAAATGGCACTAACTCATACCAGTCTCTCCTTCTGCTTGACGACACTGATTGACATGGAATCGTGTGGCTCCTGGTTACACGGGAGGGTGTATTTTCACCGTGCTCAGGCCTCCATCCCGGGCCTGTGGCAACCAAGGGACCGACAGCTGGTGTCCACAGGTCCAGGGCATGGCATCACAAATCCTTCCACAGGCCCTGCCTCCCCCTACCAAGGCCGCAACACGAGACGAAGCCCCATGGCATTCGAACATCGGAAGTTCCATTCTCCTGGGTCCCGCTTGGGAGTAGCGCGATGTTGTGAACCCCTGATCTTGCAGTCGGAGATGTGTGTTGCAGGTCAAGTGGCCGGTCAATCCGCCGGATGTGACCTCATCCCAGGCGCCAGGCGTCCGCAGATATCAAATGCTCGGTCTTCAATTCACAGCGCCCTTTGCCATTTGTCACAGGGTCCTCTCCGCAGTCACGAAGCTTTTACCCTCCAACGTGAGCTGCACGACCCTGAACAACCCAAGCCTGCAGCCGGTGTGTCTGTGTGCAATGGGTTCGCCGGACTGCTGCTTGGTGAACATTGTGTTCTGTTTCACGGGCCTGTGGTTGCGCCAAATCATGTCGGTGCGCCGTCCTATGCGTGGGTGCATCTCGTGTTTGCACACGCCGTGCAGCACTGAGACCGTTTTCAGAACCGTGAATGGCAAGAAATGGAGCACCAAGAAGCACCGCTTGGCTTGTGCACTGCCCTTCCAGAGATCCGGGAGGTGGCCTTTGGTGGCCGGCGGGGGAGGTGGCTACCATCCCCACGCACCGCACACAACAGGGGCGCTTTGGGCTCCGACGAAACAATGCACTTTGAGCCCCCGTCCAACATCGTGGGGCCTGCGACGCAGGGCCGGGGGGCGCTGGGAGTACATAGTGCGGCTCACGGGGCCGCAGTGGGGCCGCCGCCCGGGTCTGGGCATGTGCGGCCCCAGCCCTGGAGGGGGCCGGCGACGACGTGCCGGAGGAACACCACGCCCCTTCCGGGCGGATCAGGTGCATGTGGGCACGCAAGATGGCGGGTGTGGCCACCACCGCCGTTCACTGCCCAAAGACAAGTGGCCTTCCGTGCGACCTCATCCACCAACAACTGGGGATTTGCTGCCTCGGGATGGCGGGGCGGTCGGCATAGCACTGACACACACACACACACACACACCCAACAACCCCAGGGGCATACGTGTCTTCCAGACGGCCTCGTGTGCATCGGTCCATGGGCGGACGCCCTGCCGGGGTTAACACCAGTGACTTCGCCCTATGGCCAGGCCCTGGGCCTGCGCGCTGGCCCTCCTCAACCAGGATGGCAACCATTTTGGGACGCGCGCCGGCACCCGCCGCCGCGACGGCCCAGCCCTCTTTGACCTGCCACCCACAATCTGTACTTGATTTGGGTTGATTCCCCCATTTTCAGCAGGATTTGGTTGGATTTTAGATTTGTAGAAATTTGTTTGTAAGCAGGCAACCAATGAGCAGGCAGAAGGAGCGTTGCACCGCCCAGTGCCTCCGGGCTGAGGGGTGCGTTGAACAGTCTGCTGCATTATCTTTTTTGTTTTAACGTTGACTGGTTTGGCTAGGAGGCCTACATCATGGACACCCATCGGGTGTGATTGCCATGCATCGTCACAATCGCAGGGTGTCGTCTTCGGGCTAGATTTTGTGCGGCAGTTGCCGCCTGTGGGGGGGCTTGCGCTGCGCCTCGGACAAATGGAACACATGATTCGTCCAGTTGTCGACCCGGCCTACCACCCTGCATGCGGGACATCCATGCAGCGGACAGGACCGTGTTCATGGACTCAGGCGCAGACCCTGACTCAGCAAGAGCTACTGGCGGACGCCCGCTTTTGCATAAACAATGGAATTAGAAATGTTTCATGCATGACTATGTCATGACTGAAAGAAGTCCCCCGCACGTGTCCGGGTACATTTTAGATTGGCCAAAATGTTGCAATGAGGCAGTGTGTGCCAGCTCCTCCAGCTGCAGGAGGGCTCTCGCCCACTGTGAAAGCAAACGCACCACCGCTACGACTGCAGTGCGCCGCAGTTGCAAACCACTGCCCGTCTGATTGCATTTGGGCTTGCCCGTCTGGTCGAATTTGGGCTCCCCAGCTGAGAAAAATGGACCGCTGAAGTCATTTCTAGTGCAACTTGGTCGATTGTTTGTGCAATGAACCCTCAAAACTGTTGGCGTGCGCCCCTGGGTCCTCGCATGTGCCCAAAGTTTGCATCCTGCACCCAGACCCCAGGGATGAGGAACCCCCTTGAGTCGTCCAGGCACTTGCACAGTCCTGTAGGAGCCCGTGTTTTTTTTTTGTGCCTGCCATACCATGTGCTGTGTGGCGGTGCGCTGCTGCCAAGATACCTGTGTACATGTACAGACTTTGGTTTCCCTTGAGAACTTGGACGTCCCCACAGCAATGGCGATTGCTTTCCTCAACAGCAAGTTATATCTGTCCCCACCTGCAGTCGACACAGTATGTTCTGTCTGCTTTTACCCGGTTCAATAAAGAATGCCAGCACTGGTCGATGTTGGGAGGCGGATTCCACAGCGGACCAGATGTTATTATGGTTTTGCAGTCCAACAACGCCCTTGCACTCGGCTTCAGTGCTGAGCTGGCATGGGCATGTACACGAGCATGCGCATGTCAGTGTGGCTAGTGGGGAAAGCGAGCACGGGTGCAAAAGGGCGGGGCCTCCACAGTGCCGATGCTGGGCATCTGTCAGCAAGCAGGGATTGAGGATGCCCATGTGCATGCAACACATCGGGGGAAGCTAACACGCGCAGAAACACACTGAAATACGAAATGCGATATCAGGGAGGGCACTTTGCGCGCACGATGCGGAGGTTTTCGCTTTATTCTCGAAGTTCAATCACCAGAACTATCACACAAACGTCCCATCGCGCTGCAACAAGACGTAAAACATGCCATGGGTTGAAGATGAAAAGCCACATGGATGGATGGGTGTTACCATGCAGTTGACAGGCACCAGGGCCCACGCAGCAAATGGGACACGCAGCAAGCGGATGCTGGGGATCTCGTAAAGTGCGTTGTTTAGGAAATCCCATACAGTGCGGCGTTGGAAGTGTTTCATAGGCACTATTGCATCACAGTGCCGTGTCGAAGGCTGCTTTTTTGGTGCGCGGTGTTGAGATGTTTCTCACTATGATGTTGTCGCGCTTCATGCGAAGGTACGCATGACAAGACGTCGTTGCACTGTGCGCGAACGGTGCGCCGGACCAATGAGCACGCGAAGCGTCGTACGTAGGGCAGACAGAGTGGCCAGACGAATATGCAGGGCCCGTGCCCTTCCAGACAAACAATCTTCGCTGTTGATTCTTGCGGATCTTAATGCGTTGGTGAGTTTAGGAAAGAGGCCGCGAAAGGGCCTCTCTGCCCCCCCCCCCCCCCCTCTCTCTCCAGGAGCTGGCGCGACTTATGCATCTCGCTGACCGCGTAAAATTTGAGTCACACTCTGCCTGGGAGGTTCTGTTGCCCCTGCACAAGGCGCACGTGCGATGCATCCAATTGCGTGCGCATCCGGCGGTTTTGTACGCAGGGCATGCCGCACGCGGCATGATATGTGGGGCCCTTCAAAAGCCGCCCCCGTATACATCTGTCGGCTCCGTTGGCGCATGCCAATGCTTGTGTTGGTGCGCCGTGCCCACGCTCTGTGGGGGCCCTGGCCCGTGCTCACGCTTGTGTTTTGCTTGCGGGGGCCTTCAGCGTCCTGCCTTTGCCGATGGCGTCCACTGCACCTGCAGGAGCTGTTGGATGCACTGCGCCAGTTCCAGCGCCGTTTGGAGACTCTGTATCGCAAAGAGTGCCCCAATGATGTTGGTATGCTGTTGATACCGGCAGTTTCAGGGGCGTAGGCCATGGCAGTGGACGTGGCGGTGGCCGTGGCACTGGCAGTGTCAAAGGCAGTGGCATCGGTCGTGGCAGTGGTCCTTGCAGTGGCCGTGGCACTGGACGTCACAGTGGCTGTGCCAACGGCCGTGACATGGGGGGATGGGTGGGTGTGGGTGAGTGTGGCAGGGGTGGCTGCACAGGAAGATGGCTGCACAGAGCGCAACGGGTTCGGGTCCAGGCACACTGGCAGGTCAAATGGACCACAGTCATTGAATGGCCACTGCTTTATCCCACCGAGCCCAAGGACATGCAGCTTCCCAGTCACCGTGCTGACAACAATTCATCCATCCTGCAGTCCACAGTCTGACCACACCTGCCACTCTTGTTCAGTGGAATAGTGGTTGCGACTCATTCACGGTCGCAAGGGACAACGCACGTAGTTCATCATTTTTTTTGGTGTCTCGTTGGTGCGCTCGTTGATGGAGCTGGTGTGTCAAGTGGTGGAGACTGAGGCCGTGGTTTGCGCATATCTTTGTGGCACACAAATAGCAAAACAATGGTTTTGAAGTCCCCAGACAACCGAGAAGTCTAGCCCAAGGATGTGCAACACCTCAGCAGAAAGTAGAACCGCCGATTTCATGTTCCAAACAGCTGTCGAAATCGCATTTCGTGCGGTTTGGATTGCCTGCGGTGCACGTTTCAGTGGTAAGTCAGATTTAAGTCTGTATGCAAAAGTCCCCAGGTCAGGCCCAAAGGCCACAGGGAAAGCGAAAAACCCATTTTCAAGGCTTATGGGACCTTCTGGGGGCTAACACAGGCCACCACGGGCTCAAAACGAGCCAAAACCAACCATTTGGGCATTCCAAGTGGTTCAGCAACAATTGTTGGGAAAAGTCATTTTTGGCCCGCTCTTTGACAAATGGTGGACCGAGCTGGATGGGCTCCGTCTCATGGCTTGCTGTACCCAAGCGCGCACTGGTACCAGGTTCTGGGCGTCTGTTCGGCCTGTTCTGGTGGAAACCAAAACAAATGGGGGGCCTGCGGGTCTACTGGGTGGTCTCCGACTCGGATTTTGAGCCGCGTAGTCCTAAGTACGGCCCAATCATGGTTTGTGGCTGTTCCCAGCCATTTTAGGGCGGTGTAGGGGCGTTTCTCGGACATACTGATGAGTTAGCAGCTGCAATAGGTTTTCTTTCACATGAGCAAAGCAAGCCGGTGGCGGCATGTGATGTTCGTTTGCTTTCGTTTGGACATTTTGAGGGGGCTGTTGGGCCGTTTTTGCTGAAAGATGGCACTGTTTGAGGAAAGTTGTGCAAACTGGGGAGGGCGCCTCCCAACTTAGTGCCTGCACTCCAGTGTGACACCAGTGGGTTTGTGGGAGCAAAAGTTGGGCAAAAATGGGTCGAAAACGTTTTTCTCCAAAACTATTCCCAGACCGTTTGCATGCTCTGGCAAGTGTTTTTTTGCCCATTTGAACCTGTTTTGACCCATTCGAGGGCATTGTTTATACACATTTGGCCTGCGCAGAGCCATGCTGCGGGGCCACTTGGAATGGGAGAGAGGGGTGTAGAGTAGAGGATATAGAAACATGGCTTGTGTCAAGCCCCCCTCTGGGGTCGTATGCATTCTCGGGCGTCCCACCACCTCTTATCTTCCAATTCCTGCAGTTTTTTAGACCGTCGAATTGGCGGTTCCTACGTTTTTTCACTGAGGTGTTGTTGCACATGCTCCTTGGGTTTTGCTTTCTTCTTGGATGCCGATTTGGACTCAAGCTCTGGATTTGGGCACGTCACATTGTGATGCGGCAGATAGCTAGTAGACCATAGCCCGAGGTGTTGGTGTTAGGGTTAGGGTCACCGAGCTGGTGGAACCAGTTTTGGTTTTATAACCCTTTTTAGTGTCTAGGGTGGACCTACCAGGTTTAGCAGCAGCAGCAGCAAGGAAGCAAGCAGCACACGCGAAATGGGGAAAAATCAGAACTCCGTCGTGGTGCTTTGGATTTGGTTGAAATTTTGGTGCATGATACCTATGGGTGTGAAGTACAATCACACAAAGTTTGAGCGAGAAACTCGACGGTGGCAACCGGCAACGGGATTCGCAAGTGGCGGACCTCCGTTTCAAAATGTGTCAAAAATGGCCAGAAAATGCCTTTTTTTGGGCAGTTTGGGTGCCTAGGATATGTGTGAAGGGGTCCATCTGCATTGGAACTAACCTAAATGATAAACAAACACCTTTCATCATCGTTTTGTGTGTTATGTACCCGATTAGGGGCCTCAACGACCTCCTTTTGGGCCCAAAATACCGCAAAATCAGCCTGAAAAGCACCCTTTTTGCATACCTTTTCAAATCACACCTTCTCGTGCCGTGTTTTATAGCCATGGATTGCATTGGGCACCCTTGTGGTGATCAATAACAATGAATGGGATCATTTTGAAGCCTTTTCCACATTGTCATCACCCTTCAATGCCCCATTTTGGCACCGCAGAGTGGTGTTCAGCGCGCACAGTGCACGTGCTAGGGTAGGGTTACATGGGTCATCTGTGGGTCCAAAAATGGTCCAAAATTATTTTTTCCAAATTTGTTCCTAGACCACTTGGGGTGCTCAAACAAATGTTTTTAGCCCGTTTTGAGCCCATGGTGGCCCGTTATGACCCTCCAAAATTCCCAAAAAGCCTTGAAAATGGGCTTTAGGTTTAGCAACAGCAAGCCGTAGCAAGGAGCAGCAGCACGCGCGAAATGTGGAAAAATCAGATATCTGTTGTGGTGCTTCGCATTCGGCTGAAATTTTGGTGGATGATACCTATGGGTGTGAAGAACAATCACACAGAGTTTGGGCAAGGAACTCAGCGGTGGCGGCCGGGAACAGGATTCGCAAGTGGCGGGCCCAGGTTTCAAAATCTGTCAAAAATGGCCAGAAAATGCCTTTTTTTGGCATTTACGGGGGTGCCTATCAGGTCCTTGGAGAGGGGCATTGGCAGGGAAACTGATATACACATGATGAACCATCACCATTGGTCGCTGTCTAGTGGGTTTTACACCCAAGTAGTGCGTCCAACAACCTCTTTATGGGTTCAAAATACCGCAAAATCGGCCTTGAAAAGCACCCTTTTTGCATAATTTTTCAAGTTGCACGTTCTCGTAACGTGTTTTTTAGCCATGAATTGCATTGGGCACCCTTGTGGTGCTGAATAACGATGAATGGGATCACTTTGAAGCCTTTTTCCATATTGTCATCACCCTTCGATGCCCCATTTTGGCACAACAGAGTGGTGTTGAGCGCGCACAGTGCACGTGCTAGGGTAGGGTTACATGGGTCATCTGTGGGTCCAAAAATGGTCCAAAATTATTTTTTCCAAATTTGTTCCTAGACCACTTGGGGTGCTCAAACAAGTGTTTTTAGCCCGTTTTGAGCCCATGGTGGCCCGTTATGACGCTCCACAATTCCAAAAAGCCTTGAAAATGGGCTTTTTGGGGACCAAAAAGGGTCAAAAATGGGTCAAAAACGCATTTTTCCAGAATGATAACTAGACTGTTTGGGGTGCATAAACAAGTGAAATGAGCCCGTTTTGAGCCCATTGTAAGTGATTTTGGCCCATCTAAAGTCACAAAATGCCTTGAAGGTGATGTTCCTTTCCCCACCAGCTCGGTCCCAATATTCAGTCCTGGTTAGGGTCACAGAGCTGGTGGAACCAGTCTTGGTTTTATAACCCTCTTTAGTGTCTAGGATGGACCTAACAGGTTTGGCAAGCAAGCAAGCAGCAAGCAACCAGCAAGCAGCAAGCACGCGCGAATTGGGAAAAAATCACATCTCCGTCGTGGTGCTTGGGATTCGGCCAAAATTTTGGTGGATGCTACCTATGGGTGTGAGGGACAACCACACAAAGTATGAGCCAGAGACTGAACAGTGGCGGCCGGGAACAGGCGTTGCAAGTGCTGGACCTCCATTTCAAAATCTGCAATTTAGGGCCAAAATCAGCCTTTTTTTTTTTGCGGAAAACCGCCCTAGAACCTGCTGAAAACGGCCAAATGAAGGGAAATAGTGGCTACTCTACACGTGCAACTAGACTTCCCCGTGCCGAAGGGCCCTCTAGGGCCCTCTAACTGCACAATATGTCCGCGAACCGCCCCCAAAAGGCCCCCAAAAGCTCCAGAATTTGTGCACATTGGCCGCCGACAGCCCCAAACGAAAAACAGACCATTTCTTGGGCTACGTGGCTCAAAACACGATTTCGAGTGCACGTAATTCACCCGCAACCACCCACTTTTGGTGGTTTCCACCCCTCAAAATTGCCCTAACCGACACCTAGACCCCCGTGCCTAGGCTCAGTGGGCTGCGGCAAGCTGCAGGAGGTAGCCCAAAGAGTTGGGTGCCAAAATGGGTCAACAAGGTCCACAGGCTGCAAAAAAAAGACTTTTTTCAAAAATGATCCTGGACCACATAGAATGCCAAAACAAGTGTTCTCGGCGCGTTCTTAGCTCGTGGTGGCCTGTTTTGGCCCTCCGAAAATCCCAAAATGCCTTGAAAATGGGTTGTTTTGGGACAAAAAAATGGGTTCAAACTGGGTCAAAAATGAATTTCCCCAAAAATGATCCCAAACCATTTGGGGTGCCTAAACAAGTGAAATGAGCCCATTTTGAGCCCATTACAAGCCATTTTGGCCCCTCCAAAGTCACAAAATGCCTTGAAAATGGGCTGTTTTGGGACCAAAAATAGGTCAAAAATGGGCCAGAAATGTGTTTTTCCTAAAATGATCCTAGACTAGTTTGGATGCACAAACAAGTGGAATGAGGCATTTTTGAGCCCATTGCAAGCTATTTTGACCCCTCCAAAGTCACAAAATGCCTTGAAAATGGGGTGTTTTGGGGCCAAAAAATCAGTCAAAAAAGGATGAAAAATGTTTTTTTCCAAAGATGCTTTTGGACTATTTGGGGTGCACAAACAAGTGGAATGAGCCCATTTTGAGCCCATGTTGAGCAATTTTGGCCCCTCTCAAGGCCAAGAGGGCCTTGAAAAAGGGCCAATTTGGGCCCACAAATGGCTCAAAAACGGGTCAAAACCATCATATTCCAAAAATGAGCCTAGTCCAGTTGTGGTGCCCAAACGGATGAGTACCGCTCATTTTGAGCGCCTTTTGAGCCGCTCTCATCCACTTTCCAGTGCGTACCTCAGTTGTCGCTGAAGTAGACGATGATCCTTCGCCCACCAGCTCGGTCCCAATATTCAATCCTGGTTAGGTTACCCCCCATGCTGCCCTCTCTCCGTATTACACAGAGGGTTTGGCACAGCAGAGGCACCCTAGCACCCCCACAAAGGCCTGCTCATCGGATTTTGCCCTGCGCTCATATGCTGATTTGCGTAGGCTTTGGGGCGGATCGCAGGGCAGGTTTTGGGGCTGGTGGGGGGATTCTTGTGCCATTGAGTTGCTGTTCGTGTGCCCGGAAGATGCGCACAGACCGCAGCTTGTCCAAACAGCATGCGTTGCAGTTGCCGCAAGCTTCAATCTTTGGAACGGGTTGGACAGGCTGCCCCGATGTGGCTGCGGGGATCTCCGGTGTGCATGCCTGCCACATCCCATTCCACTGTCCAGGGGAGTTGCAGGAGTTTGATGGCCAAGATTTGAGTTCCGAAGAGCTGGATCTCGTCTACGCACAACTGCGCAAGTCTCACGACGCGGTTCTCAGAAATCTGCAGGTGCCGTCCCATCCTTGGCATTCAATCCCTGGTTTATACAGAAAGCTTTGACTGGCTGTTGGTGACTGCAACGCCAATTTGTTTGCCCATGGTGTCCCGGTGCTGAAGGTAGTACAGCTGGTTCCCAATGCCATGTGTTGGACCTGCTTGTTGGTTGACGTCATTTGTGGGACCTTTGGTGGGGGGTGCAATTGTTCAGATCCGTTTTTCCCACTGCTCATGACTGCCACCTTGCTGCGCCAGCAGGCTTCAGATACCGGCATTCTCGCCCCAACGCCTCTTGCCGTGGCCACTGCAGTCAAATACAAGACTGACCACGCAACTTGTTGATTCGGAGGACCAGTGCCCATAACTTTCCATGGGCTGGCAGTTTGTTGGCAGTTTGTTGGCAGTTTGTTGGCACTTTTCAAGGTATCTCGGCCCAAGCTCTGTCGTTGCCCATGTGTCCCTTAGGGTGGGTATCCCTTCCCTCTGTCCTCTCCCTCTGCCCCTACTGACCGATGGTTGACGGCCGTGCTGTGTACTGCGCTGAGCATTGCCGCCGCACCAAACACCAGGAGACAGGCGGCAGGCAGCAGCAGCCAGGACCGCACCGGCCGCAAGCACTGGGCCACGGCGAACGCCAGGCGGCAGGCCGCAGGAGCCGCGGAACGAACTCCCCACGACAGGCCAGGCAGCAGCAGCCTCCGCCGCACACTGCGCTGCGCTGCGATACGTGCGGGGCTGGCTGATGCTGCCCATTTCTGGGCGTTCGGTGGTGGCTGCTGCTGCCTGCTGCGTCGCGTGCAGTGGTGGCTGCTTGAGCCTGCCTGCCGGTGTTTGGTGTTCGTTGGAGACTGCTGGTGCCCGCCCCGTGGCGTCCGTTGTTGGGACATCGGAGTGGAATTGCACGGCTTATCTTTGAAATAGCCCACATTCATGACACGAGCTGTCCCGAGGTCGAGACCTTAACAAGGCCATGGAAGGTTTTTGAGCAATTTTGGTTGTGGTTGCCCCTCTCACCCCCATGTTCCATGCACATGGCATGGGTGTGCGGTGTGAAGGGGTTTGCACATGCGCGTCGTGCCTCATCCTCAGGAGTTGCAGGAGCAGATGCTGTGCATCATCTGCACAGAGCAGGAGAAGAACATGATGATTGTCCCCTGTGGGCACGTGGTCGCATGCGGCACCTGCTGGCGGGGGCTTGAGGCGTGCCCCATGTGCCGTGTTGCAATCCAGCGCTGTGTAGAGATCAAGTTTGAGTAGACCTTGAGACCCACCAGGAGGTGCAGGAGCCAACGCTGTGCCGTGCGGTCGGGCACAATGCCTTTGCCGCATTCACCAGGAGTCAAGTGCCGCGGTCATGTAACGCCCCTGGCCCTATCCCGGGGCTTCACCGGTTTGTCTCTGGGGTTTTTGCTGCCAGCGCCCCGGGGCCTTGCAGTGGTGACCCCGCCGTGGCGGGGCTGTGCCTCCTGACGAGGGCCTGGGGGGATGTGGGCGTGCCAGGCCAGGCAGTGCAGGCCAAAGGATTGAAGCAAGGCACCCTCACGCCCTGAGTGACATGCGTCCCCTGTCTCCCGTCCCAGGCCCAAAGCTCTCCGACGGCGAACATGTGCAGGGCAAACGGCCACTGGCCCCAAATTTTCTGATCTCAAATTCGCGAATCTCCGGGATACAAACCGCCAAGCGATCCCCAACTCCGAGGGTCACAAGGGCTGCCAACTGCGGGCAGGGCGTGCGCAAGGCAGGCACGCCCACAAGATCCATTCGTAATTGCAGTGCGCGAGTCTGTACCCGCCACCGCAATGTCTGCCCACAAGCCCCGCCAGAACAGGAGCCAGAGAAAAGCAAGGCACTTCACACCAGATGCACCGTCAGCAACCCGCATGCCGCACTGGTCATCATCCAGACCGCGGCAGGCAGTCAGCGCTGCCAAATAGGAGTTGCACACCCGTTGGCTTTCCAGCCTAAGAACGGCCTTGTTTGGTGCTGGCCCCTCAATGTGTATGCCCCCGGTGGCTCTGCCGCGATTTGCACTTTGTGACCTACAAGCTAAATGCTGAAGGATCCATGCCCAGTTTGCTGTACCCTCCACACAAGGAGTCGCCCCCCCCCTCCACCACCGCCACTTTCTGCATCCGCTGGATTCACACCCCTCGGTTTCCTTGGAAATTGCCTTCAGCATATCTCACTCAGTACCAGGCCTACCCCGAGTCTGGTGGGCATAGTGCCAGGTGGGGTCCGAAAAAAAGAATTGGCCTTTTTCCCTGATTCAAAAACAAGTGCTCTTCCACGGCAAGGGGCTCCAGGGCCGTATGGATGCGGCATCCCCTTTGTCAAGCTACACAAACAGGCAGTGGGACCACGATGCGGGTATCTGCCTGCATTTCTTGTTCCAAACACCAATTTCCCAAATTCAATTTCCGGTTTCCAACCTCCCCGCACTTTCAAGTGGTTTCTTGCAGGGTGACACCCATCCGCACCACTTTGAGGGAGGCACGGCCCTTCTGTGGGGGCGTAGTGGCGTGTAGTATGCATGGCCGCGTCCTCCATGCCCCATTGGTGGGTGTACGGCAGCGCATGTACACGCGAAATAACAGTTTGGAGCCGGGAGGGCTGTTTTCATTCCAGATTTGCTGACCGCTGTTGGTGCTGATTCTCAGAGTCACTGACCATTGCTTGCACTGATGTGAAGGTCCGCCGCAGATGTTGAGTGACGGGCCATCAAGTGCAGTGTGGCCCACAAGGGCCTCAGGTTGGCGGGCACATGGGTGCATGAGCCCACACCGACTGCGTCAACGTGTCATGTCACCACAACACAAGGGCACACCCCGCCCAAGAGGGGAGCACAACGTGGGACCTTCTGCGTCGTGTTGCGTCTGCGGCCCCTGCCACAAGCGCGTCATGCTTCAGTGCAGCTGGAGGACCGATGCCCAGCACATTAATAACGCCAAAATGCACCGGATGCTTTGGCTAGTTACCACCTACTACGGCTCACCCCTGGTGCACTCAGCACATGTGACTGTACATTAGCCCTGGCATAACACTTTTGGAAACCTTTTTTTTGTGTGTCACCAATTTTGTTGTGATTTTGGGCGCCAAACCCCTTGGCGCTGCCTCTACAAATTCAGTGCTGTGACGGACTGAATGCACCCGTGGAGTGTCATTTCATTCTTCTTCGGCTCTCGTGCATCCCTGCACACGGAGGGGGGAGAAAGGGATTTGCATTGTGGAGTTTGGGTGGCCGCAAGATATTGGCTCGCATTGCTGGACGCTGTATGCCGTACCGGTTGAGAGCGGCCACTGGCCAACACGAGAGGGTCCAGCCCCCACCCCAAGGGGCGTCCCACGTGCTGTGAAAGCTGGCGCCAGGCCTGCCGCATGCTCAGTCTGCCTGTTTCCACACCCCGTGTCCGCATGTGTCGTTGTGGTTGTTGGGCTTGTCGTGTGTATTCGTGTGCCTCCATGCGGGGGGCCTGTGCCCCCATGCGGCTGTATGACTGGATGCTCGACCTCCCCTGCGCCATGCCCAGCGCCGGGCACGTGATGGGTCTCTTGCACCAATGCCCGGGCGCCGGGTTCTGCATACGGGCCAAGCTTTCGTCATCCGTTCTCTCGACATTTGGACCCCAGACGAATGGCTTGTTCTGCACGTTTCCAAGTGTACGCCGGCACGCGCACGGGGTGACGGGGCGCAGGCTTCACTACATATGCTGGTTTTGCTTGTGCCATGTAGCGCCAGCCTGTGCGCCAACCCCCGTGCGGGGCGACTGCTGCCCCCTGCGACTCCCGGTCTGGTCTGGCTTATGTGCGTTGATGTGAAACGCGTGGTCAGGGGAGGGTGCTGGGCCTCAAATGGTGGTACCATTGGGGAAGGCGCGGGGGGGGGGGGGGGGGTGGTTGGCAAACGGCCTCAGCGCGCGGGGGGGGGGGGGGGTTTCCTGTTTGGTGGCCTGTTTTTTTCGGTCACTCCCCCGCGTTGTTTACAACGTGTGTTTTTTTTTGGGTGTGATGGGGGCTGCACTGGGGGCCGCCTCAGACGCCCACCCTTGATATGCAGCGATCCTGGTGCCTGTGTGCGTTGTTGAGATGCCTGCCGTGGTGGCATGCACCGCAGGGCCAAACTGATGCGAAAACGGGAAAGGGCATGCCTCTGAAGACTGCCATTTGTGCTCTGAGGTCGGGAGCTGGAGAGTGCAAACACATCAGCATGGATTCAATCCTGCAAGGCCTGGTCTTAGTCGTTCCCTCTCTTCTAACCGCAATTTGACCTGGTTTTGAGGCTGGGTCTGGGCCTTTGAGGGTGTGATTTGTGTGCACCGCTCCATCCACACAGGTCCTATTGGAGGCCCCAGCACATGGGGGTCATGCAACCACGTGCTCTCTACTTTGGCAACCCCAACGTGGTGGACTGTGCATGCGCTGTGCAAATCCACCCCCAACGATGTCCCAACTGCATGCAATCTACATGAGCGTGTTGCCACGGATCTGACCTTTATTTTGCAACTCATTCCTCAGAAGCACATTGATAGGCAAGCAATAACGGGCATGGGAAGCAGCAGCCGTTGGAACGTCCTGGAACGGCACACAACGGCTTTAGTACCGGTCTGTTCCTGGGCGCTGCATGTCTGTGCCCACATATCACCGCCCCTTTTGCCACACCTCTCTGACTCTGACATCCTTGTGAATGGTCCAGTGTGCCAGCTATACAGGACATCTCCCTTGGGGCCTCATCAGCCATACAAGCCAATCTCATGTACAGATTTCTTGCGAGGTTGCACAAAGTGCATGAGGCTACTGCAGTTCATGTTGTGCATTTCAAAGGTTGTGAGAAATTGCGGATGTTGCGGATTGGAGGGAAGGATCCTTGCACTTAATGAGCCTGGTTCTGCAATGGGGTGGGGGTGGGGGGAGGACACCTGTGCACATCATGGTCATTCAGCTGAACCAATCCAAGTCCTGTGTGGGTGGCGTGCTGTTCCATTTGTGAATGGTTTCATGGGGGGGCATCGATGTCACCACAAGCAAGACCACGGTCTCAGATTCTTTTCTTGGTCGAATGGATGTACAAACCTGCGTGCTTGTGGAGTACGCTGCAATTGCTTGCTGCACTTCCCTCACATGTGGCCTGCTTTTATCAACCTTCTCCAAGCTAGTGCGGCACAGGCTTCAGGGGACGCTGGGTGTTAGCTTGCCAATCTCTACCTCCTCCTTTGACCGTCCTGGTACGTAACTGAGTGCGCAGAATGAGCGCGCAAGGCAAACGTGATGTTGCATTGCAATCGTGCAGGCATTTTTCCAGCAACGTGTACATTATTTGGAAGCCTGTTGTGTTGCTTTCCACTGCATGCATGTTGGGGGCTCTTTTGCATGTTCAGTTGCGTCTGCATTTGGATGGCAACCTGCCCCACTGTCTGCCATTGCTTGGTCAAGTCAGCGCTGATTACAGGCTATGCAGGGTCTGCACTGGTATTGGTCTCAGCAGCCCTGCCATTTGGCAAGACGAAAGGTGCTTCCTTGGCGGGCGGTACGGAGGCCTTTCCTGACCCTTCCCCCTTTGAAGGGCGTGGCGGGGGCCTTGCCCAGCCACTGACAAGGGGTGTAGCCCAAAACACAGAATACATATGAGTCAAATGGATCCCCGTGGTAAACTGATCCATTTCAAGTATGGATCATGGGGGCAACATTTTTTTTTCGGGGGTTTCGTCCTCAGCCCGAGCACAATCTGTGATATAAATAGGTGTGGTAATCTGCAACACCATGTATTCCAGAGGCAGGGGGAAGGCTAGGGGGCATACCCCTTTGCATCGGTGGGGATTGTGCCAACCTTGTGCATTTTCGGGGGTCGCAGCCATTGTTGCCTCATTTGTGCCCACTGAGTGTCCCGAAGGGGGGGGGGGTATGCGGAGTATATTCGGAAAGCCCTTGAAAAGGGCTATTTGGAACACCCCGGGTCTGCATGCTGTACTGACGACACCTTTGAGTGTTTCGCCCGTTTTGGACAGTGGGCGTGCTGCCTGTTGCCCCCTTTTGTCAGCAGGCACGCACATTGTCTGCCTACAAATTCACGCAACGGGCTCTTGCCTCACCCATGCACCACAGAAACCTTTGTTCGCAAAAGAGCACACTCTGGGGGTGTAAAGTGGGTGCAGGTGAGTCGGGACGAGTCTGGCAGAAAGGCCAAAAAGCCTGTATTAGTAGGTCGCAGCAACCTGCATCTCCGCTGAGGCCACCGCTTTTGCAGCCCAGTTTTTGGATCGAAAGGTATACCCCACCAAAGCAGGAGTTTTTGGCCACTTAACCACATACAGGGCGATGTTTGTCCAAATGGGGTCCCAGTTATGCCTGAAAAAGGCAACGCAAATGACAACAATGATTCAGAATAAATATGATGGAACTCTGCAGTGCAGTGGATGTTTGCCTGCACCTCCAAGGTGCAGCTTAGTGCTGAAAAATGTGAGCACCTCCCCCCTCCAACCCATACATTTCTGAAACAGCCCTTTATCGCGGATTTCATAAAGTATCCCCCACCCCCAAGCAAGACTTGCAAAAAATCACAAAAAGTGGCAGAACGCACAAAGTTGGCACATTATGAATGAGGCCAAGAGATATGGGTTCATGTGGGGTGGGATATGGGGGGAAATGCCTGCTAGATGCGGCAAACTGAGGGTTGCTCTTGTCTCGAGTCGCCCGAGGACTCATGAGCGAGACATGGAAATTCAGGGATTCACAGTAGGGAATCGCCAAATTTCCCATACATGTCCATTTCGGATAGATAGATGGTTTCAGAATATTTTTATATTTGGGTGGCCACCGCCCCCCCCTCCCCGCAGCATTTGAGATGAATCAAGAAGCAGGGCCAACATTCATCCAATTCGTCCTCACCCAAGAGCTCTATACCTTCATTAACAGCAAAGGAGCCGACTGGGTGGCCAGGGCAGCAGTGGAGGTTTTGGACAGAATCAAAGAGGCGGGGGTGGACAAAGAGAAATGGCTCCGTCAACTCGGAGAGGCTAGCGGATTCACATGTGACGATTCTGAGTTACTAAAAGCAATCCCTGCTTACGAAGCGGCCCATGCGCAAAGAATTGATATCCGATCTGGCGAGTTCATGCTTATGGCTGATGGGGCAGGAGAACAGCGGCACGATGTGATGTCAGTCAGCCTGGACCAGGAATTGATTAAGGAACTCTCCAACTTTGTGGCAGTGGCGTTCGAAGTGTTCTTGTCGTCGGTGGACGGACTCATCTTGGCCAAAGCGTCAGCAGACGTGGGCGTCAAAATGGTGAATGCAGGAGTGGAGAAGTACATCATCAGGGACATGATTCTAACCATGTCAGAGGACCTGGGATTTACACATCGGGATATCCTGCGACTGTTGGCAGCGTATGCCCGGTATACGGACAAGGGATTCAAAATTTGTGTTGTGGAATCACGGGCTAATGTGACTTTTGTACGAGGCGCAAAACAAATGGAAGGTGGAAAAAATTCTGATCCCGTGGTTGAGGAACTGTGCAGACGCATCAAAGAACTGGCATCCAAACTGGGAGAGCATGAAAAAGAAAAGGTACGCCCGAAGCTGTCGGAGGAAGCGGTAGAAACCCTGCTCTCGGAAGAGGGCCCAAAGTGGATGGAGAAGCTCGGGGCCGCCCCTGTGCGGCTCTTTAAGGACCCGAAAGAGCCGGATGGAATGAAACCGATCCAATGAGGGGGACAAGTTCTACATGACGAGAGCAGGCGACGCATACACCGTACAGAACGACCCACCAGAGAAGTGCAGAGAAGGCGGCAAAGGGCACTGGGTTTGGACCTGCGACCTGGTTTGACGAGGCGAGATCCCAGTTTACGGAGGGAGCCTAGGGTCACTATCCGTCTCATGGACGGATCCCGGAGAGACCGGGAGTTTGGAAGGAAGACCCCCTACGTCCTACCACAGGTGGAGTGAAACGTCTTGGTGTCATGCCGCCGGGACTGAACCAGCAAGAACCTACTGCGTTACACAGACCGCATGGCATAGCGCGGAAGATGCCGGAGGAGAGGAGAGCGACGAGGACGACCGGACAGAAGAAGAAAATTAGTGGGGATTCCCAGAGTCATGGCCAACCTACCGCACAGCAGCAGCGGTCCTAGGGGGCATTCTGCAACAACACAGAACTGGTGAACCTCCGGACAAGCGAACCCTGCTGGCCCTCGCTTGGAAGACGCCATCGCTGGGAACATTTGGGTACGGACTCCAAAAACTCGGCAAAAGGCATACAACAGCCCCTAACGAGCCAGAGTGGAAGATCCTTGAAGAACAATTTCAAACAGAATTGGCCCTGGGGAGAAGCCCGAGCACCATCAAGACGGTCCTCTCAGTAGCAAAATGGGCGGTGTCCATGGGGATCACAAAGAATGCGGTACCCTGATTTCTCTAGAAGTATGTCAAGGGAGCAAAGAACGCCTGAGATGCCAGGAAAGTTCTGTGGGGATCGGTTGAGGCCCTGCAGACAATGGCTTCCCAGGCTGAGCACCCTTCCGAGTGGGCGGTGGTGGCGGCAGCGGTATTGTCGACCGTGGCGGGGCTATGTGTACCTGCGGCTCACTTGGAAATGTGAAGTTGGGGCTCAGTTGGGGCTAAAACGGCTCATTTGGGGCTAAGTGGTGTTTTTCAAGGGGTTTCATGTGAAAAGTTGTGGCTTTCGGGGTTGGGTTGGGGTTTTGGAATGTCCCCAAAGGGACACCAATCCCTAGGCCAAGAGGATTTGACCGGGGGGGTTTGTTTTTTTCGACGGCTCAGTTGACTGAGCACCCGACTGAGCCGTCACTGAGCCGTCACTGAGCCGGCTCACTGAGCCGGCTCACTGAGCGCTCACTGAGCGCGCCAAATGGCTCAGTGAGCGCTCACTGAGCGCTCACTCAGAGCTAATTGGGGGCTCACTCAGGGCTCACTCAGGAGTTTCTCCCCCTTTCCGCCCTCTCTTCCCACCCTTGCTGGCCCACACTTCACCCTTTTCACACCAACATTGGTCCGCAGTTCTCACCACGTCTTTTCTCCAAGAACTTGAGCGTGCATGCACACATACATACTTGCATACATGTACCCGTGGCGACAAACACACAAACATCCAAACACACACACTTCGTCAGGGACACAAATAGCCAAACACATACACACACATACACCATACACACGTCCACACACACATGCACATGCACAAATTGACAACCACATTCATTCTTGTGTGCAATTATCTTGCGTGTACATAAACACATGGCCACATTGAACCATGTGAAGTGAAGGGCTAGGGAGAAATGGTTACGGGGTTGGGGTTTGGGGATATGAACCTAACCATTTGCGAGGGTGTTCCTTGTTGCCTCATGAAAATGGCACCCACCCACCCCATACACACACACACACACCATGAAGCACAAATAGGGCACAAAGGACATTGCTCGCTTTTGTGAGGTTGATCATACAACCATCGTGACCTACACCATGACACATTGATACCCCTCCCTCCTTGTCCCCTCCCCTCCCCTTTCGTTATGCTGCGTTCCCCCGCTTCCCTCGTGCGTAGCCCTTCTGTTCTCTTGCCTGTCCCGTCCCCTTTGTCCTACCTTTCCTATTTTTTGGCCATGGCATCACATGCATGATGGTGGCGGCAAGGACGATGACCTTTGCAGGTATGTTGTGCTATTATGTGTGTGGGTGCGTGTGTGCGTGCTTGCGTGCGTGTGTAGTTGTGCCCATGCGCATGTGCGCAGCTATAGATGGTTTGTTCGTTCTTGGTTTCTCTCATTTAGTGTGTTTGTATGTCTGCTTGTGTGTGTGTGTGGGGGGGGGGGGGGGGTTGCATGGATCGATGCGTGAGTGAAGGTGTCTTTGTGTGTGAGTGGTTGTGAGTGTGTGACTGCGTTCTTTGGTTTCTGGTTGCCTAGGTTCGTGCGTGTATGTGGATTCGTGAATGTGTGTACGCGCAGGTGTGTGTGTGTGTGTGTGTTGCGGCTGTTGTTTTGGATGTTGTTGTTGGTTTTGGTGTTGTGTGGCATAGGCTTTGATTGTGTGCGCATAACATTGTGTTTGTGGCTGCAGATGCAGGTATGCTTGTGTTTGTGGTTGTGGCTGTGGTTCCGGGCTTGCGTACGGTTGTTGCCATGGCTGTTGTGGTAGCTGTCGTTCTTGGTGTGGTTATGGTAGTGGCTGTGGTTGCGGCTTTGGTTGTGGGTGTGGGTGTGGGTGTGGGTGTGTGTCTGCAAGCTGTGTTGTGTGTGGATTTGGTTGTGGTTGTGTCAGTGTGTGTGGCCCTGGCTGTGGCGAAGGCTGCAGTTGCAGCTTTCACTGTGGCTGCAGCCGTTCTTTGGGTTCAGGCTGTAGCTCTGGGGGGGGGTGGTAAAGGACTACAAAGAGGGGGGCTGAAATCACCATCCACCCCCTCCCAAAAAAGACCGCACCAAGTTTACAGTGACAGTGTACAGTGACAGTGTACAATGACAGTGTATAGTGAGAGCATACAGTGCGTGTAGAGTGACAGTGTAGAGTGCTAGTATAGAGACTTGGGCGTTGTGGCGGACGTACTGTGCGTGGGGATACATTCTATGAGACCTTGGGGAGTACAGTGTACAGAGTACAGTGTACAGTGTACAGTGTACAGTGTACAGTGACAATGTACAGTGACAGTGTATAGTGACAGTGTGCAGTGGCAGTGTGCAGTGTGCAGTGACAGCGTACAGTGCCAGAATACAGTGTACCATGTACAGTGACAGTAGATAGTGACACCATTGACAGTGTACATGGACAGTGTACAGTGACAGTGTACAGTGACAGTGTACAGTGACAGTGAACCATGAGTGAGCCCTCACTGAGCGCTCACTGAGCCATTTGGCGCGCTCACTGAGCGCTCACTGAGCGCTCAGTGAGCGCGCGAAACGGCGCAGTGAGCGCTCAGTGAGCGCGCCAAATGGCTCAGTGAGCGCTCAGTGAGGGCTCACTCATGGTTCACTGTCACTGTACACTGTCATTGCACACTGTGTATTGCACACTGCACACTGCACACTGTGTATTGCACACTGCACACTGCATACTGTGTATTGCACACTGCACACTGCACACTGTGTGTTACAAATTGCACACTGCACACTGCAATGCACACTGCACACCCTGTAATGCACCCTGCGCACTGTGTATTGCACACTGCACACTGAGCGCCCAAGTGCTTGCACTGTACGGTGTGCAGTGTGCATGACACAGTGTGCAGTGTGCATTACACAGTGTGTAGTGCGCAGTGTACACTGTGTACTGCACCCTGCGCACTGCACACTCTGTATTGCACACTGCACATTGTGTATTGCACACTGCACACTGTAATGCACACTGCACACTGTGTATTGCACACTGCACATTGTGTATTGCACACTGCACACTGTAATGCACACCGCACACTGTGTATTGCACACTGCACACTGCACACTGTGCAATACAAATTGCACACTGCACACTGCAATGCACACTGCACACTGTGTATTGCACACTACACACCGCACCCTGCGTAATGCACACTGGGTATTGCACACTGCACACGGTGCACTGTGCAATACCCAATGTGCAATACACACGGTGCAGGGTGTAGTGTGCATGACACAGTGTGGAGTGTGCATTACACGGTGTGCCGTGTGGATTACATCACACACGGCATACTACACCCTGTGTAGTGCACACTACACACAGTGTGCAGTGTGCAGTGTGCAGTGTGCAATACACAGCGTGCAGTGTGCAGTGTGCAATACACAGTGTGCAGAGTGTATTACACAGTGTGCAGTGTGCATTACAGTGTGCGTTGTGCAATTTGTAACACACAGTGCAATACACAGTATGCAGTGTGCACTGTGCAATACACAGTATACAGTGTGCAGTGTGCAATACACCGTGTGCAGTGTGCATTGCAGTGTGCAGTGTGCAATTTGTAACACACAGTGTGCAGTGTGCAGTGTGCAATACACAGTGTGCAGTGTGCATGACAGCGTGCTGTGTGCAGTTTGTAATGCACAGTGTGCAGTGTGCATGACACAGTGTGCAGTGTGCATTACAGTGTGCAGTGTGCAATACACAGCGTGCAATGTGCATTACAGTGTGCAGTGTGCAGTACACAGTGTGCAGTGCGCAGTGTACACTGCACACTACACGCTGTGTAATGCACACTGCACACCGTGTATTGCACACTGCACGGTGCACACTGGGCATTGCACACTGCACACGGTGCACTGCGCAGTGTGCACTGTGCCACTGCACACTGGGTATTGCACACTGCACACGGTGCACTGTGCAGTGTGCAGTGTGCAATACACAGTATGCAGTGTGCAGTGTGCAATACACAGTGTGCAGTGTGCAGTGTGCAATACACAGTGTGCAATGACAGTGTACAGTGACAGTGAACCATGAGTGAGCCCTCACTGAGCGCTCACTGAGCCATTTGGCGCGCTCACTGAGCGCTCACTGCGCCGTTTCGCGCGCTCACTGAGCGCTCAGTGAGCGCTCAGTGAGCGCGCCAAATGGCGCAGTGAGCGCTCACTGAGCGCGCCAAATGGCTCAGTGAGCGCTCAGTGAGGGCTCACTCATGGTTCACTGTCACTGTACACTGTCACTGTACACTGTCACTGTACACTGTCCATGTACACGGTCAATGGTGTCACTATCTACTGTCACTGTACATGGTACACTGTATTCTGGCACTGTACGCTGTCACTGCCACTGCACACTGTCACTATACACTGTCACTGTACATTGTCACTGTACACTGTACACTGTACACTGTACTCTGTACACTGTACTCCCCAAGGTCTCATAGAATGTATCCCCACGCACAGTACGTCCGCCACAACGCCCAAGTCTCTATACTAGCACTCTACACTGTCACTCTACACGCACTGTATGCTCTCACTATACACTGTCATTGTACACTGTCACTGTACACTGTCACTGTAAACTTGGTGCGGTCTTTTTTGGGAGGGGGTGGATGGTGATTTCAGCCCCCCTCTTTGTAGTCCTTTACCACCCCCCCCCCACAGCTACACCCAAAGAACAGCTGCAGCCACAGTGAAAGCTGCAACTGCAGCCTTCGCCACAGCCAGGGCCACACACACTGACACAACCACAACCAAATCCACACACAACACAGCTTGCAGACACACACCCACACCCACACCCACACCCACACCCACACCCACACCCACACCCACACCCACACCCACACCCACACCCACACCCACACCCACACCCACACCCACACCCACACCCACACCCACAAGCAAAGCCGCAACCACAGCCACTACCATAACCACACCAAGAACGACAGCTACCACAACAGCCATGGCAACAACCTCACGCAAGCCCAGAACCACAGCCACAACCACAAACACAAGCATACCTGCATCTGCAGCCACAAACACAATGTTATGCGCACACAATCAAAGCCTATGCCACACAACACCAAAACCAACAACAGGATCCAAAACAACAGCCGCAAAAGCTGCAACACACACACACACACACACACAGGTGTTTTGTTTGGTGCCTGCCAGTTGGTGACACTGCATACCCAACCGAAAGCCAAACAGGCACGTACATCGGTAACCTCAACTACACGGGCGGCCCCTGGGCTGGTGAACCCCCTGCCTGGCACGACCTCACGGGTCACACAAAATGTCCGCAATCACGCATGAAATTTTGGAAGCATTGCAGCGCCCGGAGCTCCTGGAAGCTCTGGCTGCTGCCCTTGCGCCACTACTCAGTGGGCGGAGCTCGCCGAAGCCGAAGCCAACGGCATCTGTCGCTGCTGCTACTCCAGCTGCAACTACAAGGGAAGAGGAGCTCCTCGGCATTATCCGGGAACTGAGAGGCACTGTCAAAGATTTGCGCGCGGCGCTGCAAGCGGTAGGAGGTACGCTTACACCCTCGAAAGCACAGGCCAATGCGGCCAAGGATGAAACCCCCTCATACCGGGAGGCGCTACAACGACGAATGAAAACCCAAAGCAGGCTTGTCGTGCAGGATGTCCCAGACCTGGGGGAACCACTGCAGCCCACGGCGACTGCGGTGCATGAGATTGAGGGCAAATGCGGCTTCACTGCGGTCCAAGGGCGCCGCATCTACCAGGGAGAGCACAAGACCGCACTCAAATCGCTGCAACAGATAGGAGCAAACAAGCCTGTCAATGATTGGAAAGTCACAGAGGCCACGGCGAAGGCCTTCGAACACGTCTTGCTTGTGGGACAGCCGCTGGCGGAAGCGCACGCGATAGCAACACAGGCTCTAATGAAATATGACAGCATCCAGAGCGTCAACGCACACGTGCTAGCGACGAATTGCAGACGAGGAGTGGTCAATGTGCCAGGCATTCTGGCAGCGCTTGGCAGCTCACGGGAGTGCTTACATATCAAGGATTTCATTCTCAGTATCAAGGTCGTTACCAAACGTATGTCTTGGGAAGTCAAGAGAGACCCGGGTGTGACTGTGATCCCGCCTGAGCATTCCATTCTGCTTTGCTGGGAACGACCCAGGGACGGAGTTGAAGGAAAGGACACGGAGCCAGAGGTTCTACCTCAGGACAAAGCCGCAATTCGGATAGTGTGCTGCTTAGACCCTTCCGCACTGCGCGCGGGACAGGACAGCACCAAAGTCAAGGCATCCCGCTGGGCTGAAAACACGTGCTGGGAGCTGACAGCCCCCCTACTCCAGCCGGCTCTCACCAGTCCCCCACCCATGCAAGTGGGCAAGAGGGGTAGCAAGTATGAAGTCACGGTGGTGCTACCAGCGCCCATGGCTAAGCAGGTGCTCTGCAGCAGTGGCAAAATCGTCGGCCTGGAATACAGGTTGTTTATGAGCAAAACCGTCGATGTCGATGACCTGAAGGCCAACATGGTCTGGGTCAAGCTCCCTCCATCCAACAAGCGCTCCATTTCGGAGCAGTGGCGCAGACTAAGCAAGCAGCCTTGGTTCGCAGGCCTCATGGCAGGGGACAAGGACGACAGACTCGGGGTACGAGTATGGGGGGGGGCTGTCTTGCCCGAAACCAGGGAGGAGATCGCAGGACTGTTGGGCATACAACTCACCCCCCCAGTGACACGAGTGAGAGTGAGAGGCTATGGTATTTCTATGGGCCTTGTCTCAGGGTCGCAGTCTGCGGCCCAAAGGGAGGCTGACCGCGTTTTCGGCGCCAACACTGTCAAAGTGCAACGATGTCAACACCTGAAACACAGTGGGCTGATCAACCCTGTGTTTGATATGGATATTACGGGAGTCCCCCCAGACTGGGAGGGCTGCACTGCACCGGCGAAAGATTCGCGGATGCCTGTCCGTAGGTGGCACCTATGTCTGCGTAAATCCACTGGCCCCTCATACACCCCAGTGGGGAAAAACACGACGCTCCCTGCGATCCAGGGGTGTGTCTTGCCTGATGATGAAGAAATGGAGGACTCGCCTGCAGGAGCCCCTGCGGCAGAGGAGGATGAGAGCATTCTCTGAACCCCCCCCCCCCCCCCTGGAAGTTGGCACTGAGTCACAGGTCCTCTAAAATTCGTTCAGACAAACGTTACCCCTTTGCGCGTTCATCACGAGGACGTATTCAATTTTCAGGCAGATGTGATTGGAATGGAAGAAACCCGGCTCACTGAGGCTGGGCAACGCTGCATGAGGGCAATTGCAAAAGATTGGGGCTGGGAATGCCACTGGGGAAAACCCCTGGGCTCCCCAACGGGGGGCATCTGGGGAGCTCCCCAAGGAGGGGTGGGACTGTTGTTCAGGGAGGGCCGGAGTGTCCGCAAGGTTGAGCCAGATCCAGACGACCCGATTGCCTGCAGGCTGTGGCATTCGGGGCGCTGGCTACACACACGGGCAGGCATCGGTGCAGGGCACTGTGTGCTGAACATATTTGTAGCCTATGGCATACCAGGCAACGAATCTTTGAACCAGGAGTTCTGGGAGCAGGTGGTCTGCTATATGAGCAAACTAGGCAATGCCGGATGCATCCTGCTAACGGACGCAAATTTCAATTTCGACCTGCTGCACAAAGTTCCTGCCGCACTCCTGACGGCGCTGGCAGACGGCTGGCTGGTGGATGCCGACCGCACTTTTAGCGTTCTCCATGGCACGCCATGTGCATGTGGCTTCACGACAGCAGGCAAACCCCCCAACCGCATTGACGGCCTCCTGGTCACCCCAGCGCAAGCAGGCACGTTGACTGATGTCACAGCGCTGAAGTCTCATTCCCTCCCTGGGCATGCTCCAGTGTGCTTCACTTTCTCGCTTGACGCCCCAATGCAGAAAGTTGTTAAAATGAAGAAACTGCCTCCTTTCTCCCCCCCCCCCAGATCAGCTGAGGACACTCAGAAAATCTGTGACTCGCTGCTCCGGCCACACAAGGCAGGTTGGAATGCCCTGCTGCAACAAGGGAATGTCAATGACATTTGGAACAGGTGGACCTGGCTGGCCGAGGAAGTAGGCATGGCGCTCACATGCACGCATCTTACACTGGACACCCCCAGCCCCACACTCCCATTTGCACCCAAGAGTGCCCCACGGGGACGTGGCACGGAGCGAATGTTGCAGGACACTACGCTAGCTCCGACAGGCCTGGCGCCCAACGGCGGCCCACGCACGCGCATACTTTCCAAAATCACGGGGACCTTGGGAGCCCTTCGTTCGGTCATCCAGTGGCAACGTGCCCAGCTGGGCATCAGGGGCAAACGAGTCCCGGCATCCGCCAAACGCAAAGCCAGCCAGGTTTTCAGGCCAGGGGTGGTGCCCAGACAGGTGGAACTATCGTGGCAGGCCGCGTGCCGCCGCATGCGCAAAACGGCGCTGGCCTTTCGTGAGGACCTGCTGCTTCATGAATTTGTGGCCAGTGCCCCTGACCCCTCCCTCCCACTCATACGCCCCCTGCCAACGCTGGTAGACTGCATGTCGCTGTATGACAGCCTGTGCGCACTGGGGAAGAGATATGCCCGATATGAAGAGCGCACGCGCATTGATAAATGGAAATCCAAAATGGACCAGGCCTGGCTGGACAGGCCAAAGGAGGTTTATCAGTGGATACAGAACGAGTACCAACCTCCTCTGGTTATGCTCCTGGACCCAGACACAAGCCAACCAACGGCGAACATCCCCCGCATGGATGAAATTATTCATGCCTCTTGGGACCAGGTTATGCGAAAATATGCAGACACCCCAGAGCCAGACGTGCACGCTTTTGCACAAAAGTATGATAAGTTTCTGATAAAGGGAGTGCAGATGCAGTCCACCCCTATCACAGGGTCCCGGCTCGCGCAACGCCTTAGAAAAATGGGTGTTCACACAGCCACCGGCCTGGATGGCTGGTGTGTTTCGGACTTACTACTGCTGCCCACCTGTCTGCTGGACATGCTGTCAGAAATTCTGTTTCTAGTTGAGGCAACAGGAACCTGGCCCAGGGTCCTGGCGAGGGGATACGTCTCGCTGATCCCGAAAGGGGAAGGGATGATGCCGATGCAGCAACGCCCACTGTCCGTACTGTCCCAGATCTATAGGGTCTGGGCAGGGATCAGGTTAGAAGAGTGCATGGTGTGGCAGGAACTGTGGATCCACCCGCACGCTTACGGTTTTCGCAAGAAGCGCGGCGCCACTGATGCGGCCGCCTTTATCTCCATGCTCATTGAGCTACACAAACTGATGAAAGCAGTTCTGCATGGTTTTGGATTAGACTACATAAAATGCTTCGATTTAATCCCACAATCCATTGTACTGCATATTGCACTGACGCAGGGGATGGATTTGGGCACACACAGGGCCCTCTCTGGCATGTATCGCACTCTCACAAGGTGCTTTAAAATAATGGGGTGTTTGGCCAGTTTTTTCGATGCCACCAATGGCATCCTCCAGGGCTGCCCATTGAGTGTGATACTCATCAATCTCCTGACCTCGGTCTGGAAGCGGGTGCTGGATGCACAGCAATAGGGCATCAAAGTCGCAGTACAGGCCCTCCCCCCCAGCGATCAGCCAGCGCAGGCCCTGCACTTCATCCTAACTGCCCTTGGGTATGCGGATGACACTTATGGGTTTGCAGCCGGAAGCAATACCCTCACCCCCCTGCTAGACTGCACCACTGACTGGCTTGAGGACACGGGTCAAGGGGTGAACGCGAAGAAATCTGTCGGTTTTTCGTCAGACGCCCGTCACCCAGTGAAGGCAGCATTACAGGGGGTGCCCTTCCCTATCTCTTCTGAGTTTAAGTCCCTGGGCGCGGGGGTCCGCACCACGGACGCGGCTTGTTCGGGACCGCTCATCAAGAAAAGGATTTCCAGAGCCTGCAGCCTCCTGGATAGGGTGCATGGCGCTCAGGGCAATTTTGAAAGGAGATGCGACATCATCTCCACAATGATCACGGCCACTGGCCTGCACGCAGCAGAAATAGTGCCACTTCAGCCCAGAGACCTCCTGCCCTTCGAGACTAAGGTCATGCAGACCATTTGGGGACGGTCACGGCCCGGTAGGGCCAAAGAAATTTTTTTCACCTTGCTGTGCAAAGGGCACCGGATTGCACCCACCCTGGTACTTAAGTATCATCGCATCCTGTGGCTATCCCAGCTGTGTCGCACCAGGGGTGCTGGACAGATCACAGCCCAGGCCATTTGGGAGATGACATCATTTCACAAAGGCTCCGGCCCATACGGCCGAGCCATGTCCACAGCACAGGAGTGTGGCTGGGTCGCTACGCAGGGATGGTGGGGGTGGAAAGTGCCTGGGCGCCAGGAACCCCTCCTCCTATACGGGGATAAAAACACTGTCAAGCACGAGGTACGTGAGCAGCTGCGCTCGCAAATGCTGGACAGCCTGGTTCAGAGGCGTCCCCGCCTGTTCGCGGGGGCTCATCACACCACATGCCGGCGCCTGGTCCAGCCCAGCATAGCGTCATTTGCCACAGAGCTACAGCGCTCTCTCCTGCGGGGCATCCTATCAGGAGCAACCTGGACAGCCCTCCGGGCCTATCAACGTGGCATGCGAGCCACATCCACGTGCCCGTACTGTGGCAATGCTCCGGAAAACGAGGAGCACATTTTTTGGCAGTGTTCAGCCTGGAGCACAGTGCGGGACACCCACCTGCCGGGCGTCAGGACGGCGGCAGCACAGATCACAGGCCTTCCCCTCATGGACCAGTGGCCCTCATGTTTACGACTTTGTGGGTTAGCCCCAGAGTTAGACACAGACAGCGTCAAGTCAGGGACAGCGCTCGCATTCATGACAGCTCTGCACAATATGTTAGTAGCCGTCTTGCAGGCCCGCAAGTTACGAGACACACAATCCCCCATGCTTTTCATGGGATCGAGCCTCTCACGGCAGCTTCGGCAATACCCGTACCACCAATTGGTGGGACCCCTCCCCAGACCGGAAGACAAAGGGTTACTTCTTTTGCGTACCCCTAAGAAGGTGGAATGGCAGTGGGAAATGCCCTTTTTGGCGGACCTGCTGCGCTGGCTGAGGGAACTGCACTGGGCCCCTGAACCAGGCACGGTGACGTTCTTGGAGCTTGCACTGGACTTTGAGGAATTTGCGCAACGCACCCTCCCACACGCTCCACAGGCAAAATTTAAGGGCACCACCCTTTCGCTGCAAGAGAGAGGCCGGGTCTTACGACTGGCAATGGCAAATGCGCAGCGCCTGGTCACCAAAGGCCATTTGCATCCGGCGCGTGTGGTCACACGCTGCAGCTCTTTAGTTCCTTTGGGGGGGCCGGCACTCTGCGGCCTGAACTGCCGCCCTTATTTCACTTGTCGCAGTGCCATGAACATGCACGTTCAGCAGTTAGCGGCATACTGTGAGCGCACATGGGCCACCAAGGTTGGTCTCAACAGGATACACAAACTGCGCCCGCACACACACAGGCCACGCAGAACAGCGCAGGAAGTGGAGGAGCATCGGCTACAGCGTGCACTCCAGGGGAATCTGCAGTTGGGGCTGGCCCCGCCCTCGGAGCAGACCACTTTTGCCAAAGGGGGGGGGGGCTGCTCCTCCTTTGCAGCTGATTTCTTCCCTGTGATAGGGGATGGGAAGCTCCCACAGCGCCCCTACACCGGGACACGCAGGCGCGCAAACACACACAGGGGGCCACCACCGGCGCCGCCGGCTGATCCGTCAAAGTGTGCCCAGCACTCGGCTGACGCATGCACGACCTGCAAGAGATTTCGGCGCACAGCTGAAGCGTGCTGTGCGCTGGGACATCACGCTGATGACCACATAGCACGCAGACCGCAACTGCAACTGTGCCCACTGCATGGCCTGCCACCGTGCCCGAGGTGCACACTCAAGCAAAGGGGAGTGCGCCACTGCTGTCAGCGGGGACACCATAAAGTGTGCACCCCAGTGCCTGCGCGCCGGAAACGCCCACTTGCTGCACATGCACAACTGCCCAACAAACGACCACGCCTGCAAGGGCCTGCACGTATCTCAACGGGTCTGCTGAGGTCCCCACACCAACCCCCCACCCCTCCAGCCCCCAAGCGCAGGAGGCCGAAAACACCCCCCCCTCCGTCCCCACCTGCCCCAGTTCCACGGGGGCTGGAGGAGACCGTGGCCGAGGATGTCGCCCGCCCGCTTTTCGTGACGAGGCACGGGAGAGCAAACACTCTGGATACTTAGCCAGTAAAATACAGAGGTTCTGATTCCGCAGAAGGGAGGGAAACAACGTCACAAAGAGGCCTCAGCAGACCTGAGCCAAATGGGGCGTCCAGCCCAACGCTGCACAAGGATCCACCTCTAAAAGTACAGATCACACACACACACACACACACACATTGGCACACACACACACACACACACACCTGCGCGTACACACATTCACGAATCCACGTACGCAAACAAACCTAGACAACCGGAAACCAAAGAATGCAGTCACACACTCACAGTGACGCACAAGGACACCTTCACCCATGCATCGATCCAAGCAAGCCCCCGCCCCCCCCCCGACTCACACACAAACATACATACAAACACACTAAATGAGAGAAACCAAGAGGGAACAAACCATCCACACTTGCGCACATACGCATGGGCACAAGCACACACCCGCGAACACACACACTAGCACAACATACCTGCAAAGGTCATCGTCATTGCCGCCACCATCATGCACTCGATGCCATGGCAATAAATAGGGAAGGCATGGCAAGGGCTGGGCAAGGGGACGCGACAGGCAAGATAAGAGAAGGGGTTGGCATGGGGTAAGCGGGGGGATCAGGCATGGCAAAAGGGGACGGGGGGGGATAAGGACGGAGGGGAATGAGTGTGTCATGGTGTAGGTCACGATGGTTGTATGATCAACCTCACAAAAGCGAGCAATATCCTCTGTGCCCTATTTGTGCTTCATGGCGCGCGCGCCCGTGTGTGTGTGTGTGTCTTGGGGGGGGGTGCCATTGTCATGAGGCAACAAGGAACACCCTCGCAAATGGTTAGGTTCATATCCCCAAACCCCAACCCCGTAACCATCTCTCCCTAGCCCTTCACTTCACATGGTTCAATGTGGCCATGTGTTTATGTACACGCAAGATAATTGCACACAAGAATGAATGTGGTTGTCAATTTGTGCATGTGCATGTGTGTGTGGACGTGTGTATGGTGTATGTGTGTGTATGTGTTTGGCTATTTGTGTCCCTGACGAAGTGTGTGTGTTTGGATGTTTGTGTGTTTGTCGCCACGGGTACATGTATGCAAGTATGTATGTGTGCATGCACGCTCAAGTTCTTGGAGAAAAGACGTGGTGAGAACTGCGGACCAATGTTGGTGTGAAAAGGGTGAAGTGTGGGCCAGCAAGGGTGGGAAGAGAGGGCGGAAAGGGGGAGAAACTCCTGAGTGAGCCCTGAGTGAGCCCCCAATTAGCTCTCAGTGAGCGCTCAGTGAGCGCTCACTGAGCCATTTGGCGCGCTCAGTGAGCGCTCAGTGAGCCGGCTCAGTGACGGCTCACTGACGGCTCAGTCGGGCGCTCAGTCAACTGAGCCGTCGCCAAAAAAAGTACCCCCCACCTTGAACCTTGACGAAGTGAGTATCTAAAACTTCTAAAAACATCAAATGCACATTACCTAGCATGCAAAACGCACAACAAACAAGCACAAAGACATCGCAATGCACAACTGAGCCCCAAATGAGCCCCAACTTCACATTTCCACTTAGCCACCAGTGAGCGGCAGGTACATGCGTCGGGGAGATGGCGGGAATCAAAGTCGGAGGACGGGACGAAATCCGAGGCACGATCACGTTTTGGGCTGAGAAGGTCAACCGCACGGCATACTCACGGAGTGTGGGACCCTGGGCGCTCCGATGGGTTCAGTTTTTACACTAGTGGGCAATCCGAAAATTGGGCCACACCCAGCACGATACCATCTTCAGTGGACCGTGTCAGCTAGAACGGGTCATGGTGAAACTGCTCGCGGGGTCCAAGTGGCAGGAAGTCCGCTAGCATGGGTGGCGACGACTCTGCGCGGCAACGTTGTACCACACAGGAACCCCCATGGCGTGGTGCTAATGGAGATCCACCCAAACGGCCCGAGGATACGTGGAGTGCCCGGAAGAAGGGACCATCAAGCTTGTCTCCGACTGGCCCAGAGCCCCAAATCCGGTTAGTAAGGACATGTTCGCCAAGAAGTCCTCCAAACTCGAGGTCTGAGATGTCTGGCCAGCGGGGTTGTTCCCCAACGACATCCTTAGCGATAGCGACGACAGCAATGATGGTTGGGGATGCAGTGCAAGTGCCTTGGGGGGCAGTGACACCCAGGCCCGACCCCGAAGACGTGTGCCCACGAAAAAGCGCTGTCGAGGGGCAACAACCTAATCTTGTTGGGCGTAGCCCTGATGGCTGGCAGCAGCTGGCAAAGTGGAACGCCTTCTTGGACCCGACCAGCGACCGCCCGGCATGGCTTCCTTATAAACAGTGCAGAAACTTGGCGTGGAAAGTTTCACTTGGGGTGGCGAATGGACTAAAGGTGTCCCGCTCGGAGGCGTTCCGGGTGGTACAACTGGTCTTACTTAGAGCACGCAAGCGGCTCTGCGAATATCACACCAAGGGACCGTGGATGAGGATGCTGGTTGATGCCATCGAGCAACTGCCGACTGTGGATTGGGACATGTTGGATGATGATTACGATGGGTACGACGGAGAACCAAGGGAAGGAGTCGTCTCCGAGGACATGGCAAATGCAAGAATTGGGCACGGTAGGAATTATGACGTGCCCCTGAAGATATGGAACGACTGTGCCCCCTCAGAAGTGATCACCCAAATCCGGATCTGGAAAGCGGAAACGTCCAAGTACCCGGTCCACCCCTTGACAGATCTTTGCAAGCTGTCTTGCAAGGCGCTTTTACGGGATGGCCTCCTCCACGCACCGGCAAGCGACATGGACAGCAACTGCTATGCTCTCGTAAAGCCCAAGAACTCCTATAAATGTGCATTTATTGTGGACATGCGCAACTTGAGTGAGTGCAAGATCAAACCACACAGGTCCCCGCTCCCGACGGTGGCGGATATTTTCACCAAAGTAGAAGAGATGAGGCACAAAGGACCTGTTTTTGGAACCACCATTGACCTGACGAACTTTTACGGGGTGTTGAGGATGCCGGCGGAGATGAGGGACCTGTTCCGTTTGGAAGGGGCGGACTTTCACTCGCTCCCCTTTGGATGGAACTACTCTCCCCTCATTGCCCAAGAAACCTTGGGGGACCTAATCCGACGGTACATGGGCAGGTTCACTGGTGGTGGGGTGGTTTACTTCCATTATCTGGATGGCATCTTGCTTTTGTGGCGAAACAGAACACTCTTAAGAGTGATGACGCGTGGTCTGTGCGAATTCCTACAAGCATAGTCGCCTTTAATAAGCACCAAAAGCCAGACAGAACCATCAGCACTGGTCACTTGCATTGGTAAGACTTTTTACCTTGCCAGAGGGACAGTGCGCAACACACTAGGAACGGCCCGCAAAGCACTGGCGGTGGTGGTAAGGGCAGCGGTATCCAGCCTAACGCCTAAGAGAGTGGAGAGGGTAACAGGTTGGTTACAGTGGCTGTTTGGGCCCCGCAGGGGCATGACAGCCTTCATGTTTGGCTGGTACAGGTGGAAGTCTGCAGGTTTCAGGTTTGCACACAGACCCTCACTCATGATGACCCTTAGCATGGTGGATGCATTCTTGATTGGGAGAGTGCCTGTGCATGGGACAGTCTCCAACGCCCCCCCCCCCTACTTGCGCCGTGGGTGGCAGTGGACGCGGCAGAGGCCGGTGGGGGGGGCAGTACCGAGTGGGAGTGTCGTGTAGGAACGGGGCATTTAGGTCCCAAACCTTCACGTTGCAAAATCAGCAACAAGGAGAACTGCAGGGCATGGGGTACGCTACCAGCTTGATAGAAAGGTTTGGTTGGAGCTCAGCCAGCATAGTTGGCGATAACACAACGGCCATTGCAAGTGTGAAAAAGCTCTCCGCCACCCTGAGGATAGTCACCCTGAACAGGATCTTGCGTAGGATCTTCAACAGGCTCCGGTGGTCTGGGAACCTACTGCACTTATTTTGGGTAAAGTCAGAGATGATGCCGGCAGACGCTCTATCCAGGTTGAGTGACACCCACCCGGCGTCCATTACTCAGGCTATAGTAGAGGCTGTGTGTAAATGGGGATCCCTCATGTCTAATGTCCACCAATTGACCCACATGGGCTCTGCCCGGGTTTGAGCACCCATTTGATGCCCGGACTGGCGCCTGGCCCAAAACTGACCACCCTGCCACAACCCTCTCATACATGCCCGTGTCTTCACACGTGTGTTGAGACCTTTTGGTGTCATGCCACCAAAGGGGCAGGACGACAGGCCTAAGCCCCAACACGAGAGACAACGCTTCAAGGTGCTAGCCATACGACGCATGGCGGAAGTGGAGCGGGAGGTCGGAGACACTGAGGCTCACACATGAAGCGATGATCTGGAGGCAAAATCAGAGAATGTGGCTCCGTCTGCACATCATCTCGGAAGCCAGGACGACGATGGAGGTGGTCACGACCAGAGGAGAAACAAAGGTGATGCTAAAGCAAGAAATGTACTCATTGCTCGTCCAGGTGATCTGGACACTTAAACAAAGAGCATGCGAGAACATGCTAATAAGGTGGATCCGCAAAGACACTTTGCAACTTCATGATGTTGATTGGGAGGTCTCCCTGATAGTCCCCACACCAGGTGGACGTAGGTCAATATCAGCCTCCGCCAGCCAAGCCAGCGGGTATCACCACATATGGTTCTCGGGAATGCCTGATATTTTGCGCCGTTTTGAACAAGTGATGTTCCGACATTCAGAACCAATGTCGGGCGATGCAGTGCCGGTGGTCTATACGTATTTGATTACACAGCCATGTATCACACAGTATGCGTAAACTGCTCAGACACATGTGTCTGTCGGAGTGTCCCTAAGGACAAGACCTTTTCTGTTTATAGTGTCTTGGAGGACGGGAGTTAAGTACTCCTGAGATGTACTGTACACGTAAGTCCTGAGTCCTGGGACGGATCTACACCCGTGTCTTTACACGGGTACTAAAGCGGTGTCATGCCACCGAGGGTACATGGAGGAAACCCTACCTTCAGGTCAAGGTGGTCAAGAAACTTATATTCTTGTCGGCACTCACCAGGCTGCACCGACGGGGTCCCTGGTGGGGTGGGCGCGGCCAGTGATGGAGCACGTGCCTGAGTTTGTGTTGTGCTTGTGAGACCAGAATCCAGGTAGGGAAATCATGAGCAGGTTGATGTACACACATGTAGATGTGCTGTAGACACATGTAGACTGTGATGCCATGTGATGCCATGTGATGCGATGTGCTGCACATCAACATATATGAGTGCTGATACCCATAACACACTGATCATTTTGGGGTATCTATCACAGGGAAAAGCTTTTAAAGAGTTTGTGGTCAGTTGGAAATTGAGATGTGCGTTACACAAGGTCACAATGTCCCAGTGGCGACAACACAAGACCACAAAAAGAGGCGCCAAAGGCGCCACAATTCATTTTTGGGATTCGATTGGATTGGGTGTGTTGCACCACAATCTGCGCTTTTTGGGGGTGAGGCCTCAATATGGTAGGGACTATGTAGCCCCAATCCACAGTCAGAGCTCACAAATGGGTGAGGAAAAATGGGGGACAACTCGGGGAAACTGGGGCCTTCAGTGGGATTATGTGGCTATGGTCCTGCAAGACCAACAGTAGTGTGGCACTATTTTGTAATTTGCAATCTAAAGCACCTCAGTTTGGAGGGCTCCGCTCACCCCTCAGTAAACATGACGGAATGATGAAATCCGAAGCAGAGGGTCCTGATACGGTTTTGCCCTTGTCAACGTTAGGGCAGCAGTAGCCGAGCTTGATTGTAGACCGGATGACGTGCATCATGAACGCACTGCAGCATTCAGTAGTGGTGGAACAATTGGATGGCAATCAGGTTGAATTTGGCTGGAGTCTGGCTTGAGGTCAAGGCTATCCTGGCCTTCATGAAGGGTTGATGCTGAGTCCCACATCGACTGTTGCAGGAAACGGTAACCAACACGTGTTTCCAGAATGCCCCCACCCCTCGCTTCCCGATGCAAACACCTGATTGATATGAGTTCAACTTCAACCTTCCTTCATTGCAGCCCATGGGAAACACAAGGCACACACCCCCTGTCGGGGAAGACACGCAGCTGGTGGCTTCTCCAGAGCATGTGGTTGTAGCCCTTGACGCCACTACCAGGGCCAGCCCTTACCCGGGCCGATGGCACATGGGCTTGGCCCTGACAGTGGTAGGCGTGGGCTTGACATGGGTGTGGGCTGCCGGAGCGGTGCCTGATGCGCGGCAGCTGTGGACGCCTGCACCCCGCCTGACCTCCCGCCTGACGCCCTCCACGTTCTCAGTGACTCCCGGGCCTTGGGGGCAGCAGGTGCACGCCCCCCAGCAGCCGCCCAGGGCAAGGCCACTGCGTGCTGCAGGGGGGCCGCCCCCCGCGCCGGAGCCGAAGAACCCATTCCAGAAGATGATGTCGGGACTGAAGGATCTGGCGTCGGCCTTGCAGGAGGGGCCCATCAAATGGCCATACAGTGTGCCCATGACGTCATTGCATTTGGATCGAGAGGAGTTCATTGGGGGGGACTATGAGATCATCCCCATTTGCATTGGGGACAGTAAGCCCCTGAATTTCATCCTGGACAGCACCCTCACGGGAAGTGTGATCACCCCCGCTGCTGTGAAGGAGCTGGGACTGCAGCCGCTGAAGGTATGGTGGCGTGTATCACAAAGGATTACAGGCCCCACCCTTTCGGACGCTGGGATTTGCTGAAACGCTGAAACGCGGCGGAACAGTGTGCCATGGCATTCTGTTTTGGAGGGGATGGTTCACAAACAGGCAGCTCCGGCACCTTTCGCACTTTGTGTCTGCTGGTGTGTGTGTGTGTGCGCGTGTGAGAAGTTTGGATTTTGTCTGAGACTGGAACAAACCATGTCAGTGTCTTTGCCATAGTGTGTGGGTGCGCGCTCATGCATACATTCGTTTCCCTTTCGGTAACAGTGCCTTCTGCACTAGTGGTTGGTCCACTGGTAGTGGATGTCCCCCCAGGTACATTTCCAGCCAACTTTCACGCAAGCTGTCATCTGCTAATCTACTATTGCACGCATGTGAATTGCAGGTACCCATGCAGAAAAGGCTAACAGGTCACTAAACATTCACCAAAACCAAACATTCCCTGATATAGAGGGGTGATGTCCACCCAACACCCCTGGTGTGGTTCCTTCAAACGCACTACATGACGTCAACAGCTGTCTGTAACCACACAGGGTGGTGGGTCTGGTGGGACTGGTTTTAATTAATAGTCTTGACACACCGTCATTTCATAGGGCAAGGAGGGCATGAATGAAGCTTCCAAGTTGACCTGTTTCCAGAATTTGTAGCTTGTACTCTTGTCAGAAACAAAGGTGTTTAATCCACTTGCAAAGAAACACGACAATGGCAGGGATCTCATACCTCTACACACTGCTACACCTCAGGGGTGCAGTGGGCAGTGATATTTTAGAGCACACGGCCACACTGCATGTGCGCAAAGGGAGGGGTATCCTTCAACAGACTGCCACATTCAGGGGTAGGGCTGTAAGCAGTGGCGTCCATCTGCAGATTGCCACTGCAGGGGTGCAGTGGGCAGTGGTATCCTTCAGCGCACTACCACACTGTAGGGGCGTAGTGGGCAATGGTACCTTTCAGTGCATTGCCATCCCCATTGACCATCAAAGGGGTATTTTTGTCTCTGAGTGATTTGCAGGAAAAAAATAGGCAGAGAATGTTCATGTATTCAATCATCAAACTCCTTCTTTCTCACGGAATTGTTTGCTGAAACGAGCAGCCCCTCACCATAGCAGGCCCCGCATTTGGAGACATGGGAGCCCATGGTGGGGGGGTGGGGGAGTTAGGGAAATGGGTTTTCGTGCCCCGCCCCCTCTCAAAACAATTTTCTGCCCGCCCTAGGCAAGAGGGCTGCGGGGCATTATGTGATCAGGGGGGTGGTCGTGTGTGCCTCCCTGCGTGCGTGCATGTGTGTGTGTGTGTGTGTGTGTGTTTGTGTTTGTGTTTGTGTGTTGCCGTGTGTGTGTTTGGGGGTGGGGGCAGGGCGTTGCTTTAATTTTCATTCCGGCAGGGGGGGGGGGCCTCCCCCCTGGACCCCCTCCCTCCCTCCCCTAGACCCTCTCCCCCCCTCCCCCCTCCGCTCTAATTCACCTGAGAATCAGGGTTCTGGGAACCTTTTTTCGTTTGGGCCAATTTTTTCCTCCCGTGCCTTCGGCGCACCTATGGTAGGGTTCTTTGGTCACTCCACTCATATCACTTCTTCCCCCTGTTGCAGACACCATGTCCCAACGTCCCATAAGTACGTTCTTTAGCACCCCGGTACAGCCGTGTCCCCACGCAAAACACGACGACGCTGTAAACGTGACCCTCTATTTTCGCTTCCAATATAGATCATTCTACTTTGATTTTTACTCTGATTGATCTTCAGCAAACAATTTGATAACAATGAGCATTCCTCCGTGTTTCCTGTTTGTCTTGCCTGGTGGTGTTTAGGTGAGGGCACAATGTATGAACCCAGAAAGATAAGTTGATTACCTGTCTTCAGACATTATGACAAATGGTGAATGCGTCAGTGTGGTGCATTTTTGCAATTCCTGGTGGATATGGTTCATTTCGGCCGGGGGGGGGGGGGGCTCCCCCCTGGACCCCCTCCCTCCCTCCCCTGGACCCCCTCCCCCCCTCCCCCCTCCGCTCAAGCAACGCCCTGGGGTGCGGGGCTGTTATGAAAAGTGCCCCCCCTCTTGGTCACGAGCCATTCCCCGCCTCTCCCCACAGCACCTACGCCACATGCCTCCCTGACTGTTTGTTTGTGGCGGCATGTGTTACTGACGAGAATGCACATGTACAACCTGTGAACTCGTGATTTCACAATTTTCTCCTTTGCAAGCGGAATCAAGGGCTTCACATACATGTGTGTGTGTGTGTGTGTGTGTGTGTATGTGTGTACAGCTGGTGGACAAATCTGTCGAACACAGCCTGCTGGAGACTCTGTGTACACCAATCTGTCTCTGCTGCTGCCCCACTCCTGTCTTTTGTGGCAGGTCCTGGGTGTGTACTCGGAATTTCAAAAAGTGCATCCATTGGTTGTGCATCTGTGGGAGTGTGGGGGTGTGTGAGGTTACAGTTTCTGTTTATGGGGGTTTCTGCATGTGCATTTGCTGGTGAGGCACAGTAAGTATGTGGGGCCGGGGTTACACAGAGAGTGTGTGGGTGGGGGAAATGCAGTATGTGTGTGTTCTTTTGGGGTTGGTGTGCAGCGTGCGTCGTGTATGTTGCATGTGTGCGTGCCCGTGTGTGTGTGTGTACAGTAAATGTGTGTGTTTGGGGGAGGGGGCTGAGGTTACAGAGGGTGTGTTTGGGGAGGAGGGGTCTGCAGAGTGGGTGTGGGGGTACAATGTGTGGGGGTCTGTGTGGGGGGTTGAGGCACAACCACACCATCACAGCATAATATGCATAAGTTACCCCACACACCAACGGTTCTGCACACATTAAAAGGTGTCTCATGCCCAATCCACATGCATACCGGCATACCAGAGGCATACCACTGCAAACCACTCCCTCTTGGTGTGCAAGCAGCACACCAAAGGAATCTCGATTGTTTATGTGTTTGTGTGTGTGTGTGTGTGTGTGTGTGTGTCTGTGTGTGTTGGGGGCTTGCAGCATGTGCGTGTGTGGAGGGGGGGGGGGGGTTGCAGTGTGTATCAGGGAGCGGGGAGGGAGATGTGGCGTTGGCTACTGCTGGCCCTGCCTGTTTCATTGAAACCAGCACAACCATTGATGCAGTCATCATTGCTGCTAGAAATAGTGTTATCAAAGGTTCACTCGGACCAGCACGACGAGCATTTCCAGTCATCACCACTGCTGCCAGGAATGGTCACGACACCACTACTGTCATGGATGGAGGTGCCAAAGATTTCATCGGCTTCAGTAACCGGGATTCATGCAGTCATCACATCACCACTGCTGCTGCCAACGGCAATGTCATATAGCATCAGCTATGCACTATGCGGCATCTGAGCAACGGCTTGCCATCTCAGAATGGGTGCACTTATGCCAAAAATCCCCTCGCTTGACGTGCCGAGGATCAGAGCGCACTGTTAGATCCACTGCTCACTCACCATGGCAGCATACTGCCGGGCTGGGGTGGAATTACAGTGTGTGTGTATGTGTGGCGGTGGGCGGGGATGAACATCTCATTGCTGGCGTCCATCAGGGTTTCACTGAAAATATTCCCTGCCTTGCCGTGCACTTTTGTATGCATCATTTTGTATTCCTTGAGGCGGGGGGGGGGGGGGGCTGTGGCATGCGTCCAATGGAGGGCTCATACGCTAAGACTGTGACTCTATTTCATTCGAAAGGTCTGTGCACTGCACACACAGTGCGACCTTTATCTGCTGCAACTGGCAGTAAACGGTTGGCAGTCACTGGCGTCAATGGAAGTTTGCAGACGGTGATTGAATAAGGACCCAACCACTGAAGGCGAGCATTGGCCGGCAGTGGTCGACACTTGGCACACTGCGCAGTACAAGTGGTCTGTGAAAGACTGCTGCACATCCTGCCCTATGTACCAAATGCCCTGTCTCCCTGTGTACCGTGCATGCCGCTCTCCGGATGCTTCATGTAGGAGGCCAATTTCAAGGAGATGAAAAACTCGGACATGTTCGACCGGGAGAAGCTGCGGGACGACCTGATCGTCGTGCGCGGCATCAACCTCAACGCTACTGTTCCCGTGCTGTCGACGGTGATGGCCGAGGTAGACTTCTACCAGGCGCGGATTGGGGAGCGCCTCGGGGTGCCCATCGCAGGGATGCTCGGGATGGACTTCCTGCAGCAGTTCGACATGGATTTCGATCAGAAGGCCGGGGTCCTGCGGCTGTGGCCGTCTCGAGATGGGCTGAAGGATTTCCGTGCAGAAACCCGAGCGCGGCTGATGCAGGTGATTGGCTGTGCTTCAGGAGGCATCAAAGCAGTGCGTGCCGCACAGTGTCACTGAGCCCGGAGCGTTGCAGCACCCACGCCAGGGGTGGCTTGAACAGGGGGAGGGGGGGGTCTGTGCTGCTGAAGGACATCCAATCTCTCTCTGTGCGTGGTGTGTGTGTGTGTTGGCGGGGGGGGGGGGCATATTACGCAGGGACACCAGCATGGGGCAGCAGGGTCAGAACACTTGCGGGATCACCGGCCATACTGGGCCTGGAAGGGAACAACACCAGATCCCTGGACGTGGGCCCTCACTTTGGGGGGAACCTGCACCGACGTGTCTGGGCGGAACTCACACCATGAAGTGCATTGCGTTGGCCCAGCACACTCTGCCTCAGGCACTGAGTTGCCCAATCACACTGTGCCTCAGGCACTGCACTGCCCAGTCGCACGGTGCCTCAAGCACTGCGGTGCCATCTGACATCGTGCCTCGGGCATCGGTTTGTCCTGTCACAATCGGACCAGGGGCCTCATGCACTGCTTTGTCCAGTCGCACTGTGCCTCAGGCACGACTTTGTCCTGTCACATTGTGCCTTGGACAATCTGTTGTCAGTTTTGCGATGCTGACGCCATCAGCCTGATCCTTCCCGCTGCCGTCTGCAGGGGCTCACGCTGCCAGGGAGTTTGTTCGGCATCAAAGCTTTCTTCTCTGTGCCCGATGACTGGGTCCCAGACTCCAGTATGGTGCCCGATGCCATCAATGTGCAGTACGCTCCCCCTGCCGCCGCTGTCTCCCCAGCAGCTGCTGCCGCTGACGCCCCAGCTGCCGCTGCCGCTGAGGGAGTTCCGTTCGCCCCTGCCGCGACTCCGGCGCCCAAACCTGAGGACAAGCCCCGGGAGGGGGCTGCTCTGGGGGACGGATACGAGGACCGGACGGACTCAAGCCTCAAGAAACTAGACTCCTTGATCAACAATATTCTGGACAGCATGCCCCCAGATATGGAAGTGGATGCCAAAAAGGGCGCCCCGTCCCCACTTGTGCCCAGCCTGACACAGGTGCATAGGGCCACAGCACATCAAGGGGCTGGGCATGACGTTGGTGCTCAGATCATGGTGTTGGGCACCCCCAACAGTTTTATGCAGACGAAATGAAAGGGGGACACGTGGCTATCATCGTCGGCATTTTTACGCCCTAGCACCCCTCCAGTGCCCTCTATATCCGCGGATCTATCTTTCAGTACCCGTGTGCGCCTGCATTCATATGTGGAATCCCGCCCATTGCCCGACTCTTAGTACCCGCTTGTGCATGTGTCTGCATGTCCAAGTGTCTGGCCATGAGCCTACCCCCACGGCTGTCCGGAGTCAGTTGCTACAGCGTTTTTTGATCTGACAGCCGTTGCACAGTCAAATACTGTATTTGTGGTTTGGACACTTTGCTTCTTTTTTTCCTTCATTTGGCTTTGCTGGCCTTTCTATGTAAGTTTTTGAGGGCTGTTAAAGCTTGGTGAGGGTCATTAAGGGCGATTAAGATTGTTGAGGCTTGGGGAGGGTATTTGGCAATGTCAAAGTTCCTTCGTGCCCTTTTGGGTTGTTGGGCGTTGTTGAGAGTTGTTGAGGTGAGGTTGACATTGATGTGGAGGTATGAGTATTCTGTGGGCCAGTTCCAAGGGACGCAACCCCGAGGCCTTTATTGCTCACTGTTCCAATGCCCATGCCAACGCGTGGTGGTGGGGCTGCTGCTGCCGTGCCTCTGGCTGCTGCAGGACTCGTTGTCGGCAGTCTGCGACGAATGCAGACAAAATGGAGATGAAAAAAAAGCGTACAACATAATGTGAGGAGGGGAACAGGGCGTTAGGGCGTCACACTACCGTGGGTGCCACTGGGCAGGGGCAGTGCCGTGCAGCCAGGGCATTGGGCTGTGCTTCCATTCCATGAAGGACAACGTTTCCCTGCTTTTGTAAGACAGAGAACATCAAGACAGGGGGGGTGGGGCGTTTGGTGGCGACCGCCGGCAGTCGGTGTACCGAATCTCATGCCACAAAACAGAGTTTCCTTTTTTTCGGGCAAAGGCCCAGCACCGCGGAAAGCGCGGAAGCTGGTGGCGCAATGTGCACATGCAAACGAGGCTCTGAAGATCAATTGATTCCTTGATCCACGAACCTCCTGTTGTTCTGATCGGGGCGTTGACTACGCACACCCTCAGAAGACACGAGCAGTGATGGCAACACGTGTTTTGGCCTGCGCACAGCCAATGGCTTCCGTCATTTTCATTGCTTTTGCCGTTGTTCGGTACGCTGTTCCCGAAATGTTGAGATGGAGACCCGTCGCAGCGTCGCGTCATGTCATGCCACTCCCGCCCCTGTGCAGGTGGAGCCCACTGTGGCCCGTCGACCGGCTGCTTCCCCCAAGCCGTCACCCCCGGTCACAAAACTTGGCAAGACCATTGCAGAGATCGACTTCTTGACCGGGGACAAGGACTCCGCCCCCTCGCCGGACCCGGGGGCCCGCCTCCGCATGCGGCCCTACAAGCGCAAGCCCATGATCGGCATCCTTTCCATTGGGCACCCCTACACGATCATCAATTGGGACGCTGCTGGCGTCTTCGGCATCCGCAAGACCGACCCGCGTATCGCCAAGTGCCCCTACGTCGAGTCCACGGGACCGGATGGGGTGGCGCGCCAGCTGCCACTCGTGCGCCTGCGGGTCAACCTGTGCGGGTTCACCCACTCCCTGTGCATCTGTCTTCCTGTGCAGCCACCCCACCACACTGCCTGACACCTTCTCATCCACCGGTTTGATGCATCCATGAACTCGAGGAGTGGGTGGCCCGCCGCACGTGGCAAAGCAATGCAGCAATCTCAGCGAGACATGAATTCATGTTGAGTATCATTACCTCGAAATGGCGTGCGGCGGTGATAGCAGTGAAAGCAGGGTGACGTCTTACTTGGGTAGGAAGGCCAGAAAGACCGTATTGCCATTTCGGGGCACCCCTGAGAGTGGCTGGGTCTGGAGTGGACCATCGAAGATGAATGCACTACAGAGCAGGTGAATAGCATGTGGGGGCACTGCTTATGTAGGAACCTGACCATTTGCCCTCAACTGCACCCTCGGAGATAGAGTCCTGATAGGGACGGCCTTTTGGATCGCACCACCTGGAACATGTTGTTCGTTGATGCCGCCCCCGCAAAGGGGTATTTACGCGATCAGGATACAGACACTAGCAACATATATCGGCGTTTTCGTGTGCGGGGGAGGTCTAATCCGTGCACTAAAGGGGTGTCTCAACTCTTCGGCCGAATTGCTCAACAGTGTTGTCATCCAGGGGAGGGGTATGCTATGCCTTTTTGAAATCTCCAAGAAAAGGGCTATTTGAAGAGGCCGGGTCAATGGGGGTCCCGAGGCCATATTTTTGAGTACGGGAGGCCAACTTCCAAACTCCTCAAGGTCCAGCCCTGCTGCCGGCTAGGCTGCATAGGGTTGGTTCCGACCTTGCGGTCCCTGTTCCCCCAACACATTGTCCGCTCGAGGTCAAGTCATTCAGGTGATTTTGTTGCATTTCATGTGTAGAAGCCTGGTGCAAAGTGGCTCCCCTCATCTCAACGATACGTTGGCTAATTTGACCGATCACCACCCCGAACACCTCCTGTGTAGCCTGATGCGAACGAGCAGCAAATGCAACAAATCCACCTGAATTACTTGACCTCTAACGGGCAATGTGTTGGAGGAATAAGGGCCGCAAGGCTGAGACACCCTATGCAGCCTGGCCAACCGTTGGTGAAAACAGGGCAAAAATGCCGCAAAATCGGAAATCCAGGCTCCAAAACCTTGAAAAATGGAATCGCCACCCTCAAAATAGCGGGGGAGGGTGCCCTCACCCCGCAACTCCTCAAAGTCCACCCGGTGGACTGCTCGTGGACGGAGTTCGGGGGTCAGACCCGCCGAGCCCCCGCGAAAACGCCCATATTGTCTGTCACTGGGACCACGTTCACAACACTTGATGTATCCTGAGACGGCATCTGGGATGAGCACACCAACACCGTGAGGCACGGGTGGTTCTGAGCTGCGGGCGAGTCTGGGCAGGTGGTGCGGAGACCTGGATGGTGCAAGGGCTATTTACGAGCACAGGGTAGGCACAGTGAGCATAGGCGCTTGGGGGTCAGGCCCCGTGAACTTCCAAAAAGGTGCGCTGTCCCCCATCAGCATGACGTCGTCCGTTCTTTGTGTTTTCGTCGCAGAGCAATGGGTGCTGGCGAAACAGTGATGGTGGTCCAGGCCCCACGAACTTCTATGAGTTATCACGGGTTCTCATCCATCAACGTCACATAATCTGCGATGCATGTTTCAAATTCAGGTAGAGCACACGCGTGACTTTGCACATGGGCCAGCCCGTAGCACCAGACTGCGCACCATCCACCAACCCATCCGTCCGTTCTTCGGCCCACCCATCCAAGCATAATGCCGATGCATCCGCCGAGCGGCCTGCCTGTCTCGTCATCTGCCCCCTCATTTATCCGCCTCAATGTGTGTTGTTCCATGTCTTTACGTATGCACACTCCGGCACATTCTGCCCAGATTTAACCCCTCGACAGTGATGAAGGCCATGCCCAACAAGTACTCATGGCGCATGGAAGGCCTTGACATTCTGGACGGAGACCCGTGCATCGACTTCCCACAGGACGTCCTGGTCGCCATTGGCGACGAACAGTTTGACCAGATGTTGTCGGTGTTCCCGTTCGGCAAGTTCGCCGGCCCTGCCGCGTTTATCGGTCAGGACGTGCTGACCCAGCACCGCATGTGGCTGTCCGCTCGCACGCGCGTCATCGCCTTCGACGTCGACCAGAGCGAACCGCAGCAATCGCCGTTCAAGCCCCTCGACGAGGCGTCCCAAAAGTCTTGGGCTGATCGGCTTTTCCCGAAGGGCAAGTGAGCCTTGGAGGCGTGGCATAGTGGCTGCCCTTGCAGCCCTTCTCTCTGGCCCATCAGACCACATCCGATCACTACAGGACCGCAGGACAACACACTGCCACGCAGTGACAGTGAAGGACCCCTGACCGAAGAGGGGCCCTACAGCCCCCCTCCAGACCCTCTCTCGAACTTCCATTTCTTCTTTTGGCCATTGCGCTTGACGTCGACGAACACCGCCCCCCGCCTCCCGCCACTGTGGCGGCCCCGCACCATCCCGCAGTCGTTTCCCGCGGCCTCTCGGAAGTACGGTGGCAGGGCCTTGGGTGTTGCAGGTGGATTAAGGGTTGGGCCTCCCGAGCCCGAAAGGCCGGGGTGCCCCTGGCCGTTGCGGATGAACGGACACAACATTATCCCTGAGACAAACCAACCCGCGTGCGCCCAGACGCACACATCCGCCGGTTGGAGCGGGCCAGTGGACGTGTACATGCAGGGCCATTTCTCTGCAGGCTTCTTCATGTGATGACCCCGTTCCATGTTTTTCAACATGCAACTCACAAGCCAACGCCAACTGAAGCATCCTTTGCCTGGCCAATCTTGTTGACCGCTGCCAACCCCCCCCCCCCTCCCCCAACACTACTCTCCAACCGTCCCCAACCCTCACCAACCACCAAGCCCCTTCTCCACCCCAATCCTACCAATTTCCTTGGACCCCAACCCTCATCCACCTCCGTTTGGCCAGGCCAACCAACGTTTTCATCGCCCTGCAAACTTTTGGCCGGTGCCGCACGTACTTCATTGGAACTTTGTGATCCAACTCTTCAGCTGTCGGCAGTACACACACCAAAGGGAGGCTTGCATTGTGTTTGTTCCAAGCTTGTCTTGTCTTCAACAAGCCACGAGGTCAAAGACAGGGGGTGGCGGGTTTTCAACGGGGGGGGAGGGGTATCAATAGAGCCCCCCAAAACTTGGGGGAGGGGGTGGTTGGGAAAAGGGCTCAATTGACAGGACCATTAATCAGTGATTATGAAGTCTGGCGCCAAAGACGCCGACAATTTTTTTGACCATTGAAAGTGGTCAACCCCCCCCCCCCCCACCAAATACATGGCAAATGGTGACTTTTCTGAACCCCCTGGACGCACTGATTCCAAAAATCGTATTTTCCCTTTTTGCCGAATTTCGAGTCCGGGCCACCTCCGGGGCACGGGGGTCAGTCTTGGTATGATTTTGGGGGGCCCTTCAATTGAGCCCTTCGGGGGCGGGGGGGGGGGGGGGGCTAGGCAGGGGGCTCTATCGATCCCCCCCCAGTTGAAAGCCCGCCCACCCCATAAGCTGCTGAATCAGCAATGCACATGTCGTGACCTTGGGTCTGCATCTTGGGTGCACTGGTAACTGTGCAAGGGCCCAAACATGTAGCAGCCGCCCCGAACAAAATTGCCTCCAAGACTGTTTTTTTCCTTAGGTTTTGGTTCCTAAACAGCGGTGCACCGTGTCAGGGACCACCTGCTTTTTCCACTCGGTGATGTCCGACTGGTGGAGCCTCAGGCCCTCCATTGCACTTCCACAGGGGTTGCTGTGTGGACTGGTCCGCTGGCCTTTGGCCAGGGAACCGAACTGCGGTGTTTGATACCTAAGTCTTGCACGGGCGGAAGTAGATCTTTTCTCTGTAGACAAACCTGATAGCCACCGCTCACTGCTGATGCAGAGCCGGGGAATTTTCCCGCGAGGGCCTCACGGGAACACCCGGATGGTTGGTTCCGAGGCCCGAGAAAACCGTCTTGCACAGGTACGCCGCTCCCCCGTGCCTATCCATTTGTGCCAGTCGCCCCGCACCCTCCCAGCCTCCTCCATCCCTGGCGCATGTGGGGCGGCTGCGCTCTTCTTGTGCGCTGGCTGTGGGAGGCACTGCGCTCTAAGATTGCGACGATGCGCCCAAGACAATGCAATTTGAAGCCACAAATACCTTGAATGTACACCAACATTCCCACCCACGATCCCAAGCGCAACTGCGATCTGGACAGCATTCTTCTCTCGGTTTTAAACAGCGAGAGTCGCCCCCCTCCTCCCCAGCCTGCTCCTGCGTCTGCCCCTCAGCCTCCTCCTGCGGTGTTTCTCTGTGCCTTCGGTGTGGAACAATTTTTCTGATTTCTCTTATTGGTGGACAGAGAGCAGTCCTTACCTTGGCAATGATGCATCTTTCACTTTGCAGGCACAGGAGGGCCCTGTGCTTTTCGGGGGGATTGTCTGCACTCATTTCCCCCCACGCCGCATGGCTCCAAGAGTTGGTTCCAAAGTGGCTATTGGATGGCTTCTTGCCTCGCTGCCGTGGGAAGAGGGCGTGTCTGTGTGCAATGGCTGAGGAGTCAAAAAGGGGGGGGGGTCAAGTTCGTTCAAAAGATCATTGATTTGCGTTGCGAAAATGCAACATGGTGGGCAGCTTAGGGTTATTCAGGAGACATTCCTACCAGTTCGGACAGAGCTGTACCTGAGCAAACACTGAGGGGCATTTTGACATTTTTTTTGGGCCTCACATGGGCTTTACAGGGCTTCACATACACTCAGGGTCACGCATGTATGTGCAGGCACACAGTTCCCCCCTACATGCACCTGAACATGCCCTGAAATGGCCAACACAGAATTGAGCCCTGACAACATTCGCTGTGCACCTGCAGGAATTTTAGGGGCTGTCAGTGGGAAAAGTGAGTGCATTGAACAAACGAACCTTGCAGGACCTTGCAGCAAATTGTAGAGCTGTTTGTGAGCAGTTGGCATCGATATCTGCAATCCCTATATGGCCTGTATAAGATAATGGGGCCACAGCCCCTTTTAGATTATAAGTTCTCATAGGCAGTCTCGAAAATGCACACGCAGAGCATAGCCAGATGCTACAGCCAGGGTGATATTTGGGTGTGTAGTGGCTGCATCAGTGTTAGTTTCTTGTGTGCGTGGCTCGGCTGCCCTTATTCTGGCTGAAGGCATGCTGTTTCTCACTTTGGCACTGCGCTGTCTCGTCGTCCAATGTGTACTGTCCTTCCTGCCCACTCGTTTTGTTTTTTTTTGCATTTTCATGCATTTGAGTGGTTGCAATCCAGTAGCTCTCTGTCATTGTGGAAAAAACCGGGGGCCCACCAAAGCTTTCACATACACCTGCAAGTAACCAGCCTAATTAAATCAGTAGCTCTCTGTTGATCAACTCCCCCCCCCCCCAGAATTTTGTACATTAAACCAAAAGTTGTGCCATACGTGACTGGCTTGTCCTTACTGAAGCATTCATGCCTGGATGGCTCAACCCCGATGCCCACACACGTCCGCCTGCTTGTTTTTCTTTCCTGCAGAACCATTTCCGTTTCGCGTACCAGGGGCATTTTTCTGTGCAAAGAGCCCTCTTCGCTTTCCATACTCTTCTGTCCCCTTATTGCTGGAGACTGTGTCATGTCCTTTGCTGCAAATCATCACCAATCTGCGCATACCCCTGCTCAGCAACATACATCAGCGCCAACACCCAGCATGAGGGGTGCACTCCGGTTGTAGTCCGTTTGTCCGACCACATGCTGATATTTGATTGATTGCTCAATTGGCACATCGGCATCTGTGACACAAACGTTAAGGCCCTGGGTTTGGAATTAACCTGCTTGCCTGCACCTGTGTGTGCTCTTCGTTTGTCTAGTTCTCACACGGTACTTTGTTTCCACTACCACTGAGGGGGAGCGTTAGTGCGCCGGGCGCACGCCGGGCATCTTTTTTGACCCGTGCCCCACTGGTGACCTTTTAGGGGGTGCACTAAGGGCACACTGTGCAACTGTTTGGACGTCTGGCTGTACTAGAAACACATTCTTTGAGATACTAGGGGTATCATTGTTGCCCCTAGGTTTTGACTTCTGATTTTGTCCCCTTGTTTGGGGACCCCCAAGAACGCAGGGGTTACCTAGCACTTCCGCCCTCTTTTGGGCCCCTGAGAAGGCAAGGGTGAGGCAGCCACTTCTGATTTTGTCCTTTTTGTTGGGGTCCCCCGAGAATGCAGGTGGCCCCAATGAGTTGCACCATTCAGTCCGTATTTTGTTGCATTTTATGCAATTTTGTATTCGCGGGCAGGTGAGTCGTCCCCCCTTATGGACCATGGGAGCATGTACCGCCTCATGTTGGGACTGACCAAAGCAAGTTGGCCACCATGCAAGATGAGGCAGAAGATGAGGCAAAAGTGTGTGGAAGTGTGTGTGTGTGTGTCGTGTTGTCAGAAGCGTTCCACCATCAAAGTTTGTGATGAGTGTAAGAAGCACTATTGTACTGAATGTGTTGACACCCACACTTGTGGGACCAATGTTGTTTGTTAAGTACAATACAAGTGACATTTGGAGTTGTTGAATTCAACGCTATTGCCTTATTATGCAACGTGCTTTGTAGGGAAGGTGTGCAGTGCAACGTGGTCCACTTGGGGGGCTTCTCCATGAGAGGATAAATCTGGGGATACTTAATAGAATTAAGTAGGGATAATTAATAGAAAAGTAGCGCGCTGGGCAAACGTTCCCCCTAGGCACCGTTGGGTGGGCCGTTTTGTAACAAAACGGTGTCGGTCATGGTCATCTTGAAATCAGGCCCTTTGGGCACACTTTTGGTGGTATTGAGAGGGTTGCACCCACATGCTGTGTGTCTCCTCCACTCACCGAGCATTCGGCATGGTTTGGGGGAGCCTTTTTCGCACAATGAGACAATATCACAAAAGCGTTGTCATTGATGCACATAGCACCATGGAAAATCATTGGGCGGACCTTTGCCCATAGGGGGCGCCTTAAGCGCAGTGCGCGCACAATGCAACTATTTGGGCGCCTGGCCGTAGTAGAAACACATACTTTGTGGTACTTTGGGCATCATTGTTGTTTGGTAGTAGGTTTTGATGCATCGGGGATCTAGCATCTTTGGATGTTCACCCTGGTTCACCCATTTCTATTTTTTTTGCACACATTTTTTGTCCATTTCCACCACATCTACTCTTTTTCTCGGTTGATTGATACGGTGATACACTTTGAGGGTGCCTGCTATAGGACATCATACTTCCCTCCTCATTTCTTAGGCCCATTTTCTCCATGGATCTCAGTATTGGGGATAGGGTGTTCTACACCCGCTCCAATGGCCTGCGAGCTCCTGCCACGGTGGTTGGGACGGCTGAAGACGGACTCCTCCACTTGGAATACTACCAAGATGGGTTGAGAGTGGTGAATGGGCAATGCAAGATGTAGTCCATCTCTTTTGCCATCCCAAGTTCAGCCTCGCCACCTGATTGCCCTCCATCTCCGTTGCCTAACACACAGTCAAGTTCCCCCCCAAAGGCCCCTGGTCTTTCACCATGCCACAAGAACTAGGAAGGCCCCCCCCAAGGTCCCCTCTGGTCCAGTTTGCGTCGCCTAATTCTAAGGGTGTTTCCAAGGGACGTGCCTAGGGGCTCTTCGGGAGGAAGATAGTCTAAAAGTAGCGCGCAGTGCGCGCGCAGTGCAAGGATTCCCCCATAGTTCGTGACATAAGCCATGCCACAGTTTTGATTTTCATCTCATGTTTGAAAGAAAAAAAAAGCACTCGGCAATAGGTAGCAGTATTTCCTACAACATACCGTAGATTTAAAGTGTGCAAAACTGCCCAGTAGTAGGGATGTACTGATAGTTGCTTATTGCCTCATCCTCTTTGTGGGCAAGTTGCTGCTTTTTAGTGTATCACTATCAAGCTACTTTGCAGTCACTGCTGCCGGTCAAGGTGTGCATGGTTGGGGCAATCCGCACCACTGGAGCAGAGCACCCTTGTGTTTCACAGCCATGAGGCACTGCTAGTGCGAAACGGGCCACTTAATGCACGTCCCATTCAGCTCCACAAGAGAACATGTTGGAAGAAATATGTTCGGGCTTGACTCAAAATTTTGTGTTCCGTGCCATGTGCCGGCGGCTTGCTGCTGACCTGGCATCTAGGTACACATGCCTAGATGGGGAGGCAACGAAGCTCCTAGGGGTGGTTCCGGGCATAAAACCACCCCCAAATGGGGGATAAAACCACCGTTAGAACCACCCCGGATGGTTTTATGCCTACTTTTTCGGACGGAGGATAAAACCACCTTTTTGGGGGATACAACCACCGCTCTGGGGAGATTCAACCACCCTTTTTGGGGACTAAAACTACCCACGTTGTTAAAACCACACTTTTCGCGGTTATAAAACCACCCTAAGGTAGTTTTATGCCACCAAAGCAACAAATGACACAACACAGCAAACAGAAGCAGTTTGAGCAATGCTACTCTAATAGCAATGTATGTCGAAGTGGATGAATAGCAAGCCCAAATGCGATCCCAGACCCCATTTGTAAAACTGTCCCTAGCCAGGTCAGACATTTCATAACACATATACAAAGAGTAATGTGAAATAAAACAGTGAGTGTAAAACCATACGTCGTTCCTTCACCCTCTATCACGTCTCCTACCCCCATACCCAAACTTGTTTTCCCGTACTATGGTTCTAGGTTGACATAGAGATGGGCCATACGATGCTTAAGAGTTGTCGTACAGCTCTGTTTTTTGTAGAAATTGGTGGTTCTTTGGAACTTCCATGGGTTGATTTCTCTTTGTGCGATCAAAAGTAATCAACTTGAGGTAGGCGGTCCTGGGCTCTTTTTTGCTTTTGCCAAGCTGCTTACGTGCTCCAACATGTTCCGAAAGTAGAAAGTCGTGGTTGTGTGCAGTTTGAAGTACTGAATTCCAAAATGAGGGGGACACGGCTCTAGGCAACAATATGTAAGAAAAATTCTCCGTTTACTACTGTTAGGTTGCGCATGGCACTAGTTTGACTCTAAATTGTACCTATGTAGCACACCAACCAAGGGGGCATTTGGACGTCTTTTCTAACTTGTTGTTTCATCGGGCCGCAATTCCTATATTTTTCACTATAGCCCTGTTGTCAAGTATGGCTTGAAAGGTTTTTTTTTAAATTCTTGGAAGTTTGAAACATATTTGCCGTAACAATTTTTGGGTTTAGGGTAACTTAAGCTCAAACTTAAATGTTTTGTTGAAAAAGTTTTGCCGTAACAAGTTGTATTGGTTTCACGGGTTGTTCTTTTGGTTGAATTTACAAATTTAGCATTTGTTGTTTTCGTCCACATGGCAATCGATTTTTACGATCGTGAAGCATTTTTCTTTTCATTTTCTTAACCGGAGATGAAAATTTTTCGCCAAGAACTGAACTAAAATAGCCTTTAATTCTTTGTTAATTGCTTGTTTATTCAAATGTGACCCGCAACCTTTCGGATGCATTGAAAAGCATGTCTGTCCCTCGCAATCTATAGGCCATTTGGAATGGGTGAGTCCCATGGGAATCCCACAAGGTAGACTGAGCAGTTTCTGTACCACAGACCTACTACTATGCCACCCTACCCCGAAAGTGAATTTTGGCAAAAGATGGCGTTTTTGTGGGGTCATTTTTGCACACAACATCCCTCATGCATAGCCCGGAAAAGCACGGGTGGGTATGTGTGCACAAATGCCTTGTTGCAGGTGGGTGCACACAGATTCCCTTCTGCACTACTCAGAAAATGGGCCAGCGCATACATTTCGTCTTCGAAAAAAAGGTGCCACACACAAATTACCTAATACAAATAAATTGCGTACGTGTGCACACATTCCCTAGATGGCCAGAAAGAGCGTGCATGTGCAAAAAAATCATACATGCAATATGTTGAAGTTGGGCGTGTAATGATATCCATCAATAATTCAAGGTCCAATCCAATGACCACAACCTGACAGGACCGTTGTTGATCCAATTCAGGTTGCAGCACTTTCTGAGTTGGACACAACCCCCATTTGTTTGTATGTTCATCATGCATGAAGTAACGTTGTGCTTTGTCTCTCACACTTTTTTGCATGGTAGCCCAGTGTACCACCAATTGTAAGGTGTGGCCCTCGCTGTGGGACTACTTCCAAAAAGTTGTATGTGGGCCGCGTTGCGGCAGGGGCAGGGGAGGGGGTGCAGTAGGAAGGGAAAATGTGTGTGTAGCAGGAAACCACAACCCCTAACAACAAAATCTTGGTTTTCAGTGTGACTGGTCTTCTGCACTGGCTGGTTTTGGTTTGCGTTCTGCCACCAAGGCTTGTTGCCATCCTCCTTGTTGCCGTATCCAACCTATTGACACCTCGTCTCCAGAAGCCCAACAGCCAGACACAGGCGCCGTCTCGTACAAAAAAAAGCATGTAGGACACTGCTGCAAAACTGTTCAATTTGTCAACGAATTTCCATTTGCTTGTGATAATTTTGGTGCTACATCTAACAGGGATCACTCACCAACAACAAAACTACTTCTGAGACTGCTTCAAAGAGCTGACCAGGCATAGCCGGAAAGAAGCGGACACGGTGTATGCGCTGCGTGTGCTGTGCGTGCGTGTATGCGCACCACTCGAAAACCGTTTGTTGCAGTCCAGCTTTCAAAGGAGGTCTCAAATTTTTGCGTTCGCTCAGACGAACCGCAGAAGGCAACTGCTAAATGCTAGCTGCTAACTGTATAAATTTCGCACAACCACTTCGCGTTTGACGGGCCAACTTGAACAAGGTTCCATGCATTTGATCGGTTGGGACTGAAGACTCTGCATGCAGGGAAAGCACCGCATCACTATTGCAGCACACTCACGACAGGATCGGCTGCTCGCACTCGAAATGAGTGAACGGCTGCACAAGAACACGACACAACACACACCAACCGTCCACAGAAGCAATGAAAGATAGAGCGCTGGATTTGAACGTTTGAGTTCCTGTACTTCCATTTGTGGATGAAGCTATGAAACACCCGCTCCTTATAAAAATATAACAAAAGTTTGAAGAAAATGCGAGAATACAGGCTGCCGTTCCCCCTTCAGACCGCGCACGCCCAGTTCCTCTCTTCTTCCAACTTCTCGCAATACACCCAAATCAGACGATAGACTCCTGCCATCATGATAGCGGGTGTGGTGATAATGCTGAAATATCTGATCTTCTGCAGCCCCAGGCGGTACATCTGACGGGGGCCGTTGCCTGTGACCTTCAGTTCCCAGGGGGACAGGTGGCGGTAAATCGTGCCCTTTTGGGGCAATTGAACTCGCTGCTCCAGAGCCACATAGAGGGAGGAACCCTCGGACAGAGCCTTACGGGTAAGGTTAAACATGGCGTTTCGGTGAGCTGTAAGAGGGCGCAACAAGGCGTGGCACCATCTGATGATGCTGTTATGAGCAGAACCCAGATTATCAGGACCAGATAAAAGCTGGGAATTCGGTTATTCTTGGATTAGTTTCACTCGCGCTTGCATCTATGCCAATTTCATGGACATTCAGTGCTACTGAGACCGTGATCGGGCGACGTGCATAGCAATGCTTGGCGGAGTGGTTCTTCGCTTCAGCATTCAGTTCAGGAGCAATTTCGCGTCGAGGTTTAGCAGGTCGTACTCTCGCTGCTGCCACTTTTCGGAAATTTCCAGTAGTCAGGTCTCACAACTCTCTTCGTATTGACTGCGGCGTGCGAGGTGCTGCGCGATGAAGCGACGTCGCTGGGACTGGGGTTTCGTTTTTTTTTTCCTGCTCCAATGCAGTGCAGGTCTTTGCTCAAAGCGCAGCAGCCCGCAGCAAGTCCCAAGACGTTGTGTGTTCGCATAGCTGGGGGCTCGGAAGTCGAGCTGGGCTCAAAAACAGCCTTGCAACTTACCTTGTGCGACTGTCAAAAGAGGCCGTGCAGCAAAAACGGTGCGTTTTAAGTCATTCAAATATTTTGCACCCGCCGCAGTGCCGGCAACAGCAACTGTCTGCCGGGGACAGATGCAACATCCCGCTCACGTTTTTAACTGCGACATGCTCTCTTGTAGGGAAGCACATGTCGGCTCAACGTGAAATTGCAGCATGGATCGACTCCATGGTCGCCAGCAACCCCGTGAGACCGGGGCAGACTTTGTTCCTGGCAAGAGTTGGACCTCAGAAAGCACCATTCGTCAGGGTGGTGGATTTGCCACCGCAGTACAAGGTATCCTCCATCTGCCAACGATCAAACAGCTGAAGAGTCAGGTAGGAAGCAGTGGGAGGTTACACCGCTCACGAGTACCGACAGTGGAGGGGAAGAGGAAGGCTCCTGGGTTTGTGGTATCCAAAATGCATAAAACGGTGGGTGCTGGCAGCGGTCGATTCGCAGCGGCGCTGATACGGTGAAAATGGGATGCAGTGTCAACCTCTTCAACCAATTCCAATGTCCCGAGCAGCGCCGAAGAAACCCGGAAGAGGGGCTATTTGTTGACGGAAGAAAGAAGAATGCCGGTACAGAGACGACTGAGACGACTCGCAAGGAACTGGGCCACAGACATGCAGTTAGTTCCTGCTGATTTCGGTTTGACGGAAACGGGTATTGCTGATTGGCACACGTACGGGGTCAGCCCAGGCTGAGTATTGGGTGATGCTACAGCACGGAACCGCCCCCGCACCACATCCCACGGTTCTCAGTGTTGCCCGTTTCGATGTGACCCTCAGTGTGCTCAGATTTGCCATCGACTCGCGCTGATCTCGCACGCGTCGCACAGGGGTGGTGCAGGGTGACTTGGGTGTGTGCACACAAAAAGGCCCAAAACCACTATCCAGCATACACCAAATCACACTTGTGCGTTGACAGACCAGAGCGGTTGTGCCGGGAGGCTTCAACAACTTCACATCCGTGAAATACCACAGAAATTACATCGTGTCCCAAACAAGCTTGGTTATGGTGTTGTTATCGCCGGTCCCCGTGTGTTCTGGGTCCACCTGTGTCAAGCCCCTCTGCCTGTGACAACGCTCGTGTGTGCAGGTCTACAGTACATGCATGAGAACAGTCCCCTCGTGCACAGTCTCCTGTTTTAGCCCCCTGTGGTCTGTCACCCCACTGCACGTTCCAATTCATTAATTGACGTGTTGAAGGAAGAAGACCATTCAGAAAGGGAATGAGCATCGGCATGAGGATGTGCACCTTCTGAACACAAAGCTAAAAGTGACACCCACCACAATGCGATTGCCCTTTGTGAGCATCACGGAGACGTGAACAAATGGAAGAAGCCCATATCCAAGCAGAACATTGCAGGATCACGCCCCCCCCCCATATGGTCGGTCTCCAGATCACATCATACAACACGGTCCACATGGCACCACCAAAAAGAGGGATGTGGTGTCTGAGTTGCATTTCCGTTCCATCTTTCTCGGGTGTGGTCCTCGCAATTCGGTTTGCCATGACGAATTGAGCCAGATACAATATGACGTTACACGCCAGATTCGACTCGGTTCGTAAGTGCTTGGCACATTGAAGGTGGACGGCGAGACAAATTTGAGAGCGGGGCACCTTGTGCTGTGGTCACATGCCAGAAATGGATATAAATAAATATAGTGAGTATGGGCACACCAATAACTACACACGACAGGGCTTTTGGCCCATCCGTACACGAAGATTTCCAAATACTGCCGAGTATTTCCGAATCAGAGCGGAACCTGTATTTCCGAATACTTCGGAATATTCCGAATATTTCCGAATCTCGGGACTGGGGGATTGTTGGTGTTTTTTTTCTGGTTTGTGCCCTGTGCCATTCTGTGCTGCATCTGTGAAAATGGTCTTGTATGTCTCGTTTTGTAGCCCCCCTTGTATGCAGTCATATGGAACCCAGCCCTGATGATGATAATGATGATGATTTGAAAGATGATGGCAAGCGCGTGGATCGTTGATATGTGATGCAGTCTCACCATACATATGGTTTCCGATGACTGCAGCACTTGTGGAGGGGTATGATCACTGAGGGGTAGGAAGCAGGTCTTGCACTTGCAATGGCTTTACATTATGCAGGTAGCATTTACACAACAGATGCCTTTGTGCATTGCGCAGTGGCAGTCACGGTACGTCAGACACTCGAGTTCGGAGCACCCTGTATCAATCCCCTCCCACCCTCCTGTGCAAGGTCATGTCTGCAGTACGCATTATTGGAGGCGATGTCACCCCCCTTGGCATACGGCCAGTAGGCGCCGCCAGCTGCAGACGAGATCATCACACCATGGCGTCATGCCAAAACCCCCTTGGCATATAGCTGGGAGCACCACACCTTGGCACCATTGCGACTTGCGACTGTACAAGTAACGTGAGCTTTGTCAGCTTTCTTTGTGCGCTGTCTCATGACCCTCCATGTTCTCCGTTTTTCCGAATGCACGTCTGATCTACACTCCGTCGTAGGACTTGGCCGCTCTCAACCGCAACCAAGAGGATTCCATCTACTTCTTGCGGCACTTGAGCCAGGCGATGCATGGCCAAATGCTTGCCGCTGTGTCCCCAGTCCCCTGCTCAGCATGCTCGAAACAGGCCATGCAGCTTCAAATCACCCCGCAATGTTTTGGAAACGCAAATCAGAACTTCATTTTGGTGGACCCTGTAATCCCTCTCTGCAGCTCCAAGCAGTGCTGTGATGCGTCTGTCCAGCTTGCTCAGGTGCGACAAGTGCAGCGCACGGTTAACACCATGTGGTGCCCTGGTTGCATGCATCGTTTGGAAGGGTTTGCCCGTTGACCCTCTGCCCACTAATGCCACTGTTTTGTGCCAAACCTGCGTTGCGGTTTTGTCTTCGTGCTATTTGTGCCGAACACGTCCACAGAAAGTTGGACAGTCACGACTCAAACAAGCCACACCAAATGGTCATCTTCTTTGGGGTCTTGGATGTGGCACTAGAATGAACAAAACCTACCCACGCCAGACCGTGATAGACCGCATTCTCGAGGCTTTTTTTTCTCTGACGAAGACTGGTCTCTTCGACATGGTCCGACATGGGGACCTGAAACATGCCCGCTTTGGCCTGGGTGTGGGCCACCGCCCCCTTGCCCTACCCCACACCATTTGCGGTGGTTAGTTGGTGCGCTCCCAGTCTCTTGCCATTGAGATATTCCAGACCCTTTCCCGAACGCTGAGCCATTCTCCGCTATATTTGTCCTAGGCCATCAGTGGTGATGCCCGTGCTATGGGATTCCAACAACACCCTGGACAATGCAACCGCTGCAGCGCCCAATCTGGTCCCTCGAAAGGCCCCCTCATGCTTTGCGGCCAGTGCCAGAATGTCTGGTATTGCAGCGTAGATTGCCAAAGAGCCGACTGGCCAAACCATAAGATGTTCTGTCGACCCGTTGGATGACATATTTGGAGGAATGGATGACCACCCTCCTTGCTCCTTGCTTAGATTCTTCTGGAGTACACATTTTCTGCATATCTGTACCGTCAAGATTTTGCTATACGTGTGCTGTAATTTGACACCTGTCAAAAGTTGCTTGATGCAACCGCTTGTATCATCACATTTTTGCAGTTATTTTTAAGTCGGTGTTATATATTTCTTCATCTTTGTCCCGGTTATTTGACCATATTAATGCGGATGTCACCTGCACCCGTTTGCATGCGGATTGTATCTGCGCCGGGTTGCAGTGGTATTTGTTGCACATGTTCCTGCACATGTTCCACACAGCGCCGGTTTGCAGGGTATTTGTTGCACATGTTCCTGCACATGTTCCTGCACATGTTCCTGCACATGTTCCACACAGGTTGCAGTAGACAGGGATGCTGATAGAAGTGTCAGGCATTCGATGTCACTGGGTGCTCCAAAGAGGGTGCAGGGCTGGTGAAATGGAAGTATGGTAGGGTATTAGGGCAGTGAACGTGGTTTGTGCTGTTTTTGTATCAACTCTTGTGAGCATGCAGCATGTCCAGGTATCCGAGGAGCTGTGCTGTGTTCATTCATGAGTTAGTTCAATTTGATACCAGAGACGAGCCTGGTGTTTTGTGGTTAAGAATTTTGATGGATATGGTCAGATTGTAGAATGCTTTGATCTGGTGCAGTGCATTTTTTTTAACCCCCCCCCCCCCCCGCTCTGGCATGTGGCTGCAGCAATCCAGACAACACACCGCCACAAGATGATCATCTGCTGCATCGTCGAGTTGTTCAGGGAATGTGGAGGAATGTGCACCATTTGAGGAGCCAAGGAGTAGGATGATTTTGATGGCAACATTTTTGCCGCAAGAAACGTTGAATGATCAAGAATATTTTCTCGTCTCATCTCATCTCATTCATTGTTTTTGTTTTTTTGGGGGGGGGGGGCAATTTTGGTCAATTTGGCAAGTGGTGGACAGAAGTGTTTTGGCGGGTGGTGTCAAGAAGATGTTCACACTCGGGACATCACACTCTGGAATCATGTTTGGACTGCGAAGGAAATCACCTCGAAGAGAGGTTGTTGGATCAAGTGCAGGCGCAGGCACCATATAACACACTATTTTGGGGTCATTGGCATAGCATACCCCAAGGTGTGATATCGGATGTCCAACCCTTTGTAAAACCATCATTATACTAGGAGTTTCCAATGATTTTTTTGAATTTGACCCTGTACCTGGGTGCTATTTTTTTAGGTGCCTATTGATGTAGAGGAATCCTCATTGGCGCAAAGGAATCCTCAATGGCCTACAGGGGTAGGGCAGGTTGCCCGATGGAAAATCACTTCGAAGAGAGGTTAGATCAAGACACCTCCGGTGCCCAGGCAAAAAAGGACGACAGGGTGTGTGGGATGTGGAAGTCGGACCGTGGACCTGTTGCTGGGCTTTATTCGCCTTTAGTACTGCTGACTGGACCAAGGACTTGCTAAGCCACAGGGAGGGGGCCGGGGGGGGGGGGGGTAATTGAAAAACAGGGGGGGTGGGGGGCACCCATCGCGGCCAAAGTAACCCCCCCTCCCAGGTTGTGCACTCCCCCCATGTCCACTGCCCTCAATGGCAGTGTAATGGCATGCACCAGGCCTGACATAGGGGGTGCTGTAATGTCATATATCCTTCCTTTTTGGTGGGTCATTCGAATAGCATACCCCAAGGCATGATATTTGATGTCCAACATTTTGCCCAATAAGACAATCGTCCAATGGAATTTTTGATTTTGATGCTTGCATTTTCTGAAATTGAATATCAATTTTTGGAGGCCGGGGAGGTCAAAAGTTTGTGGTTAGAAAGGTTTAATCAGTGGGGAGAGCAACGCATCCCAAAACAAACGACGGTCAAATGGTAATGTAGGCAACTGCACAATTGCACGTTGAATCCTGGTCGGCCGGCATTATGTGTGGCGCCGCCACCATTGTTGGCCCACCGGGATTCTAACTGCTGACCTCAAAGTCTGCAGCCGGCTGCATTACTGTTCGACTGCTATTTGTTCTGGCCCTCGTTGCCCTCCCCACGGCTGGGAGCTGAGTTTGCCACTAAAAACAATCCAAACTGTGTGTTTCTGTCTGCTTGCTAATTGCCCAAATGACTGTCTGCTTGCCTCACTAGTTGACTTATTGGGGGAGCCTTAAGCGCAGTGCGCGCGCAGTGCAACTATTTGGGCGTCTGGCCGTACTAGAGACCCATACTGGCACTGGGGCATCGTAAGGAACATATGGAGGGGATCCGGTACGAAGTTGCATGAGTACGTGCGTGTACTCTTGCATTTGCAGCAATTTTTGATTCGAAGACAGGTACGGTACCCTCCATATGGTCCATGGGAACACGTACCTGCACATGTATGGACCGCACCTACACAGGAGAACAATGATGATGAGGATGTTGTGGGTGATGATGGGGATGTTTGTGCCCTTTGTTGCACCAAGTTTGACTCTGAAAAGATGTCCATGTGTGACAAGTGTGAATTGCAATATTGTACGGATTGCATTGACACGCACACATGTGACAGTGTGACATTTCTTTGATTCTGCAACTGTGTCATGTTGTGCACACAAGTTGCGTATTCTCAATGGGTACTTAGTTGACAATGGAACACAAAGACAGTTGTGTGTTCTTGAGGGTGGCGACCAATGCGCTGTTCATGGCCTTTCCAGATGTGCATGATGTGTGTTATGTTCAGGGAAGGTGGTTTGCAACTTTCTTGAGCTGGGGCAGTTTGGGTCACCTAATTCTAAGGGCGTTTCCAAGGGGTGTGCTTGGGGGCTCTTCCGGGGGAACATAGTCTAAAAGTAGCGCGCAGTGCAAAGATTCCCCCATTGGCTGACTGTTAGCCTCTCTTCGAAGGTGCTCTGCCGAAGACAATAGAATTTGATTGCACGCCGCACAATCGGTAGATGCAACCCATTTCTGTAGATCCATTCAAGAGTTGCAGCCGTGAAGTCACAACAGAATGAGGCATTGTTTTAAAAATTACGGTATGTATTAGGGTGTGTTCTGTAATGCATGGATGGTCTCAACATGTTTTTGTGGTTACGCATTGGTCGGAATTCATTTTGGTTGTATGCCTTTTGTGCGTGATGCAGCTATTTGTATCTTCATCCAGAGCGAAGTTGGGTTGAATACATTCAAAAAGTGGCTCAACATGTCTTTCATGAAGGTTCTGCTATTTGAGAAACATTTTCAAAGATGCCCCAATCATTGTTGATTTTAAACACACAAAAAGATAAATGTTTCGACAAGTATTTTTCACGACACTGAAGCGGGAAGAGAAACACGGGCATGAAGCTCACCACAACCGCAACGATAAGGGCAGAGGTCTTTTCTGCTTTGATTTCTTCTCCAAAAAGAGTGGAGTACACCGTCAACTGGGAATAGACACTACATTCAGCTAAATCTTATTTTTCACTTTTAACAAGGAAGTTCATTTTGAAGAAAAGACGTATAATGTAAAAAAAATTTTACCCTAGCCATGTTGAATATCAAACTTTAGCGTGACAAGATTTTCATACACCTGAGGAAGTGTGAATGTCAGCGAAATGGTGCAAACAAACACTAGAAACAAAAATTTTTTTCATAGTTGTACACAGTGATTTCGAGCGTGCATCCGGCGGAAGAATCGTTTTTGAAGGACTAGCTTGTACCAAAAGAAGTGGTGGTAAGGGTGGACACGAGAGGTCGGCTTTATCGAACTCTCTGCTGCCGGGGGAACCTGTTTGTTCTTTTACATACATCACCATAGAAGGCTATTGCTCGAGTTGACAGCTTGCTTGAAGCATTGTGAATGATTTCCCATACGATATGGTGAAAAATGCTGGATCGTGGGAATCACTTGAGCCATAATATGTGGGGGTACCTAGGATCCCCCAACCCCTTCACGGACCCGTGCATTCCATAGGCGCATGGGTGTAGTGACCACAGGGCAATATTCTGTGCTGCTATAGTTTCTGTTGCTACGGTGGCAAGGCAAAAGGCTTTATGCGCAAAGTACAATGGGGATGCTTCAACTGTGTGAGTATGGTATGACGGGGATCGGTTGCGACCGGTGTTTTGTCAACATACACTGTTGTTGCCCCCATCCCATAGAGTTTGTCACTTTTCCACATCCGCCGCAGTAGCCTTCGATCGTCGTTGACTATATTGTGCGCCGATGTTGCCACTGCTCGGGCGTGTAGGGCTTAGTCTCAAGGCGGAATTTTCCGGCTCAAGTTGTGGTGGTGCTTTGTACGCCAAAGGGCAAGGCATGATAGACCTAGAAAAGATTCTAGCTATGATACCACATGCATACTGCCGCATGGCGGAGGGGTAAAAGACATATCGTAAGGCACCCAAATCCTGGCCAGTGGCGGTTTTGTGTGTGTTCGCCCCAGAGAATGTGTTGAGCATCCTTTGCTTGCTTGTGCCGAATCATGTGTGTGACGACGACGCCACAGAAACATAAAATTAGCGTATAATAAGTAAAATCGATGATTGCACTTTTATTCAGATGGTCTCATGTAAAGGTCCTGCCCTGCCTTGCACAAGCAAGCGCTTGTCCAAGCGTGCGGACTTTGTTTCACTGTCATTTTGCTTGCTTTGTCAGCTTTTGTTGGCGTAAATAGTCGAGTGTTCTCAGGTCCAAGACGGTGTTGGTCTTATATTAGAAGGCAGGTGAAAAGTCATTGCACACGAAACGAATTAAAATTTTCTGAAATTTGACGGTTCATTAATTTGAATGCCACCATATCGTTGGTATTCCTTTCTTACATTCTTTTGTATTGCCGCATTTGGTGCTATAACATCATTATCAAAGAAATCCAACGGCCAAAATGGCCGAAAATGATAAATCCATCGCTTTCGAACAACGCCCAAAACGGCTCAAAAAAATAAATCTACCGCCCTCCGCAAGCGCCCAAAATCGGCGAAAAAAATTAATCTACCGCCCTCCTAAAAACGCCACAATGAGTGCAAATAACAAATCTACGGCCCTCCGAAGACGGACAAAATGGCCGAAAGCGATAAATCTATGACCCTCCGAAAATGGAAAAAAATGGCCGAAAATAATAAATCTACCACCCTCTGCAAGCGGCCTAAATGGGCATCAAAAATTAATGTACCGCCCTCCGCAAGCGGCCCAAATGGGTGCAAACACTAAATCTGCCGCCCTCCGAAAACGGCCAAAAATACCCGAAAATAATAAATCTACCGCCCTCCGAAAATAGCCCTAAATGGCCGAAAATAATAAATCTACCCCCCCCCGAAAAACGGCCAAAAATGGCTGAAATTAATAAATATACTGCCCTCGGAAAGCGGCCAAAATGAGTGAAAATAATAAATCCATCGCCCTCCAAAACGCCCAACAACGGCCAAAAATAATAAATCTACCGCCCTCTGAAAACAGCAAAAATTGCCGAAAAACCATAAATCTACCGCCCTCCGAAAGCACCCAAAAATGGCTGAAAATAATAAATCTACCTCCCTTTGAAAACGGCCAAAATGGCCGAAAATAATAAATCTACAGCCCTCTGAAAATAGCCCCAAAATGGCCCAAAATAATAAATCTACCGCCGTCTGAAATGGCCACCTACAACACCACCCCAAGGTAGATCTTGCACGTTCGCTGTCCGCAAGCGACGGACAGGCGTTCCACTTCAAGTGACGTTGTTGGCATCACATGGAGGGGGGTCAGGGGGGGGCGGGGGGAATGCTCTCGGCCCCGCAAAGGGGAGAGGGCAAACACTACATCACACATGTGACCACTTGCCTCATGTGTGCCCACGAATTCAATGGGGCAACAATCGGGTAGCGTTTGTCAAAGGGTCGCACTACAAAATTCATCGAGACCTTCGGTGTCCTTGCTAGGCGGAGCCGTTTGCGGCTGACCGTGCTGTGGGTGTGGCTGCCAAAAATACTGCGTGTTCCTAGGACCCTTTCCTGCAACCAGCCACGCACACCATGCAAACATCCCAACCAGAAGACAACTATTTGCAGAACTAGCTGTTGACATTTCATGCTGTGTAGAGTCACCACGTTCTGTGAAGTTCCTCTGGTGCAGTCGCAAATGGATGATGCAGGCTGACACAGATAATGCCACATGAGAGGCAATGCACAAGTGCAAGTGCAGCCACTGCAGCAACTATAAAGAAACTTGGCTAGGCCAGGACGCGGCGCTGCAACCGCCGATGACCGTTGTGCCAACAAGTCTGCATGCAATTTGTGAGAGAACCTGCGCAGAGAGGCTGGGAGACTGAGAGGGGGGGCTGGGGTCCGGGCAGGACACGGCTCACCGTTGCTTGGTGAAGCATAGCTCACCTTCAAGTGGCAATTACATTTATCAACCTGAGAAATCACTGTCGTGTACCCCCCCCCCCCTTGCGCAAGCACGGCCGCGGTCCCAAAAGTCAGGTCAAAACGGCTCTTCAATGCCCAACCCGTGCTTAGCCATCATCCGACGATGGCCGTCACCCCTGGTATCCCATCGGCGGGAAAACACTGTTCATCAGTTCCAAAAATGCGGCGTAGCCGCGCCCACAAACCAACCCGTGCTTAGACAAGGTTGTGCATGCGCATGACACACGTGACAGCAAACGTGTGGGGGAGCCCTCAGATGGGGATGGCGAGGGGCTGCGAATGGGGAAGAGCACTTTATCAAAGCGGCATTGTGCTCAATCTCCTTCGTGTTCCGCATGTACTTCAAATGGATGTAGTTGTCCCCATGACAAGAGGGACCAAACACCTTGGCAGACACATGTTCTCCAGCGCTCCAAACGTACGTGACAGCCATGCGGGGAATAACATTGCTAGCCATGGCTGAAAATCACATCAGAACAAACAGCATGGGGTTGCAATGTGTGGTACAATGTTGTTATGAACATGATGCACTATCACAAACATGACTGAGCCCCTCTCTCCCTGTACAAACGCTCTACAAACCCAATCCTCCATTCTGGACCAAAAAAACCAACGGTCCCAAAATCGAGGTGATTTCCTCAAAACAGCGGTTCAACGCCCAGCCCGTGCTTAGACAAGACCGTGCATGCGCAAGGGGGGGGGGAGGGGGCACTTGTCTTGAGTGTTGGCGTACAAGATATTTGCTGAGGTCGTGTTCCAAATGTGCCCAGCCAAAAACAACAGCGAATAAGGCCATCAATTCACCAAGTCACGAGCTTTTGTTCATGAGTGCACGGAAATCACTGTACATTCTGTGAGAGCTTGACACGGATGGTGCTGCAGACGATGATGCTGTTGTCCAGCAGCAGCAAACGATGGTCTGATCGGTGGGTAGCGGCATAGAGTGACGAAGTTGTTCTGTTCTGTCAACGGAAAACAAAAGGGTTTTCGTTTCATGTGTCGAGTTCAGGTCGGTCGCAACAGGCTTGCCTTTGTGCTCCCATATATCGTTGAGCCCACGTGGTGCGCTCTGCCACGACTCACCGACTGCTGTCTCCAGGAGCAGGCAACTGAGGAGTCATCAGCGGTATTGCCAGAAAGCAACAGTCAACGGTGTGTAGTCATGGACAAAGCAGAAGAATGTACATTGCAGTGTGCACCTCGGGGAAGCCAAGGGTGTGCCAAGGGCGTGCCTGGTTCAGAATGAGCCACGCAGTGCTGCACAGACAAGGCACATGCGCCGAGTAGTGGTGGTGGAGAAGAGGTGGAACCAACACATTGGCATCCTAGGGGGCGTTTCTGCGCAGCGCGGGTACAGCGCGCGCACAGTGCACGCACAGCGCCGAATGGTAAGTAAGCTTACCCGTGACCACCCTCAAAACCACCCACCACCGGAGGAGCTACGTCCACAGGGCAAAAACAGCAGATCTAGACAGCAATCTGGCATTTTTAGTGGGTAATACAGTTTGTCTTAACTCTTTATCTGAGTTTTTGGACTGAGTAAGAATCTGAGTAGTGCTGTGTATGGGAACACAATAGTTACTGTGTCACCTCAGCCATCGGGGAAAATGGGTCCAAAATAGCCTACTTTTCGCACAGCGCACAGTGCGCCCCCCTAAGCTGTTTGACATTCGAATAGATGGCGAGAAGCCGGGATGCCGCCTTTTGCAGACACATCGACAGATCGTAATCTTACAGATTGCCAAACGTGCCGTTTAGAGCAGTGCCAAGCAGTAATGTGGAACCGCTTTGCAGACGCAGCGGTAGACGGGCGCCAATCTCACGCGCTCCATGATTCTGTGTTGCAATAAAGCCAGGTAGCGATGTGCTGAAGGGCATACAGGATGATCAAGAAGCAGGCAGTAAGCCAGAGATGAAGGCAAGAGCAGCAGGAGAAGTAGACCAGGGGCAAACCAGCGTTCAACATTGTTCATGTCTGCTTTCAATTGACAAGGACATTCTCTGACGCTTTGAAAGCAAACTTTGGTGTGTGTCTGTGAACACCGAAAGTGCCTTCAGGGCACATCAAGAGGTTTGTCAACTGAGGACATGACTGACCAGTGAGGGTCACCGGCGCCCAGCCCATCCGTTGTTTTTGAACTACTGACACTCTTGTCATCAGTGATCTATCCCATGCCTGTATTCTGCATGTACCTCCGCAGGCACTTCAAGCCGATGTGTCAGGCCCCAAAACGGTAGGGATCGATAACAGTGGCACCGGCATAGTCCCCGTGGGACGGGGTATAGTGGCAGCAATGCCACGAATAGCAATATCACTCATGGCTACAAACCAGAGAAATATGAAGGATTAGCACTGTGACAACACCGATTTAGCGCATAGGGGTGGGGAGTGGTAAGGAGTTTTTGCCGCCCTGCTAATCTGGGTGGCTGCGCCGTTTAACTTTCAACATAAGATATCACACTCATCTCGTATGCGAGCTTACGCTGCTCACCATTGCTTCAGACGGGCAAATTCACTTCCTGACGTTTTGGACGCAAAAATTCACGTCTGCGTCGAGACCACGAAATTGCGTGCAAATTGCGCCCAGAAATTTTGCCAGCTCTGAACGAATGGGACTAACGTCGCAAGCGGACCACGCAGGCGTGTGCTCATACACGACATGCCTGGTCATAAAATGTGTGTGAAAATCCATATATAACTATACATGTCTGTAACTGCTGCCTGTGAGGGACACACAGAATTCCATCGAGCAGCCTCCTCAGCAATCCCCCCATGTGGCAACCTCGACAAACTCGCCATGATATTGTGCCAAACCCACAACAAGCGCCTGCGATGTGCACAATCGGGCGAGCATTCGCAGGTGGCAGAGGCAGGGATCAGCAGGGAAGCAGTGCAAGGAAAGGAGTATGACGGGGCGTAGTGGAGAGGAGTTGCTGTTGCACCTTCGCTTCACTTGGCAACAACACTTCCCACGCTTTGAAAGCAAACTTCCGATTTGAGCTAGTCACGCCAAAAGTGCATTCAGGACACGATAGGAACATCTACCAGTTTGGCACAAGGGCTGGCAAATCCAAGCTATCGATGCATGGATATGAACCTTCAGGGATATAAATCTTCAGCACACACTTGGTTTGGTAGGATGGGTGAATGCAGGGCAACACGGGGGCCGTGTCGACCAGAGGTCGAATTCGTTGCGTCTGTCTTGAACGGGGGTCTGCGGGGAAACAGGCTCATTAAATATAGCATCGCCCACGTCTGTTTCAAACGGGCGACTGCACGTTCTCACGCTCTGGACGCAAGCTTTCGGCGTTTAAAGACACCCAAAGTGCGAGCAGGACACGTGAAGACTTTAGCGCCCGCTGAGGAACAGGGTGGGCAGTTAATTTTATTATTTCGTTGTTTCATATCGCAAGTATGGCAAACAACGCACGCCCCGATACGCTTCGAGCATGGCGCAGCGGACCCGCGTCGTTGGGAGGGCGGAGAACTTGACGGCGGTCTTCTATAGAACGAAAAAAGGGAGAGAAACTGGCGACGTCCGCCCACCGTCAGACACACTACCAACCGCCGTCAGCACGTACTTTCTGTTCGGTGGAACGCGTCGGTTGGTGCTTCGGGAACATAACAAGAGGCCTATGTGTAGCTGCACTGCACTGCGATGGCCTGGGTCGGCGGGGAGGGGGGGGGTGTCCGAGCCTCCCCCCCCCGAGGCATTTATACGTCAAGACCCTTTACCAGCGAAGAACGAGTGACCACTGCGACAGTTCGACGGCGCATCCCCCACGGGTCTAACTGGGGAAACAGGCTCATTAAATATAGCATCGCCCACGTCTGTTTCAAACGGGCGACTGCACGTTCTCACGCTCTGGACGCAAGCTTTCGGCGTTTAAAGACACCCAAAGTGCGAGCAGGACACGTGAAGACTTTAGCGCCCGCTGAGGAACAGGGTGGGCAGTTAATTGTTCGTATTGTTCCGCTGCTCAAACGAACGGACATCACACATGAGGCGGCCAAGCAGCGCAGGCCGCTGGGTAACGATGGACGGCGCAGCGCACACGCGACGGGGGTTTGAGGCGTGCCCTGAAGCGTCGCGGTGCAAAGAGCCCGTTAACATCGCACATCATCGCAAGGCGCATGCCCGACAGCGGCTGGGCCTTGGCCTTGGACACCGCAGATCGCCCGACGAACGCGGCGACGCGTGCCTGTCACCGGTGCGTCCCCTGCGGCAGTTGCACCGCAAAGGCCCCCGCCGTGGGAATCCCGGTCTGGGGGTTGCGGCCGGTCAGCCACTCCGCGAGGGAGCGGCTGACGAACTGGTAGCGCCCGTCGAGGAGCTCCAGCCCCACCGCCTCCGCCAGCACGTGCGTGGGGCCCGCCTCCAGGCCCAGGACCCGCTGGGCGTGCTCGGCGGGCAGCGCGTCCGGCGCCGCCACGGCAGCCTCCAGAAGTCTTGCGGCCTGCGTCCAGCGGGCATCTGCGCAGGACCGGAGGGGGGGGTTGCAGGGGAGGCCAGGGGTAATGGTCCGGGTGCCCTGTGTTCACAGTGGGGGCGGGGGAAAATTGGCGTGCGCTGGCAGGGGGTCATTCGAGCCCCTTTTCCAGACCCCTTCCCCCTCCCTTCAGGGCTCCCGTGATGGAGACCCCCGACGGGCCAACGGGGGAGGTTCGGGGGGGGGTCCTGAGATACCCCCAACATCTGTGGCTCGAAGTGATCCCCAAGATGCGCTGATCATTTCGAGGTATGTGTCATGGGGGGAATGTTGGTTTTGAAAAAAATCTTCTTCCGGACCGCTTCGCGGCGCAGGTGGTGAGTCATCACTAGTGTTTTGACTAGCGTTCTTGGACTGCCTGTCACGAGAGCCCCCTTTCCAGACCCCCCGGACCCCCTCCTTCCGCGGGCTCGAACGACCCCGCCCCCCTTGTGCAAGCCAATTTTCCACCTGCCTGGCCCGCAGGGATTTCGGTGGCGTTTGAGGGTATTGCGGAGAGGGCGGCGGCGGCGGTCTGCAACAATCTGGCGACCGACGCCCACTGTTCGGCGCCCATGGCCATGCAGCCTTTCCCAACCGTTTGTTTGCCCCGACAAGTGCATATCGTGTGCGCCACTTGCACACGGTGCGCCGCGCCCCATTCTCCCGGTTGAGTCGCCCCATCAGACGCCGAGAGGGACACTGAGGCCAAAAGGCTTGGCCATTGGTTGCGGGGAAATAGCTCAAAACGGACTAGGGTTGGCGGTGCTGACCCAAAAAGAGATGGCACGCACTGCGCATGCCGCAACTGCGACTACGGCGTGGGCGAGTCCCTGCAGATTGCTGACCCGCGATTACCATCGTTGACCACGAACTGCGGTGCTCCTGAAGGGTGTGTGTGGTGCACACGTTTGGCATGACGCCGGATTGTATTGCTGTCTGAAGCTGGCGGAACCCATTGCCGCCACCTGCCCTTGCAGTGTGTCCGGTCTGCGTGGACCATGTCAACGAGCGCAACAGACCGGTGCCCGAACCCAGACTCGACGCCCGTCAATTCCTGCTACCCGCCCGCCTCGCCAAACCGCCACGTAACCGCCTCGTTCACCACATTGTCATGTACCAAAAAAACACTTGTGCGGAACAACATACCGGCGTGTGCCAACAGTGGGGGAGGGAGGGTGCCACGAGGCTGAGTGAGTATGCCAGTTGGTACTTCCGGGTGTACGTGTGTGTTCGCCTTTTGAGGAGGGAATCCTCCACGCGTCAATAGGTGGGTTGGGTGCCCTGGGGGTGAAGGGGGTGGGTAAAAAAAAAAGCGGTGAGGAGTGGGCAGCCAGCTCTGCCGCCGCTGTAGCACTGTGAACCGAGAACAGCACCGCACCAAAAAGAAACAACACTCTGACTGTTGCTGAATTAGGGGGATCCGCGCCCCAACCGGAGGCCGTGAGTTTGCTCGCGGTTGGGGTTTGGAGGCCCGGCGTGTTTAGCCCGGTTTGAGGACAACAAGTCAGTGCACAGGCCTCGGCGCGTTTCCCAACACGCGGAGAGAACAGCGCTCTTGACCGCAATCCAATGTACGGCGTTGCGGCGCCCCGAGGCGTACGTGGCAGCAAACAGGGGATTCCCGAGCAAACACCTGCGACACCCTCCGGAAAGGCCTTCTGGAAGTGGGTCATGTAGAGGTCAGGGACGCCGCGCGGGAGACGCGCGATGCCCGCAAAGTCCAGGACCCGCCCGGCCTCCGCTTCCGCTTCAAGCAGCCCGGCCACCAACGCCGCGTACACGAAGAGGCCGTCCGCCTTCCGGTCCAGCAGCCGCACCGCCCGCGCGCGCGCGTCCGCCGCCGACGACCGGAGCTGCTCCGCGACGAACTCCTCCACTTCGTCGGGGTTGACGCCCGCGTCCCGGCAGATCTGCCGGGGGAACGCGCGGACGGCGGCGGGGCCTGCCGGCCCCCCGGGCCCCGGCGTTGGGCACTGGGCCGCGTACCGCAGCCGCGCGTCGAGGGCGGGGCCCTCCGCACGGCCGAGCTCCTGCAAATGCCCGGCCATCGCCCCCTTCAGCGGCGGGAACTCCTCCTCCACCAGCGCCTCGAGGGCGGCGGCGGGGAGGTCGCCGCGGACGTACCGCTCGGCGGTCGCCCGCAGGTACGCCCGCAGGTCCGCGCGGTGGAGCGGGCCCTCCAGCTCCAGCGCGCCCGGCTCGAACGTCTGGAGGGCCCGGCGGAGGTCGGGGTCGTTGCGGGACGTCACCACGAGGCGCACCCACGGCGGCAGCGCCGCGAACAGCCCCAGCCACGCGGCGTGCGGCTCCGGCGCGTCGAGGGCGTCGAGGCCATCGATGCAGAGCAGCAGCGGGCCCCGCAAGGGCGGGGCGACCCGCTGCAGCGGCTCGACGAACAGCGTCCGGACGAGCTCGGCCGGTGCCCCGGCGGCCAGGGCGCTCCGCACGGCCGGGGTGTCCAGCTGCGCGGCGTAGCCCGGCACGTGGCGGCACAGCGCCGCCGACAGCGACGCCAGCAGCGCGGCGGGGCGGCGGTGGGCGGGCGTGTCGCAGAAGTGGCAGGCCACGGCCACGGCCCCGTGCTGCGCGGCGACGCGGTCCAGCCACACGGCCAGTGCCACGGTCTTGCCCGTCCCGCCGCGGCCGACGAGCCACAACATGCGGGCGGCCTCCTCCTCCGCGAGCCACTCGTCCATTTGGTCGAAGGCCCATTCCCGACTGCCGTACAGCCACTGCCGGCGCTTGTGCTGCAGCAGCGGGGAGAAATCCACCGCCTGGAGCCCCGCGAGCGCCGTGCGGTCGGCGGACGGCGTGTCCGGATGCTCCGGCAAGTCGTCGAGGAGGGTCCGCGGAGTGCCCATGTTCGGAATCGTGGCACTGGCGGCGTGCTCTGGGCGGCCCGCGACGATGGGGAGGCGGGCGATGTGCGGGAGGGTGGGAGGGGGCAGCGGCACCGAGCGTGGGGTGGTGGGCCTCGCGGACTCTGCAGCGGAGTCCGCGGTGCCGGGCCGGGACGACACGAGCACGGCGAAGCGGACTCGTTTCCGAGGGGCCGGGCAGTGTGCGTCGGTGCCAAGCCACTGGCACATGCTTTTGGTGAAGTCCCCGTCGGAGCCAGGCAGGCCCACGACGATGGATGGGATGACGTCGCTGGTGGACCGTCGGTGGGGCGCACCGCAGGGTTTCAGGAAGGCATCCGCCGACTGCGATAATACATGGGTGGACCGTCTGAGAGGGAGATCCCTGCAAGCCTTGCGGAAGGAGTCCATCGTCTGTGATAGAACGGGAAACAGGCACCCCACCACTACGTCTCGCGTTGCCTACCCCCACTATTATCCTCTCCGTCCCGATGAACTGACCCTGCGGTGTCAAGCCCAGTGGTAGCGCGTTGGGCAGATATCAGTAAGGCGGAAGGTAACCCTAACCCGAAGGTTCAAATCAGGGCTTGTGCACCTTCTCCCTGGTGGGCTGAGAGGTAATACCCTGATCCTGCCCCTCCCTTTATGCCATCCGTTTGCCCTTGAGGCCGTCTCCGCAGAGCGCGCACACAGCGTCTGGTATCTGAGATACTGTACCAGAACCAACCCCAAAACCCCAAACCACTCAAAAGACCTAATGAAACGGCCAAACGCTGGAACATAAGCATCTCGGACTTAATACCTCAAGGGCATGCCATGCACGTCAATGTGGCTGGTTAGGGTGTGTTTCTTGTTTCGTGCTGCAACGGGTTCCAAAGTGGCTGAATTTGCGAAAAGTGCGGAGTGTGCCCTCTTTGTGCCCCAATGGGTTGCCAATTATGAGCTGAAGTCTGTGTGGCTAACCCAGCTGATATCTGCCGAAACCTGTTTATACCAGTACACTCCACGCCCTGTGTGGGCCCTTTGCAGTGTCATTTTGAGCTTGTTTGTTAGAAAATGGGGGCAAGAACTGTTGCCGGGCTGTGGCAGACACGTGTTGCAAAACGTGTCCCTCCTTCCACCAACCCCTCTGCCCTTACCTGGGTGATACCGAACCCCTCACACACATCTTTACCCATGTTCAATTCAGCAACATGTGCAGACTGCAAGCAAGTGGCGTACTGCAAAGTGATTGTGTGTGTTCTGTCTGTAGTGCTGCACAACACCCATGTAGGGGAACTTCAGATGGCATTGCACACGATGATGTGTGTGGAACTGTACTGTACAACATAGTGTGCGGTGCAGGTGCTTTCTTCCAACCTGCAAGGGCCTGCGCACCACTGTCTCCCAAGCTGTTGCGTAAAAAATGCAAAGTCAGAGTTTGCAGTGCAGGTGCTTCCTTCAAACCTGCAAGCGCTGCACACCACTGTCTCCCACGTTGTTGTCACAAAGATCCAAAGTCAGAGTGCGGAGTGCAGGGGGCCTGCACACAACAGTCTCCCACGTTGTTGTCACAGAGATCCAAATTCAGACTGCACCTGCAAAGGCCTGCGCACCATTGTCTCCCACGTTGTTGTCACAAAGATCCAAAGTCAGAGTGTGCAGTGCAGGTGCTTCCTTCAAACCTGCAAAGCGCCTGCGCACCACTGTCTCCCAAGCTGTCGCATAAAAGATACAAAGTCAGCGTGTGCAGTGCAGGTGCTTCCTTCAATCCCACAGCGTTAAAACTGTTGGATGGGAAAAATTATCCCCCAAATTCCAAAAAAGCACGCAACACCACTCACAATGTTGTTGAACCATTTGGGCCACCTTTGCAATTTCAGTTTCAGTATTCACAAAACTTGCGAGCTGGAGGGTTAGTTTGGCCGATGCAGCCAAATATTTGTAGATGTATGGTTCGAGCAATTCGCAAAATTCGTCATCGATGTTCGCACCATTACACAAGACGAAGAACAGCAGAAGCGAATTCTTAAAAAGCGCGAGGAGTTTAGTGGGGATGCTAAGGCTCTTCGTAGTATTAGTCCTTTGCCCATGCGAACCTATGTGAATGGCCTTGCGGTCATGTACAATCAATCGGGTCGGACAACCAAGGTTTCATTTTCCTCCACAATGCAATTTCCAAAGTTTAATGCTTTCATGCGTGGGTGTGTGACCATTCACCGTGGATTGGTGGCCATTAAAGAAGCTACCAAAGATGCTGCGGCCTTTGAGATATTGCAAGATCGCGAACTCCCCTTGCTTTGGAACAATACAAATTTTGATTCCCTTTATGAAGTCCAAAGGATGGGTATGGCAATTTTAGCCTTCCGCACGGGTCTCCGTGGCGACACCCTTTGAAAATTGGACTCTTATTGTAGCGGGTGGGGAAAAATATCTACAACCTGTGGTTGGAACAATGAAGAACCTTGCTGCCTCACTGGATAAAGTAGAAACAGCATTGTTCAAGCAACGTGTGGCTCAGTGCGAAGATCATCGATTTTGTGCCATTTGGTGGTTTCAGAAATTGGCAAGCATGAGCCCACTCAAGACTAAAGGGCCCTTGTTCCACTTCCTCAATCCACTTAGCAATTCCGTGCAAGAAGGTAAGCGAGCAGGGTACGGAGTCTACCGTGGAACAGCAAATTGGGTAGGGCAATTGCTTGAACGTCCCGGTTTAACAATGAAAGATATTGGTAGGCGTCCAGTATTCACAAAACTTGCCAACTCGGAGGTTAGTTTGGCCGATGCAGCCAAATATTTGGGTGTTGCCCAAAAAACGTGGGAGGTGTACCATCGTGCTGCCCTTGATACCCCTATCAAGGCTGCAAACTTATTGAGCCGGTATGATGTTCATGAAGATGAGACTGTGTCATCTAACGCCAAGGGGCTTGGCCTCTTGGACGGTGACTTCCTTTTGGAAGGAACTTCCCTCGGCATTGCCGAAAACAATGCCGACGTTGTGGCTACAATTGCTCCTTTTCCTGAAGAAGTTCGTAATTCACAATCCTCGTTGTGTGAATCGTTGGGTTCTTTGCGTGAGTTTGTGCTTGTGGGGGCGGAATCGCCTGGCAAAGATGTGTATGCCTCACCTGCTTCTATTTGCTCATCCTTGGGGTCTTTGAGTGGTGTGTCTGTAGATCTCCTTGAGGAGGAGAACTCGGCAAAGTCTTTGAATGAGGATGATAGTGAGTGGGATTATGATGAACGGCCTCTCACGCAGCCCTCCCTCAAGCGTTCCCTCGAGGAAGCCCGTGAAATTTATAGGACCGCGACTTGGGAGGTCCCGCCAGCACCCGAGGGAGCCCTAGTCAATCAGGATTTGTCCATTGTACCACAACCATTCAAGCGAATGCGTCGCCCACGGTATCCTCCAAGGCATGTCCGTGTCTTCGTCCTCAACTCTTCCCTAAGTGCCACGGGAGAATACGTGCTCCAAGTGTTCGCGTGAGATTTTTGTTTGGCCCCTTGCGTGGTGGTGCCCGCATTCAGTGCAAAGTGTGCAATGCACCTTACCATGAGTCTTGCTTTTATGCCACCTCGTCTACTTCTACCATGAAAGTGGAAGATGGTGTGGGTCCTTGTTGTCGCGAGTAATTTGACTATTGACCATCAATTTTGCTTGGCAACCATGTCATTATAGGAATGCCACACATTCGATTCTCGCTGAAAGAGACCGGTACCCATCACCACAAGTAGCGTGATAACTCAGTTTATACTCAAAGCCAGTACCGGATTCCCCCATGTCTTGTTGCTAGTGCTTGCTCCCTACCGTTTCCTCCCCTTGGTTGCAACCTCACACTCGGGGCTTGCCACAATGAGCTAGGGGCTAGAGGCCGCTGATATTCATCTAACGATTATCGTCCTGAAAACTCGCCTCTCTATCTAACACTTTGTGGCGGCGGTGAACGCCTACGTGACAGAGGGCAAGAGTGTACCCTTCGTGAAGCGGCCGTTTGAATGGGAGATTCACGGAGGCGTGAATTTGAGAACTTTTTGCTGTGTTTTGCTCGTAACTTGGCTCCATCGTGTGTGTTTCTCGTGCTATCTTCGCCAAAACGTTGTCGCTAGAAATGTCTTGAACTTTGATGTTTTACCTTGTTGGTAGGTTGCAAATATTCGGCTCGGTTACCGTGAACGCAACACTAATTTATGAAATTCAAGCATACACGAATTCGCGCGAATTCGAGTTAGTTTCTGCTGAAATTTGGCCTTTTTGGACATTGGTACGAATTTCGTGCGAATTTCGTACAGTAAAATGTCCAATAATGTCTCAGAAAAAAGTCTCGGTAATGTCCCAAATGGCCCTCGTAATGTCCCAATACTTCACATTCTGACGTCTTGGGACAAGTCTACTAATGGCCCAAATGGTCTGGTCAACACGGGGGGGAGAGATAAAAACATGACGCGAAGCGCCTGGAAGACAAGTTTTCCCAAAAACCAACACCACCCAAGTCAACATGGGGGGAGGGAGAAACCGGGCGCAACGCGCCCAGAGGAGAATTTTCCATCCATCTTCGACCAAAAAGTGTGTCAATGTCCCGGAAAAAAGTCTTGTAATGTTCCAAATGGTTCCAACCAGCCCAAAAAGGAAAGTCTCGGAACGTCCCATGTGGGTGGCCGAAAAGTCTTGTAATGTCCCAATTGGCTTGATTTCGGCCGGGACATTATTGGACATTCTGCTGTACGCATCTGGGGATTCTGGTGAAGTTCGCAGGCAGCGCGCGCGACATTCACACGAAATTCGTACGAATCTGCCAAATTCGCACGAATTTCGCACGAATTTGGTGCGAAATTCGTACGATTTTCGCAAATTCATGCCCAAGTCTACCGTAAATGTTGCCAGGATTGTTTTTGGGCGCCGTTTGGGCGTTAGGGGTCCGTTTGGGGCGGGACTTTCACTGCATCATGGGGACTGAAAATGGGTCCTGAGGTTTACCCCATCAGATACGTCATATTGAAGCCAAAATGTAGTGTTATCTCAAAAAAAAAACTCAAAAAATGGGTCAAATTCACGTGAATCGAATTTGCCATTCAAACAGCCGCTTAACCCCGTTCACGAAGGGTACAAGGCCATGCAAAATGCATGTGAACCGTGTGCTTGCGTTGCAGAAGCTGGCGCGTGAAGGGGGTGCACCAGTCCGGCCCCTTTGCGAAATACATCGTCGGCAAGTGTTGACATACCATGCAGCAGCGTTTGACCTTGCCCTTTGGGAAAGGGTCTGACATGCAATTGATCACATCATCAAGAACACTACAAATGGGTGACACTATGGGGCCCCATGTTCGAGCCCAAACAAAAAGGCGCAGGACGGGGCTCTTGGGGGGCCGAGTTTTCAAGACGTTGCATTGGTTATTGATTACTTTTACGTTGCACATTTCTTCTAACACATCCCTCGGGTTGGGTCCCGGGGGACCAGTACGGGACAGGGGGGGCGGGGTATTCTTTTTTGGCCCAAAACCGTTCCGTGCCAATTGGGGGGGGGTGGGGGGGGGTATTTAGGATATGGGATTTCATGCGGAACGGAATGGCGTACCTAACATCCCCATGCCCCCAAACCGGTTGCCATACAACGTGCTCGAAAAAAAAAGTCCCTCCCCTTTGCCGTGGGTCCCGATACGGCGTTAAGCGGGTTTTTGGGGGGACGTCTGAGGGATCATGGTCTTTCTCGGTGCGAAGGGGAGATGTTTCGATGGGCTACCTGTCCTCCAATGCCATGGGCCCACACCACAAACAAGTTCGTTTGCTGATGAGTGCACTTATAACCTAAACAAGTCACCCTCGCATCAAACATGATCAATTAGTTGCATGGACCTAGTTTAGGGTGAAAGACATCGTCCACCGGGAGATCATCTCATGCCTTTGCCTTTCCTATGTCTTCTCGCGGTTCTCTCGAACTCGTGCTCGCGGTGCTTCATATCCATGCAGACTTTTTTCGGTTGTTGTCGTGTGATCTTTGCTGCCCGTTGCAACAACGCAATCCTTCATGTCCGGTATGCTTCCTCGGCAATGAGATATGTGTCCACTTTACGATGCACACTACTATGTCGCCGTCGACATGATGCGCTAATTCATTCGCGCTAATTCATTAGGTTTCTTCGACGACAATAATGTGAGCGCTGCCATCGCTCAAGTCCAACAAAAGGACGGAATATTGCTTGTCTTCTTGGGTGGCGAGGGTGACGCCATCCCCGAAGTACGCAAACATCTCGAAGATCCGGACTTTTGTTCAATGGCAATGAGCAATAGGGTTGTGGCCATTGACCTCCGCGCGGGTACATGTTACTCGCCCTCCCTTTGTGTACGATTGGTTGCTATGCCGTCATGGAATGTGTCGTCACCGCAAAGGCCTTAGACGCCGCAAAGACTTCTTCATGTCTCCACCCGTTGCTTTGCCAATTGCCGCATTTCAATTGTTTGTGGAGGCAATTTTGGAGCCTCGCTTGGCACAATGTGAAGTTCTCAACAATTGTTCGCGGTTTGGTGATGCAATCATGGTACAGAACAATGGACAGCGACACATCTATGAAAGCACTCCCCCACGTCTAAAGTATGACTGATTCTGCACCTCATGATGAAAAGAATCCACAAACGACAATGAAAATCGATCATTGCCGTGCTCATGCCGAACATCCACTACACTATATTGTCCATGTTGCACCTCCGCACACATGCCCAACAACATTGCACGTGTTTTCCGCCTAGGCAAACCCGATTTTGAACACTTCAAACAAATGTATCCCGGTGTGTCACGCTTCGCAGGGTTGCTTTTGTGCATGGCCACATGGGTCTAGGCTTCGTAGGGAGGCTTCGTAGGGAAATGACCCAAAAACGCAATGCAAAGCATCCGCTGGGGCTTTTCTAAGGGGGCGAATACAGGGACATGCCATGATTCAAAACCAATGGTTCATATGGCGTACGAAGTGTTGTGGGATCAACAGTAAAATTGTTGCATGGCGAAGTACATAGTCAAGAAGAATGCCATGGAAGAACAACGAGAAATGAAAAGGATTCTTTAACGTTCCATTGTGGAGAGTCTGCAAGGGGTCGGATCCTTGATCTGTGGGGGGGGGGGGACAACCCCGATGCATTGCGATCCATTGTAGTTGGCGTCCTTCCAATCCATTTCGCTCAAGTGGTAATTTAGATACACCTTTTTGTAATGTGGGTTATTGCCCTTTGCTTGGTTAATTTTCCGTTGGCCAAAACCTTTGCTATGGATCAAGAACATACGTCATTATCTTTTTGGCATCCATGCCATGGTCGGACGTTTGACTCAATTATTTTGGCGCTCTAGAAGGTTGAGTGCATAATTTCTTTGCGGAATTGTGCTTTCAACTCCATTCATCGACCTTCCCATTTTTCCGGGCCTTGTGACCGTGTCAATGGTAGCGTCCGATCTATGACCCGATCCGTTATGTCAGGGCGTTGGGGGGGGTTACATCGAGGCAAATGAATTCGCCAAGTTGGCCAGATGTCAAATCTCAAAGAATATTTTGATGGGATTTTGCATTCGCTATGGTATGAAAGGCAATAGGGTTCGGGCCGGGGTTATCCCCGCCGATGATTTCTTATGAACATCTTTTGCACCCTCCCGAGCGAGTTATGCGCGGCCCTAAGGCTTGATACCACTTGATACCGTGATGAGGCCCGAACCCCCTCGCAACCCGCATAGGAGGGTACAAGGGTTCGATCGTGAACCCACGAAATTGCCCTCACATTGTTGAACCGCGACGCAAAGTATTTCCGACCAAACCCCGTGCCTAATGAAAGTATGACATTGATCAATTCATACAGGGGTAAACACGCGCACTGCGCATCGCACCGCCGCGATGTCTTCCGCATGTTGTTTTTTGAATCTTTGGTTTTTCAGCTTGGCAAGGATGCGGTGCCCTAAGGGGTAAGTATCCAACAACGGAGGCCGCCATTCCACCTCCTCACCCATGCGATGGTGGTTGTAGCCACCCACAGCCCTTGCCGGGGGAGGCCGTTGATTTATGATGAGAGGAGAAGGATGCACTCTTTGGTACGGCCTCGGATTGTGGGTTGTGGTTTTCCAAAAGGGGAGGGGTTGAGGCACGCTGGTTATTGTCCACCATCGGGTCAGCCATCGGGGCTTGGGGCCGTATCCCGCAGCCACGGGAGACAGGCTCCGAGTAAAACCACGAAGGGAAGATATCGGGGTTCTAGCTAAACAAGCATGAAACACAACGCCCATAAGACAGCGCACCATGGGCGCACCGCGCACACCACGTGTTGTGTTTCCTCGCTGGTTGCACTGTCCTTTTCGAAGGGGGGGGGGGGATGGCGGTCTTTTGCCTCTCCAAGTTCCGCTTTGTGGTGCGTGTGTAATGAAAGAGAACTGCCGAAAATGAAAAATTGCGGCGACCTCGTGGCCTTTGGTCCACCATTGATTGGTATTCCTTGCTTTTGGTGTTTGCTTGGGTTCCCTTTGCCCTCTTACAGTTTTTAGCCTGCCAACGGTGTATTTCATTGCACCGTCTGGTTTGGTTCTCAATTGCTTTGTTGGTGAGAAGTCGTTGGAAGATACCCATGCTGCGTTGAAATCCGCGATTGACAAGAAGAACGAAAATTTGAGTCCGAGAACGGAAGAAGTTGCAAGTCCAAGTCCCAACGTGGTGAATGCCGCCCCACCGGTGGAGGTGGATGTCGCAGGTGCTCACCATTACGCTCGTATGCTTCGGCCAGGCGCTACAAATGATAGACACCTCGGGTGAGCCCCTCCATAGTGCTGGTTCGGAAACGGCCAACCATTGTCTGCAAAACTATTTATTTCTCGTCCTCCACTGCGTGCATGCACACGTACAGGGCTTGGGAGCGCACTCCTGTCTCATGCAACCTCCTGTGGTTGAGTCAACATGGTAGAATCGTTAACAAGAACGACAATTTCGGTACAAACAAAGACAACCAAGTACCGCAAGCCAAGTGACGCGGCACCTCCACTCGTCATTTCAGCGTCGTCATTCCCACCCCATTCGATCCAGAAAAGCGTTGCCAAGGGTGCAATGCGATTAGCTCGAACTCAGCAGAACCACTTCTGGACTCGCATGATAGGTCGGCCGGAGGGGCAGCCTAAGTCTGATTTGACGTGCGCCTTGAGCACATCCGGCAAGAGGATGGGAGAAAGTGGACAGCGCAAGCATCTGCAGTAGGGTTCGTCATGTCATCTTTGTCGTGCACAGACGCCCCTGAGGACATTCCAAATGCAGCACCACCGGACGCAGCTTTGTCTCAGCCTTGCCACAAAGACCATGAACAGCAGAATGGCCGCTCCTCGGATGAAAAGCATTTGCCGGAGACCCGGCAGGCTGAATTGCAGCGCGGCACTGAAAACCCTGGAAAGGAAGAGGTTCCTGGCCGGTCCCTCCCCTTCTATTGTCCCTTCGTCTTCATCCGACGTGTCTTTGCTAAGATTTCCTAAGGTGGTCCATCGTTCCCTTCATTCATCAACGGGTCAGATTGTGGTTGCGCATTCGCGTGTATTTTGTTTCATCGTATTTCGAGATGTAGGAGGATTGCAACTGGACACCATAGCACGAAATCGTTGTCTGCAGACTGTTGCAATGGCCGCTACCCAAGACCAAACAGACAGGTATTTCTGTGCTGTGGTGGTCAGTGCCCACACATTTGCTCTGTTTACTCCTATTCCCATTACCAGGGCCCATGGTGCGGTCCTCATGCTCAATGATAATGGGTCGCTATTGCATGTCGGGACGGATGGAACAGATTTCTGGACAGTCCTCAAAAACAGGGACAAATTTTTGACAGAAATAACTCCCGTGAGAGTCTGAGTACCAAAGAAAACTGGTAGTGCAACTGCTGGTGTCATCTCTCGCTGCAGCACCCCGCCATATGTGTCCACCGGCACTGTGCCCTCGAGTACCAACAACACCGAGTCCGGAAAGTTCGAGCACGATAGTTGTTGTTGAAATTCATTTGGTATTTTGATGGGCTGTTGGGTGTCTCTTGAAGTTACCCAAGGGGATTCAGGTGTTTGGGCTATGAACAGAAAAGCTTGAATCCTTCTCCGAAACCGCGCAACGGTATTTTTTAACGTGTTGTGCAGGGAGTCGTGAAAGCTCGCAGGGTGGGTGGCGGAAGGCGTAAACGTGTTCACATTCAAGGATTGGCAAAGGTTGAGCGTGATTGAGGAGAGGGCCTCTTTTTGAGGCAGGTGTAGCCTGGGAGAACTGCTGGGCAACGTGAGGACAGAGGGAAACAAGATTGCAATGGGATCGACGTGGGACAGCAAAGGGAGCAACGTGTATCTGTTGAAGGCCCTGTACTAGACGGGCAATGCCGCACAGGAGGTGGCAGGGTTGGGAGTGGCTGCATCGAAGCCTGCCAGCGCTGGCAGGAGATTGGACGTGATGTGGGCGCTGCCATGGTGAGCAGTGCCAAGGGCCAGGTCTTCCCACCGATGGAAGGTCCGCGGAAATGGGGGAAATGAGGGTGAAAGGGGGGAAGTGTGTGAAAATGTTGAATTTTGGGGAAGTTCTGTGGAAACTGGTGCGAAACACACCCGAAAATATTGGAAGGTGGTTTTAGCAGATGATGGGGTGCAGGGGGGGTGTATACAATGGGCCATGACCTGAGGAAAAATTGGCTGAGCTGGCCCCCCATTTTTCTTTTCCCCCGTTTTTCCTCTGGAATGTTGTCGGAAGCTCATCGTCGGCCGGATCGGGAAGGTCTGGTCCTTGCAGTGCGACTATCATTCCACTTTCATCGCCAAAACAGCATTTATGCTGCACTCCAGGTAGATGCAGACGGCCTCAATCAGCAAAAGCAGTCCGTCTGTGCCTTTGCTGCCTTTGGTGGAGCCCAATTTTAATCCGCATGCGCAGTGCCTGGTAAGCCCCTTTGGAGGGTGGTGGGTTTGCTTGGAAAAAGGGGTTGTGGCCCCCCACTTCAGTGTTCCTCGTCCCTAGAGGGCATCGAAGTGGGCTGTCGTTCCTCCAACCACTGGTTCCACAAGAATATTGGGGTTTCCGAGGTGTTGCCTCTTGAGTCCACAGAAAGGGCTTGGGATTGGATGTGTCACCTATTGCCAACGGTTTTCCAGTTTGAACAATGCGAAGGATGTTGCTGAAGTCGACGGGGCTTGCAGCCCCGCACCTCCGAAGGCTTGCGCTGTGGAGCAGCCCCAGCCTGACGTCAATGCAATGGACATTGCTGAAGCAGAAGGGGCTTGCTCTGCAACTTCGGCGGCTGCCCCAGCGGCGCAGCCGCCTGACGTCACTCGGCCTGACGTCACTAAGATCCGCGTGCGCCTTCTCTCGGGCGAGACGGTCACACATGTATTCGGAAGCGGCAGCCCTCTGCAGGTGCTGTTTGGTTGCGATTTGTGCAACGCACCATAAAAGAATGCGCACCTGAACAGAATGCAGTGCCCCATCCAATGCTCCTGCACTGTGGAGTCGCGTTGGGCAGGATGGGATGACACGGGATTGCATGCACCCGGGGGCTCAGGCGGCGGTAGTGGCGCCCTGCGCCTGGTTTGGCATGATGGGGGGCGAGGGGAAGCGGAGGGGATAGGGGCGGAGCCACTACCTGCTCACAATGCCGTCAAGAAATACACTTTTTGTGACACGGCAATGGCTGCACATCGAGGGAGGGCAGAAGAGAGGAGCGTGGGAATGAAGTGGTGCACCTGCCGCCCCAGCACCAGGGACAGTGAGGCAACAGGCTCTTTGGTGACTGTCCTTGGGCTCGATGGGCCTCAGAAGGTGGAAGTGAAAGAGATGGAGAGTGGATGGCCAGGTACAATGACATTCATCGTGGCATGAATGCAAGTCAAGAGCAGAAACAGTTTGGGGGCGGGGGGGGGCTTGCGGCCCTGAGCATCAGGTCACGAGCTGGGGTTGTCAGCTGACCGCAAACCGTCGTTGTTTGATCGCCATCTGCAATCACTTGCAGCCGCCACCAAATTGGGTCACTAGAATTTCCTTTGCCTGTACAAAAGCAACACCTTGTTCCTGATGGAAATCCCGCAAGGGGGGCTTGGGTTGACATGAGGGGGCAGCAGAGGGGATAGGAGGGGATAAAGGGATCCAAACTGGAGGCAGGGGGGAGGTACACGGCGCATACACCTCCTAGCATCTATCCTTTAAGCACCATTGTGACTCCCATTGCGCCGTATGGTGCCATGATTACCCCATCCTCAAGCAAACGTGTAGCTTGGCCTCACGGGGCCATGGGCGACTGGTGGGGTGTTTGCCTGAAGCCGCGCGCCTCGTTAGTACCAAACCTCCCCGCCCCATGTGCCTCGTTGGCGCCACACCCCCCGCCCCCGTGTGCCTGGATAATGCCAAAACCCCCCTGCACGCCCAACCCTCCCGTGTGCCTCGTTAGCTCCACCCCCCCCCCCTAGTGTGCGCCAACCGTACCCACACTATGGCTCGCTACGCTCGACGTGGGGCCAGCCCCCGCACCACCCTTAAATAACAAGACTCCTGCAATGGCTACAGACCGCCTTCTGTGTGCACCGCCTTCTGTATGCACCGCAATTCCCATGGTCGGCGGCGAAACGGGAAGGGCACACGGGTAAACGGGGTGGCATTCGGTGTGCAATGTCCGCCCCCCCCCCTCCTGTGCGCCTCGTTAGCGCCAAACCCCTTTGCGCCAGCACCCCCCCCCCTTCCCGTGCGCCTCGTTAGCGCCAAACCCCTTTGTGCCAACCCCCCCCCCCCGCGCCCCGTTGGCACCAACCCCCGCCCCCCCCCCCCTGCCGCCCGTGCGCCTTGTTAGCGCCAAGCCCCCCCCCCCCCCCCTCCCCCCTCCCGTGCGCCTCGTCAGTGCCAAACCTCCAACCTCCATGCACCTCGTGTCACGAGGCACGCAGTCTCGGCCAAACAATGGGCTAGTGGCAAATCCCATGCATGTGCTGTTCCCCCAAGTACAGAAACAGACGTTGGGTTCACAGTGATAGCTTAGCAATGACCTCGGGTACCAGTGCCACACTGTGTAGAATGGTTGTCACCACATCACTATAGCTTAGGTGTAGTGTTGTGATCAAGGACACGTGACAAGGCATGCACTTGGCCACTGCTTGCACATTGCCTCCCTATCACAGTGAAAGGCGCCTATGGATATGCACCACTGATGAGCTTTCTTTGTGCCGTCGCTTGCTGACGTGCTCCCATGCCCCTCAGCTCCCCCCTCATAGCCCCTCTTTGCTCCCCTCGGCCCCACTCTCCTCCCCGCCACTCCCACACCCTCGCTGTCCTCTCCTGATATCAACAGGACGTACGCGACTTCATCCAACAGCATCAACCGGATCTGCAATATTCTCTGCTGCAGACGTTCCCACACAAGCGCTTCACAGCTGATGACGATGGCACGAGCCTTGACGCATTGGAGCTTGTGCCCTCTGCGAATCTCATCTGTTCACCGGTGTGACCTCACATACGTGCAGTGCACCTGATCTGTTCTGGTGGAGTGGTAATGGCTTTGGAACAACACTTTTTAGGTGGTGCAGGTTGTGCTGTTGCTGGGGCGTAGTAGGCGTCTGCAGGAGTGGCCCTGGAGGGGTTGGGTTGCTGTGTTTCGCCTCTGTTCTTCTGAATGGTTGTTGTTGACCATCCCACAAGTATTCATTGACTGGATGAGTGGAACTGCTAATATTTGACCGACAGATAGTAACGGTGTCGCCGATGGGCTTTTTTGGGGAGGATCATGGCTTGGGAACAGGCGCCAACAGGTGGAGAAAGCCGCAGCATGCTGCGGCACACTGAAATTTGCTCCTTGCTCTCTTGTCCATGAACAGCTGTCAGGTGACGTCAAAGAGCGGCATGAGAAGGAGAACCCTTTGCCGGTTAAGAGTGTTGTGCGCTGGACTGCGGTTTTTTTTGGCGTATATGTATTGGAGAGGTTGTTTTGTGCCTTTCAAACAGTTTCTCATTGATATGGTTCAGGTTCTGGACGATGCCCCTGAAACTGTGGCCACCTTTGCAGCTTTTGGAAAATTGGGTTACCCCCACCTACAGCTTGAAACATGCTGCAGCATGCCGCAGCACGCTGCCGCATGCAGTAGCACAGCAATTTTTTTCTTGAGGACCGTTTGTGCCTGCTTGGGAATTGGACATCTAGCAAGAAAGGGCAGGGACACCCCCACTCCCTCCAACTCCCCATTTCAGTGCACTAGTATTTGATGCTCAGTCTAGATGCTGCATTCATGGATGGTACGCCCCATTCCCAGGCCATTTTTGGGACACATCTCTAGGGTTCCCAGTCCCTGCCTTCCTTTTAGAAGCGCTTTGAACACCCCTCCCATCTGCTATTTTCTTCTACTTCCTGTCAATGGCTGCACCCATTGAGATGGTCGCATTTCAAAAAGCAAAGTTGGGTTCGGATATTGCGCAATCTACTGACAACAAATGTTTGTTTTTGCACGAAACCCGACAAGTAATGTTGAGAACATCTGAATCAACTGTTGGTTGTTCTAGTAGCATCGCGGGCACGCAGCCGACCAAAACGCTACGGCATCAACGCGTTCTTTGCAAGGTAGATGGGAGGATAGGTGAAGTTTGGCATCAACCAGGAAGGTATATGTTGTAAGTGGTGTATTTGCACGCGAGTACACGAAAATCACACAGTCCCAGAATTTTTTTTGCAGAAAATGTGGACACAAAACTGGGTACTCGCATTTACCGGAAAAAAGAACGACTCAACCGTACAATTTTTTTGTATTCGCATTTACAACAGAAAAGATCACACAACATACAATTTGTTCCTCATGTGTTTACTGCATCAACAAATGACCCATGTTTTCAAAATTTTTGTTCTTGTGTTTACCGCAAACAAAATTACACGATTTACAATTTTTTTTGTAGTCGCGTTTATTGCAATGAAGAAATTACATAGCATACAATTTTTTGGTACTTGCGTTTGCTGCCCAAAAAATCACTTGTACTGAAAGTGAAAAAAAATGGTGGCCACTCACCCTTTCCTATTTCGTCCCCGCTTTGGGAACCCCCAAGACAGTAGGGATTATGTAGTCGTTTTTGCCCACATGTGGGTCCTCAAGACACTAGAGGTTATGTAGCTATTTTTGATTTCGTCCTCGCTTTGGGGATCCCGGGATGAATTGTTGTATCTGGTTGGACCGTCTCCCAGTTTGGGTTTGGGGGCCCTTGAGCTCAACTGCTTTGGTATGCCTTTTCTTAGCGGAGCTCAAGCAGCTTGATTTTATGACCAAGCACTGGGCCTTGGTATTTGAAAAGGGCGGTTGGTCTTCTGGTCTTTAGAGCCTACACATCACAAACCAGGTAGTTGAACACCGTGGTTCCTTTGTAGATGTGCGCCACCCCAATGCTTCTAGGCTTTGTGAACTATGTGTTGAGCATCGTCAATGTTGATCGCTCTATGCGGAGCATTCGGTGCTCCGCCTCATACAACTTACTTTTCGGCCGCATGGTCAGCTCACTGATGAACTGCTGATCACACTCCAGCTAGCCGGATGTATTTTTGGGGTCACAATCCGGCATGTGGGGTGTTGATGGTTGTCCTCCTCTATGGTAGGAGTGGCCATGGCAAGTTGCCCCTTGGACTCTGAGGCTTCCATGCTTCGCTTGGAGTAGGCATCCTTGCCTTCTAGTGGGGTGGGGCTTGCTTGGACATTGTCTTGGGTCTCAGAAAGTGCGCCCTGAACTTGGGTGCTGGAGGGTGAGGTAGGAGGGGTATGAGTCTCAGCCACCCCTTTGAAATTGTCCGTGGCCCTTCTTGGTGCAAAGCCCAAGTCCTCCGATTCAAAGACTGATCTCATCTACAAACGTGCATTCCGTAGTGTGCACTATGTGCAGGCGTTTCACGTTCTTGCAGTTTCTCCTCCTATTTGGTGCACCAAAGGTGGTGTGTGAAAAATGTTGCCCTTTTCTAGTGGAGTGTATAAGCTACCTAATGCTCTTTGGTAGCTCGGAAGGTTGTGCTACTCCACCACAAGTCGCCCTGTCCTACCTCCACAAAAACCTCCATTGGACCTCCACATTGGCGGAGTCCCAATTAATTGGTGGCCACACAGAGTATTTTGTGTTTTTTGGACTCAACGCCCCATCGTTAAGGTCGCTATAGGGCGCCGTACGGAACCGGCAATTGTGCACAATGCAAGAAAAAAAAAGAGGTATTATTTTGAAAAAAAAAGTTGTACTTGCTTTTACATGAAAAAAATATTACAGGACCTTACCACAAAAAAAATTACGTGCACCAACAATTTTTTTTTGGGAAGTATTCCGATTTTCCTTTCAAACAACTGCAAAAAAAATTAGTCAACCTTACCGCAACAAAAATTCCTCGCACGGAAGATTTTTTTGTACACAAGTTCAATTTATCACACTAGGAAGGTGTGCATTTGCACCCAGTCCGCTGCGCCTCCTCAGAAGGTATCCAACAGATGTATCAATGTGCCCTTTTTCCTTGCCGGGGCCAGATGACACTCATGGTTACTCACACGGTGCCTCACTGTAGGCGCCTGTGGCAAAGCACAGGAGGAGAGGATGTTGTAGAGGGGATGTAGTCTGCCACTGTTCACCCCTGTTCGGAGTGTGTCAGGTTGTGGTGAATGCCTTTTCTGACTACCATTGGCCCATTTGGCAGAGTGACACAAGGGTATGCAGAGAAAACTGGCTTAGGCCCAACAGCTGGGCATTGAGATCTGGAGAAAGTAGAGGCTGGATACATTCAAAAGAAGTGGGCCCTCGTACTCGTTGGGGTCTTCTTCCTCGTTATGGGTCTGTAGGTGCCCATTCATTGCAGCAAATGCCGCTTGGTGACGGACATAGCGCTCCAGCAACTCCCACTTGACCGACTTCCATGTGTGGTGACATGATTTGTTGGGATTCCGGATGTCCCACAGGGCATTTCTCGAGGACAGGCATTGTTGTTTTGATAGTAAACACACTCCATACCCAACCGACGTATTTCTGGCTAACCGGCTTCCTGCCTGGCGCACCAGCCATTTCCTCAGAAAATTCGGACCGGCCCTTCAGGCTGGCTATGAGCTAGCTTCCGGACAGCCCCATTGCTTTTTTTTATAGGTCATAAAAAAGCGTTCTTTGGCTGCATTTGTGGTCGGGCTTCCAGTTTTGCCATCCTCACTCGGCGTGCACCTTCCAAACTTGCATCCAATTGCGCTGCATGTTATCAGGTGGCACAGTCCAAACCTGCCAACCCTCCACAATCCGATGGTGCTGGACTCTGGGGATGGGTCAGTTGGGCCGGCACATGGGCGAATCCTTTGAATTATGTCCCAAGTGCACCGCAGACGCAAGGGAGCCCGCAGCCACAGCAGCAGCAGGTGCGCGACCGTGCTGGTCTTCGTGTTGGCATGGGGCTGATGCTTTGCGTCAAACCATCTTCCCCTGTCCACTCATCCACTTCTTGCACTCTTGAGGGCATTTGCATGATGCCTGACCTGCGCTAACGGGAGGCGGGATCAGTGCTGCATCATTCCGAAACTCATCACAGCGTGTTGAAGGCGTTGCTTCCTCTTTCGGTGCCCCCCCCCCCCCCCGGCGTTTTGTCGACTAGTTCTTGCTGTTGTCTCCTCAACGACTGAAAAGACGTTTCGCCTGCCTTTTTTCAGATCAATTTCGTCCTCCTCACTTCCCACTTCCAAACAAAACTGGTGGGCATATGCTGGGCCAGCCCCATGTGCCTTCGTGCACTCTCCAACGAGTTCATACCGCAGCTGTCTCCTGTTACTGGCCCTCTGGCCCTCTACTTTCTTTGAGATGTGGTTCTCACAATGTATTTTGGACTGCGCAGGCAATTCCGGGGCCAACGGAGTTCTCGTTTTCAACAGAAAGCCCACAAAGGGGTAACAGTATTGGCAGCAGGGAGGCAAGTATCAGGAGGTGTTGTTGGATTTATACAGTTGTCCGTACGTAACTGAGAATTATTAGAGAAGCTCCACAGCAAATGGACACCAGCGCTTGATGTCCAACTCATTGCCTCGAGGAGTTAGCTATTGGAGCCGTTTGAGCCTCGCGGCATTTTGCATGGAAATCTGTCTGGACGCTGTTTGGCGTCAGTTTTCGGCACATGTGGATAGGCAGGCACGGTCGAAGTGAAGGAAATTTGCAGGTGGTGTCATCATGTTGCGGCGAGCCTTCGTGATCCATTGTGATTGATGTTCCCTGTGTCTGACCCCCGAAGGGGACCCCAAAAAAGCTGTCATGCCCAAATTAGCCTGAAATGTCCGGCATTTCCCCCGGAGACAATTTCTGCAATGTGGTCTGGTGGGCCACCGGGGCAGTGATGAGTGGTGCGACGAACATTCCAATCTGACCCCCAACAGATGCAAATGAACCTGACCAACAAAAGTCGGTCACGCAAACGACACGTCGCGAAGCAGTGGCCTGTTTGGGACGTTCTGGTTTGGGATGTCACCAGAATTACCAAGGAATGGAGCATCATTTCAACCCAAGGGAAAGGATTATGAAGTCTGTCCCTGGATGAAAATTCATCGCGTAAAGTTGTGTGTCGGATTGAAACCCACTGAATTGTTTGAGCTGCTGGACGTTGGCGTATCCCCTCGTTGGAGCTGCAAGTCCGTTGCGGTTTCGGTTCGGTGCCCCAAGTTGCTGTTGGATACACTGTGGTCGCTGCACGAAGCCACTCTCCTCCCCGACACACCACGTGCTGCCGTTTACTGCATAAGTGCACGTTGCAAAGGGGCAGACCAGTCCAGCAGAAGTTGCCCTTGACCCAATTTGTCACAGAGCGCCCCGAAGCCAGCGACAGATCGCCCAGCCTCAAGCCAGCGACCGCAGTGGGGAGCGAGGGTGATGCGCCTTTCGGATACGTATGACAAGACTGACAAGGAAAAGGAAGACTTCTACAATGGCAACACGACGGCGTACCAGGGCTGAGATACAACAGGCGTGAGGCATAGTACAATTGAGACTGAGCCTGGGCTGAAGTGCAGGAGGGCTGAGGTTCAGCAGGGCTGACTTGTTGCAGGGCTGAGGCACGGCAGCTGAGGCTCAGCAGGGGTGAGGTACAGCACGGCTGACGCTCAGCAGGGCAAATTTCAGCAGGGCTGCAGTTCAGCAGGGTTCTGGTTTTGCAGCGGCTGAAGCACAGCAGGGATGAAACATGGCAGGGGTGAAGCAGGCATCTTCTTGTCTTTGTTGTCATGGGATCCACATGAATATGTTCAGTCCGCGGTGTTTGTATCAATCAAAGTGCTTGCACTTGTTGCAGCTGTGAAATCCCGTCGGCGGTGGTGAACCAGGTTCAGTGGCAATCCGCATGGACACCGCAATATGACAGTATGATTGAAGGTTCAAGCACAGGACTAAGCATGCATCTTGTTCAGTTGGGTGCTGCTGCAGTCCCCATCCCCACACACTGGCCTCAGCTGGTGGCCCCTGCGGTCTTCAGCGCTCTGAAGGTCCATTTCCTCCAACGCATGCTGATCTCCTGACTCAATATGCGTCACTGTGGTTCCCCAGCACCCCATTTTCCCCGCTGGCAGCTCCTCCACCAGCCGGGGATGGGTGAAGTTGGGACTTTGCAGAGGGCCTCTGGACACCGACAAAATAGGTGGAGTTTTTCCGAAGGTCACTCTCTCATAGCCTGTTTCACAGGGGAAGTGTAGAGGCTTGGAGTGCGGGGTAACCCGCTCCTTAAACCACCAATGGCCCTCCCATGCACGAGTGATGGCACATTGGCCTCATCAGGCCCATAACGTGATATCCCCCCAGGGATGGATTGGAACGGGACAGGGCAAGAGCAGGATGTCAGGGGCGCTTCGGAAAGAGGTCGGAGCGGTTGAAAAAATGGTTTGGACCGGATACTCTTGGCGATTACCGTTCCACCCGGAAATGGGGGAGGGCGACCTCGTGTCATGCATGCCCCCCCTTTTGCTCCCCGGCCCCACGGATGCACACCTGTTCCACCCTTAGACACCCTTATTTTTCGCACAGCACTTAAGGTCCCCCTCCGCCCCGGTCCCCTTGTGCAATCCACACCTTGGTCTGAAGCACGACCACCTTATCTGACCATTGTTTTTTGACCACGGTTTGTGTGGCGCAGAAGCTTAGATGGCCAGTGGGCCCATTGTGATTCGGAAAAAGGTGCTGGGTTGTGCATGCAAGAGTTGCATTTGCTTGCAACAACACTGTGCCTTGGAGTGCCGGTCCTGCAAACGTGGTGTAGATGGTCTGCTTGGGAACCCGGGGCAAATTACCTGCTTGAAATGGGTAAGCTTGGCTTTGCCGAAGCATGGGATCCAAGTTTGATCAGTGTTGCCCCTGCGCCACATGTGACTTCAAGCCACCCAAATTTCCGACACCGCACCCATGACCGTCTTCCACAGTTATAATTCACAGCGCGTTATTGGCTTGTTGCTTTTTCAAAAAGCTGTCGAGGAACGTTTTGGCTCTGACCTATGGCCCGCTGAACTCTCTCTGCAACACCAATTCCACGCTCGCCGATGTCAAGTGAATGGGAACCCGCCTCCACATCTGTTTTCCAAACAGCCGCTGTATGCGCAGGAGGCCCGTGTGCAAAGGCCAGGGATCTCGTTTCAGGAGCCATCTTTGATACCTCAGATGTTGGTCATTGCCATCCCCTTGCCCCACCTGCTTTCTTTTCACGAGCCTGTGGCCTACTGGCGATAACAGACGCAAGTTGCTGGCACATGACGTGTGACGCATGGCTCCGTCTGCCCTCTTGACTCAACTACAGGAAATCTTTTCAATTTTGGCTCTCCTTCTCGTTCTGTACCGATGCAAAGCAACAGTGGAGGCATGAAGTTTGCTTTTGGCGAAGTTCATCTTCTGGGCATTGGGAGTCCTTCTCGCATCCTGTGGCCAAACGTTTGCTTGTTCTTGGAAGCAAAATCACTGGATGCAACAAGTTCTGATCATATGTCATGAGAAATTCATTCTGCCATGTGTCTAGATGTTGTGCTTTTCACAGAACGGGGGGCGGTTCCACAGTGCGGCAGGAGTTTGGATAAATGCCATCTACAGAGGTGGGCTCAGATGCTACGAAGTTTTGGGAGGCAATTTCAGTTTACTCTTCCATAGGGGCCAACCGTAAGCCACAGTTCGTACATCTCCTCAGAACCCTGTCCAACGTACAGCGCTACCCATGGCGATGGCACCCCCACGAAAAAGGGTGAAACAGTCCACTGTTCAATTCCGTTTTGCCAGCCCCACCAAACTGTTGGTGTAATGGAAAAGAAACCCTCATTTCCTCTTCTTTTCATGTGCCTCTATCTGTTGCCATGCCTTTTGTGCTGCGTGACAGGCTTTTCAGCTCAAAAACGGATCTCTTTTTTTCTGTGAGGGGCACCTTCACGGACAAACAGGGAGAGTATAGGTGGGGATCTGAGATGGTCCCACTGATTCAAACATATCTAACACTGATACACAGACACAGGCACACACAGGCAAAGAGAGCCACACAGCACACAGCCACACACAGCCACACACAGCAAAACGGGTGCAAGGAGACGAGTTGGCAAAGTGATATACTTATTCGCATGCTAATTGTGCCTCACACTTTCTCCTCACGCTTTTCACATGTCATACATCTCTTCAAGTCGTTGGGGATGCTGCATGTGACCTGCTTGTGAGGTCCAAAGAAACCTGTACATAAGTCCACTGCACTCCTGCTCTTCATGACAAGTCGAAAAGAGCGCTGGGCTTCATTGAGGCCAGGGTCTAACCACGGGGATGGTGTTATTCTTGAATCGGCTGGAGGAGGTTGGTTGCAAAGGGGGGTCACAACCCCAACGTACCGACGGAAGATTGGAATGACATATCACTCAGGGAATGGCATTGGCAAACATCCCTTCGCTTTCTTTCTTCCGTTTCGAATGACATCTTTGCCCTGCGCGTATTTCCTTGCGCCATTTTTCAGCCCCCAGAGATCTGATGAATTGACCATGGCTGTGTGAGAGCCATGCATCGTTGAATGGTGTATGCATGGCTGTGTGAGAGCCATGCATCGTTGAATGGTGTATGACAATCAGCAAGAGCACAGGGATAAAAGGGACGGAGGTTAAGGCCCTGGAAGTATGCATAGGAGGCGGGGGGGGGGGGTGCCAGTGCCGTGCTGGGTGCTGGCAGGGCATATGTGATGTATGTGGCATGGCTGTATTTGGTAGTATTTGGTGACTCTGCTCCTCAGGCGCGGTGTCAACAGAAGAAGTGCAAGACACATGTGCCAGAAGCAAGAAAATGTAGTGTGTCTGCCCTTTACGAGAATTCGTGGCAGCTGTGTGACTGTGTGCTGCATCGGCAAAACAGATGGGGATGGGGCAGGGCTGTCCTCCATGGGGGGGAGGGGGACTCAGGTGGTGATTCGCATGTGCTTAGCGTATGTCCACGGTCCACCAAGCATTGGACGAGCAGGTCATAAGTTGCCACCATGGGTGAGTAATTCCACCTTGATGGAGGCCGCTTTACAAAGTCCTATGCTGGGCTCTGCCCAGGACAGTTTAGCATCAATGGTCCCTGCTGCCAATGTTTGAGTTGGTCAGGGTCATCACCAAAAGCGTTTGCCATACCAGGGCTTGATCCATTACTGCCTATTGTGGTCTGATTGGGCGCGAAAGAGGCAGGAAATCACCAGCCTTCTATTTGATAACAGTGCAACGCAGAACTCTGTTGGCTTTGGTGAAGGCCCTGGTTCGCTCAGCAATGCCTAACTGTCCAACGACAGGCAAATGATGTTCAGTTGAACAATATTTTGCTGAACACAACAAAATTGTTGTTGGTAATCAAGGGCAGACATCTAATTGTGCGTAGGTTATTCAGAATACAGCACGGCCTTTCATAATTCCAAAAAAGGAGCCCCATCCAGCGAAACACAAGGTGATGGTAGGAAAATGTTGGTTTTGTGGACCACACAATCTTGAATTTGCCAGGACCGTTAAGGTAGTAGTTACACTATTCAAGAACACGCATTCAAGCGCTTTTTCTTGCTGGGGTTTGGAGCACCTATGGTGGGTATTTTGGGGTTTAATCCAAAGTGAACCTGGTTGACTTTTCCGCCGGATGACCATCCAGTCTATCGTGGCTCTTGCAAACTGGCGGCAAAGTGACGTTGCTTGCCGTGGAAAAATGGCCCCCACCCACTGAATGGCTTGTAGTGTAGTATTGTAGGAAAGGAAGTGTTGCACATCATCCTCTGACATCAATGCCATAAATATCATCCTCGGGGGGAGCCTTAAGCGCAGTGCGCGCGCCGTGCAACTATTTGGGCGTCTGGCCGTACTAGAAACCCATACTTTGAGATACTAGGGGCCCGCAAGGAGCGCCCAAAGTATCCGGAGCAACCTGTCACGGGTGCGCCAAAGGTGATTGAGCAAGTCTTGCGGTTTGGCAAGGGTAACCACTTACCAAGGGATGAGGAAAGTGTAATTATCCAGCATGGGCTTGATGGCCAACCATTCCCTGAAGGCGGCAGTGAAGCGCCAACACTGCAGCCTGAGATTGACCGTTTGCGCCGTGAGAAAAGAGAGAGAGAGGCCAAGAAACAAGCAAAACGATGAACCTCGAACATTCACCTGGAGATGTTGCTCCATGTACATGAGGAAAGCTGGGGCAGTTTGGGTCACCTAATTCTAAGGGCGTTTCCAAGGGGTGTGCTTGGGGGCTCTTCGGGGGGAACATAGTCTAAAAGTAGCGCGCAGTGCAAAGATTCCCCCTGGGTGAGTCCTTTTGTAATTCACATTTTTTTTGCTACCTGACAATGAGCTCAAAGGCAGACATAGATGCCAGATGGGTTGGCGTTGGAAGGCCTATTGGCAGAGAACCTCCAATGTTTTGGAAGCGGCTCAGTCAGCCCTCATCCAACACCCTCCGCTGCCTACGGAAGTTCTAGTGAAGCATAGAACAACAATGCTCCTAGTAGGTTTGACCTCTTGGACAGCTTCTACAAGGTTGAACACCATGTTGTTGTCCAGATCAGTCTGCGAGCAATTTGGGGTTGGGGCCAATTAAACAATACCTTAAAGGTGTGCACGAAGTGTTTGCCCAAAAGGAGGACGAATAGGAACATAAAACAGAGGAGCCGGCGGCACTGGGTGAAAGTCTAGGTTGGGATATGTGGCCAGTGGTCATGTTGTGTGTCATCCTGAAGGGACCCTTGGCGCCTTTCAGAGGACTCAATCTAATCTAGCCAGTTCCAGATTAGAACGAAACAAATTAGAAGTTTCACCAGAAACTGAAGTTTGGGGTACAGGAAGAGGGGTGTGCTGTGTATGTAAATTCCCCTTTTCAGTTTCTCCATATTTTCATGTGTGTCTCGGGGGGGGGGAGGGATCGCAGCTCAGGGACTCACCCATGTTTGTCAACCAAGTGGAAACTGAGATCATCGCCATCATTAGGCACTCCGTGTCTTCTCACGTAGATCATATGGCTGCACTACTAGGGCCCATTGCCACGACCAAGGTGACCATGGCTGGACAGCCCGCCAACGATTGCCTCACCATAGGTCCTGCTCTGCTGGCCAGTGGCCGGCGATGTGAGGGATTTGGGACTGTACATTGAAGGCAGCCGCATTCCCCCAAGCCTTCTCTGGCTGTGGGTCCGGCATCAGTTGAGCACTGCCCAACCCTCATGCCTGCACTACTGCAAAGGGCCTCCAAGGTCAGGTGCTACTTCGTTTGGTTTTCTCTCCTTGCTTAAGACACAAACCTGTTTTAAAAACCACTCTGACAACCATCTGGCACTGCACCCTAATTTTGGTGCCCTGGGCCACTTTCAGTCGGCGGAGTAGAAGTCCATGCACCGCCACCCCCACCACCCCCAATGCCCCTATCTGAAATCCAGCCACATCAAGCTGCAGAAGGTGCAAAGGACTGCACTTTGGCAGCCACCTTGTTTCAGCGAAATGGTGCTGCACTGCAGTGACCATGATGAAGCTTCAACAGATCATGAAGATGGTGGTAGGCATCTGAGAAAAACCCGCATGTTCAGTTTTGGACCTGCTCGCCAGTCCTGAATCTGTTCGAGCCACTGATGATTGTGCAAAGCAAGCACGCAACCACCAGCTTTCCGCCAAAGGTTCTATGTCAGCTGAGATGAAGATTGAGGTTCCCGCACACTTCGCTGATTTTGGTTGTGCTTTGCATTTGAATCCCCTGAGGTCCCTAAAGTGGCACAGGGACATTCAAACTCTCCCACCAAACAAAAGACCATGATGGGGCACGGCAAGTTAAGGGGTCTGGTTCCAGGAATTAGGAAAATTGATCCAAAAGGAGTTGAGGTACCATCCAATAGAATTTGGGTGGTATCTGCACCACCAAGGCCGAGTTCTCATTTTTTTGCCATGTTGAACCTTCTGCTTGCTGCCGCTCAAAGGGCTCCATTATACAGCCTAAAGCGGATGTCAAACCTTTCCTGCCTGGCCCCAACCTAGATAGAGTAAGGGCCAGTCGGACTACTCTTCTCTTGTGACTAATTCTCTTGCACAGCCTTGCACCAATTCTTGCTGATGCTGACAGATCTTACATAAATCAGAGACTCTGCCGAGCTGTGCGAAGCCTCTGGAGAAGAAAGCCCGCATGGCAATGACGAGTCCTATATCCGGATTCAGAGGGTTGCAGCTCAATTAGCCCGACGGCTTTGTCTCTGCAAATCAGGAGTGGGATTGCAGCAAGGCAATGCCAATTGTCATGCCCTCCGGCAGGTCATGCATGTGACCCTTAAGGCCAGTTTCTCTTCTAATGACAATGGACTGAGGCAAACATTCCTTTCTGATTCAGTGCTGAAGGCTATTGCAGTATCGCTCGTGTGCTCTTGCGCGCAAACAGCGCCATGTCCGAAGCATAGGGCGCTGTTTCCGCATCTTTTGGTCATTTTACCGCTCGGACAAGGGGGACGGGGGTTTGCCACGGTACTCTTCTCCGAGTTGGAGACCCAAATGTGGCAGACTTTGTGTAGTCATGTTACTCCTCTCTGCTCTGGAGACCTTGCTGGGGCTCGTTTCATGCGCTCCGTAAGTATTGCCTGGCCTCGTTACACAGGCACTGTTTATGCGATCAGAATGTGCAAAATTTCACCGGAATATGCCCCTGAAGAGGCCCCATTTGATGTGCACGAGTACAATGTCCGAGAGCAGCTGAGTGCTTTCCGATCACGTGTCCTGACGATCCTGCACGGCAAAGCGGCGGAGCGGGTACTGTCAGTCGCAGTGCCTGCCATCTCCCTGGCGGGCCGGGCCCTGGAGGCTGACAATGCCGCTGCCCCCTTGGCCATGGGAATGCGCTGCAGTGCAACGGTGATGGAAACCCCATTCATCACCCGTACGGCAGCAAACGTCCTCCGGCTGACATCGGACGCACTGGAGAACAGTCGCGTTCGGGAGGTGCTTTCCCATGGACTCAAGAGCCTGGCAACAACGTTGGACGATGAGCGTGTGGCTGCAGGTATGACGGTCTGCAGTGCCGGTGCTCAGAGCCAAACGCTGTCCACCTGAGGCCAAACCCCTTCCACCCGGCACCACGGTCGTGCCCTGGTGGCAGCATGCCTGTCTGACAATGTATCTGGAGGCCTAGAGCGTTGTAGGAGAGCGTGGGAAGGCGTAGGGCGCTGTAGGAGTGCGTCGGGAGGCGTATCAGTGGCGCAGGAATGTGTGGGGGTTGTCAAGCGCTGTGCGAGTCTATAGGGAGGTGCGGAGCGCTGTAGTAGCACGTTGGGCTGTGCAGGGTGCTAGGGGAGGGGGAGGGGGGGGGTTCGCGCTTTCCCAGCTGTGACTCAGACAATGGACTCAGGGCTCAGCATGGTGCCGGCCACCGAACAACGCCAGACTCACTGGTGCTACCGGACACCCATCACTGATGAGCCTGCTCTCTGTTTTATGCATTGCTGACGCTTCCATGTGCTCTGCATTGAACAGACTTCTCACTCGGGGCTTGAACTGCTGTAGGGGGTGCAGCACTGGCCGTCCAGGATGCATGCGTGCAGGTGAGTGTGACATGGTTGGGGCCCCTAGTGCAAAGTGACCGCTCCGCCTGATCCTCCTCGCCTCCAGCGGAAGCAGTAGGGGTGGGAAGAGCCCCCGCTGCCCCACTCACCCCATATTGCTTTTTCAGGGGCCTCTACAGCCTTTGTTGCTGGGGGCTTGGTTTGTGCGCTCGTATTCTTGTGCCGTCTCAGGGGCAGACAAGGCATTGGAGACTCTGGTGGGTGCAGTGCAGAATGCCGGCGTAGCATTGGAGAATGCCACTGGCAATGAGAAGCTTGTTGAAGTGCTGGAGGCGGGAGTTGGGACGATTGTCAGCGTGAAGGACAGCCGATTGCTCCGGACAGTGACGACGCAGGGGATGCAGTTGGCGCACACGGTGTGGCAGTACATTCCATCAGAGTCCGGGAAGAAGATCTTGGTGGACCCGAGGCTGGTGGGGTTGATTGAGAACACGGCCACGTCCAGCAAGCGAATGCTTTGTGAAAACCGAGTGGTCGAGTGGATGAGCACCAAAGGTGGCTCTCCCTGGGGCAATGTGGCCTGTGAATCGCATACCCCACCCTCTCATCCCGTCGTCTGCATCATTATGATGGAGTCATGAATGAATGGCAGGTGGCATACCGTAGGGCAGCTCTCCTAGCTCGTCTGTCCGTGCACGCATCCATCCATCCATCCAGTGCTTGGTGACTAGTTGGATGGACCCCTGCGACGGACCCCACAGTCGCCTTTATGGCCTGCCCTGGCGTAAGGACAGGACAGGCTGTGATGTCGAAAGGAGTGCTAGACTGCACTGTGCCTCAACCTTCGGACTCCTCCGTTCCAGGGCGAGTTGCGGTGAACCACATCAGCCTGAATGTTGCACCCTCTGTGCCCGACTGCGCACGCCAGCACCACCGCACACTGTGGGCCTGGGGATTTCCTGAGCTCCCAAACGAGTGGACAGTGATGCACTGAAAGAGGTGGGGGTGTGAGCCCAGTGTTCGTGTGACATAAGTCTCCGAAAAAACGTGTTCCACGGGGTGGGGCTGCTTTTTTCCAGAGGAGGGCGGGAGGGGGCGCTTTCCTACAGCTGTTTCAAATGTCATTTGCTTTTCTGGGCTTCAGGCTCTGGGCTTTGGAGGTACGAGAAATACTGTCAAGAAGGTGGCAGCCAGAGCTGTGCCCACTGGGGGGGGGGGGGTGGCGTGTTGGCACCGAAATCGGTGTAAGTTTTCCTTCCTTTGTCCAGAATGCTCAGGATTGCCCTCAGGATTCAGATAGGCAAAAGCGCCCCCCCCCCCCCCCCTCTGGTAATGCAATGCAAGGCCCGCAACCACAACAACAGTCTCATGCTCAGCCGCCTCAGACGGCTTTCGTGCAATTGCGTGGGGTGCTCCGTTGTGCCTTTGCCTTCAGTAGCAGGAGACCTCTTGCAACGACGTTTCGCTCTGTGCCTCCCGGGCATTGCGCAATAAGAGTCGAATAAAGCGTGCTCGAAGAGGCGGTAGGCGTTGGCGGCAAGTGGTGTCGGCAACGAGGCATTGCTCAGTGCCAGGTGCTTACAGTTGGACCGCCCTCTCAAGCATGGCTCAGTTTGTGGGACTGTGATGGGGGGCCGCGTCGCATATCCCTTGGGCTGGGAGCTCTGCGATGGCCCACAACCACCGGGCAGTTTCTCCGGCTCTGTGAGACGTAAGTCAGTCCTCCTGCCATGGGGGATATAGGTGCCCCCCTAGAGGTGACAGGTGCGACGAGTGACAAGATGGGAAGGACGCAGGGCGACTGACCAGGGGGGTCAGATGGCCCATGGCACCGGGGCCGGAGGCCCTTGGGTGCTCACCCTGTGGGCTGTGGGGATAGAGAACACCCCCACAAACAGTGTCGCAGGTCGCCCCAAAGGGGGTTGAAGGGAGCCCAGGAGTGGGGCCATGGTCGCAGCACGACCCCTGCACCGGGCTCAGGGCCTAGGGTGACATACCGGGCCCAACCACGGAGGAGACGATGGGGAGACAGGTGCCGCCATCATGCTAATGGCACGCCTGTTGTGACCTGGCGGTAACACATTGTGGCAGGTTCGAACAGCTGTGCTGGACACCATGTGGCCAAACCCGTGAGTCGATCAGTGTGAACTGCCCCTGGCATCCCCCACCCCCACCCCTACCTCCTCTCCCCCCCACCCCCCCACCGATACCTCCGAGGTATCCCCTTCATGCAAGGCATGGTGCGATAGCCTGTGACCTGCATGGCACCGCTTGCGGGACCTCCACGTAGGATTACCATGGGGCACACGAGCTCGGGTACCTCATTTCGTGGCGCTGGGTCCGACTGAATTGTGCACAGAATGCAGCAGCTTCCTGTCAGGTTTTTGGTATGACGTGAACAGGTGTTGCTCATGGGGGCTAATCTCTAACGAAACTCACTGCCCCTGCCGAGCACTAGTGGTACGACTGCATTACATCATTGCCCCAGGCCTCCAGTTGCTGGTAGCTGCCTCCGAAAGTGAACGTGTCCAAGGCATTTTGTCTGGTGGGTGCAGTATTGTGGGCTCTGCCTGCGAGAACGCCACGGTCCAGAGAGTGGTGCGTGCGGCGTCAGGTGTGCCTTCTGGATTGATGCGGATGCCTGAGCGTACTGCACTCTGTTTGGAGCCCTTGGAGGACTGGGGCCGGCGTCACCTGTCCGTCTGCACGCGCAGGTCTACAACCAACACCAAGCACGGGGTTGAAATCCCGTGACGGCAGCACGGACGTGATGACCCTATCTGATCAGAAACATGCACCCCATGGATTGCCCACGCCTCTGGTCTGCGTTTTTTCACTAAGGATCATAGCGGGTCAGTTCGGCAGGCCCCTGTTTACTCCAAGTGGTCAGAATTGCATGGAGTTTCGAATATGGCGTCAGAATCATGAAATATCATCCCTGTCAGACCACAATCTCAGGGCGTCTTCTTGCACCACAGAAATGTGATTTTTTCATTTCACGGCGGCCATCTTTTTCTTGTCAAAACGGTCAGAATTCATGGGGATCTGAAATATGTCGCTTTCGGGCTGGGGTTTGGGTCACCCCCTACCCCCCACTGCCAACCATTTGGGAAGCCTAAAACGTTGGTGGGGGTGTCGATGTATGGATTGTGCCCGAGTATTCCCTCCATGCAGTGGCAGGGCTTTTTTTAGTGGACAAGGTTTATTCTTTTTTTTTTCTGTGAAAAAACATCAACCTCCAACCGCTGCAGGTTACCCTACGGTTCCCCTCCAACCTCCAACCGTCGTCAGATACCCTCCAAGTGCTGTTGAGTGCCCTTCAAGTGCTGTCCATTTGTGGTCTCCCGCCTGGCGTATGGGATGTGCATCCACACACGGGCTTGGCTTTCATGGACTCGGTTTTCTTCTTGTTTCTAAAACCCATTTTTGAGGCTGCGGGGGGCCAAGGCACATTGTGTCGTCTAAAGACTTCATGTGCCGAGCACGCCAGACTTCGGCTCAAGAGCCCAGTGGATGTGTCACACAACCTGCGATCTGTCCTCACCCGGTAGGTTTGGCACCGGGGTTTCTTCCTTTTGCAGGAGATGGTGGTGGTGATGGTGATTGTCCCGTCTTCGATTTCTTTTTGGGGGGGGCTGTATTCGTCGTGCAAGGGCTCAGCTGCTACGGTTTGTAAGCACTCTGCAGCTTTCATCATGCATGGGCACAATGGATGTGTGCAGCTGCCGGGCGCATCAGCCTCAGATGGTTTTCAGAGCCCAGGTGAACACGCACTAGATCCTGAACAAACATCCCGCTGTGGGACAACTACAGTATCTCCAGACAGCTGTGCCGCCCACACCACTGCACAAGACATTTTTTCAATTAAACCGGTGCAGGGCAAGAGGCCAAATGGCAAGGTCTCGGTCAATCAAGACAGGGTTACCAAGCTGGGTTTACCCTGTTGAGGTTTTACAACCCTAATTAGGGTCCAGGGTGAGCATCTCATTTTAGCAAGCAACAGCAGCAAGCAGCAGCAAGCAGCAGGCGGTTAAAAGGGCTTTTTGCGCACACTGTGGCTCAAAACCGGCATCTAGGTTGCTCAAAACGACCGCGGAGTGCGAAGTGCGCATCTATTGCAACATGATTCGCTGCATTTTGAGCTGTCTGGCCCATTCTATGGCTGATTTAGTGTCCAAAAAAGTGTGCCAGCAATGTGGGTGGTTTTTTATGTCTGACAAGCACAGAGCTCTCTTGGCCTGCGGTGGCCAACCACTCAGAGAAGATGTGTACTCCACAACGTGCATTCACATTTGTGCATTCGCATTTCTTGCCCTAGTGTACGCAACCTGACATGGGATGCCATCCCCAAAACAGCAAGTGGCATGTTATAGATGAGCACTTGTTTGCTTTTCCACCATTTTGGATCCTCTTGGTTGTTGTTGTTGCATTGGTTTGTGCCACCTGCTGATGGCATAGCCGGCGTATTGGATGGCAGGGGGTGGCAGATTTTCAATTGGGGGCGGCGGGGGGGGGGGTCAATAGAGCGTGTCACCGTGTCACCGCACGGGGGTCAATAGAGCCCCCAAAATTTTGGGGGGGGGAAATTTTGGGAAAAGGGCTCAATTGATAGGCACCATTTTTGCATGGAGAAGAGGCACCACTGTGTCACTTGTTCATGTCCCCTCACTATGGGGAACCCCGAGAAGGCAGCGGTTATGTAGCCACTCTGATCCATTCCCATGATGGGGACCCCCGAGACGGTAGGGGTGATGTAGCCACCCGGCCCACTTGTGGGCCATTGTTGATGTTGTTCCCTGTTCTCAAGTGTTGGGGACCCCCCAACACAGCAGAGGTGATGTAGCCAATCCGCCCACTTGTGGGCCACTTCTGATTTTGTCCCCTGCTCTGAAGCGTTGGGGACCCCTGGACGGCAGGCGTTATGTAGCCAATCTGCCCACTTGTGGTCCATGTAGCTGTTTGGCTGACCCTAACTATGCACCTTCCAGGGCAGCAACAGATGCATTTGCTACCTCTAGTTCTATCCCTACCTCCAACTCTAACTTCTACTCAAGCTCCGACAGAGACCCTAGCTCTGCCTCCGACTCGAGCTCCTACTTAGACACTAGCTCTGCCTTTGACTCTACCTCTAACTCCGACTCTGACTCTGACTTTGACTGTAACTCTTTCGTAGGTCGTGTGGTTCTCATGAAAGGCCTTGGTGGGGCACTACAAACATGCGTAGCCGGAACTGACCGGGGACCAAGTGTCCTTTAACATAAATACCACCACCATTCGAACCATGAAGGTCCCAAGGTTGCTTTTGGGGGGTTCCGTCAATTGAGCCCTTTTTGGGGCGGGCGGGGGGTCTAGCCACGGGGTTCTATCGACCCCTCCCCCCAATTCAAAGCCCGCCCACCCCAGGGTAGTGTACGAGTACGGCCAGCCAGACGCAAAAAAAAATGCCGAGGGGTGGCTGTGAATTGCCATATGCACGTTGGCATGTTTAGTTCAAGGACCAAGAGAAGGAGAGAGAGACCCGTCCATCCCATGTTTTTGGCTTTTGAATTTCGACTCAGTGATACGGTGGGTTGGGAGAGAGAAAAAAAGCAACAATAGAGCGAGAAAGAGAGGGGCCAGCAGGGAGCAGCAGGTGGAAAGCAGACTTGTGATTGTAATTGACAACAGAAATCTACTAAAAGGAGATATGGACAGTCTCTCGCAACATCACCAACCTGACCACTTCTGGGAACCCCACCAAAACCCCATTGATGGCAAACGGACGCTGCAGGAATCCAGTCACCGCAGGTCTAGGGGCCTGGGGAGGTCGCAAAGTGGTGGGCAAGTGGGATTCATGATGTCTGGTTGGGTATTGTGTAGTATAACCGGTGTCCAGTGCTTTGTTTTATGTGTGACCTGCTTTGCTGATAGAGGGCGGGGGGGCGTGATGCGTGAGTGCAGTATTGTGCGATACCAAGTGTTACACATCAGTAGTGCGTGGCACCTCTATTCTTTTTGCCCTTGGTGTTGCTACTGAAGTGTGCTCCCAGCATCAAGCCGGGCAAGGGGGGGTTGGGGTGCTAGTTGTGGGTGCATTATACTGACACAGGGAGGCTGTCCCTTCACGTGTGCCCATTCCCAGTCGTGCTTCGACGCACTGCTCTTGTTGCAGGCGCCACAATTGATTGTGCTTCGGTGCTGTGCACTTCTGCCGGCTATTGGACAACAATTGGGAGCAATTTGGTCGCAGTGATTACCTCTAAGAAGCCATCAGCAGAAGAGAAGCTTCACAGTGCTCTTACACAGGAACTCAGACGCCGCTCAGGGATTGAGGAGGACATGACCCTTGACGATATGCTGAAGTACAACTCACAGTCACGAGCCCATTTCGTGCAGATGGCGGGGGAGTTCCTGAGCGATGTGTACTGGCTGCAGCAGGTTTGTTCTGTTCCACAGGAGTTTCCGCTTGAGGAGGGATTGGTTTGCCTTGTCCATCCATCACTATATACAAGTTTTGATGTGTGTTACCACATGCTTCTCCCATTTTCTGTCAGTCCTGTGCAGCATGTGCTGCAAGACTTTAGTCTGCACTGTGTTGCTGAATTCCCTCAGGAGCTGGATACATCAGGAGCTTCACAACATTTCACTGCCCACATCGTTGCCTCCTCCTGCAGTGGAATTCTGGGGTCTGCAACATCCAGCAGTTTTGCTTCGTGCTATGCATTTGGGAGGGGCACTGATTAGGGGGCTTGCAAGCCCCACCTGCCCAAATTGAAATACTTCCCCAGTGATTAAACAAGTATTTCAATGCAAACGGGATGTGCAGCCTGTTCAGTCATCCAACAGCTGTTGTGCGAACCCAGCACAGTCACTCTAGCAACTCCCCGAAACCAATTTCCCACTTCCCCTTGCCTTTTTGCAATGTGCTACAAGGAGGGAGGGGGGCTGCATGGACATCCGCGCTGAAGACACTGAATTGGACCCGCGGGTGGATGCTCATGTACATGGTGTATGTTGTCACACTGTGGCTTGCAGGTGTGCACCGCAAAGGGATGTCAGCAATGGTAGATGCATTTGAATTCCAAATGGTACCCCGTCGCTAGCGCCCCCCTCTGTCCAAGCCACCCCTCGTCTCAGCCCAACCACCTTGATTATTAAATTGGAACCTGATTTATCATAGTTCCGTTTGAAGGAAGTTAAGTTCAAAGCTTTGCAGTGTTGCAAATTTGCTGAGCTTTGACACATTTTATGCAGTTGTCTACGTTGCGTACCGCCAAAGGGGATTGGTTGGACACGGGGGGCGGGCGGGGGGGGGGTAAACAAAAAAAAACACTGAGAAAGCGAAGGGAAGTCACATGAAATGGACATGAAATGAAAGTCAATGCTGCGCTTCCACCTTTCCCTGGTCCATGTGTGTGTACGTGTGCGTGTGCTACAAGGGACTCGGTCTGCCTTTTGTCAGGAGTTGGATAAGTCCCGGGTACACAACACTTCACTGGAAGCCCGCATCCGCGAACTGGAAGCCCAACTTGCTGCCGAATCCGGCAGTGGCCTTCCCAAGGGCGTTGCAGCATCCAGCCATCTTGCTGCCTGCTACGCGTCGAGCATGAGTGAGTATAGGCAAGAAACTCAGTCCACGAGTTCCTCTGTGCCAACCTTAGGCCAACTGCGGCTTTGCCTGCAGTTTGCCATCCAGGAGACTTGTGCACGCAGTCAACGGGCAGTCACGGGCAGGCCAGTGTCCATGTAGCGGCCCACCCCACACACCCCTTCTCCCTTCGTCGAGCGTCACATGTGTCCCTGCTGAGGCCATGGCTTAAGTCCAGAGCTGCTGTTGGCCACTATGACATCAGGAACGGGCCGGTTATGAGTGGGAAAGACCCCCACGCCTCGCACCATTGGATGTGAGGTGATACGCCCCCAAGCATTGCCTACCACAGTTCTTTGTGGTGGGACGTGATCATGTCGCGGAGCACATAGCCCAAAACCGCGCCCTGAGTGGGACAGGACAAGGATATCCCATCCCATTCTGCGGAATTAGCACTCCATAGCATTGTAATCCGAAGTATTGTATTGAATAAGGCATTTCATAGCACTGTAACCCATGCCATTGTGTGGAATACGGCTTTTTACCATACCCCCAAACCCTGTGTGGCACTATCTTGTGTGAAATTCAGCTTCGTAACCCATGGCATTGTTTGGAATACAGCACTGGCACTGAGTGGGATGCAGCTCCAGAACCCATCCCACGGTGTGCCACTGTGCAAATTTCGCACTCCATAGCGCTGTAATCTACACCACTGTTGTTGTAGTGGTGGTGGGTTTCAAGCTACATTTAACACAGGAGGCAGGAGGTTGTGTTTCGCACAGTGCGGTTCCGGATACGACTGTGTGCGGAATACAGTTTCAAACCATCACCGTGTGGAATACGCTTCATGCACTACGCCCAATACACCTTCACATTACCCTACAGCACTGTGTGTAATGCAGCACCATCCTCCATGAGGGACACAGCACCCCCATACCAGTGAGAAGCGCTTCATACACCCACTCGCACTGGTAATGAGTAGGATTTCGCTCAGTTTTCCGTTATTGAGCGCCCCCCCCCCCCCCAGCGCGCTTACCTGCTATTATCCTTGGTAAAGGCGCGGGCGAAGCGCACCTCTGTCTTGGCAGCATGCTTTGCTGCACGCAAGCACGACGCGCCCTTCTGAGAGAATCACAGCGTCCCTTTTTCTGTTGTCCGCAATGCCAGACCCTGTGGCAAACAACTATGCGCGTCCGACGAGTCTCGTGAGGTCAAGCCCAGATTTTTGCCGGAGACGGCATTTCCAGACGCTGAGACCACCCTCCCTCAGCAACATGTACTCCATTTGGGTGCCACACCACCGGCCCCTGTCTTGGAGTCCGGTGTGAGGTGAGGTCACTCCACCATTTCGAGCCCCGGGCATCTCATAGGGCCCTCCAGTCGTCACTGTTGGTGTGCTCGGCCAATCTGCAACCGTTGCGATTGGATGATTTCTCCGAAAACATTGCACAGCTGCTTCCAATCGATCCTCCAGGGGCTCCGATGTAAGACCCTGAAGGATGTCTTGAAATTGTGTCGTCCCAATCGTCCGGCAAGAGGCATTGCACACTCTCATACCTCTGACACAGGCATTAGACAAGGCCCAACCGCCCTTGTCCATGACGGGGATGCCTCAGCCTTTGCTTCTTTGATGCGTCTGGGCCTGTGGGACGGAGGCACAATCCCTGTGTCCTGCCCAATGCCAAGGCTGCACTCGTGTTCGTATTCTGCAGTCCTCTTTGAGGAGGTGCCTTACACAAGCTGCTCTCAAGAATCCGGCAGGAGAAGATTAATGTCCACAGGCAAATACGCAATTTAGTGTTTACAAAGTGGCACTTGGCACCATTCACTCATCCCGACTGTCGTGGGAAGTTGTCTCTGTTGCATTTCTCCGCCTTGGCCTGGCAGCACGGCAGCAATTAGTGACCCGTGGCCCCAATTGTTGCGGCAACTATGTACGCACCAAAGTGCATCCCGACACCAGTTACGCGCACACCCAAGCCGCATGCACGCGTTTCCTGGACAGTACATGTGTGCACCGCACTCGCACCCCCTCCCAAGGTACACGCAGAGATGGAGGCGCGAAACTGCCCAAAAGCGTTTGTGGCCTCTTTTTTGATTGTTTCCTGCCCCAGCTTCCCCCTCTGTGCTGCGTTCTGCAAAGTGGATGTCGTCACCTTCTTTCACTACAATCGCACAAACATTTACGAGAAATGTGCAGGGCGATGGTCACCTCTCGTCCAGTAGTTGTTCCCCTCTCCGAAGTCAGAGAGCCTCCCGTCATACTGACGGGTAGCGTACATGGGCTGGTTGCGCCCTTTTCGATCCTTTTCTCGGCATTGTTGCACCCACAGGGGTACCCCCCCCCCCCCCCCAGACCACCGCCTGGTGTCCCGTGCCCGCCGTCAGCTGTCCCCGAACGGCTGTCGCATGTCTACAGCTGCGCAGTGAGTGGCTTTGACGGTCTAGTGAGTTCAATCTCCGACCCGTGGGTGCCGTTTCTCTTGCCAACACATCCGGCGTTATGGGATGTGTAATCCTCCGATGGCTCGCAGCACCCACCCAAAGTTCCTCTCGGAAAGCAACAATAGTCTGGTGGAGCCCCAGGGAATCGCTTGAAGGGACAGGGTTCTAAATAGGCGGCGCCAGGGCAGTCACAAAGCAGTTTCCGCTGCGCAAGAAATCGGTGCGGCTAAATTTGCGGCGGTACACGGCAGCGGCTCGAGAGTGTTTTGTGGACCTCCCGCCTGTTCCCCTGCTAACACCTGACGACACATCATGACCTTTGTCCAGATTTTCTTCTGCACGGACGTTCCATTAAACTCTTTGACCCACTTGCGCTGGATGTTGTCCAATCTTCCCTCGCTCCCTCTGCCCTGTGCCCATCCCCCTCTGCACTGACCCCAATATCCCCCACACACTCCAGATGGCCAGAGTGTTACAGGGATCTCAAATATGTGGATCTCAAAAAATACGCCTCGTTTTGGGCAGTTTAAGTCACCCCGGCCCCCCTTCTCAGTCTAGGGGGCCCAAATTCGGTGAGGGAGAGTCGGGTGTTTGGATTGCACCTGAGGCCCCCATAGCCCGCCCGCCCCCCTCCGACCTGCAGTGGGTGACCCTCACCCCCCCTCTCACTCTCCCCCTGAACTATGGTGGTGGACAATATTAGGCTCATTGCCAAGAGAAAAACTATTGTATTTGCGGGTGTGAGGGCATTTGCCTTTGCCTCGCACTTAGGTGATGGCACCTGAGACATGGTGGCGGAAATGAAATGTGGCCACATGTCAGATGAGTGCCTCCTAGCATCCCATCTTTCAGCCCATCAGCTCTCTTTCCTCACCTGCTCTGACATGGGAGTCCCATTCATGTGTGCGCTCCTCTTTGCAGAACACATTTTGAGATCAGAGTGAAATGCTGCCTGTCTTTCATAGTGTAGCTTGCACACGCGTGTTCTGACAGACCTGAGGTGCCTCGATAACGGGGGGCATTCTACAGCATCGAGGCCCTGTTGTCTCTGGTCGTGTTTGTTGTGCTTTATCCGTTTCGGAATGTCAGGAGCTCCAGGAGCTTCCCATGGCCCACGCTGCGGAGTACCGCGCATCAGCAGTGACGCGCTGCAGTTGTTATAGCGTCTTTTATTTGTGCTTTAGGGTTGAGAAAGGAGTGCGCCCCCCTCCCCCTCTGTCCAACCAGCGGCTTGTCCAAACAGTGTTTTGTGCTGTGTTGCATGATTTGCAGGTGCAGTGTGCTGTATTGCTGTATTGTAAGCTTGAGTTGACCCCCTCCCCCCCGCAGATGCATCTGCTGTTCTGATGGATGTTGTAGGGGCCAAAAGCTGAGCGTGGGATTTGGGATCCGGGAGATGATTTATAGATTCCAGAGTCCCTTTTTGTCCCAACGCCTGCCCCAAGATCTCCAAATGGAAGGGAAAAAAGAAGGAGCATGCGGAGAACAATGAAATACATTACACATAGTCAGGGCTATGGTACTGAGCATTTGGACCTGCGACAGCAGCACCTTGCCATATCTATGGGGACAATACAACCGTGCCTCACCTCATGAGGGAAGCGAGATTGGTCGTCGGGTAACCCGCCAGACTCAGATTGCAGGGTAACCCACCCTACACTCCCCCTGATTAATCTCTTGCGAACCAGCAGTTTTGACCTCAATCGGCTTATGCCCTACGTAATACGGGCTCTTTTGATGTGATGCCCAGACGGTGGTTCGTTAAGCTTTTTGTATTCCAATCAAAGTGTCTTTTTGAAGTGAAGAATTCACCATTTTCTGTTTGTCTGAGCATACACAATCTTTCACGGAAATAAGGATTGATGCTTGGAATTTTCCCCCCAATCACTGGGTCGTTTTTCCCCCCTTGGTTTGTTTTCATCCTTTCAGGCCAGTTTACCTCCTGACAGTGGACTCCGGTGCACATTCCTCTTTCTGATTCAGTGCTGAAGGCTATTACAACCGCTCGTGTGCTCACGAAGTGCGAGCAAACAGCGCCGTATCCAAACAGCATGGGGCGGTGTTTCGCATCGTTTGGTCTTTTTACCGCTGTTCGGGCAAGGGGTCGGGGGGTACCTCTGCCTCAGATACAGACTGTGCTTCAGATACCACTGAGGCGAACGGAATGCACTGCATCGGGCAGGGGCCTGTATGCCATAGCAATATGCTTGCACTGCACGGATGATGGTGGTTGGTCAGTGGGTGTGCACACAGCCCCCAGTAAACCGCTCGCTCAACCCCAATAATCCTCCTCAACTGCCCAACACGTCCCAAAAACCTGCAACCACCTGCGGGCTTTGCTTACCCCCCAATCCCCCAACCACCCTGAACACCATCATCAATCCTCAAGACTTTGCAACATATGCATTGACTTGATGTGGCGTCCCGCAATAAATGTTGGTGGCGTCGGTGTGACTGCCCCAACCGGCATCTGCAGGCCCTTGAGCTTTGTTCTAGTGTCTGTTTGTGTCAGTGACAGGGATTTGACCCTTCATTATGGTGTGCCAAGCAAGCCCCTGAGAGAAGCCGAAAAATGCAGTTTAGGGACGATACAGAACACAGCAGGCACTCCACTTGATATAGATGTGAGACCGTCCAAACTTTACATGTAACAGCCGCTATTGCAGCAAGAGAGCCCTGGATATGGAACCCACCACCGCAACCAGTCTTTGGGGGGCGCCGTTGTGATGAAGTTTAAGCCAGTTTCTGCCGACAGTCATATTTCGTGTTTCCTGAACACCCAACCAGGCCAACAAGGTGATCCCATGCCAAACATGCAACCCAACCCCGAATGCAGTAATTGAAAATTATTGATGTTGGGTGTCGCCCCACAAGTCACCAATTGTACCAACAAGGCACATGTTGTAACAGAGCATGATGTGCATCTTTCCACATCCAACTTTGTATGCTTCCGGCAAGCTTTGCATTGTGATTTTCTGGCTCCAGGGTTGCTGGGGTCGTGCGCGGGCAACGTTGTTTTAAAAAAACAACAACAGATGTTGCTTTTGGTGCGACTGCGGTTGTCTGTGCGAAGGGCGAGGAAGTTTCTCAATGCCTGCTCTTCTGTACAGTGCATCAGCTTATGTTGGTTGCACACAGTACATATGCAGATGGCAGAGGCTGTAAATTGAAAATAGACTTGCTCCGTGGAGCGGCCACTGAGATTGTCTCGACTTGAATCTGAGCCTGTAGCCTGTAGTTTCTCGATCTGGACACCAACTGCACCCCTCTGCTGGCTGGCAGACTGACCCCTCCTTTGATTTGCAGAAGAATGACTCATGGCCGACATGTGTCCAATGCTCAGCTTGTTGTATAATCTTACTGATGGCTGTGGCACTTCCTGCGGCATTCCTTCGAATCAATTTTAGCTCATCCTCACTGCGTGTTTTGTCCGCTACCACATTGGTTTGTGGAACAATCGTAGAATTGGACAGCTCTGACCCCCTGTTCCCGAGTAGTCCCTGATCCCTGAGTACCATCTGGCAGGGGACTTCGCATGCTTACCTTGGCCTGGACCCCCCCCCAAAAAAAAACCCTACTCTTCTGATCGGTAGCTTGCGCTGACACTTCACGTCCCTGGGACCTTTGAGCTCTTGAGAGAGCTGATTAGTGTTGGCAAGAGGAGAGGCTGGAGGGAGGTGACCTGGACTCAAGGCGGGCCTACAGGGCCTGCTAGAGATCCAGCAGGAAGACTGTCTCAGGCTGCGGTTTTGGGGGAGGACGCTTCAGGTTCAACGCTACAAATTTCCCTTGACCTACTGGGTGCTCTTGAAGCACCCAGTAGGTGCTCGAAGAGACTCGGCCGATTCGGACGGCATATGCTTTGTGGTATATAGGCGCGACAGGAGCGTTGCTGGTGCTCAGTATGGGAATGCCGTTTACGCAGTGCGCGCGCAGTGGACAGTTTCGTATGTTGGCAACAACCCGAACCCCAGTTTTGGGCCGAGATATACCCCCGGCAGTGCATGTGTTGTTTGAGGACTGAGCCCATACTACGAGGATAACCCAATGTACAGGCCCATGTGGGCAGGATTGCGACGTTATGAGTTTGTTCCCGATGAGGATAACGCATATCTGGTGGATTTTGCTAAATGTGCACACAGTGCAACGTCATTCCGTGTGAGCCTTTCAAAACCTCCTCCGGTTTGTACTGCGGGATCTTGGTTTCAGATCCAAATGTGCCAGAAGGGCTCGGGGTGTCTTTCTTCACCCTCCGACACCCTTTTGTTCAACAACGCGACACAAGTTTTAGGGAGGTGATGTCTCCTTCCCTTGCATGCTATTGGCAGCCACCAACGTCGTGCCCTTGACTGGGCGCTTGTGAATGCTGTGGTTCCCCTGTGTATTCTGCCACATTTCTGTCTGCCTTCTTCTCTCCTCTGTTTTGGCGTTAGCGCCCACCAAAACTCCCGTCTAAAGGAAGGGTATGTTTGTGACCATGGGATCGGTATTGTTGGAGAGCAGCGTGTTCTGTGCTTTCTTCTTTTCGAAACTGGAAAGCAGAGATAAGTACAGGCATGAAGGCAGGGCGTGAATGCAATCCCCTTCCAAACCCCTGCGCTCGCCGTTTCTGAGGGCAAGATGCTGGGAGTCTGTGATTGGCTTTGCAAATGACCTGATCCGTGGTGTGGTTGACGCTGGATGTGTTGTGTGATTTTCCTTCCACTGAGCTCAGTGATTATTATTTGGTAGAGGGATTTTGCTGCATCATTCCCCTGCCATACTTCTGTCATGCCCACACCCACCCTACGAAAAGGAATAGAATTCCTTCGCAGTGCGGTCTCCACTCTTTGTGTTTGGTGTTGTTGGGGTCGGGGTTGGGTGTTGGGTGCTGATGTTCGGTGTGGATGTCTCCGTTGGTGTTGGTGTTGTTGCCCCCAGAGTCCGTGCTGGGGTGGTGGTGGTGGTGGTGGTGGTGGTGGTGGTGATGGTGGTGGTGGTGGTGGTGGTGGTGGTGGTGGTAGAGTGTGCAATGTGGCCACTCACGCCGGGAGTGTGCTCTCATTGGGGGAATGGCAGACTACAGGGCACACCACACATGGCAGAGGCATGTCTGAGCTGTGATGTTCCAGGGGCTAGGAGGGGTGTCTTGAGGGTTTGGTGGGGGCACACTTCCTTGGTGTCTCACTGGAACCGAGGGGAGCAGCTTTTCACATCTTGTGGTATGCATGAAAATTGTCCCCTGGGTGACTGCTTGTTGTGATCGTTGCAGCGAGCGCTCGAATGGGGCCCAACAACATCACGCATATACGTGCCTTAGCGCATATACGTGCCTTAGCGTGCAAGTGCGTACCGGCTGCAGCCCATGCTTGTGGCTCCCATCCTACTGCGAACTTCAGCCTTCAGCCAGCTGGAGCTCCACTGGATACTCTGTGCACCCTGTAGTCCAGCAGTTTTGGGGCCTACTCAACATTGTTGTGCTTTTGCTCCCATTGAGAGCTAGGCCCAAACAGCAAGCATTATGTGGTGCACCCCATCCGCTGGCCACAGAATTGCACGTGTCCATGTTTTACCGAAGTGCAGTGGGCCATTCCATGGCACAGCAGATGCACGCCTTGGTTCCCATGAACTCTCTCAGATCACGAAGTGTTCATCATGTCCTTGTGCCTTCTGCATGTTTAATGGGGGGGCTGGTGTCTAGGCCCAATGTGCTTGGTACTTGTGGGGCCTGGGATGTACGTTGATGGGTGTTTGGGGGCATGGGCTGGGTACCATTGGGGGCTTGAAGGGGATGGGCTGTTTGTGGTGGAGGCCTGGGGGCTTGGAGGGTGCCTCATGCGCAGTGCGCGTGGTGCCGGCATGCGGTGGAAAATTTGACCCAACAGGTATAGAACAATGCTAACAATGAATGTTGCACAAAAGGAGTCATAGGGGATTGAACACCAGTAATTGGTGGCCAATTACTGGTGTGTTTGGGTAGAAATAGCAACGTTTTGGTCTAGATGCATCATTTGCAGCTCTCGAGCCACAAGTCGTGGGATCCATTCCCACCATTTCGTCCGGTCTTACCGGAGCGGGTACATGTGGTCCCCCTCTCGTAAACATCTCATACATAAGACCTTGTATTTCTTCCTTTGCGCACTGTGACTGGTTCAGTTAAACCTAAGTACCATAGATGGAAGACATTTTTGTGGTGTGACTACCGGAACTTATGAAGGACATGTGATTGTGCATAGCCAGATAGGTCAGCAGCAGGCCGTCGGCACATGGCACGGAACATGAAGTTTCGAGTCCCAAACATATGTCTTCCAACACATTTGTTTGTGGAGTGTTATGCTGGATGGGGCGTGTGTTGAGTGGCCCATTTTGCACTAGCGATACTTCAATGCCTCCACTCCATGACTGTGAAAGACAGGGTTCCTCTGCCCCACCGGGGTGGATTGCCCCAACCATGCACACCCTCACCGGCGGCAGTGACCGCAAAGTAGGTTGATAGTGACACACTGAATGACAGCAGCTTGTCCACAAGGAAGATGTGAGACAAAAGGCAACAATCAGCACATCACTACTACGGGGCAATTTCCTGCATTTTGGGTCACGATATGTCGTAGGAAATACTGCTGCCTATTGCTGAGTGCTTTTTTTTTTTTAAAGCATGCTATGAAAATTAAAGCTCTTGCGTGGCTTACGCATGAACTATGGGCGATGGTCCACCATATGATCTTGGCCCCGTATTTTCTTGGATTTTCCATGGTGCCATGTGCATCAATCACAAGGCCTTTGTGATGTGGCCTCAGCAAGTGTCTCACATTTGGCGAAAAAGGCACCCCCCAAGCATCCCGAATGCACGGTCGGTGGAGGAGACACATAGCATGGGGGTGCAACCCTCTCAAGACCACCAAAAATGTCCTGAAAGCGCCTCATTACAAGGTGGTGCGGTCTGGGTCCTTGGTGGGTAGCACATATGTACGGCTCTTTAACAATTGCCAGCAGAGTACCTCCAAGCTGGCAAGGCGTTACCGGCATGGCTATCCCATGAGCAATGCTACATGATCAAAGAGGACACGAAGCTGACCATCAGGCAACAGATCGCAGGGGACCACACCGCAGTGCAACACGGCTGTTCTTCGCTCAGACTGTCAGAAATTGCAAACCGCATATGGGAAGAGCTCAATGCGTCTAGCAACGTGGAGGAGAAAGAAGCCCTCGTTCTGGCTGGAAAATTGGATAAGTCGGCGTGTCCAACATGCAGTGATGTGATTGTGATTGACTCCACGTTACTTGCTTGCCCGATGTACCGTTATTACCTGTTGCTTGACAGAATGTAGTATTCAAGGCCTGGAAACCTCTGGTCGAAGGTGTGGTGGCTACGCGGAACGGGATCAGTGGGGCACTCACAGACCTTGCGAGACAGGTCGGGACTAAAGGTATGCAGCAGTGCTTCTGAACCACTTTTGGACAAAAAACGCTCTCCAAAGCGTTCTTGGCATGATTTGATATTAAATGACACGTTCACAACTGTGTGCGATCGGCAGAACGCTCTACAGAGCGTTCTTGACCTGTTTTGCTTTATAAATGGCATTGCTTTGCCATTTTGCATTTCAGTGATCACTTGCACTACTTTGAGACCATGCCTGCGGCCGTAGCCGGACCAATATTTCAAGGTCATGTCATTTCTGAGGTCAGACAAAATAAACGTGAGTGGACTGGCAAGGCTGTGCCATGGATTGGAGAAGGACAGAGCTTGGGAGATTATCTGGATGCATCCGGAGAACAGTATCGTACATGAGACCAGAAGTATGTCTATCTGTTGATTCATTCATTCTCGTGTTATTATGGTAACAGTCCTGATTTTCTGTGACATTCTTCATGCAGAAAATGAATCCAAGATGCCGCATATCTAGAAAATGCTGAGGTGTGCCACTGTGGTGAAGATGAACACGGGCCGCTGGCGCTGGTCAGAGTCCACTCCATACTTGCTGTGGGATGCAGTGCAAAAATGCCCGTTGTGGAGTGCAGAGGAGTGGAAGGCTGTGAGGACCGCCTTGTCAAAGCCTGTGCCAACAGTCAACGTGGAACTCACTGACGACAAGGTCGTTGTCCTCCGGAACACAGGACCTTAGACCACGAACAAGGAGAAGGATGATGGACAAAAATCCTTATTGCACCAGTCGTCCAAGGCCGTGGTGTGCCGGCTACCTTCGCAACAAGACCTTACACAACAGTGTGTTCCATTCCTTGTCGGTTGTGTAGTCAATAGTTGATTTTGTCGTCGAAACGCTGTGCAGAGCGTTCTTCTTCCGGATTCCATTAAAATTGGTCCATCTAACTATGTTTTCATTGTAGATTCTTTGGGAACTGGGACCGGATGGTACCGAGGACATTCATCCCCTGATTGCAATGGCAATGGCAAGTTGCTCATGAAGGACGCACCTATTTGCATTGCTAGCAAGCCTGGGGAAGTGAAACACATTGGTCACTCGCTGAAGGACCTAGAAGCAACTCAGGGATGGCAGTGGACGTAGGTCTGGACATACAATCAATCAACAAGCTACAATGTGTATCAATACTCCGAACGACTGGCACCGATAGGCACACCAAACAAGTTGACTGTGAAGGTCCTAAACTACAGCAATATTGATCAGGGATCCCGTGCATCGCAAATCACTATTGGTATTGCTGGTTGGTTGCTGCAAGTGCTTGGTATTGTGCCATCGCCGCAGTGGGCCACCGGTGAGGAGCCTTGGATTCTCTGCTGCACCCCTTATCATCAGTTGCCTGCCCAGCTGTGTAATGGACTAGTTATGAACATCAACATGGGTCTGGGATACACCGGAGAGCTTTCTGGTTTGCAGCAATTCATCTATGACAGCCGGGAGACAATTTAGGAACTAGATGCCTTGTACATCATTGGCTGGGCTAGATGGATGAAGGATATTGTCAATGGGGTACCGGTTGGGGTGGAGAAAGTGAAATGCGAGTAGAGTGATGACGATGCGGATGACATTGGCGAGGATGAGGACGATGGCTTGGAGCCTTAGAAGAGAACCACACCAGCAAAAAGGAAAAGACAGACCCAGGAGCCACATGCCAGGGATGACAGGGATGACCGCTCCAGTTCCAGCAGTGGTGGTGGCAACAAGCCTTTCAAACCACCAAGGAGCCTAGATTTGTTCCAGAACAGGGTGAAGGGTGCAACAGCCTCCAAACCAAAGCCCAAGGCGGCGAGTAAGGGGAAGTAATGGGTGCTGCAGGAGTCTGTTTCTGTTGGTTTGCCCCCCCTGTTGCAACAGGCAGTGGTTTGCGACATGGTATGCTTTTTTTTTTTGAGTTTTCAATCGAAGCAACGCTCTGCAGAGCGTTGTTGAGCGGATTTCCATTTTTACAATGCTACATTCTTGCGTTTTTCTATGTTATTTCTCATCAACAATATACACAAGTGTGAGGTTTGACTACGTGTTCTTCAATATGTATTCATTCACAGAGTTTATTATCTTTGTTACCGAACCCTGTTTGTTCAGCAATACAATACTGCTTGAGCATGCCTCCCTACATCAACGTACTATGCACTGTCCACTACTTGCCTGTGTTTGCTTGCTACCCTGCACTTTTCATTTCCAGGTAATTCATAGGTTGACAACCACACACCACCAGCGTGTGAGGTGGTGTCAAACAGGCACTCCACAATGGGAGATGGAGTCATTCAGCATAAAACCCTCAATACAGAATGGTGGTTTGTAAACACTACACATGTATGTCACTAGGGGGGGGGGGGGGCGTTCAACACTGGGTTTTCCTCACTGCATTGTGAAACGTGGATGTGAAACATTAAATTTTTGATGGGACCCTCTGAAAAAACATTATTCCCCTAAACAGGGGTTACGACAACCATTTCAAAATGCAGGGCCCCACAAGGCCTTTTTAAAAGCTGTGATTTTTCACTATGGGCCGAAACGCTCTTGGGGTTTGGCCGACCACTCGCTTAGAGCCGCCTAAGGATGACCAGGACCGACGCCGTTTCGTGTTAAAGCGGCCCACCCAATGGTGCTCAATGGCAGCAGAAACATAGTACCTTGCTAGAACTAGATAGATGAAGAGCACAAACAAGTGCAGGCAAGCAAGTTAGTTCCAAAACCTGGGGACTAAAGGCGTGTGTCACAGATGCCAATGTGCTAATTGAGCAATCAATCAAACATGAGCATATGGTTGGACAACCGGACTACAACTCATGCTGGGCGTTTAGTTGGCGCTAATGTATGGCTGAGCAGGGGTGTGTGCAGATTGGTGATGAATTGCAGCAAAGGAGGGTATGTTAGCGCGCCGGGCAAACTGTTCCTTATCTTCCCCCAGTTACCCCATTTTTCTGCACTTTTTGTCCCCGTGTTGGGGAAAGATTGTTGTTTGAAAAAGGATTTTTTTTGATGCTTCTTTCGCATTGGGGATACAGTGTATTTGTATTTTCACCCACTTTCACCCTTTTCACAGTTTTTTGTTCATTCCCACCACAGCCATTCCTTTCTAGGTTGATTTATCCACACCATGGGGACCCCGAGAAGGTAGGGGTGATGTAGCCATATTGATCTCTCCCCACGATGGGGACCCCGAGAAGGAAGGGGTGATGTAGCCATATTAATCTTTGCCCACTATGGGGACCCCGAGAAGGCAGGGGTGATGTAGCCATATTAATCTTTCCCCACTATGGGGACACTGAGAAGGCAGGGGTGATGTAGCCATATTGATATTTCCCCACTATGGGAACTCCAGGAAGGCAGGGGTGATGTAGCCATATTGATATTTCCCCACCATGGGGACTCCGACAAGGAAGGAGTGATGTAGCCATATTAATCTTTGCCCACTATGGGGACCCTGAGAAGGCAGGGGTGATGTAGCCATGTTAATCTTTGCCCACTATGGGGACCCTGAGAAGGCAGGGGTGATGTAGCCATATTGATATTTCCCCACTACGGGAACCCCTGGAAGGCAGGGGTGATGTAGCCATATTGATCTTTGCCCACTATGGGGACCCCAAGAATGTAGGGGTGATGTAGCCATATTGATCTCCCCACGATGGGGACCCCGAGAAGGAAGGGGTGATGTGGCCATATTGATCTTTGCCCACTATGGGGACCCCGAGAAGGCAGGGGTGATGTAGCCATATTAATCTTTGCCCACTATGGCGACCCCGAGAAGGAAGGGGTGATGTAGCCATATTGATATTTCCCCACTATGGGGACCCTGAGAAGGCAGGGGTGATGTAGCCATTCCGCACACATGTGGGCCCCCGACGTAGTAGGGGTTAAGCAACCAACTACCCAGTGACAAAGGAAGTCGAAGTACGTACGCCGTGCACTTCTAGGGACAAGTGTTAAGGAAATACCTTCGGGGACCCAAAGGCCGTCTTGGCATATGCTTCGGTGGTTTTCATTTCTCAGGCAGCATGCCTATTAGCTCCAGTGGACAAATTTTCTCGGTTGACCTCTGCAACGCGAAATATGCATCCCATATTTATAAGGTGACGGTCGCAGGTGACATGTTGGGTAATATTGTGTGGATATGCCCGCTGGCACGCGGGACCACAGCGGATGTGCTCATATGCTTTGTGTTGTCACAAACACACCACCACAGTTTGTGGGCAGTGCAAGGAGAGGTATTGCGCTGAATGTATTGACCCTCACACTTGTGGGGAAGAAGTTGTGCATGTTGCGACATAATTTTGCAATGTTTCTTTACATCGGTGACCTTCCGATGCTACAATACACCCCATATTATTTCCTTGAAACACAGTCCTCGGCAAGCCTTTTGGTTGTGGAGTAACAATGCATGAAAGGTTCTTTGTCCACCTGCAGTTGTGCTTTGTTGTGTCATTCGTGCCTAGGGTTCCTGGGCTGGAGGAGGGAGTGATATTTAGTGGTAAAGCATTGGGATGTATGACCGGGACATTGATTCGGATGCCGGGCGCGCACCGGGCAAACGTACCCTCAAGGACATGGCACAGTCTCCAGCAATAAGGGGACAGAAGAGTATGGAAAGCGAAGAGGGCTCTTTGCACAGAAAAATGCTTGGGCACGGGACACTCTCTGTTGCACAACCATCTGAACTGAAGGTGATGAAAAATACCCCATGGTGGGGCAATTGGCCATTCACACTCGCGCGCGCACACACACACACACGCACACACATGGTTCGGCTGCCAGTCAAGAGTCTGTTTGAATAGTACAGTGATTTGGAAGTGGCCAGTGGCCTCAAATGCTAAGGCATGGCCAGGCTGACCATTTGGCATCCCCCCCCCCCTTTCCTCAAGAGTAACAATTACCTCTGTCTCACATATCCATCTTTTGTGCCCAGTGTGTGATGGCATTGGGTTGCCATGAATGAATTACATGGTCCTATTCCATATCCGCCCGTGGACAAGAGTCGGCCTAAAAAAGGGCGTCATGCGCGTCATGCAGCCCCACTTGGAAATTTGGCCGCCGCTTTGATGCAATCATTACCCTGGAAGCTTGAGCAGGCGAACGCAGGTGCTACGGTCAGGAAAGGGAGAGGGCTACAGGAACTCAGTTGGGGCAGGGAGTAGCAGCGGGGCCCTCATGCTCATGACGAATTGCGGATTGTACAACGGCGGCGGCGGGGGGGGGGGGGGCAAAACTAGAGGCCATACGGACCGTGGTAATGGAGGGTACCAGCACTTCCAGACCACAGGGCCCAGCCCACATACAACTGGGGGACTGGTTCATCCACCAGCAGGCGTTTGATCAGTGGGATGCACCGGCTTATGCGGCTCCAGACTGCACCGACACTCCTCTCAACCCCATGCAACCAGCTGCCAATGTGGGCATGGCACCTACCAGCCCGGGCCATGGTTGTCTGTTCCAAACAGGGAGGCCAAGTGCAACAGGGGGCATGGGTTGTCCATTCTGGCAAGAGGGCCCATGAAAAGCATGTTTTATACGCTGTTTGTGTCGTTTTCATCCCATTTGGCAATTGGGTGCAGGGCGGGGTGCTTTCCAAGGGAATCGTGCACAATTTGCTGACGTGGTCCTCAGCCTCCCCAACTCAAAAGTGGAACTTTCCAGCGGCAGGTTTGGGTTGAGGGGAATGAGACGAGGATGGAGAACGCAGAGGGTCTGTGGACCCTACGTTTGGAAAGATGAGGATGGGGCCTCAGGGGTGCAGCCTAGCCTTTGCATGCCTCATCCACAAGGCCAGCACCTCCCCATTATGTGATCGCCCCCTGTAAGCCCCCCCCCCCCCCAAAAGTCAGTCAGACAAGACAGGATCTTCCCTTGGGGCAACTTTGTATAAAACAGTATGAGAAAAGTGATGTCTTCGCAGTCCATCAAGCACTGCCGTGCAGAATGTACATCCTGTTGGGGTAGTGGATGAAGCGTACTCATTTGCGACCTTGGGGGACACTGGATGCGGCGCCCGTGCGGTGTCCGTGGCCGAATGAGCAGTGTACTCGATTACAGGTGACAGATGCTTTGCACTGCCGACTTGAGAGAAGCACATTTGCATTGGCAGCTGGGCCGTCCCACCCTATTGGGAGATCACAGTGTCGATACGAATGATGATTGTGCCCTGCCATCCCTCTGCCTGGCCCTATTGCTGAGCCCTTATGCCTCACATGTCCGTTGACCCAGATGCCACTGCTGAAAGGAACCTGCGCCCCTCCACAGCCCCGGCACTGCGGGCCCCAAAGCAGTGCTCTGTCCCGCGATACCATCGCAAGGGTCATTTGGGAATGGGCCACAGCGATGTGCTGCTGCCACACAGCGCCGACAGTTTGGTGTTAAAGATGGAGAAACAGCGGCTGCAGGAGGCGAAGAAGGCGTTCCGAGAGGTATGGCCTTTTGGCGCAGAACAGTGGCGTGGTCTGCCCTGGAGGCATTTCCTTGCTGCCCCTGTCCAAGCACCTAAATTCTGGCTGTGCACTGCGGACCTGCCATGCCCAACACAACGTACATTCAAAACCACCGCCCAGGACTGCTCCTCATTTTTGCAGCTTTTTGGGGACAGTGTGTGTGTGTGTGTGTGTGTTTGTGTGTGTCCGCTGGTATTGACATCGTCTTGATCACTGTATGGCCCCTCTGGTAACGCTCTGACCCTGATGCCACGGTCCTGCCCCTCCCTGTACAGCTCCGGGTGGCAGTTCTGCAAAGATTTGAGGAGATTACAGAGTCAGTAGAGACGGCGGTGCTGAAGAACACATGGCTCGAAGCGGAGCAGCAGTGCAAAGCTGGGATGGAGCGCATGGCTCATCAGGTTTGCCGGGCTGGCCTTCTGATGCAGCTGTGTGTGTGTTTGTGTGCGTGCTCACTGTGATGTGCATGTCGCAAATCAGCAAAGTACAGGGCATTTGGATTCCTCCGATTTGCATCAATGGCATACCTTTGGGTTGTTTCAAGTGTGCCATATTCCGAGCTATGGTAGATCCTACCGATAGGCAGATTCCAGCACGGTGGAATGCGGGCCACAAAAGGCCATTAACGATGAGGGGTGTGATGCACACATGCACAGCGGTGCCATGTCATGAAGCGATCCTGTTTCAGTGGAAGGGCTCAATGGAAGTGGGGCCTGGTCACAACGTGCCATCAACGATGAATCCGGGAGGGCCGTGCGGTGCAGGTTCCCTGCCGAAGGCTAGATTTCAAAATTGCATTCGTGTTTGCTTTGGTCCTGGAAGTGGTTGGTGTTGCAGCAAAATTCTATTGCCTTTGGCAAGTCCACCTCGCAGAGAACCTGCCCAGAGCAATGAGGCCCCAAGTGGCCTTCAATCTTCACACCGCTGTCCTTTTCAGCCTACAGTCATCGTGCCTCATGCACACTGGGAAGCCTACGGGCGTGGCAGTCTCCCACTGCATAACCTGGTTTCAGACTCAGCTAATCCTCACTAGGTGTCAGATCCGCTACCACAGCCATTTGTGGGATCATCGTAGCACTGGACAGCTCTGAACCTTGATCCCAAGGAGTTCCTTTGAGTACTGTGAAGTGAGCGGGCTACGCCAGCTCATCTTGGTCTGAGCCAAAAAAAAAAAACCAATGAGCCCCCCATTAGCTGATTTGGTAATCGTCCATCAGATCCATCATCATCATGGCTCCCCATGGATTTATATGCATACCCCCCCCCCCTGCCAATGGCCCGCCCATGCCAATGGTCCCACCCGCCCGGAATGAAGAATCATGCCCCCCCCCCGTCAATGGTCACCTTCATCAATAAGCAAAAATGTGCCCAGGCACCTGCAGCAGTGCGCCCCGCCACCGCCCACGCCCGATGGGAGGCTGCCACCCCACCCGTTGCTTGCCTTTGCCCGAGCTGCCGCTCCGCTTGATCCGGTTCTGGCGGCTCGGGCAGCGGGGTTCGAACCTGGGACCAGCGAAGCTGGAGTCCAGGGTGCTTCCACTGAAGCACGGGGCACCTCACCCGCGCTATGGTCCCTCAAACACACAGCCGCGTGGCACACATGCATTTGCTACGCCCTTTGATTTTCTGAGTCTCTTTGTATGTTACCCCCTGCACTCATTGAAACTAAACAGCGACAGACGGGGTAAGGCCGAATGAGTGCCATGCTATGCAGCCCAGTCAGCTCGCATGTAACACAGTGAATGCAGTCCACGCTTATGGACGACTGCTTTTTTTTTTAATATTGATCCAGGTTGTTCGCTAGAGTCGGCAGCAAAGGACAGGCACACAAGTGACCCACGGAGCTAACCGCAACGCCTCGCTGTACTTTACATAGTGGAGCACCCCAACCAAGAAGGGGACACGTGCATTGATTGGACTTCGCAGTACTGCTGGACTAATGGCTGGAATTGTCTATGGCGGGGACATTCAGTCTATCAGAACCGACCATTGATCCCCAATGGCCTCCCTTGTAGGAACGAAGAATCTTGGCCCCCCAAAGGGTTTTTTGTTGAGGAATCCCATATTTTGGCTTATTTTTGAGCTGCAAAGCGTTGCCTGTTGGACACACAAGATTATTTTTGTCATTAAGGGGAGGTGTACCATGGATGGAAGTGCTTGAGGTCTTTGTTTGAACAATATTGCATGCTGCATGTGCAGCATGCCTGCCTGGGCCTGAGGACTTCCAAACCCTAAAGAGCTGACATGTTTGGTGCCCATGCAGGAGCTACCGAGGGATGTTGATAAGCAGAGAGTGCTTTGTATGCAAGCCAAAAAATGGAAGGAGGTGAGGTGTTCGCGGCGTGTTTGTTTTTTTCCGCTTTGAGGATGTTGTTTTTCTTGATTAAGTTCGGTTCGCCGGAGATGAATTTGATTCCTTGTATTGTTTCATTGTGAACAAGGATGCTAGTACCGAGGTTGTCAAAGAGACCTTCATAGTATTGATGGCTTTTTGCACTTCGGTTGTTTTCCAAGGGGTGGATGGCGGAGAAAGACCCAAAAAGGGGAGACTGCTCTCGTGATTTCCCGAAAACTCACCGAGCGTGGCCCGAAAACTCACCGAGCGTGGCGCCTTTACAACCGCCGCCTTGTTTGAGGTCGGCACATATACAGGGGAGGGGGCGAGCGAGGCGCAAGTGGCGCGCCGGGGGCGCCGTCCAATTTTTGAACAAACTCGTCAAACTTGAACTACAAGATGCCAACTCCATCACCTCCCAAAACTACGCCATGGTCTCGACGTTGACGCCTTTGGTAGATTCGAAGCCAACTTTCAAAGTATGCAAGTATAGCTTTGAATTATCATAGTAGATCCTTCAAACTAGAACCATGTTTTCTTGGACAGCGTACAGCAACAACTCATCGTTCTTATTTACCAAAGTCCAATTTTCTGGGTTGTAAAGTCTTTGTCGTTCGTTCTCGCTATTAAGCTTCTTGAAACCAATGCTTGTGGTATTGGAAGTTTTGGGACAAAAACAAGATCTTTAATCAGTCAAGTCCTCATGGAACGCAAAGTACAGCAACTCGGCAACACGAAATCGCTACTTGACAACCGTAGACTCAGTCTAGTAGTCCACTGAATAGCTGTGACCTAGCTCTCCCATAAAATACAGGTTTCATTGCCTAAACATCTCCGTTCATCACACGACGGAGATACTACAGGTTGACAATGGGCGGGGCCGGGATGGGCCTTGGTCCCCTTTCGATGGCCAAGTCAACGGGCATCATGGCGCCACAACTACAGAAAAATGAAAGAATATGGCAGGGAACGGAGCCCCTTTCCGAGAGTAAGAAGTGTCAGTTGGATAAACAAAAGTGCCCCCCCCCCCCTCCCCCGAGAAACCGAATTTAGTCTGGCAACCTTAGCCCATGATACCCTCACTATCCTTCCCTCTTGGACAAAAGACCAAACACCAGACGAAATACTTCACACGGGTTGAATACAAAACCAAAAGTGATGCAACACAAATAGCCGCTAAGCTTTGATGTGACATTTAGCCATTGATCCTTGCATTCTTGACTTGTCATGACAAAATATTAGCATCAAGCATATCTTATACGGATCTTCACCAAGCTCCTTTCATGGTTCATCATATCATCTTGATGCTTTCGACCGCTGGATTGGCCACATTGTAGCACGATTTTGTGGATATTGCTCACTAATAGACCAATATCAATCGCTTCAAATGTTTTGTACGAAAACGAATTGTTTCGGTTGCTACAGTTCGTTATTCCCGACGTATTTTTCCTCCCTCTCCATTGCGGGGACGGCGTGCAGGCAAGTGGTGATGTCGACATTGTCATTTCCTGCCCTTTTTGGGGACCCTTTCACAATACGGGTTGGGTAGCGATTTTGGTTCCTCCGCACTCTTGGGACCCCCGTAAGGCAATGGTTATTTAGCCATTGTGCTTCCTCCACACTCTTAGGACCCCGGAAAGGCAAGGGTTATGTCATTAATTTCGTCTCTCTGCCCTCTTAGGCCATCCAAGAGGGAGGGGGTTTGTAGCACTTTTGACTTCCTCAAGTTTTTCCTACCCAAGAAGGAAGGGGTTACGTATCCATTTTAATTAAGGCCCACAACGCGAATCTCAACAAGGTAGAGGTTCTGTAGCTACTTTGAAGCCTGCTTAGAGTGGTCCATATTGGTGGTGGTATGATGCCACAGGGCTTTCTCCTAGACAATGTCGGGCTCAATTTTGCATTTTTGATACCCCCCCCGCCCACACTCTGCATACCAAAACTCAAAAAATGTGTCGCAAGGTTGCTCCTTGTTTGCATCACACACGAATGGAGGGCACGAGCTTTGCATTAATTTACACTTCTTTCTGACACAAGGTAGGCTTGAAAGGAAGCCTTGTGCGGCTGCCTTTGGATAGCAAGGGATGTGTAGTGATTTTGACTTATTCCCTTGGCGACAAAGAAATCAAGCATTTTGCAAGTACTTTTATCTTGTTTCCTACACATTGTGGAACGGCGAAGATCAGGGTGATGTGGCCTTTTTAATATATTTCTACTGTAGCCACTTTCATGCCTCCCCATGGTGGCTGAGAGTGTTAGTGTTGGGATGCGGGTGCAATCTCTCGCTGTAAGGCGGATCTCATCAATACAAAATCCAACCTGGCTCCATGGGGCTTGCCATTGGGAAACCCAAAGTCAAAAATTCCGCACCCAGGTCTCTTCTTCACCAAACTCGCGACCAAGGCCTTCCAAGGGATGTGCATTCAATTTCATCCTCTTTTGCACCCGGTAGCCGTGAAGGGAAGCGTTTTGTGGCTACCCCAAGATGGGAACGTTTTTCTAGTCAATAGGACTTCTTTTCACACCAGGCGTTCATGACGCCACAGACCCTACAAGGGCTTTCGGTGTTGTTGGCTTTCGGGTGCCCGTTTTCATGTTCTCCCGTGTTAGTGTCTATAAGATCGCATGGGTTCTTCAACCAATTAGTAGGGATCCCAAGAAGGAACTGGTAGTGAAGCAATTTTGATTCCTCCACCCTTTGAGGACCCCCGGAAGGTAGGGCACATGTGGCCACCCTACTTCCTCCCACTTCAGGGCCCATAGAAGGCATCGTTTTCACAAGTACTTTGGTTATTTGGAACATGGAGATGGCAAACAGGCTCCAAGTATGCATCTCTTTTGGTTCCTACCAAGTTCTAGCCGCGGCAATGCTTGGGTCTTATCGCCACCTTGATTTGTTTAGCTCTTCGAGATCCCAGGAAAATACACCGTGATTCCTCCCCATTTTTGGGACGCGGGCCCTTAGCAAGCACGGGTTTTGTAGCTGCTTTGATTCATTCAAGTCTCCCAGATCACAACATGAGGATTATGTATTCATTTTGATTCCCCGTCCCAACGGGGAAACTGAGAAGGGATGGGTTATTTAGTAGATGAGATTTGTCCCCATACCAACGACGCTGAGAAGCTTGGGGCTACAGAGCCATTGTCATACTTTGCACGTTGGTGAGCTAAAGACCAAAGACGTGATGAAGGCACTTTGATCCCGCCCCTGTATGGGCACTAGGAGAAAGCTGGCATCTTTGAGCCACATTGATTGCTCCCTACTCTGGGGATTTGAGAAGGCAAGGGCTATGTAGCCCTCTTCATTGTCCCCAAGTTCGGGTACCATGAAACGCCACGGGTTATTGAGCCATTTTGATTGCTCCTCACTTTGTGGGATCCCGGAATGAGGGGGCTATGTAGCCATTATAAAATCCCCGTTGACAATGGATGGGTTTTCTAGCCGCTTTGCTTCATTCTGATCTTAGGGATCCCGAGAAGACTACGGTTATGTATCTGTTTTTCCACAACGACCAACCCGAAGGGATGGAGTGTGTAGCAAAGTAGGTCTCTCCTTGTACTCAGGACCCTCGAACGCTTGGGACTACAACGCCATTGCCCTTCCGCTGCACGCCATTTGAATTCCTCCCCACTTTGTGCCCCTCGAGAACGCATGGGTTATGTAGCCATTATGATTCCTCCCATCTTTGGCGACCCGAAGAAGGCAGGAGATATGCATCTGTTTTGATCCTTCCCACTATGGGGAACCGAGGGTTATGTAGTCATTTTGATCTGTGGGGACCCCGAGAAGGCACGCATTTTCATTCCCCTCCACTTTGGGAAACCTGAGAAGGCAACGGCTATGTAGCCATTTTGATTCCTCCCTACTAGAGAGATCCCGGGAAGTTAGGGGTTATGTAGCCATTTTGATTTGTCCCTAGTTTGGGGACCCTGAGAAGAGTGAAGTTCTGGAGCCATTTTAGTTGCTCCGCACACTCGGGACCCTCAAAGGGCACGACCTATGTAGGCATTTTGATTGCCCCAATTTTGGCGCCATGGGGAGGCATCAATTTTGTAGCTACTGGCCATTTATTTAGCTTCCCGGAATGCCGAGCAGCGTAAGTTATGCATCCCTTTTGCATGGGTTGTAGCCAGTTGAATGCCTTGCCATACTGTGTACCTTTGGTGATCTTCAGATGGGAGAGCTTATTTTGATTCCTCCCCTCTTTGTGGATGCCAAGGAGGTAGGGGTTATGTAGCCATTTTGATTCCTCCCATCGTCGAGATCCCGGAAGGTAGCGGTTACGTAGCCATTTAGATTCCTCCCCTCTTTAAGGACCATGAAAAAGCAGCAATTATGATTCCATTTTGATTCCCCCCTAGTTTCTGGACCCTGCGAATGTAGGGGTTATGTAGGCGTTTGGATTCGTCCACACTTTGGGGGCCCCGACAAGGCAGGGCTTTTGTCAACAATGCGATTTCCCCCCTTTCTTCACCATGAGTTGGTTTTGGTTTGGTTTTGGTTTGGCTTCACCGTGAACACCGTGAGGGCTGGTGACAGGGTGCCTACTAAGCTGCGCTCTTGTTGTCCCCTGGTGCGGAAGGGTGTGTGGGCTGGATTGGAGCCAAAACAGGAAGTTGTATGAATGGCACTTTTTTCCTTGTGGTTAGCAGTGCGGTGTGGTGCAGGGTAGTGTGGTTTGTCAGATGCTGTGGTGCTGTGTTGCGTTGTGTTGTGTATTACTCTCCATATTGGCTGTGCATGCTGCCGGTTGCAGCCCGTTCTACCGCGCCCCTCCTCCGGCTGCAGATGGACGCAGAGATCACAAGAATGTGCGGCGTTCAGCTCAGATATTTAGAGGCCCGCAAGTCTTTGAATCGTCAGCACAAAAAGGCCCAGAACACCGTTGGGGATCAGGGATACTTGCAGGGGCAGGGCTCAGGTTCTGCAGACCCCGTTGCCCACGTGCTGTGTATGAGTTGTTCACCTCCAATCTCACCTCCAGTCAGGTGCAGTCCACCTCCAGGCCCTCCAGTTCACATTCAATCCTGGGAAAGCCACTTCTTGGTGAGCCCATGGATGTAGTGAGTTTGAGTGCATATCCGCTCCATGACCTCACATGCAACGGTGAAAATCAAATTCCATGGCCATGCCACCACTAAGTGTGATCCAAACAAACTCTACCGAGCTCAAGCACAGCGTGTGCAAAAGAAGCCATTTTGCAAGTCGGAGCACCGTGCAAACACAAACATGCAGATGTTGGCGTCCCTGACATCAAAGAGTGCCTACATGAGGCAGGTGGCAATATTGTCCACGGCTGAAGGCAGATGTAGGTTGCAGTGATGGGCAAGGGCCAACGGGGCATTCAGGGACTCTGTGAACATGGCATCTTTTGTTCTTTTGGGGTGTGTGCGTTACATGATTTGTGCATAGGCACAGACAAAGAATATGATCATTATCTCATGTGCCACAACGTCCCGAGCTGTGTGCCTCTCGCATTGTCCAGGGTGCAGGATTGTGCCATCTGGTCAGGGTCCAACCAAAGCTGTTGAACACCACTGGTACCTGGGGTCAAACTGGTCGATTTGGGGCGCTTCGGAAATTGTTTGCTCAGTATAGCCCCTCCCAGGTCACTGAGTACACCGTAGCACCCGCTCCTACCACTTAGACTCCGCCTCAAGTTCCACATCGGTACCGCCTGATCACACGCCGTGCAGTATGACAGCTGAACCCAGGGACCTCCATTGTCACACCCCAAAGGCAATGGTCTGTCGCCGTCCCTGAAACCCAACACACACGACCCCCCTCCGATCCGTTCGCTGGTGCATGGGGATTACCCAAGTGTCCCCCCCCTCTACCCCTAGCCCTGGGAGTGTTGCAGTATTGCAGCATTGTTGTGTTTCTTTACTGGGGGGTGTGCTCGGGGCTGTCCCCATGTTGTGCGAACCCCTGGTGGCAGCAGACCCTGCCTCAGGGCAGGTCAAGTTGTACACTACGTGGCCTTGCGAACAGGGGTCCAGGTCCTAAAGCGGCTACACCTGCGCATGGCCCATCAAGAGCAGGAATACAAAGAATGGTGTGCGTTGGAGGCCGCATACGTTGACATCCGGAGTGGGTTGGGGCAGTTGCTGAAGCAACACGGTCAGCTGCTGAAAGTCCTGCAAGACCATCATGAGTATGCTGCTTGTTGTGTCGCTCGGTAGTGTGAAGAGGCCTCCCTTTCGTTTGTTGGATCCTGGTGACTTATGCCCCCAATTGCCTTTGGTAACTTGACCCGAAAGCCAACAGCAAAGCCCGTAGCACTCTTCCTCGACAAGTGTTGCGCTGCTGCAACGCCGTTCCCCCGCTGCGCTGTCCTCGTCCCAGTTGAGTGCGGTCCTGATGGGGTGCAAAACATTCTGGCTCAGCCCCGGCAGGATCTGCCTACAGCATGGCAGGTGCTGTCTTATGAGATGCTGGCTACCCTTCGGCCGCTAGAGCCTCCGCCAAAGCAACAGGAGTTGGAGGTCTAGAGTCACTTTTCCAAGTTTGGTTGTGCCTGGGGCGCAGAGAGATTTCATCCGCAAAGCGCTTTGGGGCATCATGGGTGCCAGAACACAAAAGGTTTTTCACAGGCCAAAATGTGTGCTATGCTCAGTGACTGAAGCGGTGCGGCCTGTCAGAGTGTGGTTTCTTTCTGATGGCAGCTGACATCATTGTCAGGATATTTGGGCCGGTGTGGGACACTAAAGATATAAAAAGGTATGGGACACCAAAGGGTAAATGTGTGATATGTGGCATCTGCTGGTTATAGAGCCGTTGCTCTCCCTTCAGACAACAGGGGTTGGCCTTGTGGGCAGCAGCGCAGGCGTCGTGGTTGCTGCGCTGTGATGCGTATTTTTGATCTGTTAGTGCGACAATGCAGCAGTTTGTTTTGATGTGGCAGCATGTGGTGGGGCGTTGGGCGTCTGTATTTCAAAGGTCCTTTTGCCGGCAGGAGGCGCAGCATTTAGAGGCGTGCTTGGATAGGCAATTGCAGGGTCAGCAAATGTTTCCTTTCAATCAGCCAGTCTGAGGTGCAGCAGTGAGAACTAGGGATGGGCAGAAGAACGGGTCCAATTTTTTGGTGGGGTTGGGGTGGGGTGGCTATCCATCACTCTGATACGCTGGCAACCCTCCACCTCCCCACCAGACTTAATGATGGCCGCCAACGATGCTCTGTTCTTGGTGTTGGGGGTCTTTCACAGCTTAAGTGAGGGCACTCTGGAGGGTGGGACACACAACACCAAAAAAAGACCAACGTACCACTATCACGTGCCTCCTGGTGGAAGGCTTTGTCAGTCTTCCAAAGGTTACTCTGCACTGTTCATCAGCCACCCGCACATGGCTGTGCTCACTTGACAGTCATGCATGTAGTTGTATTGGGCGTTTCTGCGAGATTCCCCATAGGCCCCTATGAATTGCCCTCACATGGAGCCCGAAAGGTTTGTGGGGGTGTCAGTGTATGCCTGAGCTCCCCCTACTCATCCCTGTGTGCAGCCGGTCATTGCACAGAGTACCCGGTGCCGGAGATCTTGGCTGGGCCTGTGTGCTGTGTGGCCATCCGCACTGCCACAATGTTTGTGGGGGGGGCTCAATCCACCGCTGATCACTGGTAGTGACAGACATCATACAGCCAAAAGAGCTTTCAAGCGGACCTCGGCAGTGCGCTGGCCAGTGCCCCATGCAGACGCTTTATTGTTCAGGTGGAGTGTATTCGTGGCACCAAACAGAGGGCCATTACCCACAGGCCACAGTTTTTTTTTTTTGCATCAGCAGTGCTCCACCCTGTCAGGGTGTCCCTTTGAAATCATCCTGAGTCCTGAAAACTCCTCCAGAGGCGTTTCGGGTGTTCGTTTCTCGGTATTGACGTGGCTGCCAGTGATTCTATATTTCTGGAATGCTTTTGCCCGGATTGCGCGTGCAAAGTGTTGGTGCTTCAGCCACCACCCTTACTTCATGTTTGGTTCATTCCCCAGGTCCCCCCCCCTGCACAGCATGACAGGATGTGTTTTGCTATTGCATGTGACTGGATTTGAAATAGCGGCGGAAAGGGTGGTTTGGTGGTTGTCTGTCTGTGTCTGTGTGTGTGTGTGTGTGTGTGTTTGCAGCATGAATTGACAAGAAACAATGCTTGTTGGTGTGCCAGGCCAGTATGGCTCCGCACTAATTGCATTTCTGATAAGCAGGCTGTTCTCAGCCCAGGGTGCTGCCCTGTCCTCCAGCTGGTGTGCATATTGCAACCGGGCCAGCGCAAGATGTCTCCTGAAGGTTTTCCCATGTGGGAAGGGCAGTGGGGACGGATGACAACTTGCCAATTCACAGGTAACATTTTGGTAGCCATGGACACCCCCCTGGGGGAGCGCGCCACCCTGATAGAGTGTCTCCGGTGGGACATGCGCTTGGGTGCACCACTCATGAGCCCGGGGTGCAGTTACCAAGGCTATCTCCCTTCCACTGTTACCAGAGTCTTGAAAAATGGTCTCCCCTGGACCCAGACTTGGTTGGGACAACTGATGTGAGTAGCACCTTGGCTGCAGGTTATGTTAGTGTCCGGGTAAAAGTGGCCTCTGGCCATTATGCACTGCACAAAGGGGGTTCACAGGGCATACCAGATTGCCCCCGAAACAGCTGTGAAGTGCCAGTACACCATAGGGAGGGGTATGCCTGCCAAAAAGTGTATTGCGGTTTCCGAAATTGCGCGGTGGCTCAAGGCCCATGCCTACTGGTAGGCAAACTAGTTCAGCCCATGGATGTTGCTTGATAAATTAGGGGTACAGAGGTGAATGGGGCATGGAATGGCGACTTTGCATTTGCTGAAGAAATACGGTCTTGCCTGTTGCACTTGCCGCCAGCCTCTGTGCTTAGCATAACAATGTGTGTGTGTAGCCCACCGGTTATGGTGGTGTGTGCTTTCAGTTTTCATTTCTGAGTCCTTCTTTCCCTCCCCAATCTCCAGAGACACTTTTTGGGTCTATGAACTCGCAGAGGATGCTGAAAAGCACAGGACAGCGCTAGTTGGTCCTGTAACGCCATCACCGAAACGGTGTGATGTGACATTGTGACACACATTCGTGGCATAATTGATGCATTCCTTCGTCTGCATTCTGACACCAGGTTCGGTCTAGGTTGTCATGCGTGGATCCACCCAGTGCATGCCGCACGACTGACGCTGAGTTAACCCCTGTGCTAGCAACAGAAAGTGCCTGTGCTGCCCATAAGAGAGTGCAGTGTTGTTTTGTGCCCTGGCACGCGCGTGTGGTGTGTGTGTCTGTCTGGCTGGCTGGCGGGCTGTCTGTCTGTATTGCATTATTTTCACCCCCAGGCCTCTTTGGTACTGACAGGGTATGTTCACAGGGGTATGGATGTGCGGTTGGCAAGCCTCTGTTTGGCCTCTTTTTACAGACAACGCTATGGCCTCTCTTGTGTTTCTTATCAGCTCATGCCCACCGTCAAAGGAATACATCTGACTGTATCCGCTGTCATTTAAGCATGTGTGAGGCACCTATGCCCACCACCACCTCCTTTCGAGCCAGTTTGGTGGCAGAGTCTGTGGCAGGCAGTGGTCCACATTTTCTTGTGGTTTTGTGCATCCTTCTGTGCTGTATGACAATGCAGTACACACACAGCACAGAGTTTGGCCCCCTACTGTTTCCCATCAGTTACGGTCATGGCGACCGCACATGCAGTGCCGACCGCACACAGTAGTCAGCATGACAGCTGGTCCCTGGCGAAGTTCATCCTCATTGTGTCTACTCGTTGCATTTCAGGCAAACCTCCAGTGCTGAGAACAAAGCCAACACGGATTGGACGCGACTTTTGTCGATGGAGCATCACCGTCGCTGTCAATTGGAAGAGGAGCTGAACGTCATGACCGATCAGTTGGCCCTCTCACGGCACTATGGTATGGCTTGTGTTGTCTGCCCCACCTGTTTATTGGCCAGACTCAGTATTCCATTCGCCTGTGCCCCCAAACCTCGACCATTTCTGGGTCCATGCCTCCAAGCCCCCACTGGGACACAGCCCATGCATGCCTTGAGTGTGCACCCCGCTCACCCACTCAGTGAGGGCTTGGGGGCATGGGCTGCATCTGTGTACCGCAAGGAGCTTAGGGGCATCGGCTGTATCTGTGGGGACTTGGGTTTATGGGGTGTGTACCTGTGGAGGCTTGGGGGCATGAGCTGAACCTTGGTTTGTGTGTCTGTACTGTGCCGTATTGGGGTGTCTGAAGCAGAGAGGAGCAATATGGTGGCATAGCATGTGCTGCATCTCTGAGGGTGGATAATGTGCGAGTACACGTGGGGGGCGAGTTGACACCGGGGACCTTGGGAAGGGGGATTGCCTCCGGTGCGTCAATGGCTGCCCCCCTGGGCAGCACAAGGTGGGGTGACCAGATGGTGGCTACCCTGAGGTACCAAGAGGCACGAGGGATCCCATACATGTGGCTGCCCCATGAGGTCACATACATGCTACTGCATCTTGTACTGAGCCTGGTAGCAGAAATCGAGCATTGAACAATATTGAACATCAGGACAAGCGTAGATTGTATGGCTTCGTACCAACACCTGTGTTGAGGCCACACTCAAAAAGAGCGTGGATTGTGGCTGCATATCCCCCGCCATGACGGAGCCACACTAAAAATGAGGAGAAACATACCACCCCACACTTGCAACGATCATTCCCCGAAAGCCTCTACCTTCAAACAGCCATGCCTCTGAGCCCCCAATGGTGGACAGCCAACGCCTCCCAGCCACTGTAGCTTGTGACCCCAAACCCCCAAAGGTACACCCCAGGTCCCCAAGTCCCCAAAGGTACAGCCCGTGCGTCCCATTGGTAAACAGCACATGGCCCCAAGCCCCCACAAGAACAGCGATTGTGCATCCAAGGCCCCACTCATACAGCCCGGGTACTCAAGCCGCCATCGGTACTACACCCGTGCCCTCAAGCCCCCACTGGTACACAACCCATGCATTCAAGCCCCCACGAGTACGCCCATGCACCCGAGCCAGCACCGGTACACAGCCCTTGCACACGGACCATGCCTCCACTGCTACATCCACCATGTTTCTAGGGGTTCATGTGGGGACCAACTGGGGTCATGGGGGCTGGCTAGCATTTTTCGTACTGCGACACCCTGTCCTGAAAAGCCACCACGTATTTCCTGTATGTCCGGAAAACTTGAATGTTTGTTGGGCAGTCGTGAAAACCGGCGGAATGCATTTATGGCCATATCGCCCTTCCTTCAATTCATTCCTGGTCTGCAAGCCCTCATCGTCTGTAGCCTGCCAAGACAAGCAACGCATTTTGGATCGTGAAATGATCATCTTCCGGCTCGAACCACAGGCCCTACGGCTGCCCTTGTTGGAGGCTGAGGTCATGGCCCGTGAAGAAGAGCTGCAGAGGCAACGGCAGCAGGTCGTTTATGTGGATTGCTGTGCTTAGATGTGGCGGTGCTAGTACAAAGGATGGGGGGTGAGTGCTACCACCGGGGCTCCACTTCTGCGGAGCCGGAAGGCCTGGTGGGAGGTAGCAGGGGTATGGAGGGAGCAAAGGTATGCTGCCTGACATGTCTGCTGGTGGTGGTGGTACACAGCGTCACTGCATGCAAGAAGACATGTTTGTGAGCCCGGAAGAGGGTGTATGCGGGGTCGAATCCCCCTGGGTGCAGTTTCATCACCTGCCTTAAAGTTGTTACCCTGCTGAAAAAGTTGTTTTCCTGCACAAACAAAGCCTGCTACAACAACAAACAAGATGAATACACACAGCAATGCACACAGCAATATACACAGCAATGCACACAACACACAGCAACTGCGGAATGACTTTGCCCGTTCAGGAATACGGTTGTTGACATCATTGTTGACACTAGTCGTAGCAGTTGCAGTGGTTGTTGCAATTGCACTGGTCGTAGCAGGTGCACTGGTGGCAGAAGCTGATACAGTGCAGGAACTTGTAGCAGTGGTGGTGGAATTAGCAGAACTGGTGACAGACGTCACCGTGCTGGTGTTCGTCAGAGTTGTAGCAGCAGCTTTGGCAGCAAAAAACGGACAGGGTTGACAGTAACGTATACAGAGTGAACACAATTCGGCATCTGTTGGCAGGGCTCAAACAGAAGGTACAAGATCTGTCACTGCCTGCAAGGAGGAGCGCTTGCAACCACAAACATGACAGGCCATGGAGGTAAACGCAGCCTGTCCACACAAGAAATAAGACACGTCGACACTAAGTACTGTCAATTATTAACAGGGCCAAAAATCCAACAAATCGGGGCACAAAATTGGGGCAAATCGGGGAAATAGGCTCCCGATTCGTGGGGGGGGGGGGTGCTTTTGGCTCGTTCTGCCATAATCCCCCGTGGGCGGTGCACAGCCCCTGCCATCACCCTGGCACTGCCCTGTAATCAAGCCCCTGCTCATGATTCCCGAGCTTTCGAATGTGCTGATGTAGCTTTTGGCGTCTGGGAATCCTGTGGACCCGCATCGACTGGTCGGATAAATCATATGGTGAGACTGGCAAACCATGATACAGTGCGAAAAGAAGCGTTTGGCAGCCTCTAGCCCTCCCTCCTGCTTTGTCAGCCTGGTTTTCATTCGATGCCAACAGGATTGACACGTCTTTCAACCGACCCACAGTGAGCACGGCCAAAGTCAGGGAAAACGACCATCAGATGGGGATGCCGTGCCTGGGCAAGGCCATGCTGTTGCACGACCCGCAAGCACGCGATTCCGGGGTATGGGCCCGTAATAGCAGCATTCACTGCCATCAGTACTAGACACGGTGTGCACGCGGTGCAAAAAATAAAGCACCTTGGACCTCGGTCAGCCATTGGTTTCACAGGTTGGGCAGAGGGTATGCAGCCATTGTAGTCCATCATGCTTCAGGGACCCCCAATATATCACTGGCTATGAAGCCACTTTGATGCCCCAGTACAGCAGGGGCAAGTGGGTTGCAGTCTCGAACACAATAAAGAACAGCGATAATTCTTCACAGGCATCAATGCATCCAAAACCTGTGCCCTGACCACAAGGTCACTTAACTTCGTTCCCTGGCACTGATCAAGGACCATGTACAAACCGGAGGTTGAACAATTTTTGTTTTTTTGAAAATGAGGGCATGTGGGTTTCCATGTGACTCTAATTGTGCAACAATCAAAAGAAAGGTGTGTTTGGGGACTGGGACCGAGATCCAGGTCAGTGGGAAGCTGTGTTGTCAACAATCGTGCTGAAAATCTGCTGAGAGTGGTCCCCGATTTGTTGCCCTGATTTGTTCGAAAATTTCCCCCGATTGGGGGGGGGGGGGGGGGGGTTGCTCAATGGGGGGGGGGGGTTGCTCAGTGCAGCAGCCCGGATGCAAGTTGCACTTTTGTGTGATCATGCCCCAGCCAATGCGCTCCGTGCGATGAAAACAGCCGTCCGGAAATGTTGTGCGAGCACTCTTTGGTGTGTTACAGCTACCGTTGACTGGACTGTGCTTATCATATGCCATTTGCCAGCGCCACCAGCATATGTGGTTGACGTGTTGGCCAGTTGGTTGAACCGACAAGCTGTGTGGTGGAATGGAAGCTATGCTTCATGGCATGCACCTCATGACGGCCCGTGCTCTGTGCACTGTGCAGATTGGTGTCACGAATTTCCAGTATTACAAACCCTGCAGAGTAAGAGCAGATGATGGGCGGTTAGGGGGTCAACCGTTGCATATGTCTGCATGCCACGTGTTTGGAATTGATTCAATGTTTGCTTGGCGGCTGAGACAATACTGCTGCATCTGTTGAGGGGTTGAGGTTCTTCGTCACAGTACCTGCAGCGATATACGGAAGATACACGGTGTCACGATGACACTGTGTGTTCTCTGCAGGTTGGAAACTGCCGATTGTCACTGCAGAGCCGAAAGGCGCCTATGGTACCACTGGCGAGGATTTTGTTGTGCTGATGTGTGGTTGTACCCTGTGACCAGCACACACCACGCCTCCATACGGGGGGGGGGGGGGGGGGTTGCGAAAGTCTCACAACGAAAAGGAACCGTGTGTGATACGAGACACATTAAACATGGGAATCGATCAGTGGCCAGTCCCCATACGTAACCCAAAGGTCCACAGGGTGCGTTGGACCCACCATTTCTATTCAGATTGCTGACAATATGAAGGAGATAGAGCAGCTTCGGCAGCAGCTGCGAGAGCGCAATCAGTCCGCCCGGTCTTCCCCAAGCAGGGCACGTTCAGACTCTGCACGAAGGAGCTGCAGCAGGGCTCGGTCAGATTCAAGCCAAAGCAGCAGTGGCAAGGCACGTTCAGGCTTGGCACAAGACGGTCCTCGTCACCCACACTCAGATTCAGCCCAAAGCAGTACGGGCAGGGATCCTTCATACTCTGATGATGATTATGATTGATGCAGCTGCACATGACCACATGACCCCTAGCTCAAGATTTTGATGGCACATAAAAATCGTTGGCGTCTCCTGCCCAACGTCTGCAAACACATCATAACGTGCAAACACACAGTGCCATGGTTTGTTCAAATGTCTGTGTGAAAGTGGGTTCTAGAGTGCATGCAAGATTTCTGTGAGGTTGCACGGTGTGAAAGATGTGCACAAGACTGCAGGTAGTGTCTGTGCAAGCCTTTGTATGTCACTGTGCGCAAGCGTATGTGCAATTGCATATGGCCCTGCACGCTGCTTGATGCTTGCTGCTGCAACGAGACAAGGTCATGGACCCTGCCTAGACTTATTGCCATTTGCGACATAGTAGGGTGGAGGGTGGCATGTGGCCTGAATTTTTCTCTAAAAAATTATTTCCGGCCAATTGGGTGTTGACTTTGACAACAAGAACCAGCCCTCCCCCCCCCCCCCATCTGCACCTTGCATGGGGGCTAATTTGATAAAAAAGGGTGCTTTTTCGGTCGCTGGAACATTCTGCCGGAACGGTGCATTTTTCTTGCAATATGGGATGGGGTGTTGAACCCTGTCATGACCTGGCACCATTTGCAGTGAGTGTTACGCCTCCCCATTTTGTTTTGCCCCAACCACTACAGCCTCCCCCCATTGCCCATACTGTTTTGTAACCGCCAGATTTTGACCCCGCCAAAAAAAAACCGCCTCTCCATCCAACAGCAATCATTGTAGCAACATTCGTTAACCCTTTTGCCTGCCCATCAAGTATTCCCTGCCCAGCACCCAAACATCTGACGTCTGCACCATTTGCTTGTTGCATATCCTTGATTTCGAGGCAGTTCTGACCAACAATGAGATTGGCGCTGGCCATCATGCATTCCAGCTGCATCTAGTGCATTTGCTAAACACTTTGAAAGCAATTATCTGGCATCCCAACAAGTGGCACACACAACCCCGTACGCCTGCCCTGGTGCGCTCTGGTGGGTCGATGGTGAGGGGTGACCCACAGGACTGCCCAAAAGAAGCCCCGTGGAAAGAAGACTGCCTGCATGCTACACCTGCAGTACCGCTGAGGAGGCCCAGCAGCTGTGCTGCAGAAAGCCAGTGGCAAGGTCACATACTCTTTTAACTGCTTATTTACTGGTGTTCTTTCTCGCACAGCCATCTTTGTCCCCATCTCATGACCCACCTTTAATTCGCAACCCTTGCAACCCCACCAATACTGCATGTTCCCAGAATGCATGGCGTAACATAACGTGTGATCTGTCCATTCACCATGTACAAATGGTATTCAGCTCTTCTCTTGCAGTTGTTGCTCGTGTCATTCAATTCATCTGCATTCAGTGGTGTTCGTGTGTGTGGTCTGGGTCTCGTGGTGATACAAAATCCTCATACTGCTGCCTCTTATGTTAGCCCAACCTCAAGCTTCCCGTGCAACTGCATTTTTTGGGGGGCCCAAGCACAGCCATAAGCCATTGTAGCCAAGTTGAATACACCTTCATATTCTGTACCCTTTCCATCAGCCCCAGTTTCCGCCGTCCTTTTCTGCCCTTCCTCCTGGGTGCACCCTGCCCCTTCCTCTTTCCTGCTGCCATTTCCCTCCCTACCGTAAACCCCCCCCCCCTCTGCTTGCCACCCACACCCGCTCCGTGGTCCTTCTTGCTGGGCACTGCCGTGCCCTTTTCCGTTTCCGTAGGAACAAATTTGGGTGCATTTGGCCCGCCTAAAAACGGGAGGAAAAGAAGTTTTGAAATGACGGGTCAAGCTGGGTTGTCCCCCACGATATACCCAAATGGTGCCAAAATGGACCTTGGCTGGCCAACTGTCTGGACTGATTTCGGCGACACACACGCGCGGCATGACATGCAAAAATGTTTCTTTTGGAACATCCCAACGCAGCAAGGGGTATGTTGTTGCAAGCATTCATGGTCCCCAGAAGGAGTTTTTGCAATGTTGGGGGGCCTCGCCTTGTACGTCTACGTGCCCATGAACCCATGCCGCCTCCCACAGCCATCACTAGCGGACCTCATCTTCTTTATGGACGCCTCAAGCGAATCCGCCCTCACCCCCATCACAGAAGGTGCCACACTACAGCTGACCTACACCACCGGGCAATACCACATGAACCACTATACGGGCCACACCACCTACGGGGCCTCCTCCCATGGGGAACTAGGAGCAACGGCAGACGCCATCACCAGGCTTGCGACCACACTACCCGCCGACCTCCCCCATGCCATCAGGATTTGGTTCGTCGTGGACGCCACCGTGGACAAACATCTACTCCGCATAGCACGATAACCACTCCACAAAGCCACCGCAACAAGCCTCAGTTCCCAAGCAATAATGCTATGGAAGGCCCTCCACCGCCTCCCCGATTGGTTTCAAGAGTACACCAACATTTTTCCAAAAGGTCACATCTGAAAACAGTGCCCATTTATGCCACCCACAAAAATTGTTTTACTTTCACTTCCACCGAAAAGTCCTGCCCCACAAATACGCTAAACAACCATGCGTCATCATCTCCAATTATGTAGTGGTCAAATTTTTGGGCTGCGGCAAGGACGGTAAGTCATGTTGTAAAGTGGTGCACTGTCAATGTCCCTGGGGGGCGGTAGTTGATGGTGTGATGCTCGCTGGTTGAGGCTTTCAAGGAGAGTTACTTTGGGAAGGGGCACATTGGGTAAACGGAACATCTTCGGTTTTTATGTAGCATTTGTAGACATATTTAACAACCAAACAACCTGAATTGGTTGCTTTTTGAAGGTATCTTGGGGCTACAATGCTGCCCAGAGTGTACAGAATATGAATTAAATATTTGTTCTCCTGATTTATTTGGTGTTGGTTGTGAATGGCTGAAGGAAGGAAAAGGAGAAATTCCCGGTGTGGCTTTTGCTCTTTGAGGGTTGTCGCATGCACCGGAGATGGGGTATGAAATAAAATGTCTGAAAATGCAGGTTTTACAATGTTTTGTGGTATTAAACAATCAATTCATTTCTATGAAAAATGAGGACCAGCATTGTAAAAGCTTTTTTTCTTTCTGTGTCGGCTCGGCTCCCCATTTGGGCAAAGTCCACATGTAGTATAGGACGGTAAGAAGAGTGAGGTATGTCAAGAGTGATTGAGTTTACCTATAAACCTATAACATAGGAGGCAAGTGACAACATATTGCGGTGTGCCGTGAGATGAGCTGAAATTCTGTTCGACCTCGCAGTGATGCTCAAGTGAGTAATTTGCTGGGGATGTATAAAGGAGGCAAGTGCAGCCTGAGGGTGGCTTTTGTGTGAAGAGGTAGGAGAGGTAGAAATGGGATCAGGTATGTTGTGAGTGCAGGTTGTTGTCGTTGTGCGCTTATGTGTATCAGGAAGGTGCACCTATGTAACGCTGGGGAGCTGAATGCTGCTTTTTTGTGCTGAGGTAAGGAGAGTATGTGAAGCAGGATAGTTGGACTGTTTTGCTAATGAGTTGATGGGGTACACTGTACTTGTGGCAGACCAAACCTGCACCAATATGGTGGCTGACCTAATGTTACCAGTCTCCACAGGCGTTTGGTTCAGACGGGCAACACCTGCACGAAATCTGTGGCTATAGTTGCAGCAACTGTCCATACTCCAACATGAGTGGTGAAAATCAGGATAAGGGAAGCAGACACAAAAGAGGGAACGAATACATGAGAGGCAGTCTTTGGAAGGTCTCAAACCACTCAAATAAGCCATAGGTGATCTGCATAGACAACAGCGGTAAAGAAAACCTGGAACTCGCATCACCAATCCACAGCTAGACTCCATGTCCTGGAGCAAGGCACATCACACTTACCGCACATAATTTCCTCCCAACCACACCGGCCCACAGATCATGTGAAGTGGACATGACTTAGCGCATATGTTGTGGACCGAATAATTTGGAAGATGTGGGGGACAAGTTCCGTGCCCACAGGGACCATCCAATTTGGGGCACTGTTTCTGCAACAATCATCTCAAAAGGTGCATGGTACAACTGCAGTACCTGCAGGGTGTGTGCTGGGCCTGCATGGGATGTGGATGCCTCAATTAACCCAAGTTGTGGTATCTGAGTTTAGTAATGCAAAGGCCCACAAGGGCAGTGTCACCACACACCAGACAAGCTTCAAACCCAACGGAAAGAGACTCAACCGTATTTGCCTAGCATGAAGGCCGTGGTGTCACATGGCACTATCAGGTGCTCCCAATGTACTGAGTCCAAGTAGAAGGGTTCATTTTTGCGTGAAAAAAATGATGCAGCGGTGTTGGAATGCGAATGCTGGCCCAATCTACCTGAATCATCCTCCACACACGAAATCCTGCATGGTTACAGCCTGTCTCACAACGATCTCTCTATTCTTTTGTGCCACGTCATTTTAATCGTTCAGCAAATAGCGTCATTGTTCTGGCTTCTTGGGTGGCTGCCTTTATTCTCCTTTCGAATCAAAAGTTGACAAACCACCGGAGCTAAAAGATATGGAAGGTGACCCAAATGGAAAACGAAGTTTGGTTGACAATGTTGATGAGGAAAGCGCTGACGAAGGCAACAGTCAAGCAATCGTGGGGGATTCCAGTTCGAGCCCTGGATGTTCCGACAACGATTCGTTCTGCAAAATTTCTCACCACCTGTCGATGCCTAGTCCCACTAGTCTTGACATTGGCCTGACAGCAGGCATCACGGCTCTTGGCCTAAGGCGGAAGGAAAGTTCACGACGGCACGTCCGCATGGCGTTCTCACGCGGCGAGCAGCGCATCAAGCGTCCCGATGAAGAGACCCTTGCACAAGTGGAGTCCCCGGATCTGAACAAGGCCATAAGACATCTCCTCGTGTCAAACAATGCGTCTGCAATTGCCAACCGGTCCTTCGAGACCCTCCTACCGTTTCTCGCGAAAGATGAGTCGCGCACCGTCGCAGCCCTTCGTTGCACCGAAAATTCTGGACAAGCTACGGAAATCAAAATGGAGACCAGAAACAAATTAGAGTCGCTGGCGCTGAAGTACAACATGATCACCAGCGTCGAGGTCAGCGTTCGGGAGATTGCCGCCTGCGACGATGTGGGCCCGCTGGTCGTGAAGGAAGCGGAGGCCCAGAGCCCGGATCTCATTGTAGTCGGGACCAAGCACACAGGCATCTTCTGCGGCCACACATGCGACATTGTGGTGCACCAGAGCTCTTTCCCAGTCCTGGTGGTGCGCAGCTTCGGCTCCCCATACTGCCCCAGGGCACGGATGATGGTGGCTATCGATGGCAGCATCGTGTCGCTCTCTGCTCTGCGATATGCGATGCGGCTTGCACCGAACACCATGACTCTGGTGCCCGTAGTCGTGGTGCCTGGTGGCCAAAAGATTGTGTCGTTGGTGAGGCAGGCAGCAGAGTCTGTTGAGGGTCCCACGTGTGTTGTAGAAGACGCGGTGGTGGCCAGTATGAAGGAGCAGTTCAATATGGGCCAAAACTTGTGTGCGCTGGCAGACGAACTGAACGTGGACATCCTCATCATTGGAACGACGGAAGGGGACACAGAGCTGGGCACTGTGGAGTCCTTCCTAATCTATCAGGCCAACTGCCATGTGTTGGTGTATAAAAACCAGTGGCTGATGGATAAAAACCATCACATCCGCAGCAACAGCAGCTCCCGGAAAAACTCGAAGGTATCACGCCGAGAGTCACTCAAGATCCCTCTCGAAACTATGCACCCTTTTTTTTCGCAACACAATTGATGCCAGCCATGATCTATGGCGCCTTTGGCCCGCAAAGAGCACTGCATTGTAACAGTCTCTTCTGCATTGATCTGTCCCACACTCCATTCACAACCAATTGGGCACAAATCTGCACAATCCTCTCCCAGGATTTGCCACTGGTGTCTGCCACGACAGGCGCAATCAGAAGAAGCTGGGTGCTGCTGAGTCTGACACAGGACACACCTGGTTCCTGACTCGGGGCCCAGAAGTTGAGGATGGGCATGGCGCACCCTCTGTATCGGCGGGCGTTTTTTGCTGGGTTTGCCGATATGCTTGGACTCTGGGGCAGGTGAATTAACGAGGATTAAAATGGTGAATTCATGCTTTTTTGTAGTCCCCTTTCAGATTGACACCATGAAATGTTCGTACTGCCCACAGAAAGGTGGCTCTGTGGTCCCGTGGGGTGATTTGTCTTCTGCAAGTTTTTTTCTGCAGAGGAAGTACCCTGCTGTTGGTGAGGGTGCAGCTTGCGATTTGTGTGTTCGCTCTGCACAGCCCAAAACATTCTGTGGACCCCTGGGGGGTGGTTTCTGCCCTGCGACACACAAGGCGCACAAGTGGGTACATATGGTGCAAGACGTGTGCAGCATCATCCACAAAAAGCTCAATTTGGAATGGCACATTGTCTTTTTCGATGGATTTTAGACTGAGACGGAAGGAGTGGCGCATGCGGGCTTGGGGTGCCGTTTGGGCGGAGGGATTCACACAATGAAGAGCGGGCAGTGCCTGCACATGAAGAGCAAACAATCATGCGCACAAACCTCTGGGGAGCCTTGATGGCCATCCCAAAAAAGCAGCCAGGCATGCAACTGGGTATCACAGTGTGATAGTAATGACAGTGAGGACAGAGCCAGTGGTGCAAACAGTAGCGCGGAGGGGGGACCTTTGGGGGACGGGTTGTCTGAGTCTGATGAGGATAGGCACAGTAAATGTGCATGCAATTAACATGCCCGAATAAATGTCTTTCAGGCATTGAGGAATATTGCTTCAAGCGATTTCATTGTATGATAGACCCCGGACTGAGCAGCTGCATTTTGAGAGCGCTAATGCCTTGATGCAGTCCTGCTCTGTTGTTGAAATTGCTTGGTGGCCGCCTGGATCCCCCACGGCACATCCCACGGTGGGATCCCACATATTTGCCCTGATGTACCACTGGACGCACCAACTTTGATTTATTTGTGGCCATGTTATGTCAGACTTGTGTAGGAATGACAGGTCTGGTACTCAGACTCCACTCAGCAGACATGAACATGAGTCAACCCCTGCTGACCCCCGTCTCATGTACATTGCTGACGGCGCCCCTTGACATGGGATGCGCCAGTACACACACAACAAACATAGTTCGGTTTGGCAGGTGATAAACCCTGCATTACCTGTCCCCATCTTTATGGGGTTGGGGACAGCATGTGCACATTTTGCGGGCATTTCCCGGATTCATTGTTCATGGTTTATTGTGACGGCACCCATCGCAGGGTCTACCACGCTTTAACCCCACACACGGTGTGTGCACTGCGCGCACAACGCGTCCAGTGCTGCCCTGTTGCATAAACTGCTGCCGCCATGTATGGGCAACCCCACGTCCTGTCAAAAAAGCCTGAACTGTTTTGTCGGAAATGCAGCAGCTACACCAGGGAGGAGTACTTGCGGCATGTCAAGTTCTCCTCCACAAGAATGCAACATGATGAGGAGCCTCTGAGCGGCACCGTAAAGGTACTGACGTAAATGTAAATACAAAAATGTGGCGACCACCACAGTGCATAGAGTGCTGCCCTTTGTTTGTGGGTCTAAGCCCCTCAGGGTTGTCCTTCATGTTTGGGTACCAAAAGTCAAGCTCAACCTGTGCACACATCAAACAGTACATTCAATGCACGCAAGGCAGCCTTCAAATGGGCCACCTCCAGCGCGACCCTCTGCGCCGTGATGTGTTTGCACAGTGTCCCTTACAAACGTCCGTGCAATTATTGGGTCCGCTTGCACACAATGGCACTGCGAGTGTCATGGACACCTTTCTCCAGTGAACACAGTCTGCCAGCCAGATCTGCATCCCTACACACGATTTGTTTACTCTGTGCCCACTGTCCACAGCCCTGGCCGCAACCTGCTTTGGACAGTTTTTATTGTAGATATGAGAGAAAACTTGTCTGCTTTGTGGTGGAGTTGTACATATGGGCATTGCTCATTTGCCTGTATGGGATGTTCTGCTATTAGCAGACACAGCACAACTGATCAACCATCCCCCTGGGGCTCGCAACACTAAGGGTTTCGATCCTGCCTATGGGGCTCAAGTGTTCGGGCTGCCACTAATGCGGAGAGCCATACTCGCCATCCAAGACCCCTGGCATACAGTTGGAGTAGCACGCTCACAAGCTTTACCTACGGGTCCTTGTCAGGAGAGGCATATGCACCTACCTGGTGTGGTCACCCCCACAGCATCGCTTGGCATGTCTGTGACCCTCGCATTTGGTATTGATTGACTGGGTGACTGCCAGTCTAATGGTGAGAGGCCATATTTTTTCCCTTTGCACCGAGCTCCCCCTGGTGCAATGACCTGCTTGTCCCATGACCACCCGCGGGTCAAATGGTTGCATGCATTTTTCATCCTATGCTGTAACATAGACCCATGTTTTGTGGTAGTATCTTAGAGGTCCTTCTGAAATGGGGATATGGAGGAAATGGGCACAGTGGAATATGTTGTTTGACACCGGGTATTTAGAGGTTCTTCCGAAATGGGGCATAACGTGCTTTCCACCCTTTTCACCTTTTTCAACCCCTTTTCACCCGTGTTTGGCCATTTCTGCTTGTGTTCGCTGCATGCTACCCTTTGTATCTGGATGTTATGATTGTGATGATGGGGAATCACCTGACGACAGTACATTCACAATGCAATGAAGGACAACGGTGTGCCCTACCTCTGATTGTGGACATGGGCAGTTCAAGTGGAGGATCTTCATTGCTTTTGATGTGTATTGCAGTCTATTAGCCTTTAAATTTGGTGTGGTGGTCCAGTGTGTTGGACCGAGGGTGGTGCAGATGATTCTCTCACAAGGAAACCAGGCCGGCAGCAGCATATGTTTTCCTTTCTTTGGTGGTTTGGACTAGTTTTAGGGGCTTTTGGGGGAACGTTAGCGCGCCGGGCGCGCGCCGGGCGCGCGCCGGGCATCTTTTTGGACCCGTGCCCCACCGGTGACCTTTTAGGGGGTGCGCTAAGGGGCGCACTTAGGACAATCTTTGAATCCACGCTTCGTTGCGTGCTGCATCATGGTGACCCCCGGCGTAGGTTTTGACTTCCGATTTTGTTCCCTTTGTTGGGGACCCCCGAGAATGCAGGGGTGATGTAGCATTTCCGCCCTCTTTTGGGCCCCAACCGTCCGGTGCTATTGAGGAAACCGGGACAATCTTTGAATCCACGCTTTGTTGCGTGGTGCATCATGGTGACCCCCGGCGTAGGTTTTGACTTCCGATTTTGTTCCCTTTGTTGGGGACCCCCGAGAATGCAGGGGTGATGTAGCATTTCCGCCCTCTTTTGGGCCCCAACCGTCCGGTGCTATTGAAGTTGCACGGATGGGTGCAGATGCCGAAACAATGGAGGAATTTTGGATGAAGTACGGGCACCCCGAGCTCCTCGACCGTGAGTCATTGTTTCGATTTTTTTTCTGGATGTTTACAAGGTCACTGTTGCCGTTGATATGTTGGGCAACATTGTATGGATTTGCCCCTTGGCCCCCGGGACATCAGCAGATGTTTTGATTTGGGATGGGTACGGACCTTCTCGTACCCGAGGGGATTTCTTTGATTTTGAAGTTGGGGGCCATGATGGCGCTTATAAAGGCCGGATTCATGTCATTGTGCCATTCATTGGAAGAAAGAATGGCACTTTGACAGCCCGCCAACAAGGTTACAACGATGTCCATGGGTGGTACAGGGCACGCATTGAGCAGCTGTTTGCTCGGTTGTGGCATTGGGGTTTGGTTAGGAACATCTGGCGTGGCGGCCCCAATGAGTTGCACCAGTCAGTCCGCATTTTGTTGCATTTCACTCAGTTTTGCATCCGAAGGCAAGTCCGTCACCCCCCCTACGGACCATGGGAGCATGTCCCGCCTCAGGTTTGGACTGACCAAAGCAACTCGGCCGCCACGCAAGATGAGGCAGAGGATGAGGCGGAAGTGTGTGTTTTGTGTTGCCAAAGGCGCTCCACCATCACAGTTTGTGATGAGTGTAAGGAGCACTATTGTAATGAATGTATTGACACCCACACTTGTGGGACCAATGTTGTTTGTTAAGTGCAACACAAATGACATTTGGAGTGGTTGAAGTCACAGATATTGCTTTATTTTGCAACGTGCTTTGTAGGGAAGGTGTGCAGTGCAACGTGGTCTACTTGGGGGGCTTCTCCATGGGAGGGTAAATCTGGGGCTGAAGTCGGGATAGTTAATACAAAAGTAGCGCGCCGGGCGCGCGCCGGGCAAACATTCCCCCTTTGGGGCAAAGCATTGCTGTTTTTGACCCAGAATGGCGGACTGGCGGGGCACCTCCCTGGGCCACCACTGATGACTCAAGGCTCAAATTCTGGATATGGGCAGACCATGGGTCAATGCAACAGATGGCTAGCATAGAGTAGAGCGAAAAGTGGTGGGATGCAGTAATGGCCGAAATGGAAAGGATGTGTGTTGACTGTTGTGTGCGTGTTGCCTGTTTCGAGCTAGGTAGAATTAAAGAGGGGCAAGCAGTAGCAGCAGAAGCATGGCACAACGCCTGTTGGTGGGGATTTTGAAGCATGCCACAGCACACTGAAACTTCCGTTGGGTTTTTGGGTGAAAACATCGAACCAAAAGTACCAATCCTATCCATGTAAAATGTTTACTGTTTAATGTGCGCATCCTATGGTAGTCCCAAGGAACCCCTGAATAGCGAAGTATACACATGCTACCCGAGTCCAAAGGCCTTTTGTGGTGAAGGTCCTGTGATTTGGACTAACTAATGTTCTATATTTCTCTTTTAGGCATGCTAAGTTTCTGTGGCCCTAAAAATGACGTAGTGCGGAGATGCTTGGATACTTTTGCATTGTGCACAACGAAGTTGCAACAAGAAGCACCCTGGCACATTGCCAAGGCCTACTGCAGCATTCCCGTGCCATGCTTGCTAAAGGGATTCGAGATATTTCAAGTACCCCCACGGATCTACGACAATGTGTCCAACATAAACGCTAATAGCACTGGTGTGTATAGAGAAGCACGATTTCCGCTGGCGTGTACAAAGAAGCACAATTTCCGCTGCGGCGCAGCATCAAAGAAGGATGTCCCTGTCGCCGGCTTAGTTTGTTTGGTTTGGGGGGTACAAAACTGTGAATACCCCCAATGCCGATTTTGGAAAATCGCCGTTGGAAAGGCCGATTTTGGAAATGGTTGCTAACGCCGAAATTGGCGTTAGCCAGTGTCAAAAATTAATCTTTTGTTGCACGAAATGTTTTTTGTTTCCAAAACTGTCGTTTCGGACACTGGTTTCAATCGTACATGCCAAGGCCGAAATCGGCGTTCCTAGTCGCCTCTGCATTTGCACTCTGTAAATCGCAGTTTGTAATCTGACCATTTACGGGGTTTTTTAAGGGAGAAATAGGAAAAAGATGGAGTAGGATTTAATAAGCTACAATTCACTTTCCGTAAATGACTCATGACTGATAATGCCGGATCGCGTGTTCATCGATATAGCTCTAGGAAGGGGAACATTGTAAAGAATGACCATCACAAGGCCTCCTACCCTTCAGGATGTGAAACACATAGTATAAGTAAGGTACTTGAGGGCTCTTGCCCAATAATTGCCTTTTTGGGCCAAGATAAGTTGGTTATATGATATTTGGATGGTTCTTTGGTGCACCACGTTTTACCCCCGGTTTTATGAGGTGAAAGGGCAAAAACATTGCTCTTTTGTGCCATTAAACAATTGAGGAGTGGTGAAAAGACAAACACGCTCACTTGAGAGAACACACAATGCATGGTGTTTGAAGCTTTTGCTTTGAAACAACAACCAAATGAAGTGTTTGAAAGGACAAATGACAAATAAATGTCCCATCAAGACTAGTTTCTAGTCCACACTACAAAGAAAGGGACATAGACTAGATGCAATGTAGTCCGTCAAAGAACGGCTTAGATATGAGATCAATCAATTCAATGTGTAGTGAGCCCAATATACATTAAAGGTATCGGGTGACCCGGCATGAAAGAAGGTACTTTAACGGGGATATCTTAGGAGTGATATTTAGAATGGGTTAATGGAAACAATTTTTTGTTCACAAAACTCAAAAAATAGTGATAATACAAATTTTGACGATTGGCGCGCGTGTGCATCGGCGGTCCGAACTGTGATTTCCGCTTTATTTTCTAACGCCAAAATCGGCGTTAGAAATGAATCCCAGAGAAATTGGAGAAAGCTCGAAAGAGCTGCTGCCTTCCGACGCTCATCTCGACGTAGAAGCTTGTGAGTTGGTAGCAAACAACAAAATCATGCTTTCCAAGGCTGATTTCAGCCTTTTTAACGCCGGTTTTCAAAGCCGGATGTTGGGTGTATGCAGTTTCGTACCTTCAAAGTGGTCTACGAAGCGTTCCACCATACCCTTGCCCGTGAGCTGCCGCACAGCACCATACTTGCGCACGCCATTAATTCGCTTGACAAAAAAGAGATGCCGCGTATTCCGGACTGCGTCTATCAAATGTCAAAGGTCTTGGGCCTTCGCACGAATACCAAGAAGACACGGCTATATCGATGGTCACATCCGCCCCGTAGTGCTGCTCTGAGAAGCGGCAGGGACACTTTCACGATATGATGATATGACAAGGGGTCACAATACTGCCGTAGGCCCACATCTTCCACTACCTGGGCCATCTGCTGGCCGACGCCGCGTGGGAACAGAAGCCCCGAGATGACTACATTGGCCCCTTGTGCGCCAACTTGGCTACCTCGAGTGAATCCAACTACTAAACACCGTCCTCATGCCCAAATGGCCCTAGCGTACCCTCTTTTGCCCACTTATGCCATGTTCAAGGTCATGGACACAATGTGCTTGAAGTTCGTCCCAGTAATTGAAGGTAGGAGCGCAAAAAAAAAGGATTCTTACAATTCACACTGCGTGCTCCACCTCACGCCGCCACTACGCACCGGCGGGATGGGTTTACACCAAATTTTCTGCGCGCATCGCCGTCGCTTTGCGATGCTGATGCATACCACTCTGCGCGTAAAACCCCACATGTTGCCCCACAACTTTGAGCGTGCCCTGCCAGCAAAGGTTGTACCCATTCGCAATTATATGTGAATACTGAGTCAACTGGGAGCACGCACGGCACACCATGTCAAGCTGCCACAACGGCTGAAGGGGGGCCGAACGTGATCAACTCTGAAAGGTCTGACGGCAGCATCGTGCTGATGGCACGTGACGAAGAAATGGGCAGCCCGTCCAAACACCCCACTACGCCGAACCACACCTATATCATGAGGATGATTCCAGGGGGACGGTACCACCGGGATATGCAACGACGATGATTGCCGGTATATCCCTGCTACACTAACAGACCACAATCTGATTGCATGGACCTGTTCTCAGACGGTAGTTCCAAACGCCCGAGGTCGCGGGCTCCATTTATCAAGCCACGGGTGCTCTTGTCACGAAAAGACCACTGCGCATCATCGTGCGAGTCCGGGGACCACAACAGTTAGCACATTGACAACAAGGCAGTAACCCAGAGCGCCAGTGAGCCGTCCCACAATGAGTGCTCCGACATGGGCATGCGTCTCAAGGTCCATGCCAACACGTCGCAAAAACAATCGGATCTAGAATGGATCCCCAGCCATAGAGACGAGTCCCAGGTGACTGGCGCGGTGGAACGCGCACATATTTGTCGAACCAATGAAGTGGACATCTTTGCCAAAATGGCAACACCATTGCCTGTACCTATAGCATGGGTAGCCAAGATACATGGTACAGGTCCGCGGACTTGGCGTTAGTCCACCATTATTCCATGTTGTCATGCCAGGATTCCCACGCGGCTAGCCACATGTCGCGGATGTACGGTGCCATGGTTTTGAGGACGTAAAGTGCAATTGAGGGAGGTGTGGTCCCAGGAAGGGCCGATGCCGTCCCTCCGCACATGTCTGCATAGCCATCGCACCCACAGCATGCACTGTGTGCCACGCATGGGCAATCAAGGGGTGATAAACCCCCGGTCCCACACACACACACACACACACACAAAAGGTATGCCCAGGTCTAGCTTTGCTTGTAGTGCATGTAGCTGGTCCATTCAGGCAAATTTCAAGCATGGAGGTAGGAGAGGGAGTGGAAGGTCATGGAACTAGATGTGACTGTCCTCTCGGTGTTTCGCCTGGGTGCAGGAGGGGTGTGTGAGTTGCAAAAAATGGTGAAAAAGCAAAAACTCCGAAGTAACCCATCCTGGGGTTTTCTAGTATGAAAAAGGGCAACCAAATTGGTTTTTGGTACACAACGGTCCACAAGTGTAGCATACATGGGGAAAACGGCCGTTTTTTTGTAGAAAAAGTGCCTTTGTTGGTGCATATTGCATTTGTGGAGGTCCATTCCGGCAACATCAAAACGATCGTTTTTTGGTACATTTGGGTTTTTTTGTTACATTTTGGGAGTTTTTTGGTATCTGCCGGGGACTTTTTTGGTACAAAATGGGTGGTTTTTTTGGTAAAAACCACACACAACATCTGTTTACGCCCGCCAGAAACCATATTTTTTTGTGAAATCTATAGTATTTTAACTGGTTTGTAGGGTACACTCACTGGGCGTTGCAACTCGTGGCTGAAAGCTCGAAACATGCACAAATGACAAATAACATGGGCATGCCCATTAGGTTGATTCTTGTTCTTTCTTTTTGGTTCTATGCAGCTTTTCCTTCGAAAAATGGTACTAGCATTTTTCCTATGGTACCCCACTTAAGCCTTTACCCAGCAGTGACTGGTTACACAATGACAGAGAAAACACCAAGCAACACTGAGCGGTGTGCAATTGGTACAGTGGTGGTGTCACCTTAAACCAAGCCATAACATTGGTCACTAGATGCTGCCCAGCACTTGGCACTCGCAGTGGTCCAAAAAACCCTTGGGCACAACACTCTTTCTGAAAACCTTTGAATTTTTTGAACACATTTTTGTGAATCTTTGCGTTAAGAAGAGTTTTAGAAAGACAACCAACGGCCATTTACTGCCATTCGTGGCCATGCTTGAGTTTCATGACCTCGAGAACATGCATTCTGTGATTGCACTATGTTCCTTGTTTCTGGGTTTGTGTGGATTGTGTAGTACAGTCTTGTGTCTGAGTTTATGTTGTGCAAAAACTGAGGAATTGGTTCCAAGGCTAATGGGGTGGCTGGGTGATAAGTTGATACATGTGCCATATTGTGTAAAAATGTTCACACGGTGTTCCTATCCACTGTTATTCATGAAATGTCAACCACTCTTGTGCCTCTGAGTAGGGAATGCCAAGGATCCAAGGTGATGGCCATATTCAGTGAGTAGGCTAGCTCCTCCACCACAATCAGGTGCACATGCAGCTAAGCCACAGAAATTGTGCACCTGGTGGTGAAGATGGCGCTGTGAACCAAAAGCACATGCACCCTGCAAAACAGACCATTTGACAGAAAATTGGAAGCGCCACACCGCAAGTGTTGCAGAACAGCACAATCGCTTCAGGGCTAGAGAAAGAGCAATAGTCTCTTGAGGTGACACCCAATCAGAAATTCCAGGGGTAAGAGAATGAACACACAGATAGACATACACACAGACACACAGACACACTGACACAGAGACACAGAGACACGCACACAAGAAATACAAACAGACAGTTTGATGGATGGACGGCAATGACATGTCAGCACAAGTTGAATGAACGGGTTGCATATGGAAGGGAGCACAGAAGGGACCATCCCATCCCATATGTACACATAAGGGGCAGCACACATGCCCTGACTGCATTCCCATGGCCCAAGATCAACAGGATCAACAGGAGTAGCACTGAGCCCCGAGCCGCATTTTTGACTACAGTCGCCAACACAAATAGCAGCTACTCCGACATGGACTTGCAAAAGGAAAACTGGCGCACAACTTCAGCAGCTCCTCTCCAAACAAAGTTGTCTTGGGATGCGATTGCTGGGAGGGGGGGGGGGGGGCTGCATGAGAACCAGGAGGTATGTAGTCAGAAGAGATCACATATCCACACACATCCACAGAAATTCAACACAGGTGATCTGGATAGCTTGCGGTCACTGAGGTGGTCATGTGGAAATTACAGAAACAGCATGAGGAGAGCTCCTCCTGAGCATGCAGTCATCCAAGAGGGATTCAAAGGTTAGGGGGGTCCGTGGTCTAAGTTTCGAGCCATAACGTGAGCTTGATGCAGCATTTCTATGTTTGATGAGGGATTATGGTGATGGCACTATGGTTGACCGTGTGGTTGTACTATGCACTATGCACTATGCACTATGCACTATCCAATGTGGAGCAAAGCCAGTTTGAAAGGGCAGCATGTCACAAGGACCTCGGTCAGTGAGCGGGACTGCGCCAACCCCTCAGGCTGTCATGAGTGACAAAAAAAGAATATATCAGGTCTGCCTTCACCATCCAACGAAAAGGAGCGGGTAGACCACTGCACAACGACAAGGATGGGTATGGCACACAATCAATGACATGCAGTGCATGGCGAGGGGGGCGGCCTGTTTAAATTCTAGACCCCAACCATGTGCGAAAACTTTTGGGGGTCTGGAAGGGGGGGGGGAGGGTAGGTGGGTCGGCAGGTCAGCCACCGGGGTCCCTAGAGGGGGGTCAGTGGGTACCCCAACATACATACCTCAATATGATCCCCATGACACGCTGATCATTTTGAACATACACAAATGGGTTACAAATTTTTTTCAGAAAAATTTGCCCATTAGCTCAGGCTCCCATCAGCCAAGGTCAGACCCGGAGGTCAGGTCAGGGGTCAAAAAATTTTCTGTGTTTTTCAAACATTTTTGAATTCTCCACAAAATTCTGCGTATTTTGAGTATAGACACATAGGGGGAAAAAAGTACCCCCCTCAGGAAGGGCAAAAAAAAAAAAATTTCGGCGCCTTTGGCGCCCACCCTTTCCCCCAAAATCTCAAATTGGAGAAAGACGGGTTCGAAAACTTTGGGGGGGTCTGGAGGGGGGGGGGGTCGGGAATTCGAACAGGCCGTCCCCCTCGGTGCATGGCAAAACATGGGGTCACAAGCGTTCATAGCGAGACACAGCTCATGACTTCACAAGCCTCCGCTGCAGCAGCAAGGCAACCAGTTCCCCAATCTGGTCCTTGACCATCAACAGCAGCCCTGAGGACAAAACTGACAGCCAAAACTGTGCAGCAAAGCCCTTATACAGCCCCATAGTGCCCTCTTTCGTCAGAATTTCTGATAGGGTAGCCATCATCTGTACCAGTCCAGGGTTCCTGCAAGTGGTGTCAGGGAGGAAGGCTGTGGAGCAGGCGGAACTAAAAGGGCAGTGGAGAGGGGGTTGTAGGTCAGGAGCACAACACGGAGGTGGTGATGTGGTGGGGCAATGGGTGGGAAAGAGAGCAATGGGATGGGTGCTAGGAGATCAAGAAGGCAATGATCATGAGAAATTCTGCGCGTGAGTGGCAACAGGTCTGCAGAGGTGAGTGCATGGGTGGGTGGGGGTGCCATAAAGGCTGAAAGAGTATGCCGATTGGTACTTCCAGGTGTACGTACGTGTTCGCTGTTTGAGCTATTTGTGGATAGGTGGGTTGGTTGCCCATGCGTTGGGTAGGGGGCAGGTTCCAAAAAAATTTGAGGTGGGCAGCCCGTGGAGCTACCTAACGGTCAAGGGGGAAATGGTTTTTACTGCGTGAAAGTGGGACACTTGTCGCGCTACTCACATGTGCTGCTTCTGCCCATTGGCGTCCCTCCCATGCTGGCGCCAGCATATTCCACACAAAGTGTTGCCCAAGACAATGAGGTTTGGAGGGTGCTCACCACCACTGACGTGGGAAATCTAATACACAGCCAGAGGTTTCCAGATCACCAAGTGTTACCCATTAGCGGTGAACAGCATGTTCGGGCATTTTGCCAGTTGTTCCGAAGGTTTCACCACCAGTGTAGTGTGCAGTGGGTGTTTCTCCTTCCAAGGCCTGTTGCGGGGCCTGAGCAGTGTTGTGCAGTGGGCATTCATCCCACAAGGCCTTGTTGTGGGGGCTAGGCAGTGCTTTGCGGCGGGTGTTTGTCCTATCAAGGCCTTGTGGTGGGGCCGTGTGGGGGGGGGGGATTACCGTTTTAACCAAGTCTTCCCGGTTGGACCTGTATGGCCACACTGGCGTACTCGGGTCGGGTCGCTCCCCATTATGGCAGGCCTTCGGTGCAGGCCAGGGGTGCATCCCTGTATTGCCCCTCGGCGATATGCACTTAGGCCAGAACCTGGCTCGCTGCCCCAGGACCACCCTGGAAGTGGGATGGTAGCTCTGTGGCTTCGGCTGAGCCAGCTCCACGGCAATAGTTCAACGAGCCTGTCATCGCCATGTCGCCCCGTGTGTTGTGTGTGTATGGGGGCTTTCATAGCTGGCAACGAGGCGGCCTCCACGGCCTACTCAATTTGGCGATTTCCCCAGAAAGGATGCCCTTGACGCACGGCTGCCACCGCCCGCCTCCAGACATGCCCGATCCGGGGATCGATCCCACGACCTTTCAGTTGCGAGACCTACGCTTAGCCCGGTTGAGTTAGCCGGGGATCCTTGTGTGTGTGTGTGTGTGTGATCTGTACTTTTAGAGGTGGATCCTTGTGCAGCGTTGGGCTGGACGCCTCATTTGGCTCAGGTCTGCTGAGGCCTCTTTGTGACGTTGTTTCCCTCCCTTCTGCGGAATCAGAACCTCTGTATTTTGCTGGCTAGGTATCCAGAGTGTTTGCTCTCCCGTGCCTCGTCACGAAAAGCGGGCGGGCGACATCCTCGGCCACGGTCTCCTCCAGCCCCCGTGGAACTGGGGCTGGTGGGGACGGAGGGGGGGGTGTTTTCGGCCTCCTGCGTTTGGGGGCTGGAGGGGTGGGGGGTTGGTGTGGGGACCTCAGCAGACCCGTAGAGATACGTGCAGGCCCTTGCAGGCGTGGTCGTTTGTTGGGCAGTTGTGCATGTGCAGCAAGTGGGCGCTTCCGGCGCGCAGGCACTGGGGTGCACACTTTATGGTGTCCCCGCTGACAGTGTGTGTGTGTGTGTGTGTGTGTGTATGTGTGTGTGTGAAGGCTTGGTCCCAGACTAGGGTCTAGGTCCTCGATGACACCTTAGCGTTGACATCACAAGAGCCCAAACGCAATTATGTTTTGCCGTTGGTCTTGTCTTAGCATCGAGGGCATCCAAAGAGCCCAAACGCCATTCGGTTTGGTCATTGGTCATTGGTATCTTAGCGTCTAGGACATCCGAGGAGTCTGAACGCAATTTGGCGCAACTGTTCGTCTGGGGCATCCAAAAAGCCCAAACACGACAACTCAACATGTGTCTAGGTTGTCCAAGAGCCCAAAAGTTGTCATCTTTTGGTGTCTAGGCATCTGGGGAGCCCAACCTTGTTGTGCCACATGCCTTCTCAAAGCATCAAGGGCATCCGAGGAGCCCAAACGATGCAGGTCGGCATCTGTCCAAGTCGTCCAAAGCCCAAACATTGTCATCTTTTAGGTCTAGGGCATCTGGTGAGCACAAACACAATTGTGCTTTGTCAAGTGCTTTCTACAAGCATCTAGGGCATCCAAAGAGCCCAAACAGTGCAATGGGCAGTGGTTTGTAGTGGGTGTGTGTCCTACCAAAGACGTGCGGTAAGGCATAGGTGGTGCGCTGTAGTGGGGGTTTGTCATACCCAAGCCCTGCGGAGGGTCTCGGTAGTGCAGTGCAGTGGGTGGTTGTCCTAATAAGGCCGTACGGTGGGGCCTAGGTGGAAAGGGGGGGGGGGGGGCTGCCAATTGGGTTGGTGTGGGTGGATGGGGTCGGTTGCCCGGCAGTGTATGGTCATAGGCCTCTACTCCAACATCGTTCATGCCACATGTATTGGACACTAACCATTCATCTTGAAGAAATGTGTTGGTGGTGTTTCCCCGGAAGTGCAATGTGCCCCATTTTGTTCACATGGTGTAACCCACGCAATGTTGCCGCTCGCATGCGTGGGGCTCCCCTACTCTTCTTTCATGTAGTGTGGCAACATGTAACCTGTCTAGACATAGGATGAAGGCTTCCTCATTCCTTAACGGTTGGGGTAGCTCCGGCCCCAACCGCCGCCGAGCCTCGAAGAAAATCTCCGTCAAGCTCCTATTCCGTAGGTCATGGAGTAATTGTCTCGAAAGTGCCGTCTTCTATGCAAGGGCACTATTAGGGGCCCTCTTTGGTTGGTGGGGCGGGGGGGGGGGGGGTCTAAACCTGGTGGCAACTACCAACTGTGGCATGAGGGCATGTCACTATGGAAGAATGTGGGCCGGGATTGCCTATTACACAGTTGGTATCCCTAAGCATGGTGCGGGACTCCTTGGTCAAGGCCCGGGCGACTCATCACGGGCTTCTTTAATTTGTTTATAGAGTCTTGTTGTCTGTTCCTCACAACGTGCATTTTTGTCCGGGTGCAGTTCTGTTCACAAGCGTTTGTATGCTATGGTAATTGGCCTCACGTGTTGCCCCGGGTTGCAACCCCAATCAGCCATGCATGTTGGGGCCCAGGTTGTCAGGGTACCAATCCACAGGGACAGCGGCTGTTGAGGATGTCACCGGTCTGGGGGGGGGTCTGTAGTACATTCGCAGGTGTGTGCACGTGTGTGCAGTGCTGCTGTTTATACTGTACAGTGGTAGTGTATGCAGTGATGGTCCCCATTGCTCCATTGAGGTGTTTCACCATGGCGAAGCCAGTCAACACACAGCAAAATAGTGGTGTTGGCGGGGGGGGGGGGGTTCAAGTGCACTTTGTGTGGGTCCACTGCTGTCCATGGCGGCACCCTTGGCATCCACTCCTGCACCAGTGTTTCACATGCAGTCATTTGCATAACCATGATCAGTTTGAATTTTCTATCACATCTGATGTTGGAATTGTAACGCAGAGCCACAGGGTTTCAGATCCCTTGCTTCATCAGTGGTGCGCTGCATTTCCAGACATTGAGCACAACTTGTTTGCACAGTGTGATGTGGGGGGCTCAGATGTGGGGTGCACCCGTGGTGGTTGTGCTGAGTTTCTGAAGAAAGGGGGGCGGGGGAATGGCATGACGCCGTGGATAGCTTGCTGCTGTCTGCTGGGGTGGGAAGCTGGCAGCACCTATCAGGCTCTCACCACCAACACAGAACCCGTTCTCTTGGTAGGTGGTGGTACAAGCTGGCCTTGCACCACCAAACGCACTTACTCTGCTACTACTCCCTGGCTTTACCTCCCAACACTCCATTTCCATCGCTTGGTCAGTTATGCCAACAGAGCTTGCTGACTTGCCCTGCTTCACAACCTTGTGTTGGGTCCACGCAGAGAAGGGCATTTGGCCCTCGCCATTGGCCGAGGCAGACATCCAGGAAGACATCCCATGCTGACGGTGGACTGACCCTGTCCAGCAGTGGCTCTTGGTCCTGGGGATGTCCACTTGCAGGGTCACTTCCCAGGCACGGGCACTCTATCCTCTGTGTGGCGAGCCCGCCATCCCCCCCAGAACCGCCCCATGCAGGCCGAACCCATCATGGTGTGTGTACAGCTGTCCATCCCTTGTGTAATGTTTGCACCACATGAGACAATATGGCTCGGTGTGGTGGTAGGTTTTTGGCCACTTGCTTCTGTTGACTCACATATCCAGGCCTGTTCTGCAAGGAAATTCATGATCACAAAAGTACTGATTACCTTGGATGGAGCAGCGGTGGGACATCTTGCTGTAGCGCCCCCAAGTGGCCAAGGGGTTGAGATCGGGACTATTTCCCTTTTGTACGTGTCCCCACAGGTGGGGTTGCAGTCCGTGGCCTTAGCACTTCCCCTTTGCTTTCTGCCTCTCTATCCTCGGGGCCACGGTGCCCGGCTGCGACGCATGGCTACTGGAATGCCATCTCTTCCCCAGTTTGGGGGGTTCAATGGGAGCGTTTCTGCACAGCGCAAAGGCCCCGAATAAATGCATAACAAGGCTCATTGTTACTCGTACTAGGCACCACTATGCAGCTTGAGTATGGTACTGCACAACCTTTGTGCAGCCTGCGCTGTGCACGCAATAAGCCCCCAATTTAGTGGGATACATTTCATCCTCCGCCCGTTCTTGTCCCATTCGGAGGTTTGCTTTTTGCAGAGAAGCCCGAGTGGATGGCGAAATCCATTCGCCACTATCAAGGTGGGGGACGGCAGAGGGGAGCAGGAGTTGGGGCCATAGGATACAAGATTTGGGGCTGTGGGGTGGCAGGACCAGGGAACACAGGACATGACCTTTTGTGCTGCTTTGGCTTACTGCCACCGCTGTTCTCAAGGGCCAATTGCCGCAGGCGTCCCAGCATCACCACCTTCGCCCGGATCAGGGGGTATGTGAGAATGAGGGCCAGGGTTTTTGAGACCATTGCCAGCACAAAGCTCTGCAGTATCGTCAGGGACTGTGCCGTGCGGCTCAGCAGTGGGGCCACACGCTGTTTGAGGTTGTCGAACGCAGTGAATGTGATGGCGGGGTTGGCGGTCAGGATCAGTGATGGAGCCAGACCAGTCCAGAAGGCCCCCAAGCCACCGTCGTTGTAAATGTTTTGGACGACCTGCAAAGACACATTTTTTGGGGTTCGCCGAGCTGTCCTCTGATGTGGCGCCTACTTGCCCAAGATGCCAGACGTACCCAGGGGGGTATGTCCCCCATCTGGACACCTGCTTGAAATGGTGTACCCAGTTGTTTTGACAAGACAGAACCACATCTCTGCTGTACTACATCTCTGTTGTCCCAGGACAGGTTATGTCCCAAGACATAACAAGAGAGAATGATGTGGAAATGGGCGGGAGGAAAAAATTGCCAGCCCACATGGATGGGGGGGGGGGGGCAGCCCTGCAAGAGCATGCTGGCCAGCAGGTAACACTTCCTGTGGCAACTCCAGTGTGTGGCCAGAGTATGGTAGGGGATATGCAGCCTCAATGTGCCCGTGGTTGCGTGCGGCCCTGCGGTTGGTTGGCACCAACAGCGTGTCTTGCCCCAGAAGTGCGTGATACTGTGTAGTGCTGTTCACAAATCGAAAACAAGGGAGGATTGGAGTGATAAGGGCTGAGTGAATGTCCACCAACTAGGACAGGCATTGATTACACCAGTGCATTGCAGCACTTTGGGGCTGGACACACACACTATGTTACAAGCCCCCCACACAAAACCCCTGAAGGCAACAGGGCGCTGGGCAGCTCAACTTCTGGTCAGGCCATGCAAAACAATGAGGATGACAGTGTCATGTGGGCTAGGCACCTTTCTGCAGTGACAGCAACATGGAGTGCAAGTCGTTGGGGCGAACACACACACACATGAGCGCGCAGCTGCTAGATACCTCAGAGACCAATATGGGTTATGGCAAAATGTGCTTGTAACAAAGTGAGGTGACAAGGCAGGTTCCTAGGTGTTCTAAGGAACAATGATACACCACAATTTGCACAAACACTTCCCATTCCTAGGGCACTTTCTTGGTGGGGACCTGAGCCACGACCTCAAATCCACTGGGGCTGGTTGGGCCTGCACTGAGTCCTGCCCCCCAAAGAGCTCTTGTGACTGAGGCAATCCCCCACACTCCTAAAGCCCCCAATATTGGGTGCAACCCCACTGGGTCCAGGGGAGGCCGGGTTTTCGTTTCCAGGGGGGGGGGGGGATCGATAGAGCCCTCCGGCCGGATCCCCCCATCATTTGCCATATATTTGGTGAAAAAAAAATCGACCAATTGTAGTGCTCAAAAAAATTTTCGACGCCTTTGGCACCAGACTTCATAATGACTGATTAATGGTGCCTCTCAATTGAGCCCTTTTCCCGAACCCCCCCCCCCCCAGTTTTGGGGGGCTCTATTGACCCCCCCCCCCCCCGGGAATTGAAAACCCGACATGCCCAGTCCCCCCACCCTTTGGTCAAATCCCCGGTGAGGTCAACTTCCTCCATCCTTGGATTCTATGGCCAGGCAATCCTGTGCAACCAGGTACAATCATGCCAAGGGGCCCCCTACCCCCATGGCTGGTGGTAATGTGATTTGTTTGAAACTGCTAGTCGTGCAAAGGTCTTGCACGGTACTGTTTAACACCTGCACTCCCATGCAACTTATGAACAAAACGGGCAAACCCCTTGGCCTCTAAGACCGACACGCTGAAGGATAGCCACTCTTGGCAACTTGCAGTGCAGGACTACAGGTTGACAGGATATGGAGCCATAGCAAGACCGACTTATGATAGTAAGGGGGCTTAGGGCTGGAGCCCCAGCAGCTGAACCTCCATTGCATGAGGGGCGAAGAAAGCAGTACAAACTAAGAAATGTTTAAGGCCTCCCACACATGTACAGGCACGCCAACCATTAGTGCAAATAAAAACCTTTCTTGGTGAATAAATCTAGGGCAAAGCTGTGAGAAATTTTGGCCAAGGCGAAGAAACATGCTTCATATGAAGAGAAAAGTTGGTACAAGGGGTAAGCTTTGCAAAAAAAGGAGGCAGCCCAATATTTCAAAAATGTGGGTCTCCCAAAACTCCAGCAATTGATTGTCCATAAAAAAAATTTGGGGTTGCCGAAATATTCCCCAGCGGAAATTATTCTTTCCAAAATCCTCGTGCCACACAGGGGCCGAGAGGCCATTGGTGTGGACATGTCTTTGTTCAAGAATGCGTGTGGCCCATGAGAACACTTTTCTTGTGTCTGCAATTCGACAATACACTGTCCTTCCACCACAATCCTGCTAATACATCCTGACACACAATACACAGGCGCCAGTGCATCCATACAGAACAAAACTGTACGCCACATATTCATATTGTGCAAAAAAAAAAAAATTGGGGAGAATTCGGGTACCGACCTGAAAAATGAAAATTTCCCCACAAAATCGAAATCCAAAAGCCGAAATCCCCACCCCTGTACAGAAGAAATACTCACCCCCCTCCCACCTGTGCAAACAGCAGTAAAGTTCCGAAAAGTTGCGGAAACAACACTGCACGTTGTTTGGACAAAGGCGCTGTCTACGTGTGCCCTCAGAAGACACAAGCAGTGACAGGAAAGGGTACATCAATGACATCGAGACATTCATGTCTGTGGAGGCCCATGCAATATTGCTTCCTGAAATAGGCATGTACGGTTGACAATCTGTCGCCATGGTCCACATGCAGCCTGCAGAAAAGCATTCAAATGCTTTAAATGCTCAGCCGTTAAGCCTTTGCCATAAGTATACTGCACTGCTGCACATGCTTGGGGACATCCTTCGGGGCAGCCTTGGGATGCAATGCAGTTCTGATGAAGCCGGCTCTGATGACACACAACACGGCAAACAACACCTACACCGTCACCCACAACCAGAAAATGAAACCGCAAAATTCAATCGTTCCAAAAATTGCAGAACAACCCCTTGCATTGTTTGCGCAAAGCGGGTGCAAGATGCCTGCTAGGGGGCGTTGTCGCACAGCACGCGCACAGCGCCAACTATCACATTGTTTGTCCCGGGAACACCCTTGAAAACCATCTGCCTACAGAAGGATGCATGATCAATTCAAAACAGCATGGGGTGCAGAATTCAGGACCCTGGGACCCGTGGCTACCAGTGGTGGAAAACAGCCGACTTTTCGCACAGCGCGGGCACGGTGCGCCCCCCTAGAAGACCAAAAATTACATATTGTTAGGCCAATACTCACATCCACCCAGGCACATATACTGGTGCATTTCGACCATGTCTTGGTGCAGCCAAAATATGCGCACCGTGCGAGCACCACGCTCACCCATGCCCCTACAAAGTGGGACTGGGCGTATCCTGTGCTTAATGACTCTCCAAGGCAACAACTCACCTGGGCCAGCATAGCACCTTCACTAATCATGTGCGGCATGGGTAGGTGTCAATGGAAGGACCCGCCCACTAGCCCCATGCCCTGGGGAACATGTCCATAAACATCAACAGAGCACCTGCAAAACTGAGGGTCGACTCTGGTCCACTTGGAGACAGACTGTGATGCGATCTGTCGGCAGCATAATGCACTGGTTCACGGCGCCGCCCGCCATCCCCAGCAGCAGTCCCTCGAGGATACGGGGCTGACGATTTGTACTGCGCACATATAACTCTGTTACAATATACTTCCAGAAAAACAGGGAGCCCACAGTGAGAATGTCTTTGGCCAGATAGGGTGTTAGGCCGCGGTACAAGCCCAGCACCCCTTCCTCACGTAGGATCTGCAATACCACATCCGTAGCACTTGCAGGAGCATTGCTGCTGAGGCCACCACCGTTGCTGTCCCCAACCTGGGCCTGGTACCGGGTTTTCACAAGGTCCACAGGGTAGAAGGCCAAGGTTGCAATGGTGGTCCCCACTGCAGCACTACAGGTCTCAACCAATGCCATGGCTAGCGTTCAAGGCTGGACATGTCGTTCTGGACGAGTCCCTGGGTGCATCACAGACAGCTCATGGGGATCGGGGAACGGCGGACAGGATATGTGCAGGAACACTGCAGGATAGGGAGATGGTGTTTCACCCCATGAAATGTTCACATCCTCAGCCTCACAGACTTCAGCCCCAGATTTACCCTCCCTTGGAGAAGCCCCCAGGCAGACCAGAACCAACAGCAAATCCATCCCTACGCAGCACACAACACAAGACCAAATCTGTGAATTCCAATTGCACTACACATGTGCCTAGTTGTCCCTGCAACTGTTTTGGTCAATACCCATAGACCGCGTGTAGCGGACAATGCTGTGAGCTTCAAACATGTTGAGTGGTGTAAAAGGAGAAGGATGAAGCCACATTGATGAAGCCCCACAAACAGCACCCCAAAAATGCATTACCACCAAACCGAGTTTGGGGTGCCCTTTCCATGGTTGTACAAATCATTCCTGCCCTCTATTCTGTAACAGCACACCATCACAAACACACTCAAGTGAGCAACAAACGTGTATGGATAAGTTGAGTGAAATGCATAAGATAGCAAAAGTCGTATTGTTGCACTGGAATCCGTTGAACAATGTTTAAAGGACACATTTACATGCCCCCCCCCCCTTGTCCAAGCACGCCAAAAGTCAGAAAAACCACGGTCAGACAGGCTCATGTGCTTCGCCATAATCCGAAGATGGCCGTCACCCCCAGTATCCCACCGGCAGGAAATCAATGTTCTTGTGTCCAGCACACGCGGCGGAGCCGCGGCCACAAATTGTTCATATGCGGCGAAGCCGCGCTCATGAGTCCAGCACGGCGGCGAAGCCGCCCTCTCGTGTACGCGCACATCCCGTGCGTTGCCCCTACCTCCCTGTTGGATAGGGTCTTGTTGCCACCCAGGCTCAGGAAAAAGAGCTGTGTCATGCCCGTCGGCGCTATGTTCTACACGCCAGTCATCGAACCTTCGCTCTCCGGGACGAGACCCGCGTGCACTTCCAGTATACTACGCTACCGATGTGGTTAAATCACCGTCATCCAGCCCACCCCCCTACACCTCATTGTCCACGTCGCTGCTGTCACCGCCTCCGCCGTAGCCGCACCAAGAGCAGCGGCTCTTCATGATCGTTGGCGCCGTGACCTCCACGAGCCGCGATGACGGAGCGCACTGCCGGGCCAGGCCCTCGTGCACTTTCAGGTATGCTCGCCCCTCACCTTTCATGCGCAGTCATAAAAAACCAACATCCCTTGAGGCGCGGGACGTTCGGCGGTTCCCAGCCCTCCCCGGGGTTCGAACCACCCTCTGTGAAATGGAAGAGCTGCGCATGCCCAACTATGCTATGCTGCTCCCCTCACTCTTTTGCGCTCCCGCTGCCGATCGCCGACGTCTGTGCTGAAGCTAGTGTGCCCTGACACACTTCCTGTGCGACGACCCTCGGGGTACGGTCAGTGCGCCTTTAGGTGTATATGTGTTGATTACCCATGCTTACTTACACCCCCGGTCCCCCCGCGACAGCGCTTTCGGGCATGCTGCCGTTCTCCTACATCCGTGCTAAAGTCCGATGACCCCTCCGATCCACTGTCCAAGTCCCTCGAGGCGGTGCCCGAAGTCGTCTCACTGATAGATGGGTTGCTGGACCCCGCTCGGTCTCAAAGCTCAAACCGGTGGTTTCCCCCCCCCTCAAATGACCTTGCCCCTCCTAACCCCGCTGACGATGACACGTCAAAGGGCATCGGTTGTAGTCCCAGGGCCACCCACTGCGGTTCTAGCAGTTCCTCGGACCGCCGTTTCTTGCCCTGTGAATGACTGAGTCTGCCGTCCTCCGCCAGCTGGTCAGCCGTATCATTACCGAAAACTTTCATATGAGAAGGGGTCCACACCAATCGTACCTAAGAGCCTGCTTCCTATCGGAGATTCCAAATAAGCTGCCACGGGTCTCGGTGGCCTACCTCTCTGTTTCTCACGCGCCAACCATGTCGGCGCCACTTTGGCGACCATTCCATTATTCCCTTATAGACATACTCTGAGCCCAAAACTACCACCAATCGCTCATCCCTGACTCGGGATTGCAAGGCATACAATACACCACGCAATTCCCCTCGACTGACACTCTGACGCTCTGCGATGGGCACCGGCAGTGAGCAGTTCCGTGGGGATGACTCCCCGAACCAAACTCCATACCCCGCCTGCCACCACCCCTTAACTTGTTTTGCCGGCCCATCTGTGAATGCTACCGTCCAGCCCTCGGACTCCAATGTTACGAGGCGTTTCACCACCGCATCACGGTACTCTCCCCACTTTTTTTCTTTCAATGCCGCCGCACCGACCACGGATTTCTTTGGAAAAACCCCTGGATTCGGACGCTTGAGCTAAAACATGCCCCCGTCAAACCACGAAAGCAACTGCTTCAGCAAGTGCTGTAAATCTGACCTGCAGAGCGAGAGGTCTTTTCCTGCCCTCCACACTTCAAGGACCCCCATCCACCGAGCCACGAAATCATCGAGTGACGGCGTGGCGCCCTGAAACGTGCTCTCGCAGCGCAGGGACCAGCGCATGGACCACTGCGCCTTCAACCCCGCCCACAACACCAACAATTGCACATGCTTGCCCTTTGGGGCAGGCTTTGGAGCAGGCTTGGCTTCAAGTTTTGGAATGGGTTTAGGCTTCGTATTCCTTGGGATTGCGAAAAGGACACGGTCCCTGGAGCATAATGCTCAGGCTCATGCCCATTCCGCATGTACTTCACGTGAAAGGAACCATCCCCACAAGTAGAAGGACCAACGATTGTGGTGGGAAAATGTTCACCGGTGGACCGGACGTGTATGCCAGGAGTGGCAAAACCACCTATGGCAGAAATCATACCAAAACAGACAGCATTGGGTTGCAGTTGCAAGCGGAATGTTGGTATGAGCAGGAGTAACTACCAGAAGCGTGATCCAGCTCCCCTTTCCCTCTAAACTCAAAGCACAACCCCGTAACGTCACATTTTGGGCCATAAAGACCATGGTCAGAAAAATCCAGAAAACCGACGGTCAAACGGGCTCATGTGCTTGGAGAAGCCTCTGCTTGGACAATGGGGGGGGGGGGGTACCAATATTGCTGCACAACAGACCTACTTTGCTGGCGCATGGGGAAGTGCAAGAGCACATCTTAAAATAACGTGGAGGCAAGGGAACTTCTGCCAGGCCTTAACAATGGGGGACAAAAAATCCAGGGCGAAACATTTTTTCATGTTGATTTTCAACAAATCGTGGGTAAGAACAAACTTCTGAACCTCATGCCATTCTGCCTCAACACCTTTGCATGCATCACTCCACTTGTGAACATCCAAAAAGAACTTGGACCACGCCCTGCACAACCCCAAGGTCAAGGCCAAATGCCTCCCATTCACTACTTAATGGATAGGGCCATGTAGCAGGATTCAAGAATTGCAAATATGAAGAAAGGGTATCCTTCTGCAGCTTGGTTGTTTCTGTGCGAACAAAGGCATTGAACATCGTTTTTACCTGCAACCAACACACGTTCCTTCGTGCCTTTCAATTGTTGTTGGTGACACACCACGAGACCCCAAAATCTGCATAAATCCTGTCCCCTGGACATATGGGATGCATTAGACGAAAAATTAAAAAATCCTGCAACTTCTTCTTGCCAGAGAGACGGCCCTCGTACCTAAAGAACTGGATGGCTAATGCCAGCGCACCAGTATCAATAGGCGCAGACAATTTGACATTAAGCTTCAAAAACTTTTCCATGGGTGCCTAGGGGGAATGGGAAAATGAAGCAACAACCCCAGGCCCCTCACAGATGTCTGTGTTGACCCTGAACGGATGAAGAGAACACAGTACGTCGAAAAATTGAAAAAAAAATCGTCACCCCATTTCCTGATTTTCCCGGAGCTTGAAGAGGGTGTTGTGGGGGGGGGGGGGGTTCAAGAGGGGGGGGGGGGGCACCATTAGCATTTCAAATATTAAAGCACAGGCCTGAACTGCAGCACCTTTGACTCATTTGATTGCTTCTGCCCATTAAAGGCATTCTAAGTTTGTATCAAGAGGAAGGGGCGGGGTGGTCTCATATGGGGTCATTGTGCTTGGTTTGAGAAAAAAGGGGGCGGAATATTCTTGCATGTAGAGGCCGTCCATGTCATTCCAAGTAGTTTTTTGAAAGCATCTGTGATGGCAAAAATAACATTCCTCGACAGTAAACACATTTTTATACGGATTTGCATCTCCCAGGCCAGACCCGCACATCCTCCCTTTGCTGCGTGGTTGCCTCCTTCGCCGCTTGCCCCCCCCCCTCCCCCCCCCCCCCTCCCTCCCTCCCTCCCTCCCTCCCTCCTTCCTTCACTCACTCACTCACGCATCCAATGCCTTGTACACCACTTGAACCCAGCCCAAAGCCTCTCTCTTCTCTTCTCTACCCAACTGTTTTCAATGTGCACAGGCCATGGTAGGAGAGACACCACATGCTTGAGTTGGGTTGTCTTGCCCACACATCCGCTTTTGCCAGACCTAATGACCCGAAAACATCACAGTGAGTTGTGTGCACTGCACAGATGAGGTATCCGAGATTTGACAATTGAATACAACGCACAAACAACACGTTCATGCAAAAACATGAGATTTTTTGGGTCTCTCCCCAAAGCGCCGTGTAGTGACACCAACACACGACATCGCCAATCGACATTGTTTTTCAAAGATAGGGCTTATGTGCGCTCTCTAGAGCACCTGGGCAACGCTGGATGCTATGCAGTTTTGCGTTGCATGTTCCAAATCAAGGTTGGGGTCAGAGCTGTGGAACCAGTGAGGCTGCTTGGGGTGCAGGCTGGAGATACCCCTTTATCTGTTGCTGTGGCTCCCTTTCTGCCCAAATTTTGGTGGATGACATCTTTCCACATGAAGGCAAATCCGACAAAAATTGAACTCGTTGGTGGCAGCTGGCGACAAGTGCAGCATTAAAGATGGCACTTTCCAAAGCCTGTCGAAAAGGGCCAGAAATCGCCATGTTATGACCATTTAATGCTAACAGACTCTGCACTCACAAGGAAAGCAACAACAACTCGGTGCCTTACTGTAGACGGTGAGCATCAGTGTGTGGCCTTCCAGCACAGCACAAAATAAGGCTGGTCCAGGCCTCTGCAGGTCAGGTCAAACCACCCACTTGTGCGCACACAAAGGAATTATGTGACAAACAGGCAGGGATCAAAAACCTCATCAGTGACATGTCTAGTAGCGAGTGGTGCTCTGTGTCTACTGTAACATGGGTTCACCCAAATCATCCCTCTCCATCAGCGATCACCTTGGTATGACCTTGAGAGGCAAGCCGCTGCACAAAGGGTCCAGTTGCACATACAATAGAGGGTACACTGAACATACGAGCAGTTGTCCTTGACTGAGGGGGAGTATCCGCACCATGTGCGCACCGCTCGTGTACACAACGTGTGCGCACCGCGTCGGGTATTTGAACAACTTCTCCAGGAGATGGTCTCCCGGGGGAGGAGTTGTAGATGGTACTTGGTGGGCTCTGAGGCGTTACCATTCCCCCTGATTGGCTCTTGATGAAAGGGTCTACGGAACAACCCCAGTACCCGCACCGCGCACGCACCGCGCGCACACCGCGGCAGGTACTCCCCCTGACACACCGTCAACAGTATGCTATGCCCGCGTGCACACGCACACACACACACACAGTAACTATGATGAACAAGCACTGTGTACAGACATCAGCAACAGTCGGACAATGGTCATGTCAGACATGACAAGAGGCTTTTACAAAGGAGATCCAGAACGTCCAGAAAGGGATGGCTGTAATCCTTCAGGTCAAAGGGCAAGCTTGTCAGGTCAGGTCCCTCGCACATTCCACCCCAACCCCATTTTTTTACCACCCCTTTCCCCTGTTGTGCAAGCACACCAAACTCAGGGACAATGGCGGTCAGACGGGGGGTACTTAGACAAGGCCTGGTGCACAACACAAGCGGTTGTTGTGGGGTTTGGGCCCCATTGCAGTAGTATTCACTGAAAATCACGCCAAAGCAAATCGAAGAGGGTTGCAGTCTCAACCACTGACCCAGCCCTTGTTTCCCACTACCAGCTTACAAACATGTCTTATTGCATTCGTGACCATCAAAACTGCGGTCCGAAAGTTTATGGTCAGACAGGGTCACCGTGCTAGTGCAAAAGGGAGTAGGTTTGCTTGCATGCAGCAGCAGCCGGCTACACAAATGGCTTACATTGCCGCAGCGCTGGCCAAATACACAATGGATTAATTCATCCTCCAGTTTCTGAGACGGGTAGTATCGGGGTATACAAAACTGGATGGGTGTTGATTGCAAAACATGATGAGCAGTCTGAAATGCACTGCAGAAAGCGGATTGACCGTTGCCTGAAGACAGTCTGCATGAGTTCCCTTGGGACCCTCACTATGCTACCACCACAGGGTACGACGGAAGGCAAGAGAACGAAGGGACACTGGGAAACTGGGGGTCCGCAGCACACACACACAGACACACACACACACACACACACACCACACAGTCAAACACAGGTGTAAGCAGAAGACGGTGAGGCGTCTTTCCACACAGGAGAAGGCAGTTGACAGGTGTGCTCGGTTAGATCTTTCAGACCAGGAGGTGCGGTGGTTCAGAGGTTCAGACTCCCTGCATTTCCAGTGAGGTGTTGGAGCTACACTTGAACAGTGATATGTGTTGAACCGGATGTCGATTAATGGTGGTTTGGCAATCCGCACCAAAACCATATACAGCACGAAGTCGCCCCCCCTACCTCGGAGGTAGGGGGGGGGGTACGGGGGGTTACGGGGGGGGGGGGGGTACGGGGGGGATGTAGGGGGGGGGGGGTGGCACACACCAGGCGGTGCACACACAAGGCGGTGCATACACAAGGCGGTGCACACAAAAGGCGGTCTGTGGCCACCGTAGGAGTCTTGTTATTTGAGGGGGGGTGCAGGGGCTGGCCCCCGCGTCGAGCGAAGCGAGCCGAGGCAAGGGAAGGTTTGGCGGTTCACACACAAGGCGGTGCCATGGGGGGGCCGTCTCCTCGCTTTTAGACGCGACCCCCCCCCCCCCCAGTAGAAGTGGGCCGAAGGCCCCGGGGGGGGGGGGCTTTTGGGGGGGGAGGCTAGCCACCGAGGAGGGCTTCTCTAGGGGACTAGCTAGTCGCTGCTAGTTGCTGGGGGGGGGGGGGGGAGGCTAGGGGAGAGGGTTAGCAGAGGTCTAGTCCAGTCTGGTAGAGACGCGGTGGCCTAAGGGGTTACTCTACAACAACGGAGGCCTCCACTCTACCTCCTCACCAGTGCAATGGTGGTTGTAGGCGCCCACACCCCCTGCCTGGGGAGGGGCGTATATATATGCTGTTCTCTCCGACACGGCCCGTCACACCGGAGAGCAGCTGGGTGCCTAGCAGGCTGCCCAGGCCTACACAGGGGTTTGGGTTTGGGCACTGTGCTGGGTGGACGTTTTATGGCACGGGGAACTGCCCCGTGCCGCACTTACCTAAAAAACGTCGAAAAACGTCGCTTATTGCGAGTCCCTAACCCCAACTCAAGGGGCCACACCGAAGCGTGGATTGTCAGTCCCTAACCCCAACTCAAGGGGCCACACCAAAGCGTGGATTGTGAGTCCCTAACCCCAACTCAAGGGGCCACGCAACAAAGCGTGGATTGAGAGTCCCTAACCTAACTAAAGCGGCTACCTCAAAATCACAATTGGCTACCTCAACCCTGCCTTCTTGGGGGCCCGCAAGTGGGCGGGAATGCTACCTAACCCCTGCATTCTCGGGGGTCCCAGCAAAGGGGACAAAATTTTCGGGTGCCTTCGGCGCGACCCTATGTATGGCCTGTAGCCATTGACCCTTGGTAACTAAGTGGGCCCGGAGGGCAGGGGGGAGGGGGGGGGGAGTCGCGTACCTGAACCGAGGAGACGCCCCCCCCCCCGTGGGCGGTGCACACACCAGGCGGTGCACACAAAAGGCGGTGCACACACAAGGCTGTGCACACAACAGGTGGTCTGTAGCCACCGCAGGAGTCTTGTTATTTAAGGGGGGGGTGCGAGGGGCTGGCCCCCACGTCGAGCGAAGCGAGCCGAGGTACGGTTACGGGGGGGGTACGGGGGGTACGGGGGGGGGGGGGGGGTACGGGGGGGAGGGGGTATGGGGGGGGGGGGTACAGGGGGGCGACTTTGTGCCGACTATCACCAAAACAGAATCCGATTCCATGCACCATCCATCCAAAGCCTACAAAATCATTCTATACATTTCATCCCATTGGGAGACAAATGTCTCTGGCACAAACCATATTTCCAAATCTAGGTGATATTCAGACGCCAGCAGCTTCGTCCTAATTGTCAAACATGCTGGTTTTAATTACATTCAGCTCAACAATCTGTTAGCAGCAGCTGAAGCTCTGAAATTTGCCGGGACAGCTAATGATAAGAAGCAACTGCACACCACAAGACAGCGGTCTTGTACAACAGTGGGATGGAGCTGTCACACACGTTGTGCGATGCAATCAAGCAGTCAGGTATGAACGCACGGGTCCAAGTGGCGAAAGTGCTGCGGAGGTTGGGTTCAGCACTGTTCAACAATTGTGCTCGCTCAAAGAAACTCATGTTCAAGACTTCTGAAAAAGGTGTTAAATTGCATCGCACTTTTCCGTGACAATCATTTGTCAGACCTTTTCAGCGTTTCGCCCTCCCACTATTTACAGCAGGGCACATGAAATGCATTTAGTGGAAATCAACGCAAGAGGTGTGAGCCCGAAACACAAGATCACGCCGACTTCCGTGCAAAATCACGCAAAGAAAGTCACTCATGCACTTGCCCCTGCCACAGCCCTCGCCCAAACTCTGTGAAATCCGCATTGGCGTTGGGTTGAAGTTGAAGTTTGGGTTCAGCAACAGATGGACTGATTCAGCAACACGAAACGAATTTCCGGGTGCAACACGCGAAACGGGGCGAGCATGCGCATGAAAGGTTCAGGCATGCACCCCTGGCGCAGAAGCCATGCAAACATGCGGCTTTTTCGACGGGGAGACTTGAACGCTCAAGAAATACAACTCTGTTGTCCTGTTGAGACACTCCAACCCCAACCAGAGCCATGGCCATCGCAGACTGCACCTTCACGACTGATACTGAGGTGCGTTACGAATGACGGGCGGAATGCCCGCAGGAATGCGCGCGCACGCAACGCAAGGGGCACTCCAGGGCTCACCAGCTGGAGCCTTCAGGACATAAATTCATTGGCACATGCGCCTACAGCCATGCCGCCATCATGAGGTATGGAGGTTGTAGCACTCGCAACACAAATGCTTCATTGGCGATCGCAAACTGCAGCCAACATGTCACATCCACCATTTCACGGGCCATTAGTCTCAAGCCAAAAGATTGGGCCAGCGGGCACACCGGCCTTCTCACAGGGAATTGGGGTGGGTGGGCGGGTCAGCTGAAGCCCACTGAGGTCCCAAACGACGCCCCCATCCCCCTCGGGGCTGCTCTGCAATGGCCTGCAACCCAATCCCACCAACACACTAACTCCCACACAAACTTCAAATCCTGACCGAATCCCCCCTCAATACCCATCCCTCAGACACCGATGCCGACTCAGACTGAACCCAATCATGACACCAAATAATCTTCAGACACCACCCACGCGTTGGAATGTGTATTGCGTTGCTTTGGGGGGGGGGGGGGCGCAGCCATGTGCAGTGTCTGCCTGTTGTGTTTGTGCGGACTGCCCAAATGGCAAATGCAGCAGTCTCCCTCCCGTCCATGCTCCTTTCCCTTTCTTCCCTCCATTGCCCTTCCCTCCTTCCGGTAAAAGGTTAGCGTGCGCGGGGTCATCCGAGCCTCCTTTCCCTGACACCCCCCTGCCCCCCCACAATCATGGGTCTGTGACCGGGGCCTGGGAATCGCCCCTGAGGGCGCTAAATCTCAAAAAAAATTTGGTTCATGGGATGTAGCCAGAATTGACTGGACACCAGTACCACCACTGTGTTGGTGGTGGTGGCGGTGTGGGGGGCGGGGGGAGGGTGTTTCGGGCTGCTGTCACCGAAGCCCCCTTTGGGTGGGGGCTACATTACCCCTTATCGTCTCGGGGTGCTCGAAGCGGGGGAGGAGGTGGGGTCGCACCCAACGACCGGGTCGAGCGGGCCCTTCGGGCTTTCGCAGTGCCCATTAGCACCAAGAACTAGTCCGTCAAAGGAGCCCTTTTCCAGACCCTCCCCATCGCCCAGGATTTGAACGCCCAATCCTTTTACCCACTTGCCCTGAAGACATCACCCAACGTCACGGGAAGGTGCCTTTGACCCACTTACCAACCCTCTGCCCCCCCCCCCCCCCTCGCGGGGGGTTGGGCTTCCGCCACCCCAAGGAATTGCCTGGGTAGGGTAGGATGGGGCATCTCAGGTGGTTTAGGTTGGTATTGGCACCGAACCCTCAGTGAACTGCAAAGGTGCCGCAGAGGGGCAACGAGCGTCATTAGAAGCTCGAATCCCTCTCCAGGGCAGTGTAGGGGACGGAATACGCACCAGACCAGAACAAGGGCTGCACCCGTTGCTCGTCCTGGCGGATGAACATGGGCGAGAGGACACGCTGGTGCAGCCACGCACAGGGCCCATAGCCTGTGGGTATAACCGGGTATGTCTCCTGCGAAAAGAACAACGGATGAGGGGAAATGGAAAGGGGGTGGCAAGATTCAGCAGATCGCACTGGACAGTGGGGGGGGGGAGGGGGGCTAGGGCCGGCGGGTGCACAGGGGTGGCAACAGGGCCATGACCAGCCAACCGCGCGCAGGACAGTCAATGTCGTACAGAGACGTGAAATCCGCGTACGGGGGGCCAGGCGGGTGGGACACCAGTGGGTGCGCACAAGGGGCACCCAGGAGCGCCAACAGACAGGAGGAGGAGCAACACAGACACACAGAACGCGGGAGCCACACCAGGAGGGACCAGGGCGAGCACAGCAGACAAGGAGGTGGGGCGCAGCAAGGCAGGAGAGGCAACCAGGACAGGGAACCAGAATGAAGAGAATGGGAGCGTGCGCATGGGAGGCAGCGACAACAAAGGGAATGGCTTGGCCAGCCAGCCCCGTCGCTACCGGGTGCCAGGGCAACCCCTGCTCAACCGGCATCAGGTGGGGGGTGTCTCCCGCAGCCCAGATGGGCTGTTTGCGCAACAGGAGGAGCGGGAGCCCACCAGGGGCAGACCAGCCGTGAGGGGGAAAGAGACATATGGTGGATGGTCTGGACAACCCATGGAGGAGCAGGGCACCTGGGCCTCACCCACACGGAAACACGGCGAGGCAGGTTATGGACGACCTGTGGACAGAGGTGTGTGGACAGCAAAAACAGTCAAACAACCCTGGCAACAACCAGCACAACCTCAATAGGCCAACTACTGGGCGCCACTGACGCACAAACAGCACACCATGCCACATCCAGCGCAGCCCCGGCACACCAACCACTGGGCTCCGCGAACGCGGAAACGACACCAGCAAGAGTAACAGCCACAGCGGCCGACAGAAAGCAGCAACCCGGCGCAACATGCGAAGGGAAGAACGGGTGACTGTCCAGGGCCCCGTAAACAAACAACAACCAGACAGAATGTCACACAGGGGGGCTAGGGCCAGCGGGTGCACGTTGGTGGCAGGGGCGCTGCTGCTGGTGCTGTGCACAGAGCAAAGAGGGAGAAGGCAGATTCATTGGGGGCAGGTGAGAGAAGAAAGAGCCTTTGGGCTGGGGTACAGCAGTGTACAAGGCATTGGATGCGTGAGTGAGTGGGGGAGAGAGGGAGGGAGGGAGGGAGGGAGAAAGGGAGGGGAGGGGGGGGGGGGGGGGGCAAGCGGCGAAGGAGGCAACGACGCAGAAAAGAGAGGACGTGTGGGTCTGGCCCGGGGGGGAAATTGGCAGCGGGGATGTAACGTCTGCACGTAGAAAAGTAATTCATTGCAACAATGCGGTCGAGGGTGATGCAAGACTGATGGGTCCCTTGCCCAGCCCTCTGTGCAGATGTGGGGGTGGAGGGGCTCGTTGAAGGAGAACACCCCGTTTCTGGCACGGAGGTGTGGATCCAAGCTGCAGAGCCTGCCAGCCTGCGGCTTGTGGGGGAGGGGGGGGGGGGCGATCCCATAATATCACGGGACTTTAGGAGGGCAGCAGGGCTACACAGTGCCGAGGAAGATGGCAGGGTTGCACAGCCCTCATCACTTAGAGAGCCAAATGCCGCTATCAGCTGTTTAACCTTCGGAAACGCAACATGTGTGCAACCTTCACCTGAATGTCGGCCCTTGTAATCCAAGGAGCACAGACGCACGGCACACCACTTCCGATCCCATGGGAATCTTCAAGAGACGGAGGACTTGGGTTGTCAGTCCCCCGTGCACGAACACTTTGTACATGACGACAGCAGTGGTCATGGCCAACAGCTCTGATACGTGTTGACTGCCCCTCTTGAGCAGCACATCGTAGCGGGGAATCTTCATGGCCAAGGCAAAGCACACGGCCCCACGCAGTCCTTTGAGCACAGAGGAGGGCGGAGGGCACCGAGATATCAGCACACCCCACTTGGTAGGCTCTGGAGGGTTTAGCGTTCAATCCAAATTCTCACGGTCCTAGGGCCTCAGGTGGCAGGAGAACCAACACCTGCACAACCCCACAAAAGACATCGAAGGTAGTGTGCACCTCAATATATGCACCCCACATGCCACCCACTCTTCTGTTGGTGGGGAGCCAGGGGGTAGGGGGGGATTGCCATAAAGGCTGAGTAACTGTGCCGGTTACTACCTCTGGGTGTACACACTGGTTTCAGTTTCTCGAAATAAAATGCTTACATGGCTCGTCCCACGGCCACTTGGGAAAGGTATTATTTTTCAGTAGGTGAGAGTGGGACAGTTGTCCCGTTCCTCACAGGTGCTGTTTCTGCCCCTTGGCATCCCTCCCACCCTGCGGCGGACCAGGGGAGGGGGAGGGGGAGGGAGCTATACCAAAAAGGAATGGACACCCTACAACACAAAATGGTCGGGGTGCACACACGCTCGGTTTGTGCAATGCCAACACCAGCCACACCCCCAACCGAGCCGCCCTTAGCAGCCCTGCCCCTTTTCAGGGCTCTGCCCTGATTCACTGCACAGCATACTCACCTTACATGCGATGATTGCAGCAAACATGATATGTGTCTGGACATCACTGTTCCACTCTCACCCTCAACAGCGCACCTTTGACCCAACTTCACCACTTGTCTGAGATCCCCAGCATGGCAAGGCTGCATATTAAGGGAGCATAGCCCCTGGTTGCTTAGTATAGTATGTGTCAGCCTAAAAAGATGCCTAGCGCATGCCCGGTGCCCGCCCGGCGCACTAGCGTTCCCCCAGTTTACACTAGAGTGTGGCCAATGTTCGGGTGTGGCTGGTAGTTTCTTGCTTGGGAAGGTTGAGAAATACCTGAGAACCACATCATTACTTGGCTGTTCCCAGGGATGCGATCGCCAGGCCGGCATGCATTCACAAGGGCCGTCAAGGGGAATACCCACAGCCGGGACACGAGGCATGTGAGGATCGCTGCAAAGATCAAATTGAATCGCCACTGAAAAAATGGCTCTGAGAGGAACACCTGAGCAGAATATCAGAAAAGAGTGTACTCAGTCGGGGCTGCGCTGGACCGGGTGCTAAGGTATAATGGTCTGAACTGGCTCAGGTATGGACAACATGGACACAGCCCCTAACAGAGCAGGTGGAGAATATGAGGCCAATGAGCCACTTACATGGCCTGCAAAATGATGGGGTGTGTGTGTGGCATGTGGTGCCCCAAGCCCATGGAGGATATGCCGCCCGTCGGGCATTTTTTGTGCACCGCCCCTGAGGCTAGTGATATGGTTGAAGGCACGCTACAGTGGATGAAAGGAAGTCTGCCATTGATGCGTTCGCGCCGAAGCCCCAATAGGGGGTGCCGCACCTGGTGGCAGCGAGCCCTTGACTCGCTTGCCAAGCCCAAAGCAAGCAAAGGCAGGCATAGCTTAGCAACTATCAAGGTTGGTAGGGCGGGGATTTGAACCCCAGCCAGGGTTGGACTCACCCCTCCACCACACACCAAAGAAACCGGCAAGGGGCAAGGCTGTGTGACTCCCTGTGGGCGGCTGGGCCCAAGACGTTCCCTAACTCCAAAAAAAAAAAATGAAACGGCGTGCTACACCCAAAACCTCAAAACGGTTGTTCCCAGCCGGGTGTTGCCACTCTTCTCCCTTGGGTACCCTGGACTCTGGGATTGCAGTCCATTCCTACACAGGCATACAAATGTGGAGCAGTTGGACTCTGGGATTGCAGTCCATAGCACAAACATGCAAACCAACGCGGACAATTTCAGATTATTCACGCCCAGCAGTTTTGTAATGAACTGAAGTGGGGTGCATAATAGTGAATAATATATACTTACTTGCTTGCAATGTGGCTGACAACACGCGCAAACACATCTGCCTTGTTCCCCCGAAAAGAGAGATCATACATGCGGCAAACAGCCCTGAGTTCACACAACACCCACTCATGCATCGTGCCATTTTGCATAGATGTTGCAAGTGCTGCATCCACATCATACCAAAACCCTCCGGAAGGAATGGGGGGAGCCTTCTTGGGTTGTTGCATAGCTTTAAAAACTGTTGTGGGTTGAATGAGGTCTTCCTCAACTTCTGAGTGTGCATCCCCCTCCCTGCCATACAGCTCTTCAATTTCAGAAATTTCAACGTCTTGTGTGTGTGCACTGCTGGTTCTAGCCCAAAATGACAGCATCTCTTTGGTGGGTTCAAAGTCCTCTGCATCACAAGGGACTGAAAAATCTTTCAATGCTTCAAAGCAAAGCAATGTGTTATCCTCTACATCTACAGTGTGCCGTCGGACACGACGTCGTGGCCTAAATTGCGTGCCACGCACGCAGCTCAGCAAACACTTCACCTGGACACCACTCCTCAACACATGGCCCATTACACCGAATCCACGGGACCTCGCACATACGCTGGGTGCTTTGGCCGTGGTCATGGGATGTCACAAAAGAAAAAACACGCTCACATGAGCAAGATGATGCCTCAATCCAACTCAAGAGGCCACGCAACAAAGCGTGCATTGCGAGCCCCTAACCCCAACTCAAGGGACCACGCAATAAAGCGTGGATTGCGAGTCCCTAACCCCAACTCCAGGGGCTACGCAACAAAGCGTGGGAGTCAAAAAAAAAGGAAAGAAAGTGGGAGGCAAAATTGCATTCTCGGGGATCCCCAACAAAGGGGAACAAAATCAGAAGTGGCTACCCACCCCTGCCTTCTCAGGGGCCCAAAGGAGGGCGGAAATGCTACGTCACCCCTGCATTCTCGGGGATCCCCAACAAAGGCGAACAAAATCAGAAGTGGCCACCTCACCCCTGCCTTCTCGGGGGTTGAACACGGTTTCAAAAAGGGCCCTCACCGGGCAAGTGGAAACAAGCTCCTCACGGGGGTCCTAGATGGTTCAGGGTAACCCTACAACCAACGTTCCTTCAGAGAAAAAAAAAAGAGGATCTTAGGGAACGTCCTGGCTGGGCCCCATGGTCCTCCTACGGGCGGGGTCTATCTGCTCAGGGGCAGTACATGATTGCACAGGGGCAGCGTAACTGCCCGGGGCCCACTCCCCAGAGGCAGAGGGTGTTACCTGTTGCCCTTCCAATGTTCCATTCAAAAACAGCACGGGGAGCAGTGGTTCTGCAAAGGCCCCATCCTGGGGCACCCTCATTATGCCCTTGTTACTACAATTTTGTTTCTGCCACTGTTCAGCATCCACTGCATGTCTTGTCTGCCATTGTCTGTGGGCCTTTCACGTTTGACTTTGGGCGTTTGACTTTGGGCGATTTGCCGTTTACTGCACGTCTCTTCTGCAGATTGCAATCCCAATACCTGCAGCCTTTGCCTTTGCACCACCACAAAGAAATCTGGTGCTCAAGAAGCTTAGTTGCCAAGGAGGAGGGTCAACCCCGCCCGGCGTCACCTTCAGAACCTCCCCTGGTCCAAACACTCGTTCCCCTGCACCAAACCCCCTCCCCCTCCCCTTTTAAATTGTCGTCGATTCAGAATGTACCACCGAACAATTCAGACAGTACAGGGGGGCGCAGGGGTACCTGCATGCCGAGGTAGGCGAAGATAGCCTCTTCACAGAGATGTGCTACACATTTTACAGTGAACTTGGTGTTCTCTTGAGCCTCTTTGCTAAGATTCTGGTATGTGTACAGGTCCATCACCACTGACTCTGCCTGTTCACACATGAGTGCAAAGGAGAGGCAGAGCAGAGCAGGTCACAGCAGGGTTTCTTCAGAGGGCAGGGGGCTTGTTGGGAGAAGGGTAATTTCGGCAAAAGGCTTGGACAAGGAGGCTGTGCACATGCAGTACGTCACTGGTGGGATCATACCATCCAAGATGACCCACAGTGACGCCCTTTTCCCTATTACAAACGGCTTGGCCCGCAGAACCAGGTGCACCAAAGACAACCAAAAGCCACACTATTGCAGCATTTCCAGGCATTTTGTGCTTGGTGTTGCCATTTTGTGCTTGGTGTTGCCAGTGGAGTGGAGTGCGTTCCCTGTGCCAAAAGGCTCTGTGATTCTGTGCTTAGGCTAAGGGTCTGTGAAAGAGTGGGGGGGTGTTTGGCGCACTACTTTTGTATAACTATCCCGGCTTTAATCCCAGATTTACCCTCCCCCATAGGAGCCCCCCAAGTCGACCAGAGTGGACCGCAAACCTTCCCTACAAAGCACATTGCATAAGTCCAAATAGTTGAATTCAACATCAATGCGTGTCCTCATGTATTGCCTATAAACAACTTGTTCCCCACAAGTGTGGGCATCAATACATTCTTCACAATAGTGCTCCTGGCACTCACCACAAACTGAGATGGTGGAGCGCTTTTGACAGCATAACACACAGACATCTGCCTCATCCTTTCCCTCATCTTGCGTGGCGGCTGAGTTGCTTTTATCAGTCCAAACATGAGGCGGGACATGGTCCCATGGCCCATAAGGTGGGTGACGGACCTGCCTCCCAATGCAAAATTGCGTGAAATGCAACAAAACACGCACGTACTGGTGCAACTCATTAGGGCCGCCACGCCAGATGTTCCTAACCAAACCCCAATGCCACAACTGTCCAAACAAATGCTCAATCCGTGCCCTATACCACCCATGCACATCATTGTACGACTGTTGGCGGGCCGTCAAAGTTCCATTCTTTCTTCCAATGAATGGCACAATGACATGAATCCTAGGTTACCGTTTTGAGTGACATGCACAACAAGACACACAAACAAAGATTGGTCCGGTTTCCTCAATAGGTCCGGAAGGTTGAATCGAAGACAAAGCACAGTTAGGTTCCCCATAGGTACTGAAACCACTGAAGCAAAGCTCGGGATGGCCTTGGGTTTCCCAAAGGTACTTCCTTAGCACTTGCCCCCAGAAGCGATCAACGTAGATGCTCCGGCTTCCTTTGTCACTCAGCATGGCTACATCACCCCTCCCGCCTCGGGGGCCCACTTGTGGGCGGAATGGCTACATCACCCCTGCTGCCCCAGGGTCCCCATAGTGGGGATAGATCAATATGGCTACATCACCCCTGCCTTCTCGGGGTCCCCATAATGGGGGTAGATCAATATGGCTACACCACCCCTGCCTTCTCGGGGTCCCATAGTGGGGATAGATCAATATGGCTACATCACCACTACCTTCTCGGGGTCCCTATAGTGGGGATAGATCAATATGGCTACATCACCCCTGCCTTCTCGGGGTCCCCATGGTGGGGATAGATCAATATGGCTACATCGCCCCTACCTTCTTGGGTTCCCCATAGTGGGGAGGAAAGAGGGATGGAAAATGGGTAAATATGGTTGAAAACGGGTAAAAATGGATGGGAATTCAAATATGCCACATCCAAAATGCATTAGAAGGAATAAAAAATATGGGTAATGAACAAAAAACTTGTGAAAAGGGGCATTCCCATATCTTCAACCGGAAAGGGGCCACACAAGAAGCCTAGATTACGGCTCGGTGTCAAAAGGGGCCCAAAAAGATGCCCGGCGCGCGCCTGGCGTGCTGCCGCTCCCCCAATATCTGCGCCGCGTGTAACTTTTATGGCAGGTTTACCCAGAATGAGTTGGCTTTTTACCCCCTCCCAAAATGCGCTGGCAACCTACTCTGCCTGTGCCAATTCATTCCCCCATGTGTCATGGAGGTGAAACAATCATTGCAAAAATGGAGATGACAAGTATTGCACTCAGACACATGTCTCCAAACGGTGTCCCCAACACAGGGAGGAATCCAAAATGGCTACACAACCCCTAGACGAGGAGTCATCGAAGCAGTAACTGCAGGTGCTTGGTTGGACCAGACCGACAATTCTCTGCGCCGCGCGCCGCGTCAGGTGCTCCTCCTATGGACCTTGAACCCACGTGGACTCCTCGATCGAGTACATTCCAGATTCTGCACAGCCAATCCCAATCCCAAAGCCCGGAATATGTGAATTGCCCCTTCCCATATGCACGCAATGCATGCATGCATGCATGCATGCAATGCCAAGGCAACTGAGATCAAGTCAGACACTGCATATCTCTGATTGCTATGACTCCAACCACACTGGGCCCTCAATTCCCTGCCCCTCAACAGAATGATCGCAAAGAGCTACCAAAATTGCCACGATGCCGGACCACTTCAGGTGCTCACAGGCGTAATACGGGAACAGTGCCACAATCATGAACAGAATGGTCTCCAAAATGGGGGAGTGCTGCAGCCGCCCGTACTTGAACAGTAATGCAGAGCCCAGGCCGAATAAAATGCCCGCCGCCAATGACCCAAAGAAGACGACTGCAAACCGGATCTGACATGAGAAATGGGATGGAGATGCCGGAAGCCAAGTCAAGTGTGCATGCTGGTGACGTCATGGCTCAGCCACGGGGGCGGCTTTGGCACCCTGCCCTGTCATAAAATCCCCTTTCTTGGGCCAGTGACTGCCCTCCTTGGGCCGGCTCCTGGGTCCCACAGAGTACCTAAGACCGCCGCAAACATATTCTGCATTTGTGTGAACAAAAATGGCCAGAATCATGTGTCTTTGGGGGTGGGTGACCTTTTTTTGTGTTTGATTCGCACTGAAATAGGTGGTTCCCAAGTGTTGGGCCGAAAAGTATCCGAAGCAATATACCCCCATAATGCGCTCAGTGCTTTCTCACAACCGTGCTAATCTCACGAAATCGCTGGCGAATTCATTGAACTAAAGGAGCCTGTTTCCTGATTCCCCGCGCCGCAAAGGTCGAAGTATGAACCACCCCCACTCCGGCCGCATCAGGATTCTAAAACCTGCATCAATCAAGGCCCTGCGGTTCAACAACCAGGCTTCTAAGGATACAAAGGCGTGTCACACACGGTTCTGAGCAGAAGTGGGGGGATGGACGGCAGATCTTGCAGGCCACGCTATGCATAGGAAAAAGGTAACAGAGGAAAATGCATAAAGAAACCATGCCCAAGTCAACAGGTCGGTGTGTGCATGGTGCACTTCACTTGTGATGGTTTGTGGGAGATGGTGTGTGTAGGAGTAATGAGGGGATGTAGGCAGATGTGTCGGCAGTGGTTTGTGTTGGGGTCGTGTTAAGGGCACCAGAGTGTGTTGGGAAGTGTTGTGGGCAGAGGTGTCGAGTGTTGGGACAGGGCTGGGCAGTGGTGTTTCTTGGTGCAGTGGTGAGTGCAGTAGAGTGTATCGTGGTAGTGGTGTTGGCAATGGCATGTGCTGGGCTCCACTCTGGTAAGAAGCTGAGATACAACGCCCTTCTCCCGTCCCAGTCCTGTAACATGAGGTTCTCGGGCGAAGGGCATGAGATGAGACCACACTGTCCACAAGGCTTTCAAAGCCATCGTAAGGCTTGTCAATAAGGCGGGTGAAGGCATCGTACATGACCACTGACACGCCGTCGTTGAGGATAGACTCCCCGAACACCAAAATGTACAGTGTGCGGTCCACACCGACGGAGGAGAACACCGACAATGTGGCAATAGGGTCAATGGAGGAGATGAGAGAGCCGAAGAGAAGACACTCCGTGAGGGGGAGTGTGTACCTGAAGCAAAAGGAAGAAATCCTGTTGCACAGTATGAATGTAGAATCACATGCAATGATGAACTCACAATCTCATGCACAGCATGGATGTATGACCACATGCACATTATGAATGCACAGGAGGAGGAGGAGGAGGAGGAGGAGGAGATGGACAAAGGTGACGGCCCCACTTCTGCGCTGCTCAGTCCCATAGTGCTGTTGTCCTGCCCAGCATTCGCATGTAGGTTCATGCAACACCTGAGGAGCTATCTCACCTCAAAAGCTGATTGGTGTGCTGGCCAGGCATTCGCACACTCAGCGACAGTCCTGTACTTCCTCCCCCCCCCCCTGTCCAAGCACAGCCAAGGTCAGAAAAACAACAGTCACACGGGGTCTTCGTGCTTAGACAAGCCGTTGCTTGCGCGCAACGCGCAACACAAAAAGACACTACACATAGAAAACCTGCCTGTTCCCCACACCAAGCACAATTCTCACAAACATGGTACTAGAACACGATGTGCAGGCAAAATTCTGCATGCATATTTGCGCACACAGAATGTACAGTTGCATGAGCAGCTTAAATTGGGGGGCGATCAAAACAGGAAATAAAACAATATGAAAGCAGGTGATAGATTGTAACCACCCAATTGCAACATGCGCATTTCAAGCCTTGTTTCGAAAATCTGTAAACGCAAAAAGATGGCGCCTCAGAAGGGACATGATTGTCCCAAATTCCCATGGGTGCTCCATGTCCTGCTTTGTGGCCTCGTGGCCTCCTTTGCTTTTCTTGTTGTCTTTTGAACAAGGCTTTCCTGGATATGTATGGTTCTCGACGGAGCTCTTTGTTTGATATTCCGTAGGTTTGCCACATGCTAAACACCACATGATTGGTCGGTTCTGCAAACCCAAGCGCGCTTATTTAGAATCTGCGCCATACAAGAAGCAATCAGTACAGTACAGTGATGGACAGCAGCCCCAACTTTGCACAACCCACACTTCTGCTTCTTCTGTGTGCCTTCGGCAGGGAAGAAGAAGCATCAAAAGCGTGTGTCATGGGGTTCTCAAATTCACCAATGGGCAAAGAAACATTGCTGTAAAAACCACTAAAATGACCAGTCGGGCGTAGAATATCAAAACAAGAAATTTAGCGCACACAGTCGACAATTCACACAGAATTGATGAAGCAAAAAGAGGCGGAAAAAGCGCACCGCAACCCAAAAAAAAAAAGATGAATGTACATAAATATAATAACCTGCACAGGGCCACAGAAAATGCATCACAGGAACCAAAAATGTTACACATTGTAACAATTGCTTACCATAGGACCCGGGAGATTCTCACCTTACCGCACCCCACCACACCTCACCTTACCGCACCGCACATCACCTCACCTCACCTCCTACACAAGTCAAAGACCTGACTGCCTTGGGGCAGACTTATCCCCTGAAAGTAGAAATTCCACGCCCCCCCCCCCCCCTTCGCCTTGGGGGTGCTCAAGGGGGTGTGCTTCTACGTCATGTTATTTCCATGTTAATGCAATGGAGATTAAGGGGGATAATGGAAAGGAAGTCACTTTCCAAATGTGGATGATTGAAAAGATGCCAAACGCTGATGAAGCTTAAGCACAGTGCAATGCTCCAAATGGTAGAGCAGTGTACACAGGCAGTTGTGGGAGGACGGCAGAGACCCAAGGAATTCGCCACCAAAGAACAGCAGGTACCCAATGCAGAAGATCGACAGGAAAGTGCCTGCGATGGAGAACAGAGCAATGGGCCCGAGCTGATCGGACAAGAGGCGTTTATCTATGGTCAACCCCGCCTCAAATATGATGTACGGCAGGAAAACAAGGAAGAAGATGGACTCATCGAACTGGAAGTCTTTCAGATCAGTGGCGGGCACTGAGGCTTTGAGGGCAGCACCAGCGAGCATGCCTGTCCACAGAGGAACAGGGATGGGGAAAGAAGGACGGGATGAGGCACTGCGGAGTTGGGGGCAGCACAAGAATCATGACTTGGAGGGACAGTGAAACGGGCACAGGGGCAGGAGGCACTACCAACATGCACCCATCTGCCGTTGCACAAGTGCAGAGCACGTTTGCTTTGGGCAACCAGGAGCGGCCGTGCTCTCGGGGTTTGCACCTTCTAGCCTCCCTTCCCCATACAGCATTGGGGGACAAAGGTACCACGTAGTGTTCCCAGTTTGGTTTAGCAAGTTCGCTAGGTCCAGTAGAGGGGGTTTGACCATGTATGGAGGTGCACTAGTTCATGGATACACAAGAATCATCACAAAAGATTTGTATTTTCTTGACTTCTTCTGACTTTTTCCTTGAAAAATGCATGCTGTGCGCGCTCTGTGCAAACTCACCCCCATACACCTCAAGATGATCAGCGCAATGCTATGATCATTTTGAGCTATACATGTGGCCCCACTCCCCTGTGGACCCTCCCCCTCAGGGCCCATCTACGAGGATGCCCCAACAGCCGGCTACGCCGTTGACCCTTGGGCATCAACCGAAAACATGCACTGCGCCCAAGTAGATTCTGTCACTCGGTCCAAGGTGCGGGGTCTGCGGCATGATTCTGAGACATAGTCTCCAAACCATTGGTGATCACCCTTACAAAGCCCAGGGGGTGGATGGAGTAGCATACAACCCTATCCTGAGCTCCGAAGTTTGGAACACCCGGAGTCCTCTCAAGCCCCTCACCATCCACAAAGACGACACAGCATAGAGAAAGAAAGTAAGGTGTGAACAAAGACCCTTTTTTGCACCCCTGCACACCAACTTTAAATACTTGGAAGTATTACATCCTCACTGTTCAGGGACAAAAAAATGGAAGGAATGCACACAACGTTGCAGCACAATTGCAGAACGCCCCCTCCCAGCACAACACTCTCACTGACTCATTGGCCAACACCCATGGGACAACCTGAGCCCCACATGGCATGTCAGCATTCGTCCAATTGAGTGTGGCTGAGCCCCACTGAGTCACTTCAAATCCACCAAGTGCTGCGTTGTTCTGGGCCAGGGATTGCTGCGCGTGCCCTGCGCGCTACTCTTATTATGACTTTCCCAGATTCAGTCACCAAGTTCACCATTACCCAATCAAGTCCCCAAGTAGACCAACAAATGCCTCCTGCCTACCAGATGAAGCGACAAACCATCCCTGCACAACATTGAATAGGCAAAGCATATCTGAATCACCTTCACAACTTTGTTCCATCAAATTTGTTCACAACTTGAAGAAGCAAAACTAAGATGCCCGGCGCCTGGCGCGCTGACACTCCCCCAGAATCCACCCCCCCAAAAAGGGGTAGGAATCAGAAAAAGCCCAAAAAGTTGCCCTGCACACTAATGCTCCCTCTAAGGCAAATCTTACAAATAGGGTATAATATTGGGACAGCTCTTACCTAATGCGGAGTTTGCAGGTGGCAGCAAAACGGTCACATGACGAGGGTGTTGCAGAGCACATACCTATAAGTATACTGGCCCCAGATGGGGGCAGCAGCGTGAACTTAGACAGGCCCAGGCCATTGCCCACCAAAAAACATGTCATCAGGACGCAGAGCACAGACACCAACCCAATGCTGGAGAACAATTCTTTTCTCTCCTTACAGCGTGTTGTGTATGCCTGCAGCACAGCAACAATAGATGGGGCAGGTCAGGGTTGTCTTTCAGCAAAGCATGAAGAAGAGGCCCCTGCTGGAGGAGGCCCCATCAAGGGATGGGGGAGCAAAACGGGATGGTGGGGAGCTCCCTTTGCTAGCAACCCTTCCAGTGAACACTGCGACAGATGACTGCATGCCCCTATACATACAATTATAACCCTGAACAAGTATTGGGTTCCAAAACATTGCCCCAGGTGCTCTTTGGACATAGACTTATGTTGGGCGTGGCAAATGTACTCATTGTCCACAACGCCAGCTGCACTGCAGAAGAATATCCTGACCCAAGCACAAACCTCCAGAAAATCGGCACAGAATTGCTCCACAAACCCCTCGTCGTGCTTACAGAGCCGCAAGTACGAATTCCGCATCACTTTGCAGAAGTCTGTTGAAGAATTTGTGGCTAACCACTTGAAGAAGTCGTGCATTGGGTCAGGGGCTGGGACACTAAAGTTCAGCAGCCTCACTGCAAGGGTGGCCTCGTTGGGGAAGTCAGAAGAGGATGAAGCTGCTGAGGCTGGCAACAGGCCCTCCAGCAGCAGCACAATGGCAAGGAGGGAGACATGGGCCCAAGCAGGCATCATGACCCTGGTATAAAGCAATGTGCTGGCTGAAGTTGAGAGTGAAATGCGGTGCTTATTTTTTTTTGCACTGGCTTTGGCTCCCCTGACCTGAGATACTGAAAAGCATCTGACACAGCAGATGATGGTGCGTCTAATTCAGCATGGAATTTTTTTTCACAAAGCTTCAACAGTTCTGCAACAGTCTCGGAATCTAAGTACACTCTCAGAATAATATACCATAGCTTCTTCCCTTGTCAAGGACATGGGCTGTAGGAATCACTTACATTCCTACCTTGAGTATACCTGCAGTGCGACTTCTGATCGCCACGCCCCTGTGTGGGCCCCATCATCTCACCTGTGGTACGTCCTTTTTGCCTAGGGCATGTTCACCTATGAGTCCGGTGATGATCTGACGCATCCCGTTACTTTCCTAGTGGCACATCAACAGTTAGCCTTAGGCAGAGAGGAGGTGTCCATATAATTTTCCACCTCGCGCCGCTGTACACTTTCAGGATGTGCGTGTCTTAAACCCAGCATGTGATATGATAAGTCAACCTCATGCAACCAGTCCTAGTGCATTCATTCCATGCACTGGAGCCACTTACCCACCCTCCTATACCACATACCGTCAAAGTGCCTTGCCTTGAGGACATCATGGCGTACCTGATTATCATTATGGGGTGATTATGGGGGCAGACAGCTTCTCCATCACTTTCTGGTGCCCTTTGGAGTCTTGGGTGGAATCAAGATATTTGAGCGCTTTGAGCTTTGTATAGTATGAATCTTTACTGTGTAGGATCCTGTGGCACTCCTTGTCACTAGGGTGTGCTACTGTGACAGATTTCTTGACCTTAGTGTGTTTGTTTACCCGGTAGATAAAGGATGAGCTGCCGTAACACTTGTGGAATGGGGTCCGGGAAACACACTCTCAGTTTGATCTTACGGTACCATGCGCTAACTGATTGACTACGCTAGGTTTCTAGCTCATCCCTAGGAGGCATTGTGAACTCCCTTCTAAGTTGGTAGACCATGTGGGGCATCATATACAGATGGTAAGCCTCCATCGGAACACCCCCTGTGGGGAGGCTGCAAAGCATGGTCCACAACGGTGTCGTAAGTCAACTCCTAGTCCTCCCTAGCCACTGCAATATTGACCGCAAAACTCTAGAGTTCTCCACAATAGGAAGTTTGGGCTCCAATGACTGGCGTGATGACTTGTAGGGGACCACAGGTGGTGGCCCCACGTATTGTGTCGTTCGCCCTCCTACCTCTTGGGTCAATTTGCTTCCATCTCCATACCATCATACGGCTGGCGGGGACCAGTCGTTTATAGGGAGTGCCTCACATTGGTGTAGTGCCTGCTGGTAGATGGGTAGCCATGAGCGTGAGATGTATTGGTGCATGTGTGAGTGCATGACTAGATTACTGTCAAATAGTTGCGCCACCGTCAGTACTCCCTGCCTGATGAGGTGGGGGGCAAAGTATGTATTGTGATGCTTGTTACAAAAGACTGTGGAGTGCCACAGTGGTAGATCCTTTAATGGAAGCGAGAGCTTGACTTTGATGCCTTTGCGCGCAAGGGAGTATGCATTGTAACTGTGTGCGAGGTAGCCTGCTCCTTTCATGGGGACTGGCCCCAACTCCGTCACCGCAAGTACCTTGTGGCTGGTGGGAATTCCGTAGCGTGTGCAGAATTTAACAAATGCCTGCATTACGTACATTGGCATAATTGCGGGGGAGGTCAGCACTGCCACTGCAGCTGTTCCTCCTTGGGCAGCGAGCCATATTTGTGGCAAGGGTACCGAGTACCCTCCTTGGTCCCTGTGCTGGGAAAGCTGGTGGGTTGTGATTCCCCAATTGTCAAAACAGAAGAGGATGTTGTATACAGTGTTGAGGGCTGAGACTACAGACCGATCGGCAACATAAGCCCTAGCAGTCAGCAATAGCGTTGGGAGAATCCACATCTTTAGAAGTGTGATTTTCTACGGTATGGACAGTGCAATGGTAGCCGTATGCGCGCTCTGCGGTAAGCTTCTCGCAGGGGACCTACAAAGGCTTCTTTCACTGACACGTGCCCCATCTGTACCCCAAGGTACCGGACCTTTGTTTCATGCTGTAGGCCCGAATCTTGCATAAAATGCAGTGCCTCCGGTTGTAGGGTACCCTTCGTGACATACGTTGACTTGCCTATGTTTTGTTGTAGGCCGCTAACTGCCGAAAAATGCTGAAGCTCGTGGAACACTGTTTTAGTTGCTGCTTGGTGGTCTCCCAACCAAACGTGATGAGGAAGTCATCTACATAAAGATACATGCCCATCTTAACACGCAGGTGGCGTAGTGGGTAAATGATAATTGCTGCGCAAAAAGAGAAGAGTTGGGGGGGAAAGGGGGCGCCCTGACCAATGCCTGCTTCCTGGTAGAAAATCACCTCCCTGATGGCTCACTGCCCACCAGGAAGTCGTATTGTGATCGTAGTGAGGAGATGACAAGGTTCACAAATGTGGGTGGGAAGGAGAAAAAGGTGAGGGCCGCTGTGATGAAGTTATGTGAGAGCGTGGGGAAGGCGTTGCGGTAGTCAATGGTGAGGAACATCATGGACTCCGCCGTGTCCCATTCTCCTCTGACCCCCCAAATGTGGTGTTGCATTTGTCGGTGTTTAATGCACCCCACTTGTTGGGGGGGGGGGGTGATCTGGCGCAGGATGTCTTCAACCTGAATGAGAAGGGCCGTCACGAACCACTTCTTTTTCAATTGCTGGAGTGCAATAGGGCGCAATTTCTCGACAGTGGATGCCCCTGCTATTTTTGGGATGCACCTGATCAGGCCTTTGTTCCAGGCTTCTGGGAAACGTCCATCTTCCTGTGCTTGTCGCAGGATTTCCAGCATACGGACAAAAAAGAATTCATGAAATTCTTGGTATATGTTCAAGGCAAATCCATCGATGCCTGGAGAGGCTCCTGGGACTTGCCTCTGGAGAGCCTCTTGCACCAAGTCAAAGGCAATGATTTGAAAAGTGCTGGGGCCAGTCTGTTCAGCGATGTTGGGATTGGGAGGGATTGCATGTACTCCGCACACTGCTCAATGTAAAGATGCAAGAAGTCCAATGAATACCCTCAACGGCAAAGGCAAAACCACACGGTCTCAAACCAAAGCGTTGGAAACAAAAAGAATGACTACTGAGTGCCCAGCAGTACGCGTTTCGGCACGAAGTGTGCCCTCTTCAACCTAAAAGCAACCATGTGTACAAATGTGCATGGGACGCAAATATTATCCCTTGGATGGAAAAAACCCTCCGGGGGGTCAAAATGACTCAAAAATCATTCCCCCCCCTTAGAAAAAGGTATAGGCTTAGGGTTGAGGTGCCACCCCCCTCCTTGGAGATGCCACTCCAGTGGTCACTCAAGGCTTTGGCTACCCCTACTGGATCGGTAACAAAGGAACCGTATTTATTTCTTATCCTGGCCACCTGTTTGGCTTTCTTTAGGTTGAGCATAAGTCTGTCAACCTGTTTACGGTGTTGTTTGTGTGATTCCTCACCGATGTCTGCCCTTGCAAGTAGCCCTTTGAGTTCACCTAACCGGTGCAATTCCATCCTATCTTGCTCTTCCCTTTCGTAACACTGAAACAACTTTTGGCACCTTTGGGACGGACAATCACCAATGTGGTACCACTTGTATAGCAACTCCCGGCCAGGTGCAAGCAACGAATTGGTCATGGTGGGCAATAGAAATCTTGTAGTTGAGGGACACCCTTCCCTCACAGCCTGCTTTACAAATTATATACATCACAGCCTGCTTTACAAATTATATACATCACAATAGCGCCAGATTTCCCCAAACCTTTAGCCTGAAACATCGATTCCCCCGGACGTCCATCCAGCGGAAGGCCGGGGACGACACTGGAGAGGAAGAGCAGTCGAGAGGGCTGGGTGAGGGCGAGTGCTTGAGGGCTAACTGCCCTAGGCGGATCCTCGCATCCGACCAAGGTCCCTGGTGAAAGCACCAACCCTTGCACCCAGTCATCATTGAGCTGAATTCATTGAATTGATAGCATGAATCATTCAGCATGAGATTCGAGCGAGGTGCCAAATTCGGTACCTAATCAATTAGGTCCCCCCCCCAAAAAAAGCACTGTTTGTATTAGTTTTTGAGACATTCCATGCCACACTCACCAAAGAATGTCATGAGGCTACTTTTTTTGTGTATGTTGTTGACATTACTTTGGTCCTCAAGGGGGTGCACAAGTTGTCCCTCACCCCCCCGCCCCGGTGTCCAACTAGATTGTCCTTGTTGTGCAAGACGGGCTCCATGACTTCTGCCATGAATCACAGGCACATCAATGTGTCCAATTGCGTGTACATGGTCCTCGCCCGGCTCATACTAGATGCAATACAACGCCCCATCAATAAAGCCCCAGGTGACACCCAAGTTGGAAGTCGTAAGGGGTATACCACACATCAGACCATGAGCCAGATTATGGAACTCCACGGTGAACAGCATGCGCAATCTGCTTGTTTATGAGGAGTGGTGGGTTGGCAATTGCGTTTTTGATTTGTCCACAATCAAATGCATCACTACACGTGAGTGTCCGGCACGTCACACATGCTCAAGCAGAGCTTGGTCCTATTCAGCCGTTCGTAGTATGTGACAAATTGTTACCGGACGCTAGTGGCATATTTGCACCTGCACCTGTGTTATAAGGTTTGGGTGTGTCAACTTCATTTTGAGATCTGAGGAACGACTCCCGTTTTTCTTACCAAAATTGATGCATGTTCCCGTTCTAGCTTCATGACTCTTCATGCGACAGCTCATTCAACGATGATAGCGTCATGAAGAGGGGCGGCAGGGCACGGGCCTGCCTCCCAATGCAAAATTGTGCACATCACAATAGAATGTGCATTGGCCGATGGCACTCATCAACTTGTTTTTAGGGTCCACACACTCTCATAGTGTCATTGAGTGTGCTCGGGAGAAACCAAAATGTTGATGGGACAAATATGTAAAGCACTAGACAACCCACATGCTAAGTTGGTCAATGTCCCTGCCTTAATAATATCATGTTGTTCTTCAGATCCATCAATGCGTACTGACTAATGGATGGGTGAATGATTGGAACTCATTCACAATGCCACACCAGATGTACGCAAAGAGGCTCCACAACCCTTGCTATATTGAGGTCCCCAACGCAGAGAGCACCGAAAGACCTACACAACCCCTGCCGCGGTGTGGTTACCACGTGGGGAAGAATAACATACCTACCACATTGGGATGCTGCCAGGCTAGGGTCCCCAAGGTGGGATAGTCTTGGATAGCACTTGGGACATCACCGTTTGAGGGCGTTTAGGCCTAAAAATATGCTGGTTACGCTAGTGCTTACCCTCTACATGCAATACTTGGTTCGAGGAGGCTGGCTACTGGTCATCCCCATGAGTTCTATACGCACTGCAGAACCAAACGCATAATTGATGATGCTCGCGAGGTGTACCACAACCCCTTGGACATGGTGGGCGTTGCTGATGATGGGTGATGTTACACAAAATCAAAACAAAATTGACCTAGGAGACAAAGCATTTAAGAATCTTTGCATGTTGAGGAGTTCAGATATGGGACAAGAATATTTGGACTTGACACGTGAAATTGCATCCAATAGACAAGTTTGCTTTTAACTCAACAAAATAAGATGTCGGAGCAATGGGTCAAGGGGAGGTACCGGCATAGTGCATGCACTATGCACATACCACATATACCTTTTAGAATTTTGCACCACGAGACAACCCCAGTTTCCCATCAGGTAACAGACACACAACAGTTGGACCCTCCATTGGCCTCAGCCGTGCACCAGCCATTTCAAATGGTGTTGGAAGGGGTTGGAAAATAGAGACTTAGGGGGAATGTTTGCCCGGTGCGCGCCCGGCGCGCTACTTTTCTATTAACTATCCCGACGTCGGCCCCAGATTTACCCTCTCATGGAGAAGCCCCCCAAGTAGACCACATTGCACTGCATACCTTCCCTACAAAGCACGTTGCATAATAAAGCAATATCTGTGAATTCAACCACTCCAACTGTCATTTGTAGTGTACTTAACAAACAACATTGGTCCCACAAGTGTGGGTGTCAATACATTCATTACAATAGTGCTCCTTACACTCATCACAAACTGCGACGGTGGAGTGCCGTTGGCAACACAACACACACACTTCTGCCTAACCCTAGCTGCCTAACCCCAACTCGAGGGGCCACGCAACAAAGCGTGGATTGTGAGTCCCTAACCCCAACTCGAGGGGCCACGCAACAAAGCATGGATTGTGAGTCCCTAACCCCAACTCGAGGGGCCACGCGACAAAGCGTGGATTGTGAGTCCTTAACCCCAACTCGAGGGGCCACGCAACAAAGCGTGGATTCAAACATTGTCCCGGTTTCCTCAATAGCACCGGAAGGTTGGGGCCCAAAAGAGGGCGGAAATGCTACGTCACCCTCGGGGGTCCCCAACAATGGGGACAAAATCAGAAGTCAAAACCTACGCTAGGGGTCACCATGATGCTCCTAGTATCTCAAAGTGCGGGCCTTTAGTACAGCCAGACGCCCAAACAGCTGCACTGCGCTAAGTGCGCCCCCTTAGTGCACCCCCTAAAAGGCCAGTGGAGGGGCACGGGTCCAAAAAGATGCCCGGCGCGCGCCCGGCGCGCTAACGTTCCCCCTTAAGATTGCTGGCCATCTAGGGTCCATCGGGCTTCGCTTTGAGCAACACGTGTGTGTTGCGTCCAGTGTAACCTCAACTGCTATGCTCTGAGCACAAAATGTCAAAAAAATTCTCATGCAAATTCACCTCCGAAAAAATTGCCCCTAACAATGCACCACAAAAGGGGCCTCTAGTTTTGCCTATCCGTCAATACAAACGGCGCTTTCATGGGTCCATGGACCCCAATAGGTGGGTGTACTTGGTGCTGCACGGTCCACATGGGTTTGTTTGCATGTGCTCCCATTGTCACCAAACGATTACCCACGCCCGACGCAAGGGAACCTAGTGGCCATAGGAGGTCACCAAAAATTGCAATATTGAGGGCATTTTTGCATAGCACGTGCACCGTGCCAAATCATGACTCACCTTTCCCGTGACCACCATGAAATGCACCCACCTTTGGGGAAGCATACGTGCACACGGCAAAAACAACATTGAATAATTGCATGTTCTCAAATTGAGTTGTGGTCCCAGTGGATATCCTCTTTGGTCACAACACATTAATTCGTCGCCACATGAGATAGCCATGTGAAATATTCAAAGAAATCAGTGGCTCCTCAGGGACACCAATATCACAAGCATGCTCGTGCAAGAATGTTCCAATATCTCAATTTTGCGGCAAACTTGGCAAAGATGGGAACCATTCTCTTCCTCATCAACCTCAAGGGGCTTCGTCCTCTCTCCCAACGGAGTGCGGAATGTGCCCCCATGGGCCGTAAGGTTGATGCCATATTTGCCTCTTCACCATGAATTGCGTAAAATGCAAGAGGATGCACGCATTTGCATGCAAATCCTCACGCAACCCCAACCAAATGTCATACACAACCCTACAAAACTGAGATCTATGGAGAATGAGAAAACGGGACTAAGAAATGAGGAAGGATGTGAGATGTCTTGCAACAGGCCCCCAAAAACTGTATCACCATGCACGGAGCTCAGGGTGCCCATTTCATAAAGCATTTGCAGGTAGGTGGTGGGCAAATGATGCAGCAGTGATGCCCAATCCACTGCCCCACCTTCCCCCCTTTGGCCAAACAACAATGCTTGAGGAACTGCAACAACATCAGGTGCCCAAAATAGCCTACTTTCAATTAGCGATTGCACGGTGCACGGTGCACCCCTTTTAGCTAACCCAAACTCGCCTAATAGTGGCAAAGTCTTCACCCGTGCAGCCCAAAAAGGACCACGGAGTATCTAGAGAGAGAATCTAGGATCCCAACCATTGGTAACAAAAAAAAAGTGGACTGGAGCCTTGGATCCAGGCATCATGGCCACAGTGGGTCTACCAAGTTTTACCCACCACCGTGCCACACAACCCAAAATGGCCATTTTCTGCTAAGGGTGCAAAAATATCTATTTGCATCTTGGGTTGGGGCCACCCAAGATGCAAATAGATGCAAGAGGGTCTCCACAGGCCCCAACAGTGACACAAAGACGGGTGCATGCAACACTCTTCCCACAACCCTTGATAAAAATGGCTGCCTAGGGGGGGGGGCTAAGGCCCACTGTGCACCATTTCCAGTGCTCCAAGAAGGGTGAATGAGGGAGGGGTACCAAGCTGACACCCATAAAAATGCCATTGTGGGACTTGAACCCTCAGACTTCTGTTTTGCTAGATGTCTGAAGCACTGAAGTGCAACCAAGATGTACACAGGGTTTGAATGAAAGCCTCTGAGTCAACAGGCTAAGACCTTGGACCTGTGTACCTTGGATGAAGTATGTGACTTGGGTGTGGCAGTAACACAATGAAACACAAGCCTCCACTGATGCACCATTGACTAGGGATAGAACTTTAAACAGAGTGAATGGCACGCAACTGGTCGGAGGCAGCAGCCAGATGACAAAAGAAGCGTTGTGACTCAGCAATCAACCATAATTGCACCATGAACTTAAACCATTGTCTTCACATCTACAACCAGGACCAAACCTGTAGTGCCCTTGTTTTTTGGCCGTTACACCTCCTTTATTCTGGACAAGCCTATCTCGGACCAGAATGGGGGGCAAGAAAAAGGGGAAGAGCAGGCAGCACACATGCACAAACAAACTTGGTGGTGGAGGTTGGTGTAAGTGCCTACTGGAGCTGCTAACTCCGCAGCACGGTACTGGTTCCGTGGCATCAGGTCCGAGTACTGTAGTTTGCGTTGCCCCACATGAACTACAGGTTGCCAGACATTCCAACAGATATGGCACCAAATATGTACAGATAGACCGGAATTCAGTAAAAAAAGGGTGTCTCAGGTTTAGTCAATCAATTTATATGGGTCCTTCCAATTAGAATAGGGCTGAATTGCACAGTGTATTGGTTGGGTCTTTGCCCCACTGCAAATGACGTGGAAGCTCCAGAGGCTCTCTGGTTGCAGCAGCTTCGCCTCAGCATGCCCTTTCTGCAGGATAGACAGGAGTTCAAATGTCCGCAAAGAGACAATTTGGTACACAACATTGTGAGCAGGGCGTTTCTTTTCTTTTTTTTGGGGGGGGAGGGGGCAGCAGTCATGAAAATTGAGGTGGACAAATGCTGGAGACTCTCAACATCGGATTAGTGCTACTGAGGCCCAATACCAGGACACTTTTGCCTGACAGTTTAATTTATTGGGGGTGTCCGGCAGCCGGTGCACAGCCATCCCGACTGAAGGGAAATTTGTGGGAGGAAATACCTGCGCCAGGCAAAAAGTTTGTTGGTCAGGGAATAAGTCAGTTGGCTGGGAAAAAACACGGCGAGGAGGGGATGACGTTTTGAGGGGGGAAAAAAACAGGAAACCCCTTTGCCCCCCAAAAGACGCGTGGCCCATTGCTGAATGGGAACAGTCCAGAACCGGGACAAAGGCCCTCATGAAGCATGTCAGAAGCCACTGTTGTTATGGGCTTTGGCACCGGATATGCTCAGGGCAACGGCTGCAGACAGGCGCATTTTGGCGGTTCAACCTCCACAATGCACAGCGTCATCTGGTAGCCACGGGCTTCATGCTGGTGCAGCATGTTTCCATCAACGACCTGGACCCACATAGAGCACACCGCGCTTCGTGCACAGGCTGAGTCCAGTGGTCCCCTGCACTGTCCAAACAGCCGTTCGGTGCGCGTAGTCTTCACAACCAGGCACCAAAGATGTCTGAGCTGCTCACCATATCCGGCTGAAGCATCAACACACTACTCTTACCTCCTATCACCATCACAGTTCACTCACGTTGCACTGACCTATGGAAGTACCTGTCTTCACCTACTGTTGCCCGCATACCCTATTACATGTCCCAACTTCTCATCCGAATACTGTTAGAAGCAAATCCAACGAACAGCCCAGTTGCTGCAGCAAAGGGTTTCTGTTCACGATGGGCAGCCCTGCCATCGGGCAACATTGGGGTTGGGATCCCAGAGACAGGCAGTCTCGGAAGTACGCTGCTTGCCCTGCTGCATGCACTGTAAATTGCTGGGTAGCCTGAAGCCACATGCACTGAAAAACACAGTCGCTCAGGGGTGTCACCAGCCGTTAGAACCCAGTGTGGCAAGCAGAGGCCCTTGCAGCTACCATCAGCGCTGTCTGCACTTGAGATCTCGTCATCACGCATTTCCCCTCAGACGCCACCCATTCACACCAGAGAACGCCACCTCATTTGCCATCCTCCTCGTGGATGCCGCCCGAGGTTCCGCAGCGTTGTTCGTCTGACGTGCGTCAGTTGGCTGTTGGCAAAGTCAGTTGGCTGTTAGCGAATTCACATCAGAGAGTGCAAAAAAACACAACACCACAACTGCTGCCCGCCACCGGGTCTGGGGTGAGCCATGACAGTGTGAAATACATCTGATACGGACACCCCAGACACGGGCAAACCGCAGGGGGTGGGAATGCGATGTTTGGTATGATGTGCACGTAATCAGGAGATGGAAGGCTGCCAGCGTGAGCACCGCTGCAATGCCCCACCCACTATCCACGCTGCCAAACAGGATAGTGGCAAGGCACCAGGGATATATGATCTATCAACTTAGTGCCACCATCACTGCAGTGGTGAAGGTGAGCCGGTTGTACACACTCAGGTCAGAGTATCAATACGCCGCAGAGGGTGAAGGGGGTGGGGGGTTGTTGGCAGGTTAAATGGCAATCAGAACTCTACGGAGATGAATGCTGAATTGCGTTGGTGGAGGTTGTTTGGTGATTGATGTCGCTTGACAGCACATCGTTAACAGCCTCTTTGTGTACCAAAAAGGGGGAATGGAAAAATGACAGCCATGGAAACGGCTGCACCAGGGCGCAGGAAGGTGCTTGGAGTTGCCAAAAAAGGGAGAAGAAAGGCCACTTTTGGCAGTGTGCCAAGCACTGGAGTGAAAAGGCGGAGGGCAGTCTAGCAACAAATCTAAGAAAAAGCGATAGGTGGGTGGTGTGGTGTGTCTGCGAGCGCTCGTCTGGAGCAGACCAAAAGCAAGGCAGCCCTTGCAAAATCACAGTGCGCACACTTGAGGGTAGGATTTGCGAATACTGTCCAAGCATCTACCCAATACGAAATGGGGTGGGGTTGGTCTCCAGTGGTGTGCTGGTTGTGTTTCCTGGGCCACTTGGGCCGCTTCCAAACGGGATACTGCGCTCACTAATTTCGTCAAATTACAAGCCAAACCCCCCAGATACCAGCATGTTCAAGCAGCATATACCCCTTGTCAGAGTGTGTAGAACCACTTGGGAGGGGATGGGGGGATGTCTTATGTGGCTCAGCCTTGCCAGCTCATAGGGCACGGTATGCAAAGCATGAGCAGGAAAAGAAGAGCATGATAAGTAGCATGAGCCTCTGGGTGCATCTGTCATTGGTTCCCTCCATCCATGCCACAGGGGCTGATTTAGCTGTGGAGAAACCACTGGTCTTGTTGAGCAAGGGAGTCTCCCTCCTGGGATCATGTGATCTCCGTGGAAGCGTGCCCACGACCTGCTTACGCCATGTGTGCCTGCTTTCATCTGGAATCATACCGTAACGTACTGTACAACGTGTAGTGTGTGGGCTGATGCTCTGGCGCCCCTGCAAAGCACAATCAGCGGTCAGAGGGTCAGTGTCCAAAGATGAGCACAGTACACAGAAATTGAGCACTGCTCTAGGCAGCTGCCTGAATTCAAAGAATTCGTTTCTGCCGGTTGTAGCATCACAGCAAAGGATGAGACGTAGAAAGGCAAAAAGAAGCAGTGCCAAATCACGGAATGCTGCAATACGTGAGTGGGGGGCGGACGTGCACAAAAAAAAAAGTCAAATCATTCCATGATATCAAAGGAATGCTCACTTCTTCAGTTTGGCAAGCACTTCTTGGACGTGAGCAACAGGTAATCGAGAAAAAGAGTATGAAAAAGTACAGCCCCCCACACCCTCCTGAGGCCTGCCCTCAGTGCTGGGCTGTGGGAGGCAGCACCACCCTCCAGGACTGGGCGACTGGTGTCCCTCAGGAGCTTGTCAATGGAACGAGCAGGGCTGAGCCCCATGGGTTGCGCAAAGCACACCCCGATGCAATGCAGGTATGTGTGGCGCAAATGAAATGATTCCTGTGTCGCCCGGGCGTGCTATCATTGTCAGGACTGCCGCAGGATCCTGACATAATCATGTGCACTGGCATCAGGCTGAAGGATGTTGATCGAAGAATTTAGTTGCTCGTCATCCAGGACCCCCACCTTCCCAACGCCACCCAAAACAAGAAAATTGCTGCAACCTGATATCCACGGACGAGGGACCAGGGACGCAAAATATGGAATTTCGTCCATCATCCCAATGGGGTATCATGCCCATCAAACCCCATGACCTGGGCTTGGGCTCCATCAGCTTTCCCTATTCCACGCTTTCTCCGGGCTGCACCAATCACAAATTGTCCAGTCCTCTTTAGCACCCAGAAGGGGCGAAGCACCATATGGCGTTCTCCTTTTCTTTTACGGGTAGACGAGAGACATGTCTATGAGTCACAGAATACGCACGCCATGGGCGTTCAAGGATCCCAGGGTGATTTATGCTTATGATTACAAAAATATCCGACAGTGAACTTGATGTCATCATGAACCAGCCCCGTGCTGTATTTCTCTTAGTAATCCTGCACACTGCAAAACATTACCGCAGGAAGAACCAGGTACATAAAAAAAAAGAGGCAATGATATTTTCCCCAATGCATAAAAGCTGCTCTCATTAATCCTGACCTGCCCTCTTCGGGCATTTCTATCACAGCTAGGATGCCCTTGCCTGATGTTTTGACCCAGGAGGCGAGGCTTGCGGATGTGTATGGCCGTAATAAGTCTGTACAACAAGGTAGGCAGAAGGCGAAAGCAGTGGTGCAGGGTTGTGCCATGGGGTGCCAGCTTCGGGCTCTGCCTCCCCCCTCGGGTCTGCTACGAAGCAATCTGCAGCACCCACATCAAAAGAGCCTTGGGACGAATGAGTGTACAGAAATGCCCACAAGAGGAAAGCAGGGGCTACAGGAGAAGGGCAGTGGCAACAGTAGCGATCACTTGGGGCTTTCTTCCTTTTGGTCCAGGAGCTTAGTACAATAGCCCACGAGCTCCGTGATTTCCTGAGAAAGCCAAAGCCGTGGGTCTGTGACAAAAAGGGGGGGCAACTTCAAAAAGGCTGGGGTTAGCGGATGCGCACGTCCGGTGCCGCGGCAGCAGCCCATGTCCGGCCTCGCGGCGGTAGTCCGCGAGGACCCCAAGAGGACTGAGGAGGAGACTGAAACGAGCCTGGAAGGAAGGTGCGTGTCTGTGGCACTGGTAATCGAGGCCCAGGATGATGTCGACAGCCACAACACCGCAGATGGCGCCCACAGCCACAACACCATATGTGCAGGACATACGACAACACAACAACAAACAGACAAATGAAACGGACGAACGACTGTCGGGGCGATCTACGCCTGCCTCCTTCTAAACTGGGGGTTGGAGCCCTCTACCTGGACCTTCCCCAATGCCAAAATTCATGAACCCCCCGCCGCCAAGAAAGGGCTCATTGGGCCTGACTGCCCCGAATGCCACCAGGACCCCAGACTTCAGAAAATGTGAAAAATGACCATTTGCTTTTCAAGCGTTTTTGAATCCTGCCAGACTTTTTCGGCCCCTTGGGCTCCATAATTCATATTGGCTGCACAATGGCCTGGCCGGCAAAATGCGTGAAGGGGAAATGGATGCATCGCTGTAGACCCGTTGGGCAGTCGGACTATTGACCTCGTGGGGCAGCGGGGCGGGGGATATATGACACCGAAAAAGGGGCAGGGGTCCATGGGCCTTGACCAGTGCCCCTCATACCCTGGCTGCCGCTTCCACAGATACACACCTTGGACTTCTGTTGCAGCAATCCCCCGATGCAGTTGACATAGACATCCAGTGCTCCGCTCTGTATACAGCAAGAGGAGGGCGAATTCATACTCGTTCTGTATACAGAACGAGGAGCAGAACGAGGAGGGGAATACAAAACAGCCTTCGACGGCCGTCAACAACCGTCCCCAACAGCAATAACCATCAACAGCTCTCAACGCCACTATCAACAGCCCTGAATAACCCTCACCAAACCTCAACTCCCCCGCCCCCCATCCGTCAACAATCGCCAACATGTCTCAACAGCCATCAACAACCCACAAGACTGGGCAGGTATGCCTCAGTGACCCCTGCTATGGGGCCGGTCCATGATGAGACGTGATTTTCCTGCTGGATGCTGGCGGCAAGTCTGGTTCAGAGGGTTGGTGAGGGCTATTAGTGGCTTCCAAGGTTTGTGTTTGCTGCCGACGTTCGTTGAGAGCGGCCAGCACTTAGAGGGAACCAGCTGCTTCGAGTGACATGCTCAGTAGAACTCATTCAGACTTTACCTCAGGTGCCGGAGGCCAGTGGCAAGTGTGATACAATCCCTCAACCCTCAACAGCCCTCAACAACCTTCACTCAATCTTCACCAACCTTCAACCATGAACAACACTTGACCTCCCCCAGGAAACCTCAACAAACCCTCCACAGCCCTCAACAGCTAATCAAGACTGAATATTGGGACCGAGCTGGTGGGGGAGGGAACATTAGATATGAATGGTGAGGGACATCAAGAATGATTCACACATTGATGGCTCTTGACAAAGTGAAATGCACCTGAACCCCATCACCACGACGCCCACTTTCAAGGCTTTTTGGACTTCTCAGGGGCCAAAATGCCCCAAAATGGGCTCAAAATGGGCTCATTTCACCCTTTTGTGCACCCCAAATGGTCTACGATGAGTTTTGGAAAAATGTGTTTTTGACCCATTTTTGACCCATTTTTGGTCCCAAAACAGCCCATTTTCAAGGCATTTTGGGATTTTTGGAGGACCCAAATGGGCCACCACAAGCTCAAAACAGTCCAAAAACACTTGTTTTAGCGTCGCACATGGTCTAGGATCATTTTTGCGGAAAGTCACATTTTTACCCCTTTCGGACCCTGTTGACCCATTTGGGTACCCACCTCTTTGGGCTTGAGCTTGCAGCTTGCCACAGCCTAGTGGGCCTAGTTATTGGGGTCTAGGCGTCCGTTTGGGCAATTCTGAGGGGTGGAAACCACAAAACGTGGGGGGTTGCGGGTGGAGTAGGTGCCCTCGGAATCGCATTTTGAGCCATGTAGCCAAAGATATGGCCTATTCTTGGTTTGTGGCTGTCGGCAGTTGGAGCTTCTGGGGGCCTTTTTGGGCCGCTTCCGCGGCATATCATGGAGTTAGAGGGCCGCAAAGAGCTCGTTGACACGGGGAAGTCAAGCGGCACGTGGAGTGTACCCACCGTTTCCCTTCGTTTGGCCGTTTTGAATGTGTTCCAGGGCATTTTTGGCCCAAAAATGGCTGTTTTTGGCCCTAAACTGCAGATTTTGAAACTGAGGTCCGCCACTTGCGAATCCCGTTCCTGGCCGCCACCGTTGAGTTTCTTGCTCAAACTTTGTGTGATTGTACTTCACACCCATAGGTATCATCCACCAAAATTTCACCCGAATCTGAAGCACCACGACGGAAATCTGATTTTTACCCATTTCGCGCGTGCTGCTGCTTGCTGCTTGCTGCTGCTGCTTGCTCCTTGCTGCTGCTGCTGCTAAACCTGGTAGGTCCACCCTAGACACTAAAAAGGGTTATAAAACCAAGACTGGTTCCACCAGCTCGGTAACCTCAACATATATCACCCACCCTCAACAACCCTCAGCGGTTCTGGTGCTCTCGTAAATCCCTCCCCCCCACCCACACATCAACAGAATGCATGCCCTCAGCAATCAACACGTTGGAGGGCCCCCTACTGTGGCGCCGTAGGTATACATCAGTGGGACAACAACCTCGCTCGACGGTGCTGCAGCGCCAGCGGCAGAAATGATGTTCAGCAAAGAGACCTGCGAAAATATGCAAAGGCAATTTGTAACATGCAGATTCCAATCTATCCCCCCATGCTCCCCGGGGAAGGGGATACCCATTTTGTTGCAATGATAGGTCAAATTAAAACCCCAAACAGACATCCAAATTACATTTATCTTGCACTATCCCTTTCAATAGTGTATGATACTTCAGTACCCTGCTACAGTGTGCAAGAGCCCCGTTACCTCACTTTTATGCAGTCGGTGACAGTGACCCCATTCCAACCTCTCCTTGAGGGCTGGTGGCACAGCCTGTGTTGTCCGCCCCTGGTGCCGCAGCTCGTTTTGTTAGGGGCACAAGACGGCTTCCTAGCTACCAGCCTGACCGCTCCAGCCCCTATGCGCAAAAGCAACGCATGTGGTGTTGGTCTCCCATGCGCAACTGCATATCAATTCCACGTTGGTGATGCATACCACATTCCCAAGAACACACGTAAGGGCAGAAGTTTGTACTGCATCGCCCAGCCACCGCAGGGACCAGCAATCTCACTGCAGCAGACGGCTCCGCCCGACGCACCTGACATCAACAGATCCTGATCGGTGACAAAGCCCCCCCCTCTGACAGGACAATAGATGTACTCGTGATGGTGCTGGCTCCCCCGTGCATCACAGGCTGCTCTGCTGCAAGTGGAGTGATGAGGATTTGGACTCTGTGTTCACACCCAAACTCCTCCTTCATGAGCAGACTCTGCTCCACTAATGCACTCTCAATTTCTGAAACACCCCTCATCGCCAAACCTCAACATCTTGGGGTCTCAGGATATGCCTCTCCGAGGGTGCATGCATTGTACCTTCAAAGCCTCACGCTCCTTGTCCAACTGTTGGCACTGCCCTTGTGCTGGTTGATCCTGGGAACAGCCACGAGCACCATTGCGGCAGGTGGAAAGCCCAACAACATGGTAGTGGGTCGTGCAGCGGCATGGGGAAGGGGGTAAGGGAAACTCCTCTCCCCAGGTGGTGGCACATAAACCCCCCCCTTTCCCCGAGAGCCGAGTCAGATGGGCCTGGACAGGGGGCCTCCACCACCAGGGCACACCACCCCCTGGGGAAGGTGCTATCTGGATGGGGCAGCCCTACCACTGCCAGACCAAGTGGAAGAAATAGGGGTTGCCAGTCATGGTCTCCAGGAGAGCCTGATTTCCGCATGGCAGGGTGGGGTATCGTGCACGCTCAGTTCTGTGTCCCCTGGGTACCAGTGGCCAGGAGCCCGGTGTCTTAGCTCACTCAACTGTGGCTGTGCATGAGTGGGAGGTGTCCATGCCACAAGAGGACCTGTGGACCAGCAGGGCTAAACCCTCAGAGTGTCCTGCATGGCCTGGAGCCCATGGATGCTCAAGAGGCGTGTGTGGCCTGTGGCCCACCCTGAGTGATCAGTCCTCGGGACTGTCCATGGGCTTCACTGTCACAAGAGGTCTTGTGGACTGGCAGGGTTTAATCCTCAGAGTGTACCAAATGGCCTGGAGCCCGCGGATGCTCATGAGGGGTCCATGGCCTGTGGATCACCCTGACAGGTCAGTCCTCCAAGAGGGTAGCAAGGGACCCTTACCAGTGGGGGGTTGTGACTCTCAGCCATTGGCTTGGGAGAGCATGGACCAGGCAGTGTCCATGCCTCACCGTGTGAGGAACTGCAGTGAGACCAGCTCAATGCATGGGCCGCCCTGTCAGCACCCTCCGTGCAAGGCATCCAGCCCGGCGGGTACTCGTGGAGCCCCCCCCCCCCCCGCAACAGCTGAGAGTACACAGCACACCCGTTTCACCTGTCTACGTGGCCCGTGGCCCATGGCTACGGCAGTGGCGGGCCCCAGATACCTCACGAGCCCGAAGAGGACACTGTAGTACAACTGGTGAGACACGTGGTGGTGCTTGCCTGGTACTCGGTACAAGGGCTCTATCCATACCCATACCCATACATACCCTCCCCCCTAGAGGGTGAAAAAGAAAATACATTTCCCATTTCTGAGGCCCTGGAGCCATCTGTGTGTGCCATGCTACAAAATTGTCCCTTCACTCTCAATCATGGAACCAAACATACCCCAAGCAAAACAGAGAAATTGCTTTGCGGTGCAATTTCACATCATACGTCATGTGTTCCTTTTGCAGACATGGCCCAAAGGGGGAATCTTTGCACTGCGCGCTACTTTTAGACTATGTTCCCGCCGAAGAGCCCCCAAGCACACCCCTTGGAAACGCCCTTAGAATTAGGTGACCCAAACTGCCCCAGCTCAAGAAAGTTGCAAACCACCTTCCCTTCACATAACACACATCATGCACATCTGGAAAGGCCATGAACAGCGCATTGGTCGCCACCCTCAAGAACACACAACTGTCTTTCTGGTCCATTGTCAACTAAGTATACATTGAGGATACGCAACTTGTGTGCACAACATGACACAGTTGCAGAATCAAAGAAATGTCACATTGTCACATGTGTGTGTGTCAATGCAATCCGTACAATATTGCAGTTCACACTTGTCACACATGGACATCTTTTCAGGGTCAAACTTGGTGCAACAAAGGGCACAAACATCCCCATCATCACCCACAACATCCTCATCATCATTGTCCTCCTGTGTAGGTGCGGTCCATACATGTGCAGGTACGTGTTCCCATGGACCATATGGAGGGTACCGTACCTGTCTTCGAATCAAAAATTGTTGCAAATGCAAGAGTACACGCACGTACTCATGCAACTCCGTACCGGATCCCCTCCATATGTTCCTTCCGATGCCCCAGTGCCACATGCGTGCAAACAAGTGCTCAATGCGTGCCCTGTAGAAACCATGAACATCATTGCACCACGCAACAAAGCGTGGATTCAAACATTGTCCCGGTTTCCTCAATAGCACCGGAAGGTTGGGGCCCAAAAGAGGGCGGAAATGCTACGTCACCCCTGCATTCTCGGGGGTCCCCAACAAAGGGAACAAAATCTCTAGTAAGTCTCTAGTACGGCGAGACGCCCAAATAGTTGCACTGCGCGCGCACTGCGCTTAAGGCTCCCCCAAATGCAATCTGCATTAGTGAATGTACATACATCCATACAACATGCAACATACATGCGTATGACTCATGGCACACAGTATCAACAGGGGAAAATGTAAGTCGAGTACAAGAAAAATCTTATCGCCAGTCACTTGTTTTTTGCTAAGGCAAATACAATTTTTTTACTGGAGGTTGCGTCAAACACCAAATAAGTGAAGCCAGCAACTTTACACTGAGACTTAGGCACGCCTGATTGCTTGGGTGTGGTGTCCACCCCAATGTGCTGTTGTGGTATAGCCTATTTGGTGCCTCCACCATGCATCTTTGGATATTTTTGGATATTTTGGGGGGGGTTGGTCAGGGATAATTGGGGTGATTTTGGCAGGGGGTTTGGTGGGTGTTTGTGACAGAGGATGTTGCCAAAGTGCTGCACTCGTTTTTGGTACCTTACCGTGGCTCTTGCAAAGGGGCTTTGAGGATTCATCCCAGATGATTCACCTGCGTTCAAATGATGAATACTCACATGAGGGTCGAAAAAAATTTTGCATACTTAGAATCACATCGGTCATCTGCATACCCCTTCCGGGGTGGAGCCAAAATGGCTACATACCCCCAACGCTTGTAGCCAGATCATGGGCAATTTTGCCAACAAAAAAACCGGGGGGGGGGGGGCTGTATTTCCTGCAACATACTATGGTAGCGCGTGGCAGGTGGAGCCTAGCCAGCAATTGCCCCCCCATCCCTCTTGGGTGGAGGCTGAAGGACTGGTGCATCTTGTCACTTTTATGGAAACCTGCTTGTACGGGCTGGACTGCAATTTCCTCAGCTCGTTTTCTACAGGATGCTGTGACTCAGCCAGTGGCAACTTGTATGTGTTTGGGACCCCCCACCACCGCCAATCCCAACTGGCGCACGATTCCTGTGTCCTCCTTGACGTCATATGGCATCAGTTGAACCTTCCAAACACCACCAGTGTGCGGCAATGCAATCAGGGCGGGCGTGTTGGCGGGTGGACACCGCTGCTGAGCCGAGATACCACTGAAAAAGACCGCTAGACAACATCATACAACCACCAGTGCCTGCCACACCTGAAACTGCCTCAATTCAGTGTCTTTTTCTTCCATTTGTGCCTGTGAAGACAGAATGGTCCATGGCTGATGACGGCAGGGCGTGCCATGGGTGGCACTGGCAGATTTTGGAAAGACGGGGAAATCAGGGGAAACCAGGGCAAATCTCCCGCCACACACACAGCGTGCTCGTGCCTCCTTCGATAACACAGGGAAGGCTGTATAAGAGCGGTGGGTAGTCGAGAAAGATGAAACGGGGCCAGTGGAAAATGTGATTGCACAGACTGTCATTACGGCCATACACACCCAAAAGAGCCACATCCCTGGGACAAAAGATCAACGACAATCCCCCAGCTGTGATCAACATTAGTGGAAGCACCCTCAGAAGCAGAGAACATTCTTATATGATTGAGCAGTTTTCATGCATTTGGGCAGAGTATCGTGGCATTTACCTGCTCCCTAGTTCTATGATGAAATGTGCAGCACTGAAGAACACACAGGTTCATAACGACATCAAGTTCCCCAGTATTGTGTCTTTCTTGGGCCATTCACAACTTCTTTTGCCTCCAACAAATCCACCTCCCGGCGAAGTGCCTGCGGACACCATCATACCTGCCCCTTTTAGTGGGAATGGCTGCAGCTGGGGAAGGCGCAAAAGACAGACAGCAGAGAAAAATTTAAAAGACAAAAATCCAATAAAAAATGCTGCCAGGTTTCCAACAGATGCGGTGTTGCTCCGGAGAGCAAATTAAATGTGCCTGTGCAGGTCGAGTACCACAGCCTGGTTGTAAAACCCAGTTTTGTGCAGAGGGTTGTGTGGTGGCCTTGTCACATTACAGCCAAAGACAGGGCTGAGGCATGCCGAGGTCTCTTCTTCAAAACCGGTGCATTCCCTCTGGGCCATTATTGTGGCCGACAACATTGCAAGCATTGTGGTCGGCAGGGTATGCATTCTGTAGGGATACCCCAAGTGGGAAGAGCTGAACGGGCCAGAGCTGCTGCTGAAAAACATGACAGGGAGACTGCAGGGTAATCCCCGTTGGTTTGCCACTATATCTGCCCTTGAGACAATTCAAGGCCCCTGGATGTCGATAAAAACTGGGGAAGGGGGATCTGTCGGAGGGTCAGATGGAACTTTCTGCAAGGAAAATCTCGTGTCTGGCAGTGAACCATCAGCCTCCAACGGAGGGGCCATGTGATGGAAATGATCTACAAAAACTGCATAAGCCTCACAGCGTGCCCCACGAATGCTCATGGGGCGTTTGGCGGTCTGCGGCCACAAAATGTTTGTGCACCTAAACTCAGCCTCCCTTTTCCGGCTCATTTGATAGATTTTAAAATTCATTTCTGCCGAGGAAAATTTTTCGGTGGGTGGGTGGGTTCGCCAAAATCCCAAGAAGGCCAGGATACCCCCCAGTATGAGGCCTATGCGCTCGCCAGCGCCAGAAGACGTCTGCTCGCCAAAGGATAGGAATTATGGGGAATTATGGGGAATTATGGGGAATTATGGCGAGTTATGGGGAATTATGGCGAATTATGGGGAATTATGGGGTTTTATGGGGTATTATGGGGTTTCATGGGGTTATATGGGGAATTATGGGGAATTATGGGGAAGTATGGGGTTATATGGGGAATTATGGGTATGGGGAATCATGGGGAATTATGGGGAATTATGGGGAATTATGGGGAACTATGGCATTTTATGGGGAATTATGAGGTTTTATGGGGTTTTATGGGATTTCATGGGGTTTTATGGGGAATTATGGGGGGCTATGGGGAAATATCTGGATGCGTGTGCAACACAAGTCGGGAAGACATTCATTCACATAGCTTCATGTCAAATGGCCACAGGTGGCGGAACACTTGATGTCTTGCTTCTTCATGACCCTAGCCAGATGACCCTGCATCAAGTACTCCCTGGGGGTTTGTACAGATATGACAAACGAACATACAAGACATCATTGAAAGCAAGAAAATCCGAATCTGACATGTCTGCGGGAATGAGCACAAAAGGAATAAGAAAGACACTAGCATTAGCAGAAACCCTGACATAAATCCGCATAATTCCCCATAATTCCCCAAAATTCAACCATGATTGTCCCATAATTCCCCATTATTCCCCATAATTCAACCATAATTCACCCATAATTCACCCATAATTCCCCATAATTCCCCATAATTCCACCCCACGGTCCCTACGCGCCATTGGCCGACAACCACTCCCACGGTACCCCTTTAGGAATTATGGGAAATTCACTCGCCAGAGCCAAAGGAAGTCCACTCGCCAGGCTCGCCAAGGTTTTGGCGAACGCATAGCCCTGCAGTATCACCGAGCAATCCCCTGCCACGGGGTGTGTGGCACTGCATTGCTGAGGTACAGACCTCTGCGCTGGAACAGGGGCTGGCTCTAGGGCTGGGGCGGATGATTCTGATTGGGAGAGTGGGTGAGTGGGTGGTTGGTGCCTTGGAGAGGAACAAAGCGGCCCAGGAAAACATTCATGCAAGCACTGAAAGAACTCTTTGCACATGAATATTTTTATGGATTCTGAGGATGGGTAGGTGCCCAGCTGCATGTGGATTATGGGATATGGGTGGAGTATTCCAGAAAGAGCAGGACAACAGGAGAGTAGGAAAGTTGCAGAGCAGGAGCAAAGGAGAGCAGCACTCGGGAGCGCCTGTGCTACCTACCCTGGCTTGTGGGTTCACCTGACCCCGTCGAAATGTGGAACCAGAAATTCCCTTGCAACATCTTCATGGGTGGCGGACAAACAGATATACGATGGGTATGATGCTCCTACTTTTCTGTTCTGTTGTTCTCTCTCTCTCTCTCTCTCTCTCTCTCTCTCTCTCTCTCTCTCTCTCTCTCTCTCTCTCTCTCTCTCTCTCTCTCTCCTGCTTCCAACGGGGATGATTTTGTTGTTGGGTTGCTGGGGATACTGGTGGGTGGGCAGTTGAATTGACACAGTAATGGGGTAAAGGTAAATCACATGCAGATGTTGCTGAGATCGATTCATGGACACTTTTTGCGGTTTTCTGGTTTGGTGGTGTAGGCGTTCTGTTCTCATGGACATCGCGCGCACCACCACAGCACGCCGTGCAGACGCTGGTAGTGCTGCAGTGGTGGCGGCTATCCGGCTGCACCAGAGGCGGTGGAGTCACGTGCTAGCGCAGTACCGCCCCAGCCACTAAGCAATCCCCTGCCCCGTGGGCCTGAGACTCAGGAAGCGCCTGCCTGCCAAACTGCACACAATGGTAGGGAGGTCACCTTAAGAAGAGCCACCTCAGCCTTCAGCGTAGCCTCTCGGGTTTTGGTCTGGCACTGCACAATGAAATTAGGACGTAATCGTTTTTGTGTGGCCACTTACAGGCCAACAGCCCTGATGCAGCTCGGCACTATGCAGCTGTGTGGCACTCTGGCAGTGTGTGTGAACTTGGCAGCAATCAACACAGGGTTCCACATCATCCGTAGCCCGCACAAGGAACAACGTTATGACCATTCCTGCACATTCAGTCACAAGACCGAGGTCTTTTGATCCTTGTGCAAGGGGATGAAGGGTTCTCAAGCCCATCGACGATACCTGGATTATCCTCATCCGCTGGGAACAAGCATCACTGCCCCCCTCCGCCCTCCTCATGCCATATGCCCTGAGCCCCTTTCCTACCACAGTGGGCACAACCCACGCTACACGTGCCCCTTCAACACACACCACACCTTGGTGTCCTCCAGCTGCTTTTCCACCTGATTCAGCTGCTGCACTGCCGCCTGATAACTCATATTCTTTTGCTCGAGACTTGTGTGATAGGCCTGAATCTGCAACTCCAGCGACTCAAGCCGTTGCTGCGACAGGATGCGGGGGTGCGGGCTGGTACCCTTAGGCCTGCACTCCGTCTTTCAACAGAAAGCGTGTGCATGGGTAAATGGGCCACTGACGAGTCCGGCGATTGTTACAGACCCTTTGAGGCGCCAGGGGGGGGGGGTCTTGAGAGGGACGTGGGCATCATACACCCCCTTTGAAATGTCCTTTGTAAGAGTCACTGTCAGGGGTACAAATGCCTCAGCCCTATTGGATTGCCATACACACTAAAGCGACGATACGTAACCACTACCTCCCCTTACTCTATTCAAAAAGGCCTGCCTACTTCCCCTGCTAGCACTCGCACCATTGCAGATGTGCCCCAGCCCATCAATCGCCACTGTGCCCTTCTTCAATTACTGGTACCACTGCCCTCGTGTCCAATGACGACTGCCCGCCTCCCCCTCTACTCAATGACCACCCCAGGATCATGGCTCTGGACATGGCTGGGTTTCAGTCAGGTAGGTTCAGTGGTGTGGGAAGTGATACACTGCCAGGAGAGTTGGCCTGCAGTATACTGCGGGCGACTCTCATCTCTGGCCAGCTGTGGTTCTATGATGATGTATGGTTCTTCCAGGTCCGTGCAGGGGGATGGGGGGTTGGAGGGGGTTTCTGGGAGGGCAAAATCTGTTTGATGCTGAAAATCTGCAAGGGAGTTTGCGGCAAGTAGCTCAACAGTACCATGCATCAAAGGCCAAAGCAATAGCATCCGTCCAGAGACCCCCACAGACCTACGACCAAAAATGTCCTCCATTCCAAAGGAGGAGTGCCAAACCCCGCCCCCTTGGTATAACAAAATAATCCATGTCTGTCTGAGTGAATGAAAACCAGGTGCAGGAGCGTTTCGTCGTGGGGGGGGGCTGACCAGTGCCTACACCGGGGGCGAGGGGTATTTGCAGGACTACTTGGAGGTCCCACACTCCCCTGCCCCTTGCACGCATCTTAGCATCCTTAAAATTTAAGGAAACATACAGTATGTACTTCAATCAGTGTGTAATGGGCCGGCTAAGTCAAGGGGGACGCCGCCAAGGGGAACAGGCCCTTGGAGGGGGGGGGGGGGGGGCGACAGGGATGAGCCCTTTGGGTGCAGCCCACGTGCAGTCCAGATGCGCCGACTGGTTCGTTCTCCAGGAGGGGTTGGCGCATGTACTGAATATCAGGTCCCCCGAAGGGAACAGGAAAAATGTAGATCGGGCAAAAATTGAAGTGGACACATTTGGAAGTCCTCCCTCCAACAGGGCAGGGTCAGGGCGGAGCACCTTTGCATCTGACAACTGCTGTGTTGTGGTCTCCAACTTCCGCTCGGTAGACACCAAATGATCCTAGAGCAGTGGTAGAGCATGGCGTGTGTGTGCGCATGGGTGTGAGTGTGGGTGTAGTGTTGGCTTTGTGTGTGTGTGTGTGGGTGGGTGGGTGGGTGTGCGTGGGTGGGTGGGTATGGATATGGGCAGCGTGGAGGGGGGAAGGGCGGGTACAGGGCCACTGAACTGGGGCTGAACGGGGGCCACTGAAACAGGACCACTGAAAGGGTGCCGCGTGGGTGTGGTGTGGGTGTCATTGTGGATATGGGTGCGGGTGTGGGCGCGGGTGTGGGGATGGGTGTGGGTGTGGGTGTTCTATGTGTTTTTTTGAGCCTGTGCAGCCAGCTGAAGCTCTGCACAACAGTTGGCCTTTTTCCAAAAAAAAATGGACACTGCGCTCACCACTAATCTGAAGACCTTCCCGGTCTATCCATGCTCTACAATGCTCGACGATGCCTTGCTATGCAACCTCTTCGCTGCTTTCTGTGATCTGCTACCCTTGCAATGGGATGAGAGTATGTGACGTCAGTCATGGGCCCCTTCTTCCCTACATGGGAGTGCCCTGCACAAGCATTAAGAACAGAGTAGGATCGCCAGCCTTATTGCCTTATTCTACAAAAGAAATTTTGGTGAATTTCTTCGAGTAGCCAGCTTTTAATTTCTTGTTATGGCACTAGGACAGGAACAATTTGACACGGCTCTTCGAACACCTTGTTCTGGGTATTTAACAAGAAAACTGGCTTAGGGCACTGTATCCCACAGTAACGGACAGGAAAAGAAAACTGAAATGCCTTGTGAGGGCCTTGCACGCTCCATGATGCAAGTGCACCTCTGATCTGGAATCTCATTTAACGAAACAACCAATTTTCGATTGTTTTGATTGGTTTTTCATGCATGTGTTGTGCGGGACTTTACTGCAAAAGGACCCATTGTGCATTCAACCAACCGAATATTTGTGTATCGCATCCCAGCCTACAGGAGCATGTATGTGTATCCGGAGCACAAACATCTTGGCAGAGAATGCCCCTTTGTTGTAGGGCCTGGCTAGAGGGTGTTGTGGGGCAGGAGCATACAAGCAGGGGCACCAGCCCTCGCTGCTGCCATCCCTTCCCGAGGAGACGCCCTTGCCACTGCCCTTCCTACACTCCCCTCCATCAGAGTCAGGAGTGTGGTCCGGGGCTGAGCCAGTTGGGCTCTGGTAATGCCAGCTTGGCATTCTGTAACCTCTGCCAGAAACACAACTTTGAGGTTGGTGTCTCTGCTTGAGAACTGAATTCCAGGACTTTCAATGGGCTTTGATTTCATGGGCTGAATGTGGTTCGGAATGCAGTGTACCACATTTGCAGAGGATTGCGTCCTTGTTCCTGGACCCTGTGAATTTGTCTGTCAGTCGTAGTTATCATGCTGCTGGACGTATTGCAAATGCTCCCATCCAACACTTTTCCACGTTGGCTACTTGCCTATGCGGCTTCTGCAACAATCAAAATCAAATTGTTGGAGAAGGAGGCCCTTGGTGCCCCTTTCTAATTGGGTAACGGGGCCTTGAAGGGTCAATTGCCTTCCAGATGCTTCCAAAGCCCAATAGTTTTCGCCCTTGCCCAGCTTCCTGCAGCTATGGCGTCGTTTCCTCCAACCTGTACCCAGTGTTACAATTTGCTTGCCAAGCTGGGAAATGTCGGCTAGCCCTTTCTGATGCCCTCTGACTACAAAACGCCAAACTGGCCTGCAAAGCCCTTCAATGGCACTCACACACAGGCTTGTGGCCCGTGAAGCCCTTTTTCCAAGCCCCCACCCCAATTTCGAGGCTCCGAAGGGCTCTCATCCCGCAACATTCCATCTGTCATCAGCCTTACATGGTCATGTGTGTTGTGTCGGTGGGTGCAGTTTGCAGTTTGGCGGTGCCAATGCAATACTGGCAATGGACGCCGTTACTTCCCGCCCTTCAGAACCTGACGAGTGCCACAGAACCATAAAAAAAAAAGGCTTAGAAACTTGCACATGTGGTGCACCAGCTTCTCCACAACTGAAGGCCTTTACCTTGTGCCAACACGATTGCCAGTGAAGGCACCAGTGTGGTGTGCCTGCGGTGATGCTCGGCGACGGCGGGAAAAGCAATATATTCAGCAAACGAAACAGGCGTTTCGGTCCCAGCGAATCCATGCATGACTTCACCCATCAACCACCCAATTCGAGGCTGACAAAACGCATGACGCATTCCAGGGGAATGGCGCCACACCCCTGGGGCTTGTGGTGCAATACCTTGGCATTCTTCAACTGCGTGGCATTGGCATCCAGCTCTTGCTGCACCGCTTGAGCCTCCTTCTGCAAGAGCAAGGCAAGGTGGCAGAGCAAGCCAGCTGGGTGGAGGTGTGTTGATGCACAGTGCAGTTCCGCTAGAGGCACTGTTTGGGGGGTACGGCGGACATGCAGGTTGCGTGCGGGCCTGTGGTGGCCTTGCGTGAGGAGTACTATGTGAGGGGTGTTGTGTGAGGGCTATTTTCCAGCAGTCCACATAAAGCCAATTGCAAAAGGGGGAGACCCTCACAGCCCTGAAATCTTGCTTCATACCCAATTCTGGTACATTCTTACATTTTGCGTACACCTGTTTTATCCAACATGCTGTCGACTTTGGTAACACTCACTCCACCAGTAGATTGAGAACCTTGTACAAACATGGGGTAGCAATAGGGTACAAATTGGGGCTGGGGTGATGCTAGGGCATTGTGGGCGGGCATTTGGTGAAACCTAGTATGCGCCGTAGTAAAACCTAGTAAAATGTAGTAAAACCTAGTAAAATGTAGTAAAATGTAGTAAAAAAGAATTTTTTTTAATTTTTTTTGAAAAAGGTTTTTTTACTAGGTAAAGGAAGCAAAAATTTAAAGAAAAATGTTGAAAAAATTTTTTAAAAATTTTTTTTACTAAGTTTTACCTCAGTCCACTAAGCCCCCCCCCCCCCCCCCGCTGCCGTTTTAAACAAGGTAGTCAACACTTCGATGGTAGGTGGTACTTTCGTTTAAGGGCATAACGCCCCCGAGTCGATTCTCGGCCACTTGTGTTAGTGGCGCCCCACCCAGGCCAAACCATCATGCACACCAATTAGTTGGCACTCGGCCAACATAACAAAATATAATTGGGGTTGGGCAATAGAAACAAAATCTGTACGAACTACTTACAAGTAGTTACAAAAGACACGCTTGAAAATCAAGTCGGCCTTGGTATCTGCATGGCGCGGTTTGCCTCGCACTGTGGGATTATTGGTGCACATCCCAAACAGAGCCGTTTTTAACTCCCCTTGCAGCTCGGTGCAAAATGCTTGGTCATTTCTCAGTTGACCATCGGCATTTTGGGGATATTGAGGAGGCACTGCATACCACTTGCGACAGATCCACACACCACGACGGGTGTTAACAGCAGAATCAGCAACAACAGTAGGCACACCAGGATGGGTGTCAACAGCAGCAGCAGCAACAACAGCAGAAGCAACAGCAGAAGCAACAGCAATAGCAGCAAGGTTGGCCGTCCAGAATTGGCGCAACCCAACACAAATGTCCGATTGACACAAGATGGACGCATGCAAGGCACAATGAAGAACCTTACATTCGTGGCACGCCATGTGAGGTGTGCCATCACAAGAAAAGCATGTGTCAACGGGGTCCACAGATTTGGGCTGGGGGTACATCCGAGCCACCTCCCAATGTACCGCTGGGGTCCTTGGGGTGGAGGCCAACTTCGAACGACTGAAGTACAGAGTAGCCTCAGCCATTTCACGAAACAACCACAATCGATCTTGTGGCACTTGCAATATGCCCTTGACACCGCGCCGAGACAAGGCACAATGCAACATCAAGAGACATGCCGGATGGCAACTGACACCATCAAGCTGCTAGATGAAGGTGGAATGCAGGGGTGCAATTGCAAATGCAAGGGCACCGAAAGCATCCAAAATATTTGACCACCTCTTCCGCTACTGTGGTTCAACGCCTTCTCGCTCGGCAATCAAATCCACAACAGCCAACTCCTCTTGGTTTGCCCCAACAATGTGTGGCCGGTCACACATTGGGTCAAACTTAAGGCACAGGTATTCGCCAGTTGGGGCAATCAACAACAAGCGGAGCACCCAATGGGAATTGCTCAAATTATATACCTGGGCCACAATCACGGGTGGGGCGAAAGACATATCTATGGACGACGCTTGCAAAGTGCGCTCTGCCCACGATTTAACCAGCTGTTTGCGGTGTTGTGCACTGGCACATGAGGCATTCCACAAAGAGTCGCAGACAACCCACGCCAAGCCCATTGTGTCCCAATCCGCACTGAGAGCGGTTTGGGCAGCCCACCAGTGATACACCACAATCTGAGCACAATCTGTGACATAGCTCACAGGTGGCCCACAAGTGGGCAAGGTGGCTACATAACCCCTGCCGCCTGGGGGGTCCCCACCGCTTCACAGCGGGGGGCAGAATCAGAAGTGGCCCACAAATGGGCAAGGTGGCTACATAACCCCTGCCGCCTGGGGGGGTCCCCACCGCTTCAGAGCGGGGGGCAGAATCAGAGGTGGCCCACAAGTGGGTAAGGTGGCTACCTAGTAACCTAGTAAAAAAAACTTTTTTTTTCACTAAGTTCCGAAACCTAGTAAAAACAAAAGCTTTTTTTTACTAGGTTCCGAAACCTAGCAAAAACAAAAACTTTTTTTTACTAGGTTCCGAAACCTAGAAAAAAAAATTTTTTTACTAGGTTCTAAACTAGTAAAAAAAAAGTTTTTTTTACTAGGTTCCCAATACCTAGTAAAAACTAGTGAACCTAGTAAATTGCTACTTAGTAAAAAAAAATTTTCAAAAAAATATTTTTACTAGGTTTCACTACAGACCCATTGTGGGCTTGGATTCCCGCCTTCGGGTTGGGGTTAGTGTCTTGCCACTGTAGCTGCTAGGGTAGCTATATGCTGAAAAATGGGGTCAAGAACCAATTTTCAGTGATGGCAGACAAACAGCTCCAAAAACCAAACACAGTGCATTCAAACCTGGGTGCCCTGCCCCCTTCCCCCTTCTAACCACGAATGGAAACTTAGGGCTACCAGCGAGTGTCCGCGTTAAACCTGGGAGCGTCCCTATCCCTCGGGACCCCGGTGTTAGACCAGTAGCAGATGCCTTCAGCTCACATTTGCAGCACTGTAACCGAAGTGCCTGAAAAGGGGGTCGGGGAGTGTTCACGCATAAAAGAGCGGGGCTGCACTAACTTTGGGGACTAAAAAAAGGGGTGGAATCACCCCCTAATTTTCACCCCTTCAATCCGCCACCCAAAATTTCGTGGGGACTAGGGGTGTGTCTGAGGCTGCAGATGCATCCCTGTTCACTGTGCCACTTGCAGCATGCCAAGGTAACTCAAATCTGTGGAAAAATGTCAGTGAACATCTGAGTATGGTTTGGCACATCACATGGACGTGCCCAAACAGTGAAAGCAACAACACACCGCGGCCACTACAACCCACAGTCACTGCACTTCGTCTTACAGCCTGCTCAGCAGCTGTCTGCTGGTACCTTGAAAAATGCAGCAGCTACTTGGTATTGCACGTCCGCAGTGATTTTCTTTTCTGATGCACCTCCGCAACACAGGTTTGTAGGTGTTGTGTGACATGAGAAACACCATGCTCCAAGTTTGACTCTGGCGACTCACCAGAGATGCAGAAAAAAAAAGCCAGGATGAAAAGGGTTTCTGCCATTGCTGTTGTTCTGAACACTGCTGCTCATCGCTTCTTGAAAGCCCTGACCAGGGCTGTGCTTAACAGGGGCCGGAGGGGGGGAGAAGGGGTTTTTGGGCCAGGAAGGAAGAAGTGGAGGGGGGGGGGGGTCAGAGAATGGAGACCCTCCTCCTAGCGCACCCTTTCGCCGTTTCCCCTTGGCTGCACGCTCTGATTGCAGATTTGTGAGCCTCCTTTTGTTTCTGTACTCCTCAACTACAGGTTGGTAGTTGTACTCATAAAAAAGTGCAGCATCACGTGCCACAACCAATAACTTATCCAACGAATACATTTCTCAGGTCCTGCAATCAGCAAAATTTATCCCGTTCAGGAGAGAAAAGAGTCAAAAGACAAGCAGCAGCTTTTTGTGCCACATTGTAAACAGTTGCCCTTTTCTTCCTGGTATAGTGGTCCTTCTACCGGGAAAAAAAAACATGGCTGCTACAAGTTCCTGTGTATCCACAGGGGGGACAAACTGACATCAGATTTGAGGTTCAAAGACTTTTCCATGGGTGCCTGGAGACATCTGAACAGGGAAATACAAATGAGGAAACCCCAAAGCCCGTCCTGCAACATGGACTTGCACAACACTAGGCCACTACCCATCAAACAACAAGAAATTCTACTGTGCACAGACACCTACTTCTGACCTCCCTTACAGAGGAGGGGGGGGTCCCGGGGGGGGGGGGGGGGCTGGCCCCCTTTGACCAGAAGATGCACCCACGCCCTGATGAAAGGCTCTATGCCCAGGGCGTCTTCCCAGGCAACACAAGGCAAAAGGACTTGAAAATGTTGGGGAGATGGGGGGAAGGGCTGGAGGGGCTGGAGGCTGAGAAATGTCAAGAAAATTGCTCCCCAACCATTTGAGAAAAATTGGGCTGGTGGAGGTTCCTCCCTGTGGAAAAAAAAAATTAAGCACAGGCCTGGCCCTGCCCTGTTAAAAGTCTGCTGCTGTGAGAGCACCCTCCAAAGATCACGGTCTGGAAATGACTGAATATGAAGCCTCTGCCCACGCTGGTAAGCCAGTGGACACCGTGGGGACAGCAGGCTGCAATCACCAGCAGTGGAACGAGCACCCCACTCTCACCCACAAAACTGCACGCCCTTCCCCTCCGCACACCCCCTCTCCAAACACACTCTCAACCAACAAGCAGGTCAAACAAAAGACATGGCACTGGACGCCAAGTGTACTATGAGGTCCACAACCAGCCTTGATTGGGACAGCTCCCCAGCCTCCCAAACCGTGGAAGCCATACCCGTTTTGCAACCCCCATACGTGTATTGCTGGTTCGGCAGGGCTGGGCATCCCCAAGGTTGAGAGATAACGAGGGAGGTCTCGGACGCATACCGTCGCAGCCTTGAGCAGCTGGTCCCGCGAATCAAGCTCCTTCGTAGCAGTGGCCAGCTTGTCTGTGGCACTGGCGTAGAGATTGTCATAGCGTGTGCTCTGCTCGGCAACCTCGTTCTCAAGTTCCTGAATCCGCATCTGGTACCACTCCTGGTTCTGCAATCAAGGCACAGGTGAGCCTACGCATTCTACCATTCGTGGCCATACGCAGCCCCTGCACACTACTGCACAACTCAAGATTCACACATTCGCACCTTGAGCTCGGCCAGAGCTGTGCATATGAAGCCCATGTATCCCGCTAATGCACCCATCAGCCCCAAAAAAATGGACTGTTTGGGGCAGGTACTGAACAGGCTCACGTACAAACCAACAAATCCATGTTTTTCAGGCTGACATCACACTCCTGGCGAACACCACATACATTCATAAAGAACCCGCCACCGCTGCACAACACATACATTCATGAGGCTGGTAATGGTCCCTTTGCGCTTCTCGTTGCGATTCATGACCTCGGTATATTCGGCGGTGAGCTTCTCATGCTCGTCTTGCAGGCGTTGATACTTCGCCTCCAAATCAATGTACTGGTCATGCAGCAGCTTGTACTCGGCATCCAAACTTTCTGCCCGCGACTCTGTCATGGAGGGTAGCATGGCCACCAGAGCCCCGTCAACCAAGGGTCAATCAATATCCCCTCTGGCTACTGCTGACTCGTGCAAGCAATGCCAGACAAAGCCTTCCACCATGCCACACACGACGACAGTTGACCTGCAGCGCCGGGCCAGCCAGAGTGGGCGATTAACCAGCGGCACTTGGCATCTACTGGAACCAGTTGGCGGTTATGAGACGGCAGCTGGTGCCTGACCAAAAAACTTTCGCCAGTGTCTACAGGCAGTTGGCGGAGAGGTGCCAGCGGTTGGCGGCGGACTCGTGGTGAGTGGCCAGTAACCGGCTCAGAGGGCCCTCCTTGGCCTTCGTGCACATTGTCACCTATGTTCCTTCAATCTATTACGCCCAACCGCCGGGGGGTAATCGCCAATCGCCAAACCTGGCGACCAGACTTTCCTTCACGAAGTTTCTTGTGTCGTATAGTAACCCCGGCCAGGCGTAGCAGCCAGAATACAAAGCCTGGACAGGAGCGGGGCCTGCAAGTCATCAGGGCGGGCGGTAGAGCACGGGAAACGCCAGCAGCCTCAGGGGTTGGATGCAGTGCCTTGCACACCTGCACACACGACCCCATCCATTGTCACGCTCACCAGATCGAAATTGGGGGAGTCTGGCACTTTGAGGCATGGGGACATGCCCCCCATTTGGCTGCCTGGCGTCATCGCACTGGGATGCGGTGAGGCACAGCCCAGCGCCTCCTGCGCCTGAGGGGATGTGCATGTAGGCTTGGCCCCTATTTGGGGGGACACACAGCCCAGTGTGGGCTGTCCGGCTCTGGCAGAGGGCGAGTCCAGTCGGCGGTTGACACCAGTCATGGCGGGAGAGGGCGGGTTTGCTTGCATGCCCTGCCAGTGAGACGTGGGCACGAGCGTGGTCACCATCGGCTCATTGACAGCCTCCATGTCATCCTGCTTCATCTGCTCCTGAACAGGGCACGGAAGGGTGTGCAAAAGGGCTGTTGCATGGGCAGTCCGTGCTTCCGGACCCCGTCCCATGCAGCGGGAAAACGGGGGGGGCAAAACCGTGGAGGGGGTGGGGGGGTTCGGGGTGCTTGGGACAGGGAGGGAGTCCGATGGGGGTTGGAGTTGGGGGGGTGCAGATCGCTTTTGACAAGACGTTTTCACAACACAGCCATCTCAATACACTCTCCTCGGCGCATCGCTTTGAGGTATATGCGTTGGAGTTGCCTGCACCCCCACCCTCCTTCTTGGCTAACGGGCCTGTAGCGCCGGAACCTGCGACCTTTCTCTGGTTGGTCCCTGGGCAGGGAAGCGCCTGTCACTGGGGGCGTACACAAGGCTGGTTTGGGTGGGCCTACCCTTCAATGCGCTGGAGGGCCCCAGTGGTACAGCACAGGGATGTCAGTAAGTGGAGGGGGTTGGTCCCCCTTGCCAGCCCCCCCCTCCTTCCTGTTACATGTCACATGTCACAGGTCCCAGGTCCGAGGCTCTGCTGGTGAGGCAGGGCAGGGCAGGCACCACTCCAAGCAACACTCTATGTCAAGTTATTCAGGCACTATTGTCGGAATCGTCAGTGTCACTGGAAGTATCGCCGTCATTGTCATCACTGCTTGAGGTGGAAAAGAGGGAATCTGAACTACTTGTACCCTGTGACCGAAAACCAGACTCATACATCAAACAACACTGTCACAGTCAGAGTCACAGTCACGGTCACTATCACTGCCACTAGGCACTGTCACCGTCGGCCTCAAAACATCCAACCTGTGACATTGTCACAGGTAGCCAACCCCCCACCCCCCACCCCCACCCTTGAAATGACGCAAATTCTATGGACATCCCTGGTACAGCAGCCAGTGTGCTCGCAGTGTGCCCCCGCCCCAACTTTGCTTCCCAGGGAGGGAGCACAGGTTGTGCCACAGGCAATCTCTCACAAATGCCCCGCGTCCCATGTAAGATGGGTGAGTAGGGTAGGAGGGGGAGGACAAGTAACTAAGTATGTGGAGCCTGTACACTCTCAGGCACGCTACCACTACCACTACCACTATCTGCGATGGGCCGGACATGGAACCCAATAAAGCCTGACATATCGCTGACACACCTACCCCATCCTCCGACCCACCCACACGCTCACGCTGATCCACGATTTGGATCGGAGAAAATCAAAATTTGAACAAGCATCCTCACCCTGACCTCAAACCCCCGGCTGAGAATGCTCATTTATGGCACTGCGCAGGCGCGTGTCAGCACATACTGCAGAATGTGCTCCTCAGTGGCCATACATACTGTTCCGTACCGTTCCGTGGCAATACAGGACGGATGGGTGGCGACTCTTTGAAAATAACAGGCACCCTGTCATTTTTCTTCTCCAGACGAACAAAACCCCCCTCCACCACCTTGTCGATTCTCAGTCATTGTACCCCAAAACTCCAACTTGACTGGAGCTCAACTTGTTCTGTTGCTGGTGACCTGGTGACCTGCGCTGCTCAATAAACTCCAGAAAAGCAGACCAGAGCTGGCTCTGCCGGTTTTGCACTGGTTTCTGATGCAACTCTCAAATACTTGTACAGTATTGTACTGCCCACAGCACACACACGACGCACTCTCAGATCTAATTGTGTTGCTGCGACGGAAACTCCCTTCGAAAATCACCTGGGCGTTGGAAATTTGGATTCCACTTTCACGCTTGCACGTAGCAACCGATGCCTTCCAGGAGCATACTTTCAGGCAATAGCATCAAAGACGGTCCTTTCCTCTGCAAAGCCAACACAATCGAATCGGGTTGGACCCCTGACACTCTCAAAAAGTGCAAGCGTCTGCTGGCCGCATGCAGACCACAGGTGGACAGTAAGCCAGGTTCCTCGGCGAGAGTTCTGAAATCTTTGATAACAGCTGACCGACGCAGCTTTCGGTGGCCTTTTATTTGGGGTCACCAATGAGTGCTGCATAGCCCCGCAGCCATGGGCACTGGTGCTGGTGCCATGTGGTATCTCTTCCTGTTGCCCACAAGATACGATGGAAAAATTGCGAAAATGGCGCGTATACCCCAGCCTGCCACATTTCAGCGCATTGCCACCCCGGTGGGCTGTCGGTATCCTACTGGACTGGAGCAAGCAGTGTTCCACTTCCCGGGGAGCTCCATTACAGACCTGTCCCATGATGTGGTCTGGGAAGTTTTTTGAAGTCTGAGATGCACCGTTTTGCTTTGTGTGTTGTGTGTATTGTGTTTTTTTCATTCAGTCTCTGGTGTGTCCCCAAGCGTCCCCTTGGGAGGGATGATGGTCCATGGGGGGAAGGGGTGGGGGCTCCCTCCTCCCTTGGCCTCTTTCCTCACCTCACAAACACCTGCTGCTGCTCCAAAAGCTCCTTAAAGCTATGCCGCTGCACAGGCCCCGTCTCCTTCTCTGAGTCGGGTACCTCCTGTGCCTCTGGGGTCCCAAGGGCCGGCACAGCCGAGGCCAAGGCAGAGGGAGAGGATGATGCTGTATCTGCCTGTGCCTCCTCCTCCACACATTGTGCGGGCCGCTCCCCTGCACCACTCCCACTCTGTTCAGCGTCGACAGGCTCCTGCAACTCACGCTCCTCCTCTACGAGCTCGGCGGCCTCGGGCACATGAGAGGGGTCTTCGGCGACGTCCATGCAGAAGCTGCTGCATTGCGGGGCCAGCAAAGCGGGGGGCGCTGCGCCGTCTTGCTGAATGGCAGCAGGCGGTTCATCACCAGCGGGGGCCTGCATTCCTGGACCATGGGGCTGTGGCGGGTCCACGGGTTCACGGTTGAGGTCGACATCTGCAGTGGTGCAAAGGACTTAGGACAGTCAACGGGGGATGTCGTGTCTCCCTGACTTCGAAAGGGCATGGGAGTTCCCGTACATACCCCCCCCCCCCACCTGCAGCCAAGGGGCTTTGGTGTCCTTGGGTGCAGACTTGGCTTGGCGTGAGACAGTAGAGGGGTGGCAATGCCAACACAGTTACGGGACCAGCACCAGGGTAATACAAAAAGAACCCCTCCCCTGTGGGGACCGGGGGCAACCAGGATCATGATGGACTGAGGACCCACCCACCGAGCCACAATAGAAAAAATATCTTCGATATTTTTGGGACGAGGCACGGTAGTACCCAGGGCGTCCAAGAATCTTTCCGCTGCTGACATACAACCCTCCACTACCCTCCACAATCCTCCACAACCCTCCACTACCCTCCACTACCCTCCACAACCCTCCACAACCCTCCACAACCCTCTGAGGACACCCATGCCCCATGCCCAATCACCTACGAGCCGCAATCACAGCCACAACCCATTCCCCACCATCCACATCTCAGAATACACAAGGCACTCATCATCCACAGGCCGCAATGCCCAATTCATTCTCCGGCTTCCATCATCCAGACCACATCCCCCGTCTAAGCCTGACCTAGGATCTTCATTTCCTCCTTGTTGCAGTCGGCTAGCCAAATGGCCCACGCCCCAGGTAGTGTGCAGGCTAGGTGGCCAATGTTGGCCAACTTGATGACGTTTGTAAAGGTGGTCAACTCTACAGGGGCTGGGAAATCCTTGCCAAGCTTTGTCAAGCTGGTCTGGGGGATGGGCTGATGGACTTTGAATGACGTGTGCATTCTAATTGGAATTCTAAAAAAATTGCATTTTGGAATTTAGCAATTAGAAGATGGAGCTTTTAGAACGCTTTGTGTACACAGGTTTGATTGTAAAGGACATCCATTTGCGAGCCTTCAGACAGTTGGTTGTGGTCAGTGGTGCAAGCCAATTTGATGGATGACTGTGTTGGTTGGTTCCTTGTGCAGTGGTTCCGCTCATCACTTGGGCACAGCGCCAACTCAACGTGGCTGTTGACCAGCTGGGCCCCCAAGTCCGGGCGGATGCTGGCAAGGCAGCAATGGCTGAATATGCGCAGTACTTGTTGACCCCGGCTGCTTTCTGCCAGCTTGGTGCTGTGCATGAGGGCCCCCCAGAACGGGATCCATCGTTTGTCTAAGCAAGTGTCACCACAGGGGCTGAAATACCGCAACACTGTGCAACAGGCCACATGGTACACACACACACACACACACACACACACACACCCCTTTTGCAGCCGCAACCACCACGCACTAAACATATGCCATCCTGCCTCACCCACAGCGTATCCCCCACAATTCACCACGCACCAACCGATAAACCATCAATCATTCACAGCATGCAATGTGCACTGTGAACAATGGAAAACAGATTGTACGCAATTGATAATGGACAGTGGTTGATGTGGTGTGGGTTGTAGGTGAATGATGGGGAACGGGCTTTTGTGATCGTGAGCACTGGATGTTGCATAGCTTGGGAGTGGATACGCGTGGGTTTGACGGAGTGGCAACATGAGGGTGGCACAGGCATGGGGATGGTGTGTATGTTGTTGCCTTTTTTTTCGGGAGGTGGGGGGGCGTATGGGTTGTGGCGTGGGCGCCTGGACAGTGTGTGTGCAGTTGGGAAGGGCTGCTGTTGTGCCGCGGGCATGTGTTCTTTGAAGGGGCTGTTGTGGGTTGTGGTCGGCATGCCTGCTTCTCTAAAAGACAGCTTGCATGTGGGCGTGTGGTGAGCGGAAGATTGGCCACTCTGCATGGAATCCTCCACTCCGTCGCACTTTGGGGTCTGTATCAACTCCGGGCAATCAATGCTTTGGTTTGCACCTGAAGACAAATGCAAAGCAAATCTGTGCCCAATGGGGCAGGGGGAGGGGCGCTGTGCTGTCAAATATGGCACAGGAATGCGTCCTGCACACCACCGCCCAGAAGCGAGAAACGCAATATACTAGTTCACTACTTCATGGTGATGATACCCAAGTAGAGGGTCTCATCTCATGTTGCTTGCAGCAGTTTGGAGCACACGTTGACTTCCTGCCTCTGCAGCCCCTCAAGTGTTGTGGTTGCATATCTCAGTGCGATTGCAGTGTTCCTCATGGCCACCACCTCAGGCCCTGAACACTGCCACTGTATATAAACCACAATGAACCATACTAAAGCAGACATCAAAACAAAGCTGTCCAATGATAGGGACCACTGTAGCAATACACCTTGCCCTGTACCAACAGAGCGGCCAGTATTGGTACATAGATACAGACATTGCCTTGTAACAACAGAGGGACCCCTCTGTGCCACTGCATTGCCCTGTACCAAAACAGGGACCACTCTTGGACCAATACGGACATGCCCCTTTTTCTGAGTGAACACCCTATAGCAATACAGAGATTGCCCTGCACCAACACAAGGACCCCTCTATACCAATACAGAGATTGCCCCATACAAATAGCACCAGAATGGCGATCCCATTGTTGCATCCGAAAAACCAGCTGATGCTGGTACAGAGACAACCTCCTCACACAAGCACCACCTGACAATACCGAAGCAGACAGCTGCAATTCACGTCTTATATCTCGCAACCAAGAGCTCCCCCAGTGCACAAAAACCAGGCAATACCTGGCAAGACAACACTTGGGCTGCTACCTGTGGCTCAAATCGATAATCATCAAAGCGATAGAGCTCCTTTGACCAGAAGATGCACCCACCCCCTGATGAAAGGCTCTATGCCCAGGGCGTCTTCCCAGGCAACACAAGGCACAGGGACTTGAAAATGTTGGGGGCATGGGGGGAAGGGCTGGAGGGGCTGGAGGCTGAGAATTGTCAAGAAAATCGCTCCCCAACCATTTGAGAAAAAATAGGCTTGTGGAGGTACTGCTGTTTGAGACGCCGTTTTGTGGTGTGGCCTGGGACACATCCATCCGCTGCATTGTTTGACATTGTTCGTGTCGCATACTTTACTCAGCACCTGATAGAGCACACACACAAAGATATGCAAGAAGTGCAGAGGCTGTAGCAATGAACCTTCCATCGAAGCGTCTGTGAAAGACAACTTGCAACTGGGTGTCAGCACTTTCGTGTCTTTGCTTTTGGCACTTAGGGGCTGGTCTGGCACTGTTTCAAGCACACCTGAGAGCAGTAGGTTGTCCACGTTGGCAATAGCCTACCTACCAGGTACAAGCGGATCCATGGCAATATGCATTCCCCCATCCAAAACGTTTCCCAGAATACATCTATGCCCATACCTGTTTCACAGCCCACACTACCCCAGACCTCCAACACACACATGCACTGGGGAAGCAGCAAAATGAAAGATCAAAAAATAGTGCAGGAAAACTACACCACAAAACAGGATTAGGGCTCCGAAACTTCCTTGAATAATTGCAAGTCATCGCCTGCAAGTCCTGATGAATGGAAGAACTGGGCTCACTGCATGAGATCATCTTATTTCAAGATCACTCAAGCTTGCTGCTTGCCTGAGCCAATTGGGCACCCAGACGGGGTCTAGGCATCCGTTTGGGCCATTTTAAAGGGGGGGAACCACCAAAAGTGGGGGTTTACGGGCAGACTAGGTGCGCTTGGAATTGGAGTTTGAGCCATGTAGCCCAAGATACGATAAATTCTAGGTTTGGGACAACCAAAATGCGCAATATTTTGGGCCCATTTTAGCCGTTTTGGGCGTGATTCTGAGACATATCATGGAGTTGGAGGCCACCAAAGGGCTCTTTGGCACTAGGGCACCAAGCCGGGGCACAGCATATGTCATCCAGTTTCCTTCATTTTGCTCTTTTAAACGGGTTCCAATATTTAAGGGGTGGGGGCTGTTTTTTGCCCAAAACTGAGCAGCTTTGGGAGGGCACCTCCCAACTTGGCGTCTACACCCCGGGCCACCCCCGATGAGCTGGGGGCTCAAATTCTGGATTTGGGAGAACCATGTGTCAATGCAAAAGATGGCAAGAGTAGAGTGGAGGGAGAGGGATGATACTGTATGTCTATGTAACAAAATGTGGCGCAAAAAAAATAACCCACGACAACCAAGGAAAACCAAAACAGAGAAAACTGGGCAGCCAGCAAAACACACACGCACACAGGGGATACATTGTGTCCACACAATTACTCAAAAAACGACCAAGAAAAAAATCGTGAAAGGAGGGGGGCATAGCAGATATGGGGTCGTGAAAACCAAAATGCAAATTGGGTGAACAGAGGGAGGAGGGAGGAGGGGGGAGGGGGGAGGGGGGAGGGGGGGCACAAAAAAGGATGAAAGGCCAAGGGTTAGGTGCTCTCTCTTGGGCAAAAGTCCCACAACGTGCCTGCTACCATAGGTTCCTATGGGCCCCAAGGATTAGCATCCCCTGATGGCAAAGACTAGTATCCCACCTAGGGAGCCTAACGGGGGCCACATTTGTCTCCGTACCATTGATACTTTGTGACCACAAGAATGCAAGGAATGCAAGACTTCCCTGTCACTCCTGTTTGCATTCTGCCCCACGCACTCCCTTCTACTGTGGGTGCGTGGCACAGAATACTTTTTTTTTGGGGGGGGGGGGGCTCCATGCCAGGTGCGGTCATGGTGGTGTTGTTATGTCGCCTTCATACGGTATGGGGCCTGTGCCGTGCGCTGTATGTTCTGTGTTCTGTGCGCTGTGTGTCACTGTGTGTGGCCTTGCCTTCGCCTCAAGGCACCAGTTTGGTGCCCATATGCCATCGCATGTGGTCTGTGCGTCCCCCAGCCCAATTAGGGTGTGCTGTTGATGTTGGTGTGCTTCACACTTGCTTTGCTGGTGTCAAAGCATGGTGGTGTGTGTTGTGCTTGTGAGCTTCACATCATATGTGTGCTTTGTCTCCCCCAGTTCTTTGTTCACCAGCCGAGGCATTCCATTTGGTCTGTGCCCTTTTACGTGCATTGCTCCTTCCGTGCTTGGGCGTTTTTGCACTCTTTGTTGTGTGTTTGCTGTGCTTCTTTTGCGATTTTCGTGGCTGCATCCACCCCCCTGGTGCGAGCATAGTGTCCTTTCAGGTACTGTGCCAAAAGCGGTTGAAGGCCTTCATTCACAGTAAACACACTATCCGGGCACCATGGCTTTAGATCCTGAGAGCACGCTAGCGGACCAGGGGGCGTCCATTTCTGGGCATGTAGAGTTAGGGTGTCATGTGCCTTGTTCTGTGCTGTGTTGTGCTGTGTTGGGCTGGGCTACAGCCCCTGAGACCCAAGGTCCTCCTTCAGAAAGGGATTGTTGTGGTGTGAAGCCCGTTCAACAGGCTTGGGATTGGTGGACCGTTCACTGTTGCACAAACAGCACCGCACAGCAAGGCAAAGAATAGCACAGCACAGAACAGCACAGTACCACACAGTCAAAAGCTGCACACCAAAGTGCAGCACAGCGTGGCACAGCCTGTTCCATACTGCACTGTTGTGCAGCATTTGCTGTGCTGTTCCATATTGGTCAGCGCTGTGTTCTGTGGCGGTTCTGTGCCTTGCTATGCGTGTTGTACCTGTCATGCCATGGTCTCTTTTGGTGCTGTGCTGTGTTGGTAAGCTCCCTAGCAACACCGAGTAATTTTTTTTCAATCAGCTGTTGTTCACTTAGTTTCAAACTTTCATACTTTTTTTGTGCTGAGCAAAAGAACCGATTGAAAAAAGCTTTTTTGATCAAACAGCTGCATGATTTTCTGTTTCTCAAGTGTTTTTTTGCGGGGGAAAAAATTTGCTGCTATTACTCCGCCCCCCCCCCCCCCCGACAGTAGACCCACCAGCAAATGACCATTCAAGAGACCCGCCCCCATTTCGAAGCCCTTTCCCGCCCAAAACAGTAAAAGACCCAGCTGCAAATTGCTTCATTTAATGTGCCATCCTTGCACAAAGTAATGGAATGATATTATGATGTCATGATGTCACCAAACAATGTTGTCATCACCCACAAAACGATTTTTTCGGTTAGAAATGAAAGTCTACAAAAGTGGGCTCGTTGCGTTCAGCTTCGGTGGGTCCGAACACAGGTCACAACATGTTCCAGGATTCAACTGCAAGAGACCCAGTACCATTTAAGATACCCAGGGCTTTGGCTCCGGGTGGAAAAAATTAAGAGACCCAGGTCTACTGTCGGGGGGGGGGGGGGGGTTGGAGTAGGTTGTTACCGAGTACAAAATTTTCAATTCAGTCTCTTTACGAGGAAGAAAATTTTGCTCAGTTAATTGACTTATGAGGGGGGGGGGGGTCCGCCCCCTCGCTGTCGTCTGGGGTTATGCACCATGTCTCCTCCCCACTCTGGGACCCGGATGTTGTGGGGTCATTTGTCACCTTCCTGCTTCGGAGGCAAAACTTGGTTGGCCTGGCTCCATTCAATTTTTTTTTGTTTCATGAAAAGCCCAGAGCAATGGCCTGGGCCTGGGTCCTGTCTGCCAATCGACCTGCCCTATAGGTCCCAACTGGTGAGAACTTAGCCGCTCGGCTCCACACAGCCCAGAGCTGCACAACGGGGAGGAGCAGACCAGCACAGCACCACAAAACACAGAGCACCTCACCACACAGCACGACACAACATGGCATAACATGGTTCAGCACAGCACAGAACCACACAGCACAACCATGCCTATGCCTACAGCTCACTCCAACGCCTCTGCCAACTGTTTCCACATCCATAAGGTTGCCGACACCCATGCCTGCGCCGACTACGACCACATCCAAGCTGTTGCCCACTGTGTCCACATGACCAACCCCATATGCATGCAAGATCCACCTTATCAGACCCACAAAGATGATTTCAAGATTCAGAGGAACAATCTCCCAACAACAGAAGAAAGGCGAGGGGCCAAGAGGATAGGAAATGGAATCTGGCAAGCCAGACAGCACCAGTGCTTGCCTGTTCAGTAGGGCCGTGCAAGCGCTGCTGGGGTGTACCTTCCATTGAAACTGCAGTTGATGACAAAGACCCGCACTTTGGGATCGGAGACACTTCCGGACACTCAAGGCCACCTGACATTATCAAAAGACAGAGCAGAGCGGAGGGGCAAGCACCACATTGAGGAGACAAAGAAAAAGTACAAGGGGAAATGTGGCCCATGGCTATCTGGTGATGGTGCCAGCAGTTTTCTTTAGCTGTGGGGCAGTGCGGCTGAATAGCATTCAGGCTATTGCGTAGTGCCCCCCCCCCCCCAGGGAGGGAGGGAGGTATTTTGGGCCTTCGTTGGGGTTCAATCACCAACCCATCCACACCCACCCACCCATACCACACCCCTCCCCCTCTTTGCATGGCTAGGGCAGGCACGCATTGGAGCGGAGGAGTGGGGGGGGGTTCCGGCCGGGGTGTTGACCCTCCTCCTTGACAACTGTTGGCGCCGTAGGCATTGGAAAATTTTTTTCCCGGTTGTTTAATAGTTGATAAAATTCCGTGGAATTTTGTGGGCTTCATATGGTTGCTATGATTTCTTGATAGGCTCTGGATGGTCACTTTTATTTCTTGGTGGACCCTGGACGGTCACTATTGTTTCCTGGTGGACCCGAGATGGTCACTTTTATTTCCTCATGGACTCTCAATGGTCACTGCTAATCTGTGGTTGGCTTGGATGGTCTGTTTTATTTGCTGGTGGACTCCGGCGAGTCAATGTTTTTTCATGGTGGACTGTGGATGGTCACTTGTATTTCTTGGTGGACTGTGGATGGTCACTTGTATTTCTTGGTGGACTGTGGATGGTCACTTTTATTTCCTGGTGGACTGTGGATGGCCCCTTTTATTTCCTGGTGCTCGGAGACGACTTCCAGTGGAAGAACGCCCGCTTCCGTAAGGTGGGGGGCATCATGAGCTGCGCCGGGGAGTGGATGCCTGTTGGACTCTGGATGGTCCCTTGTATGTCCTGTTGGACTCTGGATGTCCCCTTTATTTCTTGGTGGACTCTGGATGGTCGCTGTTATTTCTTGGTGAGCTCTAGATGGTCACTTTTATTTCCGGTCTGGGTGAGGCAACGCAAGTGGTGACCGTCACCCGGCAGAATGGCAGATAAAATGAGTTTCCTTCACGGGACCCTGCCCACAGGGGCAACCGGAATGATTGGTTGCCTTGCCCGGCGAAGGTCTCCACTGCTAGCAACTTCTCAAAAAGAAAAGCCTTTGTCACGCGCGCGATGCGTACCTTGAATATGCATGGTCCGGAGGGACGCGTGAAAGGCCCGGTAGAGAGGACAATTACCCTACCTCTAAACCAAAATAGTATTTGCAGCAATTGAGAGACAAACATCCCCACCGCAGCACGCACGCGAGCACCAGCATAGGCAAAGAAAACAAATCACCGGTAGACCCACCCACACATACAAAAAATGCAGTGCAGACTATCCACCTAAAAGGATAAGTACAAAATGAAATTTCGGTGCAGCACTTGACAGACAAACATCCCGTCCACAACACACAAGCATGCACACGAGCACAAGTAGCACAAACCTAAAGAATGCATTGCATGACTCACGCGATACGTACCATGAATGCATGGTCCGGAGGGACACATGCACAGTGCATGGTCTAGAGGGACGCATGCAGGAATGCAAGGCGCTTTTAGCCATTAGTTCGATGGTCCAATGCTCTGGTAATTTGGGCTAACGGCTGGCGCCTCTTACACATGCTCAGATACATCATCCGACGAAAGGCAAATCTATCATATCATGTGACCTATCCGTCTGATCATTTGTGTGGGATTGTGGTGCTCGGTGGTATGGTGAACATAGAGTGTGTCGTTGTGTGTGGTTGTGCATGTCGTGGGTCCTAAGGCGGCAGCTATGTCAATGGTTGAACATTCGGCATCTACTTTGGCGACGCCGGTTCGATTCCCACTGCCTATATTGCCCCTCTGCCGCAGTGGAAGAGGAGAGTGAAGAAGACATGCGCCAGCCAACGGCTGGCGGAGCAGGTGGCGGAGCGCGCTGCTGCAGGTGTGGTGGTGTTGCATTTTTTAAGATCAGGGTTAAAGGATAGTAGCGAGACTAAAAATGAAGATGAGGCACGCCACCCATCCATCGGCGGTACCGGTGGTGGAGCTCTCTGGTGGCTACTAGTCCCTACAAGGCTTACCAATTGCCTTCACGTCTTGGGGAGCTAGCCCCGCTCCATGTTGCCGGTCCCTTCCCTGCAACCTTGCAGCCCCATCCAAATTTGCAGGCAAGCCAAAAGCCTCTCCATTTTTCCTAGCAAACTTTCCAAGCAATTTCCCTAGCCCGTCCCACGAAAACTTGCTTGCGATATTGCGAGCACTTTGCGGCAGGTACAACCACCTCTGATTTTCTGAGCAAAGTTTCCAAGCATCCTGTTTTTGGCCCAACCAATTTCAACCCCACCCCTAGAATATTTGGCAGTGTCGGGGGCATGTTTTCAACTTTGGGTGTTCAAAAAAGCGCTGAGCATTTGTCATCCCCAAAAAAATTTCGAGGTGTGGTGTTTAGCGACAAATGGTGGACTCTAAATGGTCACCTTTTTGGTGGGCTGTGGATGGTCACTGTTATTTCTCGGTGGACTCTAGATGGCCACTATTAAGTCTTGGTGGGCTCTGGATGGTCACGGAGGCAAATGTAGAGAATAAAGGGCAATATCACACAAAGCACTCTGCAGATTCCTCACACTCTTGACAAACACACCACGATCACTTTGCAGACGTATAACCGCATCAAGCTTCACCATTGAGAGATGCTAGCACCAGGTTCACCCTTCAACCCTCATGTAGCAAATCCCAATCCCTTGCAATATATCCCAACGCAGGACCCGTGGCATGTACAACTAAACATTACTCAAATTATTTATCTCATAATTGCGCCATTAAGCTGAAATTTTTTCGAGTTATCCAACTCAACCGTTCGCCCGCATTGGAAGAGGGGGAGGGGGGGGGTGTTTGGACCCGGGGGGGCGGGGGGGGGGGGACTCCTCCTTACATGTTTGTTGTTCTAATGCGTGTCTGGGCTATCACCCCGCACACCAAGTGCAAACAACAGGTAACAAAGAGAGCCATGAGGACCAAAAAGATTTTGTACACAACAGGGACTGAACCAGAAGCCGTGCAAATGTTGCCTGATGCGCAGACCTACTCAGCCACCCCATTATCTGAGATCCCCAAGTTGAAATGTGACATAGAGTTCTGACGTCAACTATGTACCCCACTTCTGCCACCCCCAGTCCCGCATTACCTTTGAGGCACTCATGCCAATACCCTCCAAACTCAAAAGACAACAAGTCGGACAGCACGGGAAGCAGGGGGTGGCTGTTGGCTAAAGCAGCCAAATTTCTGCTGCAACCTACCAACCACCTCTGCCCCGCCCCCCCAAAGACGGGCCATTAAGCAATAGCCTGATGGCATTGTGGGTGGGGCTGTATGGCATTGTGGCTGCGTGACATTGTGCTGTGTATGTGGGTGTATGGCACTGTTACTGCACAGCATAGCTGTTAGGCGTGGCTGCGTGTTCTACCACGCAGCCACCCCTCCCAGCCATAGTGCCCAGACTTGGCATGAACTCAGATCCGCTGCCGCATCAGATGTGTGAGTCAGATTCATCGCGCAGGTGCATTCTGTTAAAAAATGAATCAAAGGCCTGCAGGGAAAGGATACCTTCTGGCAATGCCTCCTCAAAAGATAACTTGACGCTAGGTGTACTTTGTGCGGGAGCCAGCTCCTCCACTGCACTGCACTTGGGACTGGGGGCATCCTCTGGGAGAGCAGAGGCTTGTGGCGCACCTGAAGATATGGCACATCACACAGTGCGAGTGAGGCCACCTAGTGAGGATAGCACCAAAACAAAAGGTGTGATACAGAAATTCAGCACAAGTGATTGTTCCTTCTTGAAGTCGCTGAAGCCACAATTATCCCGAGAACCCCTGCACCACAATAGTGTGTGTAGATTTCCAATTTCTGTCGCCACACACCCCCGTCACCCCCCCGTACCCTGGAGGTAGGGGAGGGGGTATGGGGGGCGTACGAGGGGGGGTTAGGGGAGGGTACGGGGGGGGGGTTTACCCGTGCACACGAGAAGGCGGTGAATAGTTCAAAGGCCCAAAGGGCCCTTCCCCAAAAACGGTCCACCAACGGCGTTTACCGGTGCACACGTTCATGTCTCTCGAGCGAGCAAAGCAAGCAAGGAAGGTGCAGAGGTGCAGGTCTCGAGCGAGGAAGGCGCATGATACGGGGGGTACAGGGGGGTCACGGGGGGTAGGGGGTACGGAGGGGAAGGGGGTGCGGGGGGGGGGGGTCGACTTCATGCCGACAATCGCGGTCATAGGGGTCGCTTTCGCCATTTACTCCATGCCACCAAAACACAACTACTTCACACAAAAATGCATGGCCAGGTTTAACTGTATTTCAGTCTAACCTTGACCCAAACAATATTGGTTGCCACAACCACAGAAAGCTGTCGTCGATCAAATGAAAAACTGTGACCCAGGCACTTGCAAATGGGTAACAGACCCTGAAATCTGCACAGGGAGGGAGCATGAGGAGGGGGACCCTGCAGAGCCACACAATGCAATCATACCCACAACCATGCATGCGATGCAAATTGCCTGGTGGGAAGCAGAGAATGTGACACCAGCGACACCCGTGGTTTACAACATGATATTGCAAGAAGAACCTGTTGTCACAAGAGAAAACCTTTTGCTGCTCCCCAAATGAGCAAAGAGGGTGCATGCAAACTTTGTCCGAGGAAAAAGGGTCTTCCTCAATGAGCCATTTAAGTATCCTACTTCTTACGCCTGCGCATGATGGTCCTATTTTGAAGATACGAGATCACCAATGTTCACTCGAATCTCCAAAACCCCATGCTGCCCCCGTGTACCGGGGCACATGGGGACAAACCAGGAGCGGGAGACGGCGTGCAGCACTGGCTGCAATGCGAGGTGCAAACCCTTAGCTCGAGGGGGAAAGGACCAATAATTCACCTGAAGAATGGGGCTGATTTGTTTGCTGGCATTCAGCCAGCAATGCCGGTGCCAGAGGCGACGTTCTTCGTAGGCAAGGCACACTCCACAAAACCATGGTGCAGCGCGCTCAGCCCCCCCTGGGGCAGAAATAAGCTCTGGGTGCCCACATGGCATGCGGTTCTACACAGACTCAGCTGCTCACTACAAAGGGACACAGCGGCATACCACAGTTTGCTACAATGGTCCCACATAATGCTGTGCCACCCTCTCCTCAGGAACCCCAGCAGTGTACAGGGTCCAGCCATACCATATCCCTACCTATGCCATTCTTCCACTCCACCCAACCAGATTATCCCCCACCCCCCGTGTTGTCTCCCCTCCCAAATCATTACGGTACACACACCTCCTGTACCTTAGGTAAAGGTATACCTTGGCCAAGCAGCCAAACACGGGGGCATGTACAAACCACACCTGCAGGTTCTGGGCTGCATTTCACAGCCATATCCATTTCCATTCCAGCAGGGGACAACTCAGAGGCTGCCGCGGCGTCTGAGATCAACTTCTGCAAGCAACACGACGCAAGCAATGCCGCACAGCGCACAACGGGACCACACCACAGTAGCTCCAGGGAATTGTAAGGCGATGAGGCTTGGTGGGAGAGATCGGCCAGCCAAAAGTCCCTTGTTCATTGAGCAAACAAATCTCCAGACGGCTGAAAATCAGCCCAACAGCATATCGGTCCCTCCTGGTGGCGGGCGACGTTGCCACAAATGGCCAGAGATTTGGCCATCTGCAGGCTGGAATGCAACTGGCCAGTTTGGCAACTCAACATTGCCAATTCAAACCCCAGCCCCTGCGGACAGCCCCCTCTTTTTCTCTAAATGCGGTCTTTTTGTGTCTACAACATGCAGTGGTGTCTACAAGACCGCGTCGGCTGTAGCATACAGATTCTACAGACCACAGACGCCTGCAACCATGTGCATGGGTAAAACGCTCTCACCGCATGCTTTTCTATCAAGAGACCTTTGGCCCTCTTCCTCAATTTTGTCGCTTCACGTCTACAATATGCAATCATGTCTACAATTAGCAGACTGCATCTCTTGTACAGATGGGGCAAAAAGACCTGCTGCCATCCTATAGCCCACGAAAACTGCCTACTACCGCAAAAAGAGGGATGAAAATATCTCAGAAACTTTCGGACTCCTTTACACACGGGGGGCGGGGGGCGACTCCTTGGGTTAGGACGCGCCAACTACCCCCTGTGTGACATTCCGTCTGGTTGTTGCTCCTTTATGGGGCCCTGGACGGTCACCCGTTTTTCCCTTGGCATGTTGCGCCGGGTCGCTGCTTTCTGTTGGCCGCTGCGGCCAGTGCTCTTGCTGGTGTCGTTTCCGCGTTCGCGGAGCCCAGTAGTTGGTGTGTTGGGGCTCTGCTGAATGTGGCATGGTGTGCCGTTTGCGCGTCAGCGGCGCCCAATAATTGGCGTATTGAGGATGTGCTGGTTGTTGCCGGGGTCGTTTGACTGTTTTTGCTGTCCACACGTCTCTGTCCACAGGCCGTCCATAGCCTGCCTCGCTGTGTTTCTGTGCGGCCCAGATGCCCTGTTCCTCCACGCGCTGTCTGGGCCGTCCACCATATGTCCTTTTCCCCCTCACGGCTGGTCTGCCCCTGATGGGCTCCCGCTCCTGTTGCGCAAACAGCCCATCTGGGCTGCTTGAGACACCCCCCACCTGATGCCGGTTGAGCAGGGGTTGCCCTGGCACCCGGTAGCGACGAGGCTGGCTGGCCAAGCCATCCCCTTTATTGTCGCTGCCTCCCATGCGCATGCTCCACCATTCGCTCCATTCTGGTTCCCTGTTCCCGCTGTTCTGGTTGCCTCTCCTGCCTTGCTGTGCCCCTCCTCCTTGTCTGGTGTGCCCGCCCTTGTCCCCCTTGGTGTGGCTCCCGCATTCTGTGTGTCTGTGTTGCTCCTCCCCCTGTCTGGTGGCGCTCCTGGGTGCCCATGTCGCGCACCCCCTCCTTTCCCACCCGCCTGCCCCCCCCGTACGAGGATTTCACATCTCCGTACGACGTGGACTGTCCCATGCGCGGTTGGCTGTTCACGGCCCTGTTGCCACCCCTGTGGCGGGCACCTCCCGGCGCGCGGCGCGCAGCCCCCGCCCTTGTGGAGTACGTGGGCACCTTGTAGAGGGAGGGGGGGTGTTTGTTGATGGCTCCCTCGGCGTGTGCCGCATTTGGTGGTTGCTGCAGTGCTCGCACCTCATGGTTCCCTTGCGTCTTGTTGTGTGTCCTGTTGGGGCTCCCCCCCCCCCACTTTGGCCGAAGGCCCCCTAGGGGGGGGGGGGGGGTTCTAGAAGAGGTGATAGGCGGGCTCTGGGGCTTTTGAAGGGGGGGGGCACTGCTATGGTGTGCCACCAAAGAGCCTTGTGCTTTGCTTGTGTCATTGTGAACGCGCTTTTCTGTGTATAGCCAGTTTACCCCTTACCACGCGGTAGCTGTGAGGGTATGCACGTCGAGAGGGACATCACACAAAAGTACGGCTGGTTGATGGAAATGGAAGCTTCATCGTTTGCTGTACATTGTGTACACATCAATACACCACGACCAACAAAAAAAGCTAGCTTTGTGGATCGCTTCGTGATGAACGTTTCAGAGCACTTGGGCGTAATTGTCGCTATTGGACACGTGGCTCCCTCTAACCTAGGTGGTCAAGTCTCGTGAGCGCCTTTTATCCCCGCGCGATCAAACGATATTTTTTCGGTGCTTGGGTTTTGGTGTGTCACTTTGTGCCCATCATTTTTCATGTGTTTCTTTGCGTGACATGGATCACAAAGGATCAGTTGGTGCAAACCCCTGCCACACCTCACCCCTATCTGTAACAGATTAGATTACAAATAACAAATCATTCATGGGCCGGCCTCCAATCGGAGCCGCAATTGGGTTCCCAAGAAGGGATTGAATTTACATGGAGGGTCCGTTGGGGGGGGTGGGGCATGCCCCCAAGGCCAAGCGTTGGTCAATCACACGCTCCCCTTACCTCGCCTTGCCCTCCCTCTAACCATTCATCACCCTGAACTGTGCAGCGAGCTGCTTTGGTCATGCCAGCCATGTTGATTAGGTTGAACAAGATCCCCTGAGTTTCATTCATGGCTACTTTTTGCGACATTAGTGCTCTTCATTTTGGACCCCAACACTAACTCTAACCCTAGCCTAGGGTTAGAGCGAGGGCTAGGGTTAGGGCTAGGCTTAGCGTTGGGGTGGGCGGTAGGGTGAGGGTTGGGTTTAAGGATAGTGTTGGGGTGCAAAGTGGAAAAATTTTCCTTCGGGCGCCTTTGGTGCCCATGGAGTGTCGGGCGCCTTTGGCGCCCATGGACTCCTGAGGCTGGCACCTTTGGCAACTAACTGTTAGCCGGAGGCCCCTTTGGGGGGGGAAGGGGGGGTAGTTGGCGTCCTAGGACCCGCAGAGTCGCCCCCCCCCCCCCCCCCCCCACATGCCTTTGGAATTTTCTACGGTAAATTTTGCGGCCTATTTAAAAAACAAAATGTCACATTCCTAATGGACCAAATCCCCCTTGGTGGGAGTTCCGGACTATTCCCTCCAACCCACTTTGTGGCTAGAAGGTGTGCAGAAAGCGAATAATACCACAGACCGGATGCTGCACCCCAAAGAGAATGCCTTTCCTGCAGAGCGCCTTGCTGCCTATGGCAATTTGGGTAATTGTCCTTGAAAAAAGTAAATTGTGGCGCACTCTCGAGGAGAAATTTGCAATACACTACCCTATCTAGCGAAGCTGTGGCTGTGGCTGTTGATAAAGTGTGAAGGCCTTGTATCTCCCACCTTCTGAAACATTAACATCTTGGAGGCTGGTTGCGCATCGATTTGGATCCCGAGTGGCTGAAACATCAGCATTAGAGCGGTGCCACCACGCACAGCCCAAATTTATGAGGCAATCACCTAGGTCCCTGATAACACCATGCGTTGCAGCTTGGGCTTGGGTTCCTCTTTCCGAGAGGTTCAATCACAACAGGAGAGAGAACACCACGTTCTTGCACACCTGTTTCTTTGTACTCCCATTCCATGCATTTGTGCATCTCTTCCCGCAAAATTGGATCAGGGCGTTTGTCTATCCACCACGTGTGGGGGAAGGATCGCAAATGACTCAAGAGGAGGGGGGTGTTGTTTTGGGACTCGGGTCTGGCTGGGTGGACCATAGGCTCACAGTTCATAGGGCATACATACATACATACATGCAGGATAAAGGGTCTTCTCTCAGTTTTAGGGCACAGAGGCATGGTGCACAACATTGTAATTGCTACGAACACTTGCGACCACAAAATAATAAAACAGCACGAAAAAGCAGAGGTAACATACTCGGGAGAGGGAGATAAAAGCTACAGGCAGAATGCAGCACACTGGTGACTGGGGTCCACAAGGGTGCATCCATGTCCTGCGGCTAGCATGGGCTGGGATGAAATTCAACTCTTTTTCGCAGCATCTTGGGTCCCATTTAGTGGTGCTGGTTGGCTGGGTGGGTACACTGGGTACGCCTGGCTGGGGCGCCAGGCAAATGGTTGAACCGAAATGGTCTCTGACGAAGGATGCTATTTCCCAAAAAAAGCTACGCCCAACAGAAACTGAGTGCCAGGGGAAGAAGGCAACCTCAAAATGCCGACCCCAGAGAAAACTAGAGTTCGGGGAAATACTGCACTACGATAGTGCAGCCCAGCTGTCACCGCCAGCTCTTTGCCACTAATATTCTCCAAAAGTACAAATGAGTTGCTTTACGTACTTTAGGCCCCGCAACGTCAGTCCAACACAGCGCCTTCCAAGGGGGCGGTGTGACTCTGCCCACAGCTGCACACCTCCTCCTCCACAGGGCTGGACGCAGCCTCGCAGGCGGAAGACTCGAAGCTGACCGAGGGCTGACCCTGAAACTTGGGGCAGGGCATGAGCGTTGGAGCGGGTGCGGACGCAAGGGCGCTGGCTGTGCTGATGGGGAGAAGCGTGGGTGGAAGCGACAGGGGGACGTCGACTTGCTTGCGCTGGGGCGACAGCAGCAGCTCGAAGGATATCCGATGTGTGGGCCTGGGGCTTGTTTCGGGGATTTCGGGGAACACGTCTTTCCGGACACTGGGGGTTCTGTTGCCAGAGCTTCGCCTGCCGGAGCTCCTGCGGCCTTCCCTCTGGACAGGGGCCGGGGGAGAGGCAGCAACACGACGTGCAGATGCAGCCCGGAGCGTCTGTGCCATTGGGGCTCAGGTGTAATCAGCGACACCCTCAGCAACATTTTCAGGGTTCCATGGTATCCTTGCAAAAGGATTTTCTGGTGGCCAGGGGGGGGGTTGGCATGGGAAACCGGGAGAAATGGGGGGAAATTCGTATGGCCGGGGAGGGAGTCGGGTAGGGAGTTCCGGTGCTCAACCAATTGTAAATTAAGGGGTACATTGGGCACCTCTGGATTAGCCCAATAAGAAGGCCATTCCGTTGCTTCATGGGCAGCCCATTCTGCCTCCAAGATGATACGAGACACCACCTTATCCTGTCCCTTTTTCTGTGAGACTGTGGTTATGTTGTCAATTGTTGCCTGTCTTCAACATTGGTAGTAACGGTTGGCTGCCTTGGGCATCCACAAGTGGCGGTTGCATTGTCAGTTGTTGTGCCTCGTCAACGGCATTCTCATGGTATGTGGCGCCTATCTTGGAGGGTGTTGGGGAATCCTGTGGGCAGCTCACCCGAGCTTGACTTTTTTGGACGGCATTGAAAAAGAGGTGACAATAAAACCAACAATCAAACACAGCGCACATATTCACATGTTTTCCCACATTCTTCCCCATCTTTCCTAGCCTCTGCTAGCCTTTTCCTCGCCCCCCCCCGTCTCTGCCAAAACATTTCCACGAGCCTTCCGTGAGCACCTTCCAAGGGGGTGGGGGCAAAGTGCGGTGACCCAAAAGCAACATATTCGAGATCCCGTGAGATTATGGCAATTTGACGATTGACAAAAGGCCGAGGTGCAATTTGTGTTTGTAAAACCGGCTCGAGAGTATGGTCTTGTATGATTTGACAGACCATGATCCATCCACTGAAATGCTCGGGTTCAAACACGATGTTGTTCCCTTGGCCATTTCACCGTAGCCGTATTGGGCTGCATAGGGAGCGCACCGGGGGGTATACCTTCATTCATTATTGGAGTTCCCCACACCATTGTTGTATACTTGTGGGGGCATTGAAAATCTTTTTGTAACAGAATTATAAATTGGAGAAAATTTTTTCTACTGCCCTATTTGATCTACTCGTACCAACATTTTGGGCCTGCCCGGGGGGGGGGGGCTGGGGTGATACACTCTACCCCTGAGCACCTCGTATGGAAATGGAATCAGGCAGGGAAATGCCGTGGGAGAAAAACCGCTGTACAAGATGGTGGTGGGTCGTGGATGGTCACTGAATGTACTTGTAGCAATGGTTGGTTAATCAAATCCGGGCGCCACACCCAGGTATTCAGACAATAAACCGGGTATCGTACCCAGGGTTTAACGATTCCGAATCCGGGTATGATACACCGATTTGATTGGAATCCACATTGTTGTGCGTGTCTTAGTGGTTGCGACCCAAAAAAAGGCCACCATTGTTGCATGTTTGTGGAACTTGGAAACAGAGAAACATCTATGTTTCATCGGTCGCCCGTTATTGTGTGAACCCCCGGGGTTTGTAACACACGGTGTTAAAACCAATTGCCAGGATTTAAGCCGAGTCCGAGTACAATACCCTATATTTAGTGCCCGCATCTACAAGGCAAGGGCACTGGGGAGGCATACACACTCGGCAACACAAAAACCCCAAAAAAGGCTCGGCCGGCATGGTTACACTCACAAAATTTGACATCCAAACTTGCAATTTGCGAATCTTTGATGACACCCTCGGTAGATGTTTGGTCAAGCAGGACGTTTGAGACGGGTCGACAAAACCCCAAGGAATTTAGATTGCAAGCAGGAAACTTCTTCAATTCGTACCCATACCGGCACCAACACAAGTCAAATGACGAGCAACCCTCCTTCAAACTACAACCAAACAATGTCACTCTACAAGTGTGAGCTCCTTTTGAATTCATCACACTTGCCTCAAATCTAGCGCGTTTTGGGTGGACGAACATTGTCTCCAATACCTTGGATGCCGGCTCCTCGATGTTCGTTTCGACGGTGTTCGTGATGGTGCTCAGCACGCGCCCAGTGCACGGGGACCGGATGATGGAATCTCGAACCATATAAGTGACAGGAGTATTTCTAAGACAAAAACGGCAAAATTGTTGTTAAGCCCCTACATAACGCACCGGCCGTAGTAGTGGTAATAGTACCTCGTCATGGCCCAAAATCACGACAACCTTGCCAGTCCTCCTAGGGCGAGCGCCACCAACCACCGCCCGCCACACGAGCAACGACGCAAAGAATGCTGGGCGGGAATGCAAAATGCATGCATCATCTTAGGCACCAACTTGGGCCTTGGAAGGCATGCATCACATAGCAGCATCATGCATTGTACGAGCGTTTTGCCGGGATTATGCAGCATGGGAGGCATCATCCATGAAGATACATAGACAGCTCCACGTAGATACAGTGCGATTGAAATTGCAGTGAAGGGCCGGAGGCACATGGTGCCAGTATTGTAGTGGCCATTGAGTTTGAGCAACGAGAATTCGATCATTATGCCGTAAAGAGCGGTTGCGTTTCGGGAAGGGGATACGTCATAGAACAAGTTTTGGCGCATGAAACATACACTTCCACTTCGCACAAATGTAGTAACAATTGATTATAGCAAGCAGCGGCCTCCCCGATCGTCGTTTCCGGTAAGTCCCCGCTATCTTTGATGGATTGCAATGCATCTAAGAGGAGGAAATAGATGGGGAACGATGCAACAAAGGCGTGGCATTTGAGCATGCCATGCGGCCCAGTTAGAAAGATCAATGGTTGGACATGCCCAAAACCTACACGCATCCCACAGTGGTCGAGTAGAACATGCATCAGTCGGTCTCGTAAACTGGGAGTTCGGATGTCTTGTAGCTTTTGCACGGTGTTGAATTTGCATCCGTAAGTGTGCGTGCGTTTTTTGGCCCAGACCAAGTATTCGCGTGAAATGCCAACAATCTTTCACGAGGACGATCAACAAGACCAAAACTGATAGGCGGGTCACAAATGCTAAAGTATGCCTACCAAGACTCCCACGAAGCTTGCCCTTCAATTTCGCTAGGGTTGGAGGTTCTATTCGGTATTTGTGACAGAAAGGCTACCTTCATAGGTAAGGGGAAGGGGTACACGGAAAAGTTAGGAAAAGTTGAGGCGGGGGCGTTAAAGAACGAACGTTTGCTACATGAAGTTGTTTACATCAAACGCACGGCATGCATGTGAACATGGGTGGCCAAACGTCCCGTCATATGGCCAAGTTCGGTTTCGAGGCATGAATAGTACTCAAATTGTCTTCCAAGTTAGAATGGGCGATTGAGGTGACACACCTATTGTTGATTGCCAAAAATCCTTGTCGTTGAGCGTCGTGTCATGCCACGACAACGCTTTGATACAATCGAAACACGTTAATAAGACCATCTCTTCTATACAAAAAGAAAAGCGCAATAGGGCACTACAACGGTCAATACGGATGTTGATTAGAGGGTCCAACGAAAACCGGCACAGGGGTGTTGTATCGCTAACGGCAGGCGGCGAGACTCCACACAAACACCGAGAGGGAGAACTATTGACGTTGGGAAAGACGAATGAGCAATCATAGACATAAATATACCCGAGGAGCCCTGCAGGTTTTGTTGCACAAATTCCATCAAGTTTTGGAGGGCGTTGGGGCCGAACACCGCGTGCTTGCAATCTTCTAACAGCCGTTGCACACAACCCCTCACTTCATGCCGCACTTCCTCGCACACGGCCACATCGCAAACCCACTTAATCAATGGGAGTGTGTATGCTTGAGCGATTTTCAGTCGATCTTCGAATACCATGCTGGGAACACCGCAAAAGAAAAAGAAAAGAAGATGTCAAGGCTGTAGGTCGAGGCTCAAGACACTTCCAGAGGCAATTTCTTAAGAGGAAGCGTGCATCGCATTGATACCGAATGGCAAAAAAGCGTTGACGGACCAGCTAGAATTTCACCAAATGAATCCCCGTCAGATTTGCCACAAACACGTAGAGCACTTGGAACTCGAAACATACTTCGAGCACTCCCTCAAAGCTACGACCACTTCTGACTTCACCTTCTCGCGCTTGGAACCCTAAACGAATTTTCAAAATTGGGTGCCTTTCCCAACTTCCTTGAATATTTCGTGGGATTTGCATTATCACACGCAACACACCTCCATCAAAGGCGATGCAATTTGTTGGAAGAGGGCAATGATCTCTTCTTGCGACATGTTGCCGACACGCTTCTTCAATGAATGCAAGGTCTCGAGCTGCTCCTCCCATGTGCAATTCTCGTAGTCATCAAAGACCACCGTAAAATCCTCGAGGGTATCATCCTGGAATTGTGGGTGAGAATGATCAACGTTTCCCCAAAAAACTCAAACAAATCACACACACACACTGAGGTATCCATACCATTACTTGAGCGGGCCCTGCGCAATTTCTGCGGTACCGGATCTCCCAGGCGAAACGACTACCGGAGGCCTACGTGTCTGCTAAATGCGGACAGGGCGAAATGCCCTTTTTGTTTTGTTTTTTTCGAGATAATTTTCATCTGACGATCAATTTAACGTATGTATATTTATATTCAACAGTTATCAAAGTTCACTTTGTTCATTATTTGCAATGTTTCAGCCTACGTCCAATTGCACATTGCCAACTTGAAGGTCATGGGCTACTGTCACATGTCGCTGAAGGTTAAACAAAACCTTTTTCAGCGGAGCACTCGGAAGGCTCGGACCCATCTGGGGTTTGCCATGTTGAAGCCCCAGGTGCTGGCTGCAACACCTCTTGCTCCTTTTAATGCGATGGTGGCGAACGACGAGGTGCAGTATAACCCGCATGCACAGTGCAGTGCAGTGCAGTGCACATGCAGCTCACAGGCATCTGTGAACAACTTTGTTCGTGCCTACGCCTCGTCGTTCGCCACCCACTAAATGGAATGGCAACAGAAGCTAGCTCTGAGCACGGTGTGTCCACGGCACCGAAGTCAACCAAAAATACTTCTACAACATGTTTGGCCGTTGGGTAGTGTCGGTGCCAACCAAAAACCAAACAGCATGCGATAAATTTGTGTTCGCCTCGCTAGCCGCGTTGTCCTCCACACCCGAGTGACTGTGCATGTGTACCCTCCCTTTCCAAGAACAGTGGGATCGGGGATGTTGCCAAAGTAGACCTCTGGTAGAAGTTTTGCACCGCTAGCCCTCCAAGGGGCCAGCCATGGCCCACTTGAAAGGCGCAAAATTACTCACTGCGCTGAAAATACGGTCACAACTGCTCACGCAATTTCAGCCTCAGTGGCACAAAAGTGAAAACCCACCTTTCAAGTAACCTCTGTCTTGGAGGCACATGGGTCCCAGAATTTAACAAGTCCAGATGCTGCATTTTGCGGTGTGTGTGTTGGGGGAAGGGGGCAACAATTTTGACTCCTCATTGTCACCCGGACTAGCATCTTGTGGTGGCTCAATGGCAACATCCAGGATTCTGCTCAACACAACGAAGGATTCAAAAAAAAAATTCCCCGACCACATGATAAAAAGTGCGTAAAAACCCCCAAATACCAAACCCGGATGTCTTAATTCCTTCTCTTGGGGCCAAAGCCCAAGGTCTCTTACAGTGCACAAGGTCTCTTATATCAATCGGGGAACTTTTTCGAACGGAGTTAGTTGACGTTGAATGAATGACTGGTTCGCCAAAATTTTGGTGCAGTTCAGAGTGGGGGGGGCTTCCCAAATCAACACGGTTTGGAACCGACCGTCCACTTCTTGGGTTAATCCCCCGCCAATCCCCATGCCGGTTTGGTCCACTTCTCAAGTTATTTCTTACGGGAATTCCCACTTCATCCCCGTGCCGTTCTGGTCCACTTCTTGGGTGCCGTTTTGGTCCGCTTCTTGGGTTTATCCTCAGTCAGTCCCCGATGGAAGCCCCGAGCCCCAAAAACTTTTTCCTCAAAGTCCCCAAAATCGCAAAAGTTCGCAACTTTCATCCCAATAAAAAAAAATAGAGGGTCGTGTTCTTTTTGAACTGCCCCCCCTGGCACCCCCAAAAAGGTGGTGGGGTCCGAGGGTCCCCCACTGATTATGATTGGCTTTCACCTTGAATTTAACCCTTTGGGCTTCCACGCGAATGCGCTCAAAAGGGGGGGGACTGTGACGTTTCCAATGTATGAGGGCCCACGGGTTGAGATAAAAGCCCCTATGCGAGATTTTGCCTGTCCTCGCCCCCCCCTCCCCAAAAGTGTACGGGCCGAGGGGTTGCGTGGTTTCTGCGATTTCGGCCATTTTTGTGGAGACAAGTGCTAGTCACGTTGTGGCACCATTTCGATGTTTTCTTCAAGGACGCAATGCACCCGCAAAAGGCGCCCATTTCTTGTGTGGAGCCCGTCGTGGAGCTCCCGGTGGAGAGCCACCCGGAGTGTCCAGTCGGAAATCCTTATGAGCACAATGGAAAGTTGCTACTTGACACGATGATCGGCATCTTGCAAAGGAAAAGGGATGGAAACGGCATGCTTGTCCAGCAGATGGAGAAGGTCATTTGTGAGGAAGGTGGGCAACAGGCTGAGCTCTACGAGAAAATTATCGGCAAACATCAGCTCTCAAACCTCATCTCGTTCCTCAAGGAGCACCCGGACAACGACAAGATCGATGTGTCCGTAGGCAAGAACACGAAACAATATCGCATGCAGCTCCACCACGGCAAATCTATTCAGCGGCGAAAGGCCTCTGTCGACGAGTGGTTTGGGACCAACGAGACGTCCCTGAATGATCCTTCATTGCAGCCGCCTTCCCTGCAGCAGGACAGTCCGCTGACACAGCCGGGTTCCTTGAATGCATCTTCTGGTTGGCAGACAGCATTTTTACCAATGCACTCTGCAAACGCGGTGCCTTGTCGTCGGTCATCGGTGCCAGTCCTGCGCAACCGCCCCAATAGCCTGAGTATTGGAATGCCCTCTTCGTATTCCCTTCCAACGTCCACAGGGCACCTGCGCAGTCCTGCCATACCCTGCACTGCAGGGACTGAACCCTCCATGATGGGTATTAATCAGTGGGTGCCGTCTCCACAACCATGGTCAGGTGGTGCCGCTGCAGGATCCGCAGGTGCACAAGGTCCATGGCCCCTGACAACGTTGGATGCCGGGCCATGTGCCCAGTCCTACGAGAGCAGCGTGCATGGCTCCGCTTGCTACGAGAGCACTCTGGCCCGTTCCGTATCAGAAGTCTCCTCCGTCAGCACTCTGCAGCGGTCTGCATCTGGCCTCTCCAGCTACAGCGAGTCCAGTCAGTCTGGAGACGCAGTGCAGAGCTCACTGCAAAGGCTTAAGCGTCAACTTGAACGCTGCCGTGATAGAGACCTTGGCGTCACCTCAACGGACACAGAAGTGGAGTATATCCTGCCGCAAGATGCCAGTCTGGGCTACAGCCCATCCCCATCCCCATCCCCATCCCCATCCCCATCCCCATCCCCATCCCTACCCCTTTTGTCCCCGTCTCCACTTGCCTCTCCCGGGACATTATTCTCTAGCCTATCCACATCACCCTACCCAAGCAGTGTTCCGCCTGCAACATTCTGCACTCCGTCGACAAATGTATCGCCTTCTCCAGGTCCATCATTGAGCGCAAGTGCATCCCCATATTACCAAAGCACATCACCATTTTCATCCTCGTATTCACCTGCGATGATGGAATGTGTGTCCCCTGAGATAATGTCCTTTGGTGGTGGTGGTGCCGGTGGTGCTGTGGCTGATGATGACATTCAGCCTACGCATGCACACCAAAAGAATTGCCAGCAAAATTCTGTGGCCGTGCAGATTTCTGCACTTGATGGTGCAAGCCCAGCGGGAGTCACCCTAAAGTTTTGGAAGCACGTTGCTGAGTTTCTCAACGCACCAGTTGTGGATTCTACATATCAAGCTATATTGCTGAAGCAGCAGCGCCGTGGCCCTGTTGCACGCAAGCTGCAGTTGTAGTGTTCCACGGTGGTGCCCACGCTCAGTCACGGGTTGTCAAGATTGTGCTCCACAATGGCAGGGACCTGACTGGTGGGATAGCATAATCCAGTAGTATGTATGCAGGGCCATGCTGGATGTAGTTTCTTGATGGTGATATACAAAGGGCTTTGGGAGGCCCCAGGTTGGAGTGATGTGTCAGGTGTTGGTAACTCATGTAGTTCGTGAGGTCAGGGCACAGACTCCGGGCGACGCCCACACGGCCTGCCCCCGACTGGTGGGCACAACACAGGGCGGTCCTTTGGGACCGAGATTTTGTTTTTGTTAAGGACTGCCCTTAAGGACCGCCCCAAGGGACCATCAACCGCCAACCACCAACCGCCGCCAACCGCCAACGACCGCCAGTCGCCAACCGCCAACCGCCAACCGCCAACACATGGTGTGCCCGTGGGCATTTTTGGGAAACCGGGGTACAGGAACACTTCTTTTTTTTTTTCCTTTCGTTAAAGACCGCCCTGCCACAACCAGACCCCGCACATAACCCAGCACAGGGGAAGGGAGGGAGGGTGCAGGCCAGTTGAGACACTTAATGGCCCCCGTATGGGGCCGCGTTCATGCATATGGGGGCATGTGATTTGCACTGTAGTCTGGAGGGGGGCTGTGTAAAGCAGTGTTTGGGTCTTGGTGTTCGCATATCAGGGCTGTCGTACGTCATATTTGTGGGATATTGGCAGGACTTTGGGCTGTGGCATGTATTGTCGGCTGCTCTTGATTGTTTAAGGACCATAGAGAGGTGGTGCATGTGGCCATCATACACGAAATACCCCCAGGAAAATGTGACGTCCAGGGACACTGATGATTGTTGCTGAGGCAGTTTTGAAATCCCCTGCTACTCTATTGTACACTCGGTAGCTTGGTAGCATGATCATTCACTTTTAATTGGGAGCTGATTTGACATGATATCAGGAGTCTTTGGTGCGCATCTTCCACGTTCGTTCTCATAGATTCTACTTTGTGAAATCTATATGTTGCACTCCCTACCCACCTACACAGACTCAGCACACATGCTCGCGCTCAGGTATGCATCAATTCTTTCATTCACCAGCTCCCGCAGTTTGGGTGGCTGCCGGCTGCACCAGGCTATGATCTTTAATATGCATCCCTATTCTGAGCTGAGGCATGCAGTCGTCACTAGTACCTCCGGCTATTTTGACGGCCACTAACGCACCCCTCCCTGAATTCGTGGACACAGTGCTGGACATAGCATTTGCTGTCCCTGTGACGACGAGGACGTGATCTATCTCACGAACTATTGTCCCCCCTATCTCTTATATCGCAGGCTGAATCAGACCACCGGAGCGGGCCCATCGCTTTTGGTGCCACCTTGCTTTCACAGGTGATGAGCAACAGGAAGTTCTGTTCTGTTCAGAAGGCATTTATCCTGGGGCCCGTTTTTTTCTAACACAAACTCGGTGAGAGGAGGAAGGAGGGCTGGCAACAGCTTCAGGCCTTGGGCCACATGGTTCAGCTGTCATAGCGCCTCATGCCCAACCAAGATCGAATCCCTGGTGGGGCTGAAGTAGGAACACAAACCTGTTCTGGGCGCCAGGACCCATTTAGCTGGAAGGGATTTATAATGTTACGCTGGTGCCTGGGTGTTCTACCATGACCTTTGCTTTAGATGTACGCAGGTGCATGGGCACTCCGTGTGGACTGAATCCTTGTGCTGGACATATATTTTCGCGAGCAGAATTTGTTTTGATCCCCGTTGTGTTACATATTACCATACCAAAATCGCCTGCCTTGGCATTCCATTGTCTGCCCGTTGTGAAACCCACGAAACGGCGCACTTTCTTGGATGTGAAACTGGCAAATCACCATTCAATTTTGCCACGGACCTCGTCGCCAAGTTGGGAGTAATGAGGAAGCGGAGAGCACCCTTCCTTCCTCTCCTCTTCTTCTGCCTTCAACGCTTCGTCCCACAGGGGCATTCGTATATACTGATCTGTGGAAGCTGTTTTATGAATCATCTCGAATGCTTTCTCAACACACTCCCTACTGCCTGCCATGCAGCTCCATGTTTGTATTGCATTTAATGACCCAGTGCTGCCCTGCGCAGTCGCTGGTGTTTTTGAAGCCTAAGCAAACACACCATGCTCTCATGAGTTCTGAGTGGCACAATTCTCATGTTTTGGGCAACAGAGTGGGTTTGGCGCAATAGAGACAATTGTGACTGAGGGATTTCAACTCCCCCAGGTCCTTTCCAGTTCATATCCTGTGCCTGCCATCTTTGATGCCTTCTCCTTGTGTCCCATTTTTTGTCCGGTTATTGTTTTTTGTCAGCTAGCTCAAACAACGGGGTTTACTAATGGGCCTACAGCTCACAAACTGGCTCACAAAATTGCTCGCAGACTGACTCTCAAACGGGCTCACAGACTGGTTGAGAAACTGGCTCACAAGCCTGGAAAGCTGCACAAAGTGCCTCACAAACTGGCACTAAAACTGGGTTGCCCACTGCCTGGTCTCAGAGGCAGATCATCCTCACTTCGTGTCACGTCCGCTGCAGCGGGGCGGGGGGGGGGGGGGGGTTCGCGGTGGGAGTTTTTCTCTGTGGGATATTTCGTGTTTCAAATTGGTGCGAAATTTCTAACACAACTTTCAGGTTGCTGTACGAAATAAACCCGCTTCGAAATTTGGCAACATTTCTTGTCCAACAGTTGCCTGAGCATTTGGAGACGGGGTACGGTAGAATCTGTGGGTCGCGAGGTGATGTATGATTAGGGAGCTGATATGAAGCGCCACAGCAGGATTCATCTTCAGGTGGCATAAGTCTGTTGCGTTTTTCCACAAGAACTCAAACAGAAAAATGTATGCACACGGAGGTCTGGCACAAACCTGGCGGGGGGGGGGGGGGGCTAACGAGGCGCACGGAGGGGGTGGTGCTTGGCACTAATGAGGCGCACAACGAGCCCAATTTGTGCTTCGTGAAACGAGGCGCGCGGTGTAGCAAAACACTTGCTTTGAAGTCTCCGATCTTCCATCCACGCGATGAGGGAATCTTTGTCAAGTACCGGTTTTGGGCTTTTTCGCGGTGGCTCCAATGGCAGCCTATGACTGCGACACAACAGTACCAAGTAGGAGTGAGGGAGTGAAGGTATGAGTGGTGTATCGAGACGACAATGGTACGCGACATGCATTAAGGTAAAATCACCAGTTTCTGTACACACAAAAAATGAATTTTTGCTTCATATTCTGTTTCTTTTCAACCAAATGCTTGCTGGAGGGGTGATTAATGTTGTAAATCTTTTTGTGTGGTCTTTTTGCTGATATGTATATGTATTTTTCGGGCAGGTACATGTACACAAGCGTTGCCGAGGTCGGTTTTCAATTTCTGTACTTTGGCGACAAATTAAAAGATTCTACCAATTGTGCAAAAAAAGTACTAGCTTGGCCCAATATGCACTGCTTCAATTGATTTTCGTTTGGCAAATGTGTTTTTGGTTGGGTTTAGATGAGGAGGCGAACCTCGTTTTTGCTCACAAAAGCAGGTAGGCCATGCATAAACATCCAAATTGTGAAGAGCAATTTTTGATGAATTCTGGTCAAGATTTTACACATGCTGACACTACTTTAAGCATGCACACTATTCAACGAAACAGGGGCACGAGTACATTTTTGCAGCACCAACTGAAATCAAGCTGTGAAATTTTGTCTATTGATGTTCACAAACACAAATGGGTATCGCTGAATAAGGAGCAACAGCAATCTCAGATATGACTGTCATACAAAATATACAAATCGAAGTCATCTGCTTGATCGGATGACTCAGCAAGGGCTGCAGCACAGAAGGCGTTTTGCACCAAACACGGCTTTTTTGCTGTGAGTTTGGCAATTCCGACTGCATGGAGCGTGGTGCAGCAGGTTGTGCATGTTTTTGGTGTACAAATGGTGCTGCAACTGGTTTTGGTGGGCACCCAATACCCTGAAGCTTGGGGCGAGGTTGAGTTGCCATGCACATTTGCCCACATTTGGATGCTCGTTTTGGCCGAGCTTTGGCAACCTGATGCAAACATGCCGCCTCTAAGTCGGCATCTAATGCGTGAAAACCGCCAAGGCGAAGGGTCTAGGCCGTGAGATGTTGCCGGATTGATTGCCCGACCATTTGTTGGTACACATGCATCAACGATGGTTCGGGCTGCGTTATTCTAGAGAACAAGGGAGGTAGGTTGTGGTCGTGCGGCAACCAATTGCTGTGTATCAACGTGATTTTCTTGCCGCAGACGGGTAGGATTGAGGTGTTGCAAGAATTGTTGAGGAGAATATGGAGGGATGCCATATCTTCGGAAGCCTGCCAAAATGATGGTGTCTATCACATGCCTCCGTGAAAAACTAAACGAAGTCCTACGGGCTGAAAGGTCGTCCACTCTGTAGCCTCTGCTTGTTTTTTTCGACGTTGATGAAAGCTCTCTTGACAAAACGGAAGATTGTCCAGAGAAGTGTCTGCAACACATCTGTCACATGTAATAGCAGTAGGACGACGTCAAATCCGAGCGTACTGCACTTTTCAACGTTTTCGGGTGTCACATGCATTTTTGAACACCCAAAAGAGGACAAAACGTTTGTATTCACCGCCATTCACCATTCAGGATCCGTCATTCACCATTCACCGTTCACGGCTCTCCTTGATAGGCAACTCCGTAGTCGCCAACCAATCACTTGCTGCATTCAACCTCAAACATGGAGTCCACCGGACGACTTTGAAACCAACATATGACCGTTTCCAAACTACGCAGGTTTATGGCGTGTTGGTCAGCGCGCACGTCGCTCTCAGCGTGGAAGCCATCAGCGCGCACTCACGCCAATGTCAATTTTTTGATTTCTGTTATGCCCTGCTCCTCCGAGTCCACCCTCATGGTTAGAACGCATGGTTGTATAAGAAACTCAAGATTCGGGTAATTAGGACGCCACAGTTTCCAACAACCCGTGAACGACATGGATTTCATATCCGATGGGTGAATCATCGGAGAAACAATCAAAATCTCCATCATCATCATCATCATCATCATCATCATCATCATTGTCCCCATCATCACCATTAGTGACAGAAATTCTAAAGTCGGTCGATCGAGCTCCCTTGAGTTTGGAAATTGGCAACTCTGACCAATCATCAACTTCATATCCCGAAAATGCAACATCATCATCCCCCCCCCCCCCCCCACATGACATTGGAACCCACTCTAGGTTGACTCTGGATCAAGCCGTCAATAAATGTGGTGAGGCTTCAGCCGCGTATTTGAGTTGTTCTGAAGAGCCCATTGGATGTACTTCACCGCCTCAAAAACTGACCGAGTCTGTCGAACCCTCTGTGATTACCGCCTCATCTCAGCAGGACCTGAATTGTAAGGCCGGGAGGAATCCGCACCTCTATGTACCGAACAATTGGCACTGAGCTCAGCACCACCCACGCTTGCTGAGAGACCTTGCATGGTGTAACACGTGGATCATCGTGTTTGTGAACGACCAAACGGAAGGGATTGAGCATTCCATCCTCTAGCCAGGTATTGCCTCGGTGGTTCAGGTGTCTACTCAAGCCTCGTCCAAGGCAAAGGCAGATTCGGCTCTCTCAACATTGGTACAAATGGTGCAAGCTGATTTCGGGGATGTGATTGGCGGCACGCCTGCAAAAAAATCCCCCTAGAATGGAACACGGTGCATTGGATGAAGCTTTCATCAAGTTGGTCAAAGACAATAAACCTTATGTCAAAGGAATTTCGCCCCAATTGGCGACAAGCTCGGGACCTTGAAAGCCATCATCGACCGGTTTCTGGAATGTGGCTGGATAGCCCATTCCAATGCGAATGGGGGTCTCCAACCTTTATCGTCTCCAAAAAGGCTAAAGGATCGTGGCGCCTTGTGGTCGACTTTAGACCACTAACTTCCATGACGGAGATGGATCGGTATGAGATCCCCTTGATCAACGTTATTTTGCAGGCACAAGTCGAGAAATGAGTGTTCGGCGTGCTCAATTTGAAGCACAAGTACCACCGAATGAAGCTGGCGGAGTGAAGCCGGTTCGGATCCCATTTGGCTGCACCCTATCCCACACTTCAGCGATGTCACAAATTTCGGGTATAATTCTAGGAAAGTTCTGAATTGATACCATCTATAATCGACAAGATAGAGGATTTGACATTTTTGGTTCAAATCAAGCTTGTTGTTTGTGCGCGCGCCCTTATCTTGTTCATGGTGGTATGCGCGTGTTCTCGGTTTGTCAATGCTGGCCGGTCGTCTGAAAACTCTTGCCAACAAGTGTTAATAGTGTTAGATTACATCCTATTACTGAAATGGATGCGAGTCGGAAGCTACGGCAACTCCACTATTTCGAAGACAACGCCCACCCCAATCAAGCGGTGGTAGCTACCGTAATTTCTGCGCCGCAGATGCTTCATTTTAGTGTTAAGGCAGCACTTTTGTGCTGGCCAGAACTAACAATTGCCGTAAGGCCAGCACCGAGCAACGACAGAGTTGAATCCGAGGAACACAACAGGTACATCACAAAACATCATGATTTGTGACAGATTTGCACCAAATGACAGTAAACCAGTGCATCGTATGCGCATCCAACGATGTATTTACAATACTAACGACATGCGCTCACGCTCCGATGGGGCCCCCATTTAAATAAAAGCCAGGGTTTGCAACGGCTTTGGTAGAGTGCTCTAGGAGAGAACAACAGGCATCCCAAGCCCGTAGCGCAATGAAACCAACTGAAGACCTTGATCTAAATCCCTCGATCTGCCGCAGGGGGCTCATGAGCAGGGCTACTCACCCCTGTGGTGGCACTGATTTGTGTGCTCCACTGCCCCAAGGTGCTGCCACAAACTGCAGAAACTGCACCTAGGACTATCTTTTTCTTATAAAAAATGAAAATATGCTACCACCACACAGCGGGTGTGAACCATGCTGAGCAAGCGCGAAAAATGTAAGCGACGTGAAGGTGCCAGTGGTGTCGAGTGAACAAGCACTCACTGTGCAACCTACCAGCAACCACATAGTGAACGACCGGAGTGTACAAGGTGCCTGAGATGCTGAGGGAACTAGTGCAGTGCTATGCGATGTGCCAAGAGCAAAGAGTGAACTATCAAGTATAACAAACGCGCCCGAGTGAACAGGCACACCCTGTGCGACGTACCTAAACCTGGGACGGAACTAGCTCAAGTTGTGCAACCTACCCCAAGTGCAGAGTAAACAAGTGCGCAACCTGCTACAGAATGAACACTTCAGCAGAAAAAATGAGCTCCCAAAACCTGACGGCCCCTGTAAAACACAGAGATGCAAAAAACAGAGACTATGGATGCTTCACAAACATAATGAGCACCATCATTGAGCGACCACTCGTCGCGCTGACTTATACTTAGGCCTGCGACAGCGCTTAGCGATTGGCACAGGCACTGTGTCGCCCAGTGGCGAAGCCTGGGGCCAAGGCTCTCCCGGCAGCGACGCTGGAAACGCGGATTCCTCCGGCGGCGACACTGGCGGCTGAGATCCCGTCGAGGGCGACGCTGGAGAGAAAGTTAGAACAGGCTGTCACTGTTGATTGCTTTGATGATATTGTTTTGTTTGTGCCTCTGGTTGCTCCGCTCCTGCTGCTTCGTGATGTAGTTCAGGTTTTCCAAATAAATATGTTTTGATGAAATCAACCAGAAATATAAGTACACACAGTGCAAGCATGGGACCACAGGATCAAATCCACAACATGAAGGGCTGCAGTCAAAGGAGATCGTGTAACAACAAAGGAAACTCACAATAACTACAGAGTTGGCCCGCATGCTTTTGACGAAGGGTAGGCTTTATCACCTTTACATCGATTTTAACAAAGCCTTCAACTCGGTGCCGTTGGAGGCTTTGTGGAAAACGTTACACGGCTACTCACTTCCACGGGACCTCATTTCTTCTATTCAACGTCTCTACACGCACGCGTATGAGCAACCCATAGTGGAGGGCGTCCCCACAGCCGGTCATGCACAGCGCAGAGGAGTCAGACAGGGGTGCCCTCTCAGCCCCCTCCTTTTTAACCTCTACGTAAACATGATGTTCTTCTATTTGGACTCCAAAATGGAGTGGAACATCGAGCGGAGCATACATGCTTTCATAGACGACATTCTTTTTCGCGCCCGCTCCCTTCAAGATGTGCGCACGGTTTTTGAAGCATTCGACGGCCCCGCACGCTCTCTGGGTCTCGACATGAATGTCGACAAAACCGAGCTTCATGCTCTGCGAGGCTCTGGTCACGCCGAAATCGTTTCAAGACACGGCGGCAAAATATCCACACTCGACTCCCGCGGACAGCCAAGGTCCTGCTACAAATACCTCGGCGTCTTTTTTTACACATCAGACTTCCACAGTAAAGTGATGGACTTTGTCCACACGGAAATCAATGCTTTTTTTGTTCGGCTGGCCCCGCTTCAACTCACTGCCACTGAGCTCATCAGTCTAGTCAATAAACAGCTTATCCCTGTCCTCGCGTACCGCTTAATGGCAGGACCGGTCACTGATGCACAACTGCACAAAATACAGCAATCCATATGGCACGGTGTCGCCCGATATGGCCGACTTCCCCACCATCTCTCACAAAAGGACCGGCACTCCGGCAGGCCCCAGGGCTGCTTTTCGCTGATGCCCTTCCAGACCTTCATGCGGTCCCAAATATTCAATTACTCCATGAGGTACCTGAACTGTGATGGCCCGCCCCAATGCTCCATGTACGTTCCCGAGGCACTAAAGGCCCGAAAAGCGAATTGGCTACAAAACGCCTTTGTCGACTCGGTATATGCCCTAGGGGGGAGATGCCACGGTTTTGGGGAATGGAACCCATGCCCCGTTGAGCGGCTACTCCCTGAGGAGCGTGTCCACGTAGAGTTCATCTCTGGCTGGTTCTCAGGAACAGTTATATCCTACTCTGCCCCTGACTCCGCGGCCCTGATTAAATTCGATGTAGACAACACCCTCTTCCACATTCAGGACAAACGGCACAATTTTACCACTCACCCCCCCCCCCCCAGCTCTACCCAGTGTAGCCGGACCCGCCCAAGCATCGCGCGCTTGCCCCCTCACTTCTGCGTCCCCCCCTCCCCCTGCCACCCTACGCCGTCCCCTACTCTTCAGTTCCGATTGAAACCAATGAGTATGGACACTTGTTCCGCTACCCAGAGGAAATTGAACCGCCTCAGGTACCTGCCCTGCAGTCATGGGGGTGCTCCAGCATCACTCAGGCCCTTTCCCACCCAACTGCACGTGAGTGGCTTTGGATCTATTTGGATGGCTCCTGGGACAACCCGCTCTCTGGCTCTGCCGCCGTCCTCGTGTGGACAGAAGGCACAGTGCTAGTCCTTTCGATTCCGTGCCCCTACCTCGGCAGTCGCGACTCTGAGTTCTGGTCATTCGTTCAGTGTGTCCGTTATTTAGAATCAGTTCAGTTTCGTGGTAAGGCATTCTTCTGTATTGATAGTTCTCAGCTCGTTGATTGCGTTGACTGGTTTCTGTCGGGCACAGCGTACCCCCCGCCCTCTGCTTCGTCCCAGGGCACCTGGCAGACAGTTATCTGCAGTCTCATCTCTCATGCCACATTCACCATCGGGGCGGGTTGGCTTAAGTCCCACGTGGGCTTTCCGGGCAACGAAGTCGCAGACAGCTTCGCGAAATACACCGCATATGCGTGTCGTGTCGCCCTTACTCACCGCCGGCCGCCGGCACGGTACTCGGTCACCTTCCAAGGAAACCCGTGGCACCATAAATTCAGCGGCGCGGCAAGGCGGCGCCTGTACCCCCGCCACCAACACACGGCCATTGCAACGCCCCTGAGCTTCGACTGGTCGTCTCATTACAGCTGGTTCAGCGCATTCGCGGACAAGTGGGTCATGGGAGTAAAAGGTTCTAAGGGCTCTGCGCCCTACTGGGAACTGCCTGGCCGCCAATGCCCCCACTGCGACGACGTTCACCCTCTAGATCTCCCATCCTGTGTCGCCTTTTGCGCCATCTTCCGTCCCTTCCTCCATCAAATGGCTGACGCGTGGGGATTTGCGCTGGCGCCCGTGGTGCACTCCTGGCTTCAGGACCGAGTGCGCACTAAAGGGGAGCCACGGAATTTTGCGCGCACCTTAGTCCCGTTGACACTTTACAAACAGCTGGACCCACATCCATCACAGAAGTCAGTCCTCCGGGAGGCTCTTCCACCTCGTCGCTCTCGCCTCCCTTCTATAGTCAAAGCAGTTTGCACTGCACGCCGCGACCACCCCCTCCCCGAGCCCTTACCCCCACCCCTAGGGGCCAACCCCTTTTTTGTGTCCCAAGGCCCATACAGCACCTCGGATGGTCCCCCCCCCACACCCCAGCACTTATATCGGCCCCCCCCCCCCCAGTCCCAACGTCAGTCACCCTCAAAGCCCCCGCGCGCCGGGGCACAAAGCGAAATGCTCCCACGTGTCCAGGACACAGTTCCCCTCCACGAAAAAGTAAAAAGGAGTCCCGCCGCCTTTCCTCGGTTACCTCCTTCCTTCGCCCTGGCAACCGGTGACACACTTCCCGCGTCTCACAGGACCCTTCTCACATCGCAGGCTTATATCCGGCCCTGGGCTCGCCCCCACTCTCGTATGGTGCATCGCAGAACCGTCCACGGTCATCAGCTCCGCGGCATTGCCATTCCACCTCTCTACCTCGTCAGTACTGCTTGGCTAGCGCCCCTGCTTCCCGAATTGGTGTTTCGTATAACCATCCGTCCTTGTCTCTTGCCCTTATGCCCCCCTTCGCCCCCGACTCTGCTCCCCAGGTCCCCGGAATGAACGGAACTCCAGCTTCGTCATCACGAGCGGCCTAATCTAATTGCTCGCTGGCCACCAGGGCCGTGTACATTATATCAGGCGCCGTGATGACCTTCATTCGCCAGACCAAGCACCTGCCTGTGTTTCTGCCGTCGGCTTCTGTCCGCTGTGTTCCCGGGCCCTTCACCCCCCACCCTTATCCTCCACCCCCCTGGGCACCCCCTCTCGCCGATGCTTACACGCGTCGCCCGGCTGGCGACAGCCCCCCTTTCCTTGCTTGTTTTCAGTCACGCCCACTGACGCCAGAGGTCCAGTGGCCCTGGTAGGGTGACAGCCAGTAACATCAGGAAGCGCCCAGCTCCTGCCTGTTTCTTCCCTGTACACGACGCGAATTGGCCTTACTGTATCCAAGGACAGGCACAGGTAGACGCGCAGGGTGCCCAGCCGGCCGGCACAGCCCCATGACGACCCCTAGGGATCATCTGCGGCCCCGCCCAGCCCCAACCACCCCCTGTACATATCACTGTGTGCATACTTGAACCCTTAAGGACTCGCAGAGGTGTTGACATGTTTTAAAAAATAACTACAGAGTTAAGAAAAGATAGTTAGAAAATATCCTACAATCATGTGAAAACTGCCCACATGGGCATCCTCTCTTTTATAGTGCAATCTAGAGATGTGCACTCTTTGTTTTGGGTCCCATAGGTGCTGAGGTGGCATGGCTTGTGGCGCTGAGGTCACTGCCATGTCAGATGGGATCTTCCTACTTAGCTAGGCTGACTGGGAACTGAACCCAGGACCTCTCCAAAAGAGGTGCCACAGCCCCCTAGGGTGCAGACCACTAGGATTGCTAAGCATTCATGAGAAAATATAGAAAAATGTATAGGCTCAGGATTAATGTCAGCGCCTCAGTCAGTCCAGGAAATGGTGTATAAGTCCAATCAGGCGGGGGGTCAGGGGTCCACACAACATCCATAGTTCAATGCTTGGTTTTATAGGTCAAAATGTCTTGTCACCCCTTTTGGATAGGCCAATACTAAGATAAAAATGGGATATGCCTTTAGGCCTCTTTATGACAACTAAAGTTAACCTTTTGGCAGGGAAATACACTTTTTCTCACTCACCCCTTGTGCTGTGGTGGCCACCACTGTCGCATTTCAAAGGAAAAAGGGAACTTTTCTTGACCTCTCCATGGCTTCGATATCTTTTTAAAATTTCCTATACCATCCCTAACATTGGAAAGAAGGCGCTGCGTCAGGGCGGTCGCCAGTTTTTGCTTAGTCATAACAGACACCTACAGCTCCCACTGCGCTCATTGGCGTCGCTGGGGCAGCTGTGGCTTGGCAGGGGGTGAGAATGGGCATACCAATTCATGTGTGCATACACCTCTGCCTCCGAATAGCAAAACGCAGTGCAATACACAAAACCCAACGCAGGATACGATCGGGGCACGCTGTCTGGGGTCTCGTTGAACCTGCTGTCTGACCTGATCCGTCCTTAGTGCAAGGGGGAGGCGTTGAAAATTATTTTGCCCTCATGGGGGTGTTGGATTCTGGACATTGGTCCAGGAGTCAGTTTTTCGGCCAGAACACGGCCTACTCCACTGTTTGCGCTCCAGGATATCTACAGAGAAGGGACGAAGGGTTTAGGGACTGACAAACACGCAACGATCGACACAAACACCAAAAATCCGTCAAATGACGGCCTAGCATTTTTCTGAGGGTACACACCTGTCCAGAATCTCCATGTGCATCAAATGCACATTTTTACGCAATTTTATTTTATGACAGGAATTTTTAAATCCCTGGATTTACACGCAAAAAAAAAGCGGCGCGCCGGAGCGCATCCTAATTGGGCGCCGGAAAAGACAGAGAAAATAAGATTATAACAGTATGTCAGGTAATAATCAGGAAATGACGAGACACACAATAAATAATAAACCTAGAGATTCCACGCATGCTTCTAGGGGAGATCAAGAATGAAGAATCCGAAAATTCAATATGAATTCAAAGAAAGAGGTATAAACATACAGGTTGTGTTTGCTTCGCATGCAGCATGCTCATTGCTTGTCTCGTGTTTCCGCTGACAAGTCGTGTAGCAACGCAAACGTAGAGTAGAGGGATTGATTAGGAGATTGCACGATGATTAGAGGTGAGATTGGGGCAAAAACGATGGCTTTCGGCCAGGGACTGGTTGTCATGGGGGGCTAAGGGTCCTATCCTGCGATGCAACGCGGGGCAACCATGACAACTGCTCTTACACACCAACCTGCCTGTTTTGTAGCACTGATTAGAACATACACATGTGTGCATAAATGATTTGCTTCGCTTGTGTTTGGTGTCACGCTCCCTCTTGCTCTCTCTCTCCAGCGGTAGGTAAGGTGAGTAAGCCCAGGAGGGGCCACCCCCTGGTTGAGTTCGTGATTGAGAAGGGTATGAATTATTGGAGATTGAGTGAATAAAAATAGTCGATTGCCAGACTCCTGCATACCCGTGCATGCATATGGCGCATTAAAGGGTAGGCCACGCGTGTTGCGCACGGTATACCCCTTGTTTAGGTTACCCAGGGGCTCCACCCCATAGTCTATAAGAGAACGGGTGGAGTTCCTTAAGCTTGCTTGCTTGTAATTTGGTTTGGGAACAGCGTATTATAGGTCAGCCTGAGAAGCGTATAATACGTGGAGGCTGGCTTGGTTCCTCCGTCTCAAACCAAGTTCATCCGCCTCTGCTTTACAGGTGGGCAGGTAAGGGTGAATTGGTGCAGTTCCCTACTGCGCTAAACCATGCGGTGCAGATCACACAATCAACAAACTGTACCTTAGCCAGGAGTGGCGAGGGCAGTCCGATCTGTTCATCATACACGCTGTGCACGCAAACAGAGCACTCCTTCCCTCCAAGCCCTGACAGAGAAACACGTAGTGGTGTCCCTGTTAGGCCACAGTTGCTTAGTAGCGCTGTGTTCTCTTGTCCTTTCACAGGTGGGCCACTAGGGCCTGAGACATGTTCTTCCCCAACACCAAGTAGCGTGTGTGTGTAGGAGTGGTAGGCCTGGGTGAGGGCTTGAGCCCAGAGCTAGCTCATCCTTCGAAGGCTGGTGCCACTGTAGTGAGTGTAGGACCTGTAGTGTGTGTGTCACTGTCCCGCCTGTTTCCTGAAATTTTTTCAGGGTTTTGGTGGGCAGTGGCAATGGTACTCTAGGTTTTGGCCGTGTTGCAAATAGGCTTTTTCATGCCTCATAGCTTTTGGCCACCCCTCCCTTGTAGTAGGCAGGTAGGTAGGAAAACTGGCCTGGCCAGCCACAAAAGGCGCTGTTCAGTGCAAAAAGGTAGGTAGGAAAACCAATACCTTGGCGTTAGCGCTGGGTATTCTCCGTAGGAAGTCTTGTGCCAGCACAAAAATTGGGCACCTAGGGGCTGAGAGACCCGGGGCGTAGCCCGTGGCACCGTGTAAAGACATCCGCCGGGTTCAGCAAGGGTGCAGACTTGGGTATAATTAGGACACCATTTCTGCAGCTTGCTCATAGGTCCTCAGGATCAGCACACTCACACACACATAGGCAGGTATAGGAAGGGTTCAGTCCCTAGGCTTCTTCTGAGAGGCAAGCGTTTCAGCGAGCCTCAGCAACTCTCCTAGGTTGTTCTGGCACAAGTAGTCTACCACAACACGATTCAGGGGTCCCTCAGGAAGCACAAAGGCAGAAGAGGGTTCCCAGGTAGCTTCTTCAACTCCAAACCCTTCCAAGAGGGTGAGGAAACGCCACCTTTGGTGACGCGTATGGGGTCTTGTTGTCCATACGCAGATTAGTCATACACTCTGTTTGGTACTGAAAGTACTGACGTTACTGTTTTATTGTTTACAGTTACTGAAATGACTCGCTTGATCCGTAATTGTTTTTTTTTCTGGCTCAGTTGTGGTGTGTTCAGTCTGTGAGCGCAGCCGGTGCAGTGTCGGCATCGTGCGCGTGTTCTTCATTTTTTATCTTGAAATAGTTTTATTCTTTGCGAGTCAAGTGGATTTAGACATGGATTTATCAATTTTACGACAAGTCTGAAGTAACGATACGTGGATTTTAGGTTACGGCGATAGTTGAATTTTAGGTTTGGATCTGAAATTTGGAATTCAATTGAAGTGAAATGAGCGTCGCCGTAGGACGCCTTCCACAGTGTCTCAAACGCCGAGTGTATCTAATAACCGACTTATCACTAAGCAGAGCAGGGGTTTGAAAATTACCCAGCCTTTTAACTATTAACTTTTTAACTCGGTAGACATGTATTTTGATCCGTCAGTGCATTTGTGTTTGCTATTTTCAGACATGTAGAGCAGCCGCGAGGTGCAGGAACACTCCTGCACCATGGAGAGTGCTGAGGCTGTGGCAAGGCTCTCAGAATCATTTGTACAACGACCAACGTGGAGCAAGAGTGGACTTGAATGAATTGAGTGAAAAGAGCACCAACTTTGCCTTCGTGTTTGTCAGGGTCCAGGAGCGTGTTGGAGATCTGGTGAGAAAGAGATGGAATCGGCCTGAGACTGAAGGATTTTCAGAAATCTCGAAGGATTTTAAAAAAAAATGTCTGAAGTTCGAAAATTTCGGTGCCGCTCAAATTCACGAGGACCCCCCTGAATCCGCGTCAAAATAATTCTGAAAAAGCAGGCATTATTGCCGTGCCAGCCCCTGACCGCCTCGCGACGCCGGCCCCTGTGACTGCAGAGCAGCCCATGGAGGTGTACATCGGCGGCATAGACGTGACGGACGACGAGGACAGCAGCAGCAGCTACCAAGATCACAGCCGCTGGGTTTTGGACAGTGCCCCAGCAGCAGCAGCGAAGGAATCGGACGCCGGAGCAGCAGTGACAGCTGGAGAGGACCTCGGACGCCCCCATGGATGGAAGCCTGGATGGACCACCTAGAGGGACTGCAGTCAAACCCTCTGTCCACCAGTGAGCTCGACACCAGCGCCAGTGACTTCGAGATCCGCAGCAACGACCCAGAAGCCCAGTACGCGCAATGGGATGCTGAGCGCCGCACCTGGCACAACCAGAGGAGCGTCAGTGAGGACTGGAGTCGCAGCCGCCAGCTGCAGCTCAGCAGCGATAGCAGCAGCGACGGCAGAACCACGTGTGGGTGGCGTGCAGCATCAAACCGCCAATGGCTGCCGCGGACGCCCAGGCAGTTCCGGGCAATCTCCAGAACGCCAAAGGCTGAGAGCAGCAGCGATGACGAGGCCAACAACAGTGGACGCCGCAAAGCAGCCCAACGCCAGCCAAGGCGTGTTCGCTCCGCCCAAGCACACGAAGGCAGCCCGCACGCTCATCGCCATCAACCCCCGCCAGCGTCAAGCCGTTACCGCCTCTCGAGGTGTTTTGATTTATCGGATAATTAATTATTGCTCTGTAGATGTTGGGAAATTTTAGTTACTCGGAATGTATGGCAAGCTTCGCGCTGCCTCTTCTGCAAGCTTTGCGCTGCGTTACCTGCATGCTTTGCGCTGCAGTGTATGGCAAGCTTCGCGCTGTGGTACCTGCATGCTTTGCGCTGCAGTGTGTGGCAAGCTACGCGCTGCCTTTTGTATTTGCTTCTACTTTTACGTTACACGCTCACTGAACCCATGATTGGTACACAACGTGCATTGCCCCGCCGTGCACGTTATCCCAGCGTCCTGTTTAGAGTGGCGCTCTACTTTTCAAATTCGTTCTATGTGTGTCCAGACCACCGAGCCTAGGTCCTCCCTTTGTGTTCAGAGGTTTTCTAACCACAGTGATAACCTCACAGGGAGGGTGGTGACGCGTATGGGGTCTTGTTGTCCATACGCAGATTCGTCCTAGGCTCTGTTCGGTACTGAAAGTACTCACGTTACTGTTCTATTGTTTACAGTTACTGAAACGACCCGCTTGACTCCTGATTGTTTTGTTTTCTGGCTCAGTTGTGATGTGTTCAGTCTGAGAGCGCAGCCGGTGCAGTGTCGGCATCGCGCGCGTGTTCTGCATTTTTTATCTTGAAATAGTTTTATTCTTTGCGATTCAAGTGGATTTAGACATAAATTTATCAATTTTACGACAAGTCTGAAGTAACGATACGTGGATTTTATGTTACGGCGATAGTTGAATTTTAGGTTTGGATCTGAAATTTGGAATTCAATTGAAGTGAAATGAGCGTCGCCGTAGGACGCCTTCCACAGTGTATCAAACGCCGAGTGTATCCAATAACCGCCTTATCACTAAGCAGAGCAGGGGTTTGAAAATTACCCAGCCTTTTAACTATTAACTTTTTAACTCGGTAGACATGTATTTTGATCCGTCAGTGCATTTGTGTTTGCTATTTCCAGACATGTAGAGCAGCGGCGAGGTGCAAGAACACTCCTGCACCATGGAGCGTGCTGAGGCTGTGGCAAGGCTCTCAGAATCATTTGTACAACGACCAACGTGGAGCAAGAGTGGACTTGAATGAATTGAGTGAAAAGAACACCAACTTTGCCTTCGTGTTTGTCAAGGTCCAGGAGGGTGTTGGAGATCTGGTGAGAAAGAGATGGAATCGGCCTGAGACTGAAGGATTTTCAGAAATCTCGAAGGATTTTAAAAAAAAATGTCTGAAGTTCGAAAATTTCGGTGCCGCTCAAATTCACGAGGACCCCCCTGAATCCGCGTCAAAATAATTCTGAAAAAGCAGGCATTATTGCCGTGCCAGCCCCTGACCGCCTCGCGACGCCGGCCCCTGTCACTGCAGAGCATCCCATGGAGGTGTACATCGGCGGCATAGACGTGACGGACGACGAGGGCAGCAGCAGCAGCTACCAAGATCACAGCCGCTGGGTTTTGGACAGTGCCCCAGCAGCAGCAGCGAAGGAATCGGACGCCGGAGCAGCAGTGACAGCTGGAGAGGACCTCGGACGCCCCCATGGATGGAAGCCTGGATGGACCACCTAGAGGGACTGCAGTCAAACCCTCTGTCCACCAGTGAGCTCGACACCAGCGCCAGTGACTTCAAGATCCGCAGCAACGACCCAGAAGCCCAGTACGCGCAATGGGATGCTGAGCGCCGCGCCTGGCACAACCAGAGGAGCGTCAGTGAGGACTGGAGTCGCAGCCGCCAGCTGCAGCTCAGCAGCGATAGCAGCAGCGACGGCAGAACCACGTGTGGGAGGCGTGCAGCATCCAACCGCCAATGGCTGCCGCGGACGCCCAGGCAGTTCCGGGCAATCTCCAGAACGCCAAAGGCTGAGAGCAGCAGCGATGACGAGGCCAACAACAGTGGACGCCGCAAAGCAGCCCAACGCCAGCTAAGGCGTGTTCGCTCCGCCCAAGCACACGAAGGCAGCCCGCACGCTCATCGCCATCAACCGCCGCCAGCGTCAAGCCGTTACCGCCTCTCGAGGTGTTTTGATTTATCGGATAATTAATCATTGCTCTGTAGATGTTGGGAAATTTTAGTTACTCGGAATGTATGGCAAGCTTCGCGCTGCCTCTTCTGCAAGCTTTGCGCTGCGTTACCTGCATGCTTTGCGCTGCAGTGTATGGCAAGCTTCGCGCTGTGTTACCTGCATGCTTTGCGCTGCAGTGTGTGGCAAGCTACGCGCTGCCTTTTGTATTTGCTTCTATTTTCACGTTACACGCTCACTGAACCCATGATTGGTACACAACCTGCATCGCCCCGCCGTGCACGTTATCTCAGCGTCCTGTTTAGAGTGGCGCTCTACTTTTGAAATTCATTCTGTGTGTGTCGAGACCACCGAGCCTAGGTCCTCCCTTTGTGTTCAGAGATTTTCTAACCACAGTGATAACCTCTTAGGGAGGGTGGTGACGCGTATGGGGTCTTGTTGTCCATACGCAGATTCATCCTAGGCTCTGTTCGGTACTGAAAGTACTCACGTTACTGTTCTATTGTTTACAGTTACTGAAGCGACCCGCTTGACTCCTGATTGTTTTGTTTTCTGGCTCAGTTGTGGTGTGTTCAGTCTGAGAGCGCAGCCGGTGCAGTGTCGGCATCGCGCGCGTGTTCTGCATTTTTTATCTTGAAATAGTTTTATTCTTTGCGAGTCAAGTGGATTTAGACATGGATTTATCAATTTTACGACAAGTCTGAAGTAACGATACGTGGATTTTATGTTACGGCGATAGTTGAATTTTAGGTTTGGATCTGAAATTTGGAATTCAATTGAAGTGAAATCAGCGTCGCCGTAGGACGCCTTCCACAGTGTTTCAAACGCCGAGTGTATCCAATAACCGCCTTATCACTAAGCAGAGCAGGGGTTTGAAAATTACCCAGCCTTTTAACTATTAACTTTTTAACTCGGTAGACATGTATTTTGATCCGTCAGTGCATTTGTATTTGCTATTTTCAGACATGTAGAGCAGCGGCGAGGTGCAGGAACACTCCTGCACCATGGAGCGTGCTGAGGCTGTGGCAAGGCTCTCAGAATCATTTGTACAACGACCAACGTGGAGCAAGAGTGGACTTGAATGAATTGTGTGAAAAGAACACCAACTTTGCCTTCGTGTTTGTCAGGGTCCAGGAGGGCGTTGGAGATCTGGTGAGAAAGAGATGGAATCGGCCTGAGACTGATTGATTTTCAGAAATCTTGAAGGATTTTAAAAAAAAATGTCTGAAGTTCGAAAATTTCGGTGCCGCTCAAATTCACGAGGACCCCCCTGAATCCCTGTCATTGGCGATAGCGGCGTCGGATAACCGATTCCACCAGGTAGAAGGCTTCCTTAGCCATCTCCGCGGCAGTCATGTCGGGGAGTTCTCCTTCAACCTCCATCGGGCTGGCAGCGCCCTGTAGGTCCAGAGCGGCGATCTCCTCGTCGTTTAGTTCCCATTCTTCCCCACAGAGCTCCTTTGGGTCGTAGTAGCGCTTGAGCTGTTGAGCAGCGCACACCAGGGTCCCCCCTAGTCGGGGAGAACACTGCACGGTGATGCGGTAACCATCCACAGAGAGGATCTTGTAGGGCCCAAAGTAGGGGTCATCGCTGGTGAAGCGTGGCCAGGCGGGTAGCAGACGGTGGTGCACCAGCACCCAGTCTCCCTCTTGGTAGGAGGCTGGCACCCGGTGCTTGTTCTTCTTGTTCCACTGGCGCTCCCTCACTCTCTGGAGTGTAGCCTTGGCCTTGTCCACCTTGTCTTGTTGCTCCTTCACCCACTTAGCCACAGTGGAGTAGGAATCCTCAGGATAGGGAGCGTGTAGGAACCACGCCGGGCGTCCCATGAACAGCTCATGGGGCGAATAGCCAGTTGACGAACTCTCTTGGGAGTTCATCATCAAGGATATGACAGGGAGTAGTCTCAGCCAGTCTTTGGTGCGCTCTGTCTTGCACCATATCCTCACGTTCTCTTTGAGAACTCGAATCTGTCGCTCACATAGGGGGTTACTCGTATGAGTATAGGGAATCCCCGTTGACAATTGGACGTTGAGGGACCTCAGGACTCTCTTGCACCAGCCAGTGTCGGAGCGTACTCGGACGTCCTTGTCTGAGTTAATCTCTTTGGGTGCCCCATAGACACAGAACCACTCTTCCAGGAGTATCTTGATGGTCTCCTCGCCGGTGATGTGTTTAGTGCATGGGAACACCCTGGTAAACTTGGTCAGCCCAAGGTTACCACTAGGGCAACGTCATAGCCCCCAAACTTAGGCATCTCCATGTAGTCCACGTAGAGAACATTGTTGGCACAGTGCAGGATAGGGAGCGTCGAATAGAGACCTCTGTCCCTGATATCCCCAGGTTTACAGGACCGACACGGGCACTTGTCCACGATGGGCTGGAGGGTTTTCCGCAGCTGATCGTCCGTCCACGTAGAGTGGAACCACTGCTTGAACAGCCTCAGGGTACGGTTCGCTCCCACATGACCACTGGACTCATGGGTCCACTTGAGGAGTGCCGGGATAAGATCGTTAGGCACGACTATCTGGTCCTCATGCCAGAGGTAGGTCTTGTCCCGCTTCCACTGCTCCTGGTTGACCAGGGCAGGTTCCAGACGCTTCTGCAGGCGTTTGTAGATGTCCCCAAAATCTTTTAGGTACTCCGCTTGTCGGAGTCCATCTACCGGTCTGATCATGGTCATGTTGAGGTCCAGGTGTACATCCATACAGCTGAATGCCTCCTTGGCTAGCTCCTCAGACCTGGCACCAATCATGTCGTCAAATTTGTTGCGGCTGATGTAATCCGCACACTCCTTCTTGACGCCCTCAATATGATGTACTGAGAGCCGTAGCTGGCTCAGATAGGTCCACCAGCGTCTGAGCTTAGCCTTCTCAGGTGGGGGTCCCTTCTGGAAGGTGCGGACCGGTTCTTGGTCACACAGCCAAACCACTGGGTTACTCCCCAACAATCGGGACTAAGAGGATAGCACTAGCATACCCGCGAGCAGTTCCTGCTCATAGGTAGAATAGTTACCCCGGGCCTAGTTCCATTTCCAGTTCCAATGACCCAGGGGAACCACGACCCCTTTGTCGTCAGGGTAGCTGTGCTTGAGAGTACCGTCTCGGTTTAGTCCATCAGTACCTCATTGGGAAATGGCCGAGTCGAACTCCTCCTTCTCTAGTGCTTGCCACTGGAACAACGTCCCACCTGCGCCCACATTGCTGGCGTCAGTCACCAAGATAATTTCCCCTTGTGCTCTAGGCACGTTCAAGCACTTAGCGTTGGCCATTTTGTCCTGGAGCTCGTCAAACGCTTGTTGTTCTTGAGGGCCCCAGCGCCAGGTAGTACTCTTCTTGATGAGATCCGTCACGATGGCGCTGGTGTAAATGAAATTTTTGATGTGGCAGCGGTAGAAGTTGCAGGCACCAATCAAACTGCGTACATCATGGAGTCCTTTCTTGGGGTCTTCATGTCGTACCTTAGCATCCATCAGGGGTTTGGCCTTAGAGGCCGCTGGGGTCCACCACCCATAGCCAATGTCGAACCCCAAGTACTGCATAGTCTCCTGCATGAACTGACACTTCTCCAGCTTGAGTCTGGTGTGGTTCTCCTGGCAGACTGCAAAGAACTCGCCCAAGAGGATGAGGTGGTCCTCTTGGGTATTCGTTCCCAGACATACGTCCTCGATGTGTGCTTCCATCTGCGCGCCCCGGGATATGAGTTGTTGCACCACACGTCTCCGACATAGGATGGATAGCATCTCGTTCATGAGCTCTTGAAAAAGAGCGGGTGCGTTAGCCACGCCAAAGGGCATGACCTTCCACTTGAACACCCTCCCCTGAGGGGTGATGAAGGCTAGGAGTTCCTGGGCATTGGGCGTCAGGTGCACTTGCCAGAATCCACTCCGCTTGTCCATCTTCGTCTTGTCGCGGCAGGAGGCTATCTTCTTGAGGGTTGACTCCATGTTAGGAATGGACCCTGAGTGGTTCAGTGTCTTCTTGTTCAGCTCTCCATAGTCCACTACCAGCCGTTTGGCTGTAGACCCAGGCTTAGCCACCAGGAAACAGGGGCTGCAGTGTTGGGGGTAGTCCCCATCCTTGTACTCCAGGACCAGACCAGCGTCGATACATTCTTGTATCTGTCACTCCATCTCAGCGGCCTGCTCTTCTGGAGCCGGGTAGGGTCTCCTACGTATCTTGTGACCCACGAACTCGGGCTTCAGCTTGAGGTCCATCTGTACCAGCTTGTCACAGGAGGCTGGAGGGGGTAGTTCTCCGAATACCTCCAGATAGGTCCTGATCAGCTTCTGTACTCTAGGGTCCAAGAGTTTGATCTTGTCCTCCATGTCCTCGTCAGAGTGTAGATTGCTTGCCCCTTGGTGTATAGAAGCGGGGAGGTGGTCCTCAACCGGCTCAGCGTCCTTGGTCGTATCCTTCAGCCCTTGGTAGGCGTAGAGAAGGTCCTGTTCCACAGTCTCAGGTGGACGGTGACAACATGGGCACACTCGAGGGGGCTCGCATACGCATTCCTCTGAGAGTTCATCCTCCTCCGGGGTCCTCACATGGGCACCCCACACGCTCTTCATGAGCTTCAGATCCACCTCTCTTTGCCAGGTGGTAATTTTCTGTTCGAGGTCCTCCTTCAGTTGGGAGATATCTCCCATAGACCATTGCTTCACCGGCCAGGAGCGGCGGGTAGGCCTAGCGTAGCATAGCGTTTTCACCACCAATCTCCTCTTGGAGTCCAGGTACTCTCTCAGCGTGGATCGGTGATCCAGCTCCTCGTCCAGGGGCTCCTCTCCCCTCATGGAGAGTAGGGGTTTCAGTGGGGTAGCGTACTCGGCGTTCTCCACTTCCCCCACGCACGTCTGCACAAAGAAGGCGTCATGCTCAATCTCGTCATCAGAGTGTATAGAGCTGGGTAGCTCGGATAGCCCACACTCTGAGACTACATCAGGATTAGGTACACGGCAGGGGGAGCTGGGGGCAACAGTGTCAGACACCACGTACTCGTCTCCCCCAAGAGTAGTCTCTACGGCGACTCGAGGTCGTAGTTGATTTTTCAGGACATCCAGGGTGTAACCGCTGCTCTCACGTTGAATTTCCTGGACCATAGCAGGGTCTGGATCTTCCCAGGGCACTGGGGCTAGGCTCCCGTCCAGCACGCTTAGTATGCTCCCCCATCCAGGTCTCCGGATTGGCGTCTTGCGGCCCAGAGGCACGTAGATGGCGTCATCCGGCAGCTGCATGGAGGTGAGCGTCAGCTTGTCCAATAGAGTACGCCGGTACTCATTTCCCCCATGGGCTCCCCAATCGGGAAAGCACAGGATCATACGGGAACGTTCCAGGGCCACCTTGGTCAGGACCTTCCCCAGTTCACTGAATCTTGGGTTCCCGTAGGCCATCCCGAAAGAGGGCCAGTAAAATTTATAGCAGCAATTTTTCCCTTTGCTGCAGTAGAGGTCCAGGATATGTTGCTTGTCGCTGGGAAATAGCCGCACTTTCAGGTCTTCTCGGGAGTATCCCAACTCTTTTAGACCTTGATCCAAGACATCCCCAAGGAGCTGTTAGTCCTCAGTTTTGGAGGCGACCATCATGGTTGAGGCCTCCTGCTTGCATACCCTCAGGTAGCTAGACGTGTGTTCGGACTGCTCCAGAGGTACAGATTCCCATCCGTCACCATGGTCGACTTGGAGGACGTAGGGTGCTTGCAGGGTGAGGGATAGAATCTGGGAGTGCTCGACGAAGAAGTCGGTCCCCAGGACAAAGTCGAAGGCTTCGGTGTCCATCACGTAGAACCGATGGGCAGTGCTCCTAGATCCCATAGGCACTTTGACCTCACAGTCCCCAGAACTGTGCACCACATGCCCATCCCCCATGCGGATGGCTGCGGTAGGCATGATGTTCTTCAGGTCCCCCTGAGGTAAACTTTTCTTGGCCACAATAGATATAGTGGCCCCAGTATCCAGTACCCCCAGGTTTTCACGTCCCCCAAGACGGATAAGTAGCCCGAACACCAGATCTGTAGAACCCCCGGAGCGTCCCTGTCAGAACTCCGCGGGGCAGGTCACTTCAAACCCCTTCTTCTGCAGTTTCCGCGCCATGCGCATGAAACGGGGGCGTTTGCGGGCGTGTGACTGGTCCCCATCTTCCTTGGCACGCGTAGTCCCTTGTTCTTGTTGGGCTTGCGCCTGGGAACGGGTCGTAGGTCCCGTGTTTGATTGCCCACCAGAAGGCTTAGAGTTCCCCCCTGGCGTAGTATTGGGATTCCCTCCGGACTGGTTCGCGTTCTTGTCCTTGTTTGGCCTGCGGTCAGGGCCTCCTCGTCCATCTTTGTGCAAGTGCTGTCCGGGGTTGATGAGAGGGCCGGAGGGCTCAGGGCCGGCTAGGCCCGGGAGGCAGCCGTGCGGGGATGCGACCTGATTGATTGTTCCGGTGACCGAGGGGACCATAGGGGAGGAGAGGGCAGCGAGAACACTAGACAAGTCCATGCTCATATGACCAAGAGAAAAATCCCAGTCTATGAAGAAAAGTAATGCAGATGAACACAAATACATCTGAGTGTCTGAATCTGTCTGAAAAGATTTATATAAATCCGATTTTGAAAAAACGTATGGCCGATTTGGGTCGCGCACCCGCACCAGCGGCAAATGGCGATTCCGGGCAAATCATCGGAACGCGGCGGATTTACAATGAATGGACAGCAGCGCTGAATCCGGCACGTCAGAGTTATATAGTTCAGTCCCTGGGAATGGTCTGGGGGTCGGCGGTAGCGACGAAGTATGTAAAATGGCCAAAATGTAGCCAATCTGGGGCAGATCTGTGAAATTCTCAGCAGATGTGGGTTAGCCGCACTTACACTCCCTCTCCAAAAACACACTGGGGTGTGTCCCTAGGTCAACGAAGAACGTAGTGCGGGTAAGTCCCAAAAAAAAAGAAATGTACTCTTGACGAGGCAACATCTGCTCAATCTGATCTGATTTGGGCTGAATTGGCACCAAATGGCGATGAATGAACCTGGAATGATGCAGAATGAGGACTGACGAACAGTCCAACGGACGTGAAGAGAGAGAGAGGACACAAGGACCAACGTAGTTTCCAGGTCCTAAGAGAACAGAAAAACATAAGCGTTAACATGGTTAGGCTAGGCCTTAAGCAGATCCTAAAGGAATGAAAGGAGATGACAAGTAAATTATCCTAAATTTTCCTAGCATGTAGAAATCTCTGTGGATTAAGGCGAAATGATGCGGAATGTCTGGAACCGAAACGACTACTGCCTTCGTTTAGACTTAGGTCAATATATAAGGTCGTTCGTTCAGCTCAATTATCCTTTCCGGCACGTTTGTTCCCAAGCATCCAAGAGATTCCAGGAAAATGTTGGTCTGATGATGATGCATCATGACGGGACATGATGGCCCTGAATCCTTGGCATGTAACGCGCCGAAGGATAGCGAGAGGCCCTTTACTGACAGTATATAACTGAAAGACACCGAATAGTCCTTTATGTACAGTGGCGGCGGTATCAATCAACTTGGGCAAGGCCAATCTTTCGACTGAGTCCCACAAGACACTTGGATTCACCATTCTTGACCTGAAACTGAGGGATTTCGCTCACATTGGCGTGTGCCAAAAATACATCGAAGCTTACGGACCTCAGAGGTTGCTGTTAGAAGTCCCTAGAGCCTCTGTCTGAAGGTTGTCTGAACAATTGACATCGGGGTTTCGTGCAACAATGGCAGAATGAAGGACAAACCTGAGAAATTCAGGGTAAAGTTGAGGATCCTGTGCCTGAATCTGGACTTTGGCTTCAGCATCAAGACAGATGAAGGTGAGATCTGAGTCCCTGGCGTTGCAACTGGTGCGGCCAGAACTACAGGGGGTACCTGTAGGGGTGAAAGTCGCTGCGCAGCGTTTTAGTATGTACAATTGCTTCCATCTGCACGAGTAGCCAAATTTTGGAAAGTGCACAGACCAACAGAGACAAGATTACCCCGAATCTGCCTGAACTAAGCCTGAGTTTGGTTTTTTCTGGACACGGCAGCACACTCCTTGGGCTCCGGTAGTGTTTCTACGCTTCGTCTGCCTAATGGAAACCAAAGAAACGTTGATTGACGTCAAATTCTCAAACATTCTCAATTCTCCACATCAAGTCGTAATCAACAAGAATGAAGCGTGGATTAAGCAGAATGCAATTTTTTCAGTCCGTCAGAACACTCACATTGTAATAAGTGGTCGACGGAGCGAGGCTGGAGCTTTGGAAGGAGTTGGACATGCAAGGGTCTCGAACCTACACCCTTGAGCCCTATCGACGAGTGCCATGACGCCCTGCACTAGACGACTGTTAGCCAATTTAGGGCGCCGGCGACTCAAGTCTTGGGATGCCTTCCTGAATTCGGCCAAGCACGAATGCATCTGACCACCAACCTGTCTGGTCGGGCACGGGTACGGCTTGGGCGCTGTAAATCAGCAGCAGAACTGGAAGCTCGGTCCTCATGTGATTCCTGGGCTGGCCTGACCGCAGGAGGGGGGATTGGCAGATCAACCCTGGAATGTGACGAATGAGGGCCATAAAAGGCTGGATCTCGATTTATCACGGGTCTTTTTACGTCTTCCTCAACCTGTCTGTCTGGTCTGGACAGACAATCCGTCAGGAGTACACCAATTTCGGGGTGCTTCTTGAGGAAGTCAATGAACCCCTTGGTGTATCCATGCACGAAAGAATCGGCTGGTTCCCAGTTGTTGTGACTCGAATCAAAGCCCCTCCACTCAAACAAAAACTTCCATTCGCCTTTTTCGTCACGCTGTGCCTCGCGAATCCTCTTGAGTTCGTACTTCCCCCCTTCGATGACCCAATCCGATAGAAATTTCGAGGTCGGAAAAAGAGGTTTAACTCTCTCCTTGGGGGAAGGGATTTCTCTCTTGAGGCGGTCGCTGGAAACTTCGATTTCCCTGTTGACATCCACACGGATCTTCCACCTGTCTTCCCCTAGACGGGCTGTAACAGCAAATGGCCCCTCCCACAAGGGAAGAAGCTTATCATCTCTGTCCAGAGTGGTTTCGGATTTTCGAAGCCAAACTCGATCGTCCACTTGAAAATTGTGTGGGCTTTTTCGGCACTGATTCTGGACCCAGAGCCAGTCAGCCTGATGCTTATCAATTAATTTAGAGACAGTTTTTTTTGCCCTTTGGATTTCATCCATAAACAGCGAAGCACCTTTACCGGGGCGAGGGTTATTCAGCGGCATGTTCCACCAACACTTCTTTCGTCGAAAGACAATTTCATTTGGAGAAAGGCCATGATACAAAGGCGTGTCGTGGTAGCGGCAAAGCAAGGCAAAAAGAATCTCAAGCCAATGGAAGTCTTTCTCACTGGCGAGTTCCTTACGAAACATATTTATAAGTGAGCGCCCGGCTCTTTCGCCTGGCAGCGCTCCATGTGAGTGAATTTCACACCTGAGGTGATGGATTCCAAGGCGGGTACATAATTCTCTCCACCATTCGGAGGTATACTCCTTACCTGAGTCCGTAATCACCTCGGATGGGATGTCCCAACCTCCCATCCATGTCTGCGCGCACCATTTGGCGGCAGCTTTGCCAGTCATTGACTCTATGTTACAAGGCAACACCTGAATGTAGCCAGAATGAGCGACTGAATAAGGAGCACACCATTGACCTTTTTATTAGTCCAATGGCAATCTTCGTCATTGAGGTCACCGAGATAGAAGAAATCACTGCTGACTCTGTTAAAGAGGCGCTCCGGAATAGGATGTGGCTTCAGATGGCCGTGCTTCTTGGTGCCGAGGGGCGTTGAGACAGCACATTGGGCACATCCGGCAGCTACTCTCATGCAATGAGTGTAGAGCCTAGAGCCACATAACCTATCTTTAATCATCGACCATAATCTACCGCCATGTGCGTGGGGGGACTCCCATTTGTGCCACCAGTTTAACACTCGAGGGGCCAGGGCGTCTGGCACGCACAATTTACCCTCCATCCACAGTTTCCCCCCATCCAATGAATATTCGGAATAAATTCCATCTTTGTGAGCATCTTTGGATTTTAAGTTCTCAAAGACCTCTTTAAACATGGAATCACCCGCTTGGGGGACGTCAGCCCCAGAACAAGTTGATGCGGTTAAGAACATTCAAAAACATGGAATCACCGATATAATCGTTGGTCCAGTGACGGATGATGAGAGAATCTGTGGGCAGGGGTGGAGATTTGGCCGGGTCTCGGCGCTTAATGCCCTGAATCAACTGAAATCTACTTACAGGCCGGGTGTACTTTGTCCGTTTCACACTCCCGGAAGAGAGATCCGTGACTTTCTCCACGACTTTCAGTGATTTGGTGATAATTTCATGAGCATGCGCCGGATCTGAGAAGGCCGTGATGTCATGACACGGTAATGCAAGCCGTTTAACAGAACATTGCATGCATTCACGTCGAATGAGCCTTTTTTCTTCTTGATCCCACTCGATTACGACCTGGCAGTCCTGCACCGTACCATGGATGTTGGTACTTTGCAGCCCCTCCGACGCGGGGTAAGCCCATCGGCTCAGAGCATCCGCTACCGTGTTGTGTTTTCCAGGTAAATAAGACACATGGAGGTCAAACAGACTGAGAAATTCGTGGCATCTGGCCCGTCGACCAGCTGGGCCCGAAACCGTATCAATGTGTTCGGCGGCCCAATGTTCAAGAGACCGATGTTCCGTCAGGACCTCGACTCGATTGGTGCCAACCCACGATTGATACTTTTTCAGAGCGCAGATTATGGCATATGTTTCTTGCTCACGTGGCGACCATTGCATTTGGCGTGGGGCTAGCTTCCGAGACCAAAATGCATGAGGGTAATGATCGCCGGTGGCTTCATAAACCTCTTCAGGAACAGCTATGATCGCGTACCTGGATGCGTCGGTTCTTATGTAGAAGGGTTTGTCGAATTTTGGCACATGCAACGTGGCGACTTCGCAGAGGGCCGCCTTCAAGTGATGGAAGGCCTCCTCGCATTCATCAGTCCACTTGATAGCCACCTTTGAACCTGCCTTGCCGGCATCTCTCCCTACTTTCAATCATTGAGTGAGGAGGGCGGCGAATTTGGCATAATTCGGCACAAATGTGTGGTAAAAATTGCAACAACCGAGGAATCCTCCCAATTCCGTAATAGTCTCAGGGGGCTTCCACTTCTGAATAGCTACAAGCTTCCCTGGACTGGGTCGGCGTGTACCATTCTCGAGAAGAGAACCACAAAATTCGACAGTTTTTGAAAACGATTTTCCCTTCTTCGGCCTACAAATCAGCTGATTGGCATCAAGGATGTCCATTACCTGGTTCAGCTGCTTTTCATGTGGGGCCACCAACTCCTCTTCAGTCAGTCCTTCCCCTTCCGTCGCGATGATTATATCATCTATGTACACACTGACGAAGGCACGAAGCTCAGGATGAGCTGTAAAAAGCACGTCCTCCATCATTCTCTGAAAGAATGAGGGCGGATTCTTCAGTCCCACGGGCATGACCGTCCACTGGACCGGGCCACATGGGGTGCACATACCAGTTAGAGGCCGGCTGTCCTTCCTCAACGGCGTTTGGTGAAAGCCGTGACGGAGATCCAGCACAGAAAACAAACCACTTCTTGCCCTCTTGGCGATTTCCTCCTAAATGAGGGGAAGGGGGTGCAAATCTGCCTTCGTTTCAGCGTTAAGATTGCAAAAATCAACAACCATTCGCCAACCATCTATGGTGTTTTGGTCTGCAGGTGGATCTTCGGAACTGTAAATGGTTTCACAGCACCACTCGCTGGTCATACAACCCTCAAGCCAACCAAATTCCCTGAGATTTCTTTCAATTATTTTTCTGAGAATTTCATGTTTTTGTCCATGGTTCTCATAGGGGCGCTGTTTCTTCGCCTTTTACCCCTCACGAAGCTGGATGAAGGCTTCACCGAACTGCCCACGGACCGGGGGGTTCTTGACTAACTTGCCGGAAAGGGTTGTGTCCTTCTGTCCCTCGAAAAGGTTTTCTCTTTTCCTGGAACACAACTCAGTGTCCACCTGATCACCAGGAATAATTGTGGAAAAAACTCTGGCAATCTCCTCCGCCTTAGCAGGAAGAATCTTCTTACGGATGTCTCGAAAAGGTCCGTATCAACTGCCTCTTGGAGGTAGGTGGGTCAAGTACCGGCATTCCAGAGATTATCTTTGTGATCCAGCTCCTCGAAAGGATCATTCAAAGCTTCCATACGAGGTTTTTCGTAAAAAACTCTGAATTTGCGGCGCGATTTAAATTTTTGTTTGCCCGTGCACTGAAGATTCCTTTCGATGTCGATCGTATTGGGGAAGAGGGAGACGAGGCGGATCCATTTGACGACGGATCACCTTCAGCATCTGACGGAGAAAAATCGGAAAAAATACATTCATCATCACTACCACGCTCAACCTCAGATTCTGACCCAACACAAGAATCAGTCCCAGAATCAGCAGAATCACAGTCAGGAAGCCCTCCATCCACCAGAAATGCGAGCGAACTCCAGGAGCGCTGTCGCAGGGGACCTGTGTCGTTTCTGGCGTACAGCTTAATTTTCCTGGGAAGTTCGATGTAATCTACACAAATGTCCTGCAATTCCTGAAGCCACTGCTTGTCGTCCCACAAGGGTACAACTAAAATCGCCTGGGTTTTATCCTGCTTGATTTTGTGGATGACTTGCTGGATTAAGTGAAACGGAGGATTAATCCATAACTTCTTGTCCCATTTTTGGGTCCCAGCGTCGCGAAAGTAATTATCAAACCGTTTGTTCTCACGATTAGCAAAAGCGTCATACTGTGGGGTAAAGGAATGGTGCTCATAAAAATATTCACAAATAGCATCGCGCCATTTATCGACAACTCTGTAGGATGAAGAGTGCCAGCGCGAAGGGCATCGTGGTGAAGCCGGTTCGGACCCCCGTGGCCATCTTGGGGTCACTTGGGGTGTGTATCTATGTGCCGGCAAGCCGCCATTGGCTGATATCATACTCTCCCATCCACCTGGCCTAACCCGATGTGATAGTGTGATAGGTTTGGCCATTCCGGCTATGAGCGGCCATATTCAGTACCGAGGCGCCGCCAGCTGAGATTTATATATCAGAATATCAGGAATCAACAGGGTTTTTTTATCATAATGTTTCCATAATTTTTCCGCCTTCCGTTCTGATTGTCAATGTATCGGCGACTGTCAGTTGGCTCGCGATTCTGCGGTAACCGATTGGTTAACTGTTATTTACAGATATTTTGGCGGAAACCCCGATGAAGGGTCAGATTTCATCAGTAAAGGGTTCGTTGCTTCCGCAATTTTCATATTATACACTCGCAAAATTAATCCGATTTTTTCAGACTTTCGGAATCGGATTTTCGACTTCGACATCGCCGCACTTGATATGATGAATCTCGAGTGGTCCTACAGTTATCCCCGATCACGAATCATCCTTCGTTTTGTCGTCTGTCTTATTTCTCTTGGAGATATAGTCGAAACAAAAGTGATTCGTGAGGCCACTTTGAAGAATCATATCTCCGGCTCACGGCGGGGAATATCAATTTCGAGAATTGGGTTGGAACCGCCTTGGTCTCAACTTAATTTAGGAAGCATCAAACGCCTTTGGTGTGTACACATGCCCGGTGTAGCAAGGGATAATGGTCAAGAGGGTAGAAAGTTATGTATATCTCTTGGACCGTGCAACCGAATATTTTAATGCAACTTTCCAGTGTGCCGCATGAGTGTTGGTGTTGCATAGAAACTTTCCTTGGGTTCCTACGTATTTTTAACGTGAAGTTATGCCAATGGAGGGGCATGGCATATCATGTTGGGAGCCACGTTTTGAGGGTATGTGTTATATGCATGGTATGTGCTTCGATATGCTCACGCCCATGTTATATATCTCCGTTTGTAGGAAGATATATGGCGCCATACGTGGCAAGGGCTTTGCCCATGTCCCAATGATGAACTCCATGGCGCTAGACTAAGTCTACCGCTCATATAGTGCATGTGGGAGGGCTTACGAAGCAACCCACAAGCGCCACTATCAATTTTCCCATTTTCATGGTGCGTGTTGGGAGGAGGTTCGAAGGTGTCCCTATGCGTCCATGTGAGGATTCAAGTGGGGGGATTGTTTGCAAATGGTCCCAAGCAATTGTGCTTTGAATCTTATGTTGATACCATGGGTGAGCGAAGTTATATACTATTGTAATTATCTTGAATTTGGCATTATTTGCATGTTTTTGACCTCATTTTATGCTCATTTTTGTGTTTTATTTGCTCAACTGGTCGGCTAACAGTAAAGTGCCTAGAGATCTGTGAACCATGGTATGTTGCTGATATGTTGGCATATGCTTGGGTGTTGTACCTCACCATATGCCGGATTGCGTGGTCACTTTGGCTTGGCACACGAGGTCTCACAAAATTAGGTCTCAAGGTCATGAGCTGACTTGTGAAGCATGTCATGTACATAACCGGAAGGGGTTTCGGAGCCAATGATGGGATATTCTTGGGCATGGACCTTTGGTCTATATCACCCTTGTATACTACTTTCCGGTTTGACACATGCATGGAGCATTTGAATATTTGCCGTGTGCATTTTTGAGTATATAATTGGTTTTTTGGCATAATGGTGTGTTTTGCCTGATTTTGCCATGGTGTGAGGTCATCTTCATGGGGCAGTTCTCCAAGCCCAATCGACTCCAAGTCCAACCAAGATTATGTCAGGGTAGGGCATGGTCCTGAGTGCCACTCCAGGCCATGACACGCCACCTCCCCTATTGGGCTAGGATTTAGAGGCTTGGGAGTGAACACATTTTTCGGGTTTTTGTAGTGACTTTTGACACATGGCATTTAACCATCTTATTTGACTGGGTTCAGGGCATCATGTTGGCGAGTCAAGGGAAGGTCTCGAGTCCAGGGAATGAGGGGTCTATGGCTATGATTGTGTATGTTTCCATCTTTCCCCAACTTTGCTTTATTTGTGTTCATATGTCAATTTCAGGGCTTTCCTCTTTGGTGCAATTCTTGTACATGCCCGCCACCGTGAGACAACCGGTGTGCTGAACGGAAGCCCGCAGTGTGGATTGGGTTATTGCTGTATTTGTGGGATCTGGTTGCTGTTCAGGGTTGAAGGAGGATTGTATTTTCTATATTTTTGGATTTTGGACCCTGAATTTTGAGAAATGCAATCGCTGATCAGGAGCAAGTCAGCCGGGGTAACAGGCGGAAGGGGCACAGCAGGGGCCGGTCCTGGTAGGGACCTTCTTTATGGTAGCAGAGGCGTACCTGCTGCCCCTACCTACCGCCGACGCGGGGACTTGGGCCCTTATGAGCCCTGCCATAGTACGCCCCGGATGCGCATTGTGGACTCGGTGGAGACCACGCCGGAGATTGGAGCCAGAGAAGAGCCGAGACGCTCAGGAGCATGGCGAACTCCGGAAGTTGAAGCCCGAAGAGAAGTACGACGTTCGGGAAGAGGAGGACTTGACATGGAGGACCTGGTCTCCATGTGTGAGCGTCGCTGTCGAAAGGCATGCAACCTCCGCTCCGCCGTGGAGGACTCTGAGGAGACCTGCCATTCAGGCAGCAGTGGAGGACGGGCCCGGCGCTTTCGGAAGCGCGGGTCACCCAAGCCCGCGGCAGGAAACGCCGGGGCTATGGATACGGACCCCAGCCCGGTCAGGCTGTGGGACTCCGAGGGGCACTCCGAGGGCTATCGGACAGCTTATGAGCAACCTTCGGAGTCGGAGGAGACGGCCAGACCGCCCACAAGGGCGAACACGGCCCCAGAACCCAGCCTGGAGCATGACGCGGAGGCGTTGGAGAGGCCCGCCAGAGCCAGAACGGCGCCTGTGGCCCGGCACACGGAGCCAACGCGGGACAGCATGGGCGACATACCCATGGCGGAGGAGTCCGAGGCGCCAGGAACCGTGGGATGCGCCAGATCTGGTGGAAAGCACGTTGAATGCCACTGCGAGCACGTGTCCTTCCTCATCGGCAAGTACCCAAGGATGGGGATGGACGCCATCGTGCAGCACCTCGACCGCCTGGACAACCGAAGGACGGCCTAGAGGAGGACGTTGCGGGGATCATGGATGACCAGTCGGCAGCGGAGAGAGACATGGCGGAGCTGCGAGCGGATCAGGACCGGTACCGGGAGAATCTGGAGCTGGCCCTGGAGAATCAGCAGCGAGTGGTGGACAGCCTCCTCCAGCTTGTGGAGGACATGTCGGGACGCCTGAAAAGGCTAGAGGAGTCACAATCCCTCGCCTCGGGTCCGGAGCTCCCGGCAAAGCCAGCAGCGGCAGAGCTGGTGGAGCGGGTTAAGACCCTCAGGAGCGCCATGGATAAACCCATGGGCGGCCCTGCAGAGGCACCTTACGCGCCTCCGCGTGTTGACCCGGGTGCGCTGCCGTTTGTTCCCATGTTCAGCGAATCCACAATGCTCGGGGAACACACGGCACCGGCTGGGTCCATGCGGGAAGGGCACGCAACCACGGACCCGAGGAGCCTGACGGTACTGATGTCCCATGCCGCCCAGGATCCACCTACCATTACGACTGCCCATGCAGTTTATGCGGAAGAGGAGATCCAGAGCCAGACCATGCAGGGGCGAACCATGGGAAGCGCCGACGGACATGGTCGAGGCCATCCAGGCAGAAACCTGTGGATGAAGGACCCCAATACGGGGATATGGACAGCCGGTGGAGCAAGTCCTTCCCGCATTCCAAACCCCATGGGTTCAGGCCCAACTGGACCGTACTCCATGGAGGAGAGGGATGTACGGGGAGTGTACTCACACCCCCCGGCCACAGGTGGTATCCGTCTCGGTGGAGTGGTGGCTGCGGACGTCGGAGACGCCATCAGGATTGACGACCTCAGGGGAATCAAAATCCCCTACTACGATGGCAACCCCTCCGACCTGGATGACTTCATCCTGGATTGGGAGGACTTCGCCGAGGAGGTCGTCGGCGAGATGAGGGGAGCGCCAAGGGACAAGTTGGTATGTCGGACATTCCCACACAGGCTGGCGCAGGACCTGAAGGAGGAGCTCAGGGATCAGTTCCGTGAGGGAGTGATCCAGACGGAGCAAGCCTGCCTCCAGTGGCTGGAGGCCGAAGAGCGAGTGGACGCCCCCCACCAGAAGTTGGAGGATTTGTGGTCCATTCCGCTGCCGCTGGAGCGCAGAGAGCTGAGGGTCCGGGAATGGAATCCGTACATCCGAAAGTACCGAAGAAGCCTCAAGCTGGTGGAGGACTGGAATGAGGCCAGCGAGATCCGACACTTGCTGAAGGACGTCCTCCCCGGGAACTGGAAGAGAAGAGTGGAGGATGAGGAGAAGAAGGGAGCAAAGAAGCGCGTGGCCGTACGGATCATGGCATCGGAGGACACCCACGCCGGAATAATGGAGTTCTTCCGGCGAAACCTCGGCGAGCCCAGCCGAACGTTGGGGTTGAAGAACGCCGTCTACGTGGAGGTATTCGGCGACACCATGGGGCAAAGGCTGATGCGCCTCAACAACGTGGAGTGGAGGCGCGGAGAGCCGCTGAGGATGCAGGTCATCTTCGCCCGCATGAGCCTGGACGGGATCGTGAAGTACATCACGGTGGAGTTGAAGCTCAATGCGAAGAACGAGGCCCACGTGCAGGATCGACATGGGCATGGACAACGAGGCCACCGAGAAGACCGCCATCATCGGGAGATCCAGGAGGACACGGCCAACTCCGCGGAGGATGGTAGTGGAAGTGGCCGAGACCACTGGACCGGGTCCCGGGAGGATCATGAGGAGGCCCATTCCTTCGCGTTTGTGGCGCACAATGTGAGGGACCATGGGCAGGATCGGTCCAGATAGAACCGGGTGGGACCCAAGAAGGGCAAAGAGCCAAGGAGGATCGGGAACCCACCGCTCTCGTTCCGGGAGTACAGGTCTCAGCACGACGGGTGCTGGGTCTGTTATGGCAAGGGAAACAACCATGCACATGACCACCGTCAGTGCAAGGTGTATGAGGCGGACAAGAAGGCCTACTTTCGCTGCCCACCCCGAGATGAAGCCCAAGGAGCAGCGGATTGCCGATTGGAAGGCGAAGGGCGGAGACGGGGGAAAAGGCCAGGGCAAAGGCCAAGGGTAAGGCGGAGGAAGAGGCTATGGTGGTGGACCCGGCCCAGACCGACGCATGAGGTCGATCGAGGAGGTTGCTGAGGACATGTTGAGGACGTCGGAGGAACTCAAAGCCCAGCAACGTGGTGGACAAAGTCTGAGCGGATCGCAGCAGGAGGGAGCTGCGGCAGGCCATGTCTAGAGGAGCCGCCACGGGAGTGGGACCTCGGAGGTCTCTCCTCCGAAAATCGGTGGAATCCCAGAGAAAGCGAAGGCACATCGGGTGCCGAAGAAGGCTCCAGAAGAGCCAAAACCACTGGGTTTCGCCACTCCCAGGGAAGTTTATGTGGGCAAGGGACGTGGCAAGAAGGAAGGAGCGATCACGGAGAGCCCCGTGGACGGGCAGGACCAGCCCAAGATCTAAATCATCCGTGACCATACCCTCGAAGTCCTGATGCACCCGGATGTGCTAGAGTTGCATGCCGTGAGAGTCGTCCATACACTGCATGGTGACGAGCGGCAGTTGCACTTGAAGGTGCGTGTACAGTGCGGACAAGAGGAGTTGGTGGTGGATGTTTTGGTGGATATGGGTGCCCAGGTGAGCCTGGTCCGGAGAGGGTTGTTCCAGGAGGAATCCCTGCAGCCCAGCCGTAGACCGGTGCGCCTGAAGGTGGCCAATGGAGAGATCATGGGTGTAGTACCCATGAGGCCACTATCAGTATGGAATTCTGGGAGCATGAGCACTTGAACCGCCCTGATTTGGCGAAGAGAAGCACTCTATCCGGGAACTTCTATGTGGCCGACCTTACAGATTGGGATATGATCATGGGCTATGACTTCATGGTGGCAAATGCCATTGGAGCCCTTCCCCATCGCGCAACGCTGGTCCGGGAGGATGATGAATGCCTCACATGGCTGTCCACGGATTAGGCATGCGGATTATCCCCATGGAATGCTGAGGAAGAGGATCGGATCGTCCGAGCGGTGCAAGCTGTGGGTGCCAAGTCCAGAGGAGACCGCGGAGTTCAGCTCACGGAGTATGGAATGGCGCCACAGGTGTCTGACAGGATGATCCAGACGCTGGGAGCCGAAGCGCTCGAGACGGACGTCTGCGCTTCCCAGGATGCCCCACTTTTGCGGAAGTGTAGGAGGCATTGGCATCGAGGAGACTCAGCCTGGCACAGGCATTGGGGTTTGAAGGAGTGGGGGCCCATGTATTGGCATGGCTCCCTGGATAACACCAGACGTACGGTGGAGAAGATTGTCGCGGATAGGGCGAAGGGGATCCCGGTCATAACAGGCATAGGATCCACCCCATGTCCGCTGGAAGATCTCAAGTCGACGCTGGACTCCATCACCCTGAACGAGATGTCATTCGGGCCACAGGAGGAGCTGTTCATTGACGCCAAGGGTGTATCAATGCCCTCCCCGGGTCAAGTGTGGGGTACCAAGGCTTTCCTGGTGGATGGGGTGCAGGCCCAGCCCACGGGTGATGAAGCATTCATCCGTAGGGTGGAGGTGGTGCCCATGAAGGTCATGTTTGAGCCCAAGGAGGGGACGGATCAGCCAATTGATGGCATTGACGTCCTGTCCCACGCCGAGATCGACGACGTCGTCAACTACATGCGAATGGGGATGCACGACCGTGTGGCAGCCAAGAAGAGGCGGGCCATGGTCACATCTCCGCATTGGTGGGATGACAAGATGTTGGTTACCGGCAAGTACGAGAAGGATGAGTTCGTGGCGAGGGTCATGGATCACATCGCGGACCAATACGATGGTCCGGTTGGGTCGGACCCGCCGACATGGGTTTTTCCAAGAATGGGTGCCGATAGCGACAGGAACCAGGCCGATGCCGCAAATTTCCGAAGATTATCGGTGGGAAGAGCTCCCCACGACGATGAAGACGGCATATCGGACGAGTAGAAGTCGGAATCGGACCCAGAAGAGGCCTATACCGCAGTGCGGTCGGTTGTATCGATACCGAAGCAAGCCGCTGAAGAGGCCCAGGAGAACCAGAAGGTCGCCGAGCTGAAGGAGAGGCTGATCAATGCCTATCCGCGGCTATTCAGTGGCGTTGCCAACAAGACTCCTCCAGATCCCGGGAGGTTTGGCACAGCGAGGATCAAGCTGAAGCCGAACCCCAAGATCTATCGTCATCGGGAGTACCAACTTCAGGGCGATCGGGCCGAGGCCATAAAGAAGTTGTTGGCCGAGTTCATTGAGCGGGGATGGATCGAACCCTCCGACAGTGAGTGGGCCAGCCCAGCCTTTATCGTGCCCAAGAAGGAGAAGGGCGAGTGGAGGTTGGTGGTGGATTACAGGGGTTTGAACGAGCAAACCGAGCATGACTCGTACTCGCTTCCTCTGATCGACACCATCCTCCAAAAGCAACAGAAAAAGCGGATCTTTACGGTGTTAGACCTGAAACACGGCTATCACCAGATGCCGCTGCACCCGGACTCCAGGCCCTGCACAGCGATGTTGACGCTGCTGGGGCCCATGCAGTGGAAAGTGGTGCCTATGGGCGCCAAGAATGGCAACGCCGCTTTCCAGCGCATGATGGAGGACCTACTCGGTCCTGTCCGGGACTGTGCCGATCCCTTTGTGGATGACATCATCATCGGGTCCGGCACGGAGAACATGACTGAGGACAAGCTCATCGATGCGCATGAGAAGGATCTGCGCCGAGTGCTCAGCGAGCTGGACAAGCACAACATGGTGTGCAAGCCTACCAAAGCCTCCCTCTTCGTGAAGGAAGTGGAGTTCGCGGGTCACGTGGTTGGTCACGGGCAACGCCGTCCCATGCCTGGGAAGCTGGCGTCCCTGCACCACTGGAAGAAGCCCCAGACCATCAGCGAACTCCGATCCTTCATGGGGTTCTGCAACTACTATTCGGGCTATGTCCGGATGTATGCAGAACTGTCGGGGCCGCTGCACAAGATGTTGCAGGTGGGCAAGTTCGATGGCCGGAAGGGGAGCAAGAAGAAGCTTGCCTGGACCCCTGAGGCCGAAGATGCGTTCAGCCGCCTGAAGGAGCGACTCCTGGGGCAGCTGGGGCTATTCCTGGTGGACCCGGACAAGGGATTCGTGCTACGGACGGACGCCTCGGACTATGCTGTAGGGGCAGTCCTCGAGCACATCCGGGACGACGGGTCACACGTACCCGTGGCGTTTTGGAGCTGGATCCTGGCCGAGGGCCAACGTCGAACCCCGACCGCGAGGGAGAAGGAGACGTACCCCATTGTCTGTGCGCTCAGGAAGTGGTCTGGCCACATCGGATTGCAACCGGTGGAGGTTTGTACGGACCATCAGTCCTTGCAGAGCTGGCACAAGGAGCACATCGACACCCCCTCGGGACCGGCGGCAAGGAGGGCCCGATGGCATGAGACGTTCGCCAAGTTCGACCTCAGCGTCGTGTATGTCCCGGGGAAGGACAACACTGTGGCAGATTGCCTCAGTCGATGGGCCTACCCCGCGGGCAAGGCATGGATGGACATATCCAGCCATGGTGACGCCGAGGAGACTGAGGAGGCCAAGCGCATCATCGAGATGGAGAGGGCCATTGAGCAAGAGGGGGTCAAGTGCTTTGTGGTGATGGCAAACCGTACGGACCTGGCCAAGTTCCAGGGCGCCCGAGTCCAAGCTATTCGAGAGGAAACCCTCGAGCAATGGATGGTGGCCCCTGTAGAGCTAGTCAGGTCGGTGCTCAAAGAGGACTGGTCGGATGACTATGCGGCATCCGAGCACTGGAGCAAGTACTGGAATGTCGTGAGCGCCCCGTCAGACGACGAATGGCCCGAGGGCTTGACCGAGGATGGGGACAAACTGTTCCTCAAGGACAAGCTATTGGTCCCTGAGAACCGAATGGAGGAGCTCACTGACCACTGGCATAACGCCCAGCTCATGCATCCTGGTCGGGATAAGATGCAGCAGGACCTGGAGTGGCGCTTCAAGTTCCCAACGGGGTACTACGCCCTCCTGGATAAGTACTGCAGCGACTGCGCCGTGTGTCGGGCCACGAAGAGCCCCAACCACTCCACGGCTGGCAATCCGGTGTACACGGCTATACCGGAAGCCCCTATGCGGTCCGTGGCCATGGATGTGTTCGCCATGCCTGAGGTCACCGTGGACGGAGAGACCTACGACTGTGTCATCCTGGCGGTGGACAGGCACAGCGGGTATATTGTGGCGGTCCCTGGCAAGAAGTCCAAGAAGAAGGACAAGAAGGACAAGCATGGAGTGGGTCTGCAGGCCAAGACCTTCGCCAACGCCATGATCAGGCATTGGCTGACGATTTTCGATATCCCAGCTGTCATCTGCAGCGATCGGGGCAGTCAATTCGTGGGGACGTGGTTCAAGATGGTGTGCAAGCACATGGGGATTAGGCACGCCAAGACCGTGGCGTACCACAGCCGGTCGAATGGCCGGGCTGAGGTGGCCGGGCGGCAGATTTTCGAGAAGTTCCGCCAGCTGCAAATTGACGAACCGGGCCGGAACTGGTATAATTCGCTGTGGAGAGTGCTCCAGGTGTACCATGACCTTCCGGGACCCACTGGACTGTCGCCCCATCGTATCCTGTTCCTGCGGGATCAAGTGTCACGCACTCTCCCGTGGTTGAACCATGGCAAAGTGGCCCGGGATGCGAATGCTATGATGGCTGAGTCGGACGACACGGCGGCCAAGGTGTGCAAAGAGGGCCAAGTACTTCAAACAGGGAAAAGTCCAGAAGTATGCTCACCAAGACACCGTGTGGGTGGAGCGGCACCACAAGGATGTCCTGTCCAGGCATCGGCAGGCATCTTGGTATGTGCCGGGGGTAATCGTGCGGAAGGGCGGGCAGGATGTGTATGCGGTTCGTGTGGGGTATAACAAGATCCTGGACCGCGACCATACCCAGCTTCGTCCCCAAGCACCAGACCCCAGCGGACGTCCCGTCACCTTCGAGTTCACGGCTGGCGATGTGGACTCGGACGACGAGGGTGAGGACGACAACTTCACCACCGAGAAGATCCGGGCAGACAAGCCGGACCAGGGGACGCCCGGGGGGAGGCTGTATAAAGTCCGTTGGAAGGGATTCACCGCATCCAGGGATTCGTGGGAGCCTCCGAGCAGCTTTGTGCCGTGGTACACCACGGTCTGGATGGAGTATCTGAAGAAAAAGAACATTTCTTTGGATGTCAAGGACGTGTTGGTCCATCTGGTGGCTGCTGTAGCACCACGATGGATCCCCCTTGGCATTTTTGTTTGTTTTTGTGCTTGGGAGACGGGTGAGGGCGTTCATCCGGGGATTTTGGGCCTTGATTGGCCATATACCCTCTTCACTCGATCTCCACATATGTATTTCATTGTGGTATACTTATTTAGGTCGACCGACGACGTTTCTCTATCTTTGATCCCCTTGGTCCATGTTGTAGATCAAGAGGAGACCGAATATGGCGTAGGGCACCGATTATCAGTGTCCTCACCCCTCCCTTGGGACATGGGGGACGCCTACGACGTGTGTGGGGCCTCCATGTGTCCTTGGGACACGGGGGGGGGGGGGGGGGGCTAAAGCCTATTGGGGTCCTCCCGTCTTCTCTTCAATGACTTCCGAGCGGATACAACGCTCTGAGAAGGGGGGTGAAGCCGGTTCGGACCCCCGTGGCCATCTTGGGGTCACTTGGGGTGTGTGTCTATGTGCCGGCAAGCCGCCATTGGCTGATATCATACTCTCCCATCCACCTGGCCTAACCCGATGTGATAGTGTGATAGGTTTGGCCATTCCGGCTATGAGCGGCCATATTCAGTACCGAGGCGCCGCCAGCTGAGATTTATATATCAGAATATCAGGAATCAACAGGGTTTTTTTATCATAATGTTTCCATAATTTTTCCGCCTTCCGTTCTGATTGTCAATGTATCGGCGACTGTCAGTTGGCTCCCGATTTTGCGGTAACCGATTGGTTAACTGTTATTTACAGATATTTTGGCGGAAACCCTGATGAAGCGTCAGATTTCATCAGTAAAGGGTTCGTTGCTTCCGCAATTTTCATATTATACACTCGCAAAATTAATCCGATTTTTTCAGACTTTCAGAATCGGATTTTCGACTTCGACATCGCCGCACTTGATATGATGAATCTCGAGTGGTCCTACAGTTTTCCCCGATCACGAATCATCCTTCGTTTTGTCGTCCCTCTCATTTTTCTTGGAGATATAGTCGAAACAAAAGTGATTCGTGAGGCCACTGTGAAGAATCATATCTCCGGCTCACGGCGGGGAATATCAATTTCGAGAATTGGGTTGGAACCGCCTTGGTCTCAACTTAATTTAGGAAGCATCAAACGCCTTTGGTGTGTACACATGCCCGGTGTAGCAAGGGATAATGGTCAAGAGGGTAGAAAGTTATGTATATCTCTTGGACCGTGCAACCGAATATTTTAATGCAACTTTCGAGTATGCCGCATGAGTGTTGGTGTTGCATAGAAACTTTCCTTGGGGTTTGAGGTTTGAGGTTTGATTTTGCGGGTACTAGACGCCTTTCGGCCCCTGGGGGCCACCTGGTCGGGCCAGGTGATATCCTCCCCACCGGGTCCTAGTGGGGGGCCCTCCAAGACGCACCTCCTGCCTGGTGGCGGAGTCCCCCGGGTTCACAGAGCTCGGAGCCCCGTCCTTCCCCGGCGTCCCCGTTTCGCCACTCCTCGGTCAGTGCATCAATTCGCAGCCGTGGCTGCGGGCGCTTACCCACTGCGTCGCCCCCCTAATGCGTGGTCGCCCGGGGCGCCGGCGCCGCCGGGCCCGTGCTACTGGCTTGTCGCCAGTGGGACCCCCTTGGGCTGGCGCGGAGGCTGCCTAGCCTAGGGGTTGGGGCGTGGCGCTGTGCGCCACTACTGCCTTGGCGGGTGCAGTGTCCCGTCTGTGTGTGCGCGGCGCTCGCGGCCGGTTCGGGGGGGGTTCGGGCCGGTACCTGGTGTTGTGTCTCTCCTGTTTCCCCCTTCCCGCCCCGCGTGTTCCGCGCTGCGTGTGGCGGGCCGTCCCCTCCGGGTGTCCCTTACCCTCGCTCGCTGGTACGCCATTCCATGCGGTCTGTGCGTTCCGCGCGCTCGGTCCGGTTGCCCTTCCGGTAGTCCCCGCGTGTCCTTTTCGTGTGTGTGCGCTCGCGCTCTCGCGGTGTCCGCTCCCCCCCCCGCTGGGTGGTGTGGCGCGCATCTCGCGTGGTCCCGGCACTGGGCGCTGGTAGGGCCGTTCCACTTGGTCCGTGCCCCTCCGCGTGTCCTGCCCCGGTCCCGTGCTCCGTCTGGCGTGCTTGGGGGGGGGCGGTCCGGTCCCGGTTCCCCCCTCCTTGGCTTGGGGTTGCGGGGGCGGCGGCCCCTGGCCGCCCGTCCTCTGGAGCGGGCGGCCAGGGTTCCGCGTCCCGCGTGTCCTGGGTGCGGTCGGTGCGGGCGTGGGATCTCCGCACCGGCCCCACAGCGTGAGCCCTCGCGGGCCGGTGTTGCTCGCTGTGGGGGTGGCGGAAGGGCGTCCCCGGGGGGGGTGCTTTCCACCTTTGTGAGGGGCGCCTGGTGTCAGGCGCTGTCCCTCCCCCGGCCGCCCGTCCTCTGGAGCGGGCTGCCAAGGTTCCGCGACCCGTGTGTCCCGGGTGCGGTCGATACGGGCGTGTGTACCCAGCACCGGCCCCCCAGCGTGCGCCCTTGCGGGCCGGCGTTGCTCGCTGTGGGGGTGGTGGAAGGGCGTCCCCGGGGGGGGTGCCTTCCACCGTTGTGAGGGGCGCCTGGTGTCAGGCGCTGTCCCTCCCCCGGCCGCCCGTCCTCTGGAGCGGGCAGCCAGGGTTCCGCGACCCGTGTGTCCCGGGTGCGGTCGATGCGGGCGTGTGGACCCAGCATCGGCCCCACAGCGTGCGCCCTTGCGGGCCGGCGCTGCTCGCTGTGGGGGTGGCGGAAGGGCGTCCCCGGGGGGGGGTCTCTTCCGCCGTTGTGAGGGGCGCCTGGTGTCAGGCGCTGTCCCTCCCCCGACCGCCCGTCCTCTGGAGCGGGCGGCCGGGGTTCCGCGACCCGTGTGTCCCGGGTGCGGTCGATGCGGGCGTGTGAACCCAGCACCGGCCCCCCAGTGTGCGCCCTCGCGGGCCGGCGTTGCTAGCTGTGGGGGTGGCGGAAGGGCGTCCCCGGGGGGGGTGCCTTCCACCGTTGTGTGGGGCGCCTGGTGTCAGGCGCTGTCCTTCCCCCGACCGCCCGTCCTCTGGAGCGGGCTGCCAGGGTTCCGCAACCCGTGTGTCCCGGGTGCGGTCGATGTGGGCGTGTGGACCCAGCACCGGCCCCACTGCGTGCGCCCTTGCGGGCCGGCGTTGCTCGCTGTGGGGGTGGCGGAAGGGCGTCCCCGGGGGGGGTGCCTTCCACCGTTGTGAGGGGCGCCTGGTGTCAGGCGCTGTCCCTCCCCCGGCCGCCCGTCCTCTGGAGCGGGCAGCCAGGGTTCCGCAACCCGTGTGTCCCGGGTGCGGTCGATGCGGGCGTGTGGACCCTGCACCGGCCCCACAGCGTGCGCCCTTGCGGGCCGGCGTTGCTCGCTGTGGGGGTGGCGGAAGGGCGTCCCCGGGGGGGGTGCCTTCCACCGTTGTGAGGGGCGCCTGGTGTCAGGCGCTGTCCCTCCCCCGGCCGCCCGTCCTCTGGAGCGGGCAGCCAGGGTTCCGCGACCCGTGTGTCCCGGTGCGGTCGATGCGGGCGTGTGGACCCTGCACCGGCCCCACAGCGTGCGCCCTTGCGGGCCGGCGTTGCTCGCTGTGGGGGTGGCGGAAGGGCGTCCCCGGGGGGGGGTCTCTTCCGCCGTTGTGAGGGGCGCCTGGTGTCAGGCGCTGTCCCCCCCCCGGCCGCCCGTCCTCTGGAGCGGGCAGCCAGGGTTCCGCTACCCGTGTGTCCCGGGTGCGGTCGGTGCGGGCGTGTGGACCCTGCACCGGCCCCACAGCGTGCGCCCTTGCGGGCCGGCGTTGCTCGCTGTGGGGGTGGCGGAAGGGCGTCCCCGGGGGGGGTTCCTTCCACCGTTGTGAGGGGCGCCTGGTGTCAGGCGCTGTCCCTCCCCCGGCCGCCCGTCCTCTGGAGCGGGCAGCCAGGGTTCCGCGACCCGTGTGTCCCGGGTGCGGTCGATGCGGGCGTGTGGACCCTGCACCAGCCCCACAGCGTGCGCCCTTGCGGGCCGGCGTTGCTCGCTGTGGGGGTGGCGGAAGGGCGTCCCCGGGGGGGGTGCCTTCCGCCGTTGTGAGGGGCGCCTGGTGTCAGGCGCTGTCCCTCCCCCGGCCGCCCGTCCTCTGGAGCGGGCAGCCCGGGTTCCGGTGTGCGTGTGTGTTCGTGTGCGTGCTCTGCTTGGCCGGGTCGGGCGGGCCGGCCTCCCGGGCGCGTTCTGGTGCGCCTCACCTTTTCCTTTGGCCGCTTTGTCTTTCTGCTTTGCTTGGCCCCCTCCGGGCTGGGGTTGCCCCCCTCTCTCTCGCTGCTGCTGCCTTTCCTCGTTGCCCTGGCGCTTGGTTTTTTTTTTTTTTTTTTTTTTTTTTTTTTCTTTTTTCCTCTCCCCTCCCGCTGCCTGGTTGGTTGGTGTCTCCCGCTTGGCCGTTGGCTGCTCGTTGGTGGTTGCTCCCCCGCCCCCCTCCCCTTGTGTGTCCCACGGTTTTTGTCGCTCCCGCTTGGTGCCTGGGTGTTGTTTTTTTTTTTTTTTTTTTTTTTGTTTTTTCTTCCCGTTCTTCTTTCTCTGTGCGCCCCCGTTGTCTCCGGCTTTCTCTGGTTTCCGGCCCCGGTTGCCTTGGGCCTCGGCGCTTGCGTTGTTTGCTTTGTTGGCCTGCCGCTTCTCGGCTCTCCGTGCGCTTGTTCCTCTTTCGTGCTTTCCGCCTGGCTGTTGGCTGCTCCCTCGTGGTTGCTGCCCCCCCCCCCCCCTTTTGTTTCTCACGGTTTCCGTCGCCGCCGCTCGGTGCTGCGTGCCGTGTTGTGCCGTGCGTGGCTGGGTGCTGCGCTGCGCCGCGCTGCTGCGCGTTGTGTCGCCCGGTGGTGTGCTGTCCTGTGCTGTGTTGCGCTCGTTTGGTGCCGCTGCTTGTTGCGCCGTGCCCTCTGGCGCTGCCCGTCGCCCTTGGGCCCTGTGCTCTGCGGCGCTGTGTTTTGCGGTGTTCCCCCGCGCTGTGTGCTCTGTGCTGTGTGTGTTTTGTCGTGGCGCGGTGGTGCGTGCTGTTGTTCGCCGCTCTGCTTTGTGCTGTGTGTGTCCCGGGGTGCTGTGCTGTGCGTTCCCTGTGCTCTCCGCTCTGCGCGGTGCTGTGCTTCGCTGTGCTGGTGCGCTCGCGTTGTGCTGTTCGTGTGGTGCGTGCCGTTGCTGGCGCCTGGCGCTGTGGTGCGCTGCTGTGTGTTGTGCTGTTTCCTGTGGTGTGCCGTGGTGCGGTGCTGGGTCTGTTGGCCCGTGGTTGTTTGCTGGTGGCGTGTTTCGGTGTCTGTGTCCCTGTCTGGCCGCGTGGTCTGCTTCCCTGTGGTTGGTGTGGTTTGCTGTGGTGCCCTGCTTTCCTGTGTCGTGTTCTGTGGTGCTGTGCTGTCGCGTGGTGCTGTGCTGTTGCTCTCTGCTGTCGTTTTGCGGTGCTGTTGGGGCTTGCTTTGCCCTTCTGTGGGCTGTCGCGCTGTGCTGTGTTGTGCTGTTGGTTGGCTGTGCTGTTTTTTGCCCGGTGGTGGTGTCTGCGCGCTGTGGTGCTCTTTCCCTCGTGCCCTGGTGCCGTGCTGCCGCGTGGTGCCGTGGTGTCCTGTCCTGTCGCCTTGTTGGGTTCGTTTCTTGCGTGGGTGTGGTTGTACCTACTTGTAAAACCGCTGCAATTATCAGTGTCCTCACCCCTCCCTTGGGACATGGGGGACGCCTACGACGTGTGTGGGGCCTCCATGTGTCCTTGGGACACGGGGGGGGGGGGGGCTAAAGCCTATTGGGGTCCTCCCGTCTTCTCTTCAATGACTTCCGAGCAGATACAACGCTCTGAGAAGGGGGGTGAAGCCGGTTCGGACCCCCGTGGCCATCTTGGGGTCACTTGGGGTGTGTGTCTATGTGCCGGCAAGCCGCCATTGGCTGATATCATACTCTCCCATCCACCTGGCCTAACCCGATGTGATAGTGTGATAGGTTTGGCCATTCCGGCTATGAGCGGCCATATTCAGTACCGAGGCGCCGCCAGCTGAGATTTATATATCAGAATATCAGGAATCAACAGGGTTTTTTTATCATAATGTTTCCATAATTTTTCCGCCTTCCGTTCTGATTGTCAATGTATCGGCGACTGTCAGTTGGCTCCCGATTTTGCGGTAACCGATTGGTTAACTGTTATTTACAGATATTTTGGCGGAAACCCTGATGAAGCGTCAGATTTCATCAGTAAAGGGTTCGTTGCTTCCGCAATTTTCATATTATACACTCGCAAAATTAATCCGATTTTTTCAGACTTTCAGAATCGGATTTTCGACTTCGACATCGCCGCACTTGATATGATGAATCTCGAGTGGTCCTACAGTTTTCCCCGATCACGAATCATCCTTCGTTTTGTCGTCCCTCTCATTTTTCTTGGAGATATAGTCGAAACAAAAGTGATTCGTGAGGCCACTGTGAAGAATCATATCTCCGGCTCACGGCGGGGAATATCAATTTCGAGAATTGGGTTGGAACCGCCTTGGTCTCAACTTAATTTAGGAAGCATCAAACGCCTTTGGTGTGTACACATGCCCGGTGTAGCAAGGGATAATGGTCAAGAGGGTAGAAAGTTATGTATATCTCTTGGACCGTGCAACCGAATATTTTAATGCAACTTTCGAGTATGCCGCATGAGTGTTGGTGTTGCATAGAAACTTTCCTTGGGTTCCTACGTATTTTTAACGTGAAGTTATGCCAATGGAGGGGCATGGCATATCATGGTGGGAGCCACTTTTTGAGCGTATGTGTTATATGCATGGTATGTGCTTCGATATGCTCACGCCCATGTTATATATCTCTGTTTGTAGGCAGATATATGGCGCCATACGTGGCAAGGGCTTCGCCCATGTCCCAATGATGAACTCCATGGCGCTAGACTAAGTCTACCGCTCATATAGTGCATGTGGGAGGGCTTACGAAGCAACCCACAAGCGCCACTATCAATTTTCCCATTTTCATGGTGCGTGTTGGGAGGAGGTTCGAAGGTGTCCCTATGCGTCCATGTGGGGATCCAAGTGGGGGGATTGTTTGCAAATGGTCCCAAGCAATTGTGTTTTGAATCATATGTTGATACCATGGGTGAGCAAAGTTATATACTATTGTAATTATCTTGAATTTGGCATTATTTGCATGTTTTTGACCTCATTTTATGCTCATTTTTGTGTTTTATTTGCTCAACTGGTCGGCTAACAGTAAAGTGCCTAGAGATCTGTGAACCATGGTATGTTGCTTATATGTTGGCATATGCTTGGGTGTTGTACCTCACCATATGCCGGATTGCGTGGTCACTTTGGCTTGGCACACGAGGTCTCACAAAATTAGGTCTCAAGCTCATGAGCTGACTTGTGAAGCATGTCATGCACATAACCGGAAGGGGTTTCGGAGCCAATGATGGGATATTCTTGGGCATGGACCTTTGGTCTATATCACCCTTGTATACTACATTCGGGTTTGACACATGCATGGAGCATTTGAATATTTGCCGTATGCATTTTTGAGTATATAATTGATTTTTGGGCATAATGGTGTGATTTGCCTGATTTTGCCATGTTGTGAGGTCATCTTCATGGGGCAGTTCTCCAAGCCCAATCGACTCCAAGTCCAACCAAGGTTATGTCAGGGTAGGGCATGTTCCTGAGTGCCCCATTTGGCTAGGATTTAGAGGCTTGGGAGTGAACACATTTTTGGGGTTTGTGTAGTGACTTTTGACACATGGCATTTAACCATCTTATTTGACTGGGTTCAGGGCATCATGTTGGCGAGTCAAGGGAAGGTCTCGAGTCCAGGGAATGAGGGGTCTATGGCTGTGATTGTGTATGTTTCCATCTTTCCCCAACTTTGCTTTATTTGTGTTCATATGTCAATTTCAGGGCTTTCCTCTTTGGTGCAATTCTTGTACATGCCCGCCACCGTGAGACAACCGGTGTGCTGAACGGAAGCCCGCAGTGTGGATTGGGTTATTGCTGTATTTGTGGGATCTGGTTGCTGTTCAGGGTTGAAGGAGGATTGTACCTTCTATATTTTTGGATTTTGGACCCTGGATTTGGAGAAATGCAATCGCTGATCAGGAGCAAGTCAGCAGGGGTGACAGGCGGGAGGGGCACAGCAGGGGCCGGTCCTGGTAGGCACCTTCTTTAGTGGCTGAGAGTCCCTACGAAGACATTCTAACTCCCCAGAATATTCAACACTCCCATTCACCTCAGCAATGGTGGCATCTTCTCCAAATTTTGGAGTAACCTTTTGCTTCAAAAATTCTTCTGCACTTTAAAACCCGGCGTCCAAAAAACAAAATTCAGGGCGCTCCAAGGGACCTGACTCCAGCAAAAAACAACCCCTATGACCTACGGGCGCCACCCTATTCTTGTGAAGCCAAGGATGGCCCAACTAAAGGTCGTACTTTATTTCGGCACGATAGAAGTAGTCATCCATAAGGACAACTTCTTCAACTTTGCCGGCATCCCAAAGGTCCTGAGCGACCAAATGGGTTGATATATAACAACCGCATTGTCCGCCTGAGAGAGAGTGTCCAGAAACTCCGTCCAAGGTAACGGGATGTGGCGAATCAAACATGCAGTCCTCGGGTAAGAAAGAATTTGATTGGAGATTTACCTCCGATCCATTGTCACACAAGCAAGTGGCGAGGTGAAAATTGCCCTTGCAATCAGAAACCCACAGCTTTGTAACGAACTGTCGGGCCCTGTGCTTGGACTGTACACCCACCTCGTCCACTGCAGCAGAAGGATCCGTTACCGGATCCAGGGAAAAGGAAACAAGGGACCCTACATCGAGCAAGGGTCGAGAAGGAATCGGGGGATCATGCCTGAAATTGCCTGGGGAGGGGCGATTTTCGTGGCCCCCCTAGGCGTCCTGACCTCCAGCAGCCGCATCAACCTGGTGGATGCAGCCAGATTCATCAGGTTACTCCTCATGGAGCGGATCATCTGCTGGATTCAACGCATTTTCAACATAATCTCGGTCTGCATCTGACACCTGATCTGCACCGGACACCTGATCCACACGATGATTGCCCCTTCCACGACCACGGCCGCCGGATGAGGGACCTCCACCGCTGCCACTCCCCTTGCCCTTGTCTGAAGAAGAGGCCCCAGACGGGTTTCCTTTACCCTTGCCCTGGGATCCTTGGGCATTTCCTTTGTTACCGCCGGATTGGGGGGTTTGGCCTTGATTTCGATTTCCGCCACCGGGGGTGCCATTTGGATTTTTCTGACCGCCGGGCTGCCAACCGCAACCAGATGGAGTCCGATTTCCTGTGCCTTGGGAACCGCCTGGGCCCCCAGGATTTTTGGTACCACTTGAGGAGGTTGGATTTCCCTTTCCAGCCTTCCCTCCATGCACCTGTCGGGCATTTCTGTCTGAATTCTGAGGGGGATTACTGACATTTTCCCCGATAATCTTGTGATCCTGGGCTGACCACCGGTGATTCTCCGTAGAATATGACTTCGCTCGGTGCGTAGAGCCGAGCAAGAGGCAGATGCCACACTCCTGCTGCACACCTTTTGTGTCATCCCCTTTTTTGTTGCTCCAATTGGCGCCGCCTTGGGCATTTTGCTGGGAATTCTTACCACCCCCCAGGCCCTCGTGGTAATTTTGGTTGGCGGCATCAGCGAGTGGCTCAACCTCTTCCCACATTTGCTTCGGGGTGTACGAAAACACCCAGTTTCTTGCCTTCAGGCACTGCCCATGGAAGCTTACTCCCCTGTTGAGCACTCGGACAAACAAGTCCCGATCCTCATGTTCATGATACTTGATTTTTGACGTGTTTTCAGTGAATTTCACCTTGCAAAACGACGTGGGGGAACACTTTTGAAGTGCTTCCCGGACTGAAAATTTATTGGCGGAGGCATCAAAGCCATCCACCTCCGCCCACCAGGTCTTGACCTTTTCTTCGAACTTTTTGTTCCGAAGGGTGGTGGCAGTTTCAGAGGGGATGTTCTCAAAAATTAAATTTCTCAGCTCAGCATTGGAGAACTTCTCACCCAAATGATCAGCCTCCTCGAACAGATTCCAGAAACGCTGCTTCTTATCCTGCACTTCATGGAGGATTAATCGCGAAAATGAGGGGAAATTCTTCAGCATCTGGTTGTAATGATCCTCCGGCAGTCGGGATCCACGTACCTCCAGCTGTTCCCACACCTCATCAAAGGTAACGGGGGAACTTGTCTCTTCGCGATCACTCCATGTCCGAAGCCAAGTGTTGGCCGGCCGTCCCTCAAGACAATGCAAGTGGGCCGTCAGGTACTGATCCTCGTGAAGCTTTTGGGTTTTAACCCACAACTTGAACTCTGGTTGGAACTGAGGCCAACGTCTGGGGTTCCCATTGTACTTCGGTTGCTTGGCAACCTTGCGCAGTCTCAGAGAGGTAGGGTTTAGAAGAGATTCCAGGGCCACACCGGCTGTAATGGCAGACACCTTGGCGGCATCATTAGCCACACCAGCTCCGGCGAGGGTCTGGGCGAGCAAAAGCTGGGCGAGGGCGTTGGAATCAGCAGCAGAGGGGGTTGTACGGGAGGCAGTTCGCTTGGCATTCTGTGCCTTTTCCCTGGCCTTCTCCGTCCTACTCTCGGAAGGAGAAATTTTAACCCTTTCTTTAAGTTTATCTCTGCTGATCCGTGCATCGGTGGTCTTAGAGTCCACCGAAGCAGCAATGGAAAAAATCTCTGTGGCTTCCTCCGAGGGCTCCGTTTCTTTTCCTACCGATGAAGCACCCTCAGAACGCATGTGTGTCTTAAAAGTTTTTTTTATACTCAACGTGTGTACAATTAATTGCATCTGATCCTTAAGTTCCTGAAGCTCGGAATCTCGCTTGGTACGACAGAGGCAGTCGACATGGCAGTACATTCTGTGCCCTGCGGGTGCTGGACAGGCTGCAGGGCCACATAGGTCTGTTGATTTTAACCAGGAGTCCACCTTTGGTGCTCCTTGGGCCCTGATCTCTAGACTGCCCTGCTTTGCAGCTTCCAAAATACCTTCCTCGACCGCTGCAGCCAATTCAGCCGCAGCATCTCCACCGGGAGAGGCAGAATGAGGGGCGGAGGGCCCAGGGACAGCCTCCCGGGTCTTCTCCTTGGAGAAGGGCGTCGCATTCCATACCTGATGGAACGCATTCCTGAGCTGATTTTCCTCCCACAACTGGTACATCCGGTCGTAGATTTTATCTCGAATTAAATGAAAATGATCGAATAGAAATTCAAACTCTTGCTCTTCCTCGCGTCGCGTTGCCTCTTGTATCACCCAACAGGCCGTTTCGTAATTGTGGGCATCTTTCTGTGATAATCTGGGTTCCCAAGGAGCCCATTGTTCAGGGTGCGTTGGGTTCGGCACCTCACCTGATCCACTGACCTCGAAGTCCATGAGATCGACCTCGAATCTCTCCAACGGCGTGATGGATGGTGGGATGATGGTGCCTCCAAGCTCATAAAGACCTTTGACGTTTGACGTTTGATTTTGCGGTTACTAGACGCCTTTCGGCCCCGGGGGGCCACCTGGTCGGGCCAGGTGATATCCTCCCCACCGGGTCCTAGTGGAGGCCCTCCAAGACGCACCTCCTGCCTGGTGGCGGAGTCCCCCGGGTTCACAGGGCTCGGAGCCCTGTCCTTCCCCGGCTTCCCCGTTTCGCCACTCCCGGGTCAGTGCATCAATTCGCACCCACTGCGTCGCCCCCCTAATGCGTGGTCGCCCGGGGCGCCGGCGCCGCCGGGCCCGTGCTACTGCCTGGTCGCCAGTGGGACCCCCTTGGGCTGGCGCGGAGGCTGCCTAGCCTAGGGGTTGGGGTGTGACGCTGTGCGCCACTACTGCCTTAGCGGGTGCAGTGCCCCGTCTGTGTGTGCGCGGCGCTCGGGGCCAGTTCGGGGGATTCGGGCCGGTACCTGGTGTTGTGTCTCTCTCGTTTCCCCCTTCCCGCCCCACGTGTTCCGCGCTGCGTGTGGCGGGCCGTCCCGTCCCGGTGTCCCTTACCCTCGCTCGCTGGTACGCCATTCCACGCGGTCTGTGCGTTCCGCGCGCTCGGTCCGGTTGCCCTTCTGGTAGTCCCCGCGTGCCCTTTACGTGTGGGTGCGCTCGCGCTCCCGCGGCGTTCGCTCCCCCCCCGCCTGGGTGGTGTGGCGTGCGCACCTCGCGCGGTCCCGGCACTGGGCGCTGTTAGGGCCGTTCCACGTGGTCCGTGCCCCTCCGCGTGTCCTGCCCCAGTCCCTTGCTCCGTCTGGCGTGCTTGGGGGGGGGCGGTCCGGTCCCGGTTCCCCCCTACTTGGCTTGGGGTTGTGGGGGTGGCGGTAGGGCGTCCCCGGGGGGGGTGCCTTCTACTGTTGCGAGGGGCGTCTGGGGTCAGGCTCTCCCCCTCCCCTGACTGCCCGCCCACTGGGCGGGCTGTTGGAGTCCGCTATCCACGTGTTGTGGGCGCAGGCGTGCGGGTGTGGGGGCCCTTCTCTGTCCCCTCGGCCTGCACGCCCTGTGGGGGCTGCGCGCCGCGGGGTGGGTCCGTGGCGTTCGTGTGCCGGGGGGCGGGCTGGGGGGGGGGGGGTGCGCCGTACCCCCCGTTCGTGCGACCGGGGGGGGGCTCTAGGGCGGGGGGTCGCTCTGCCTCGTTCCGTCCCTCTGCCTTCCCTGGGCAGGCAACAAAGCGGGTGTCACTGGCGTCGTGCTGTCCATGGGGGGCGTGGCCCCCCATACCACTCCGGTTCGTGCTCGCCCGCCTTCTCTGGCCGCGATCTGTGCGGCGTTCTGGCGCGTTGGCGCGGGCTTGCTTGTTCTCCGCGGCCCCTGTGGGAGCCGGCAGCTGGGGCGGGGGGGCGAGTCGCGCTCCGGCTCCTCTCTCGGGCGGGGGGGGGACCATCCCCCCTGCCTCGGGGGGTGGGGGCCGGGGCCCCCGCGGCTTGTGGGCCGGTGGGGGGGGTGGGGGGGGGGGTCGCGCCGCGGCCTCCCTGCTCCCCTTCTGGGTGGCGGCCTGCGGTACTCAATCCTGGCCCCCCTCGTGTCGTCGGCGCACTCCCTTCCGGCGTGCGCGTGCGGTGGGGGTCGCGGTGCCGCCCCGGGGTGGGGGGGGGGGGGTGAGGGGCGGCCCGTGGACCGCTCCCCCGGGGGCCCCTGCAGACCTGAACCCCCCCTCTGCCCTCCCTGAGTGGGCTGTGGTCACGGGAGGATCATGTAGGGCGCGGCCTCCATACTGTTCTGGTGCGCCGCGTACCTTCCTCGACCGCTGCACCCAATTCAGCCGCAGCATCTCGACCGGGATAGGCAGAATGAGGGGCGGAGGGCCCAGGGACAGCCTCCCGGGTCTTCTTCTTGGGGAAGGGCGTCGCATTCTATACCTGATGGAACGCATTCCTGAGCTTATTTTCCTCCCACAACTGGTACATCCGGTCGTAGATTTCATCTCGAATTAAATAAAAATGATCGAGTAAAAAATCAAACTCTTGCTCTTCCTCGCGTCGCGTTGCCTCTTGTATCACCCAACAGTTCGTTTCGTAATTGTGGGCATCTTTCTGTGATAATCTGGGTTCTCAAGGAGCCCATTGTTCAGGGTGCGTTGGGTCCGGCACCTCACCTGATCCACTGACCTCGAAGTCCATGAGATCGACCTCGAATCTCTCCAACGGCGTGATGGATGCTGGGATGATGGTGCCTCCAAGCTCCTAAAGAGCTCCGCCGTCGACAATGACTGGTTGATTCCAGCCATCCGGCGGCTGATTTTGACTGGGATCTTGACATTGTTGGCCTCCTTGACATCCGATGTTGGCTCACCTGGGACACACTTGGAACTGCTGCAGGGGAATCCTCGTAGCGCTTCAATTGCGCAGCACAGAGGAAGCCAGATGGTCACTTCTGGGGTTCCTACAGCTTCCCTTGGGGTGCCCAGAGGGCCTAGCGAAGGAGTGGGTCCCGCGGGAACAACATTCAGGTAGCCTCTGCTACCATGTAAGTGCTGTCCCGGCTTGATGAGAGGGCCGGAGGGCTCAGGGCCGGCTAGGCCCGGGAGGCAGCCGTGCGGGGATGCGACCTGATTGATTGTTCCGGTGACCGAGGGGACCATAGGAGAGGAGAGGGCAGCGAGAACACTAGGCAAGTCCATGCTCATATGACCAAGAGAAAAATCCCAGTCTATGAAGAGAATTAATGCGGGTGAACACAAATACATCTGAGTGTCTGAATCTGTCTGAAAAGATTTATATAAATCCGATTTCGAAAAAAAGTATGGCCGATTTGGGTCGCGCACGCGCACCAGCAGCAAATGGCGATTCGAGGCAAATCATCGGAATGCGGTGGATTTACAATGAATGGACAGCGGCGCTGAATCCGGCACGTCAGAATGATATAGTTCGGTCCCTGAGAATGGTCCGGGGGTCGGCGCTAGCGACGAAGTATGTAAAATGGGGAAAATGTAGCCAATCTGGGGCAGATCTGTGAAATTTCCGAGCAGATGGGGGTTAGATGCACTTACACTTTGCCTTTGCCACCTTCGCCTTTGCCATTGCCCTCCCACTTGCCCTTGCCACTGTCCTTGTCGGCGTTGCCCTTGCCACTGCCCTTGCCACTGGTGTTCTCGGTCTTGAGCTTCGCCGAGAGGCGTTGCTTGTGGTAGCATTCGTCCTCGTAGTGCTTCCTCTCACCACAGAACGCACAGGTGATTGTGCACCTGCAGTACTGCGGTAGCTTGCCTTTGCCACCGGTGTTGGTCTCCTGCTTCTTCCCCTGGACCACGAAGCAGTCCGGCTCGTCGCAGTCAGGGGCATGAAGCAGGCAACCCTGCTCCTCTGTGGCATCACACCAGAAGAGGTCCTGCACATTGCTCATGAAGCAAGCATTTTTGGGGGTAGTCCCCTGTCCAGGTCGGGTTCCTTGGTACCCCCGGCCATGGCTCCCAGAGCTGCCTCCTCCAGGACGGTAGGCGTTCAGGTGCTGGTCGCTTTCTTTTTCCAGAGCCAGTTCCAAAAGTAGCACGGACAGATCCTCGTAGGTGAGGGCACTGGCCTTGCGCTCTGCCGTTATCCGGCATTCATCCCACAGTTCTCGTGGGAGCTTGGCCACCAACCAGAAAAGCAGCTCGTCACTGCCGTAGGAACCGGGCGTCAGTCACCCTACCCAGTGGTCCAAGTCAGCAAGCAGCTCAGAAATCCTGGCAGGCTTGGCGTTGTTGGGCAGCACACCCAGGTTCTGGATTTCGGGCCTGATGGAGAGGTTGGTCTCGTAGGTAGGGTATTGCCTCTCCAAGGCAACCAACACGTCGGCGAAGGTGGCGGACTTCGTCACGATCTGCTTGACCTGCTTTCCCAGGTACTTGGTCTTGCAGCACTGCAGGAGCAGATAGCACTTCACTCGCCCACTAGCACAGGTTTGGCCGGTCATCCTCAGGAACCGGCCAAAGTTCTCAGCGAACTCGCTGAGGTCCTTCCCCGTGAACTCCGGCAAGTTCACCACGATCTTGGAGGTGGCCATTGCCTTAGCCTCCTCAGACCTGCGTCCCTCATGGCGCCTGGTCTTCCTCTTTTTCTTCTTCTTCTTGCCGCTCGGGTTCTCGGGGTGCTCAGGGTCATCGTCATCAGAACATGAAGCAGACAACGTAGATGGCGGCTCATCATCAGAAGGATCTCCACCCAAGTCACTAGAGCCGTAGGGCTCGGCATCGACCATAGCCCTTAGGGCTGTCAACCCCAACCGATCCAGCTCGGCTCGCGTGGAGTTCTCCACGTGGCTGTAGGGGGGCTCAGCCGTTCTTGGTACGAAAAGGCTCCTTGGTATCACAGCAGGGGTCGGCATAGGTCGGCTCCTCAAGCTTCCCAGGGTGTTCGTCAGTCCCGCCACCAAATGATTGGCTTGTAGATGATGAGGTGAAACTCCCACGGTGGTAGGTGATGGTTGGGGAGAAATCAGGGGCTCCAATTTGGCCCGAATTTCTTGAGTTGGATCACCAACTATTTCAGAAGTGGCTCCTCGAAGAGCCTCTCGTATCTCCGACCGCGTTAGGGATTTGTTTGAGGATCTTACTGATCCTCTGCTTCTTCAACCACAAGACTCAGGGCCACGTAGGCCACTCAGAGAGGCGAAACCAGGTGCTGGCATAATATAGCCAGGCTCGGGTGCCGCATAGCCAGGTATCGCAGTCATGTACACGGCCGCCGCGGGTCTGTGATAGTCACCCTCATAGCGGCGCGGCCTAGGCTCAGGAACACCGGTGTAGGTGAAGCTGGATGCCACTGGTTCGCTGACTGCAGTTGCCATGGGTGGCACCGTTGCGGCTGGAGTCACACAGTTATGAAAACTGCAGGTACAGTGTTTAGGGCACTCTGGTTACATCTGCCATGCTGTCTTCTAATTCTTGTCTGTAGATAATGCCGGGGGTCTGTCATTGTTGGAATGACTGGCCTGTCGCCGTCGCCATCGCCGACGTCTCAGTTCTTCAAGAAACATTTAATTCTGATGGGACTTTGTGGAACTATAGTCCTGATTTATCAATTTTGGAATGTCTTTTTACCAATAGAATTATCTGGTGCCTGAATATAGATTTCTAAAGCGGTATTACAGTGCTGTGCGCATCTCATTCATGTAGATTCATTCAATGCGCATTATTAGTTATGTTCAGTGTCATGCGTGCTTAGTTTGGTGATTGGTTAAGCATACGAGTGGAATCGTTTGGTTGAAGCATGCATTCTTTCATTCATGCATGTTCTCCACACATGCACACAAATGGTAGATGCATAATATTGGTGTTGATGTATCCCAATTGTTATATGCTTCTCTTTGTTGCTTCCCTTATCTCTTTATAGGCATGTAGGCGGAGGTGAGCCTCGCCCATGCATGGGGCGACACAATGGATACGAGGCACAGGGGCCTCTTAGTGTGGATATGGATGACTCGAGGTTCAACCAGGTACGGCATAGAGAATAAAGATGCACTCATGCCGGACTGAGGAGTGCATGGCCTCAATGTGGGATTGTTGCTCTTGATTGTTGCTTCGCTTTGTTTGTTGTTCGCTTGATCGTTGGTTATCACATTTTCTAGAGAAGCTTTTTTTGCTCATGTGCTACCAAAACCACTCCCAAAATACATCAATACATGTATACATACACACACGATATACGTGCAAGGAACACTCACGTTTTGACACCCTTTTTCCTTTTTGGGGAATATGCCAATTAATTTTAGATTGTTAGCAAGTTACAAAAGGAGTCATCTACCTTTTTATCTTTCTGGTAGCAGAGGTTTGCCAAATCTTTGGTTTGCCCATTTTTGAAACTTTGATTTATGAAATCCGAAATTTTGGTCTTTCTTGTGCCGACTCCTTTCCTTACCAAAACACTCCGTTTTGAGTTTGGGATCTTTGCTTGAGTTTCGGTTTTATTGTTGGTTTTGTTTCTTGCACAACTTCTTTGTGCTCGGCGAGTGTAGCGATTCCTCTTGGGCGCATGAAAAGTCCCAAGATGTGCTTACACTTGGGCACAAGAAAAAACCAAGTCCCGGTCGTTGGCTTTGAGATGATCGAGAGTCTCTAAGGACCGGTGGTATCACCCGCGCACCTTCGAGACTAATCCCGAGGTTCCCAAACCTCCTTGTTTCTTGTTGGTTTTTAGATTTGTCCCTAGGAGAGAAACATTTGGGACCTTTTGCCCAACCTTCCGTTTTTGAGTTGGTTTTGTCCTCTCTTTTTGTGCTTGCTTGTTTGTTCGTTCTGAAGTTTGCTTGCCTTTGTCATCGAGATTTACTCCCACTTGAACTCCGAGTTGCGCAACCATCGGAACCCCCTTGCTGAGTTGAACATGCGGATACGAGATGGAAGCTTTTATTGATCCATGGATGAAGACCACCCCATCGCTTGGATGAAGAACACACAATCTCTTCCTGTATACGTGCGAATCCATCGTGATAAAGGCCGCTCTTGAGGCGGAGTCGCATCATCCTCAATTGGCAATGGCGGTGTCCTTCGGTGTCCACCCGATGGTAAATCTTGGGCTATGAAGGCCAATCAGAGGATCGAGCCTTCGACAAAGCCTACGCTTTTTCCCCTGCCAAGAATTGATGAGTGCAAACATGGGGAAATTCTTGTGAGGCTGCATGTTCAACGAACTCAAACCTATTGTGAAAGCCGAACCGCTTCCGAATAAATCGTTTGATCATATGGCGACCATTGAAGGCCATACTTGTCGACACGTTGGAGTACGTCGCCATGAAGGACGATCGTGATGAGATCCCTTCGTGATTGGGTTGTTCCGTCGTCTCGTGACTTTGAATTATCCCACGTTTGAAGAATTTGTCGAGTTGGGATAATTGGAGGTTTGTTCATATGCAATGGAAACGAGACCGGTGGCTTTAAAACCATCGCAAAGTCCGGTGTCTCGCCGGCAAGGTAGGGAAGGAGGTTAGCCTGCAGGACGTGCAGCTGGCAATTTTCCGTTTCCTTTCTTACTACCTTTTTGGTCCATTGGTCAGTTTTGTCGTTGGTTTGTTTGTTGTTTTGTCCTTCCTTTTTGAACGTCGTTATGTTGCAAATCCCGGCATTTGCCACGCTAACCGAGTCTCAACCTGTCATGAATTGTCGATATTCTGTGTGTGGTTTGTGTTTTTGTGGTGACATGTCTGCGGACAACCTCCTCCGTTCACCGTGACGCCGAGCATTCCTACACCCGCGGCTGTGCGGGTAGTTGTGGTTGCCATGTTTGCTGCCTTGGACAATAGGTGAGACCGTTCCATCGCTCAGTACGAATTGAGGTCAGACTGATTGATTCATCAAGGTTGAGGCGGCTGACTTCGTCTACTACCACCCTGGCATAGTGGTTGTGTGACGGGTTATGCCAATCCTTGGGTCACCCGCCGCCGCAGGCAGATTTAGGCTTAGGTCGCGATCGCGTGCGGTGCTGAAATTCAGGATTTTGAATCAAGAGAAACTGAGATTTTATAGTGCAATTACTGTGTATTATCACAGGGTATTCTGAAATGAGAGACGGATGAACAATTGCGCTTAGGCAGGAAGGCTACGCGCGTCCGTCTTGGGCTGAGTTTTTTGTTTCGTCAGGCTTTTTTTTTCCGGAGGTAGATTCAAGCTCAAATGAGCTGAATCTGAAAAATGGGTATGACACCCAGTGCCTAAGGCACTGAAAAAGCCCTGTTTCTGGGCTCAAAGGCCTGCAGTGATATGCAGCCTTGCTTTAGTTTTTTAAATCTAAAGCTTCCAGCCAAGTTTTACACTTGCCTGTTTTTGGGCATTTTGCCCTCAGTGTGTCTTCCTATGTTTGGATGGTTTGCTCACACTAGGAATATTTTTTTCAAAAGACTTCTGATTTTTTGGAGTCACAGAGTGACTCTTCTTGACTGCTTTTTAACTCTTTGCTCCTGTTTGAGAGCTAGAGCACGCCTGTGCATCTGCCGGTGCTCTGCTCCCATATCTATTCTATGGGTAAACTTATTATGATTTTTTTGTACCCTCCCCACTCGCTGTCCCAGTTTGGGACTATTACACTCTGCCACTGCAGAGTTGTATACATTGCAGAGCCACTGCTACTGCAGTCATTCCTGGTCCCTACCTCTGGGGGCGATAGTGCCCCAGGGGCCATATACAGTCTAGGCCAGACTGCATGGGAAAATTCTGATTTGTCATTGTTTTTACAAGAGAATTTTGGGGTGCAGTTTTTGCCTGAGGGCAGCACCCCACAGTGGGAGGGGGGAGCGGCCACAGCACAATATCTGCAGCTGGCCCGTGTACTGCCTTGCTTGCATATCTTTCCTCTGGGGACGTTTTTTTTGCATGCATGTGCACACCCTTGTGCATATGTTTGATGCGTTCTGTGTGCATGCATTTTCGTTTGCGCTTACCTTCTGATTTTCTAAACCCTTACCCATTTCACTGATTCTTTGCTTCTTAGGAGACAAGTGGGGTCAATCGGAGGTCGCTCAGATGAGCAGAAATTTTCACGATGCCCAATGCAATTCAGGTCTGTCATTTTTCTTGTTCTGCACCACGCCCCCCCCCCCCTCTTCGTCTGTTTGAACTCCCTTGCTTTGCCTTCCTTTGCTGCTGCAGTGAAGGCGCCTGGAGTTCAAGATGACAGAAGATGCTCTGAGGTTAATTTAATTTCTGAAGTGGGCACGTTAAGTGCCCTGAAGATTTGAAGGCCTGCAGCACTTTGTATATTATTGAAGGGTCTTCAGCACAGTGGGTCAGGTCAGAACAGACTCAAAGCTTTTGTGTGCTGCATGCCCTGTTTGTGCTGTTTGTGTGCTTTCCGTTTTTTTTTTCAACCTTCTGAGCATGGGATTTGAAGTTTTTGGTGCAGAGACACAGATCTGGAATTTTTGGCATGGGCAACTAGGTAGGTGCGATTAGGTAGGAGAGATGAGTAGAGATACTCCATGGTTTTCATTTTGAATTTCAGGCTTGGAAAACTGCCCCCCTGAGTTTTAGGCTAGAAATTTTGGTTGGAATTCATCTGGGTAGGCAGCGTTTTCTGGCTAGAGTTTACAGGCTTTCTCAGGTGTCTTTTCCCGTGGTCAGCAGGGTTTGTTTTGGGTGGCAGTGAACCCCCCCGCTCAGAGTTGTGTGTAGGATACCCGAATAAAAGTAGAAGGGTCTAGGCTCGGGACTTCAGGCCTTGGGAGGGATATTGTACATTATCCTGGATCAGTTTTGCATTTCTGTCGAGATTGATGATCAATTTTGAAAAGTTTTGCATATGGCTGCGCATACCCCTGGGTTTGTGTCAGCCCTTGCAGGTGGCCTAGTGGCTGCGGCAAGGGCTTGGCGGGGGGTGTGACGGGTTATGCCCATCCTTGGGTCACCCGCCGCCGCAGGCAGATTTAGGCTTAGGTCGCGATCGCGCGCGGTGCTGAAATTCAGGATTTTCAATCAAGAGAAACTGAGATTTTAAAGTTCAATTACTGTGTATTATCGCAGGGTATTCTGAAATGAGAGACGGATGAACAATTTCGAAACTCTGGGAATTATTCAAGATCATTGGTGCAGTGCTGTCTGTGTCGAGGGATATTGGACATAGAGAACTCGGTGTGATTTCGTGGTCCTGAATACAGGTTGCCTTGGCCTGGCTGCCAGGATGGGCAAGCCTAGAACGCCTAGCTTGGCCGGTCCTTTAGAAGTGAGCGAGCCCTATGAGTACGGCGTGGAATCCCTGAGCTCTCAACGGACTATGTGGATGACCCCAGGGAACCGGCGGTCTCACCCGAGCACCCCTGTGGGTAGCCCCTGGGTCCCCACGCCCAGACCAGCCAAATTTTATGGCACCAAAATTTTAGGACGCTGTTTTTGTACTCTATTTCATGGCCAAATTTGAATAGCCCAAACAGCATTTTAGTTGCCTTTGGAAGCAAGGCCGGAAATGGGTGGTGGGAGATGCCAAACGGAATTTTCCCTTTTGCGCCACGCATACGCAACCACACGCACACACATACACTCCTGAAATTAACCTTGCATTGTTTTGCTCAAGCGCTGGCTGGGGCGCTATCCAAAAAAAATTCAGCATGTGACTCTTTGCTCTCTTTCTTTCGTCGGAATTAATTAAAACTGCAGTGGATCTGCCATGGGCATTAAGAGGAATGTACAGTGTGGCAGTCTTCATGTGCTTAACGTTCTTTTAGATTCAGATTCAAGCAGCGCAGGATTTCATGACCATCTGAGAACCCGGGAACCACCCGAATGCGATGTATGGGAAGCCGTAAGACCCTGGAATTCCGGTTTTCAGAGAATTTCAAGGGAACAGTACCATGCTTGCGTTGCAGAGACCCCGGTCTGTCCAGGAATCCGGAAATACCTGTCCAGGAAGTAAGTCAGGGAATTTATCAGAGTTCCAGGATGCTTTGAGGTCACCAAGTGTTGACAGTGCCAGTTCACAGTTAATTGAGAACCAGATGTCCGAAGAACGCTGTAAGCCTCATTGTGACAACCCGTGGACCCTTTAGATCATGCCGTACGAAATCTGACTCCTGCCGATATCCGTCCGAGGAAATGCAGGGTCAAAAGCAACCCAAGGGAACGCACGCTCCCTCTCCTCTCCCGGTTGATGCATTGAGCACTGTGGGTTGGTTATGCCAGGAACTTGGTCGATCCCTATCACTTTGACCGTCCATTCCAGGATTGAGTCTGCAGCCCTTGCCCTGATGGTCGGTATTTGACGCCCGAAAGGGATACCAAACCTGCGCCAGACAACTTACACGGGTTGAACGAGGATATTACATGTGTGTCTGACGTGAAGCGATTGACATTGGGTAATTTGGTTTTGGTTGCAAGGCCATACAGATACCAGATGCGCATACGGGGCCTGGCGCCGTGGCCGCTGGCTGCAGCAGCCGGGACCTGAGTTTCAGTCGTGCATGCACGTAAACGAGAGGATGGTTGCCTGTGAGAGTCAGGATTGCTGCTTAGGCCTTTCCCAATTCTCTTCGTCTCCGACATTGGTGCCTTCACTTTCTCACGGATGATAGTGAGAAACCCAGGGAACCGGCGTTCTGAGCTTGGTACCCCTGTGGGTACACATTCAGGTTTCCATGCCTGCGTGAAACAGATTTTGGGTTCAGAAAAGTTTGTTTGGCCCTTTTGCCCTATCTCGTTTGACCACATTTTGACAGGTCCAAAGAAGATTTTGCGACGGGCAGTTCTAGCCCAGACGCCGGGCGATGGGGAAAGCAAAAACAAAAGGAAAAGAAAAGAATTTGCTTTTGCACCACACACATGGCTACATACATGCCGCGATGCATGCACACCTAATCTAGCCCTCTGTCCTACTCCAGCGCTTCACTTGGGCGCTGTCCATAAAACAGCAAGAGTATGTTTGCTAACCCAGCTCTGAGAACTGTGTCAGACCCATACATGTTACCAGAGGCTCAGCGGAACTGAGCTTTGCTGACGTGGACGTAGTTATCACTATTGAGTTTCAATTGTCCTTGTTCACGTTAACCATGCAAACTGTTCACAGGATGCGCCTCAGCGAAGCTACCCTACTTCGTTCAAATACCAGCACCTGAAGGCCTTTTGCTCCCGTGGTATTCCCAGGGCAAAGGCCTCTTCGCCATCATCCGGAAAGCACCTGAAAGCCTTATGCTCCCGTGGCATTCCCAGGGCAAAGGCCTCTTCGCCAGCATCTGGAAAGGACCCGAAAGCCTTTTGCTCCAGTGGTATTCCCAGGGCAAAGGCCTCTTCGCCAGCATCCGTAAAGTAGAAACAAACATTCCTATCTCCAGTCCAGTCTGGTTTGATTTCAGTCGCTGCCTGAACGATTGGGTTGACAGGGTGTTTGTTTGTCGTGGTTATTTGTGGTCCCTAGGTCAGCGGTGGTGCACCGCAGTTTTGGTTGCATTACGAGCTGGCCTTGCTACTACGTGTTTTAGTCTTGCCTATCTGTGGTTGGTTTTACTCGTCTGTTCACGGAGACATTCAACCTCCGAGGTGGGAAGCGGTCGTTGAGGGGGCCTTGATAGCCCTTGGAGGATCAGCCCACCATGTTTGCCTTGCTTTGGGTTGCAGCCCTTGTCGGTAGGTAGCCATTCCACTAACCTGATATTCATTCTGCTCTTGAGTATTCGGTGTTCTTCCGACGGTAAGGGTACATCCTGAGTTTTTGCCTTACCCTGGCCACCCATGCTACTTTCCTTTCTGTGTTTTATTTTACGCATTTTACGCAGTTCTGTTAGAAACATACTGCTCCAAGGACCTAGAAGCCTGAGCCCTCCTCTAGTATGCCTAATTACTCTGCTTTATTTACTCTTACTTGAATGTCTTGCCTTGCCACCTACTGTGTTCGGTAGTGCTGTCTGAGATTGCCAACTGTACGTATACCACGTACGATGCAGCTCGTTACACTGCCGAGCCAGCAGCACAGTATAGCCCAGTAGGTTACGGCAGAGAATTGTTTGCCTGTAGGAGTTTATGTGTAGGAACTTATGAAAGTTCACATTTACCTGGATGTGTTGCTGGTACTAACTGCAGCCACACCGGGACCACCATCTTTGGGGCGTCCTCCCACGGCGAACTGCGCACCATGGCAGACGCCGTCACCGCCACACCACCACCCACGACGGTCCGGCCCCGCAACATCTGGGTAGTCGTGGACGCCACGGTCGACATCCACCTCACCAGGCGCCTTGCGGACCTGCCCCTCCACAAAGCACTCGAGTCCGGCCTCACCACACAAGCGTTGGGACTATGGATGGCCTTCAAGGGCATGCACCCCCAGGACGCCCTACACATCATCAAGCAGGAGTCACACCGCTACGCATACGGCAATGGACGCGCAGACACGCAGGCCAAACACCAGAACACCAACCACACCCGAGGGCTCGAACGCGTGCGACTGGACACCCCACACCACAGCCACCTGCAGCACCTGCCCCCGATACCCCTGGCCACACAGCCCCCCCAATGGATGCCCGAGGACACGCCGTACACGGATCGAGACAAGCAGTACCACTACCCCACACCCATCCAGCAACTGGCCACCACACTGGGCCACCCAGCGAACACCGAACTCCTCCGACGCCTCGAAAACTCCGTCCACACCCCCCTCTACTACTCCGCCCTACGCCCGGATAGCCTCCCGGCACACCTACAAAAGCCCCGACTCCAACTCGCCCTCGAACAACTTCCCCTCCTCAGCCGATACCACCGATGGTATACGCGCCGCTCGATCCACGTCCCCGCAGGACACACCAAATGCATCTGCAGCCACGCGGAAGAAGAAACATGGGACCACTTCAAGGCGTGCCCCCTGTACAGAGGACTGGACACCCTCACAGACTGGAACCCAACCCACACCATCGCACAGCACGCCGGATGGCTGGCGGAGTCCCCGGCGACCCAGCAACTCACCACCGTCCTCAAGCAGACGGAGGTGCTAGAGGCAGTCCGCAGTGGACTCGTCCCCACTGCCGTCTACACCTTGCTACGCACCCACGCGGAGGACCCCCAGGCCACGGCGGCGCACATGCAGCGGACGGCCGTTGCCAAGACGGCGGAGCAGCTCACATACCGCACCCACAAATACCTGCAGCATGCGGCAACCCTGCCCCCAACAGACCAATCCCACCTCCTCAAACTCCTGTTCTACCAACCATGAGAACCTACCCCGTTACGTACCAACACCGAACCCCCACCACGTCTACACACCGTCCACCGAGCACAGCACTGGTACAGCACACACGGGCGCCACAGGCACCGCACACGCTCCCACCAGCATGCGCGCGCCACCAGCCCCCATCCCCCCACGCCGCCGTCCGTCCACAGGTACCACCAACCACCAGCCACCGCATGTCCCCTCTGCGTTCGCCAGCGGCTACCACAGACAGCCCTGCCCTGCAACCCAGACCACTGGGTCTGCCTGGGAGCCGCGCACCGCCTCACCCACTGCCCCCACTGCGGGGACCTCAACCCCCGCCACCGCGAACGGCCCGCGGCCCCAGCCGCACCCCCCCCCGCCAGCCACCCCAGCTTATTCGGGTACCTCACCGACACTCTCCGGGACCAACTGGGAGGGTACTACGTGGCGGACGCGGCGGACCACGCATGGGCCATAGCCGTGGCCGCGGGCAACACACCCCTGCCCCCCCACAGCCCACCCCTACGCCACAGCGGAGGCGGCTTGAACGTGGCGGCCCGCCACATCCTCCTCGCCCTGTACCTCCACCACCGAGACCTACACCTCCCAGACCCACAACTCCCGGCCCCCCAAGCAGCAGCCCTGACGCCGGAAGCGTGGGCCGACATGGCACCAGAGGAGATAGCAGCCTACCTCCGAACCACGTGCCGCCGGTTCGCAAACGCCCTCGGCCGACGGAAGGGAACACCCTACCCCCTCAGCGCGCTCCTCTACCCGGCACACCACCCCCACCCCGCACAACAGACGCCCCCGGAGGGCTGGGCGTCCTTTCGGGACGCCCACTTGGCCGCCCCCGACGAGGCCACCGCCACGCGGATGGGCCTCACGGACCAGGAGGCCTACGTCAAAGGCCTCAAGACGAGCCTCCAAGAGGCACACCGCTGGCGCGCCCGCTCCCCGTCGCCCCCACGGGGACAGGGGGGTTCACCCGCCCCCGACACCCAGCAGGCCAAGAAGACCAAGGGGCACCGGCACCAGGGGGCCCGCCAACGCGCCCGCCAGCAGGGCGCGACGCCCCGACCAAGGCTCGGGTCCAGCCACACCGCACCGCCCCACGCCCAGACCCCCGGGGCACACCAACAACACCACCACAACCAACGCCCACCACCACCACCGTACCGCAGCACCCAAACCCTGCAGCCCAGTCAGCCACCACCGCCCACACACGTCCACAGCATGCCAGGACCACCGTACGCGCAGAGCCAGGGGGCATGGTACCACCAACACCACCACCGCGCCCCCGTCCCTCCCAGCCCCTACCCCCTAATGCCCCCAAGCTACAGCGACCCCCACCAGCTACATCCCCACCACGCCCCAGCACAACCAGGCCCCGCGAACCACCCACCCCACATAGCGCACATCACCGCACCACACCATCACGTGTTCCACCACCACCAGCCCCTGCCACCACACCCACCAACGCCGGGGTACCACACACAACTGGCACACCCTCCACACCACCACCACGCGGTCCAGCACCACCCGCCGCCCCCGCTACAGGGGCCCACGACATACGAGCCACGGTACACCCCCATGGACCCGCGAGGAGCCGCGCACGCACACCAGCAACACCAGGGCCTGGTAGGAGCGCCCCACCACCACCAACAGCCCCCCCACCCACACCCCATACCAGCGAGCACCATCCACCAGCAGCCACCCATCACATACGGACCACAGCCCCACCCGGGGGCTCATGCGGTCGCCTCCCACCCGCACCCCGGCACCGCAACCAGTCAAGAACCGCAAGGGCCACACGGCGCACACACACAACACCCACACAACCCACAGGGACGCCCGGACCCCCAGCCGGCACAACACCCACCCCCGCCCCCCCCACCCCACCACCACCAGCAGCCCCCCCACCCACACCCCATACCAGCGAGCACCATCCACCAGCAGCCACCCATTACATACGGACCACAGCCCCACCCGGACGCTCATACGGCCGCCTCCCACCTACACCCCGGCACCAAAACCAGTCAGGAACCGCAAGGGCCACACGGCGCACACACGCAACACCCACACGACCCACAGGGACGCCCAGACCCCCAGCCAGCGCAACGCCCACCCCCAGCCCCCCCACCACCAACAGCGCCACCCCCGCACCACCCCCCCCCCGCCCCCCCCCCGAGACCAGGCCACGGACACAACACGCGGCAGCCAGCACCAGCCAATCGACGTCGATGCCCCCGCCGACACACGCCACCGCGAATCCCCCCTCCCGCGACCGCCACAAGAGACCCCACCACCGGACCCCACGCGCGACAACGACGACCACCCCCCCCAACCCACACCAACCCCCCCATCACACCCCGCACCACCAGTCGCCGCACCGGCCGAACCCTACGCCCTACACAACCCCGCAGCGGTACGGCAGCACCTCCGGGGACTCGGGGAACAGGACGTCGTGCTGTACCTCCGCACCTCCGGCACCAGCACCCCCATCCGGGCGGCCACCCTGGTCCAGGCGGCCACCCTGGGGGAAGGCGTCAGAGACTTCCTCTTCGACGCCTTCCTCCACGTCGCCCGACACGAGCGCCCCCCACGCGCCACCCCAGACGGCGAGAGCCCCCCCTCCACGGGGAGCCGGATCTGGGTGCCCCCCATCGACTGGGGGCGACACCTGGTCGGACACCCCGTGCCGGAGCGGGACAGCACCCGGGGCCGCACCCGCTACCGCGAGCCCAACATGGCCCACCCCCCACCCGACGCCACCCCCGACAGCACCAAAGAGTGGGAGCGGGAAACATGGGTAGCCCGGATGGCCTCCCTAAGCAACTTCCGGCACCACGTCCCGGGGGACATCCCCACCCCCGACGAGCAGCAGCCAGCCCCCTCCACGTACATGACCCTCAGGTACAATCTGCACTACACCCTCTCCATCACCACCTACGACGCACCCACAGACCACTGGGTGGTACACGGCAACGACTCCCTCCTCCCCGCCGACTACACCCCCCCCCCACACAACCCAGGCCCCGACACGTACGCCAGGGGGGACGACCCGGACGACCCCCACATCTGGGGCACGTGGGAACCCGCATCCCTGGACACGCTGCTCTCCATCCGCAGCGGCTGCCAGGGCCTTGGTAGGGCAATGTATTGCCTCGCCAAGTGGACCCAACGGACCTGGGGGATCCCCACGGACCGATGGGTGTGGGTGGTCACGCTGCGCCCCCAGCAGAGGGAAGCCCCCCGAAACCGCGAGGGACCCACCCCCCCATGCCCCACCACCCCACAACTATGCCCGTACATGGTGGCAGCCCGCCTCATGGCGCTGCTATGGCCGGGCCCCCACACCCCCACCCAAAACTACCCCCACCTCACAGAGGAGGACATGCCCGGCATCCAGCGATGCTTCTTCCGGACCCTCGACTACCTCCAGCAAACACACCCCCACGTCCTGGAGCAGAGATGGCCACCCCCCGGGTAACCCACGTGCCCGCGCGGCCGGGACAACGCCGCCACGCCAGCACCAGCACGCACGGATCACCAGGGAAAACGCGCGCACATGCCGGATGCCCGAACCTGCACCCTCGTTCTCGCTACTTACAGGACCCAGCATCATACGCCCGCCCCCGAGGCCCGGGACCCTCCGCCCTCTCCCGCGGCCCTCTCCTCCGCCTCCGACTCCACAACCTCCACCACCACGACCACCTCATCCACCACCACCACCACGTCCTCCTCCAGCACTCCACCCCCCAGGCCGCGGGGGACACCTCCCAAACGGGCCTCCAAACCCGCCCCCACCGCGAGCAGCCCCGCCGCCGCCAAAGCCCACGCCCCGGCGAAGCCCACGCCCACGACCCAGCCGAAGCCCAAGACCGCCGCCAAACGGCGACCCGCAGCCAAGCCCAAACCCAAGCCCAAACCCGGCGCCACGACGGCAACGCGAGCCCGGCCCCCCGAGGATGTCCTCTACGACATCCGGCCCCAGCCGTCCCAGGCCCGAAGGCAGCAGCGCCCAGCGCGGCGCCCCCCCACCGTCATCGACGCCACCGCCACCACCTTCATGGCGGAGCGCGCCGCGGCCGAAGCGCGACGCGCCTCGTCCCACCACCTCCCAAAGCCCGCACCCCAGGCCCACGGACCGCCCCCGACCAAGCTGGAACAACGCCAGGGTCCACCAGCAGCGCCCCCGCCCCCCTACCGGCCCCCGATGACAGCCCACATGCAACGCATGCCCCACTACCGCCGCCGCCGCGAATCCCCGCCCAACCCCGAGGCGGAGACCGTACGCGCCCACCCGCGGGTCCACATCCGCGTGCACCCCCACTCCCCACGCACCCCCACGGAACAGGACTACGAGGAATCCCCCAGGCCCGCCGCCGCCGCCGGTCCCCACGACCCCGTCACACCCACCCACGCCCACTCCTCCGCCCACGACCGCAGGCCCGCCCAGGAACAGTGGTGGCAGCGCTGGACCCACACGCAGCTCTGGGAGCTGCGGAAGTGGGCCCGGGGAGAGCCCTCCCTCGAGGGCCTGGTCCATCGGCCCCGCAAGGGGTCGGTGGAGAACGGCCGCCTCCGGCCGGCGGGGGGGTGGATGCCGCAGGCCGCATGGGAAGCCATGCTGGCCGATGCGCTCCACCCCTCTGGGAGTCCACCCCCGCAACCTCCCTGCGCCCCAGGACCACCCGTACGTCCTCAGGCGCCTGCGGGAGACCCTCCAGGAAACGCGGCCAGACGGCATCCGCCTGTGGGACATCACCCAAAGCGCAGCCCCGCACGCACACACCCCATCACCACCCCACAAGCGTCGGCGCACCGACACCGGCGACACCAACAGCACCCCAGGAGCCCTGCGCGCCACACAACACGACGCGCCAGACCCCCCGGCCAGCGGCGCCGCCATCTAACCCCGTTACCCAGCACACCACCACCACGGGGCGCCACGCCAGGCCCCGCCCAGAAGTCGCCAAACGAACCGGACGCCGAAGGAAGCCAACGCACACGACAACGAGCACCACTACGCCCAAAGGCGCCGAACCCGGACCCGATACCGTGGGCTCCTCCCCACCCTCAGCACGACACACACGTCACTGACGTCACTCCTCCGCCGTGCCCCCTCCCACGCCACCGCCCCGCCCCCCCCCCTCCCGCCACACGTCCCCACGCCGCCCAGCACCCGGCCCCACACACTGCGCCACAGCATCGCCTCACAGTAGACCGCCGTCCTGTGGTCCCGCCCCCCCCAACACCGCTCCCGGGGCCGCACCCGGCACACGTCGTGTTCACCCCCAAGTCGCGGGCCGCGGACATCCTCCCGCTCCTCGCTGCCACCCCTCCCGGGCATCGCATACTGCTTGCCGCCAACCCCTCGGTCCTCAGTGAGGTCCCCATCGAGCACGCCGACGCCCTGCACGTGCGCCCGCTGCTGCCCGACCTGCACGCTGCGTACGCCCCCGGCACGCCCGTCGACCCCTCCGTGTGGGACTCCCAGTGAGGCCACCGGCCAACGGCCGGCCCGCACGCACCACCCCGCACTCGCCTCGGGCACACGACCCCGTGGACGCCGCTACCCACACGCCCGGCCCCGCGCAACCGCCCAACCGAGCCAGAACTCAAGCACAAAGCAAACCCGAGCCACACCCTGAAACCGCTAACCCTTGACTCCTAACCAAACCCGCCGAGGGAACAACGTAACCACAGCCCACACCCACAGCCCACACAGCCGCCTAACCAGCCAACACCAGAAGCAAAGAGACACCTCACCAAACCCACCCTGACCCAAGCCTAACCGAGCCGAAGCCCCAACACAAATCAAACCCGAGCCACATCCCGAAACCGTCAACCCTTGACTCCAAACCAGGCCCGCTGAGGGAAATACGTAGACACAGCCCACAGCCACAGCCCACACAGCCGCCTAACCAGCCAGCACCAGAAGCAAAGAGACACCTAACCAAACCCACCCTGACCCATACCCGTGTACATCAGGACACGCGAGCCGCACCCCTGGGGCGCGACCGCCGCCACAGCACCGACGACACACGCCAGAGGACACAGCGCTATAGCACCGCCGCACCAGCTGCCCATGCCTGTGCCTGCAGTGTACGCACGCCCCTGCTTTCCTGTTTTTTGTTTTTTTTTCTTTTTTTCAAAAAAAAAAAAAACAGAAAAAAAAACGAAAATTAGGGGGGGGAGAAGAGGGACACAACCACCCATGGCACACGCGCACCGCACACAGCACGCACACCGGTGAACAGGAGCCCAGTGGCCCAGGACACCGCACATGCAACACAACACACCGAGCGAGCACACCGGTGAACAGGAGCCAGCTGGCCCAGGACACCGCAGACGTACCACAGCAAACCGCGCGGGCACACCGGTGAACAGGAGCCCAACGGCCCAGGACGCTGCACACACGTAGGGCGGCCGAGGGACAGGAAAGAACCAATACCCCATGGGTCGGACGCACTGGGGCGACCCAGCCGACCCACCGGGCCAGTGGCAGGAGCGGTACTCCAAGGCCACTGGTCCGAGCCCGGCCAGGCTGCATCGGGGACCATGGCAAACGTCACCCGGAGCCATGGAAGCAACCGGTGACAGGCGAACCGGTACACAGTCCAGGAGGGGGTCACCTGCCAAGCAGAGTGGCCCCGCAACTCAAGCCACAAGGGTGAGGCGGTCGTACCGTAGACAAGCGGGAGCAATACCCCTTGTGGTGAGAGATACTCCACACGGCTGGGCAGCCCCCCAGAGCTGCCGCCCAAAGGAGGGGGCATGTGGCCCTACCCATGGACACATGTGGGGACACCCTCCCACCTGGGACACATGGACCGGGTGGCCGCGACAATGCCTTCCCAAGCACATGCGGGAGCGGCTCAAGAGGCACCTGACATAGGGCAGTGGGAGGGACAGGACGTCCCCTTGGTAAGACCTTCTTCCTGCAATGTCAAAGGAGGCATCCCGAGCTCCCAAAGATACCTACCTACCTACCTCCTTGTTCACGTTAACCATGCAAACTGTTCACAGGATGCGCCTCAGCGAAGCTACCCTACTTTGTTCAAATACCAGCACCTGAAGGCCTTTTGCTCCCGTGGTATTCCCAGGGCAACGGCCTCTTCGCCATCATCCGGAAAGCACCTGAAAGCCTTATGCTCCCGTGGCATTCCCAGGGCAAAGGCCTCTTCGCCAGCATCTGGAAAGGACCCGAAAGCCTTTTGCTCCAGTGGTATTCCCAGGGCAAAGGCCTCTTCGCCAGCATCCGTAAAGTAGAAACAAACATTCCTATCTCCAGTCCAGTCTGGTTTGATTTCAGTCGCTGCCTGAACGATTGGGTTGACAGGGTGTTTGTTTGTCGTGGTTATTTGTGGTCCCTAGGTCAGCGGTGGTGCACCGCAGTTTTGGTTGCATTACGAGCTGGCCTTGCTACTACGTGTTTTAGTCTTGCCTATCTGTGGTTGGTTTTACTCGTCTGTTCACGGAGACATTCAACCTCCGAGGTGGGAAGCGGTCGTTGAGGGGGCCTTGATAGCCCTTGGAGGATCAGCCCACCATGTTTGCCTTGCTTTGGGTTGCAGCCCTTGTCGGTAGGTAGCCATTCCACTAACCCGATATTCATTCTGCTCTTGAGTATTCGGTGTTCTTCCGACGGTAAGGGTACATCCTGAGTTTTTGCCTTACCCTGGCCACCCATGCTACTTTCCTTTCTGTGTTTTATTTTACGCATTTTACGCAGTTCTGTTAGAAACATACTGCTCCAAGGACCTAGAAGCCTGAGCCCTCCTCTAGTATGCCTAATTACTCTGCTTTATTTACTCTTACTTGAATGTCTTGCCTTGCCACCTACTGTGTTCGGTAGTGCTGTCTGAGATTGCCAACTGTACGTATACCACGTACGATGCAGCTCGTTACACTGCCGAGCCAGCAGCACAGTATAGCCCAGTAGGTTACGGCAGAGAATTGTTTGCCTGTAGGAGTTTATGTGTAGGAATTTATGAAAGTTCACATTTACCTGGATGTGTTGCTGGTACTAACTGCAGCTACACTGGAGCGCAATGCTTTTTCAAGCAGGACCTGGCTTTGGGAAAGTTGCCAGTGTTGCAGTGAGGTAAGCTCTTCAGAGTTTTTTTTGCGCTGGGGTACAGTGTATGCTGAGGCTCCCGCAATCTGGCGTGCCTAGTGTTCCTGAGGGGTGACAGTGACGCCTGTGATGCCAACCAGGCTGGCCCGGATGAGAATTATGACCCGCTGGATTTGGCTGACGACCCTGACACCTTCGCCGAACTAAAGGTTCATCAGACTGAGATCGGCCGTTTGGCAATGTTCTTCTCGTCGTGCTATTACAACCAGGCTTTTGTGATCAGTGAGGGAGGAGTTGAGATCCCCCATTTTACTGCCAGATACAGCACCAGTGGTCAGTGTCTTTCCCGGCTGGGTACCCGTGTGGCTATGCTCACTGCCTGTGGTCGTGTGTCTCACAACTAGGCTTCATGGCACAGCACCCCTAACTCAACACGTGGTTGGGGAACATCAGCTCAAGTTGCTGGTACTGCGTGAGTGAGCCAGCCCCTCTCCGATTGAGGTGGAGTCTACAATATTTTGTGTTTAGTTGACTGGTTATGGCTTACGCTTGTCCCGTTGTGGCTCTGCTTGAGCCTGCATGTATATTATCCTGTCATGTGTATTATGTATGGACTACTGTCCTGATGCTTTTCTATTTTTTTATCCACCTTTGGCAAGTGGACCCTTCCTGTATGGAAGTGGGAGTTCCGTCTAGCCAGAATTTTGTGTTGTTTTTGACATTGATTGTAGTGACCAACCTTTCTTCTGCCTCGGCTACCTCTTTGTTTCCTCTCACGGAGTACTGCGTTTGAGCGAGAGCATCCTCTGGATAATGCGTACAGGGATTGAGAGGAGTGCGATCTACATTGTGCTCACTTCCTGCCAGTTTTAGGTCAATGAGTTATGGTGAGCATGGCTTTAGGTCTACAAGCACTACAAAATAGGCAGAAGTGCTACTTACGTGCATTTACAAGGGTTTAGCAAGCCATGTTTTTGTGCTGTGTTTACTTGCACTGCTTTGTCTGTAACGTTGGTTCAATGGCCGATGACAGGGGCTGAAGCGTTAGTAAACTTATGACCAGCAAAGCAACAGAAGCGCTGCCCGGTTTGGTCCAAAGCGCTGGCTTCAGGACAGCCCCTTTTGTCTCTTTCAGAATGCGGGGGGGGGGGAACTGCTGCTGTTTTGTCCAGATAGGGGATCTACTGTTGTCTGAACCTGATTTATGGTGACTGTGTCTAGGATTCCGCGTTCTCAACCTATGTCCAGGCAGTGCTTCCTGTTGGTTGCCTGAAGGACCTTAGTACCAGGCGTTGCCTGGTTGATAACCCCCAGGCCAGCATGTCTTCTGCTGTACTCTTGTTCGCTATTCAGTGTGTATTTTCAGTACAGCACCACTATGAATGCCTCATCCCAAAAGACTGGAGTTTGGCCGGCCTGTGAGAAGTGGCAGTTGCTGCGCCTTGGTACCCAGTTTGGACGCCCCAGGCCTGACGACCAGAAGCCCATGATTCGATCACAAGGTATTGTGTTTAGTACGTTTGGGTTTTACCGGCTGAATAGCCCATAGTTTTTCTCTCTCCGGAAAATGCGTCAATTTCATACGCACTGTTTTCTTTTCGCTCACTCGGAGGGCGCCGACTTGTCCCTGTTGAGGACAGTGGGGTGTGCAACTTTGTTTGTCTGCATGTTTTCATCACGGTTGTGGGTCCAGACCACATGTACAACTGGACTTCTGGTTCTGTTATGTGGAGGTTGACCCCGTCTACCGTGCAGAGCAGTTTCCTTCCTCCTAGTTCATTTCCTAGGGGGTAGGTAGGGTGGGTGCACTGGGTCGTGGAGAGGCGCCCAATGGTTCCCCCTGGCGTCGCCCCTGTGACGAACAGGAAGAGGCCCCGCGCGTGAAGAGGGGAGGCGGCTTACATCCCGCTAGACCTGACTGTTGGCCCCCAACAAAGCGGCCCTGGGCAACACCGGGAGGGCTGTTCGCGGCCGGCGTGACGTGCTTGTCTCAGCGGGAGGGTGTGCCCCCATGCTTGCGCGCGTCCCCTCCTTTGGGCGGAACCCTAGAGGTTCACCGGACTTCCTGGCGTATCCCGTTCTCAAGGCATGCATGCACGTTCTTGGTACTAGGGTTCCGAGGCGCTAGGGTGTCGCACGCTCCGCCTCAAGTTCCAAAGCAGCGCAGGCCTTAGGATGCAGCCTTACCCCCCGTCTCTGGATCTCGTTTGGCCGGGTCACCTGCATGGCACGGGCTGCCTCAGTGCCCGGGCTGTGGGCACTAGGTTTCCTACTGTTGTGCGGCGTTTGTGTTTGGGTCCGGGTTGCGGTTGGGTGTGGGTTTCGTTAACCCCGGCAGTCCTGGCTGGGGTCTTGGGTGGGTGTGTTTGGGCACGGTTTGTGGTGTTGTCCCTCTTTTGCCGGCTGTTTGTGGTGTTCGTGGTTGGGCTTTGGTTTCGGCCTGCTTTTGGGACGTTTGTGGTCGCATGCCTGCTCCGCTTGCCCCCCGTTGTTTCCGGTTCCGGTGTGCGGTGTGGGCGTGCGTGCTGGGCCCGGGTCTCGGCTGTGCCCCGCCCCTCTTGGCTGGGTTGTCGGGGTGTGTTTTTTGCGCTTTTTTTTTTGCTTGGTGGTGTCGGTTGTTGGGTGTCCCTGTCCCGGGCCTTGTGGCCCCTGTCCCCCCATCCCCTTTCTTTCGGGCTGGGCTGCTGGCTCTTTTTTTTTTTTTTTCTCGTGGTGTGTGTCTGCATGTTTCGGTGTACCTTTTCCCCGTGGGCCGCTGTTCCTGGCTTGGTGTTGCCGGTTTTGGCTGGGTGGTCCCCCTGTGCCTCTTTGGGGGTCCTGTCTCCGGTGCCTTCTGGGTGGGGGGTTAGGCCGCCTCTTGTGGTGTTGGCGGGCGGTTCGGTGGCTGTGGGCTGTTTTCGCACCCCCCCCCTCCCCCCCCTGTTTTTTTTTGGGGGGGGGGCTGCCTGTTCCTCCCTCTGCCTTCCCTGGGCTGGCGCACGCACTGGCCCGCATTCAGTGTGGTCTTCCGGGCTGCTGTTGGCGGTTGCGTTCTGTTTGACCGTGTTCCGGCCCCATGGGTCGCGTGCGCTATGTACACGTTGGGCTCGGCGCCCCTTCCTGCCGGGTTGGGTCCTGGCTCTGCCGGCTGGGCGGCTGCGCCAGGCGGCTGCGTGTGGCTCTGGGTTAGGGGGCTGGGGTTGTTCGTGTCCTTTATCCTCTGCGGTGCCGGTTTTAACCTTCTGGGTGGTCCGCCACCGTTGTTGCCGGGCGCGCGGTGGCCCCGTGTGTGGCCTGCGGCGCCGGTGTGTGGCGTGCTGGTGCGGCGCCTTCCGGGGTGTGCGGTGGCTTGCTTCGGTTTGTTCTTCAGGTTAGGGTCAGTCGTGCCGCTTTGTGCCGCTCTGTGCCGCGTCGCGTTGCGTCATGCTGTGGCGTGTTGCACTGTGGCGCGCTGTGGTGCGGTGTGCCGTGGTCTCGCGTTGTGCCGTGGTGGGTCAGTGGAGGTCAGCCTGGCCTGTGTCGTGGTGCGGAGTGCGGGCCCGAGTGTGGCTGGCTGGTGGCTGGGGGGGGCGGTTAGGTGTGGGTGTCTCGCTGGGTCCGTGCTGTGGGGGCCTGGGCGTGCCGCTCGGGCTGGTGGGTCGGGTAGGCGTCCGTGGGGTTGCCCTCCCTGGGGGCCTGTGCCTTGGTCCCGTGTCCTCTGGGGGTCCCGGTCCCAAGCCCTGGTCGCTGTGGCCGTGCCTTCGTCCTCTTCCGGTGCCTGTGAGGTGGCCCTTGTGGCGGCCGGGGTCGTCGCCTGGCGGTGAGGGCGTGGTGGTGCGCCGTGCGGCGGCGTTCCCTGCGGCTTCCTCTGTGGGTGTGGCCTGTTTTCCCCGTGTAGGTGTGCCCTCCATCCCCCGTGTGGTTTCCGGTGGCTGGTGGGTGTGCGCTGGTGTGATCTGTACGGTGTCCGATGCTTGCTTCGGCGGTGCGTGTTGGGGGGTGCGCCCCCGGGAGTCGTGCGGCGTTCGGTCGGGGTGGGGCAGCGCTGGTCCCCCCGTCGTGCTATGCCCTTCCTGGGTGTGGGTCGTGGCCTTTGCCGTGGTGCCCTTTTCCTCCGTGCCTCGGTCCCGGCTCCTGCCCCTTTCTGGTTCTTGGGTGGTCTCCTGCCCCCATGTGGTGTCTCTTCCGGCGCCCTGTCCCTATGGGTGCCTGCCCTCACTTGGGGCCCCTCCGTGCCCTCTTGCCTGAGTGCCCCTTGGTGTCCCTTGCCCTCCCCTTGCCCTTGTCCTTCCCCTTCCTGGTGTGGTGGTGGCGAGAGGGGCGGTGTGGGGAGGGCGCGCCGATGGCCCAGGCCTGGGGTTGGGTGGCCCGGAGCCATTGGCGCAGGGCTTGGGGGGTGTAGGGGGGGCGGAGGCCCTGGACCGCATCGCGGAGGAGGGCCTCCCATGCCGCTTGCGGCATGATGGCCTCCGGGGCGGCCTCGTTGGGGTCGGCGGGGGTGCGGGTGCGCAACTCCTCGAAGGTATGCACCATGTGCACCCCATCTTGCCTTCCCGCTCCCCCGGCCCACTTCACCCAGCGGCAGAGCTCCTGCAAAGCGAGGGCAGACCACCAGGCGAGGTGGGCGGGGGCCTGGGGGGGGGAGGGGTCCGTGCCCGGGGTCCTGGAGCGGCGGGGGGAGGACGTGGACCTGTGGTGGTGGTGGGGGTGGCGGTGCCTGGGGGAGCGGGAGCGGCGGTGGCGGGGGCTGGGGGTGGAGGACGGGTACGGGCGGAGGGGGGAACGGGAGGGGGAGGTGGACATGGGGCGGCGGTGGCGCGCTTGGTGGCGTCTGGGGGAGCGGGACTGGTGGTGGCGGGGGCTGGGGGTGGTGGATGGGTATGGGCGGCGGGGGGAACGGGGAGCCCGTTGGGGCCTGTTGGGGGAGGGGGAGGTGGACGTTGGGCGGCGGTGGCGTGCCTGGTGGCGCCGGGGGGAGCGGGAGCGGTGGTGGCGGGGGCTGGGGGTGGGGGTCGTGTACGGCCGGAGGGGGGAGGGGGAGGTGGACATGGGGCGGCGGTGGCGCTCGTGGTGGCGCCCGGGGGAGCGGGAGCGGCGGGAGCGGGGTCCCGGGGGCTCGTGGTGGCACCTGGGGGAGCGCGAGCGGCGCGAGTGGGTCCTTGAGGCGCGGTGGCGGTGTGGGCAGTCTGGGCGCCGGGGGCGAGTGTGCCGTGCGGGGGGGTAGCGGGAGCGCCGCTGTTTGCGGGACCGGGCCTCATCGCTCGAGTCGGGCCAGTCAGGAGACGTCGGCAGGTCCTGGGGGGCCTCGCGTGGTGCCGCCTGGTACTGGGGGGGGGGGGGGGGAGGTCCCCCGTCGTCCATTGATCCGCCACGTAGGGGTCTGGTGGCGGCAGCGGCTGGTGGTATTGGTGGAGTGACGGTCCCTGGCGGGGTTGGGCCCGGGGGGGCCCTTCGGCGTGGACGTGGTGGCCGGGGGGATACGGTTCCTGGTACGGGGGGTGTGGCTGGTACGGGGGGGGTGACCCCTGGTGGTAGGTGGCGTATGCGGGTGGAGCGCTCGGTGGCTGCCATCCCATTCGCTGGTGCTGTTCGTGCACGGGGGGTTGTGGCCCGGTGGGGTAGGGTGGTGGGCAGTGGTAGTGGTGGGGCCGGTGTTGGTGGTGGTGGTGGTGGGGCCGCTGGTGGTGGTGGCGTTGGTAGTGGCTGGGTTGGTGTTGTGGGTATGGCCCTTGGACCCCTTGTGGGCATTCCGGTCGCCCTTGTGTGGGTGGGGGGTCGGGCATCGTGCGCAGCCCCTGGGGCTGCACTATGTGGTGGGCAGGGGGGGCGGGTCGGGGGCCGGGCTTGACGGTGACGGTGGTCGAGGGGTCCCACGTCCCCCGGTCGGTTTGGCCGGCGGTGGTGGTGGTTTGTGGGGGATGGATGACGGGGCGCTTGGTGACGGGGATGTTGACGAGGGTTTGGACGGGGTCGTGTTGGGTGGCCGCCTCTGCGGTGGTGGTGGCTGCCGGTGGGAGGGGGGCGTGGGTTGTGGTGGGTGGGAAATCCTGGCTTTGGTTAGGGTTTGGGTTAGGGCGGTGTCGGTTGGGTTTGTTTCGTTGCGTTTGTGGTGTTGTGTGTGCTCGCTTGGGCGCCAGTTTGGGTTTTGGGTCGGGTTTGGGGTTGGGGTCCGGTTCCAGGTTGAGGAGGACCTCTGTCCGGAGGTGTGAGGGCGCCGATGTCGGGTCGGGGGTCTTCCCGGTTCGTTGCTGGGGTGCCTGAGTCGCCTGTGTGGGGTTCGGGGGGTCGGTGCGTGCGGCCGCGGCTTTGGCTTTCGCCGTGGCCTTGAGGATGAGGGCGGCGGGGAGGGGGGGGTCGGAGGATGAGGTGGAGGCGGTGGATGAGGCTGAGGATGAGGAGGAGGTGGTGGACGCGGGTTGGGCTGTGATGCGGGCGGGCTTGTGGGCGGCGGCTTCTGCTGCGGCCACGGCAGGGAGGATGGAGGGCATGTCCTCGGGCTGTAGGTTGGGGGCGGGCAGCTGGGGGGTCCGGTCGTGACCTGGCGGTCCGGCGGGCCGATCTGGTCGGCAGCGGTGGGGGAGGGAGGCGCGGGGCTGTGGCCTTCTCCTTCTGGGCTTGGCTGGGCCAGGGTCCTGCGATGTGTGAGGTTGTGTGGGTTGGCGTCCGCGGGGGGGAACAGTTCGCGTGGGCTGCATTCAGGAGCCGGGGGGGGTGGGCCTGGGTCTTGTGGGGTGTGTGCGGGGGGCGTCGACGGGCCACTGGGTGGGGTGGGCGTGCCGCGGGGCGCGGGGCTCCTCTAGGCGGGTGTGTGCGGGTTGTCGAGTGTGGGGGGTGGTGAGGGGTGTCCGGCGGGTGGGTGTGTGGCGGGCGTGTGCTGGTGTTCGGGCGGGTGGGGGAGGCCCGTGTTGCGGGGCCCGGGGGTGCGCGCGATTATGGGCGTGTGTGGGTCTCCGGGTGAGCAGCGAGAGGGGAGGGGCATGGGCGGGGATTCTGCGGTGGGCTGTGTTGTGTCGGTGTATGTGTCCGCTCGCTGCGGCGCGCTTGCGTGGCTGGTTGTAGGCCGGGGGTTTGGAGGACAAGCTTGCCATCTTCTGCTGCCGCGGCAAGGATTTCGCAGACGAGTTTGCGTATCTGGTGGACCTCTTGGTCAGTGGCCGGAAGGGGGTATGCTAGCTTTGGGCTAAGACCCACGCGACTGAGGACCCTGTGGATGGCGTGGTACCCGCAGGTGAGGGATTGCTGCGGTCTTGGGGGGGGGGGTCTGGCCGCGTGTCCGGGCCCGCCTGGATTTGTGTGTGGGCGGTGGGGATGGCCCAAATCCAGGGCAAGGTCCCTGTGGGTGGCCAGCGGCGCTGGATCCAGTGGGTCAGGCAGAGCATGGCCAATCCCAGGTGGTAGCCCGCCTTCCCTGAGGTGATTTGGGCCAGGGCGCGGGCTGGGGGCTTGTCCCCTGGCTGGAGGACGCCCCTGAGGACCCTTTGCTGGGTGGTGGGGTCCCCTACTGCCCCTGGTGGGGCGGTCCCTGGGGCGAGCATGGTGTCTGTGCCTTTGACGAGCCATTGCGGTCTGGGGGACGTAGCCGTAGCGGCTATCGCGTAGTAGTGCCCGCGCTCGAGGACTGTAACCCAGACCTCCGGCGGGGGGTGGTCACTGTCTGTAGGTGGGGGGGGGGGGTCGTCGTCTGGGGTGCGGAGGCCAGCGGCGCGGAGGGCGGTGTCGCGGGTTGGTGCGGTGGCCTGTTCCCACTGCTCCGGGCGGTTCGGGTCCGCTCGGTGGTCCTTCTCTGCTGGGGCCCGTCGTAGGCGTACCGTCCCTCGATGGGTGACGTTGACGTCGATGTCGTGTGTCAGGGCCTGGCCCCACTCGATGGGGGGGATCCAGACGTGTTGGCCCCGGGTGTGTTTGCGGGCTAGCCAGAACACGAGGTCTACGATGGCCTCGTGGAGGCCGTTGCGTGGGGTGGTCAGGTCCTGGAGGGCTTTGACGGTGAGCTTGGTCCAGTCCTTTTGTAGGCGGTAGCAGCCCAGGGGGGTGGTATGGGCCCTGCCTTGGAGGGTTGCTCGGAGGAGGTCGGGGTCGCGGATGGTGGCCGGTGTGAGGGGGGGGTGCCCCGGGTCCGGGGGGTGTGGGCTGGATGGGTTGCCGGGGTCTACGTGTTTTAGTCTTGCCTATCTGTGGTTGGTTTTACTCGTCTGTTCACGGAGACATTCAACCTCCGAGGTGGGAAACGGTCGTTGAGGGGGCCTTGATAGCCCTTGGAGGATCAGCCCACCATGTTTGCCTTGCTTTGGGTTGCAGCCCCTGTCGGTAGGTAGCCATTCCACTAACCCGATATTCATTCTGCTCTTGAATATTCGGTGTTCTTCCGACGGTAAGGGTACATCCTGAGCTTTTGCCCTACCCTGGCCACCCATGCTACTTTCCTTTCTGTGTTTTATTTTACGCATTTTACGCAGTTCTATTAGAAACATACTGCTCCAAGGACCTAGAAGCCTGAGCCCTCCTCTAGTATGCCTAATTACTCTGCTTTACTTACTCTTACTTGAATGTCTTGCCTTGCCACCTACTGTGTTGGGTAGTGCTGTCTGAGATTGCCAACTGTACGTATACCACGTACGATGCAGCTCGTTACACTGCCGAGGCAGCAGCACAGTATAGCCCAGTAGGTTACGGCACAGAATTGTTTGCCTGTAGGAGTTTATGTGTAGGAACTTATGAAAGTTCACATTTACCTAGATGTGTTGCTGGTACTAACTGCAGCTACACTGCAGCGCAATGCTTTTTCAAGCAGGACCTGGCTTTGGGAAAGTTGCCAGTGTTGCAGTGAGGTAAGCTCTTCAGAGTTTTTTGTGCGCTGGGGTGCAGTGTATGCTGAGGCTCCCGCAATCTGGCGTGCCTAGTGTTCCTGAGGGGTGACAGTGACGCCTGTGATGCCAACCAGGCTGGCCCGGACTCTTCATCCTCGGATTCTTGGTCTCGAGATTCGTTTCCGTCGTCCTCATATTCGGTTTGAGGGCCATCTTCAGGTGCGCTTCCTTCGGTTTGAGATTCGCTTCCATCGTGCTCATCCTCGGATTCTTGGTCTCGAGATTCGGTTCCGTCGTCCTCATCTTCGGTTTGAGGGCCATCGTCAGACATTGTTGCTGGTAACTTGTTCATCTCGTTGCATTTTTTGTCGTTGCCGTGTTTGGATTCATCGTGACTTGATGTCTCTGAGGGCGGCAAGGAGGAAGTTTTAGGTGACTCTTAACTGCATATTGACAGTGGCGACGTCCATTTGCGAGTGTTGAGGGAACTTTGATATTCGATGATCTTGGCTGGTGTCGGTTCTTTTGATGGAGCGTGTTGTTTTCTGCGAGCACGGCATAATTCGCAACGCAGTGGAACATTGAGTGATCTTGATAAGAATCAGTTGATGGTATCAGGAGAGAGGCGGATGTTTTCCGAACAGTCCTTGCAAGTGGTTTGATGATCGGTTTGCTCCTTGTCATAACTGACTCGTGGGTGCAGTTTTTTATGTACTTCGTGCCAGCTGCCATTTGTGGAGCTTATGCTTCCTGCATTGCTTCGGAGTACAGGCGGCGATGTGGTCGATTGTTCTTGAATTACATTGATTGAGACATTGCTGCTTGGCGGTGAAATGGGCTCTGGAGGCTGCGCTTGGCGTGGAGTTGTAGCTCGAGTTTGTGGCGCTGTGCATGAGGAGGTAGTTAGTGGAATATATAGATCGAATGGTCCAGTGACTGCAGGGCAGGTAGGAGAGATACCTTGGTCGGATTTGGCAGTCGTTGTTGAACGCTCTGCAACTGGATGGTGTGGTGGTTGAGTCTGAGCGACATAGTGTCTTTGGGAGAAGGAAGGTGAAGGAGCATAGGGATTTCGAGTGTGAATGTACCAGCAGTGATCTCCAAAGCGGCATGAGTTTTGGAACGGACAGGTTTTATTCTTTGCTAAGTGTTTAGAAGCTGCTTTCAGGGTCATTACTAGGACTTCTAACAGCGAGTCTTCTGGCAGCAGCGTTAGCGCTTTTGAGAGTGTCTGAATAATATCCGAGGTCGACATTTTAGGTTACCGTGATCTGGCGATATCGGGTCTTCGAGTAATTGAAATGATTGCCTTCTGTAGTGGTATTTGCCACTAGCGCAGCGCTTAGTTGCAGTTGCTGGCCTCATCATTTTGAGATTGCGATAACATTGTTGAGGAAAAAAAAACGCGCGCGCGCGCGCTTCGACGGAAGCGAATCTCAAACTGAAGGAAGCGCACCTCGAGACCGAGAATCCGACGCCACACAAAACTACATACCAAGGTTAGAAGATGACTCCGAAGACGAGGACGACGGCTACCACGCTGACAAGCAACAAACCGATGCCCAGAGAGACTACGAATTCATGGGAGGCAACGATACTGAATTCTTCGAACATCAGAAAAATCATCAAGCACACGACCAAGCAGAGATCCCTACCAAGTACTGTTCATTAAACGATTGGGGATTCAAAGATCAAAGATTACTCCAAAAACTGGAACACGCGATCCACGATGACAATCACAACTACGCCTTTTGGGATGCTTGGCAATTCGCCAACGACTCACTTGAAGAATCGAAGCCATTCTCTGCACGACATGCCGAACTACTTCTCAGACGCAGTAAATACACTATCTCTCAGTCAATCTGATACGTTAGAGTTCGAGACCAACACCCAGCACTGCTGTACTTCAACCTTCCATCGCCGCAGACACCATGAGACACTGTGGGATGCTGTGATAAGTGGTTTCTTTGCATCAATGGTCCAGTGCATGCCCTGCAGGGTGGAGTGAGGATACGGTTGGTTTTTCTTTGCTTTTTCGTTTTCTTTTTAACATTGGCACAACAAGTCATTCCCACCACGACCACATTGCTAGAAATCCAAACATAACAGCAGGATTTTCTGAGCAGCAGGATTTTCAATTGAGGTTTCAGGTCCCTGCAGCCAGCCACTGTGTGGCCTCCTAGAATTTTTGCAAGCCTCTGGTGCCATTAGGGCAGTGCATTGCACCTTCAATTTTTCAGGGCAGGAATTCAGGTACTCAGTTTTTTTCCGGTACTTCAGTGTTCATTTACTCTGTAAATTAGGGAAATGGCGGATTAGCATGGGAGACTCCTATGTCACTGCCACCCACCCAGCACTGAACTCAGTTTGTTGTTACAATTTGGGCGGGAAACCGCCATGCCCAAAAAAAAAAAACCAGGCTGGCCCGGATGAGAATTACGACCCGCTGGGCCTGGCTGACAACCCTGACACCTTCGCCGAACTGAAGGTTAATCAGACTGAGATCGGCCGTTTGGCAATGTTCTTCTCGTCGTGCTATTACAACCAGGCTATTGTGATCAGTGAGGGAGGAGTTGAGATCCCCCATTTTACTGCCAGATACAGCACCAGTGGTCAGTGTCTTTCCCGGCTGGGTACCCGTGTGGCTATGCTCACTGCCTGTGGTCGTGTGTCTCACAATTAGGCTTCATGGCACAGCACCCCTAACTCAACACGTGGTCGGGGAACATCAGCTCAAGTTGCTGGTACTGCGTGAGTGAACCAGCCCCTCTCCGATTGAGGTGGAGTCTACAGTATTTTGTGTTTAGTTGACTGGTTATGGGTTACGCTTGTCTTGTTGTGGCTCTGCTTGAGCCTGCATGTATGTTATCCTGTCATGTGTATTATGTATGGACTACTGTCCTGGTGCATTTCTATTTTTTTATCCATCTTTGGCAAGTGGACCCTTCCTGTATGGAAGTGGGAGTTCCGTCTAGCCAGAATTTTGTGTTGTTTTTGACATTGACTGTAGTGACCAACCTTTCCTCTGGCGCGGCTACCTCTTTGTTTCCTCTCACGGAGTACTGCGTTTGAGCGAGAGCATCCTCTGGATAATGCGTACAGGGATTGAGAGGAGTGCCATCTACATTGTGCTCACTTCCTGCCAGTTTTAGGTCAATGAGTTATGGTGAGCATGGCTTTAGGTCTACAAGTACTACAAAGTAGGCAGAAGTGCTACTTACGTGCATTTACAAGGGTTTAGCAAGCCATGTTTTTGTGCTGTGTTTACTTGTACTGCTTTGTCTGTAACGTTGGTTCAATGGCCGATGACAGGGGCTGCAGCGTTGGCAAACCTATGACCAGCAAAGCAACAGAAGCGGTGCCCGGTTGGGTCCAAAGCGCTGGCTTCAGGACAGCCCCCTCGTCTCTTTCAGAATGCAGAGGGGGGGAACTGCTGCTGTTTTGTCCAGATAGGGGATCTACTGTTGTCTGAACCTGATTTATGGTGACTGTGTCTAGGATTCCGCGTTCTCAACCTATGTCCAGGCAGTGCTTCCTGTTGGTTGCCTGAAGGACCTTAGTACCAGGCGTTGCCTGGTTGATAACCCCCAGGCCAGCATGTCTTCTGCTGTACTCTTGTTCGCCATTCAGTGTGTATTTTCAGTACAGCACCACTAAAAATGCCTCATCCCAAAAGACTGGAGTTTGGCCGGCCTGTGAGAAGTGGCAGTTGCTGCGCCTTGGTACCCAGTTTGGATGCCCCAGGCCTGACGACCAGAAGCCCATGATTTGATCACAAGGTATTTTGTTTAGTACGTTTGGGTTTTACCGGCTGAATAGCCCATAGTTTTTCTCTCTCCGGAAAATGCGTCAATTTCATACGCCCTGTTTTCTTTTCGCTCACTGGGAGGGCGCCGACTTGTCCCTGTTGAGGACAGTGGGGTGTGCAACTTTGTTTGTCTGCATGTTTTCATCACGGTTGTGGGTCAAGACCACATGTACAACTGGACTTCTGGTTCTGTTATGTGGAGGTTGACCCCGTCTACCGTGCAGAGCAGTTTCCTTCCTCCTAGTTCATTTCCTAGTTATTACTCTCGCCAATGACTGATTCTTCGCTGGTACTTTGTTACACCCTGAGCGTATGTCTCTCCGTATTCGAGGTAAGTGACGTGTACAGGACAGTCCTGAATTGTTTGCCACGGGTCCACCGAAGTGACTGTCAGTGGTACTTTGTTTTGTACTTAGTAGTCAAGACACAGTCTTGGGCAGGACACCACCTTCTTCAATCGGTGGCCAAGGACACAGCCTGATTTCTTGTTGAATTCCTGCCTTGCTTGTCCAGGTTAACCAAACATCAATCTCCTTTCGGTATCGTGTACGCGGAGGTGCCCCGATGACAATCCATGTTAAGCTATCACCTCTGGTTGGTTACGGAGGACACCCGCCGAAACTCATGTTAAGTGTACACCTCTGAGGTTTTCCTGCTGCAGCCGTCTTATGTGATTACTACGGTGGGATACCGATACCTGGGGACTCCCCGATGCCATGAGCATGACAACAATTTTACAGTAACCCCGTCCGTACCCAGAAGTGCAGAACTCAAGTCGTGGAGACCTCTGAGGATGCAGGGTGTGGAGATTAAGTCTGGACACTGTCAAGATAGCCAGAAGTGTAAGTCTGTAGGGACTATTCTGGCCACTTGACGAATAATTACGTCTGGACATGGTCGAAATAGCCAGGAGTGTAAGTCTTTACGACTGTCCTGGCCACTCTGCGATCTAGGTAACCTTCGCAAGTTAAATCCATGAGAACTGTACAAGAACCTCTGAGTTGCGGGTTATCGTGGGCGTAGGAGGTGTGAATACAGGTCTGAAACCACTGTGCGTTTATCGACCCTGGAAATCCCCTGTCATACCCGAAGCTAAGGGCTGAATATAACCAGTCTGTGCGAAAGAAATGACCAATGAGGTACATAACGCACCTGACTAAGCCCTAGCTGCTGTCATTACCCTGAGACCCTGCTGAAGGTCCGGGATGACGAAGGAAAGGAGGGGCAAGGGTAGGCAACTTGTGGAGTCCAGAGCAGCACAACAGACAGCCAGTGAGTTAAATACCCCTTTCCCATCAGTGATTGATCACCACTGCACCTGGGGGGTGTATGGCCATTATGTCATGTATCCAACGTGCCCTTTTCAGCTTGTTTCGGTTCCCTGCCCCCTGTGATACCTTCTGTTTTTTGGTATGAGCTGTGCCAGTCCACGTGTTTTTACTAAGTGTGTTGGTACTGCTGCTGTCTAAGTCTATTGAGAGCAGGATGTGCTTTGCTCATCATTTAACAAGAATATGCTAGATGTACTGTGAGGGGATGTTCATAGAGTGTACCACGCGCCTTGTTTTGTTTTTGCCCGTCGTGTATGGTGTTCCAGGAATTGGCCTTGAGGCATTTGCCTATGCCTGGTTTCGTAGACGACAATGATTCACCGTTCAGTGGTGTCCCCTGGGGTGTTGCTAAGAGAGGTTCATTTTAGTGTGGGTTCACATCCCCGCATCTGCCGAGCTATCTCTGGAGAATGGTAGTAACTCTCCAGGCTGAACGTTTCAGCTACGGTCTTGCCTCTGGCTACACTTCAGTGCATGCACGATGCCTACGAGGCCGGACATTGTGCTGTCCTTTGGTGGCTCTGATGGCCTATGGAATTTGCATGATGCGTTGTAATGTGAACCTGAGCTGACCTCTATGGCCTCCGAATGTAGGATACCGAACAACCTCTTAGAGTTTTTTGGTGAGACGATGCGGTGTTATAGATGCATTACTGCCTCCGTCTGCCAAGGCCAAGTTTCTGACTTCTTTGAGCGTTGCTTTGTAGCATATTGTTTGAAATTTAGCTTTTGAAGTTAAAGGCCCTGTTTGGTCTTTGCCAGGCCGTGCGGCAAGGATGTGTTGTATGAGTCGAGCATTTGTGTAATTTGTGTACAAATGTGAAGAGTGCTAATGAAGCGATACCCAGAACCTATGGCCCATGGCCCGGAGGCCTGTGAGCCGTCACGCCCGTGCGGAAGCCGTTGACACCGGCCGTCAGCGGGATATCCCTGTTCTCTAATCCGCGAGAACTGGAATCCGATCCTTAACCATTAAATCGATGTAGAATTACCATAACTTTATTGTCTTGGTCGATTTTCGGTCAGAAATCGGTGAATTACCCGATTTCTACCGCGATTTCTAATTGTTGTGAAATCGCCGCCTGTTGTCGCCTGCTCGCGCGCCTTCGTCGCTCTCCCGTGGCGACTTTTGTGATGGATTTTTTTCGAGTACCTTTGAGGTTCTAAAGGAACCTAAGGGCTGGATCTAGAGGGTTTTTCTTGTACTTTCATCTGGTGTGTTCAACAGAATTTTTCGCCGTCGAGTCTGAGAGAAAATCAGCACGCAAGCTTTTCCGTCAATCGCTCGCACTCCTGGTTCTCAAGGACCATGAGTTCGGACGGAACCCTACATTCCTCCCCTATGCCTTTCATCCATGCCCCTTTCCCGTGGGCATATCACTTTGCATAGGGAAGAGGGCAATAGGGATGTTTTAGGCAGCCTATGGGCTTCGCAAACCCAAGTCGTTTGCGTGCGCAAACGCTAACTTTGTGGCCTTGTGAGCATGAGCGTTAAGAACCGAACACAATGCTCACAAGACCAAAGGCCGTAGGTCATTTTTGATTTTGGAGCCAACTCAACGATGGCTCCACGCAATTCAAGGCGTACCAAAACTCCATTTTTGAAAAAGGGCAAGTTTTGGTTGAAAATTAGGCCAAAATTGCCAATCCCCCGAGGCTCGTACTCCAAGCCTATGGGGAGTTCAGCCTTGAACCAATCAAATATGTAAAGTAGAGACCACGAAGAACATGGTTGATGGCTTGGTTGATTTGTACAACCTTGTCTTCTATTTTATATAATGTCGCCTTGTGAGCACGCGTGCCATACTGCCTCTTTGCACACGCGCTCATACGCGAACACTAATGACACGAGTGGGCAGAGACAATCTGACCATAGTGTGCATATTTGAAGGCACCTACTATGGGCTTACTCCAAAAATGTTTAGTCATATTTTTGCTCCTCAAGGTCTCAAAGATATGTACATGCCAATATCGCCGATATATGCACTTTTTCCCATAAATAGTGTGCTTCAAGGATTGAGGTGTTAAAACTGTTTCCATTATGCTTTGAACCTCAACCCCTGTTGCAAGAGGGAAGCAAAGCTTCGGTTTGCACCCATGCAAAAGCCCGAGGCTCCTTTCTCTTGTGATACGGAGATACAATTTTTCGACCGACCACTTTTCGGTGAATTTTGGCCATTTTGCCCAGAATGGCCACAAACCCCTTCTCCCCCTGATTTCACCCCCGAGGTTGCGTGCGCCACTTGACCAAGGGTAAGCGCGATTTGGAGAGGGCACATAAGCCCGCATCGAATGGGGTGTTTCCCCATGAGGCCTCTCCTCATGAGGGGAGAGTTGTGAGTCACCCAATTTGGGGTATGTTGCCATTCTGCCCCATTTGTGTGTCATTTTCCCTCCGAGGAGGAAAATAGCTAAAGGCGACCATGAGGGTTGGTAAGTGGCATATATTGGGACCTAAGTCCCACGTGTCTATAGCATCTTTGGTTGGAAGGATCCTCGCTGTGGCCATGGAGATATGGAATCATGAGTGCGGGCCATTTTGGCCAAATTTCCCTGTCTTTGCCATCGTGTGCCATATTGGAACTACCATATCTCCATGGGGCACGGGATCTAGCCAGGAAGAAAAGGCGATTATTGTGGCATGTGACCAAGGGTTGAACACCATTGAGTTTCGTATTTGCTCCTCCGGTTCATCTGGAGTTTTTCAACTTTTGGTGCGATCCATGATCCCCCCCTTTGTACCGCATGCTGCTTTCTGCCTCATCCGTGTGGTCATCCCCTCGGTGAACAGTAAGCAGCCAGTGTGACAGCAAGCCAAATCCCAGGGCATGGAACCAAAGGGGATATCAAGGGTCGGGAATCAAGGCTTGGCGCAACGAGATCGCCAAGGTTTCCTACCCGGGCTGGTCGCCCGAGACGACCGATTTTGCCATTTTGGCATTCGTGGACCCAGTTGGGGTCATCACCACGCCGAGGGCCATGGAGATCCTTGAGAGCCAACTACATGTGAGTCTCCGTTGGACTCCCAGTAGATCGCATATGGAATGGCGGATCCGATCCCCAAGCCGGCGTGGAGAGATACCATTGGGGATACCCCCGATTTTGGCTCATTTTGAGCAGCCAAAATGACCCCCTTTTGGGACCCCGATTTCAACCCCCCCTGTGGTCAATTGGCGGCTCCATATCTCTATGCCCATGAGGGGCCTTGACCTAATTTTAAGTCCTGCACTTAGATATAGCTCCTAGAACCTGCTTCCTAGCCTGTGAGCCTTTGGCCTTGCCCTGGCCGGGCGAGTCACCCGTGGAGATGACGCCAATGTTGGTGATTTTGGCATTATTACCCCACTTGGCGAACCCGTGGTGCCCTGATGCCGGAAGCTCAGAGGGAACCAGGTTGTATGAAGGGTCCAGGGAGTTGGTACTTGAAGGGCATAGGGTCAGTTGCCTCGTCCCCACGTCTGGCTGGTCCGGACGAGGGATCAATTTTTGAGTTTTTCGAGCCAATTCCAGTTTGGGCTGAAGCAGCCCGTTTTCAGCTACCAACTCCTAGGGGATAACGGCGGGGCCTTATCTCTGGCTCAGAGGGGAGTTGCGACCTGCCATTAAGGGAGCATGGGGAGCCACTGTCGGTTGGCCTTGTGCCCCGTGGTTCCCAGGAACTCGCCTGTGGATGAGCGGGACACCCTCCCCCATTGGCCGGGTTTCAGGGTCCGGAATGAGCAGGGCATGGGTTGTGTTTGAGCCCCCACCCCTGCCAGCCACTGAGAGGGTCGGACTTGGGATTTGGATACGAGTTGGGATTGAGTGTCTTTTGTCCTGTGATGCCCTAACCCCAGTCCAGTCTTAACCCCATGTGTACATATCCTGATGTGATGTTGTACATACTTTTGTTCCCTTGTTTCAGAGTGGCAAGGATCCTGAAACGCTTTGTCACATGACACGAGCATGAGGATGCCCTGTGAGCGCAGTGCTTTGCCTGCCTGCTTGCTTGTGCGTGTCCGCCGCAGCGTCCCGTGGCCAGGCCCCCAACGGGAGCGCGGCAAAAGCTTTTCACCGCCGCGGGGTTACCCATCCCTCGCGTGCCACTCGTGGCCGCCTGAACCCCGAGCACCACGGGCTTCGCAGCACCGCCCGGAGCATCGCCCTGAGCGTCAGCAACAGCGCCGAGTCCGTGAAGGAGGTGTAGCGACCGGAACTCCGACATCAGCGAGTTCCTTCGGCCGACCAGTACCGGCCGCACTCCCAGCTGCATCACGGAACTCCACAACCACCATCGGGCGTCCTGGTCCCAGCCCTGTAGATAGAGGGGACCGCAACAACCGCTTCAACAGCCACCCCCAGGACCAGTCCATCGAGGGGAACGAGCGCCGATGGTGAACTGGCAGGAGGCGGGCAAAACGTGGCCGCTGCCCCACCCCCATGCGGTGCGCCTACTGCGTGGGTTGGTGTGGGGGCAGCACTACCGCCACAGCAATCCCCAGTGCGAAGGCGGCATGCCCGGGAGCTTCGAGCTCCGCGAAGACATGGGCAACGAACGCCTGCAGGCAGTGGAAGACTGGCTGCGGGTGGAAGGATACGCCTACCGCTTCCGCCAGTGAAGCCGGTCCGGCTGCCCCACGACCGTCTTCGGCACAGACCTTGTAATAGTCAGCGCCGTGTTTAATATTTCTATTTTTTCTGTCTACTTTTTATATATGCTTTTGCATATTTTGTATTTTATTATTGTTTGCGACAGAGCGCGCTGGAGCGCTGGAGCGCTTGGAGACAGAGCGCGCTGCAAAGCGCGAGACGCGGTCGCCAGATGAGGGATGTGACCGTCAGCATTGACTACAGAGTTTAGGAAAATCACGGATTTATAGTATAAAAAGCCTATTGAACGCTGTAGTTATAATTATTGCGAATGCCCGCACTTATAAAGACGATTCTGGAATGTTGTAGAGTACATCGTTCACGAAAGGGCCAGGTGCATGCCCTGTTCTTTGTATGTTACGTGTCTGCAGGTATGCGCCAGTGGTGAGGCCCCGCAAGGGTCTATGAATCTTTTGTACAATGGGTATGGATGAACCTCCGGCAGAAGGATGTAAAAGACGACATGGAACGTGTTGAGCATGGATGCCACTGACGGGGTTCAGGTGTTGCTAGCAGGATTTTTGAATAAAAGCAGCAAGGCTTTTCCGAAACAGCAGGCGGAGATCAGCGGAAATGGTCGCCAAACACCAAGACCAGGAGAACCCAAGGGGCTAGGGCTCTGGCCCTGTTACAGAAAGATTCATAAATGGTCTTGCAGGACGGCCGGACTGACAGACGGACGGACGGGCGGACGGACGGAAGGACGGACGGACAGACGGATGGACGGACGGACGGACAAACAGACAGACGGACCGACGGACCGACGCCCACGGACCGATGGACCGATGCACCGACGGACCGACCGACCGACCGATCGACCAAGAGACCGGCCGACCGACCGACCGACCTCGTCATTGGTCTGGCAGGTCCTGCAACCACCTTTGCCAGGCCACACCACATGTCAGACGACGACGGTGACTTTCATTCTCCACTGCCCAGCTCAGATTCGCGTGCAACGAGTCCATCATCGCGTAGCGAGTGGGAGTCACGCAGCGCTGCAACCACTGAGGATGCGCGGAGCAACGGCAATCAAAGCCATGTGGAGTACGAACACCAGTCCGGTGACAGCGCAGCCAAAAGAGATCCCTGGTGGACGGATTTGGATGAAGCAACGCTGCAGGAGCTCTTCGAAACCAGTCCAAGGGAGTCCATGGAGTTTCGCGCGGCGAGTGAAGCAGGATCAACGAGCTCAGAGTCCGTTGAGGATGCAGCAGACGCCATGCAGCAACGATCCATGACGGTGCCGCTGTGGGCACCTATTGTTCAAATGCCTGAGATCCCGGAGGACCAGCGGCATACTCGTGATGCAGCGGGTCACTGCAAAATATGTGGTCCAGATCTGTACCACATGTGCCTGCCCATGTCCCAGCCAAAGAAGTGTCCGTTGAGGAAGCGTTGGTAGCAGACAGCCGTCGCCAGCAAAGTCTTCGTGAGCCACACAGACCAAGCACAACGTCCCACGCCACAGGGATTTCGTCAAACCTGGGGAGCGAGTACTCCGACGTGAGGAAGGGGCGTCCATGCGTGCCGGCTGCCGAAGGGACGTATGAGCGGCGTAGGAGCGACCACGGAGAGCCCCGTGGACGGACAGGACCAGCCCAAGATCTACACCATCCCTGACCACACTCTCGTAGTCCTGATGCACCCGGATGTGCTAGAGTTGCATGCCGCGAGAGGCGTCAGTGGCAGTTGCACTTGAAGGTACGTGTACGGTGCGGACAGGAGGAGTTGGAGTGGATATGATGGAGTGGATGTGCGTGAACGGCCAGTTCCAAAACCGTGGGTTCACTTCTCAGAAGGGGGGTGAAGCCGGTCCGGCTGCCCCACGACCGTCTTCGGCACAGACCTTGTAATGGTCAGCGCCTTGTTTAATATTTCTATTTTTCTGTCTACTTTTTATATATGCTTTTGCATATTTTGTATTTTATTACTGTTTGCGACAGAGCGCGCTGGAGCGCTGGAGCGCGCTGCAAAGCGCGAGACGCGGTCGCCAGATCAGCGATGTGACCGTCAGCATTGACTACAGAGTTTAGGAAAATCACGGATTTATAGTATAAAAAGCCTATTGAACGCTGTAGTTATAATTATTGCGAATGCCCGCACTTATAAAGACGATTCTGGAATGTTGTAGAGTACATCGTTCACGAAAGGGCCAGGTGCATGCCCTGTTCTTTGTATGTTACGTGTCTGCAGGTATGTGCCAGTGATGAGGCCCGGCAAGGGTCTATGAATCTTTTGTACAATGGGTATGGATGAACCTCCGGCAGAAGGATGTAAAAGACGACATGGAACGTGTTGAGCATGGATGCCACTGACGGGGTTCAGGTGTTGCTAGCAGGATTTTTGAATAAAAGCAGCAAGGCTTTTCCGAAACAGCAGGCGGAGATCAGCGGAAATGGTCGCCAAACACCAACACCAGGAGAACCCAAGGGGCTAGGGCTCTGGCCCTGTTACAGAAAGATTCATAAATGGTCTTGCAGGACGGCCAGACTGACAGACGGACGGACGGGCGGACGGAAGGACGGACGGACGGACGGACGGATGGACGGACGGACGGACGGACAGACAGACGGACCGACGGACCGACGCCCACGGACCGATGGACCCATGCACCGACGGACCGACCGACCGACCGATCGACCGAGAGACCGGCCGACCGACCGACCGACCTCGTCATTGGTCTGGCAGGTCCTGCACCCACGTTGCCCAGGCCACACCGCATGTCAGACCACGACGGTGACTTTCATTCTCCACTGCCCAGCTCAGACTCGCGTGCAACGAGTCCATCATCGCGTAGCGAGTGGGAGTCACGCAGCGCTGCAACCACTGAGGATGCGCGGAGCAACGGCAATCAAAGCCATGTGGAGTACGAACACCAGTCCGGTGACAGCGCAGCCGAAGGAGATCCCTGGTGGACGGATTTGGATGAAGCAACGCTGCAGGAGCTCTTCGAAACCAGTCCAAGGGAGTCCATGGAGTTTCGCGCGTCGAGTGAAGCAGGATCAACGAGCTCAGAGTCCGTTGAGGATGCAGCAGACGCCATGCAGCAACGATCCATGACGGTGCCGCTGTGGGCACCTATTGTTCAAATGCCTGAGATCCCGGAGGACCAGCGGCATACTCGTGATGCAGCGGGTCACTGCAAAATATGTGGTCCAGATCTGTACCACATGTGCCTGCCCATGTCCGAGCCAACGAAGTGGCCGTTGAGGAAGCGTTGGTAGAAGACAGCCGTCGCCAGCAAAGTCTTTGTGAGCCACACAGACCAAGCACAACTTCCCACGCCACAGGGATTTCGTCAAACCTGGGGAGCGAGTACTCCGACGTGAGGAAGGGGCGTCCACGCATGCCGGCTGCCGAAGGGACGTATGAGCGGCGTAGGAGCGACCACGGAGAGCCCCGTGGACGGACAGGACCAGCCCAAGATCTACACCATCCCTGACCACACTCTCGAAGTCCTGATGCACCCGGATGTGCTAGAGTTGCATGCCGCGAGAGTCGTCAGTGGCAGTTGCACTTGAAGGTACGTGTACGGTGCGGACAGGAGGAGTTGGAGTGGATATGATGGAGTGGATGTGCGTGAACGGCCAGTTCCAAAACCTTCGGTTCACTTCTCAGAAGGGCGATGAAGCCGGTCCGGCTGCCCCACGACCGTCTTCGGCACAGACCTTGTAATAGTCAGCGCCGTGTTTAATATTTCTATTTTTTCTGTCTACTTTTTCTATATGCTTTTGCATATTTTGTATTTTATTATTGTTTGCGACAGAGCGCGCTGGAGCGCTGGAGCGCTTGGAGACAGAGCGCGCTGCAAAGCGCGACACGCGGTCGCCAGATCAGCGATGTGACCGTCAGCATTGACTACAGAGTTTAGGAAAATCACGGATTTATAGTATAAAAAGCCTATTGAACGCTGTAGTTATAATTATTGCGAATGCCCGCACTTATAAAGACGATTCTCGAATGTTGTAGAGTAGATCGTTCACGAAAGGGCCAGGTGCATGCCCTGTTCTTTGTATGTTACGTGTCTGCAGGTATGCGCCAGTGGTGAGGCCCCGCAAGGGTCTATGAATCTTTTGTACAATGGGTATGGATGAACCTCCGGCAGAAGGATGTAAAAGACGACATAAAACGTGTTGAGCGTGCATGCCACTGACGGGGTTCAGGTGTTGCTTGCAGGATTTTTGAATAAAAGCAGCAAGGCTTTTCCGAAACAGCAGGCGGAGATCAGCGGAAATGGTCGCCAAACACCAAGACCAGGAGAACCCAAGGGGCTAGGGCTCTGGCCCTGTTACATCAGAAGCGCTGGAGGGTCTGGACCTGCCCGGACAGGCCCCGCGAAGGGCTGCGCCCCGAGGGGATTGATGAGGACGAGAACCCCAACGAGTACCCATCGGGCGCCACGATCAACGTCTCCATATGGGACATGATCAAAAAGAAGTTCCCAGAACCGGGGACCGAGCGTACGCTGCAGGGCAGCAACAGCAGCGCGTCCCCTGGGAAGGAGAAGCGATCCGCCGGGGACAGGAAGCGGGACAAGAAATGGCGGGAGTACCAGGAATCCCTGGCCGCCGAAGCCGCCCAAGCCGCAGAGAACGAGACCAAGGGCGGAACCCCAGCCCCCAGCCCCCAAAAGGGCCAGTGGCGGTCACCACCCCGGCCACACCACCCTTGGCGACTTCCTTGAGGTCGCCAAGAAGGCCAAGGCCAAGCCCCGTCAGCTGCACCTGAGGAAGTCAGGACCCAGCAGCGACGTGGAGTCGGCCCACCGCAGGAGGATGCCGGCCGACCAGGGCAGCTCCAGCAGCAGCATCACTCCCGACCAAAGGGACGTGGCCCCCGCCTGGGAGCGCGCCTGTGGGGTGCCCTGCAACCTTCGGGTTGCCCGGCAACGGGCCACACAGCAGAACGCTGCCGTGGAGGGCGCCGTCGGCATCGCCCAGGAGGAGGCTGCAGATTGGGGCAGGGGCATGGCCTTCCATGCCTCCACTGTGGCGGCCATCGCGGCCGGACTCACGGCTGCAGCCGCACAGGAGGCAGTGACCGCCCGGTTCAGGAGTGAGGTGGCGGCGGCCGCCCAGGAAGGCCGCCGGGCCCAGGAGGCCATTGTCCGTAAGGAGGCCGAGGTGAAAGCGTTGGAAGAGGCGCTTGCCCAAGAGAGGGCAAAGAAGGAGGCGGAGGAAAGGGCCCACGCCGAGGCAACGGCCAAGGCCCAAGCGGACGCCGCCAGAAAGGACGCCATCGAGGCCGCGCGACGGAAGGTCGCTGGAGAGAGGGCCAAGACGGAGGCGGAGCTGGCAGCGTTGGAAGCGGAGAAGGCTGGGCTGCAGCGGGCTCGGGAAGCCGAGGCTGCCCGCGCCCGGGAGAAGGCCGAAAGGCGAGCTGCCGCAGCCACGGTCGCCGCAATGGAGGAGGCAGAGGCCAAGCTCCAGCGCAAGACACCCCGGGGAGGATCCAGAGTGGAGACCCTTCGAAAGCTCTTCGAAGGAGACGCCTCCTCCAAGATGAAGCTGGACTTGGAGGAGGTCGACGCCGGCAGCAGTGGGGACAGTGGGCCTGCCACCCTCCGACGAAGGAAGGGCAAGGGGAAGACTCCCGAGAGGGCACGGTTGCCCGCGGGCGGACATCCCCACGACTCCGATCCCTTCCTCACCGCCAGCAATGGGGACGGACGAGACCGCCGACATCGCCGGGGAATGGCTGGCGGAGGAGGCGGAGACGTCCCCATGGAGGCAGAGGGTGAGGGTGAGGATCTCCCTCCTCCCTACCGGAGCTCGGAATCCACCGAGTGCGAGACCGAGACGGCTAGGTGGGGCGACATGGACGAGGATGATGACATGGACTTCGGGTACACGGAGAAGTTCCCATCCTCGGACCCACCGAGGGGACCTGGCGGAGGCCCACCGGGATCCCCTGGCGGAGGACCATCAGGACCCCCTGGAGGACGCCCACCAGATGGAACCCCCGGAGGCGGACCCCCGGGCAGGGGAGGACCCCCTGGACCGGGTGGGCCCAGCGGAGGCCCTCCCGGAGGACCCCCTGGGGACCCCAACAGCCCACCGGAGGACGGTGACCCGGAGGCCACCTGGCGGGGGATTGTCCACCTCCGCAGGAGGGTCCAGGCCCTCGAGCGCGAGGTAGACACGGGCAAGGGCGAGATGATCCGCATCGCCACGGTTGCCGCGGGAGCACAGAAGGAGCTGGACATCGCCAAGACGGAGATGGTCAAGATTTCCAAGGTTGCCACCGCCGCCCAGAGGGAGCTGGACATCGCCAGGGGCGAGACCAGGCTGCTGAACAGGGTCATCAACGGCCTGCAGCAGAGGTTGGACTGGCTGGAAGGCCGTGGGAGCGTCCGCAGCGACCACCCAACCCTGGAGTCCGGCTCGTCGGACGACGGCTGGGGACCTGGACCAGGTCCGGGCAGAGCCCACGCCCCCGGTGGAGCCCCCAGGAGTCGCCCCAGCGCCAGTGCCCCCTCTCTCAGCGCCGCCTCTCATCACAGCGCGGGCCGCCGCAACGAGCGCATACCGCCCGGCAGTGGCAGTGAGGAGTGGTGTGACCAGTGGCTCAGTGCGGAGTACCACAACCGCCGTGCTCCCGCGGACATTGCAGCCGCGCTGCGCCAGGAGCTGGACGCCTGCGAAGGGCTGCGAGTGGGATGGGAGGCAGTCGCGGATGGCACCCTGCTGGCCCTCCTTCACAGGGGCGCCGAGAACGGGTGCCAGTGGGATGCGCTGACGCCCCACCTCACCGGGCTCCACGTGTACATGGCAAACCCCCCCCAGGGGCACCCCCGCCCGGCGTGGAACGACCTCATCGCCGCCTTCCACGACCACGGGATTCTCCCCGACGACACGTGGCGGGAGGTCCAGCGGAAGACGCTCGGCAGGGACTTCCGGAGCCGCGTCCGCGCCCGCCTGCTGGAGATCCGGGACCCCCTCCGACAGAGGTGGGACGACCTCTGGCCCCGCCATCTCGACCCTTGGTTGCCGCCCTCCCACCTCCCACACACCTGCCGGCTCTGCGGGGAATGTGACACGGTGTCCTCCGCAGCGTGGACAGGCGCCAACTGGTGCGCGCGGTGCGCCCAGGTGGCCGCGTGCCCCTGGCCCGAACCTCCCGCAGGCCCGCGCAGGCGCACAGAGGAGGAGGCCCTGCACCGGCGCATCGAGGGGGCACACGCCCCCTCACACGAGCGCGCGGGCCCCGCGGGCGCTGCCCTTCTGTGGATCTACGTGCACCTGCGGGACCCCACATCCGTTGCACACCTGTCGCACGTGTTCGCGCCCTGACCCCCACCCGCCGCCGCCCTTTTTTTTAGACACATTTTGAGTCCGCTGAAGACTGTTCGATCAAATTTACACTGCAAAACTACTTTACAGCAGAAACCAGTAGGCAGAGTCACCCGATGGATGCCCCTTACGCCATTGGGTCAGTGCAAATTCGGGTGCTCGGCGCCTCAAGATCCTGTAGGGCGTCCGCCGGCACATGAGGGGGTGATATACGCGATATATCATGAGAGTTGGATGTGCATTCGAAACTGTAAGCAAAACCTGGCTAACAGAGACTACTTTCGGCGGTGGTCAGGGTGGAGTAGCTAGCTACATCGTAGGGAATTACTGGAGGCATGAGGAGAGACATACAGCAGGTTGGGGCCGCTAGTTCAGGGGGAAGAATCTGTCGATCCGAGGCTGTTTGGGATCAGGAGGGTGTGTGGCCGGGGGGGGGGGGGGGCGGGTTCACTGCGCTTTCGCCCTTTGTGCTGCGCCTGGGCTCCGTCACGTCGGGGTGGCGCAGGGGGAGGAGGGGGGGGGGGACGGGGGCCAATAGGCTGCAGGTAGGCGTCCAGAGCGCGTTGCGCTGCGCTGGGCTTTGCTGGCTTGGGCGGTGCCGGGGGGGGGGGGGCGTTTTTTCCGCTGTGGTTGATCCGAGGCTTTGCGTTTCGGGGGTGTCAACACCGCCCCAGGCAGGGCCGAGGGGGGAACGTATTTCGGCGGGTCCCGGGGGCGTGGCCTCTGGAGGTACTGAATTGACCCAGGGAATCAAAATAATTGTTTCCGGTTACTGGTGGGCCAATGGCCCCGGGTGGGTTGTCGTGCAGAAATTTGTTGGCATCCTCGATGAGCTGCGTGAGCGCCCTGTTGCGTTTAACCAGGGCGCTGTCAAAGTCCTTAGCATGCATAGCGGGGTCCGTGCCTGACGGGGACGTTGCAAGCGTTGTGTGGAGCGTTTTTGGGACGAGCGTTCTGGTAGCGAGTCGTCGGTCCCCACGGTCGCTGGCTATCCACCATTCGAGTGCTAATTTGTCAAAAGGGGGGGACCAGGCGCTGGAGAGACACTGTTGGAACCATTGCATCGTGGGACAGAGGGCGCAGAATGAGATGGGATCCATCGGGTGTACTCCTTGACATCGAGGGCATGTTCGGTCACTGGTGTCACAGTGAGGTCTGTAGTCCTGACAACCATACGTGCCTGACACCCACTTGAATGTGATTGCCGAGAAAAAGCTGCTCTGTTGGAGAAAGCTTGTGCTGGTGCTGAAGTGCAGGCGTGTGTGTGGGTGGGTCGGGAAGAGGGAGCGGGTGTGGTGTTTCGGAATTTTTGAGATGAGGGCTAGGCCCCCACTAGTGACTACTCCCGCAGGGGGGGGGGGGGGGTAGGAGGGAGGGGTGCCACATTAACGCTTGAGCGGCCCATTTTGAGAAATAGTCCGCGAGCTCGTTTCCCATAAAGTGTGCGTGGCCTTTGATCCAAGCCACATGGATCAGGTGGGGGAGGGGGGGCAGGAGGGATGTGTAGGCTGTGTCTCGTGTACCCTGTGTGTAAGTGGACGGCCTCGCTGGGGGGGGGCTGGAGAGGGCTCGGTTGACCGCTTCGAGTGTGTCAAGGTTATCACCCAAGATCACCACCGGAGTATGGGGGAGGATGTTGGGGAGGTGGGCTAACGCCATTGCCATGGCCCATTGCTCCGAGCCTCCAGAAGGGGGTGAGGGTGACGAGCGGCAGAGGACGTAACACTGTTGTTGCCAAAAGATAGCGAAGGCGCTGCCATGGCCCCCATCTCCCGAGCTTCCATCCGTATAGATCCACGCCGTGTCATCAAAGGGGAGCTCGCCGACGACCCGCCGCCGCCCTTTGCAGAGCCCGCAGTACCATGCCACGCCGACGGGGGGATGAACCGGGACACGCCAGGGCCCGCCGCAAAGCGCAGGAGGCGGCCGTCCGGGGCCTGGTGGCGGACGCGGTGGCGGAGGCGCACGAGGCGCACGCTGCCGCACGGGGTGACCTGACGGGCAGTGCGAGGGCTTTCCTCAACGAGACCGCCCTCCCGGCCGTCCGCGCCCTGAACGGAGTGGGGGCCCCTACGCTGCTCCCGGCGATGCACCGGATCGTGAACACTGTCCGGCCGGGGCTCATCAACCCGGAGGCGGCCCTCTACGGGAACTGGATGGAGTGGCATGAGTCCAACCGGTCGGGCCGGCCCCTGTCCATGGGGGATACCCTGCAGCTGACGGGGGCGGGGTCCGCCATGTCCCTCCGCAGCAGCGCCCCAGCCCTGCTGCACGCCCTCAGGACGCGCTACCCCGGGGACGCGGCCCCGTACCTGAACCAGGCGCGGGCCACATATCCGGGGGGGGGTGTCCGAGCTGGATGCGGCGCTCCACCTTCTACACCCACCGGACGAGGACCTGGAGGTGGGCGAGATCACGGTGTTCGTAGAAGGCGCGGACGAGGCGCCCGCCCGCCCCCGGCCGACCAACCCGGTGTACGACGGCACCAGGCCTACCTCCCCGTACGCCATCGTATGCGAAGCGTTCCCCAGGGAGCCCACTTGGTGCCCCGCCCTCCCGCCGGCGACGCACGCGCCCCGCGGCTGGGCCAACCAAGACCTGTCCCCCCCCCTCTCCAGGACCAGGGGTGCCCACCACAGGGGGCAGGTCCTCTGGCAAGAGTGCCCTGGCACCCCCCTGCTCCTCCTCGTCGTCGCGACCCGTGGGGACCCGGAGCGGGTCCTGGGGATCACCCCCACCCACCTCTATGGGGCAGCAACCGTACCCCGCCCCCCCCTCCCGGCGCCCGCGGCGCGGGACGGAGTACACACCTTCCTGCGAACACAGGAGGTCACCGCCGTTACGGGGGTCCACCTAGTGCGTCTCCCCCCGACACCACCCGACGACCCCCGGGGGCCCAGGGCCCTGGGACCCGCCCCAGACTGGGGGCTGTGGCGCGACGCGTGGGCCGCGTGGCTCCCCCGCCTCCCCTCCCAATGCCGATGGATGGCCGCCGGCCCCCGCCCGTGCGGGGCTGACGCCACAGCCGGCCCCCCACCCCCTTCCCCCTCCCCCCCGCAGAGCACCGCACGGCACTGCCCACGGCACGGCACTGATGCACAAGGAGGTAGGGGGAAGGGCGCGCCTACCACCACGCATGCCTCCCAGGATAACAGTGATGGCAGATTCGGATGGCTCCCCCCAGCGGGACGACCGCCACCACCGCTGGTCCCGCTCCAAAACACCGGTTTCCCCGGAGTGGACGGGGGAGACCCCCGCGGAGCGCGAGGAGCGGAGGCTAGCGGAGGCGGCGGTGCTGGTCGGGCCGCCGCCGCCAGCCCAGGAGCCTGAGCCAGCCGAGGTGACCGCCCCCGCCGCCCAAGCAGCAAGCCCTGCCGCCCCACCCCGGGAGTGGGCCCCAGACGCGCAGGAAGCGGAGACCGCAGCCCCAGCGAGCCACGCCGCGGCCCCAACCGCGGCCCCCGGCACGCCGCCGACACGGGGGGTAGCCCCGACGCAGAAACTGGGCGCATCGCCGGGGGCTGCCACAGCCGCAGAAGAGGGCGGGGAGGGGGCGCGAGGGGTTGCGACCGCGGCCCCAGCACGCCGCGCCACCGCTTCGGCCGGCCACGCCGCGACCCCCAGCAGGCCGCGAAAGCGGGGGAACGACCCCGCACGGGCCACGGGCGCCTCGCCGGCGGCCGCCGCAGCAGCAGCAGTGGGCAGGGAGAGCGGGAAGTACCGCGCCCACGCCAACCCCACCCACACCCACACCAGTCCCCCCAAGCCGTTCCCCCCCAAGCCTTTCCCCCCGGGGCGGGCGCGGCACGTCCGCCCCCCGGCGCCCGAGCGCTCGCCGCCGGGCGTCAGGCTGCCGCAGCTGCAAAGACAGCGGGACGCCCGGCGCGTGATCCAGGAGGGAGGGGACGGCGCGCAGGCAGAGCTGCGTGCCAGCCACGGGAGCGCGGAGCGGGGGACAGGAGGCGACAGGGGGAGTGCGCAGGAGCGCGCGCAAGGAGCAGGCCAGGGGCGCGGCAGGGAGCAAAGGCGCAGCAGCGAAGGGGGACAGAGCGCAGGCAGCAGACGGCGCGACTCAGGGCAGGGGGCCGGAAAGGGACCAGGGCATGGAAAGGGCGCGCAGGGGCGTGGGCAGGGCGCCCAGGTGCAGGGAGCGGGGCGAGGGACGGTGGGCAAGCAGGCGGGCCAGGGCGTGGGGGACAGGGGGCGGGACCCGCGGCACGGGCGGGGGGCCGGAAAGGGGCCCAAGGGCAAGGGCAAGGGCGCCGCGGGCCCCGAGGGACAGGCGGGACGGGGCATGGGAGCCCAGGGGGGGGGGGGGCGGGCCGAAGGGAGGGGGGCGGGGAGCGGGGCGTCCCCGCAGCCGGACGTGCAGCCGGTGAGGTGCATCCACCCCGTCATCCAACAGATGCCTGCGCACCACACCCACCACCACCACCACCACCACCACCACCTCTACAACATGGACCCTGACGCCGGCGAGCTCGTCCCCCCCCAACCCCCACGACCCCAGCACCAGCCAGCTCCCCCCGCGCCGAGAGCGGAGCCGGCGCAGATGGCCTCGGCGGGGGGGGGGGGCGGGGCGCGGCATCGGCGCCGCAGGCACAGAGGCAGCGGGGGGAGCCAGCGCAGGGGGCAGAGGGGGCCCGGCCCTGGGACCGGGACTGCAGCACGGTCCCGGACCCTCTGGGGGAGGAGGCCCTCCCCCTGGTTGGGGAGGTGTACGGGTGGTTGTGCTGGGCCAACCAGGGGACCACCAGGGGGATGAGGAACCGGCCTTTCGATGCCGTGCTCCTCCAGAGGGACGGAGGAAACCGAGAGGTACCACCGGGGGGGTGGGCAGCCCCAGAGGACCATGAGAGGGTCCTCAGGTCAGTGATCCGGGCGGCGTGGCCCGACAGGGAGCCGACGTGGCCGGCCTTCCTGGAAGGCAGAGCGGTGCTCCGCATCACGGATGCGGACGCCAACAACTGGCTCCCCCGGGCCTTGCGCAGCGCCCTCGCCCACTGGCGCTACCGCCGGCGCAACCCGCCGCCGCCACAGCTCAGCCCCCACACAAGCGGCGGCGCAGGTGACGGCCCAGACGGCGGACGCGAGAAAGTGGGGGGGGGAGCTGGGCCTGCCGGCCCACGCCCCCCCCCCCCCGGTACGGCGTGACGCAGGAGCGCGCGCCAACTCCGGCGGGAGGGAGGGCGGAGACAACGAGCGCGGGGGGGAACCTGCTGCCCCGCAGCCCGCTAATCGCTGACCGCTAACCCTCACGGCCGCCCTCGGCTTGCCAGCGCCGCGCGACGACGGCAGGGGGGATGAGGGACCCCAGCGAAGGCCTGCACGAGGGTCCGGCTCTAGGTAGAGGGGGGCGGGGGAAGGGTGCGACCCCCCAGCCGATGGCTGGCCCCCGGGGCCGGGACCGCCATGCCGCCCCCCCCCCAGCCGTCAGGAGGCGACGCCAGGGGACCAGAGGGCCCCCCCCACTCCCCCCCCCCCCTCCCACTCAGGCCCATGAGCGGACAGAGGCAGACCGAAGAAACGGCGGCCCCGCACCCCCCCCGAAGAGGCCGCTGCACCCGGGGTGAGGGGGCACCACGGCCGTGGCAGGCGCCCGCACGCCCCGCCCGCTGCCGGCCGACGGCGGACCGGCGGCGCCCAGGACGGCGCAAACGGAGCGGCTCTGCCCCCCCCCCCCCTCCCCCCCGCCGCACTGGCCCGTCGGCGGCCGACCGGACCGCGTTCGACGCCTGCGGCCGCCCGGCAACCCCCACGGCACGAGTATACCCCGGGGGGGCACGCCGGAGACAACGGATGGCAGGCCAACGCCCGACGGGGCGGGGGGGCGGGGGGGTGGCCCCCCCGCCCCCCCCCCCCGCCCGCTCCCCCCCCCAGCTTGGGAGCCACGGGAGCGGCCCTCTGCCCCCCCGGAGCCCAGGGGACGCCCCCCCCCCCGCCCAGAAGGGACCGCGACGCGGGGGGGGGGGTGCGGCTGGACCTGCACACCGCGCGCCCCAGCGCCCCCAGCCGCCTGCTCCCGCGGAGTCGCGGCCGCAGGGCGGGCCCACACCAGCGTGCCGGAGCAACGCGCGCACCAAGCTTGGGGGCGGCGCAGGGCGGCGCACCAGAACAGTATGGAGGCCGCGCCCTACATGACCCTCCCGTGACCGCAGCCCACTCAGGGAGGGCAGAGGGGGGGTTCAGGTCTGCAGGGGCCCCCGGGGGAGTGGTCCACGGGCCGCCCCTCACCCCCCCCCACCCCGGGGCAGCAGCGCGACCCCGACCGCACGCACACGCCGGAAGGGAGTGCGCCGACGACACAAGGGGGGCCAGGACTGAGTACCGCAGGCCGCCACCCAGAAGGGGAGCAGGGAGGCCGCGGCGCGACCCCCCCCCCCCCCCGCCCCCCCACCGGCCCGCAAGCCGAGGGGGCCCCGGCCCCCACCCCCCGAGGCAGGGGGGATGGTCCCCCCCCCGCCCGACAGAGGAGCCGGAGCGCAACCCGCCCCCCCGCCCCAGCTGCCGGCTCCCCCAGGGGCCTCGGAGAACAAGCAAGCCCGCACCAAGGCGCCAGGACGCCGCACAGATCGCGCCCAGAGAAGGCGGGCGAGCACAAACCGGAGTGGTATGAGGGGCCACGCCCCCCATGGACAGCACGACACCAGTGACACCCGCTTTGTTGCCTGCCCAGGGAAGGCAGAGGGACGGAACGAGGCAGAGCGACCCCCCGCCCTACAGGCCCCCCCCGGCCGCACAAACGGGGGGTACGGCGCACGCCCCCCCCCCCCCCCCCAGCCCGCCCCCTGGCACACGAACGCCACGGACCCGCCCCGCGGCGCGCAGCCCCCACAGGGCGTGCAGGCCGAGGGGACAGAGAAGGGCCCCCAATCCCGCACGCCCGCGCCCACAGCACGTGGATAGCGGACCCCAGCAGCCCGCCCAGTGGGCGGGCAGTCGGGGGAGGGGGAGCGCCAGACCCCAGATGCCCCTCGCAACAGTAGACGGCACCCCCCCCGGGGACGCCCTACCGCCACCCCCACAACCCCAAGCCAAGTAGGGGGGAACCGGGACCGGACCGCCCCCCCCCAGGCACGCCAGACGCAGCAAGGGACCGGGGCAGGACACGCGGAGGGGCACGGACCACGTGGAACGGCCCTACCAGCGCCCAGTGCCGGGACCGCGCGAGGTGCGCACGCCACACCACCCAGGAGGGGGGGGAGCGGACGCCGCGGGAGCGCGGGCGCACACACACGTAAAGGGCACACGGGGACTACCAGAAGGGCAACCGGACCGAGCGCGCGGAAGGCACAGACCGCGTGGAATGGCGTACCGGCGAGCGAGGGTAAGGGACACCCGGACAGGACGGCCCGCCACACGCAGCGCGGAACACTCGGGGCGGGAAGGGGGAAACGAGAGAGACACAACACCAGGTACCGGCCCGAACCCCCCGCACCGGCCGCGAGCGCCGCGCACACACAGACGGGGCACTGCACCCGACAAGGCAGTAGTGGCGCACAGCGCCACGCCCCAACCCCTAGGCTAGGCAGCCTCCGCGCCAGCCCAAGGGGGTCCCACTGGCGACAAGCCAGTAGCACGGGCCCGGCGGCGCCGGCGCCCCGGGCGACCGCGCATTAGGGGGGCGACGCAGTGGGTAAGCACCCGCAGCCACGGCTGCGAATTGATGCACTGACCGGGGAGTGGCGAAACGGGGAAGCCGGGGAAGGACGGGGCTCCGAGCCCTGTGAACCCGGGGGACTCCACCACCAGGCAGGAGGTGCGTCTTGGAGGGCCCCCCACTAGGACCCGGTGGGGAGGATATCACCTGGCCCGACCAGGTGGCCCCCCGGGGCCGAAAGGCGTCTAGTACCCGCAAAACCAAACCTCAAACCTCAAACCTCTTCGAAGGAGACGCCTCCTCCAAGATGAAGCTGGACTTGGAGGAGGTCGACTCCGGCAGCAGTGGGGACAGTGGGCCTGCCACCCTCCGACGAAGGAAGGGCAAGTGGAAGACTCCCGAGAGGGCACGGAGGCCCGCGGGCGGACATCCCCACGACTCCGACCCCTTCCTCACCGCCAGCAATGGGGACGGACGAGACCGCCGACATCGCCAGGGAATGGCTGGCGGAGGAGGCGGAGACGTCCCCATGGAGGCAGAGGGTGAGGGTGAGGATCTCCCTCCTCTCTACCGGAGCTCGGAATCCACCGAGTGCGAGACCGAGACGGCTAGGTGGGGCGACATGGACGAGGATGATGACATGGACTTCGGGTACACGGAGAAGCCCCCATCCTCGGACCCACCGAGGGGACCTGGCGGAGGCCCACCGGGATCCCCTGGCGGAGGACCATCAGGACCCCCTGGAGGACGCCCACCAGATGGACCCCCCGGAGGCGGACCCCCGGGCAGGGGAGGACCCTCTGGACCGGGTGGGCCCAGCGGAGGCCCTCCCGTAGGACCCCCTGGGGACCCCAACGGCTCACCGGAGGACGGTGACCCGGAGGCCACCTGGCGGGGGATTGTCCACCTCCACAGGAGGGTCCAAGCCCTCGAGCGCCAGGTAGACACGGGCAAGGGCGAGATGATCCGCATCGCCAGGGTCGCCGCGGGAGCACAGAAGGAGGTGGACATCGCCAAGACGGAGATGGTCAAGATTGCAAAGGTTGCCACCGCCGCCCAGAGGGAGCTGGACATCGCCAGGGGCAAGACCAGGCTGCTGAACAGGGTCATCAACGGCCTGCAGCAGAGGTTGGACGAGCTGGAAGGCCGTGGGAGCGTCGGCAGCGACCACCCACCCCTGGAGTCCGGCTCGTCGGACGACGGCTGGGGACCTGGACCAGGTCCGCGCAGAGCCCACGCCCCCGGCGGAGCCCCCAGGAGTCGCCCCAGCGCCAGTGCCCCCTCTCTCAGCGCCCCCTCTCATCACAGCGCGGGCCGCCGCAACGAGCGCGTACCGCCCGGCAGTGGCAGTGAGGAGTGGCGTGACGAGTGGCTCAGTGCGGAGTACCACAACCACCGTGCTCCACCGCGGACACCGGCACGCCCCTGACGCCCCGCACCAGTCCGAGAGCCAATCCCAATGGCTGGTGGGCGATACAGTGGACTCAGGGATGAGGTCCCCGGAAGGGACGTGGAGTGGGATGTCGGCGGAGGCGAGGAAGATCTGGAGGAGTTCGGCATTACCCCGCCGCGTGGTGTACGACGGGAGGCCGCTGAACGCGGCCGCCGGCGCCGTGATGAGGAGGTGTACATGGAGGGAGTACGGTGCGAACATCTAGGTTCGGCGTACATGGAGGAACCACGGCGTAGCCACATGGATACCGCGGAGGAGATGGAAGTGGCAGCCGTGGGAGTCCGTGGGAGAGGCCGATGGGAACCTCGGTCGACCTCACGGCCGGCGTTCATGGTCTCTAAGGCCGCGGATGCTGCCGTGTGGGAAGACCTGAAGGACATCAAGCCCCCCAAGTACGATGGCAACCCCCTTAACCTCGACTGCTTCTTGGAGAAGCTGAACGATTGGGGGGTGACCGTTACTGAAGACATGGATCCCGCAGAGGCGGAGAAATATGTCTTCAAACGGTTCAGGTGGCGCCTGCCGGAGGTGCTCCAAGAGCTATACTTCGTGGCGACCAAGGAGGGGAAAATCAAGACCCTCCAGGAAGCCAAGAAGTGGCTCAACGAGCAGGAGCGGGTGGATGCCCCGCAGGTGGCTGCCAAGCGGTGGAGGGACCATCAAGCTTCAGCATGATGGTGGGGAGATCCGCCTACGGGATTGGCGAGACTTCCGGGGGCAATACACCCTCTTCCGCCGCAACGTGGAGGACTGGAATGAGGGTGACGAGCAGGCCCGCTTGCTCTCCATGCCGCCGGAGGCATGGATCAGAAGAGTCACCAAGGAGGAGGCCAAGAGAGCCAAGTTCAACCACATGTTCAAGATGATGCTCCCCAAGGAGTATCATCCAAAAGTGTTGGCTTGGACAAATAAGCATGTGGCGCGGGACGTCAAGCGGCGAGAGCTGCCGAACCCCCTCCTCATCACCGTCACGGGCGATCGCAAGAAGAACGCGATGTTGCGCCTCGACGAGTGTGACATGGGCGGCCAGACCCTCTGTCTGCAGGCCATCCCGGCACGGATGACCTGCAAGGAGGTGTTGGAGTGGGTCGGAGAGGAAGTGCTCAAAGAGTACAGGAATCTCCACCACACCCGCGGCTTGAAGGCCGGTGACCGTGACGTCAACTATGTTGGCGAAGGGTCGGGCAGGGAACCTGCCATGGACCCAGCGGGAACCGAAGCCGGGGAAGCCCTCGAAGATGAGGACGACGACGATGAGCCCGCCGATACAGCCGTCTGTGCCTTCGTGGCCAACAACCTGAACACGGGGACCAATGGGGGAAGCTGGAAGCCCCTGCAGAAGGGTTGGAAGAAGAAGGAGAAGAAGGAGCCCCGCCGCATTGGCGACCCTCCGCTGTCCTTTGGGGAGTTCATACGAGCTCACCCTCAGGGCTGTTTCGTGTGTTATGGAAGGAACAAAGGGTTCAACCATGACCACCGAACATGCCCCATCCACAAGGCCGACACGGAGGCTTACAAGAAGGTGCACGGGTCGAAGAAGCGTGCACCCGCGGGTATCCCGGAGGCCAAGGTGGAGGTCACCAAGGACGAGCTCTCCAAGCTGATGTCGGTGGGGACCGAGTTAGCGAAGGAGATCCAGGAGATCAAGAGGTCCTGGGTCCCCAAGTCGGACGACAAGAACAAGGACAAGGACAAGAAAGGTAAGAAAGGGGGAAAGAAGAAGAATGTCAACGAGGTTGATGCGGAGGAGAGTACCCCTACTACCACAAGCGACGCACCTTAGCAGAGCCCCTGCAGCCAAGGGCCCCAGCTAGGGCGGTCGCAGGATGGTGTCGCAGGAAGCGCCGCCCCGTCCGACTCGGGAGACAAAGAGCACAAAGGGATTGCCGCGGACGGAAGGCCCGGTCCGGCACCCAAGATGAGAGAGGGTCGCAGTGGTAGGGTGGGGGCAAGTGAAGGCACGAACCCTTGCACCCGTCCATCCCTGGCGATCAAGAACGTATTTGATGTGCTTCAGGATCTTTCCGAGAGTTTCGGAGGATCACCCGGACCGCAGCTGGATGCTGCAGATGGGCAACCTGAGCCCATTGTCCACGACCTGCACCAGTCGCTTATTGAGCTTCTGGAACGGCCGGAGATCCTGAGCTTGCACGCCGTGCGCCGTGTTGGGCGTGAGCGGCAGTTGCACCTTAAGGTCCGTGCCCTATACGGGGAAGTGGAGAAGGTCTTCGACGTGTTGGTCGACACGGGAGCTCAGGTCAGCTTGGTCAAGGCTGGCTTACTTCCGCCAGAGTGCTTGACCGACAGTCGGAAGCCTGTCAGGCTGAAGGTGGCGAACGGCCAGTACATGGTGGGAGGCACGAGGGAAGCGGCCATTGGGCTGCAGTTCGTGGACCACCGTGAGCTGAGCCGCCCGGACCTCGGCAAGGAAATTCTCCTGCAAGGTCGCTTCTACCAGGCCCAGATGGACTGGGACATGATCGTTGGGTACGACTTCATGATGGAGACGGACTCGGGCGTTCTCCATGCCCAGGCCTCCATAACCCTGTACCAGGACGACCAGCTCTCGCGGCTTTCGTCACCTGAGCACCATGTGGAATGCCAATGGATCCACCCGGAACGCAATCAGCTCAAAGTAGCCGCGCTGGGGACTGAGGCAGCTGGGCCAGCAAACCAGGAGTACGGCGTAATTCCGAAAGTGGCGAGTCGAGTGGTTGCGGACCTGGGAGCCTCGGATCTGGCCCTGGATGCGTTCTCATCAGGAACCTCCGCCCATGCTCGGGTTTGTGAGAACTACTGGAGCGCCCAGGACTCCGCGTGGAAGAAGCACTGGGGTCCGCATCAGGGTTTGATGTGGATCCATTGCCCCTGATGGGACATTCCAAGGGCGGTAGCGAAGATTCGCAAGGACCGCTCCAAGGCAGTGCTGGTTGTCCCTATGGGATGCACTGAGGAGGAAAGCACCCGAGATCGGGTGGTCTCACTGACCAACATGACGTTAAACAAGGTCACCCTACCGGCTGGAGAGAGTGTCTATCAGGACGCTAAGGGACAGCCCATGCCATCCCAGAGATGGCCAACGGAATTCCACTATGTGGATGGGGGCCTTGAACAGGCCGACACCACGGACTTCGTGTGTGTCAACCGCATCATAGCGGAGCCATGGCGGCAATGCTTTGCGGTTTCCCCTGTTGACATCGGAGAATCGGAGGACCTCCTCACTGAAGAGGAGTTGGATCTGGTTCAGGGGTATATGGATCAGCCCTTTCACGACTGGGGAAACCAGCGTGAGGGCAAGGGCCAGGACAAAGCCTGGTGGGAAGTGGACTCCATCGTCTCTGGCTCCTATGATGGGGATACCTTCGTAAGGAGGGTGCTGAACCACATGTCCAGCCAGGACGAGCCAATCGGAGGTAATCGAACCAACTACGGCGACCTGTTCTGTGGCAAGACCAGAGATGGCCCTCTGGGCCACCTGGGTAGACCACCTGAGCGACCTTGTGGTGGTACCCCGCAAGTAAGCTCAGTGGTTCAGGTGCCCGGAAAGGCCAAGGCGGAGGCCAATGAGTGCCCCAAGATCCAGGCATTGAGGGCCAGGCTGAAGCAGAAGTATGGTGATACCTTCTTCAGCGGAAAGCCTGTGTTTCCCCCACCGGTGCGTGGACCCTATGGCGAGGCCAAGATACGACTGAAGCAGGACCCCCGTGTGTATCGGCACCGGGAGTTTGCCCTGAGGGGCGAGAGGAAGGAGGCCATGGAGAAGATCCTCCGTGAGTTCATCGAGAGGGGCTGGCTTGAGCCGTGCCACTCCGAGTGGGCCTCCCCTTGCTTCGTCGTCCCCAAGAAGGTGGCCGGGGAGTGGCGGCTCGTGGTCGACTACCGCGGCCTAAACGTCCAAACGCAACATGACAGCTATACGCTGCCCCTCATTGAGGACATGCTGCAAAAGCAACACCGGCGGAGGATCTTCACGGTGATTGACCTGAAACATGGTTATCATCAGATGCCTCTCGCCGAGGAGTCCCGTGCCTGCACAGCAATGAGCACCCCGCTTGGACCCCTCCAGTGGAAGGTGATGCCCATGGGCGTTACCAACGGCAATGCGGCTTTACAGCGGATGCTGGAGAACCTGCTTGAGCCGATGCGTGACTGTGCGGACCCCTTTGTGGGCGACGTGATCATCGCGTCCGGGTACCCCAGTATGAGCTATGAGGAGCTCCTGGAGGCACATGAGAGGGACGTCACCAGAGTGCTGGACCTTCTGGTTCGGCATAAACTCACGGGCAGCAGTGACAAGGCCACCATTGCGGTAAGCGAGGTGGTCTTCGCTGGCCACGTAGTCGGGAACGGGCAGCGAAAGCCCATACCTGGCAAGGTGGCTGCGATTGAGCACCGGGAGAAGCCCAAGACGAGCTCTGAGCTATGGGCGTACTTGGGGTTCTGCAACTACTACTCGGGGTATATGAAGATGTATGCCGAGTATGCTGCCCCCATGACGACCATGCTCAAGGGCAACCGAGAGGAGACCAAGAAGGGGTTCAAGAAGGCTCTGGTCTGGAATGAAGAGTCCGACCGCACCTTTCAGGGGATGAAGCAGGCGCTGCTATCCGCAGTGGGTCTGCACCTCGCGGATCCTGACCGAGGGTTCGTCCTGCGCACCGACGCTTCCGACTACGCCGTTGGCACTGTGTTGGGACAAGTGCTTGACGATGGGAGGCACGTGCCGGTGGCCTTCTGGAGCCGAGTCCTGGCGGAAGGCCAGAGACGGACGTGGATGCCCCGAGAAAAGGAGGCGTATGCCATCGTCATGGCTCTCAGGAAATGGGCTGGGTACATAGCCCTCCATCCCGTCACCGTCTGCACCGACCATCAGAGTCTGCAGTCGTGGCACAAAGAGCACGTGGACCCCCCCTCTGGTCCCGCCTCCCGACGGGCAAGATGGCATGAGACCTTGGCCAAGTTCAACCTCACGGTTGTGTATGTCCCTGGCAAGGACAACACCGTGGCGGACTGTCTCAGTAGGTGGGCCTATCCCACCAGCAAGGACATGACGGATGTCTTCGCCCATGGCGACGAGGCTGAGACCGCTGAGGCCAAGAGGATCATAGAAATGGAGCGCCTGATGGAGGAGGAGGGTGTTAAATGCTTCGTCGTCATGGCTGCGGATGCCCCCCTCGGAAGGAGGATGGGCAGAGCGGTCAGAGTACTCGCCCCTGAGGGAGCTGAGTCCGACAAGTACCTCTTCCCTGAATCTTGCCTCCAGGACGACTGGACCGACGACTACGCCAAGTCCGAGGCCTTTGCGGCCGAGTATAGGGCTGTGACCGACCCTGATGACGGGCAGAAGTGGCCAAAGAGGCTGACTGAGGAGGATGGCAAGCTCTACCGCAATGGTAAGCTGCTGGTCACAGAGTCCCGAGTGCTCGAGCTAAGCGAAGCTTGGCACCACGACATGATGCACCCAGGGGTCAGGAAACAAGCCCTGGATATGCAGCGCCGGTTCGAAATCGACCAGATCAGTCTCTACAACGCTATCAAGAAGATCAGAAAGGGTTGCTCGGTCTGTCAGGCCTGCAATCCCGACAACCGGAACGTCAAGGGGGAAGCCCAATGGACTCCGGTGCCTGACCAGCCCATGGAGAGCGTGGCCATGGATGTCTTCTCCATGCCCGACGTTCACATAGGCAAGGAGACCTTTGACTGTGTGGTTCTTTGTGTGGACCACCACAGCGGCTATGTAGTAGCCGTTCCGGCACGCAATAAGGGGTTGTTTGCCAAGGAGGTCGCAGTCATGATGATTTGTCATTGGCTGACCGTCTTTGACATCCCCCGCACCATTTGCAGTGACCGAGGGCCCCAGTTTACTGGTGGCTGGTTCAAGGCCCTGTGTTCCCTCATGGGAATACGTCATGCCAAGAGCGTCGCCTATCTCAGCCGGTCCAACGGCCGGGCTGAAGTGGCTGGTAGACAGCTGTTCGAGTAGCTACGCAAGGTTCACATTACCAACGCACGTCGGAACTGGTTTGAGGAGATGTGGCCTGCTCTGAAGGCCCATCATGACACCTGCACTCCGGCTGGATTGTCCCCTCACCAGATTTTGTTCGGCAGGGACCCCCTGGGTCGGGGACTTCCCTTGTCGGGTGATAGTATGGCCATGGACGCCAAGGAATTCTTTGTGCGGCAAGAGCAAACGGCGCGGGACATCCGCCAGCAGCTCGAGAAGGAGCATGCTGAGCGTCAGAAGTCCGCCCCGAGCTCGACAGCGCAGAAGTTCAGGGTGGGAGACCCGGTGTGGGTGATCAGACCCCGCCCTATGGGCACCCACCGCACAAAAACCTGGTACACACCCGGAGAGGTGGTCCGCAGGATTGGTGAGGACACCTACCGCATCAAGGTGGGTCACGGACAGTTCCGGGAGCGCCACGAGAGTCAACTCCGTGTGCGGGAACCCGACCTCCGTGGCCAACATGTGTCCCTGGACTACGCCGCACATGAGGCTGATTTGGACGACGACTACGCTGAGCAGGACGACTATACCGTCGAGAAGATCCTGGCCCAGCGTCCGAACGCCTCGGCACCCGGAGGCCTGGAGTTCAAGGTTCGTTGGCGAGGCTATGGGCCGTCCCACGACACCTCGTTCGTGCCGCGGATTAATACCCCCTTTATGGATTACATCCGCAAGCACACGACCAAGCTCCATGTTACGGACTTGGCGGCACTCACCCGGGCGATTGCAGCCAGAGGCGCCTGATCACCGACCTGGGCTCTCCCCTGTGAGCATTGCTGGACTTTCCAGTGTAATTTCGAAGTCCACGCTCCATGACATTGCAGAGCATCTCAATGTTCCTGGAGCTGGAGTGTGCCCACGCCGGATGGTCAGTTCAGGCTTAGATGCTTACGGCAAATTTTGTCCGTAAGCATTTTCCTGCTGACATTTCCCTGGCAGGCTTGGACGGCCGCACCCCCCAGTGTGCATAGCCCCCCCTTCATTATTCCCAATGGAGGCCTTAAGGCCCATACGACGCTGCGCAACGGATGCCGCTGTCATCGGCATTGCGACTTTTGAGTGTGTGGTCTGGTCCCATGGCACTTGCGGGATCCAGACCAGTCTTTGTGTGTCTGCAGACTATATATGGCCTGAACTCAGGCGTTTTTCTGTCCACCCTCCTGCATATGCCTTCTCCTAACCGGGGCGTGGTTTGGCGCTCTGTCCAGAGTGTGTTTACACGCCTATTACCCCGCTTATTGCTTATTTTTCTGTTCTCCAGGACATGTGCATCTGTATGTTCAGTGTTAATGGCTCATCACTGAATCGAATACCAAGGCGCCCTGACTCGCCATGTACATGCCCCTACATAAGGTCCAGCCTGGGCCGGTACCTAAGTACAGATTCTTCTGTTTGGATGCCCGTGATGCCGTGTGCCCCAGTGGCTGTGATGTGCTGAGATCCTGATGGCGCCAGGCGAGAGGCCCAGTTGCCTGACTACACTCCCAGCGGTCCGCCACTGTCAGTCCCAGTGTGAGCCTACCGACTCGCAGACGCACTTGCAGTCGGGTGGCGACCTCCGGTGTCCTGACCTCGGTCAGTCTGCCTGGGAAACTGGTGGTTTGAGGAGTCGACGCCTCCGCCCACACTGCATGAGGACTCCCTCATGCATGGCCTTCGTGGTAATGGGGCGAGGGAAAAGACGGCCTTGATGCTGACGCGTTCCCGTGGGGGGCCTGGCCACGGGACGCTGCGGTGACACGCACAGGCAAGCAGGCAGGCAAAGCACTGCGCTCACAGGGGCATCATTACGCTCGTGTTATGAGACAAAGCGTTTCAGGATCCTTGCCACTCTGCAACAAGAGAACGAAAGTATGTACCGCAACACATCAGGATATGTACACATGGGGTTAAGACTGGACTGGGGTAAGGGCATCACAGAACAATAGACACTCAGTCCCAACACATATCCCAATCCCAGGTCCGACCCTCTCAGTGGCTGGTGGGGGCAGGGGCTCAAACACAACCTATGCCCTGCTCAGTCCGGACCCTGAAACCCTGCCAATAGGGGGGGTGTCCCACCCAGTCAGGCGAGTTCCTGGGAACCAAGGGGCCCCAGGGTCAACCGACAGTGGCACCCTATGCTCCCTTAACGGCAGGATCCAACTCCTCTCTGAGCCAGAGATATGGCTCCGCCATTATCCCCTAGGAGTTGGTAGCTGAAAATGGGCTGTTTCAGCCCAAACTGAAATTAGCTCAAAAATCTCCAAAATTGACCCCTCGTCCGGACCCGCCAAATGTAGGGACGAGGCAACTGACCCTATGCCCTTCGAGTACGAACTCCCTGGAGCCCTCACCCAACCTGGTTCCCTCTGAGGTCCCGGCATCAGGGCACCACGGGTTCGTCAAGTGGGGTCATGATGCCAAAATCACCAAAATTGGCATCATTCCTACGCGTGGCTCGCCCGGCCAGGGCAAGGCCAATGGCTCACAGGACAGGAGGCAGGACCTAGGACTTATATCTGAGTGCGCAATTTGGAATTAGGTCCGGGCTCCCTGTGGGCATGGAGATATGGGGCTGCCAATTGACCACACGGGGGGGTGAAGTTGGGGTCCCAAAAGGGGGTCATTTTGGCTGCCTGAAATGAGCCAAAATTCGGGTGTGCTCCCAATAGTATATCTCCACGCCGGCTTGGAGATCGGATCCGCCATTCTATACGCGATCCATCGGGATTCCAATGGAGACTCCCATGCCCTTGGCTCCCAAAGATCTCCATGCCACTTGGCGTGGTGACAATCCCAATTGGGTCCACAAATGCAAAAATGGCAAAATTGTCCACACTCACTTTGGGCTAGCACCCTAACGAAGGTTGCTCCGCTTCGCCCACGTGGTGTGTGAACCATGGGGACCAATGTGCATAACACCCATGTCATATATGGTCCATTGGTCCATGCGTCCGGCGTGCACGGGTGGGCTGAACATAGTGCACGGCGGGCAGAAAATGTGGAAAATTGCTCAAAATGGCCGAAAATGCGCACACTCATGGTTGGGGCAAATGAGGCACATGCCCGACTTGGACCGGAGTGTGCCATAGGATTGGTATCAAGTCATATGTGTCCAACATATCTTTTGGGCGTCGCCCAACTCCTCCGGTTTCGGGAATGGCAGGGTCGCCAAGTGAGCCCATGATTTGGGATGGTCCCAAATCGCGAACATTGCGGCCACGGTACACCAAGCCCAAGAGGAGTTATTCGCTGGGTCCAAGATATGTTGGGCACCGAAGTATGTACCCTCATAACATACTTGGGTCATGATGTCAATTGAGCGCAACGTTGAGATACACAGTCGCCACTTGACATCATGACGGGCAAAAAACAGCAATATTGGCGAAAAAACACCCAAAAGTGCCTTGAGAGGCGCACAAATATATTATAATGTCTTCGGCTTGGATTGAGTAATCGACCAATCCTTCTAAACACAATGACTTGACACCAATGACCTCCGATTCCACATATGTGCTCTACTTGGGGCGCTTTGGAAGGTCGCGCGCGCTGCCTCCCAAGTGGGCACATGCAAAAATGGAATATTGCAAAGAACACACCTTGCTCGCAACGCATCGTTTCGGGAGCGCTCCACAAGCGTCCCTTCACGAAGAATAGGCTTGCGAGTGTTGGTTAGGAGTACAATGAAGGGCCTCGTGCAATATGGGGTCCATTGGCGGGTTAGTCTTGGAATGGTGCACCCGCCAAATGGGCACGCGATATGACACCAAATATGGCATATAACCCTACCCAAGCCTTCTACACCCAACCTAGTGGCCTAGAACCAAAGTATGCCTATATTCTAATGTAACTTTGGTCCCTTAACACGCATGCAAGTGCTTTGGTCGAAAATCGACCTCCTTTCGGAAAGCCGAATTTTAGCATGCAAGCAAAATATATTGCCAATATGTATATGGAGATCATATATGCACTATCCGGGGAAGACAAGTGATATGCCCCGGATGTAGAGGCAAGCAAGGGTGGGACAAACGCCAACTCAACATACTTCTACACGTGCTTGGACACCAAGTACGTGAAAAGGTGCACTTCTTGGAGAACACTCAAAATGAATAACCCTTTGGGCCTATTGAGTTGGGATCCTTTGGCCTCGTCCTATGCCTATGGGGGGCAAAACCTCATACACAGTGCCTATGAGGCACGTTAGTTCGTCCTTTGGCGCTTGAACGCTCGTAACCCTTGTTATTCCACTTGGGGGTTCAAAGCGCCTTCGGTCGCCCAGATTTTCTGTGAAAAATCTGCGACGCGATTCGTTATATCAAGGAAAAAATTGCGGATCACTCGAAGACCGTTTCAGTCTTAACTTCAAGAGAAATCGTATTACCGAATAATCTAATGCAGTCCACGGAACAGGCGACGACAGGCGGCGCGACTGCGGCGATTTCACGACAATTGGAAATCCGGTAGAAATCGGGTATTTCACTGATTTCCAACCGAGAGTCGCCTAAGACAATAAAGTTATGGTAATTCTACATTGATTTAATGGTTAGAAATCGGGTTCCAGATTTCTCGGGTTAGAGAACAGGGATATCCCGCTGACAGCCGGTGTCAACGGCTTCCGCACGGGTGTGACGGCTCACAGGCCTCCGGGCCATGGGCCATAGGTTCTGGGTACCGCTTCACCCCCCTCCTTAGAGCAAACCCTGGGGGGGGGGCTCGATAATACCCAAGCATGGCAGCGGGTACCCAGGACCATCCCCTGAAGGGGTAGGGGGGTGTCACATCCTCACTTCACACCGATTGGTGGGTTAGGCGCTCAAATCCCACGGTAAGACAGGTACGGTGCTGTAGCTGTTAGTAACTGCAAGTATAGTATCAAGTATCAAGTCTCGTGTCCTGGCGGCGATTGTTCGGCATCCAAAGGACCCGTTAACCCATACCAGGCGCACCGGGTGCCGGCTGCTACGGTCACCACTACAGTGGCAGTGGCATACACGGCCAACATAGGCGTCACACGACGACCGAGGTGGTCCCATAGGTTGAAAGCGACCACAAAGATCCATCAGGCTACCCCAAGCTTCCCAAGGCCCGCCGGCTGGGGGAGAGTCCCCACGGGTCCTTCCTCGGGCGCACCATGTCCATATCCACAACGCGAGGCCAGAGTGGTACAGCCGAGCGAGCTCCTCCTTAAGGGATCGGGCATGAAGGCCGTCTTTTCCCTCGCCCTATTACCACGAAGGCCATACATGAGGGAGTCCTCTTGCAGTGTGGGCGGAGGCGTCGACTCCTCAAACCACCAGTTTCCCAGGCAAACCTTCCCCATCCGACTGCAAGTGCGTCTGCGAGTCGGCAGGCTCATACTGGGACTGACAGTGGCGGACCGCTGGGAGTGTAGTCAGGCAACTGGGCTTCCCGCCTGGCGCCATCAGGATCTCCACATCACAGCCACTAGGGCACACGGTACCACGGGCACTCAAACAGAAGAATCTGTACTTAGGTACTGGTCCAAGCTGGACCCTATGTAAGAACATGTAAACGGCGACTCAGGGCGCCTTCGTAGTCGATTCGCATCCCGTCGGGGGGGAAAAACAGTCCACACTTCAGTGATGGGCTGACATACAGATGCACATATCCTGGGGAACAGAAAGACAAGCAATAAGCGGGGTAATAGGCGTGTAAACACACTCTGGACAGAGCGCCAAACCACGCCCTGGTTAGGATAAGGCATGTGCAGGAGGGTGGACAGGAAAACGCCTGAGTTCAGGCCATATATAGTCGCGACACACGTAGACTGGTCTGGATCCCACAAGTGCCATGGGACCAGACCACACACTCAAAAATCGCAATGCCGATGACAGCGGCATCCGTTGCGCAACGTCGTATGGGCTTCAAGGCCCCAAGAGCTCAGAAAATGTGAAGGTCAGTCGCCCTACCTGGTTTCCCAAGGATTCAGCAGGGGGGGAGTGACGAATAGAAGTAGAAGAGAGGGGCCATCCTCCTCTGGATTCCAGGGGGGGGTGTATGGCCACTCTGATGGCAGGTCACCGGAAGATGTAAGAGAGCAAGCAAGTGAGGGACGATCCGTCGACCACACAAGCGCTCAAACTGCATCAGGGGAGAGCTCAGGGCGGCGATCAGGCGCCCCTGGCTGCAATCGCCCGGGTGAGTAGTGCCAAGTCCGAGACATGGGTCTTGGTCTTGTGCCTGCGGATGTAGTCCATGAAGGGGGTATTGATCCGCGGCACGAACGAGGAGACGGGTTCCCAGGTGTCGTGGGACGGCCCATAGCCTCGCCAACGTAGCTTGAACTCCAGGCCTCCGGGTGCCGAGGCGTTCGGACGCTGAGCCAGGATCTTCTCGACAGTATAGTCGTCCTGCTCAGCATAATCGTCGTCCGAATCAGCCTCATGTGCGGCGTAGTCCAGGGACACATGTTGGCCACGGAGATCGGGTTCCCGCACACGGAGTTGACTCTCGTGGCGCTCTCGGAACTGTCCGTGACCCACCTTGATGCGGTAGGTGTCCTCACCAATCCTGCGGACCACCTCTCCGGGTGTGAACCAGGTTTTTGTGCGGTGGGTGCCCATAGGGCGGGGTCTGATCACCCACACCGGGTCTCCCACCCTGAACTTCTGCGCTGTCGAGATCGGGGCGGACTTCTGACGCTCAGCATGCTCCTTCTCGAGCTGCTGGCGGATGTCCCGCGCCGTTTGCTCTTGCCGCGCGAAGAATTCCTTGGCATCCATGGCCATACCATCACCAGACAAGGGAAGTCCCCAGCCCAGGGGGTCCCTGCCGAACAGAATCTGGTGAGGGGACAAACCACCCGGAGTGGGGGTGTCATGATGGGCCTTCAGAGCAGGCCACATCTCCTCAAACCAGTTCCGACGTGGATTGGTGATGTGAATCTTGCGCAGCTTCTCGAACAGCTGTCGTCCGGCCACTTCAGCACGGCCGTTAGACCGGCTGAGATAGGCGACGCTCTTGGCATGACGTATTCCCATGAGGGAACACATAGCCTTGAACCAGCCACCAGTAAACTGGGGCCCTCGGTCACTGCAAATGGTGCGGGGGATGTCAAAGACGGTCAGCCAATGACGAATCATCATGACTGCCACTTCCTTGGCAAACAACCCCTTTTTGCGTGCCGGAACGGCTACTACGTAGCCACTGTGGCGATCCACACAAAGAACCACACAGTCAAAGGTCTCCTTGCCAATGTGAACTTCGGGCATGGAGAAGACGTCCATGGCCACGCTCTCCATGGGCTGGTCAGGAACCGGGGTCCATTGGGCTTCCCCCTTGACGTTCCGGTTATCGGGATTGCAGGCCTGACAGACCGAGCAACCCTTCCTGACCTTGTTGATGGCGGTGTAGAGACCGATATGGTCGATCTCGAACCGGCGCTGCATGTCAAGGGCTTGCTTCTTGACCCCTGGGTGCAGCATGTGGTGGTGCCAAGCTTCACATAGCTCGAGCACTCGAGACTCTGGTACTAGCAGCTTACCGTTCCGGTAGAGCTTGCCATCTTCCTCAGTCAGCCCCTTTGGCCACTTCTGCCCGTCATCAGGGTCGGTCACAGCCCTATACTCGGCCGCAAAGGCCTCAGACTTAGCGTAGTCGTCGGTCCAGTCGTCCTGGAGGCAAGACTCAGGGAAGAGGTGCTTGTCGGACTCAGCTCCCTCAGGAGCGAGTACTCTGACCGCTCTGCCCATCCTCGTTCCGAGGGGGGCATCCGCAGCCATGACGACGAAGCATTTAACACCCTCCTCCTCCATCAGGCGCTCCATTTCAATGATCTTCTTGGCTTCAGCGGTCTCAGCCTCATCGCCATGGGCAGAGATATCCGTCATGCCCTTGCTAGCGGCATAGGCCCACCTGCTGAGACAGTCCGCCACGGTGTTATCCTTCCCAGGAATATACACAACCGTGAGGTCGAACTTGGCCAATGTCTCATGCCATGTTGCCCGTCGGGAGGAGGGACCAGAGGGGCTGTCCACGTGCTCCTTGTGCCACGACTGCAGACTCTGATGGTCGGTGCAGACGGTGACGGGATGGAGGGCTATGTACCCAGCCCATTTCCTGAGAGCCATGACGATGGCATACGCCTCTTTTTCTCGGGGCGTCCACGTCGGTCTCTGGCCTTCCGCCAGGACTCCGCTCCAGAAGGCCACGGGCACGTGCCTCCCATCGTCAAGCACTTGCTCCAACACAGCGCCAACGGCGTAGTCGGAAGCGTCGGTGCGCAGGACGAACCCTCGGTCAGGATCCACGAGGTGCAGACCCACTGCGGATAGCAGCGCCGGCTTCATCCCCTCAAAGGCACGGTCGGACTCTTCACTCCAGACCAGAGCCTTCTTGGACCCCTTCTTGGTCTCCTCTCGGTTGCCCCTGAGCATGGTCGTCATGGGGGCTGCATACTCGGCATACATTTTGATGTACCCCGAGTAGTAGTTGCAGAACCCCAGATACGCCCGTAGCTCAGAGACCGTTTTGGGCTTTTCCCGGTGCTCAATCGCAGCCACCTTGCCAGGTATGGGCTTCCGCTGCCCGTTCCCGACTACGTGGCCAGCGAAGACCTCCTCGCTTACCGCAACGGTGGCCTTGTCACTGCTGCCTGTGAGCTTGTGCCGAACCAGAAGGTCCAGCACTCGAGTGACGTCCCTCTCATGTGCCTCCAGGAGCTCCTCGTAGCTCATACTGGGGTACCCGGACGCGATGATCACGTCGTCCACGAAGGGGCCCGCACAGTCGCGCACCGGCTCAAGCAGGTTCTCCAGCATCCGCTGAAAAGCCGCATTGCCGTTGGTAACGCCCATGGGCATCACCTTCCACTGGAGAGGTTCAAGTGGGGTGCTCATGGCTGTGCAGGCACGGGACTCCTCGGCGAGAGGCATCTGATGATAACCATGTTTCAGGTCAATCACCGTGAAGATGCTCCGCCGGTGTTGCTTTTGCAGCATGACCTCAATGAGGGGCAGCGTATAGCTGTCATGCTGCGTTTGGGCGTTTAGGCCGCGGTAGTCGACCACGAGCCGCCACTCCCCGGCCACCTTCTTGGGGACAAAGAAGCACTGAGAGGCCCATTCGGAGTGGCACGGCTCGAGCCAGCCTCTCTCGATGAAGTCCCGGAGGATCTGCTCCATGGCCTCCTTCCTCTCGCCCCTCAGGGCAAACTCCCGGTGCCGATACACACGGGGGTCCTGCTTCAGTCGTATCTTGGCCTTGCCATAGGGTCCACGCACCGGTGGGGGAAACACAGGCTTTCCGCTGAAGAAGGTATCGCCATACTTCTGCTTCAGCCTGGCCCTCAATGCCTGGATCTTGGGGCAATCGTCGGACTCCGCCTTGGCTTTGCCGGGCACCTGGACCACTGAGCTTACTGGAGGGGTAGCGACCCCGCTCGTCTTCGGCTCAGGCGCTCTTCCCAGGTGGCCCAATGGGCCATCTCTGGTCTTGCCTCGGAATAGGTCGCCGTAGGTGGGTGGGTTACCCCCGATTGGCTCGTCCTGGCTGGACATGTGGTCCAGTACCCTCTGAACGAAGGTATCCCCATCATAGGAACCAGAGACGATCGAGTCCACTTCCCACCAGGCTTTATCCTGGCCTTTGCCCTCACGCTGGCTTCCCCTGTCGTGAAAGGGCTGATCCATATACCCCTGAATCAGATCCAACTCCTCTTCAGTGAGGGGGTCTTCCGATTCTCCGATGTCAACAGGGGGAACCGCAAAGCATTGCCTCCAAGGCTCCGCTACGATGCGGTTGACACACACGAAATCAGTGGCGTCGGCCTGATCAAGGCCCCCATCAACATAGTGGAATTCCGTTGGCCATCTCTGGGATGGCATGGGCTGTCCCTTAGCGTCCTGATAGACACTCTCTCTAGCCGGTAGGACGACCTTGTTGAAGGTCATGTTGGTCAATGAGACTACCCAATGTCGGGTACTCTCCTCCTCGGTGCATCCCATAGGAACAACCAGCACTGCCTTGGAGCGGTCCTTGCGAATCTTCGCTATCGCTCTTGGAATGTCCCAACGGGGGCAATGGATCCACATCAATCCCTGATGCGGACACCAGTGCTTCTTCCACGCGGAGTCCTGTGCGCTCCAGTACTTCTCATAAACCCGCAGATGGGCGGAGGTTCCTGAAGAGAACGCATCCAGGGCCAGATCCGAAGCTCCCAGGTCCGTAACCACTCGGCTCGCCACTTCTGCCATTACGCCGTACTCCTGGTTGGCTGGCCCAGTTGGCTCACTGTCCAGCGCGGCCACTTCGAGCTGATTGCGTTCCGGGTGGATCCATTGGCATTCCACATGGTGCTCAGGTGACGAAAGCCACGAGAGCTGGTTGTCCTGGTACAGGGTCATCGAGGCCTGGGCCGGGAGGACGCCGGAGTCCGTCTCCATCATGAAGTCGTACCCGACGATCATGTCCCAGTCCATCGCGGCCTCGTAGAAGCGACCTTGCAGGAGAATTTCCTTGCCGAGGTCCGGGCGGCTCAGCTCACGATGGTTCACGAACTGCAGCCCGATGGCCCCTTCCTTCGTGCCTCCCACCATGTACTGGCCGTTCGCCACCTTCAGCCTGACAGGTTTCCGACTGTCGGTCAAACACTCTGGTGGAAGTAGGCCAGCCTTGACCAAGCTGACCTGTGCTCCCGTGTCAACCAACACGTCGAAGACCTTTTCCACTTCCCCGCATAAGGCACGGACCTTAAGGTGCAACTGCCGCTCACACCCAACACGGCGCACGGCGTGCAAGCTCAGGATCTCCGGCCGTTCCAGAAGCTCAACAAGCGACTGGTGCAGGTCGTGGACAATGGGCTCAGGCTGCCCATCTGCAGCATCCAGCTGCGGTCCGGGTGATCCTCCGATACTCTTGGATAGATCTTGAAGTACATCAAACACGTTCTTGGTCGCGAAGGATGGACGGGTGCAAGGGTTCGTGCTTTCAATTGCCCTCACCCCGCCACCGCGACCGTCGGGTGCCGGACCGGGCCTTCCGCCCGCAGCAGTCCCTTTGTGCTTACCGACTCCCGATTGGGATGGTGTGGCGCTTCCCACGACACCATCCTGCGACCGCCCTAGCTGGGGCCCTTGGCTGCAGGGGCTCCGCTAGGGGGCGTCGGTTGTGGAAGTAGGGGTATTCTCCTCCGCATCAACCTCGTGGACACCCTTCTTCCTCCTATTCCTAGGCTTCTTGTCCTTGTCCTTGTTCTGGTCGTTCTGGTTGTTCTCCTTGTTCTTGTTGTCCTACCTGGGGACCCAGTTCCTCTTGATCTCCTGGATCTCCTTGGCTAACTCGGTCCCCTGCTACATAAGCTTGGAGAGCTCGTCCTTGTCGACCTCCACCTTGGCCTCTCGGATACCCGCAGGTGCACGCTTCTTCGACCCGTGCACCTTCTTGTAGGCCTCCGTGTCGGCCTGGTGGGTGGGGCATGTTCGGTGGTCATGGTTGAAGCCTTTCTTCCTCCCATAACACACGAAACAGCCCTGCGGGTGAGCTTGTATGAACTCCCCAAAGGACAGCGGAGGGTCGCCAATGCGGCGGGGGTCCCTCTTCTCCTTCTTCTTCCAACCCGGCTGCAGGGGCTTCCAGCTTCCTCGGTTGCTCCCCGCGCCGTTGTGAGCCACAAAGGCACAAACGGCCATCTCGGCGGGCTCATCGTCGTCGTCATCGTCAACGAGAGCTTCATCGCCATCGGCTCCCGCTGGGTCCATGGCAGCTTCCCCGCCAGGCCCCTCGCCAACGTAGTTGACGTCGCCGTTGCCGGGCCTCAACCCGCGGGTGTGGTCGAGGTTCCGGTACTCCTTGAGCACCTCCTCTCCAACCCACTCCAGGATCTCGTCGCAGCTCATCCGCGCCGGGATGGCCTGCAGACGGATGGTCTGGCCGCTCACGTCACACTCGTCAAGGCGCCACATCGCGGTCTTCTCGCGATCGCCCGAGACGATGATGAGGAGAGCGTTCCGCAGGGAGTGCCGTTTGACATCACGGGCCACGTTCTTCCTCGTCCAAGCCACCACGTTCGTATGATACTCTTGGGGGAGCATCAACTTGACCGTGTGGTTGGACTTGGCCCTCTTGGCTTCCTTCTTGGTGACCCTCTTGATCCATGCTTCTGGTAGCATGGAGAGCAGGCGAGCCTGCTCGTCACCCTCGTTCCAGTCCTCCACGTTGCGGCGGAAGAGGGTGTACTGCCCTTGGAAGTCTCGCCAGTCCCGTAGGCGGATCTCCCGTCCATCATGCTGAAGCTTGATGGACTTCCACCGCTTGGCAGCCACCTGCGGAGCGTCCACCCGCTCCTGCTCGTTGAGCCACTTCTTGGCTTCCTTGAGGGTCTTGATCTTCCCCTCCTTGGATGCCACAAAGTATAGCTCTTGGAGCACTTCCGGCAGGCGCCACCTGAACCGTCTGAAGACATATTTCTCCGCATCTGCGGGATCCATGTCTTCAGTAACGGTCACCCCCCAATCGTCCAGCTTCTCCAAGAAGCGGTCGAGGTTGAGGGGGTTGCCGTCGTACATGGGGGGCTTGATGTCCTTCAGGTCTTCCCACACGGTGGCATCCGCGGCCTTAGAGACCATGAACGCCGGCCGTGAGGTCGACCGAGGTTCCCATCGGCCTCTCCCACGGACTCCAACGGCTGCCACTTCCATCTCCTCCCCGATGTCCGTGTGGCCACGCCGTGGTTCCTCCATGTACGCTGAACCCAGATGCTCACGCCGTACCCCTTCCATGTATGGCTCCTCATCACGGCGCCGGCGGCTAGTTCAGCGGCCTCCCGTCGTACACCACGCGGCGGGCTAATGTCGAACTCCTCCAGGTCTTCCTCCGCCAACATCCCGACATCCCACTCCACGTCTCCTCCGGGGACCTCATCCCTGAGTCCACCATAATGTCCGCCAGCCATTGGGATTGGCTCCGGGGCTGGTGCGGGGCGTCGGGGGCGTACCGGTGTCCGCGGTGGAGCACAGCGGTTGTGGTAGTCCGCCCTGAGCCACTCATCACGCCAATCCTCACTGCCACTGCCGGGCGGCACGCGCTCGTTGCGGCGGCCCGCGCTGTGGTGAGAGGGGGCGGTGAGAGAGGGGGCACTGGCGCTGGGGCAACTGCTGGGGGCTCTGCCGGGGGCGTGGGGTCTGCCTGGACCTGGTCCGGGTCCCCAGCCGTCGTCCGACAAGCCAGACTCCAAGGGTGGGTGGTCGCTGCTGACGCTCCCACGGGCTTCCAGCGCGTCAAGCCTCCGCTGCAGGCCGCTGATGACCTTGTTCAGCGACCTGGTCTCGCCCCTGGCGATGTCCAACAGCTTCTGGGTGGCGGTGGCGACCTGGGCGCTCTTGACCATCTCGATCTTGGCGATGTCCAGCTCCCTCTGAGCGCGCGCGGCGACCCTGGCGATGCGAGTCATCTCGCCCTTGCCCGTGTCTGCCTCGCGCTCGAGGGACTGGACCCTCCTGCGGAGGTAGAGAATCCACCGCCGGGTGGCATCCGGGTCGCCGTCCCCTGGTGGGTCGTCGGGGTCTGCAGGGGGTCATCCAGGAGGGCCTCCGCCAGGTCCGCCCGGTCCAGGGGGTCCTCCCCCGCCCGGTGGTCCGCCTCCGGGGGGTCCACCTGGTGGGCGTCCTCCAGGGGGTCCTGATGGTCCTCCGCCAGGGGGTCCCGGTGGGTCTCCGCCGGGTCCCCTCGGTGGGCCCGAGGATGGGCGCTTCTTCGTGATGTCGAAGTCCATGTCGTCATCCTCGTCCATGTCGCCCCACCTGGGCGTCTCGGTCTCGGAAGACTCCAAGCTCCGGTACGGAGGAGGGAGATCCTCATCCTCACCTTCCGGCTCCATGGGGACGTCTCCGCCTCCTCCGCCAGCCACTCCTCGGCGATGTCGGCGGCCTCGTTCATCCCCGTCGCTGGCGGTGAAGAAGGGGTCGGAGTCCTGGGGGTGTCCGCCTGCTGGCCTCCGTGGTCTCTCGGGGGTCTTCCCCTTACCCTTCCTCCGTCGGTAGGCGGTGGGGCCACTGCTCCCACTGCTGCCTGTGTCCACCTCCTCCGGATCCAGCGCCATCTTGGACGAGGCGTCCCCTTCGAAAAGCTTTCGAAGGGTCTCCACTTGGGATCCTCCCGGGGGAGTCTCGCGGCGGACCTTGGCCTCCGCCTCCGCCATTGCGGCGGCTGTGGCTGCGGCAGCTCGCCCTTCGGCTTCCTCCCGGGCACGAGCCGCTTCGGCTTCCCGGGCCTGCTGCAGCCGAGCCTTCTCCGCTTCCAACGCCGCCAACTCCGCCTCCGTCTTAGCCCTCTCCTCAGCGACCTTCCGTCGCGCGGCCTCGATGGCGTCCTTCTTGGCGGCGTCCGCCTGGGCCTTAGCCATTGCGTCGGCGTGGGCCCTTTTCTCCGCCTCCTTCTTTGCCCTCTCTTGGGCAAGCGCCTCTTCCAGCGCCTTCACCTCGGCCTCCTTGCAGGCAATGGCCTCCTGAGTCAGGCGGGCTTCCTCGTCGGCTGCCGCCACCTCACCCTTGACCTGGGCAATCGCTGCCTCGCGGGCGGCTGCGGCCATGAGTCGGGCCGCAATGGCCGCCACGGTCGAGGCGTGGATGGCCATGCCATGCGCCCACTCCGCGGCCTCCTGCTGGGTGATGCCGACGGCGCCCTCCATAGCAGCGTTGTGCTGCGTGGCCTGTTGCCGGGCAAATCGCGGTAGAAATCGGGTATTTCACCGATTTCCGACCGAGAGTCGCCTAAGACAATAAAGTTATGGTAATTCTACATTGATTTAATGGTTAGAAATCGGGTTCCAGATCTCGCGGGTTAGAGAACGGGGATATCCCGCTGACAGCCGGTGTCAACGGCTTCCGCACGGGTGTGACGGCTCACAGGCCTCCGGGCCATGGGCCATAGGTTCTGGGTACCGCTTCACCCCCCTCCTTAGAGCAAACCCTGGGGGGGGGGCTCGATAATACCCAAGCATGGCAGCGGGTACCCAGGACCATCCCCTGAAGGGGGGAGCTGTGTCACATCCTCACTTCAGACCGATTGGTGGGTTAGGCGCCCAAATCCCACGGTAAGACAGGTACGGTGCTGTAGCTGTTAGTAACTGCAAGTATAGTATCAAGTATCAAGTCTCGTGTCCTGGCGGCGATTGTTCGGCATCCAAAGGACCCGTTAACCCATACCAGGCGCACCGGGTGCCGGCTGCTACGGTCACCACCACAGTGGCAGTGGCATACACGGCCAACATAGGCGTCACACGACGACCGAGGTGGTCCCATAGGTCGAAAGCGACCACAAAGATCCATCAGGCTACCCCAAGCTTCCCAAGGCCCGCCGGCTGGGGGAGAGTCCCCACGGGTCCTTCCTCGGGCGCACCATGTCCATATCCACGACGCGAGTCCAGAGTGGTACAGCCGAACGAGCTCCTCCTCAAGGGATCGGGCATCAAGGCCGTCTTTTCCCTCGCCCTATTACCACGAAGGCCATACATGAGGGAGTCCTCTTGCAGTGTGGGCGGAGGCGTCGACTCCTCAAACCACCAGTTTCCCAGGCAAACCTTCCCCATCCGACTGCAAGTGCGTCTGCGAGTCGGCAGGCTCATACTCGGACTGACAGTGGCGGACCGCTGGGAGTGTAGTCAGGCAACTGGGCTTCCCGCCTGGCGCCATCAGGATCTCCACATCACAGCCACTAGGGCACACGGTACCACGGGCACTCAAACAGAAGAATCTGTACTTAGGTACTGGTCCAAGCTGGACCCTATGTAAGAACATGTAAACGGCGACTCAGGGCGCCTTCGTAGTCGATTCGCATCCCGTCGGGGGGGAAAAACAGTCCACACTTCAGTGATGGGCTGACATACAGATGCACATATCCTGGGGAACAGAAAGAACAGCAATAAGCGGGGTAATAGGCGTGTAAACACACTCTGGACAGAGCGCCAAACCACGCCCTGGTTAGGATAAGGCATGTGCAGGAGGGTGGACAGGAAAACGCCTGAGTTCAGGCCATATATAGTCGCGACACACGTAGACTGGTCTGGATCCCACAAGTGCCATGGGACCAGACCACACACTCAAAAATTGCAATGCCGATGACAGCGGCATCCGTTGCGCAACGTCGTATGGGCTTCAAGGCCCCAAGAGCTCAGAAAATGCGAAGGTCAGTCGCCCTACCTGGTTTCCGAAGGATTCAGCAGGGGGGGAGTGACGAATAGAAGTAGAAGAGAGGGGCCATCCTCCTCTGGATTCCAGGGGGGGGTGTATGGCCACTCTGATGGCAGGTCACCGGAAAATGTAAGAGAGCAAGCAAGTAAGGGACGATCCGTCGACCACACAAGCGCTCAAACTGCATCAGGGGAGAGCTCAGGGCGGCGATCAGGCGCCCCTGGCTGCAATCGCCCGGGTGAGTGCTGCCAAGTCCGAGACATGGATCTTGGTCTTGTGCCTGCGGATGTAGTCAATGACGGGATATTGATCCGCGGCACGAACGAGGAGACGGGTTCCCAGGTGTCGTGGGACGGCCCATAGCCTCGCCAACGAACCTTGAACTCCAGGCCTCCGGGTGCCGAGGCGTTCGGATGCTGAGGCAGGATCTTCTCGACAGTATAGTCGTCCTGCTCAGCATAATCTTCGTCCGAATCAGCCTCATGTGCGGCGTAGTCCAGGGACACATGTTGGCCACGGAGATCGGGTTCCCGCACACGGAGTTGACTCTCGTGGCGCTCTCGGAACTGTCCGTGACCCACCTTGATGCGGTAGGTGTCCTCACCAATCCTGCGGACCACCTCTCCGGGTGTCAACCAGGTTTTTGTGCGGTGGGTGCCCATAGGGCGGGGTCTGATCACCCACACCGGGTCTCCTCCCACCCTGAACTTCTGCACTGTTGAGCTCGGGGCGGACTTCTGACGCTCAGCATGCTCCTTCTCGAGCTGCTGGCGGATGTCCCGCGCCGTTTGCTCTTGCCGCGCGAAGAATTCCTTGGCATCCATGGCCATACCATCACCAGACAAGGGAAGTCCCCAGCCCAGGGGGTCCCTGCCGAACAGAATCTGGTGAGGGGACAAACCACCCGGAGTGGGGGTGTCATGATGGGCCTTCAGAGCAGGCCACATCTCCTCAAACCAGTTCCGACGTGGATTGGTGATGTGAATCTTGCGCAGCTTCTCGAACAGCTGCCGTCTGGCCACTTCAGCACGGCCGTTAGACCGGCTGAGATAGGCGACGCTCTTGGCATGACGTATTCCCATGAGGGAACACATAGCCTTGAACCAGCCACCAGTAAACCGGGGCCCTTGGTCACTGCAAATGGTGCGGGGGATGTCAAAGACGGTCAGCCAATGACGAATCATCATGACTGCCACTTCCTTGGCAAGCAACCCCTTTTTGCGTGCCGGAACGGCTACTACGTAGCCACTGTGGCGATCCACACAAAGAACCACACAGTCAAAGGTCTCCTTGCCAATGTGAACTTCGGGCATGGAGAAGACGTCCATGGCCACGCTCTCCATGGGCTGGTCAGTAACCGGGGTCCATTGGGCTTCCCCCTTGACGTTCCGGTTATTGGGATTGCAGGCCTGACAGACCGAGCAACCCTTCCTGACCTTCTTGATGGCGGTGTAGAGACCGATATGGTCGATCTCGAACCGGCGCTGCATGTCAAGGGCTTGCTTCTTGACCCCTGGGTGCAGCATGTGGTGGTGCCAAGCTTCACATAGCTCGAGCACTCGGGACTCTGGTACTAGCAGCTTACCGTTCCGGTAGAGCTTGCCATCTTCCTCAGTCAGCCCCTTTGGCCACTTCTGCCCGTCATCAGGGTCGGTCACAGCCCTATACTCGGCCGCAAAGGCCTCAGACTTAGCGTAGTCGTCGGTCCAGTCGTCCTGGAGGCAAGACTCAGGGAAGAGGTGCTTGTCGGACTCAGCTCCCTCAGGAGCGAGTACTCTGACCGCTCTGCCCATCCTCGTTCCGAGGGGGGCATCCGCAGCCATGACGACGAAGCATTTAACACCCTCCTCCTCCATCAGGCGCTCCATTTCAATGATCTTCTTGGCTTCAGCGGTCTCAGCCTCATCGCCATGGGCAGAGATATCCGTCATGCCCTTGCTAGCGGGATAGGCCCACCTGCTGAGACAGTCCGCCACGGTGTTATCCTTCCCAGGAATATACACAACCGTGAGGTCGAACTTGGCCAATGTCTCATGCCATCTTGCCCGTCGGGAGGCGGGACCAGAGGGGCTGTCCACGTGCTCCTTGTGCCACGACTGCAGACTCTGATGGTCGGTGCAGACGGTGACGGGATGGAGGGCTATGTACCCAGCCCATTTCCTGAGAGCCATGACGATGGCATACGCCTCCTTTTCTCGGGGCGTCCACGTCCGTCTCTGGCCTTCCGCCAGGACTCGGCTCCAGAAGGCCACCGGCACGTGCCTCCCATCGTCAAGCACTGGCTCCAACACAGCGCCAACGGCGTAGTCGGAAGCGTCGGTGCGCAGGACGAACCCTCGGTCAGGATCCACGAGGTGCAGACCCACTGCAGATAGCAGCGCCTGCTTCATCCCCTTAAAGGCACGGTCGGACTCTTCAGTCCAGACCAGAGCCTTCTTGGACCCCTTCTTGGTCTCCTCTCGGTTGCCCTTGAGCATGGTCGTCATGGGGGCTGCATACTCGGCATACATTTTGATGTACCCCGAGTAGTAGTTGCAGAACCCCAGATACGCCCGTAGCTCAGAGACCGTTTTGGGCTTTTCCCAGTGCTCAATCGCAGCCACCTTGCCAGGTATGGGCTTTCGCTGCCCGTTCCCGACTACGTGGCCAGCGAAGACCACCTCGCTTACCGCAATGGTGGCCTTGTCACTGCTGCCCCTGAGCTTGTGCCGAACCAGAAGGTCCAGCACTCGAGTAACGTCCCTCTCATGTGCCTCCAGGAGCTCCTCGTAGCTCATACTGGGGTCCCCGGACGCGATGATCACGTCGTCCACGAAGGGGCCCGCACAGTCGCACACCCGCTCAAGCAGGTTCTCCAGCATCCGCTGAAAAGCCGCATTGCCGTTGGTAACGCCCATGGGCATCACCTTCCACTGGAGAGGTCCAAGTGGGGTGCTCATGGCTGTGCAGCCACGGGACTCCTCGGCGAGAGGCATCTGATGATAACCATGTTTCAGGTCAATCACCGTGAAGATGCTCCGCCGGTGTTGCTTTTGCAGCATGTCCTCAATGAGGGGCAGCGTATAGCTGTCATGCTGCGTTTGGACGTTTAGGCCGCGGTAGTCGACCACGAGCCGCCACTCCCCGGCCACCTTCTTGGGGACAACGAAGCACTGAGAGGCCCATTCGGAGTGGCACGGCTCGAGCCAGCCTCTCTTGATGAAGTCCCGGAGGATCTTCTCCATGGCCTCCTTCCTCTCGCCCTTCAGGGCAAACTCCCGGTGCCGATACACACGGGGGTCCTGCTTCAGTCGTATCTTGGCCTCGCCATAGGGTCCACGCACCGGTGGGGGAAACACAGGTTTTCCGCTGAAGAAGGTATCACCATACTTCTGCTTCAGCCTGGCCCTCAATGCCTGGATCTTGGGGCAATCGTCAGACTCCGCCTTGGCTTTGCCGGGCACCTGGACCACTGAGCTTACTGGAGGGGTAGCGACCCCGCTCGTCTTCGGCTCAGGCGGTCTTCCCAGGTGGCCCAATGGGCCATCTCTGGTCTTGCCTCGGAATAGGTCGCCGTAGGTGGGTGGGTTACCCGTGATTGGCTCGTCCTGGCTGGACATGTGGTCCAGTACCCTCTGAACGAAGGTATCCCCATCATAGGAACCAGAGACGATCGAGTCCACTTCCCACCAGGCTTTATCCTGGCCTTTGCCCTCACGCTGGTTTCCCCAGTCGTGAAAGGGCTGATCCATATACCCCTGAATCAGATCCAACTCCTCTTCAGTGAGGGGGTCTTCCGATTCTCCGATGTCAACAGGGGGAACCGCAAAGCATTGCCTCCCAGGCTCCGCTAGGATGCGGTTGACACACACGAAAACAGTGGCGTCGGCCTGATCAAGGCCCCCATCAACATAGTGGAATTCCGTTGGCCATCTCTGGGATGGCATGGGCTGTCCCTTAGCGTCCTGATAGACACTCTCTCCAGCCGGTAGGACAACCTTGTTTAAGGTCATGTTGGTCAATGAGACTACCCAATGTCGGGTACTCTCCTCCTCGGTGCATCCCATAGGAACAACCAGCACTGCCTTGGAGCGGTCTTTGCGAATCTTCGCTATCGCTCTTGGAATGTCCCAACGGGGGCAATGGATCCACATGAATCCCTGATGCGTACCCCAGTGCTTCTTCCACGCGGAGTCCTGTGCGCTCCAGTACTTCTCACAAACCCGCAGATGGGCGGAGGTTCCTGAAGAGAACGCATCCAGGGCCAGATCCAAAGCTCCCAGGTCCGTAACCACTCGGCTCGCCACTTCTGCCATTACGCCGTACTCCTGGTTGGCTGGCCCAGTTGGCTCAGTGTCCAGCGCGGCCACTTCGAGCTGATTGCGTTCCGGGTGGATCCATTGGCATTCCACATGGTGCTCAGGTGACGAAAGCCACGAGAGCTGGTTGTCCTGGTACAGGGTCATCGAGGCCTGGGCCGGGAGGACGCCGAAGTCCGTCTCCATCATGAAGTCGTACCCGACGATCATGTCCCAGTCCATCGCGGCCTCGTAGAAGCGACCTTGCAGGAGAATTTCCTTGCCCAGGTCCGGGCGGCTCAGCTCACGATGGTTCACGAACTGCAGCCTGATGGCCGCTTCCTTCGTGCCTCCCACCATGTACTGGCCGTTCGCCACCTTCAGCCTGACAGGTTTCCGACTGTCGGTCAAACACTCTGGTGGAAGTAGGCCAGCCTTGACCAAGCTGACCTGTGCTCCCGTGTCAACCAACACGTCGAAGACCTTTTCCACTTCCCCGCATAAGGCACGGACCTTAAGGTGCAACTGCCGCTCACGCCCAACACGGCGCACGGCGTGCAAGCTCAGGATCTCCGGCCGTTCCAGAAGCTCAACAAGCGACTGGTGCAGGTCGTGGACAATGGGCTCAGGCTGCCCATCTGCAGCATCCAGCTGCGGTCCGGGTGATCCTCCGATACTCTTGGATAGATCTTGAAGTACATCAAACACGTTCTTGGTCGCGAAGGATGGACGGGTGCAAGGGTTCGTGCTTTCAATTGCCCTCACCCCGCCACCGCGACCGTCTGGTGCTGGACCGGGCCTTCCGCCCGCAGCAGTCCCTTTGTGCTTACCAACTCCCGATTGGGATGGTGTGGCGCTTCCCACGACACCATCCTGCGACCGCCCTAGCTGGGGCCCTTGGCTGCAGGGGCTCCGCTAGGGGGCGTCGGTTGTGGAAGTAGGGGTATTCTCCTCCGCATCAACCTCGTGGACACCCTTCTTCCTCCTATTCCTAGGCTTCTTGTCCTTGTCCTTGTTCTGGTCGTTCTGGTTGTTCTCCTTGTTCTTGTTGTCCGACCTGGGGACCCAGTTCCTCTTGATCTCCTGGATCTCCTTGGCTAACTCGGTCCCCTGCTACATCAGCTTGGAGAGCTCGTCCTTGTCGACCTCCACCTTGGCCTCTCGGATACCCGCAGGTGCACGCTTCTTCGACCCGTGCGCCTTCTTGTAGGCCTCCGTGTCGGCCTGGTGGGTGGGGCATGTTCGGTGGTCATGGTTGAAGCCTTTCTTCCCCCCATAACACACGAAACAGCCCTGCGGGTGAGCTCGTATGAACTCCCCAAAGGACAGCGGAGGGTCGCCAATGCGGCGGGGGTCCCTCTTCTCCTTCTTCTTCCAACCCGGCTGCAGGGGCTTCCAGCTTCCCCGGTTGCTCCCCGCGCCGTTGTGAGCCACGAAGGCACAAACGGCCATCTCGGCGGGCTCATCGTCGTCGTCATCGTCGACGAGAGCTTCATCGCCATCGGCTCCCGCTGGGTCCATGGCAGCTTCCCCGCCAGGCCCCTCGCCAACGTAGTTGACGTCGCGGTCGCCGGGCCTCAACCCGCGGGTGTGGTGGAGGTTCCGGTACTCCTTGAGCACCTCCTCTCCAACCCACTCCAGGATCTCGTCGCAGCTCATCCGCGCCGGGATGGCCTGCAGACGGATGGTCTGGCCCCTCACGTCACACTCGTCAAGGCGCGGCATCGCGGTCTTCTCGCGATCGCCCGAGACGGTGATGAGGAGAGCGTTCCGCAGGGAGTGCCGTTTGACATCCCGGGCCACGTTCTTCCTCGTCCAAGCCACCACGTTCGTATGATACTCTTTGGGGAGCATCATCTTGACCGTGTGGTTGGACTTGGCCCTCTTTGCCTCCTCCTTGGTGACCCTCTTGATCCATGCTTCTGATAGCATGGAGAGCAGGCGAGCCTGCTCGTCACCCTCGTTCCAGTCCTCCACGTTGCGGCGGAAGAGGGTGTACTGCCCTCGGAAGTCTCGCCAGTCCCGTAGGCGGATCTCCCGTCCATCATGCTGAAGCTTGATGGACTTCCACCGCTTGGCAGCCACCTGCGGAGCGTCCACCCGCTCCTGCTCGTTGAGCCACTTCTTGGCTTCCTTGAGGGTCTTGATCTTCCCCTCCTTGGATGCCACAAAGTATAGCTCTTGGAGCACTTCCGGCAGGCGGTACCTGAACCGTCTGAAGACATATTTCTCCGCATCTGCGGGATCCATGTCTTCAGTAACGGTCACCCCCCAATCGTCCAGCTTCTCCAAGAAGCGGTCGAGGTTGAGGGGGTTGCCGTCGTACATGGGGGGCTTGATGTCCTTCAGGTCTTCCCACACGGCGGCATCCGCGGCCTTAGAGACCATGGACGCCGGCCGTGAGGTCGACCGAGGTTCCCATCGGCCTCTCCCACGGACTCCAACGGCTGCCACTTCCATCTCCTCCCCGATGTCCGTGTGGCCACGCCGTGGTTCCTCCATGTACGCTGAACCCAGATGCTCACGCCGTACCCCTTCCATGTATGGCTCCTCATCACGGCGCCGGCGGCTAGTTCAGCGGCCTCCCGTCGTACACCACGCGGCGGGCTAATGTCGAACTCCTCCAGGTCTTCCTCCGCCAACATCCCGACATCCCACTCCACGTCTCCTCCGGGGACCTCATCCCTGAGTCCACCATAACGTCCGCCAGCCATTGGGATTGGCTCCGGGGCTGGTGCGGGGCGTCGGGGGCGTACCGGTGTCCGCGGTGGAGCACAGCGGTTGTGGTAGTCCGCCCTGAGCCACTCATCACGCCAATCCTCACTGCCACTGCCGGGCGGCACGCGCTCGTTGCGGCGGCCCGCGCTGTGGTGAGAGGGGGCGGTGAGAGAGGGGGCACTGGCGCTGGGGCAACTGCTGGGGGCTCCACCGGGGGCGTGGGGTCTGCCTGGACCTGGTCCGGGTCCCCAGCCGTCGTCCGACGAGCCAAACTCCAAGGGTGGGTGGTCGCTGCTGACGCTCCCACGGGCTTCCAGCGTGTCCAGCCTCCGCTGCAGGCCGCTGATGACCTTGTTCAGCGACCTGGTCTCGCCCCTGGCGATGTCCAACAGCTTCTGGGTGGCGGTGGCGACCTGGGCGCTCTTGACCATCTCGATCTTGGCGATGTCCAGCTCCCTCTGAGCGCGCGCGGCGACCCTGGCGATGCGAGTCATCTCGCCCTTGCCCGTGTCTACCTCGCGCTCGAGGGACTGGACCCTCCTGCGGAGGTAGAGAATCCACCGCCGGGTGGCATCCGGGTCGCCGTCCCCTGGTGGGTCGTCGGGGTCTGCAGGGGGTCCTCCAGGAGGGCCTCCGCCAGGTCCGCCCGGTCCAGGGGGTCCTCCCCCGCCCGGTGGTCCGCCTCCGGGGGGTCCACCTGGTGGGCGTCCTCCAGGGGGTCCTGATGGTCCTCCGCCAGGGGGTCCCGGTGGGTCTCCGCCGGGTCGCCTCGGTTGGTCCGAGGATGGGCGCTTCTTCGTGATGTCGAAGTCCATGTCGTCATCCTCGTCCATGTCGCCCCACCTGGGCGTCTCGGTCTCGGAAGACTCCGAGCTCCGGTAGGGAGGAGGGAGATCCTCATCATCACCTTCCGGCTCCATGGGGACGTCTCCGCCTCCTCCGCCAGCCACTCCTCGGCGATGTCCGCGGCCTCGTTCATCCCCGTCGCTGGCGGTGAAGAAGGGGTCGGAGTCCTGGGGGTGTCCGCCTGCTGGCCTCTGTGGTCTCTCGGGGGTCTTCCCCTTACCCTTCCTCCGTCGGTAGGCGGTGGGGCCACTGCTCCCACTGCTGCCTGTGTCCATCTCCTCCGGATCCAGCGCCATCTTGGAGGAGGTGTCCCCTTCGAAAAGCTTTCGAAGGGTCTCCACTCGGGATCCTCCCGGGGGAGTCTCGCGGCGGAGCTTGGCCTCCGCCTCCGCCATTGCGGCGGCTGTGGCTGCGGCAGCTCGCCCTTCGGCTTCCTCCCGGGCACGAGCCACTTCGGCTTCCCGGGCCTGCTGCAGCCGAGCCTTCTCCGCTTCCAACGCCGCCAACTCCGCCTCCGTCTTGGCCCTCTCCTCAGCGACCTTCCGTCGCGCGGCCTCGATGGCGTCCTTCTTGGCGGCGTCCGCCTGGGCCTTAGCCGTTGCCTCGGCGTGGGCCCTTTCCTCCGCCTCCTTCTTTGCCCTCTCTTGGGCAAGCGCCTCTTCCAGCGCCTTCACCTCGGCCTCCTTGCAGGCAATGGCCTCCTGCGTCAGGCGGGCTTCCTCGTCGGCTGCCGCCACCTCACCCTTGACCTGGGCAATCGCTGCCTCGCGGGCGGCTGCGGCCGTGAGTCGGGCCGCAATGGCCGCCACGGTCGAGGCATGGATGGCCATGCCATGCGCCCACTCCGCAGCCTCCTGCTGGGTGATGCCGACTGCGCCCTCCCTAGCAGCGTTGTGCTGCGTGGCCCGTTGCCGGGCAACCCGAAGGTTGCAGGGCACCCCACAGGCGCGCTCACAGGCGCGAGCCACGTCCCTTTGGTCGGGAGCGATGCTGCCGCTGGAGCTGGCCTGGTCGGCCGGCATCCTCCCGCGGTTGGCCGACTCCACGTCGCTGCTGGGGCCTGAGTTCCTCAGGAGCAGCGGACGGGGCTTGGCCTTGGTGTGCTTGGCGACCTCCAGGAAGTCGCCAAGGGTGGTGTGGCCGGGGTGGTGACCTCCACCGGCCCGCTGGGGGCTGTGGGCAGGGGTTCCGCCCCTGGCGCCTTGGGCGGCTTCGGCGGCCAGGGATTCCTGGTACTCCCGCCACTTCCTGTCCCGCCTCCTGTCCCCGGCGGAACGCTTCTCCTTCCCAGGAGACGCGCTGCTGCTGCTGCCCTGCAGCCTGCGCTCGTTCCCCAGCTCCGGGAACTCCTTCTCGATCATGTCCCACATGGAGACGTTGATCGAGGCGCCCGACAAGTACTCGTTGGGCTTCTCGTCCTCCTCAATCCCGTCGGGGCGCAGCCCTTCGCCGGGCCTGTCCGGGCGGGTCCAGGTCCTCCAGCGCTTGCGGCGGAAGCGGTACTCATACCCTTCCGCCCGCAGCCATTCCTCCACTGCCCGCAGGCGGTCCTCGCCCATGTCCTCGCGGAGCTCGAAGCTCCCGGGCATGCCGCCTTCGGACTGGGGATTGCTGTGGCGGTACTGCTGCCCCCACAGCAACCCACGCAGTAGGTGCGCCGCATGGGGCTGGGGCTGCGGCCAGGTCTTGCCCGCCTCGTCCCAGTTCACCATCGGTGCTCTCGATAGAGTGGTCCTGGGGTGGTTGTTGAGGTGGGTGATGTAGCACTGGACTGGGAGTAGGAGTGCGGCCGGTGCTGGTCGGCCGGTGGTTGTGGAAGTGGTTGACGCGACTGGGTGTGCGGCCTTGCTGGTCGGCCGATGGTACTCGCTGATGAGGGAGTCCTGGTCAGTCCACCTCCTTCACGGTCGCCGCGCTTCCGTGGTCGCTCAGGGCGATGCTCTGGGCGGCGCTGCGGACCGCTGCGCTGCGCTGCGAGCTGCGAGCTGCGAGCTGCTGCGCCGCGCTGCTCGGGGTTGGTGGCCCCGAGTGGCACGCGAGGGATGGGTAACCCCGCGGCAGTGAAACACTTTTGACGCGTTCCCGTGGGGGGCCTGGCCACGGGACGCTGCGGTGACACGCACAGGCAAGCAGGCAGGCAAAGCACTGCGCTCACAGGGGCATCATTACGCTCGTGTCATGAGACAAAGCGTTTCAGGATCCTTGCCACTCTGCAACAAGGGAACGAAAGTATGTACAGCAACACATCAGGATATGTACACATGGGGTTAAGACTGGACTGGGGTAAGGGCATCACAGGACAATAGACACTCAGTCCCAACACATATCCCAATCCCAGGTCCGACCCTCTCAGTGGCTGGTGGGGGCGGGGGCTCAAACACAACCCATGCCCTGCTCAGTCCGGACCCTGAAACCCAGCCAATGGGGGAGGGTGTCCGGCCCAGTCAGGCGAGTTCCTGGGAACCAAGGGGCCCCAAGGTCAACCGACAGTGGCTGCCTATGCTCCCTTAACGGCAGGTTCCAACTCCTCTCTGAGCCAGAGATATGGCTCCGCCATTATCCCCTAGGAGTTGGTAGCTGAAAATGGGCTGTTTCAGCCCAAACTGAAATTAGCTCAAAAATCTCCAAAATTGACCCCTCGTCCGGACCCGCCAAATGTAGGGACGAGGCAACTGACCCTATGCCCTTTGAGTACGAACTCCCTGGAGCCCTCACCCAACCTGGTTCCCTCTGAGGTCCCGGCATCAGGGCACCACGGGTTCGTCAAGTGGGGTCATGATGCCAAAATCACCAAAATTGGCGTCATTCCTACGCGTGGCTCGCCCGGCCAGGGCAAGGCCAATGGCTCACAGGACAGGAGGCAGGACCTAGGACTTATATCTGAGTGTACAATTTGGAATTAGGTCCGGGCTCCCTGTGGGCATAGAGAGATGGGGCCGCCAATTGACCACACGGGGGGGTGAAGTTGGGGTCCCAAAAGGGGGTCTTTTTGGCTGCTCGAAATGAGCCAAAATTCGGGTGTGCTCCCAATAGTATATCTCCACGCCGGCTTGGAGATCGGATCCGCCATTCTATACGCGATCCATCGGGATTCCAATGGAGACTCCCATGCCCTTGGCTCCCAAAGATCTCCATGCCACTTGGCGTGGTGACAATCCCAATTGGGTCCACAAATGCAAAAATGGCAAAATTGTCCACACTCACTTTGGGCTAGCACCCTAACGAAGGTTGCTCCGCTTCGCCCACGTGGTGTGTGAACCATGGGGACCAATGTGCATAACACCCATGTCATATATGGTCCATTGGTCCATGCGTCCGGCGTGCACGGGTGGGCTGAACATAGTGCACGGCGGGCAGAAAATGTGGAAGATTGCTCAAAATGGCCAAAAATGCGCACACTCATGGTTGGGGCAAATGAGGCACATGCCCGACTTGGACCGGAGTGTGCCATAGGATTGGTATCAAGTCATATGTGTCCAACATATCTTTTGGGCGTCGCCCAACTCCTCCGGTCTCGGGAATGGCAGGGTCGCCGAGTGAGCCCATGATTTGGGATGGTCCCAAATCGCCAACATGGCGGCCACGGTATGCCCAGCCCAAGAGGAGTTATTCGCTGGGTCCAAGATATGTTGGGCACCGAAGTATGTACCCTCATAACATACTTGGGTCATGATGTCAATTGAGCGCAACGTTGAGATACACGGTCGCCACTTGACATCGTGACGGGCAAAAAACAGCAATATTGGCGAAAAAAACACCCAAAACTGCCTTGAGAGGCGCACAAATATATTATAATATCTTCGGCTTGGATTGAGTAATCGACCAATCCTTCTAAACACAATGACTTGACACCAATGACCTTCCATTCCACATATGTGCTCTACTTGGGGCGCTTTGGAAGGTCGCGCGCGCTGCCTCCCAAGTGGGCACATGCAAAAATGGAATATTGCAAAGAACACACCTTGCTCGCAACGCATCGTTTCGGGAGCGCTCCACAAGCGTCCCTTCACGAAGAATAGGCTTGCGAGTGTTGGTTGGGAGTACAATGAAGGGCCTCGTGCAATATGGGGTCCATTGGCGGGTTAGTCTTGGAATGGTGCACCCGCCAAATGGGCACGCGATATGACACCAAATATGGCATATAACCCTACCCAAGCCTTCTACACCCAACCTAGTGGCCTAGAACCAAAGTATGCCTATATTCTAATGTAACTTTGGTCCCTTAACACGCATGCAAGTCCTTTGGTCGAAAATCGACCTCCTTTCGGAAAGCCGAATTTTAGCATGCACGCAAAATATATTGCCAATATGTATATGGAGATCATATATGCACTATCCGGGGAAGACAAGTGATATGCCCCGGATGTAGAGGCAAGCAAGGGTGGGACAAACGCCAACTCAACATACTTCTACACGTGCTTGGACACCAAGTACGTGAAAAAGTGCACTTCTTGGAGAACACTCAAAATGAATAACCCTTTGGGCCTATTGAGTTGGGATCCTTTGGCCTCGTCCTATGCCTATGGGGGGCAAAACCTCATACACAGTGCCTATGAGGCACATTAGTTCGTCCTTGGGCGCTTGAACGCTCCTAACCCTTGTTATTCCACTTGGGGGTTCAAAGCGCCTTCGGTCGCCCAGATTTTCTGGGAAAAATCTGGGACGCGATCCGTTATATCAAGGAAAAAATTGCGGATCACTCGAAGACCGTTTCAGTCTTAACTTCAAGAGAAATGGTATTACAGAATAATCTAATGCAGTCCACGGAACAGGCGACGACAGGCGGCGCGACTGCAGCGATTTCACGACAATTGGAAATCGCGGTAGAAATCGGGTATTTCACTGATTTCCAACCGAGAGTCGCCTAAGACAATAAAGTTATGGTAATTCTACATTGATTTAATGGTTAGAAATCGGGTTCCAGATCTCGCGGGTTAGAGAACAGGGATATCCCGCTGACAGCCAGTGTCAACGGCTTCCGCACGGCCGTGACGGCTCACAGGCCTCCAGGCCATGGGCCATAGGTTCTGGGTATCGCTTCATTGCCCGATCCCTTATGGAGGAGCTCGTTCGGCTTCACCACTCTGGACTCGCGTCGTGGATATGGACATGGTGCGCCCGAGGGAAGACCCGTGGGGACTCTCCCCCAGCCTGCGGCCTCGGGAAGCCTGGGGTAGCCTGATGGATCTTTGTGGTCGCTTTCGACCTGTGGGACCGCCTCGGTCGTCGTGTGACGCCTATGTTGGCCGGGTATGCCACTGCCACTGTGGTAGTGACCGTCGCAGCCGGCACCCGGTGCGCCTGGTATGGGTTAACGGGTCCTTTGGATGCCGAACAATCGCCGCCAGGACCCGAGACTTAATACTAAATACTATACCGACGGTTACTAACATTACTAACAGCTACAGCACCATACCTGTTCTACCATGAGTTGTCTGGGCAACCTGACCCAAAACGGGCCTGAAGTGTGAGGTGTGAACCCCCCCCCTTCAGGGGATGGTCCTGGGTACCCGCTGCCATGCTTGGGTGTTATCGAGCCCCCCCCCCAGGGTTTGCTCTAAGGAGGGGGGTGAAGCGGTACCCAGAACCTATGGCCCATGGCCCGGAGGCCTGTGAGCCGTCACGCCCGTGCGGAAGCCGTTGACACCGGCCGTCAGCGGGATATCCCTGTTCTCTAATCCGCCAGATCTGGAATCCGATCCTTAGCCATTAAATCGATGTAGAATTACCATAATTTTATTGTCTTGGTCGAATTTCGGTCAGAAATCGCTGAAATACCCCATTTCTACCGCGATTTCTAATTGTCGTGAAAACGCCGCCTGTTGTCGCCTGCTCGCGCGCCTTCGTCGCTCCTCTGTGGCGACTTTTGTGATGGACTTTTCTCGAGTACCTTTGAGGTTCTAAAGGAACCTAAGGGCTTGATCTAGAGGGTTTTTCTTGTACTTTCATCTGGTGTGTTCACCAGAATTTTTCGCCGTCGCGTCTGAGAGAAAATCAGCGCGCAAGCTTTTCCGTCAATCGCTCGAACTCATGGTTCTCAAGGACCATGAGTTCGGACGGAACCCTACATTCCCCCCCTATGCCTTTCATTCATGCCCCTTTCACGTGGGCATATCACTTTGCATAGGGAGGAGGGCAATAGGGATGTTTTAGGCAGCCTATGGGCTTCGCAAACCCAAGTGGTTTGCGTGCGCAAACGCTAACTTTGTGGCCTTGTGAGCATGAGCGTTAAGAACCGAACACAATGCTCACAAGACCAAAGGCCCTAGGCCATTTTTGATTTTGGAGCCAACTCAACGATGGCTCCACGCAATTCAAGGCGTACCAAAACTCCATTTTTGAAAAAGGGCAAGGTTTGGTCGAAAATTAGGCCAAAATGGCCAATCCCCCGAGGCTCGTACTCGAAGCCTATGGGGAGTTGAGCCTTGAACCAATCAAATATGTAAAGTAGGGACCACGAAGGACATCGTGGATGGCTTGGTTGATTTGTACAACCTTGTCTTCTATTTTATATAATGTCGCCTTGTGAGCACGGGTGCCATACTGCCTCTTTGCACACGCGCCCATACGCGAACACTAATGACACAAGTGGGCGGAGACAATCTAACCGTAGTGTGCATATTTGAAGGCACCTACTATGGGCCTACTCCAAAAATGTTTACTCATATTTTTGCTCCTCAAGGTCTCAAAGATATGTACATGCCAATATCGCCGATATATGCACTTTTTCCCATAAATAGTGTGCTTCAAGGATTGAGGTGTTAAAAATGTTTCCATTATGCTTTGAACCTCAACCCTTGTTGCAAAAGGGAAGCAAAGCTTCGGTTTGCATCCATGCAAAAGCCCGAGGCTCCTTTCTCCTGTGATACGGAGATACAATTTTTCGAGTGACCACTTTTTGGTGAATTTTGGCCGTTTTGCCCAGAATGGCCACAAACCCCTTCTCCCCCTGATTTCACCCCCGAGGTTGCGTGCGCCACTTGACCAAGGGTAAGGGCGATTCGGAGAGGGCACATAAACCCGCATCGAATGGGGTGTTTCCCCATGAGGCCTCTCCTCATGAGGGGAGAGTTGTGAGTCACCCAATTTGGGGTATGTTGCCATTCTGCCCCATTTGTGTGTCATTTTCCCTCCGAGGGGGAAAATAGCTAAAGGCGACCATGAGGGTTGGTAAGTGGCATATATTGGGACCTAAGTCCCACATGTCTATAGCATCTTTGGTTGGAAGGATCCTCGCTGTGGCCATGGAGATATGGAATCATGAGTGCTGGCCATTTTGGCCAAATTTCCCTGTCTTTGCCATCGTGTGCCATATTGGAACTACCATATCTCCATGGGGCACGGGATCTAGCCAGGAAGGAAAGGCGATTATTGTAGCATATGACCAAGGGTTGAACACCATTGAGTTTCGTATTTGCTCCTCCAGCTCATCCGGAGTTCTTCAACTTTTGGTGCGATCCATGATCCCCCCCTTTGCACCGCATGCTGCTTTCTGCCTCATCCGTGTCGTCATCCCCTCGGTGAACAGTAAGCAGCCAGTGTGACAGCAAGCCAAATCCAAGGGCATGGAACCAAAGAGGATACCAAGGGTCGGGAATCAAGGCTTGGCGCAACGAGATCGCCCAGGTTTCCTACCCGGGCCATTCGCCCGAGACGACCGATTTTGCCATTTTGGCATTCGTGGACCCAGTTGGGGTCATCACCACGCCGAGGGCCATGTGGGTCCTTGAGAGCCAACTACATGTGAGTCTCCGTTGGACTCCCAGTGGATCGCATATGGAATGGCGGATCTGATGCCCAAGCCGGCGTGGAGAGATACCATTGGGGATACCCCCGATTTTGGCTCATTTTGAGCAACCAAAATGACCTTCTTTTGGGACCCCAATTTCAACCCCCCGTGTGGTCAATTGGCTGCTCCATATCTCTATGCCCATGAGGGGCCCGGACCTAATTCTAAGTCGTGCACTTAGATATAGGTCGTAGGGCCTGCTTCCTAGTCTGTGAGCCATTGGCCTTGCCCTGGCCGGGCAAGTCACCCGTGGGGATGACGCCAATTTTGGTGATTTTGGCATCATGACCCCACTTGGCGAACCCATGGTGCCCTGATGCCGGAAGCTGAGAGGGAACCAGGTTGGATGAAGGGTCCAGGGAGTTCGTACTTGAAGGGCATAGGGTCAGTTGCCTCGTCCCTACCTCTGGCTGGTCCGGACGAGGGATCAATTTTTGAGTTATTCGAGCCAATTCCAGTTTGGGCTGAAGCAGCCCGTTTTCAGCTACCGACTCCTAGGGGAGAACGGCGGGGCCTTATCTCTGGCTCAGAGGGGAGTTGGGACCTGCCATTGAGGGAGCATAGGGTGCCACTGTCGGTTGGCCTTGGAGCCCAGTGGTTCCCAGGAACTCGCCTGTGGATGGGCGGGACACCCTCCCCCATTGGCTGGGTTTCAGGGTCCGGACTGAGCAGGGCATGGGTTGTGTTTGAGCCCCCGCCCCTGCCAGCCACTGAGAGGGTCGGACCTGGGATTGGGATACGAGTTGGGATTGAGTGTCTATTGTCCTGTGATGCCCCAACCCCAGTCCAGTCTTAACCCCATGTGTACATATCCTGATGTGTTGTTGTACATACTTTTGTTCCCTTGTTTCAGAGTGGCAAGGATCCTGAAACGCTTTGTCACATGACACGAGCATGAGGATGCCCCTGTGAGCGCAGTGCTTTGCCTGCCTGCTTGCTTGTGCGTGTCCGCCGCAGCGTCCCGTGGCCAGGCCCCCCACGGGAGCGTGTCACTAAGTTCTGATGGTGTATCGGTATACTGATGTCAGAATTGTCACCGTGGGTAATGTATCAGGAGCGAGCGCAGCCTCTTCAAGGTTAGTAGTCCTCCTCTGGTGTTTGACTTGCGTCTCAGAAAATCTATGAATTTGCTCATGAGGAGTAATGCACGTGCGTCACGTGATGTGGAGTGGATGGTTGTATGTTCAATTGGTGCGCTTCCTCGAATTGACCGCTGTCTGAGTTGAAAGTAGCATATCAGCTGCTACATGCACTCTATGCATGCTTCTGTCTGTATTTGACTTCTGTGCTATCTGGTCCCGGCTGATGTAAGGTGTGTTGGCCGAGAGCCAATGTCTGAGCATGCTTGCTCCCAGGGTGTTGCATGTTCACCCTGAGGACGTAAAGGGTGACGTTTCATTCAGCTTGGCTGACCAATTGTGTACAGATTGCTGCATGTTCCTGGAAGGTGGAAGCTCAGTTGCAATACAATGACAGGGCTATTTTTCTGTTACTTCAAAGAATACTGCACGACTGTCTCCAGGTTGCGCCTCATTGGACCGTGTCTCTGTGACAGGGACGTCTGTGTTCATTTTGCAGATGCCAAATATCCAAAGGCTTACTGGACGTTGTAAGCCTTCTGAGGTCTCCAGAATGCAAAGCCCTTAGAAGATGATGTGTTTTTGCAAGGCAGATTTAAAAAGATAGTCGCTTTGCAGTGCTTGCAGCCCCCGGGTACCCCTATGGCTAAGAGTTTCGCCAAAGCTTCCTACTGGGGCATGACCCCTCTAAATTTTTTGTTTCCAGTTATTCCCTCTGCAAATGTACTGGTAGCTGCTGCCGTTGGTTGTTGGCTTGCCTAAGACTGTTAGTTGCAGGGCCTCCAAGGAAGAGGATTCCTGATATTTCAAGGAGGACCATGTGTCTGGAGACCTGTATTCTGAACCTCCTGGGGTGTGAGCCGGAAGATTCTCAGAGTCTGCGAGAAATGCAGAACTTTAGGTGAATTGCTCTGTTTGCCATTGGCGTGGTGGGAGGCTAAAGAGCTTGGGTGCAGGCAAATTTTTCCAGCTGTCATGTTGTTTTCTAGTTTGCCGTGGTGTTTGCCCGGGCACAGTGCTTAGGGTTTGCACACCCCTGTGCCCCTGACCAGAGTGCCCCCGAAGACATCCTTACCTTTGGTGCGTCGTCTGGGGGGGAGTTATAAAAACTGCAAGTACAGTGTTTAGGGCACTCTGGTTACATCTGCGATGCTGTCTTCTAATTCTTGTCCTTAGATAATGCCGGGGGTCTGTTATTGTTGGGATGGCTGGCCTGTTGCCGTCGCCATCGCCGACATCTCAGTTCTTCAAGAAACATTTAATTCTTATTGGACTTTGTGGAATTATAGTCCTGGTTTATCAATTTCCGAATGTCTTTTTACCAATAGAATTATCTGGTGCCTGAATGTAGATTTTAAAGCGGTATTACAGTGCTGTGTGCATCTCATTCATGTAGATTCATTCAATGCGCATTATTAGTTATGTTCAGTGTCATGCGTGCTAAGTTTGGTGATTGGTTAAGCATACGACTGGAATGGTTTGGTCGAAGCATGCATTCTTTCATTCATGCATGTTCTCCACACATGCATACAAATGGTATATGCATAATATTGGTGTTGATGTATCCCAATTGTTATATGCTTCTCTTTGTTGCTTCCCTTATCTCTTTATAGGCATGTAGGCGGAGGTGAGCCTCGCCCATGCATGGGGCGACACAATGGATACGAGGCACGGGGGCCTCTTGGTGTGGATATGGATGACTCGAGGTTCAACCAGGTACGGCATAGAGAATAAAGATGCACTTATGCCGGACTGAGGAGTGCATGGCCTCAATGTGGGATTGTTGCTCTTGATTGTTGCTTCGCTTTGTTTGTTGTTCGCTTGATCGTTGGTTATCACATTTTCTAGAGAAACTTATTTTGTTCGTGTGCTACCAAGCCCACTCCCAAAATACATGAATACATGTATACATACACACACGATATACGTGCAAGGAACACTCACGTTCTGACACCCTTTTTCCTTTTTGGGGAATATGCCAGATAATTTTAGATTGTTAGCAAGTTACAAAAGGAGTCGTCTACCTTTTTATCTTTCTCTCACCGTAGGTGGGGTAAGGAATACCAGTAAAGCCTAGACCCTTAGCCATAGGTGGAGTGGTTGTGGGTGAGGATGTAGCTGGATGTGTGGCTGGGAGTGTAGTGGGTGTTGGAGAGGGTACTGCAGGGTAATCTGAGGCGCTGGGCGCGCTCTGAACAGGTTTGTCATCGAAGGGCACCTCGTCGGATGGTTCGTGTCCATCTCCAAGATCTACCTCTTCGGCTCCCATGTCCACTGCTTCCTTCTCCTTCTCCTTCTTTTGGCCTTCAGGTCCCCCAACGGAGAGTCCACTGAAGGCAGCTCTCAAGCCCTCCAGGGAATCATCCCCCACCCCACTTAAGGGCACGGAAGGTACAGGCTCCTCAGGTTCAGGTTCACCAGCAGGTTTGGGCGCTAGCGCTGGCTTGGCTGGTGCCACTGAGGGCGCTGTCGTCTCGGCATTGTCCTTGGTGTCCATGTTATATTTATTCGCCCTTCAGTGGAGTCAGTCTCAACATATTGGTTGTATTGCACGGGGTTGCAGGTACGCAAAGACTGAAAATCTCTGCTACCAGAAAGTTAGAACAGGCTTTCACTGTTGATTGCTTTGATGATATTGTTTTGTTTGTGCCTCTGCTTGCTCCCGCTGCTTCTTGATGTAGTTCAGCTTTTCCAAATAAATATGTTTTGATGAAATCAACCAGAAATATAAGTACCCACAGTGCAAGCAACGGGCCACAGGATCAAATCCACAACATGAAGGGCTGCAGTCAAAGGAGATCGTGTAACAACAAAGGAAACTCACAATAACTACAGAGTTAAGAAAAGATAGTTAGAAAATATCCTACAATCATGTGAAAACTGCCCACATGGGCATCCTCTCTTTTATAGTGCCATCTAGAGATGTGCACTCTTTGTTTTGGGTCCCATAGGTGCTGAGGTGGCATGGCTTGTGGCGCTGAGGTCACTGCCATGTCAGATGGGATCTTCCTACTTAGGTAGGTAGGTAGGTATCTTCGGGAGCTCGGGATGCCTCCTTTGACATTGCAGGAAGAAGGTCTTACCAAGGGGACGTCCTGTCCCTCCCACTGCCCTATGTCAGGTGCCTCTTGAGCCGCTCCCGCATGTGCTTGGGAAGGCATTGTCGCGGCCACCCGGTCCATGTGTCCCAGGTGGGAGGGTGTCCCCACATGTGTCCATGGGTAGGGCCACATGCCCCCTCCTTTGGGCGGCAGCTCTGGGGGGCTGCCCAGCCGTTGGAGTATCTCTCACCACAAGGGGTATTGCTCCCGCTTGTCTACGGTACGACCGCCTCACCCTTGTGGCTTGAGTTGCGGGGCCACTCTGCTTGGCAGGTGACCCCCTCCTGGACTGTTTACCGGCTCGCCTGTCACCGGTTGCTTCCATGGCTCCGGGTGACGTTTGCCATGGTCCCCGATGCAGCCTGGCCGGGCTCGGACCAGTGGCCTTGGAGTACCGCTCCTGCCACTGGCCCGGTGGGTCGGCTGGGTCGCCCCAGTGCGTCCGACCCATGGGGTATTGGTTCTTTCCTGTCCCTCGGCCGCCCTACGTGTGTGCAGTGTCCTGGGCCGTTGGGCTCCTGTTCACCGGTGTGCCCGCGCGGTTTGCTGTGGTGCGTCTGCGGTGTCCTGGGCCAGCTGGCTCCTGTTCACCGGTGTGCTCGCTCGGTGTGTTGTGTTGCATGTGCGGTGTCCTGGGCCACTGGGCTCCTGTTCACCGGTGTGCGTGCTGTGTGCGGTGCGCGTGTGCCATGGGTGGTTGTGTCCCTCTTCTTCCCCCCCTAATTTTCGTTTTTTTTTCTTTTTTTTTTTTTTCTGTTTTTTTTTTTTTTTTTTGGAAAAAAAAAAAAGAAAAAGAAAAAACAAAAAAGAGGAAAGCAGGGGCGCGCGTACACTGCAGGCACAGGCATGGGCAGCTGGTGCGGCGGTGCTATAGCGTTGTGTCCTCTGGCGTGTGTCGTCGGTGCTGTGGCGGCGGTCGCGCCCCAGGGGTGCGGCTCGCGTGTCCTGATGTACACGGGTATGGGTCAGGGTGGGTTTGGTTAGGTGTCTCTTTGCTTCTGGTGCTGGCTGGTTAGGCGGCTGTGTGGGCTGTGGCTGTGGGCTGTGTCTACGTATTTCCCTCAGCGGGCCTGGTTTGGAGTCAAGGGTTGACGGTTTCGGGATGTGGCTCGGGTTTGATTTGTGTTGGGGCTTCGGCTCGGTTAGGCTTGGGTCAGGGTGGGTTTGGTGAGGTGTCTCTTTGCTTCTGGTGCTGGCTGGTTAGGCGGCTGTGTGGGCTGTGGGTGTGGGCTGTGGTTACGTTGTTCCCTCGGCGGGTTTGATTAGGAGTCAAGGGTTAGCGGTTTCGGGGTGTGGCTCGGGTTTGATTTGTGCTTGAGTTCTGGCTCGGTTAGGCGGCTGCGCGGGGCCGGGCGTGTGGGTAGCGGCGTCCACGGGGTCGTGTGCCCGAGGCGAGTGCGGGGTGCTGCGTGCGGGCCGGCCGTTGGCCGGTGGCCTCACTGGGAGTCCCACACGGAGGGGTCGACGGGCGTGCCGGGGGCGTACGCAGCGTGCAGGTTGGGCAGCAGCGGGCGCACGTGCAGGGCGTCGGCGTGCTCGATGGGGACCTCACTGAGGACCAACGGGTTGGCGGCAAGCAGTATGCGATGCCCGGGAGGGGTGGCGGCGAGGAGCGGGAGGATGTCCGCGGCCCGCGACGTGGCGGTGAACACGACGTGGGCCGGGTGCGGCCCCGGGAGCGGTGTTGGGGGGGGCGGGACCACAGGACGGCGGTCTACTGTGAGGCGATGCTGTGGCGCAGTGTGTGGGGCCGGGTGCTGGGCGGCGTGGGGACGTGTGGCGGGAGGGGGGGGGGGCGGGGCGGTGGCGTGGGAGGGGGCACGGCGGAGGAGTGACGTCAGTGACGTGTGTGTCGTGCTGAGGGTGGGGAGGAGCCCACGGTATCGGGTCCGGGTTCGGTGCCTTTGGGCGTAGTGGTGCTCGTTGTCGTGTGCGTTGGCTTCCTTCGGCGTCCGGTTCGTTTGGTGACTTCTGGGCGGGGCCTGGCGTGGCGCCCCGTGGTGGTGGTGTGCTGGGTAACGGGGTTAGATGGCGGCGCCGCTGGCCGGGGGGTCTGGCGCGTCGTGTTGTGTGGCGCGCAGGGCTCCTGGGGTGCTGTGGGTGTCGCCGGTGTCGGTGCGCCGACGCTTGTGGGGTGGTCAGGGGGTGTGTGCGTGCGGGGCTGGGCTTTGGGTGATGTCCCACAGGCGGATACCGTCTCGCCGCGTTTCCTGGAGGGTCTCCCGCAGGCGCCTGAGGACGTACGGGTGGTCCTGGGGCGCGGGGAGGTTGCGGGGGTGGACTCCCAGGGGGTGGAGCGCATCGGCCAGCATGGCTTCCCATGCGGCCTGCGGCATCCACCCCCCCGCCGGCCGGAGGCGGCCGTTCTCCACCGACCCCTTGCGGGGCCGATGGACCAGGCCCTCGAGGGAGGGCTCTCCCCGGGCCCACTTCCGCAGCTCCCAGAGCTGCGTGTGGGTCCAGCGCTGCCACCACTGTTCCTGGGCGGGCCTGCGGTCGTGGGCGGAGGAGTGGGCGTGGGTGGGTGTGACGGGGTCGTGGGGACCGGCGGCGGTGGCGGGCCTGGGGGATTCCTCGTACTCCTGTTCCGTGGGGGTGCGTGGGGAGTGGGGGTGCACGCGGATGTGGACCCGCGGGTGGGCGCGTACGGTCTCCGCCTCGGGGTTGGGCGGGGATTCGCGGCGGCGGCGGTAGTGGGGCATGCGTTGCATGTGGGCTGTCATCGGGGGCCGGTAGGGGGGCGGGGGCGCTGCTGGTGGACCCTGGCGTTGTTCCAGCTTGGTCGGGGGCGGTCCGTGGGCCTGGGGTGCGGGCTTTGGGAGGTGGTGGGACGAGGCGCGTCGCGCTTCGGCCGCGGCGCGCTCCGCCATGAAGGTGGTGGCGGTGGCGTCGGTGACGGTGGGGGGGCGCCGTGCTGGGCGCTGCTGCCTTCGGGCCTGGGACGGCTGGGGTCGGATGTCGTAGAGGACATCCTCGGGGGGCCGGGCTCGCGTTGCCTTCGTGGCGCCGGGTTTTGGGCTTGGGTTTGGGCTTGGCTGCGGGTCGCCGTTTGGCGGCGGTCTTGGGCTTCGGCTGGGTCGTGGGCGTGGGCTTCGCCGGGGCGTGGGCTTTGGCGGCAGCGGGGCTGCTCGCGGTGGGGGCGGGTTTGGAGGCCCGTTTGGGAGGTGTCCCCCGCGGCCTGGGGGGTGGAGTGCTGGACGAGGACGTGGTGGTGGTGGTGGATGAGGTGGTCGTGGTGGTGGAGGTTGTGGAGTCGGAGGCGGAGGAGAGGGCCGCGGGAGACGGCGGAGGGTCCCGGGCCTCGGGGGCGGGCGTATGATGCTGGGTCCTGTAAGTAGCGAGAACGAGGGTGCAGGTTCGGGCATCCGGCATGTGCGCGCGTTTTCCCTGGTGATCCGTGCGTGCTGGTGCTGGCGTGGCGGCGTTGTCCCGGCCGCGCGGGCACGTGGGATACCCGGGGGGTGGCCATCTCTGCTCCAGGACGTGGGGGTGTGTTTGCTGGAGGTAGTCGAGGGTCCGGAAGAAGCATCGCTGGATGCCGGGCATGTCCTCCTCTGTGAGTCGGGGGTAGTTTTGGGTGGGGGTGTGGGGGCCCGGCCATAGCAGCGCCATGAGGCGGGCTGCCACCATGTACGGGCATAGTTGTGGGGTGGTGGGGCGTGGGGGGGTGGGTCCCTCGCGGTTTCGGGGGGCTTCCCTCTGCTGGGGGCGCAGCGTGACCACCCACACCCATCGGTCCGTGGGGATCCCCCAGGTCCGTTGGGTCCACTTGGCGAGGCAATACATTGCCCTACCAAGGCCCTGGCAGCCGCTGCGGATGGAGAGCAGCGTGTCCAGGGATGCGGGTTCCCACGTGCCCCAGATGTGGGGGTCGTCCGGGTCGTCCCCCCTGGCGTACGTGTCGGGGCCTGGGTTGTGTGGGGGGGGGGGTGTAGTCGGCGGGGAGGAGGGAGTCGGTGCCGTGTACCACCCAGTGGTCTGTGGGTGCGTCGTAGGTGGTGGTGGAGAGGGTGTAGTGCAGATTGTACATGAGGGTCATGTACGTGGAGGGGGCTGGCTGCTGCTCGTCGGGGGTGGGGATGTCCCCCGGGACGTGGTGCCGGAAGTTGCTTAGGGAGGCCATCCGGGCTACCCATGTTTCCCGCTCCCACTCTTTGGTGCTGTCGGGGGTGGCGTCGGGTGGGGGGTGGGCCATGTTGGGCTCGCGGTAGCGGGTGCGGCCCCGGGTGCTGTCCCGCTCCGGCACGGGGTGTCCGACCAGGTGTCGCCCCCAGTCGATGGGGGGCACCCAGATCCGGCTCCCCGTGGGGGGCGGGCTCTCGCCGTCTGGGGTGGCGCGTGGGGGGCGCTCGTGTCGGGCGACGTGGAGGAAGGCGTCGAAGAGGAAGTCTCTGACGCCTTCCCCCAGGGTGGCCGCCTGGACCAGGGTGGCCGCCCGGATGGGGGTGCTGGTGCCGGAGGTGCGGAGGTACAGCACGACGTCCTGTTCCCCGAGTCCCCGGAGGTGCTGCCGTACCGCTGCGGGGTTGTGTAGGGCGTAGGGTTCGGCCGGTGCGGCGACTGGTGGTGCGGGGTGTGATGGGGGGGGTGGTGTGGGTTGGGGGGGGTGGTCGTCGTTGTCGGGCGTGGGGTCCGGTGATGGGGTCTCTTGTGGCGGTCGCGGCAGGGGGGATTCGCGGTGGCGTGTGTCGGCGGGGGTATCGACGTCGATTGGCTGGTGCTGGCTGCCGCGTGTTGTGTCCGTGGCCTGGTCTCGGGGGGGGGGCGGGGGGGGGTGGTGCGGGGGTGGCGCTGTTGGTGGTGGGGGGGGCGGGGGTGGGTGTTGCGCTGGCTGGGGGTCTGGGCGTCCCTGTGGGTCGTGTGGGTGTTGCGTGTGTGCGCCGTGTGGCCCTTGCGGTTCTTGCCTGGTTTTGGTGCCGGGGTGTAGGTGGGAGGCGGCCGCATGAGCGTCCGGGTGGGGCTGTGGTCCGTATGTAATGGGTGGCTGCTGGTGGATGGTGCTCGCTGGTATGGGGTGTGGGTGGGGGGGCTGCTGGTGGTGGTGGGGTGGGGGGGGCGGGGGTGGGTGTTGTGCCGGCTGGGGGTCCGGGCGTCCCTGTGGGTCGTGTGGGTGTTGTGTGTGTGCGCCGTGTGGCCCTTGCGGTTCTTGACTGGTTGCGGTGCCGGGGTGCGGGTGGGAGGCGACCGCATGAGCCCCCGGGTGGGCCTGTGGTCCGTATGTGATGGGTGGCTGCTGGTGGATGGTGCTCGCTGGTATGGGGTGTGGGTGGGGGGGCTGTTGGTGGTGGTGGGGCGCTCCTACTAGGCCCTGGTGTTGCTGGTGTGCGTGCGCGGCTCCTCGCGGGTCCATGGGGGTGTACCGTGGCTCGTATGTCGTGGGCCCGTGTAGCGGGGGCGGCGGGTGGTGCTGGACCGCGTGGTGGTGGTGTGGAGGGTGTGCCCGTTGTGTGTGGTACCCCGGCGTTGGTGGGTGTGGTGGCAGGGGCTGGTGGTGGTGGAACACGTGATGGTGTGGTGCGGTGATGTGCGCTATGTGGGGTGGGTGGTTCGCGGGGCCTGGTTGTGCTGGGGCGTGGTGGGGATGTAGCTGGTGGGGGTCGCTGTAGCTTGGGGGCATTAGGGGGTAGGGGTTGGGAGGGACGGGGGCGCGGTGGTGGTGTTGGTGGTGCCATGTCCCCTGGCTCTGCGCGTACGGTGGTCCTGGCATGGTGTGGACGTGTGTGGGCGGTGGTGGCTGACTGGGCTGCAGGGTTTGGGTGCTGCGGTACGGTGGTGGTGGTGGGCGTTGGTGGTGGTGGTGTTGTTGGTGTGCCCCGGGGGTCTGGGCGTGGGGCGGTGCGGTGTGGCTGGACCCGGGCCTTGGTCGGGGCGTCGCGCCCTGCTGGCGGGCGCGTTGGCGGGCCCCCTGGTGCCGGTGCCCCTTGGTCTTCTCCGCCTGATGGGTGTCGGGGGCGGGTGAACCCCCCTGTCCCCGTGGGGGCGACGGGGAGCGGCGCGCCAGCGGTGTGCCTCTTGGAGGCTCGTCTTGAGGCCTCTGACGTAGGCCTCCTGGTCCGTGAGGCCCATCCGCGTGGCGGTGGCCTGGTCGGGGGTGGCCAGGTGGGCGTCCCGAAAAGACGCCCAGCCCTCCGGGGGCGTCTGTTGTGCGGGGTGGGGGTGGTGTGCCGGGTAGAGGAGTGCGCTGAGGGGGTAGGGTGTTCCCTTCCGTCGGCCGAGGGCGTTTGCGAACCGGCGGCACGTGGTTCGGAGGTAGGCTGCTATCTCCTCTGGTGCCGTGTCGGCCCACGCTTCCGGCGTCAGGGCTGCTGCTTGGGGGGCCGGGAGTTGTGGGTCTGGGAGGTGTAGGTCTCGGTGGTGGAGGTATAGGGCGAGGAGGATGTGGCGGGCCGCCACGTTCAAGCCGCCTCCGCTGTGGCGTAGGGGTGGGCTGTGGGGGGGCAGGGGTGTGTTGCCCGCGGCCACGGCTATGGCCCATGCGTGGTCCGCCGCGTCCGCCACGTAGTACCCTCCCAGTTGGTCCCGGAGAGTGTCGGTGAGGTACCCGAAAAAGCTGGGGTGGCTGGCGGGGGGGGGTGCGGCTGGGGCCGCGGGCCGTTCGCGGTGGCGGGGGTTGAGGTCCCCGCAGTGGGGGCAGTGGGTGAGGCGGTGCGCGGCTCCCAGGCAGACCCAGTGGTCTGGGTTGCAGGGCAGGGCTGTCTGTGGTAGCCGCTGGCGAACGCAGAGGGGACATGCGGTGGCTGGTGGTTGGTGGTACCTGTGGACGGACGGCGGCGTGGGGGGATGGGGGCTGGTGGCGCGCGCATGCTGGTGGGAGCGTGTGCGGTGCCTGTGGCGCCCGTGTGTGCTGTGCCAGTGCTGTGCTCGGTGGACGGTGTGTAGACGTGGTGGGGGTTCGGTGTTGGTACGTCACGGGGTAGGTTCTCATGGTTGGTAGAACAGGAGTTTGAGGAGGTGGGATTGGTCTGTTGGGGGCAGGGTTGCCGCATGCTGCAGGTATTTGTGGGTGCGGTATGTGAGCTGCTCCGCCGTCTTGGCAACGGCCGTCCGCTGCATGTGCGCCGCCGTGGCCTGGGGGTCCTCCGCGTGGGTGCGTAGTAAGGTGTAGACGGCAGTGGGGACGAGTCCCCTGCGGACTGCCTCGAGCACCTCCGTCTGCTTGAGGACGGTGGTGAGTTGCTGGGTCGCCGGGGACTGCGCCAGCCATCCGGCGTGCTGTGCGATGGTGTGGGTTGGGTTCCAGTCTTTGAGGGTGTCCAGTCCTCTGTACAGGGGGCACGCCTTGAAGTGGTCCCATGTTTCTTCTTCCGCGTGGCTGCAGATGCATTTGGTGTGTCCTGCGGGGACGTGGATCGAGCGGCGCGTATACCATCGGTGGTATCGGGTGAGGAGGGGAAGTTGTTCGAGGGCGAGTTGGAGTCGGGGCTTTTGTAGGTGTGCCGGGAGGCTATCCGGGCGTAGGGCGGAGTAGTAGAGGGGGGTGTGGACGGAGTTTTCGAGGCGTCGGAGGAGTTCGGTGTTCGCTGGGTGGCCCAGTGTGGTGGCCAGTTGCTGGATGGGTGTGGGGTAGTGGTACTGCTTGTCTCGATCCATGTACGGCGTGTCCTCGGGCATCCATTGGGGGGGCTGTGTGGCCAGGGGTATCGGGGGCAGGTGCTGCAGGTGGCTGTGGTGTGGGGTGTCCAGTCGCACGCGTTCGAGCCCTGGGGTGTGGTTGGTGTTCTGGTGTTTGGCCTGCGTGTCTGCGCGTCCATTGCCGTATGCGTAGCGGTGTGACTCCTGCTTGATGATGTGTAGGGCGTCCTGGGGGTGTATGCCCTTGAAGGCCATCCATAGTCCCAACGCTTGTGTGGTGAGGCCGGACTCGAGTGCTTTGTGGAGGGGCAGGTCCGCAAGGCGCCTGGTGAGGTGGAAGTCGACCGTGGCGTCCACGACTACCCAGATGTTGCGGGGCCGGACCGTCGTGGGTGGTGGTGTGGCGGTGACGGCGTCTGCCATGGTGCGCAGTTCGCCGTGGGAGGATGCCCCAAAGATGGTGGTCCCGGTGTGGTGTTCCACGTGGAGGCCGTCCGCGTGCCGGGTGACGCGCACGGAGGCGCAACCGACCGTGGGGGTGCGTTGCTGGGTGCCGGATGCGTCAGTGAAGTAGATGATGTCGGTGTCGCTGGGTATGGGTAGGCGGGCGATTGCTGTGGGGTGATAGATGTAGATGGGGTTCCCCTGGGTGGTTCTGGCGGTGATTTGCGTGGGTTGCAGTAGTGGCGCTGCATAGACGCCTATTCCCTGGGTGATGATGGCCTGGGCTCGTGGGGTGAGGCGGAGGAGGCCCCTGTCTGGGCGTCCCTGGGTGATATACGCGTACATCAGGTGGAAGAGGTATCCCGTATTGGGGTGGAACTTCTGGCACGTGATGGTATGTCGCCGCTCCTTGTCGTCTTTGTCGCCGCGGAGGGTGGGGCATTTGTGCTGTAGGGGGCGCATGGGTGCCTCCTGAGGTCCTGCGCGGTGTGGGTCGCAGCGGTCGTACTCCATGGCTATGCTGTCCGGGTCTGCCCGCTCGTTGGTGAACGTCCATGTCGCCGTGGGTGTCCGGGTCCAGGCTACGTGCGCCGGGTGGTCTGGGGGTACCGTGTGAAACCAGGGGGAGAGCCATGCCTGCTGGTCGGCGGTGGCGGCGGCGGTGGGGGTGCGGTAGTGGGTGGAGATGAGGTGCAGCAGGGGCCACGGAGTGTCGAGGGCTGCCGGGCCGCAGTGCCAGCACGTGCATGGTATGCCCTGGTCACTGTGACTGACTGGTGGTACATCGGTCTCCGGTGCATTGTGTTTGGGGATGGACCAGGGGGCATGGTGTCGCTGGACGGTGCGGGTAGCATGTTTGTGGCCGTTTGGTGCTAGCAGCAGGATGGTGGGTGGTGTCCAGCCTTCGGCTGACGGGGTGGGCTCTCCCTGCGTCGTGCCGCCGTCGTTGGGGGTCTCGTGCTCGCTCAGGCGGGGCCGGGGGTGCTGGCGCTGGAAGGCTGTGTACGCCGTGTCGATGTCCTTGGGCCCCGGCATGTCGCGTCCTGCCTTCGTAGCACATGCGCGGAGGTACGCTTGGAAGACGTGGCGTGCTGGCCATTGTGGGTCGGAAAGGAACGGGGCGTGGTGGGCGTCGCATTGGGCCATGATCTTCATCTGTGTTGGGGTGATATACACTATGGTGATGGTGGCCCCTACGAGGCGTAGGGTGTCCACCTCGCCTGCCGGGTGTCGGTGGATGTCGGTGTGTGTGGCCACGAGTGGCCCCTGTTGATCGCAGTGGTGGTTTGTGAGGATGGCGTGTGTGTGGTGCGGTAGGAGGAGTTGTAGCTGGGCCCAGATGCCAGTGCCCACGGGGGTGGAGACGCCGTGTTGAGCCAGTATCCACCGGGGGCAGGTGTTGCGGGCCATTTGGTGTGGATATGGATGACTCGAGGTTCAACCAGGTACGGCATAGAGAATAAAGATGCACTTATGCCGGACTGAGGAGTGCATGGCCTCAATGTGGGATTGTTGCTCTTGATTGTTGCTTCGCTTTGTTTGTTGTTCGCTTGATCGTTGGTTATCACATTTTCTAGAGAAACTTATTTTGTTCGTGTGCTACCAAGCCCACTCCCAAAATACATGAATACATGTATACATACACACACGATATACGTGCAAGGAACACTCACGTTCTGACACCCTTTTTCCTTTTTGGGGAATATGCCAGATAATTTTAGATTGTTAGCAAGTTACAAAAGGAGTCGTCTACCTTTTTATCTTTCTCTCACCGTAGGTGGGGTAAGGAATACCAGTAAAGCACAGACCCTTAGCCATAGGTGGAGTGGTTGTGGGTGAGGATGTAGCTGGATGTGTGGCTGGGAGTGTAGTGGGTGTTGGAGAGGGTACTGCAGGGTAATCTGAGGCGCTGGGCGCGCTCTGAACAGGTTTGTCATCGAAGGGCACCTCGTCGGATGGTTCGTGTCCATCTCCAAGATCTACCTCTTCGGCTCCCATGTCCACTGCTTCCTTCTCCTTCTCCTTCTTTTGGCCTTCAGGTCCCCCAACGGAGAGTCCACTGAAGGCAGCTCTCAAGCCCTCCAGGGAATCATCCCCCACCCCACTTAAGGGCACGGAAGGTACAGGCTCCTCAGGTTCAGGTTCACCAGCAGGTTTGGGCGCTAGCGCTGGCTTGGCTGGTGCCACTGAGGGCGCTGTCGTCTCGGCATTGTCCTTGGTGTCCATGTTATATTTATTCGCCCTTCAGTGGAGTCAGTCTCAACGTATTGGTTGTATTGCACGGGGTTGCAGGTACGCAAAGACTGAAAATCTCTGCTACCAGAAAGTTAGAACAGGCTTTCACTGTTGATTGCTTTGATGATATTGTTTTGTTTGTGCCTCTGCTTGCTCCCGCTGCTTCCTGATGTAGTTCAGCTTTTCCAAATAAATATGTTTTGATGAAATCAACCAGAAATATAAGTACCCACAGTGCAAGCAACGGGCCACAGGATCAAATCCACAACATGAAGGGCTGCAGTCAAAGGAGATCGTGTAACAACAAAGGAAACTCACAATAACTACAGAGTTAAGAAAAGATAGTTAGAAAATATCCTACAATCATGTGAAAACTGCCCACATGGGCATCCTCTCTTTTATAATGCCATCTAGAGATGTGCACTCTTTGTTTTGGGTCCCATAGGTGCTGAGGTGGCATGGCTTGTGGCGCTGAGGTCGCTGCCATGTCAGATGGGATCTTCCTACTTAGCTAGGCTGACTGGGAACTGAACCCAGGACCTCTCAAAAAGAGGTGCCACGGCCCCCTAGGGTGCATACCACTAGGATAGCTAAGCATTCATGAGAAAATATAGAAAAATGTATAGGCTCAGGATTAATGTCAGCGCCTCAGTCATTCCAGGAAATGGTGTATAAGTCCAATCAGTTGGGGGGTCAGGGGTCCACACAACATCCATAGTTCAATGCTTGGTTTTATAGGTCAAAGTGTCTTGTCACCCCTTTTGGATAGGCCAATACTACGATAAAAATGGGATATGCCTTTAGGCCTCTTTATGACAACTAAAGCTAACCTTTTGGCAGGGAAATACACTTTTTCTTACTTGGAGACTTCGATTCTGTTGGTGGCGACACAGCAGGCAGGGATACCTTCGGCGACGACACTGGTGGCCTTGATTTTGTCGGCGGCGACGTCGGCGGCTTGGCTGACGTTGCGGGCAGCCCGAATTCCCGCGGCCGCGGCGTTTGTTGCTGAGATTTCGTCGACCGCGACGTTGGCGGCTGAGATCCCGTTGGCGACGACGTCGGAGACCTAGATTCCTTCGGCGGCAAGCTGTAGTAGCAGGACTCGAGCGAGCGACGATTCTCCGCGCTAGCCACCACGACGCGCACAGATCTGGGAAAGGACGAACGAAAAACAACCAAAGATCCCTTGCGTAAAGAAACCAGCACGGCATCCTCCAACGATTTTCTGGAGGGATGGAGAATGTGGTGACGGAACTACCCTTTCATAAACTCATATATCCTCTTACGCCCCTCATGTTTGTCCCAGAAGAACTGAACCCACACCCACATATTTCCCATCGGAACTGACACGGCGCCCACTACCACACCTCCATGATGAGGATGATGCTCCTGCAGCTGCTCAGCGTAATTGTAATAATAATAATCCTCCATCTCGCGGTCCCCAGACAACAGAGTACACAGTGGGCAAAGGACTCGTAATCAGCAGAAAAAAATTTTCTATTGTTGCCTCTGCACCATGGATCAGAGGAACACAACAAGTACATACCAAAACATCATGATTTGTGACCAGATGACAGTAAATCAATGCATTGTATGCACATCCAACGATGTATTTACAATACTAATTACATGCGCTCGCGCTCGGATGGGGCCCCGGTTACAGAGTTGCTTTGTTCTCGCCCGCTACGCCTACCTCAGCCACCTCCACTTCAACGCCTCTTCCACTAGGGCTCTTCCAGCTTCAAGGGACTTGTGATACGCGTAGGCGTGGCAAATGCCAAGGCAAATGCGCCCATTAACGCGTACCATCCCCTTCAAGGGGGACAGCCGGTGTAGGTGGAGGCACCCCACCAGGGTTTAGCCGGATCACAATTCCGGGCCTTCTATCATCCACGAAATAGGGAGTGAAAAAAAAGAAAAAGAATGACAAAGCACGACAAAAATGTGATTTTCTTTCACAAATCAACTTTCATATGAAGCAATTAGGTTCGCACGCAGTTCGTTTTTCGTACCCATTTTTAGCTGCTCTAAGTCGATTCCTAGAAAACAATGAGTGCTGGGTAGCATCGAGTTCTATTGTTGCATTGTGAATTGCTATTGTGAATTGTGCGGTTTTCTTTGGTTCAAACGATTTGAATTTTTGTGGTCCTGCACAGGGTTTTTTCATGGATTTATGGGATGGAAGAAGTAAGAAAAAGTCGCCTCATTGGCTGAAATCCTAGCTCCGACTTACTTCTCTTTACACTACCCTCGGAAGACTCTCAATGCCTCAACGGCGACGGTGGGTGACATGGTGGCAGAGATGTACAGACTCATGCAGCATCTCAACACAAGTAAACGAAATCGCAAACCAATGGGAAGTCATCATCGCCATATCTCATAAGGTCATCAACGGAGTTGATGCAGAGCCTAAAGAAATTCAGATCGTCTCAACCTAAAATGACTCGCCATCGCGATTCACAATGTAACAATGCAACTCAGGGCTACTCAACGTTTCTTACCTATTAACCAGTGCGGTCTAGCCAGGCAGATCGTGCTGCCTCATTGGCCTAAATCCTTGCTCTCAACTATTGGCCTTTACGACAATAACAGGAATATTTAAAAAAAAACAAAGGAAATCTTAGTCAAAAGTCTGCAGCAAAAAAATCTTAGTTTCCATGGGAAGAGGTTTCAGAAAATAGAAAAAAAAAGTTCGGAATTGGAAAACGTTTTGGCCAAGGGTTGAACAAATAAGATGACACAATTGAATCAAAACAAAACGAAACAACCACACGGCTAAACCTGTACCGTAAATGAACCTGAAACTGACATCACCTTAACTCTAGACGGAAGCAACGAATCTGAAAGCTGCAAAAACTAATGCACACGCCTATGGCAAGTGTTGCGCCGCACGCTCATACAGCTAACTGACCCCCAACCCAGAACTACCACGATCGACGGATTCCATTTGGCGGGCCCTGCACACACCTCATTCATGCCCCTTCAGTATGATTTCACCTCAGGGTGATTAAAGCCCCAAATCTGCCCTCCCCAAGTTTCTAATAGCATTTATGTTACAGGCTGGGTGTTGGGCGGCTTTGTTTTCGAAAGGCGTCTTGATCCAGCTTCCATAGGAAATACACCAGACTACAGAAAATGTGCGAAATACTGAATACTCCGTGGCGTTGGGTGAACGATGGTGTTCACCGTCTGCCCAATTGTCTGCAGCCAACTGGAGCCACTCCCCTGTGCTCTTGGTGGACCTTGTTGCTCAGTGTTCTCTGCAACGAAACACTGCGTTCTAGAGAACTGTTCAACATAGATAGGCCAGGGCATGCAGTTAGCAGAAACGATGGATACCTGAGTTCAAACTTAAACTTCATAACTGGCTCTTTGGCAACGCATGCTTCACACGCTCGGCGTGACCAGCCATGCAGTTCCACGGGGACCAGCGAATTTAATTTTCCGTTGACACCTGTTTGCTCGTTGCCTCGGGTAGTGCGGCAGGCACATGCCCTCACGACAAGCTTGCTTCTTGCTTTTCGTTTTCGCGTCTTCTTTGGTTTCGTGTTGATAGTAAGGTGATAGTTCGGTTGCAACTCAGACACAAACAGGGTACACCATTTCGACGTGTCGTTAGTCGTGTCGTGTCGTGTTGTTTCCAACCTCAAACATGTCATAGCAGAGAATGCGATTGGGGGTGAGTAGGACTCTCGGGTTTTTGAAAGCGTGGTTGAGCGTGGACACATTTGGTAAAGGTTGGGGATCTTGCAGATTTGAAGTTGAGCGTTCCGACTTACCGGCTGTCCGAAACTGCATTGCCCCCATATGCAGTTTGTAGTCAGGTACTCGACTTCTTTGTTGCAGGCTCACTACGGGAAATGCGGAGGGGACGTTTAGTTTTGGAAGATGGAACGACCTATGAAGGAGAGGCGTTCGGTGCTCTGACAAACGTATCCGGGTTTGTGGTTTTTCACACCGGCATGTTGGGGCATCCCGAGTCTCTCACGGATCCAATGTATGCCGGGCAAGTGGTAGCTTTGGCCTACCCAATTGTGGTATAGCACCCCTTTCTCCCTTCCCAAGTCCTTAATTGTCCCAGTCGCTCGTCCTAGTTCGGTCGCATCTTCAGTTTTTTGCCAACAATGCACCTTCTGCTTGCCCGGCAGTTGACCCCTTGCAGTCACACGGTGAGTGTTTCTACTTTTGGTGATGATTGCTTTGCCGCAAGACCATTCAAGTTTCAACACGAAATGGTTTCCACCCTCTTCACCTTCTGGGTCAAATGAGACGTACCGGTTTCTTACGTTTTAACATAAAATATGAAATATGGCGTGGCAAATGACGTGACAAACCGAGTTGGCCACCGTGACATCACTTGCCACATTTAACGATGCTTCAATTTTCGCTCGAAGTAAACTTTTCAAAAACCGGGTCAACTCTCCAACAAGACCTCGTCGCGCGACCAAGTGAAACCCACACAATGTTGGGAGTAAAGACCAAGTCACCTGAACGCAGTGCGGTAGTTTGGCAAAACTGTGGGTGGCGGACTGCGTTCCACCTGAGGTAGGCCTTCTTCTGTCGTGGCCCGGTGCCATGACCAAGATAGAGGTTGTAACGCGGCCAGACAGTGAATAATTGCACTGAATGGTGCCACATGGAGGGTTGAGTTGGTTATTCCTCCCCAGCACTTTAGAACGATATTTTCCCCCACCGTTCGGAGCTCGACGCAACCGCGCTGCATTGTTTCTACCCTGTGGAAATCCGCACCGTTTGACCCCCCGGCACGGAAGGGATCTAATTCTTTCTCCTTGGGCTAACTCTGGCCCTTCCGCTTTGACCACCCCGAAATAATCGTTCTTAGATACGCACACGTATCAACTGTCTTTTTTCAAGCAAATAATCATGATGAAACCACGTCACCTGGGTCGTGAAGGTCATGCCACCCATGCCAGTGAAGTAGGGAAGTCCGCGAGCATGCAACACATTTCCCGAAGAAATACCCCCTTCGCCCCTCCGCCTGCGGTGATGAATGTGCACATTGGTCTCTCAATGCTTGTGGGTGTTGCATATCAAGGGAGACAAACGACTGACCGTCGACCAACGGCGTTTTCACCATCACCCGTCCCGAGTTGCGAGGTTGGTGCCGTCCTTCTGCCGTGTGGCAAGCATGACATGAATTGATGAGGTTTCATGTGCCCTTGCAACCTTGATTGAAGGCCTATGCTGCCATTTTGTCGTCACGGAACCTGGATCACTCTGGGCATTGCGTCCACGAACGCGAGAGCCCACCCACCCCACCCCCTCCAGACCGTGGATTGCCTCAATTCTATTTATTGCTGGTTTATCATTTCTCTCACGTAATCGATCAATCATCTGAATTGGCCCCTTCCCCCACCCCCTAACGCGCATCGCAGGCAAACAATGGAGTGCCCTCGGACGTTGTGGATTTGTACAAATTGAAGAAAAATTTCGAGTCCGATAAGATCCATGCTTGTGCGCTGGTGCTCTCCAACCATCACACCGGATATTCGCATTTCAACTCCGTACGTTCGCTGGATGGGTGGCTGCAAGAGAATGGGGTATGCACGCTCGCCTTCCATCGCACCCATGAGGCAGGTTCAGATTTTGCTTGCGGACACCGTCGCGGGGCAACTGCACTCGGTTGCGCCGTGTTATGGAGGACCGCGCCGTTTTCACTTTCGCCCGGGACGAGGCCCTAGAATGCTCTCAACCGCCCATGCACGGGGAATTGCAGATGTGGGAGGGTGTAAACCTACTCCCTAACGACAGGGGAAGGTTCCTGCGACGAAATCTTTCTGCTACATTCATCCTGTGCGTGCGTTCTTCAGGTGCCAGGGCTCTGTGGCATTGATACCCGCGCACTAGTCAAACGGCTTCGGGACAAGGGTGAGATGAAGGGGAAAGTGGTTGTGGAAGACGGCGATATCGCATTTGATGAGTGCAGAAACCGGAACCTGGTAAAAGAAGTTTCATGCACTGGCGCGCGGGATTTCAGGTATGCCGTCGCGCGTTCCGCACAGCAACAGCAAGCCATGGGATGGTTCGATCCCGAGTATGACCACTACATGCCATTTGCTCAATCTCTGCCATGAATTCGTGAATGGTGGATTTGCAGTTGCAGATGAACATGATTTTGATCGTTTCGTAATTGATTGCAAATTCAATGGTGCAGATACCCCATTCATTTTGCGTCATGGATTTTGGTCAGGACGCCTGCATCGCTTTTTTGGTATGTCACGGTCCCCCCCCCCTCTGCAGCAGGGGACTCTAGCAGAATGTCCACGGTTTCCAGAGCCAAAGTGCAGAAAACGCGACTGTCGAATCTCGAGTGCACGAGGACCATGACCCACTGTGGGCCCCATGGCAACCCTATTTGTGGGTTTGGGAGGCCTCTGCCCCCTCTTTGGTGCCTGTACTCTGTGATCATGCGTGAATTTTTGCCGTCCGCTGCGATGGCCATTGCTTGTCTTGGTCGCTTTTGTTTGTTTTTTTTTTGCGCGCCACGGAATGGTTTGTGCCCTCATGCCCGAGAGCTCGATTGGTGGTACATATTACAGGCCGCTTCATTTCAATGCCAAGACCGCGAAACGTATCATGGCCATCGATTGCGGAATCTCCAATACTCTCATCCGCCTCCTGATGTCTTTCAATATACGCCTGCGTATCGTCCCCTGGGATTATGATATCTTCTCTGAGCCTTGGGATGGGCTCTTGGTGTCTTCTGGGCCAGACTGTCATCCAAGCCTCTGTGAAGCAACAGTCAACAACTTGAAGCGGGCACTAGCTTTGGAGCCCCCGAAGCCCATCATGGGCATTGGCTTGGGTATGGTCTCTTTGTACCACCCATCTCATTTTTCGCATGAGAAGTCGCCTCCCCACTGCAAACCCCTGTGCACGGCTGGGGAGGGAGGAGTCCAAGAATGTGCGCTCTTCTTTCGCCTTCCTTGACACCCTTGAGTTCCTTCGCTGAAGCAGGTCGTTTGCTCTTTCGTATTTTATCCGCCACACTGATCTCATTGCAGGCTGCAACATGATAGCTCTGGCGACTGGGGCAAAGATCAAGCCCATGAAGAGAGGTAACCGCGGCCTGAATTACCCTTGCATGGATTTACGCACTGGCAAGTGCTACATCACCCCACAGAACCATGGTTACGAGATCGATACGGACACTCTGCCTGCAGGTGATGTTCTCATCTTGTGGTGCTGAAAGGCTATATTTTCCGTGTAGTTTCTTTGCCACACTGCCATCCAACCATTTGCTCTTTATTCCCCAGTGCCACCATGTATTTGCTCCTCATTACCTGGCACCACGAAGTATTTGCTCCTGGTTGCCCAACGCCGCTGTGCCACGATCCCCAATTTTATCACCATCCCAGAAGACCAACCTGCATCTGTAAACATTATCTAGTTTTGTAATGCTATAGAGTTACTTGCAGTGTGAGGTTGGAGCAGGTGACAAGGGCGCCTACAGGAGAGTGCGATGGGGTCGGAGATGCATGGCAAGCGGTGGGATTGCATTTCTGTTTCCAGCAGCAGGATATTGATATTGGGCCTCCGTTGCGGATGGGCATGTGGACGGCATGGGAAGCGGCATCTGAACCTGTGGTGTGGGCTCCCTTTGTCCTCTGGAGACTGCAGGGTCCATGGCTGTTCTTGGGCCATGCTCTCCATGAAAGCTGCAGAGGATGATATGTATGGCGAGGGGCGCCCTGGAACGGTCAGCCTGGCGACCGTAGGAAGTTTTCATGAGAGGTTGTGCATTTCCCTCGTTGGTGGGAGATATGGATGGATGCGTGGGCAAACAGCAAACACCAGAAATATGCTCCTGGAATCCGGAATCACGAGGTTATGAATCATAACCGTGAATGCAAGCAAGCCATCAGTGTGAAGTTTCGATGTTGGTGCACTGCGCGCAACAGCGACTCCCCTGAACCGCCCTCCTTCCTGGTCTCAAGCCAACCCCTTGTACAAGCCCGACTGCTTCGAGGGACCCAGTTGATATTTGTACCTGAATCACCCTGAAGAGAGGGCAGGCCTGAGCGACATGTGCAGTTTTGGGCGGTATCCCAAGCATACCCGAAGGAGTAAAATCTCCAGGGTTTTTGTTCGTAATATCATTAAATTATAAGACAAAAAAGTCCCGATTTTTTTTTTTGCAGTTACAAAGCCCCCCCCACCCCACCCCGGAACCGAAACCAGGTACCCCATGTTTGGAGGGATGGGACGGGCGGTCACAACCTCTGGTTTGTGATGTGAGGTCAAAAAAATCATGGGTCGATTTTTGGACCTTCATCCAACCGCCCATCAAAATGAGGCAGGCCCGCATTTCTGCGAAACACTGCACACGCCCTTTTCTCGACCTATCTGTGTGCAATGTGCACTGCTGCTGCATAGCTTTGCTACTGCAGAGATTCCCTGGGCCAAAAGAAACAATGGGAACACCTAAACCCACACCAACGCTACGAGCTGCAGTCTGATGAGAGACTGGGTAAGTGGCTGTGCCTTGTATCCCGGACATGACTGCTGCAGGTGAATTGGGACTGACTTTTTCTGTACTGCATGTGTGGCACCATTCAGGGTTGGAGCCCTCTGAATAATGGTTGGAGTCTGTATTGCTGGAGTACACTGAATTTGTCCAATCAGATGAGTTGTTGACCCTAAATGTGCCAGAGGATGACAAGGAGCAAATTGAGGGGGGGCTTGTGTTTTGGGGTGTCTTTGACCAGAAGCCCATGGGGGGATATTTTTGTTCACAAAAATAACAATAAAGGTTGTGCAGCGGTTTAACCCACAATTTAAGTGTTCGCATTGTGGTATGGGAGTAGGCCCCAAAAGGCGGGGGGGGTAGGTGGGGGTTCCCATGTTTGCAGCCCGGCTGGTGTTGATCGAACAACATCTGCAAGGTGATTTTTGAGCCAACCCATGCCCCTCGGGACTGGGGGTTGGGTGGGACCTCGCCATTGGTTCAGGGGTCCATAAGCAAAAAAATATTCTCGGGTCTGGCTCTGCATGGACGCATGGCGTTTTGGCGACCGTGGTGCAGAACCTGAACAGCCCTCTCAAAGGCCAATGGGCACCGCTTGGGGGGGCCTGACTGGTGCTGCATGGCTTCCCCAACAAACGCATTGGGGGATACTTTGTTGGACAAAACAAGGATTCTACAAAATTTCCACTTCCGAATTAAGCATTAAATCTATCAGGCCATACAGCAGTGAGCCGCCAGTGAGCCGGCGCAGCATGAAGGGCAACTGCAGTCAGACCTGAGCGGGCATATCTTAACCCAGTTGTTGCCACGAAGAACCACAGCCCAGAGGATCATATTTGCTGGTGACACAGCACAGGAACTCACAGAAGTCTGACGCAACGACCCAGCCTTGGGGGTTTGTATTTCATGTTACCGGCCTATTGTAGCTGCTACATGTCCGAGACCCAGGTCCCATTAAAGTGGTGGCGTGGGTGCCGGGTCCTATCTTCGGTTACCTGATCAGCCTTTCTATGGGGCTCTGCTGGTGAAGGTTTAGCCCGTTTCACAACGCCATGAGTGGGCTGAACGGTCACCATTTCAGGGTAGACCCCAACATGCCCTAGGGAGCATTAGGCTGGGCTTGGGTCATCATTTGCTGACAGGGGAGGGCGCACAACCCCACGAGGAGCGATGTAGCACCAATTCGTGTTGGTTTCACAATGGGTCCCTCAGCTGGGCGTTTTGGACCATATCAGCTCATTGGTATCAATTCAGGCAAAACACTATGCCCAGTTTTGGGTTGTTTTTTTTGCACCGAGCACCGCAGGCAGACAGATGGTTGGTTCCATGTTCTTGGTCCTTCTTCCGTTATGAGTCGCAGTACCGGTACCACCTCATGTTTTTCACTCTCTTCTTCCAAATGTTGACCCCGTCTTTCCATTTTGCTGAAGCACAAACCCCCTGTCCTCGCGTTTGCTGCAGATTGGAAGTCATTGTTCCTCAATTTGAACGACCGCACCAGCGACGGTATTTGCCATTTGACCAAGCCATTCCAAGGGGTTCAGTTCATGCCTGGGTCCGATGCCCGCCCCACTGACACCGATTACATTTTGAGGCATTTCATGGACACTGTCGTAGGTGTGAACGGAGCGGGAGTTGCGTCAGGGCAGAGTCCGGTTGCTAAAGGGTTTCCCTCTTACGAAGCCGTTTCGAGGTTCCCGATCAAGGTTGCGATCGCCGCCGTCGCCGTCCTTAACCGACCTTGCGGCACCCTTTGATTTGCATCGGTGATTCTATCCCAGCCTTCTCTCATGGCAACAGCGCAAAGCGTACATACACACCGCCAGCGCCCTGCCTACTGTGGGCTGCAAGGGGAGGGAAGAATCCTGTCCCGGTATTCCTCCAACACCCCACACGGGCACTCGAGGGGGTCGGTAGCCCCCCCCCCCCCCCCAACACACACCAAGAAGCCCTCCCATGATCAGCTGTCCGCTGCCGGCTCCTGCGAGCCCCGCACTGTGTGTGTGTAGGATCTCCCACGCAGTTCTCGGGGTTTCCATAGGACAGGGCCAGGCCCCAGAAGGGTGGAACACGAGCAGACACCCACATCCGAGGGGCGTCAAAGAAGAGAGCTGGCAGCAGAGCGCTCCACTTCGCTCCCCGGGCCCGTTTCAATACCAATCTGCGACCTGCAACAGTGTCTTCCACTTACAGGCCGCGTCCACAGACAACCAACGGCCTCAGCTGGGAATAACGCGGCGCAAACTGTCGGCTACGCCGCAACCCTGGCCCTGTGTGGAATTAAGCTCTCGGTTCCTCAGGGCCACAGTTGAGGACTGGCAGACAGGTCTGACGCCACGGGGTCGTGCCAGAGGGCATTGGATCCGAGCCGCCTGGCCATTCCTTTGGGATTCGCCAGGGTCACCGACGGTGCGCGCCCGTGGACAATACGAGCATTCGTGTTTCCTGGGTTCCCATTGAGGCGGATTTCATGGAGTGTGCATTGTGTCCCTCTGGAAGAGCGAGAAAAAGCGTTGTAAGCGAGGCTGTTGCAAGTGCTGGCAGTGTTGGTGCCAATCTTGACCTTTACAGGAAGACCATTGCGAGTGTATACGCTGCCAGTTCTCCGCAACAATCTGCGCCGCAAGACCCTGGTTATCGGCTCCCCCGGTGTGTCAACCGGGGAAACAGGCCAGCACGATGCCATTGGATGCCAGGTTCGCACCCTTGCCAATTGCCAAGTGCATAGCGTTTCTCCGTGTCTGCTGTTGCATTTTCATCTCTCCCGCGATATGAGTAGAAGTGCACCATCCCAGAGACCTAGCCCCCCCCGCCCCCCTCTCTTCATTCAAAACACGCAAACCAGTGCATACATTCGGAAGTACCAACCGGCACTATTTCTCAGCCTTTAAGGCAGCCTCCCCCCCCCCCCCCCAACAACAACAACATATGCACCCGTTTGTGAAGGCTGAAAAATTGGATTTTGGGGTCACCCATGATGACCGCTAGCAGGGGTTGGGGTCATTGTGCTATGGACCTCAAGGCATACCGCACACTGTGGTGAAGGGAACAGAGAAAGGGCGAAATGAGCCAGGCAAAAGAGACTGGGTATCCCTCCTCGCCCATGAGTTGGGTTTAGGCACGGCGTTGTGTCACCCGTCTGTTGTGATACCCGTCTGACCATCGTGATTTTGGGGGGGGGGGGGGGCGGGGGCAAAGGATGTTTCGAAACCCTTTGAAAATCTTTTTTGACGGCATTTCTCGGTTTGCCATGGGGGGTTGGCCTGGGATGCAGCGGTAGTTCGTCCCCCATCAATGCTCGTAGTGTACCTGAGCAGGGATCGCTGCCTGCTCCTGCAGCCACTCCTGCAGGTCTGTGGGGGCCAGCTGGCAGTGATCCCAGTACTTCACCGGGGGGCAGGTAGGCGTAGGGGCGGCGCAGTATCCAGGTGAGATCTGCCTGTGGTTCCTCCCTGGTCGCCGCATCAACCTGCACATTGATGGCGCTTAATACTGGGACAGGGGCCGGCAAGACATCCAGAGCAGTGCAACAGGCGCTGGCATGAAATGTTTCAGGCTTCAAACTGGTTGTTGTTCATGTTTACCCAGCAATCCGATAGCAATCCATAGCCTGGGGGGATTTTGACGATTTGGAATTTCGACCGTCCTTAATTTCATTCAGTCAATCAGAGCCCTGCGAGAAGCCCAGATTTCGGTGGTTTTGGTGAACCCGAACATCGCCAGTGTGCAGGCCAGCAAGCATGAGGTGGACAAGGTCTACTTTCAGCCAGTCCGTCCATCCATCTTGGAGCAGATCATTCAGAGGGAGCGTCCAGACTCCATTGTGTTGGCAGTGGGCGGCCAATTGGCACTGGATTGCGGTCGCATGCTGGACAAGGAGGTACCACATCCCCATTTCCTGGCAGCTGCTGAATCAAAACCGAAAAAAAACCTAATTTCTTTGGATGGAGTTTGTGGCTGGAACCCCCCGTGTTTGCAGCTCTGGTGGTTTTTTGCTTCATGGAAAGGACCTCCATACAGCCATGCTTTCACACACTTTTCAACGTGAGATGCTCCTGTCAGACTACATGGTCATGGGGAGGAATCTCCTGGGCAGTGGTGGTTATCAACAGTGTTCCAATTGGTGCTTTTATGGCAGACAAGTTAAGAAAAAGGAGGGATGTACGAAAGGACGGGCCAAGTTCAGTCCCAAGATGCATTCGAGTAGTGCAGTCAAAAATCTGACGTACATATATCTGTCAGAGATGTGAAGGCAACTCACTGAGCAGGGTGGAAGGTCCGTATGCCCCCCCTTGGTATGGATAGGTGACAAAATCATGGGAATGACTGCATGTGAAGTCTGCCAGTACCGGCAGGGGAGTGGACGCCATGGGGTCAGTAATGCTGCAGCATGGTGTGCGAACATCCCCCTGTCCCCCACAAAAGTGCATTTTCCTTTCCCAGTCCCAAACACACATGACCTCGAGCATTGGGCACTGGTTGTACGGCAGAGTAACCAACCAAAGCCGTCACAAAGAGGGATAGAATGGTGGCCAGTGGCATCTTTTATGGTGAGGGTTAGGGTTAGGGTTAGTGTTTCAAGGTCTAGTGTTCCAAATCATAGAACCATTGGCTAATGCCTTTTGGCACCCCATTCTAAGGCTGTATGATCCTTGTGCAGGCTTCTAACAACGTCTGTAGCCATCCATTGTACAGATTCCCACATGTCATTAATGATGCTGGTTGGGGTGATGTTGTTGAAGTATCCAAGGCACTCACGCTCTTGTATAACTCTGCAGTCCCACAAGATGGTAGTGTGTGGATCTAAGGTTGCAAGTTTGCTATGTATACAATATTCAGAGTGGCAGTGATTTCTGCAAGAGAAAAGCTTTTCAGGAAAACAGTGAAGGAGCGCGCGCAGTGCATAGAACAAATTATTGTAGTTGGGGTTGTACTACTGCAGGCGATGGGACTGCCACCGGATGATCTGTTTGGTGAGGCATCTGGTGTTGCCGAAAACTTACAAGGAGGGAGATCGGCAGACCAGTGGGCCAACCACTGGTTTTTCCCATGTGCTGGTACAGGTTGCTTGTTTGAGTTTGTTGTGTGCTGAGTGGCTGGGACGTGTAACCTTGCAAATGTCAAATACCTCAATTTGGTCCCATACCCACTCATGGCAAAACCCCCATAACATAGTGTTGCCTTTGGTGGTTATGCGGGCATATGCAACAGGTGTGAATCACCTTGCATTTGCACGCACCATGTAGCAAGCAAAGTGTCACATTGTCACATTGTCACAGAGTTTGTGAACAGCAAGGCTGAGGAGAAACATGGTGCATATAGGCCAATTGTTGCATGCTTTGGACCGCAGCCCATTGTGAATTGCTGCCCCCCACCCCCTGACCCCACCAAAAATAATGATGTCCATTTTACATCCATCCCTGAGACTTAAGTCTGAGACCCTTTATCTGATGCTGCAGCAATTGACGTAACTGACAGTGTGGCATGCTGGTTCACAGAGCTGAGTTTTCCCCCACACACCGCTTTTAGCCCTCTTGCATGGCTGCCCACTTGCAAATGGGGGCAGTCCATCGCAGCTGATACCCTGGGCCCTGGCCCTATTGCACAGCAGCAGGCACCTGCTTCAAATTTGCTCAGGATTAGACCACAGTAACACCAGAAGGGGACGAAGGGCAAAAAGCGTGGAAATGCAGTGCTGGATACAGTGGATCAAGTGATCTGGGGCACTATCACCCTCTCGTATTATTCTTGGTGGACAGCAACCACAGGCCTTCATGTTGTGGGCGTATTGTGCATATTTTCCCAAGAAACAGAATGGCGTCATTATTACCATTTGACGCAATGACACTGACGGCATAGCATCGAGCATACACCACTATCACCCCATCACTCGGCATACCCATTGTGTTTCCGACATAAAATGCGTTGTTCGTCGCTTCTGCAACCGTCATACCATGTTTTGATTTGGTTGTGATGAAATGGAAACAACAATTACCAACACACGGATTCACGAGTGTTGGTGGTGCACCGCCAACTGCTGCACACTATGGCCCCATGAGGCTTGGAGGGGGGCTGTGCAAACAGGGAGAATCAGGGAGATGTTTTTTGGATACTGATGAGCCTATTCTCTGCTTCAGGGCTGCTGACACATGCTTATGCACTGCCATGAACAGATTTCTCTTTGGGCAGCCTGCTGCATCCATGCACCATGCGGCACTGTGGTGGATTGTGTGGTCAAGTTTAGATTTGAGTGATAGCATGGTGGTTGCTACTGCGTACCAGAGTTGCATCGTACTCGTTGTCTCTGGGGGACCCGCCTCTTTTTTTCGATCTGTGAGTCTGCTGTGGTTGCTTCACGCCACTGCTGCTGTAGGGCATTTTGGACAAGTACAACATTGAGGTGCTGGGCACTCCCCTGTCATCTGCCGAGCTTGTGGACAACAGAGACCGCTTTGCGGCGGAGCTTCTGGAGATTGGGCTGCGTCCCACACCTTTTGAAGTCGTGAAGACCATGAGTGCGGGTTTGAAGGCAGCCGAGAGCTTGGGGTATCCTGTCACCGTCAGTGTGTCACAGGTGCTGGAGGGGGGGCGGCAGTATTATGCCTCCGATGGTGCACAGCTGCGCGAAATCATGGAGATGGCATTGGAGAGTTCAGGAGTCATAACCGTCGAGAAGTCGCTTCAGGTGTGGTATTGGGCAAGGGGGTCTTGGGGTATGCAGGCGGCATAGGGGAGCACCAAGTGCACTCAACATAAACCCCATTATGGTTTCTGGTGTAGCATCCAGAGTTCCGCGTACCAACTCAGCACTGGTGCTGGGAGGGGATTGGGTGGGGGGTCCCAGACCACCCCCCCTCTGAAGTGATTGGGCACAATTTTCCTCTGCACATTTGGCGGAATTTTTGTCGTGTAGTTGACAGCATACATGGCACTGCGGCAGGTCCGCATCCCCTTGGGGATATGCATGCCATGACTGAAGCCGTGGCCTTTTTGCCTGTACAGATTTTTGAAAAGGCTTGGAATCCCCATTGTGCAACACAGTATGGAAGCTGGTGGTTCCTGGGTGACGGCATTTCTGGGCTGGTCAAAACATTTCCCCCAAAAAATGTCAAGACCACTCGGGCGACCCCCCCCCTCCTCTTTAAAAGACACCTCCAGGCATGCCCGTCCAATGTCGGGCACCGCAGGGCGCGGGCTGTGACGGACGTGCGTGTTATGAGGGTGCGGCTCACGCCAGGCAGTCCCTTAGGCTGCTGCGAGAGGAGATCGGGACAGGGTATGAGGGCAGGGCCACACCACTGTCTCCTTGTAATGTCACAGGAGAAGGAACCCCTTTTTCGTTTGTGTTACTGCATCAGTGATCAGAGGTTGCTCGCTATGCAGCGACTCTCCATCACAAGTGCTTGCTTTGTGCTTGCTGTCTCTGGGTGCACCCCAACCTATGGGAGTCACAGGACTCGCTGTATCCCCCCCCCCCCCCGCCAGTGTTGGGCACAGAAACCACTGTACTCATGGAGAGATGTCATCAGAGCTCCATTGTTGGTGGTGGGCTTGCAGGACTTGCACCTCCACTGTTATGGCGTGTGGCCTGGACCTTTGGCCCAGGGCCCCAGGGTGTCGGAACTGGGCATTCACTTTTCCCCACCAGCCGAGGCAGGTCTTGCAAAACTGAATGGTTCCCCATGACAGTGGGCTCAGAGCCTGTTTCTCCTCTGGTAGTGCACAAGCTCCGAGGTCTCAACTCCTTCTGCCGAGCACGCAAGTGAGGTCCATGACAAAATGAGTTTTCCCTTGGCACACCACTTCAACCAGGGGGAGCGCCGTGCCACAGGAAGTCCTGTGACTACCATAGGTCGATAGGTCGGGGTGCACCCAAAGACAGCAAGCACAAAGCAATCACAGAGGTCATTGAGGAAATGGCTTAAGCACAAGAATGACTGATTTGTCTCTGGTTCGCGAACAAAGGTTGCTCGCAAGGCCTCCCACACATGCCTCTGAGTTGTGCCCCAGCAATGGTGGTTAGCAGCACAGGCCATGGCAGCTAACACAACGACACAGAGAACAACACCGACTGCAAAACAAACGACTACAGAGACAGCAACACAGACAACAGTACAGATAACAAAGTCTACATGCTGGTCTGGATGCCCAAGTTCACAGTGATTGTGCATGCGCTGCTGTGCGTCTGTGGGTTACGTTGTGATGAATCTGTGTCCGTGTTTTGTGTGGAATGGCATGTGGGACGCTTGCACATTGACAACAGTTCCAATCCAAAAGCATTGCTTGGAGAAGAGTTGCTTTACAAAGGAGCACCAGCCGCAATTAAGGCAGGTTTCTAAATTTCCCGTCAATATTTTGCGGCTGCATCTCTCAGGGATGGAAGGAAGTCGGGTACGAGGTGCTCAGAGACCGCATGGATAACTGCATCAGTGTTTGTGATATGGAGAATCTGTATCCTTTGGGGTAAGCTGTGCGCTTGACCTTGCCTGTAATTCTGACACTGACCCTGCATGGTCAATTTGGTTTGAGGGTTGGGTCACATGCCTGTGTGCAACATGCCTCAATGTACGCTTGGGCCTGTTCATTTTGTGGGATTGGGTTCCGTTAGCATGGGTTTTCCAGGCACACTTCTTTCGGATTTCTGCTGAAGAAATCAACGCTACACAAAATATCAGGGTGCAGATTTTGGTTGCCGAAAACGCGAAATGTCCACAAAACAAACAAAGAAGCAAATGCAGAGCAGATTGTGTTTTAGGCAAGTGAAAAATTCATTGGCGGTCACTAGAGCCCCCAGAAATAGGGGGCGGGGGAGAGAAGAATGAGGAGCCCCTCATCAGGTTTTCCTTGTACAGGAGTCGCAATGCCCATCCCCCTTGTGAAGCGGGGGCTGGAAAATAGGCTCGGTCACGGGAGCCCCTCTTGAGGTGGGTTTGGTTTGGAAAAGGGGCCTGAGTGATCCCCACTCACCCTCACCCACTCACCCACAAATGAACCTTTCCCCATCCTTTCTTCTGCAATTCAATCTCCTGTCACCAGCTTTTGACTGTTGAAACAGGGGCTGTTTTCAGGCCCCTCATCTGGGGCCAAGCGGGTTACAATGGATTATGGTCCAAACAGTGCTGTCCCAAAGTTGTTTTTTTAAGACTCACAAATGGTGCCTGAACCCCTTTGGCAGAAATCAATCAATGACCTGTTGTTCTTGAATACCCCTAAAATGGCATGTGCAATCCAGGCTGTTCTAGGGTGCAAACAAGCTGCTAAAGGGTGCAGGTGGTGTGTTATACATTGCAGAAGAGTCCCCGATCACTGTTGTCCATTCCCAAAGGGCAGTGGAGGCAACCCATGTCATCATGTCATGGTAGTTTCCATTGGCGACTCTTTTTTCACTGCGGAATCTTGAAAGGAACACTGCACACAATTTTGCAGCTCACATCCTTATGCTTGCCTGTGCCCGTAGTTTCCTTTGTCTCTCCATGTGACGTTTTGTGAAGGGAGCACCCCTTGTTGATGTTCTTGCGTCCACTCTGTGCACCTCACCTGTACTGATCACAGGCCCAGGCTACCATTGCCTGGCAGATACCACCCTTGCCCCCCCCCTCCCCCAGGTGCCACGCAGAAGGCAGTCAAGCAAGTACCGTGCCGATCCCAAGGTTTTGCGGTTTCCCGGCACAGGCTGAAAAAAAAAGAACACAAAAAATTTATTTATTTTCAGCTTCATGCCCTTCACAAAAGTGACATCCACCAACAAAGATCGTACAAGAAATAATTTTTGTCCCCGCCCGCCCTTTGACTTGAACTGCTTGTGCTGCATGGTGCATCCCTTTGTTCGGTTTCCGCCCTTGCTTCATGTTTAGATGCTTCAAATAAGGTGCCGTTGAGGTGGGCCCTGTCAAGCTGAAACGCTTGCTTGTGGGTGCTTGTCTGTGCTGTGGACTGCTTCCGCAAAACTAGGATTCGTACGATATTCACACTCACCAACCCCCCCCCCCCCCCGTCCCAACCAGCCTTTTTCAAGCCTATTATGCATGTGCCAAAAGGGCCTCAGGAATTACCCAAGTCAATGACACCTAATGCAGACTTCTGTGTATATAGCGTCTCTGCTTGCAGGGAACCCTGTGCACAGGTGTGACGTGGAGTGGTATGTTGTGCTTGAGCACCGGATTTAAGCAGTAATCTTTGTATTCAAAAACAGGCCCGGAAGACAAACACCATGATGCGCATGCTTTGGCAGGCCTGTGCTGGGAGGAGGGTGCCCCCCCCTCCCCCCCCTGGTGTCCATCACAAAAGTCCTCTGGGGGACAGTCCATTTTTTACTGACGAAAAAAAATTTGCGCTATTTTGTGCAAAAACCTGGGTCACAGCCCCCACCTCCCTCCCTTCCTCTTTTTGCAATGACAAGCCTGTGTTGGTCAAGGTATTCAGGGCATCTGAGTGGCTCAAGAGGACGGCTTGAACCCCGCACCAGAAACTATTTTCAATCTTTATCATTGGCTGAGTTCTTTGTTGTTTGAGGTTTTGTGCGCAGTGCTCAGCGGGCCAATCTCAGTTCATTTGAAGCTTGTTGTAAGTTGCTGTCCCAACACCCTTTCTTGACAGGGTCCTTTCGCAGGATGCCATTTTTGTGGTGCCTGCGCAGACGCTGGGAAGCTCAGAGTTGGGGATGCTGCAGACAGCTGCATTGAAGATCATTCGGCATTTGAACGTGATCGGCTCCTGCCATGTGCGCTTTGCTCTGTTTCCAGGCACACACGTATGTGATGTTTGCATGAGTATGAATCAATGAGAGTGCTTGGGCAAATCAGTCTAGGATATGGTCTGCCAAAGTGATGCACGGATGCGTTGAAATTTTTTTTTGTGAACTCAGTCCGCTATTGCTATAATGGTCCGAGGTGCGTGCACGTGCCATGCTGGGGCCACCAGATGATTCGTGGGGGGTACAATGCAGACAGACAAAGGTGGCGCAACCCATCAGGCAGATGTGTTGTGTGGGTACAGGGGAAGCAGATGATTTGTCGGGGCGCAAGGGTGAGAAATATTTTCAAAATGCTTCAATGAATGGACTGGCACCCTCCAATCCTTCGCAGGAATTCTATGTGACCACTGTGTGGACCAGTCTGTCCGGATCTGCCGCTTTTGCCTCACGTGCTACTGGGTATCCATTGGGTTATGTGGCCACGAAGTTATCTCTGGGGTACGCATTGACAGAGGTTCAAAATCCCATGTGCCGTGGGATGACTGCATGCTATGAGCCATGTCTGGATTACTGTGCCATCAGGTATGCGTCCCGTCTTCATGTCATGGCTGAGTTGGTCTTGTGGTTGCAATTTTTCGTTGCACACTAAAACAGTTGCCCCAGTAATCTGAGATATTGTGAGGAGGTTGGGAGTATCAAAACGTATTGGTTTCCCAGTTTACATTCTCATGAAATCAACAGATGACGGGCATCGGGGCTGGGGATTTGCAAACACAAAGATATGAAACCGGTATTTGTTCCTCATTCTTGGATTTCTTCATCAAGCCCATCTTTGCCTTACAAATATCAAAGATTTGTGGAAATAGTTAATTCTGTGGGCACAGTGGTGTTTATGCGCAAAAAAAGATTCAAAAAAATTAGTTAATTTTTCAGGGCCAGGCCTTGGAAACGGTACAAGGGCGCGCAAATGTGCTGAGGGCCACAGGGCAGAAATCTCCGATTTTTGTTGTAGGATTGTTCTTGGTATGGTGCAAGCGGTGGAGATCCCTGCCGCTCCTGCCCCGCGGCGGCCTGTTGGACGACCCGTGGCAATTTTGATGTGGCGCTGTTTGCTCGGCCTACTGCAACCCAGTTGGTGGAGAAGCTCCTGGCGCAAGTGGTCCCACCACCCAAAGCCAGAAAACAGTACAAAAAATTGGAACCGCAGCACCAACAAATGGCGCTTGACATCGCAGAGTCCACCAGGAAATAACAGCAACCATCCAGAGTGCACCAGGAAATAATAGCAACCATCCAGGATTTACCAGCAGGAATCCAGAAGCATCCATTCATGAAGAGCAACGTCAGATGTATTAAAGAAATTGGTTGCGCAAGATGTGCGAACAAAGAAAGCAAAAAAAGGCTAATTTTTGGGTCAAATTGCTGCGCAAAACTTGGAATTTGCCAAAAAAAAACAGACCTTAAAATGCCATGACAGAATTTGGCATACTTTTGTTGTGCCAAATTTTGTGTCCCCTCCCCCCCCCCGGGTAGTAGTACATGGATTCTTGGTTGGCTCTCGATGACTTAAATCTTGGAATATTCTGGATCCAAGAAAAATTTTGGGCAAACATTTTCAAGAAATGGTAGTCCATCCCAAATGGTTTTGAAACTTTTTGGTTTAAAAAAGCTTAAAAAGGCACTGTTTGGGCACTGGCCCAATAAGCCCTTCCAGAACGTGGGGGGGAGGATTGTGGAAAATGGCTTTTTCAGCAGCCCGTCCAAAGAGCCCAGATGGATTGGTTTTGTGGTGCTGCATTGCTTTGAATAAGCAATTGGTGCTGATCCATTTCCAGTGCTGTTTCTCTTGAACAACATCCGTCTGCAACATTTCGCAACATGTAGGCCAACCATATCGAGACCCGCTGGTTTCAGCATGTCATGGTGTTGAATTAGCTGCCTTGGAAGACCATCTCAAGGATGCAATGATTTGGTGCCATTGGATGGGCATAGCACCAGATTTACCACCAGCGTCCGCCGGGTCAGGTGATGAGGACCAGCTGCGTCTTACTAGGTCAGATATGAGACGCAGCTGGTTCCTGCTCATTGCTGGATGCAACAGCAACTGATATTGCTGGTTGCACATGGTAGGGGGCCCTGCGGGATACTGTTGGCATGCATGTACAGAACCCTCGCTCAAACAGGCAGAGAAATATTCTAAGAGGGATGAAAAGGGTCAGGCATGTGTCCAGCCATCAATTTCTTTTGCAGAATCCCATGTTACGTCAAGAGAGAGGAAAGCACAACAGACGTCGCCCATCATACAGAACGAGGCGGTTTTGTTGGTGAAGTGCTGGCGTTTGGATCCCGCTTCAGTGAGACGATTCAGAAGGCATTGCGGATGGCAAACCCCGAAGTTGATGGATTGGATGGCAATCCTTCGATTTTCCTGGATCCTTTCAAGACGTTTGCCAATGAGGTTGGCACACTCCCATTCTGATCCTGACCCTCTTCTCTTCTAACACGAGAGCAAGGGCAAACCGACATTGTATTGTGTGGGAAGGGAGATGGGTAATCCCCCCCCCCGCCCCAAAAGTTCTGGGGTTACACTGGGTTCAGATGTGCCACTGCTTTTTCTTTTTGGGGGGGGGTTCAACCCAGCCCCCAAATTGGCGGCTGAATTCGGCCAATTTCGCCGATTTGTTGGGGTTCTGAATTCCGCCGATTTGTTCTGCCGATTTGTGGGGTTTCTGTGATTTGGCCGATTCGTTGTGCTGACTTGTTGGGGCTTCTGGGATTGTAGGACACCTGATTTGGAGGCGTCACTCGAAGATGTGCATCATTTACTTTGGGACACTGGATAATACCTGTTCTTTCTATATTGAGTGTTCAGATTGGCACCATGAAGTGTTTTTACTGCCCACAAAAAGACCCATCAGATTGACTACTGCAGGACAGCTTTGGTTGCAGATCAGAGCTGCACACCCACCCAGCACACAGTGAGATGGAAATGGGAAGCCTGTGTGCATTCATCTTCTTCTGGCAGGCTTTGTTTGTGCATAGAAAATCAATTTTGACAAAAAAAATGCAAAAAAACAGCCGGGAACTGAACCCACGCCAGCCAACTTACAGACCAGTGCATATACCACTATACTACCGCCTGAAGCTGTCATAATAAGGCTCAGGGACCATGTACAGACCGAGAGACAAAATTTTTTTCCAAAATTGCGAGATATTTTGGGTTTCCACATGACTCCAACGACAGAGCAACCAAAAAGAAGGTGTGTTTGGGGCCTGGGACTGAGATCCAGGGCACTGGGAGCCTGTTTTGGCGAAAATCGGTCCGCCAATTTGTTCGCCGATTTGTTGGGATTTCTTCGCCGATTTGGGGGCTGGGTTGGGGTTAATGTTTTTTTGGTATCAATCGGCTTTTTCGAAATTGCAGGTCCCCAAGTTTTGGGCCGGAAACTCGCCCCCTGGGCCCAAGTTCCCGTAAATGGCCCGAGGGCAGGGCAGCCAAACAAAAAAACAATCAACGTCACGCCCTTTTTTTTTTGACCTCGAAACCATGAATTACCAGGCATGTGGCGAACACAACACATACTCCCGCTTCTGGGGCCCAGTAGCCCAAACGGTCCAATTTGGTGTTCAGCCCATTGCAAATTTCGTGTTTGTCCAACAACAGTATCCCTCAATGAGTTTTATTCGGGATCCCCCGGTGCGAGGGGGTAGACGAAGCGTTGGCAGCGTATTGCAGCTATCTCATTCAACCTTTTTCTCCAACATGGAACCTGTAACCAATGGTGGGCGTCCTACTGCCAGGTACTGGTCGGCCTCCCTATGGGGGTCGACTGGTGAGGAATTGATTTCAGGCCAATGTTTTGCCTGAATCTGTACAACTGGGCTAATGCAACAGCCCTTTTGAGGCAGTGGACACCAATCGGTGGTCTAAGTAGTGCTGCATGGCTCCCCATGGGTTGGTATGCCACCACAATGGCCCAATTCTCGCCAACCCACACCACCCAGAAAACTACTAAGCCCTCAGTGGTGAAGCACCATAGTGTTTCTACGATCCCCCCACCATTGGTTAGGGTCCATGGATGTACCAAGTTGAACGGCACCTGGATTGACGTATAGTGGTTGCAACAGGCTAACCACGTTTTGCCTACCATGTTGCAAAATCCTCCAAAACAGCCTTTTCAGAGGCCAATGGATGCCAATAGGGGGGGGGCAAATAGGTGCTACGTGACCCCCATGGGTTTGCATGAGCTTGGTACCAAATCGCTGTATGCACTGAACACAGGATGGAAACTGCACGAGCCATTGCTGGTGATAAGCATTGGATGGTCGAAAATTAAATTTTCCAAAATAGATTTTTGTAATTTTTATTATCTTTTTTTTACACTACAATCGTTTTCAACATCAACAGCAACGACGCAGATGCCTCCAGGAAACAACAGCAACCGTGCAGAAGCCACCTGGAAATAACAGCACCCATCCGCACATCGATAGAGAAATGACTGTGCAAAAATTTGCCTGCACAAGATGACATTTCAAGTTTACTCGTGGAATACTCGAGGCATGACTTGGTACTAGTTTTTTATCATGCTGGGCCACTGTGTTTTGGTTTCTTGGGCACAATTTGGATTTCTTTGGTGTTACAATCGCGAATGAGGCAACGTAATTCATGAATGGGATTTGAGTATTTCCTGTAGTTTTACCGTACGGCGGCATTGCCCTGTCAGCCCTTCTCCATCATGCTCTCTAGGAGGAGAAGCAGGCTGCTTTGCAGCAGTCAATTGAAGACCTCTTGAGTACCCCTTCGGAGAATCGGATCTATGCCGCATTCAAGGCCATGAAAATGGGTATGTGCAGGGGGCCTTTCTTGCATGCAGTAGCTGTCACTGGCCGCTCATATTATTGTTCACCCCCTGTTATGATGCCATTGTGAAAATCAGGCAAACACTGGCGGTGTTCTAAAGGCAAGCCACATTTTTTTGGGAGGGACAGCTTTGTGCACTGCAAGAGAGTCGCATGTGAACATTCCAACACAACATGCATTTTTTTCCTCCCTGGAGGTGCTGACCATGGTGAGAAGCGACCCACCCACTACAGCCATGGGAAGGTTTGGGGCCACGAGTGTGTTTCGCTGCACCGCGCATGCCATTTCATTCAGGATTTCTGCGAAAGTTTTTCAGGCTATTCCAATCGCCTCGCCGGAATTTTCTGTCATGACATTTACACTTGCGGACCAGTCCCTCTTTCTTGCGATTGCAGTGAAGTCAATCAGGATCTATGAAGAGTTGGTTTGCTGTTCGGGCAAAAACTGTACTATATACACAGAGGGCACATAGACCACCCGTCGTTTGGTGTAGTCTTGTGCAGATAGGCGTCAATGTATTCAGTGTACTCGGCAATCTTCGTGTGTTGAGCCCAATTTCACTACGCGCCATATTGATCTCAACGCAGAAACGGGTCATCAGAGGATGTCATGTGGGTCCACATTGGTTTGCCTTGTGTTGCACAGGTTGGAGTGTGGATGAGGTTTATGGCTTCTGCAAGATTGACCGCTGGTTCCTGGAGCGAGTTGAGTATTTGGCGGATATTTTCAGTATGTCTGTGTGCAACAGGGAGCCCAGTTCGCTGAGGATGCCTTGTATTGCAGAGTGGGAGGCTGCTGCATTTGGCATTTGTTTGCATCACATGGGGTCGTGACCCCTCAGGGGGGTATGGGGGGGATGGGTGTAGCGTACACCAGCTTTTGGATTTCTGGCCCTTTTGGATGAATTTTTTCTCTTGTCAAAATGCATGTGATGTGGGTTAGGGTTCGGCCGCATGAGGGTCAGCCCATTGCAGATTTGTGCCCCTGCTCTCGATCTTTCTAAGCACATGCCACAGGGAGTGCCAGCTGCAATGGAAACATGGAAACATGGAAACCCCCCCCCCGCCCCCGATATTTTTTTCACAATGACACTATTTCATTTATTTCATCAGATGTAAAATTTTCATTGAAATTCCAAATATGGCACCAAAGTTGTGTGCTTGTTGCCGCGCCTACCCCCCCTGGACCCCCAGCCCACACCAATTTGTGGCAATAGGAAACAGCCATTTGGCCTTTGGTGAAAGCGTTGGAAAATTAATTCCACCGAATGTGTTTATACCCAAAATGCTCCATTTTGAATGGTGAGTTCAAATCTTTCATTTCCCCCCACCACTTTGGCCTCGAGGTCTCCACTAAGGGGGCCCCAAGAAGGTCGGGGTTATATAGCCACATTCTGTCTCTGCTGTGGGGTCCCCATGGGTTATATAACCATATTGATTTCGCCCCCATTACGGGGACCCCGATGAGCCAGGGTTTGTGTAGCCATATTGATTTCTCCCCAGTATGGCGACCCCGAGAAGGCAGGGTTTATGTAGATGTATTCATTTCTCCCCGCCATGGGGTCCCTGAGTAGGCAGGCGCATTGTAGCCATATTACCCCGCTACAGGCACCATGTGGTTGGAAAGACCCGCAAGGGCAGGAAACATCCATGGGGAACGAAAAATACACAGGAGTAGAAAAAATTTGCACTATGGGCCCCTTTAGAAGGCACGGGTTACATAGGCCTTCTGATTTCACTCCCTTTTGGGCGCCCGGAATAGCATAGAAATCCCCACAAGAGTAGAAAGAGGGTACAACCATTCTCCCAGCCTTCAGACTATGGGCCAATGGGGACATACAACCCAGTAGTGGAATTCCTCAGCACAATGGGAGTGTGGTGTGTGTGATGTTGGACTTTTTGTTTTTGTTTTTGTTTTTTGTTCTTGTTCATTTTGTTGCTAGGGAAAGGTCAAGACACAAAAAGGAAACGAGAAGAAAACAAGAGAGGGTGACAAATGATCCCTATTTAGCACAATCAAACAACGGAAAAGTGGTACATGGAAAATTGGTAGGAGAACGATGGTCCAATAATCAACAGGAGCATGAATGAATGATCAGTTAACATACATAATCAGCATGACATAGGTGGTTTCTTTGCCACCCTAGAAATCGAATACCCGTTCTTGGGCCAACCTCACCCCAGCCATCCAGCATACCTGCTATCAATGCTCGGCATCTCTTTTCCACGGCACCTATGCATTTTTTTCATACTACAACCATGGCACCAAAGAAAGTTGTCCACACCTCATTTATTGCCACGGCGCCTCAGCTCGGAACCAACGTTCCCCCGCTGCTGCCATCCAATTGGTAGCACCGGACCCACTATCTATGCAGCGAGATTGACCTGCTTCTGTTGCTCACTAGAGATGCTCTTGTCGCGAATTTGAACACATGTACATTAACTGCAGCTTAAGGGCTACGAGCTTCATTGTGGACAAAATTTGTAAAGCTCGGTTTTAGAGGTCAAGAATCTCGATTTGTGTGGTGTGTGTGTGCTGTTCTGGCAATCACGTTGCCGATCTTTGATTTTTGACACGGAGCAAAAGTGCACCACAAAGTGCCATTTCTGCACAAGGCAGCACTCCTGTAGAGATTGCCAGCGGGCCTCAGGGAGTCGCGGTAGGGTCCCAACCAGCTAACACCACCACCGCCACCACCAACAACAACACAGCCACTACACAAACAACAACGCAATCCAGCCCCAGGACAACCTCCACAACAACACCCAGCACACCCTCTGCCCCGCCCACCCCACAAACGCCCACCACCAAGAAACCATCGTACGATGCAATTGTGAAAGCAATCAAGGCTTTGGCCGACATGTCCGCTGTTCCCAAGAGTGAGCAGCACAACAAGGCACAGGAGTTTGCATCCCCGCTGCATAAGAAAGAACTTGCTGCCCACTTGTTTGAGTTGACTCAAGCTGCACAGGAGCTGAGGCATCCCCGTTGTGACGTCCCATTTGTTGTACGAGATTTTGGTCGTGTTGTTTTGAAGGATGTTCGTGTTGAACTTCGCATCGAGTGCCGAGCAACGTTGATGGGTAAACAAACCCACATGCCATATACCCGCCATCCCGACATTCTCAGTTCTGATGAGTGGAACACCAAAGATCGAAAGGGTGGGCCTGTTGTTGCTGTGCCTCGAGGTGATAGCGTGTTTCACATCATCGTCTCATGGACTTTATGGCGAACAAGGAATTTAGCATCACGGGCAGTTTTTTGGAGGATTCCGTGGGCTGGGTCATGCTTTTGGATGGTGCCACGAAGAAGTCACACAAGCGGCCGTTTGAGGCGTTCTTGTTCCATGATGTTGACAGTGACACTCAGCACCAGTTGCGCATCTTGACATAGGTAGCCTGGAGCCTAGCACAGAATATAGTCGTACCATGCGGTGCACTGACCGTATTTCCTCCCGATTTTTCTTTGTCGGGCTTGTTTGGGTGCCACGTGGCATGGTCCAACATGGGTGGAAAGTTTTTTTCCAAGGAGCCCAGAAATTTTTGGGTGAATTTTCTCCTCCGATGTCGGGCCCGACTCCTGGGCCAATCAGGCTGTCACATGGAGCCCGGTTCAGGTTGCTTGGTGGACGAGGTGTGAATTTTTCTTTTGTCTTTTATGACTAGTTGACCAGACATACAAATAGATGTTGTTGCCGTCCGGCATGCCCCGTTTTCAAAACCGCTTGCGTCACCATTGACAGTGACACTGCCCAAACATGTTTCCCTATGTGGACATTGAAACAACCCCCCCCCCCCTCAACCCCCAAATTTGGTGGCGCACAAAGCAAAATTCTTTTCTTCTTTTTTTCCTACTTTTGGCAGGTCACCGCCCCACCCCCGCCCCCCCTTTGAAAAGGAATCCGTGGAGTCCCGGTGGCGCGACTAACCCGTGGGATGCCAGTGGGGATGAGCTATGCACGGATTCATGTGGTCTGTCCGGGGCATGGTTGACAGTCGCTTTTTCTCAAAACGAACTGATATTTTTTTTGTTCCATATTTCTCCATTATCTTTGTTGCTGCCGTTGCTCATTGAGAATGTTGGTTGGGAATGGGTTTTGGGACACAAGCCACTTCTCTTTCTAGCACACCATGTCTGTGGCAGGGCCCGATGGTGGCACCCCCCCCCCCCCCGGTGCTCGAGTACGAATACCGGGATCCCAGACCAGCGGAGCTGCCGGAGTGGCAGGGCACCGGGGCGGTTGTGGGCGGCCCATGTGGTAGTCGGAGGAGGCCCCCCCAACCACTCGTCCGTCTCATCATGCTGCTGCATGCAGGGCCCAGCAGCTAGTAGGTAAGCAAGCCATCCCCCATGCACACAACTGCTTTGCCTCTCCACTCCTCTTGTCCTTGACCGTTTTTGCTCGGCACCTGTCTCCAGGGGACAATGGCGGAACATGTTTTCAATCTATCACAAGCATTGCCTTTTTTGCCTTCATCCCTGGCGTCTCCCCCCTCAGTAGGGTGCATGGCGATCATGGGGACCAATCACCGTGGGACTTTGACGCCGCGAAGAGCCTCGCAAAGCTGGTTTCGCCTCAACCGCCAATGCCAACCCCCCCCCCCCCCGCCCACACCCCCACACCAGCATCCCCCTCAGCACCATCCTACGGTCCATCCTCACACCGAAATCTCCCATCACCACCCTACCTCACCCCCCCACCAAAGATCCTCCCACCCCAACAGGAACCCCCCCCCCCCTCGCCAGGGCAACCGACCCCATCACCCCAACAACCGAACAGTGGCTGTCACAGCCCCTAGCAACCCTAGATCGCCTGTTCGACCTTGGGTGAATGCGGTACCAGTTTGCGCCGCGGGGGCGGGGGGACAACGCGTGTCCAGGTCACACTTCCTTGACCGAAGCCTCGAGAGAGCGAGGGCCATCCTGGCGCAGACAATTCCCCGTGCACAACGCCCTGCCGTCCCCAAATGCCCTCAAGGAAGGCCACCCTTGCCGTCGGGCCAGCAACATTGCCAGGGCTGGTCGCACACCAACGATCCTCATTGCTGCCCCTGCGCCCCCCCCCCCCCCCGCCCACGGACGTCGCTGCCACCAGGGCACCCAAAACCAGCACCAGCAACCCCACCTGTCCAGCCACCCGTCAGGCGGCGCCTTCGTCTGGGCCCAGACACGCGCACCCTGACGCACATGGGCCGTGGTGACCCACCCAAACCCAAACCCAAGCCCGCGCCCGCACCTCGGCCACGGTATCACCCGTATCGTCGTGGTCACCCCCACCGTTCCACATCGTGGCCGCCCCATCCGTACCTATATCCGTCGCCCATAGGTTTGCTCTTGCCCCCCCCCCCCGTCCTGTGCCGTCCGCCATTGTGCCAATTGCTCTCGGTGTATTGACTTTTTGCTGCATTTCTCCACATCACAGGAACCCCTACACCTTTGCACAACCCCACTTCATGGCCCTGACCCTTTGCTAGTGGTGGCTTGAGACCCCTGACTGGCGCCTCCCCCCGTAGGTTTTTTACTACGCCGCCCCACGTAATGGAACTAGCACTAGCATGTCTAAATAGTGGGCTTGAGGTTGGGGACGTTTTTGACCTAGGCTGTGTGGATGCCGATGCACCACTTAAGGAGTCCCCCCCTCCTAGCCACCTCCTAGCCGCACTCCAGCATGCCCTAGCGGCTCTGTGTTTCAATCACCGTCCCATGTGCTACCTCCCTTGGTACACGCTAGAAGACCCAATTTCGTTCTAGCCTAGAACTTCTAGTCTAGATGTTCTAGTCTAGACTAGATCAATACTAGAACAATACAATGTCCACCAAGAAGTGCCATTTCCTTCATTGTTCCGCTATGCATGCTTGCTATTGCCCAGAGTGCATTGTGCCATGGTCCTTTCTCTCACGCTTAGATATTTCTCATTTCTTTGCAATGAAACGCCCCGCCACTTCCCCCCTTGCTCCCTCCTCAACTAGGGAGGATACTTCCCTCTTGTCTGAGGCACTACGGAGCTTGAGTGGGGCTTCTAGCCTCGAGCATGAGCGGGTGGGCCATTACTTGGCCACGTTGGCGCTATCATGCCCCCGAGCACGGCGGCAATTCAACAACGCCGTCCAATATGTGAACATCGCCACTTCCACCCAAACCACGGGTGAGGCATGCAAGGCCGCCGTTGAGGCATACACCACCTCCCTACTCCGCCCCACCGCCATGTGTGAACTTGTGCTCAACATGAGGGCCCCCAAGTCCTCATGGAAGACCCTCTCGGAGCTGTACATGCTCCGTAAGTTGGAGTACCACCGCACCGTTCCCGGTGGTCCCGACTCCCGTCCAATTTGCACCGAGCGGGACTTCCAAGCCCGTTGGAAGGAGTTGGTTGCCCCCGTGGAATTGGATCCCCCCGTTGCCACGGTGTTGCCCAAGGCCACCGGGATCTCATGGCCCTTCGCCTCATGGGTCAAGTACATCCTCTCCCCGCCATTCATCGTCCAGGGGGATGCCTACCCCGTGGCCGGGGGCATTTGGACCCAGCTCACCATCTCCTTGGCCAACTTTGACCGCTTGGCCCGCTCCCCCGCGGGCCTTTGGGTGTTGAGCATGGCCAATTGCGATGATAAGGCCATGGACACCCTTGGGACGTTGTGGAAGAGCAATTGGGAGGTACTCCTCTCACCTAGTGCCTTTCACTTGGTCTAGTTTTGTTCTAGTTAGCCCTCGCGAGAAGCGAGGCTACACTAGACTAGAACGAAATGAACCACCCCCAATGTCTCATGTTTAGGTGATTCAAGAGATCATCAACACGGGGCTCGTCCAATGGGGGGCCTCCAAGGAGGAGGCAAAGGTGATCCTCGGGGGGGGGGGGGATCAACCGTAGACACGGAGGGTGATCGGGGTGTCCACATGCCCCCAAGTGGGCTCCATGTTCAACGAGGGGATATAGTGCTATCCCGCGGACCATGGAGGGTGATGAGGCCACTACACGGCCTTCCTCCTTGGGACGCCTTCTTTACAAGCCGCTGGTTGCAGTATGCGGCGGATTTTGAAATTGCCACGTGCCTGGGTCGTCTTGTGCATTTTGCCTTTGACGATGGCCATGGGTCGCTTGTTGGGGGAGTTTGTCGACCGGGAGGCTAGGGGGGTCACCCCTTTGCTCCGTCAAGACCTGCAAGTCCTCCTGTCGGAGAGGCGTGCAGGTTGGAGGGTTTACGGGTCAGCTTCCCCGGACGGGGAAGAAACGGCCAATTTTTTTGAGGCATGGCCGGATATTGCTAGGTGCCTTGGCATCAGGCCGAGCTCGGCCAAGTACAAGGCCATCACGAACCTGTGGGACTTGCTGCAGGCCCTCTATTGTACATATCAGGGCCCTAACCTGTTGAACTGTGCCGCAGTGGCAAAGGATTTCCGCCGTCATTGTACTGTTGGTACGGCATCATGGTATTTACTAAGCCTGGAGCATGATGTAGATGCCATGTTGCAGAACATTTCGCCATTAGGGTTGGCCATGTTTTGCGGTGACATTTCAGAAAGCATCAACCGCTTTCTGAAACACGGTCATAACGAGCACAGCAATCGCGTAAATGGTCGGCCATCCACAGGGAGGCCGGTGTGCAAGCACAATGTATGACATGGCTTTTTGCATACTTCGACGTGTCATGGGTTGTGCACGGGGGGGCACGGTCGCAAGTTCCATGCCCGGGCAGGGATGCCATGGAGGTGAGGAGGGGCCACGGCCACTTATCTTGGACACACTCTTCGGCACCATGTCCGCCGATCCACAGCAGGAATTGACCCACCACGTAGGAGGGGTAGCCTGCGTGTCGCAACTCGCGAAAGGGGGGCTGGGGGGCAGGGGAGCTAATCGGGCTAACCGGGCTAATTGGGCTAACCCACCACCAAGTGACCCAGCGCCGGCCCGCCAAGTGACCTTCCAAGTGACCTATTCGGTGGGTGGGGGGCTAACCAGGCTAACCGGGGGGTGGGGGGGGAACCCGGCGCTCCGTGAGTCGGGTCGAGCATCGCGGCCCTGTGATTGGCCACGGCTGGCCATGGTAGCTGGGGCAGCTTCTCTTTGAGGAGTGGCGGAGCATTTATATGTATCGTTCTAGCGACGTTCTAGCAAAGCGTTCTAGCGGCATTCTAGCGACGTTCTAGCGGCGCTCGCTAGAACGCCGCGAGAACGAAAAAAATTTTGACTCCAAACTCAGGTGAAAACAGTGAGATTGTGAAAAAAAAACCATGGGCCCCCGAGTACGGATAGGGGGGTCCAGGTTACAATCCTCAAAGTACCCACCACGTACCCCCAGGGGGGGGGGACCACCACTTTTTTCCGTTCTAGCCTTCTAGTGCCATCTAGGCTAGAACGAGATTGGGTCTTCTAGCGTGTACCAAGGGCTGGAGCCTAAGATGATCGGAGTCTTCGTGGGTTGGGTTCTGCCCCCCCCATCTTAAGCGCAAGGAAGGAGACACCACGGTGGCTATAGAAATGGGTCACCGCCTGGATGTAAAAGATAGGACCACCCGCGAATCGGCCGGCAACACCAATCCCTCGAAACACGAATTTTCGTTCGGGATTCGGTACCGGCACATCGAAATTCATGCCCCCCCCCCCCCCCCCCGGCAATGTGCCAGTGACTGCGTATTCGACGATCCGGTAGAGGAAAAGCGCCACCAGATGTATCATATCATACCCTCCGCTCAGCCCTCTCAGCCCACCCTGAGCAGGTGGTCCGGGCTAGCAAGTGGAATTGGGCAACAGTGCAGGGTTGGTTTATTGCTGTTGACGTGAAGAAGCGCAGCAAAAATGTCTCCCTCTGCAACATTGTTTTCCCTCCTGTTTCATTTGTAATGATTAAGTTTGTTGCATTGCGCGTTATTATAAATGATCCCTTGGCAGATGAGGTTATGGGTAGGGTGCTTGACCCCCGGCGTGCGAGCATCACTGGCTGCCACGTTGTGGAGCAGTGTGGGCCGCCGGGGAGGGTGGATGAGGAGGCCGGGGCATGAGAGGTTTGGGACGAGGCCCCACAGGGTCAGTTTTCACGGAATGTTGTACTGCCACCCAGTACGGGACGTGAGCATGGTTTTTTTTTTGGGCCGTGGAGTTCGCGCTGTGCGCCCTACCCCCCGCCGCACCCAACCATTGATCCTTGCATTCTTGACTTGTCATGACAAAATATTAGCATCAAGCATATCTTATACGGATCTTCATCAAGCTCCTTTCATGGTTCATCATATCATCTTGATGCTTTCGACCGCTGGATTGGCCACATTGTAGCACGATTTTGTGGATATTGCTCACTAATAGACCAATATCAATCGCTTCAAATGTTTTGTACGAAACTGAATTGTTTCGGTTGCTAATGTGGCAACAAGCGGAGAAAGCCAAGAATCAACCACTCCCTCCGCAACTGCCACCTCCCGATCTTGTTGCTGATGTAGCTGTAAGTGCCAACCCTAATGTTCAGTTGTAGTCAGCGACATGCTGGTGCTCGTTTCCAGGGCTCTCATGTTGCGGGGGAAATTATGCCCCCAAGAAGGCCCCTGAGCTAGCGCCGCAGCTGCAGACCCAGCAGCAGCAGCAGCAGCAACAACAGCCCGTACAACAAGGGGGACAAAAGCTTGTACAACAAGGGGAAGGTCAGCAGCAGCCCGTACAAGGGGAAGGACAACAGCCTGTACAACAAGGGGATGGTCAGCAGCAGCCCATTCAAGGGGGGCAACAAGGGGGACAACAGCCCGTACAAGGGGAAGGACAACAGCAGCCGCAACTGGAGAAGAAGGAGTTCCGCCGCAGCAAGGGGGAGGCAACGGAGATCGTGATGGAGATGGTGATGGAGATGGTGATGCAGGTGGTGACGGAGATGGGGATGGTGATGGAGGTGGTGACGGAGATGGGGATGGTGATGGTGACGGTGATGGAAATGGTGATGGGGACGAGGAGGGAAGAGAAGAGGAGGAAGAGGAGGAGTAAGAGGAGACGGAAGAGGAACCGGAGCAATTGGGGTGGCGTAGGAACGAGGTCGTCGATGATGGCAACACGTACTGGACCCCGGGCTATTCCCTGTGTGGCTGGGCCTCAATGCATGCCCCGTGGCCAAACTCGTCGGGTCCCACGCAAGAAGCCACCCAATGGCTGGTGGAATGGCTGGAGGTGGCGGAGGAGCGCTGGACTAACAAAGACTTCCAGCACCGCTGGAAATTGGTGTCGCAGATAGCGCGACCCAAGAAGGCCTTCAAGGAGGTGGCGATGGCGGAGTAGCTGCCGGAGTCAGGTGGGTGCGGCAGCTGGAAGAGCATGTGTGGAAGGCATGGCAGAAGAAGAAGGGAGATGAGAAGAAGGGCAAAATCTCAGACATATCGCCAGTACAGCATGCAAACCTAGGGTGTTCCGAATAGCCCTTTTCAAGGGCTTTCCGAATATACCCCACACTCGCCACCCCCTCCCTGGAACACTCAGTGGCACAAATGAGGCAACAATGGCACCGACCTCCGAAAACCCACCGAGTTGGCGCAACAGTCGATGATGCCGAGAGATATATATGTATATATATGTCCGAAAACCTGGGGGGGGGGGTCATTGGCCCTTTTCGGTGGTTTTGATGGTTTCGGGTCCGGGGCGCAAAAATATTGTTCGATAGGGGGGGTATGTGTATATTTTTCCGAAAGCCCTTGGAAATGGCTTTAATTTGCCGATGGTTTCAGGTTTCAACTCACCGGTATGTCAGAGAAATGGGTCCGAGACCGTGTTTACTTCGTGTTTTTAGCCTCTGGTATATATATGTCCGAAAACCGGGGGGGGGGGGGGGTCATTGATGGTTTTGATGGATTTTTGCCAGTGTTGGCCTTTTTCCCGTTGCTACGTGTCTCGTAGGGGGGGGTATATTATACCTTTTTGAAATGGCCTTGAAAAGGGCTTTTCGGAGATGTATGGGTTGGGGGGGGGGGGGGGTAGGTGACCATATTTTTGAGAAAAATGGCCGGAACCATCAAAAATTTCGCTCTGGAGGGCAGTACGAGCAGACAGGGCATGTGGACGGTGGTAGCAGATTTATGCAAAACACGAATCGTCCGACATGTCCGACAAATCGGATGCTTGGGAAGCACATTCGGAGTCTTGGGATGCATTGGATGCCTTTTCGCGAACTTTACAAGAATCCCAAGGCCCAGAAACTAGGGCATTTTTGCATGCATCCCAATCTCCCGCGACACACTTGCTGCAAAAGCAGGGCAACCGGCGACGCATGATTCGGTCTTCGTCGTGGCAACACCTCCATGAATAGGACTTGGTTATCCCGGGCACTGTTTTACCCGGAGGGGCCTGTGGCTGTGCGTTTTGACATTGTGGTGGTCACTTGAAAACAAAATGTGCAAAGGAAATGGGGAGGGGCAAAAAGGCAACATGGGGCAGGGTGCACGACAAAACAGTGCAGCGCAGCGCAGGTACCAGAGGCTAAAACACGAAGTAGACACGGTCTCGGACCCATTTCTCTGACATACCGGTGAATTGAACCTGAAACCATCTGGAAATT